>CM038223.1:31305118-33805254 GCA_021442155.1 Cymbidium sinense
TTCAATTAAATGATTAGAATGATCATGAGACTTGAATTGGTTTAATTTGGCTTAAATCATGTTGGATTGGATTTTGGCCCTATAAGATTCAATTGGGTTAACTTGGGTTAAGGGCCAAATTGGTTCAATTAGATCATAATTTAGCTCCAATCAAGTTTATTTGAGTTTCAAAAGAGTTTGGATGAGTTTAATTTCAAATGGATTTGATTAGTTTAGGATTTATCCATTTTAAGCTCAAATGGGCCATATTGCTTAACTTAAGTAATAGGGCAAATTAAACCCTAATGGGTTAAGTAAAGTTGAGAATCATTTGGTCCTGATTTAGGTTTGATTCATAGTCAATTGGTATAGTTTGAGGAATTGATTCGATATAGGAGTTGGTTTGGGTTTGGGATAGGTAGGTCTTACCTAATTTAGGTTGGGGTCTAACCTTATGAGTCTTCTAGGCTTAGGATTAGTGTTCACCTAACCATTAGTGATGTCTTAGATCTAGGAGGACTTTAGTGCCTAGATCGAATCCTAGGTCTATGGAGATGATTGTCAACCTCACTCAAAAGTGAAGTTAACACTCACTAGCTCAAAATTTTGATTGGTAGAAAGAATTTGAAAGATAAAATGCTTGGTTAAATAATACCCACTATCATATGAAAGAATTTGAAAGATAAAAGAGTATATTAGGTGGTGTGTTAAAGAGGTAATGAATACTAAATGTTGCCATACTTGGGTAAAAAGGAGAAGACATCTTAATAAAATATATCACATTAATAAGTAATAATTATGATGAGTCCACTTTTAGTCCCATATTGGCCATGAGCTTAGCTATTGATTACCTTAAAATCTTTTCAATACTTAGCATGATTCTTTAGATGATACTAATTGATATTCATCATTTGATATCTTTGAAAGATAAAACTATGCTTTATGTAACCTTATTGAGTTTAACCTTAAGAAAACTCATTGATATGTATTAATATAATTCTAGTAAAAAGGACATGTAAAATACTAATGTTGAATTATTTATGAGGACTTGAAAACCTATATACTTTTCATATATCTTTATCATTTTAATTTTTAAAATAATTAATAAAATAAAAATTCTTGCTAATAATCAATAAATATTTTTTATAAAATTATCACCCCAACTAAAGTAGCCATATTATTAGCTAGAACATTATAAACAACATCATTCTAACCAAAGAAATTATGCACTATTAATTTAAAGAAAACATGACTGAATAAATGCTATTTAATTATAATGTAAACATTAGAGCTAAGATCTATAAAAAGGACCCATAGAGCCAGCGGGCAACCAAGATAATTTGAGCTTAGTAAGATAGACAACTTGAATCAAGAGACTTATCCATATATAAGGAAAATGAGTTTATATAACATTGGTGCCCAATCAAATCTTTATAAGCTATGGAGTAGTTGGCTATTCAATAAGGCTAGAGGGTTATTAGCTTAAAGTGAATGAGAGGCAAGTGAGAACAAAGAGAACAATTCAAAAGCTAGTGACTATTATTATTGGCCTTATAGTTTAGTCCATGATGGTGCTAAGCTAATGTCATTGAATGAGTTGAATCATGAATTATAGTTGGCAAGCTTAACTGTTGATAAAGAAACATTTATAAGTCATTGAGTGAGCAAATTAATAAGGAGATGGAAAAAATGTTGGTTCTCTATAAATGATAATTGCCTCTTCTGATATTAGATGATAAGTTTATCTTATAAAAGATGATGATTTTCAAAAAAGATAACTACTACTGGAGGACATTGCATGTGATGGTATGGCCTAAGGCTAAATGTGTGGTTAATAATTAATTGAAAAAGAGAAAGGCTAGGTCTCCCCATGAGAAAGTTTCTAACTACCTAAGAGGGTATTGGGGACTAGATGCTTTGTTTAAAAATACTCTGCCTACAAGAAACCTAATAATGAGAAAAATATGATATCATTCCTTCTTTGATCTACCATATGGATAAATCTAATAAAATGGCCACCAAGTTTAAAACTTAGTGACAACTAATGATAAATAAACACCAAACAAGAAATGCAAAGATGTGTATTTACATGTAATATTTATCATGGAATCAATGACAATGTGGTAACTTCATTTTATAAACTTGATTTTAGCACATTGAAATGTCAACAACTCACAAAGCTAATGCTTAATCTAAACTAATGTGCTAGTAAGAATCATTTGCTTCTATTCTTAGGGGATCATGTGCAAGAGACTGTTCATTGTTGACCTCATTTTTAAAGAAGGTTAACATTCTTTTGGATCCTAGTAATTAGAATCCCTAATATTAGATTAGGATCTCCTTAATTATAAATTTATGGCATTATGCATAATAACTAGGTGTATAATAAAATCAAAATAAGCTAAACTAAATTCAAAGCCAACACCTTAGAGTGAGACTCCATGATAGCTTAGCGGACCCCATTGGAACCTAATCTAATCTACTTGGACTAGGTGAGTCCAAGCAAATCCAAGCCAAATAAAACTTAACAAAATTAAAATAAATGAATATAAATCAAAGTATAAATTCAAATGAGTCTTAAGTGAGTTAATTAGGTTGATTAACCCAAATAACCACTTAAGCTCAATATGACCTAAATATAAACTAAATCAAATAAAATTAACATTAAATTAAATTAAATCAAACTAAAAGCATAGAATCAATAGATAAATATAAATGAACTCAAAAATAAATCTAAATGAGGTTCAAAATGGTCAATGAAACCATTTGATCTAAAGTTGACCTATTTGGCCCCACCAAACCAAAAGTCAATCTATCAAATTTTGGCCAAATTAAGCCATTCCAAAGGCATAAAAATAATCATATGAATTTATTAACTAAATCTAATAAGGACTTAAATAGGCTAATTTGGCCACTTAACCTAAATGAACTCAAATGGACCATATTGAGTCCAAATTCACATTATATTAAATTTAATTCAATTCAAACATTCCAAAACACTTTAATATCATAATTGAATATAATTCAACCTCTCCTTGAGTCTAATTTGACCTATTTGGCCACTTAACCCAAGTGAATCCAATTTGACTCATTTAGGCCCAATTTAAGTAATCATGGGTTAGATACAAAACCAAATCAAAATTAATTTATTTAAGTTGTTCTAATTATTCAATCAAACATAACTAAAACATAAACACACTTTGATTGGGTCATTTGACTCAAATGTTCCCAACTTAACCCATTTAAATCAAAATAAGTCAATTTCGGTTAAAATAAAAATAAAATCCCAATTAATTGAAATAAATCAATCATAATCATCATAAATAATCAATTGCACATAATTGAATCCAATATAAATCTTAAAATGTCTAAATAAGCTAGGAGACCCAACTTGACCCATTTAGGTCAAATGGGTCAAACTAGGCTAAATTAAATTAAATTCAAGCATAACTTATAGCAATTGATCTTTAAATCATAAAATAGACAACTAAACATAATTGTAACCTAAATCTAAACAATCAATTAAACTGAATACAATCAATCTAACCTAAATCAATTCATACTCAAATGAACCAAACCCAAATCCTATCTTCTAAAATAAATCCAAATAGCCATGAGCCTAACCTCTAGCTCACCTTGAACTCCCATCTAACAACAACCCAAACCAACTAAGGTGGAACCATGGGATGAAGGGGTGCTAAGGATTACAAAAATAATATATATGCTATGAGGGTCTTCTTTTCTTCATTCTCTTTCTTTTGATTTGATTTGCTCCAAAGGCATCACATGGCATCCCAGGGATTAAGCCTTTTGGCCACTTCTCATCCTAATCCCCCATAACAGTAATCCGAATTCTTAATACAAAATTTTATCAAAAATAGGAAAAGTAAATCTAGCTACACCTGCAAAATAAATGTTAGCTAAATAAACCATACAACCCAAGCAGTTATATGAATAATTTGGAATTAGCACCCCATACATAGGTAACCAAGCCCACCAGTCCTAACATGAGTTATACTTAGGGGCTATGCAACCTGCACAGGAAGCACATTTATATTTTTTTATTACAGCGGCCCCTTAAGCACAACCCCCTACATAATACATGATTAGGCTAATAATGGCCTAACATCCATTCTTCAAAACATACACCCTAACATCTAGTCTAAAATATTATATGATAAAATAAAACACAATATCATACATACAACGCCCTAACTTAGCACTAGAAGTGGTGACTTAGTATTCTAATGTGTGTGTTTAAGGCTTGTGTGGCAAGACTTTACTAGGCTTCTTTAGTTTAAGTTTCAATTTGTTTAAATTTTACCTTTGGGTGATTTTAATTTAAATAATTTAATGATTTATTTTTCATTTTTATTTCACTTTTATTTGGTTAAAATGATGTTTAGATTTTCAAGAATGAAGAGTAGAATGAATTCCATTTGTAGATGGAACTCACCCTATTCTACATCCTAACTCCTAAAGAGACTAACTAAGGTCTTTAAGTATCTTAATTAGCTTTTTGATTTGAGTTGATTTGATTTGATTTGATTTGAGTTGAGTTTGTTTAATCTTCATGTATTTGATTGATTAAGTTTGGATTAAATGTGTTGATTTAGTTGCATCTTCATAATTCAATATCCATAATATCTAATGAAGTTTAAGTTTGTTTAAGTTCATGTGTTTTTAATTGATTAATTTCAAATTAGATGTTTTGGTTTAATTAAATCTTGATAATTCCATATCCTTGATCTCTAATGAAGTTTAAGTTTTTTTTAAATTCATGTGTTTTTGATTGATTAATTTCAGATTAGATATTTTGGTTTAATTAAATCTTGATAATTCAATATCCTTTTAAATTAATATTTAAATCTTTTCTTTGATTATGGCTATGTGACTTAATTTTATGCTTATTTGATTCGATTGTGGTCCATTTATTTGTAGTTTGATCGGATTAGATTAATTGGAATTTTATTTTGATTTTAATTGAGTTTGATTCTTTGTAATTAAGATTTTATTTTTAATCACATCCATTTATCATGTTCATCAAAGTTTGGTTTGTATTTTGATTTCATACATTGGATAGTTGATTAGTTTATCTTATTTAAGTAGGTTGAATGAGATTTGATTTGATTAAATATTAAATTGATGAGAGTCTTTCTTAATTTTATTTAATTTGATTTGATTAGCTTTATTGGTCTATGGGTTTGCTTAGGTTCAATGTGATTACGTGATTAGTTTAATTAAGAAGTGTATTTATGTTAATTATAAAGGTTTATTTAATTTTTCATTTGGTTTCATATTTATTTAGACTAATGATATAATTAATGACTTAATAATTTAAGTTTTGATTAGTATTTAATTGAATTTATGTTTTATTAAGCTTAGGTTTAATGTGATTAATTCGATTAACTTAATTAGCTTGTTTAAGAGGTGTGATCAATTATTAAATTAAGTGAAGATTTGTTGAATTTTTAATTTGATTTCATATTTATTTGGGTTAATGATGTAATTAATGAGTTAATGATTTAAGTTTAAATTATGATTTGATTAGCATTTAATTGCATTTGATGTTTGATTAAGCTTAAGTTTAATATGATTAATTTAATTGACTTAATTAGTTTATTTAATAGGTGTGATTAAATTAATTAGTAGATTAATTAAGTGTTTGATTTGAATTAATTTTAATGTGGTTTATAAAATTAATTTGGTTTATTAAGATGATGGATTAATTTATTAAGATTGCATTAATTAGATTTTTGATTAATTAAGTTTGATTAAGGGTAACTAAAAGTTTAAATTATTAGATTAATTAGGGGTTTGTTTAATTACAAATTAATGACTTAATAATTTAGGTTTAATTTAGGTTTTGATTAGTGTTTAATTGCATTTATGTTTGATTAAGCTTAGGTTTAATATGATTAATTTGATTAATTTAATTAGTTTACTTGAGGGGTGTGATTATTAAATTTAATTAAGGGTTTGATTTAAGCTTAATTTTAGAGTTAGCTTTAATGTAACTTATTTAAATTAATTTCATTAATTAAGATGATGGATTAATTCATTAAGTTTGCATTAATTTGATGTTTGATTAATTAAGTTTGATTAAGGGTAATTAAAAATTCAAATTATTAGATTAATTAAGGGTTTGTTTAATTAGAGATTAATGACTTAATTTCCCACATGTGAATGATTTGGTTTAGTTAAGTATTTTACTTAAGTTTGATTTGATTAAAGGATTCTTGTTATTACCATCATTATTATTAAGTGAATTAATTATTTATTTCATTTCAATTAAGTTTGATTATTTATGATTAGAGTTTTATTTGATTTGATTCATTTATTATGCTTGTTTGATTTCATTAACATGCTTGATTTAGTTATTAGGTTGAAATATTTAATGGTTAATTAATTATCTTATTCCAAATGGATGTGATTTAATCATATGTTAATTAAATTTACTTTAACTTTATTTAGTTTAATTCGATTAGTACTAAATGATTATGTTGAATTGGTTTATTAATCAATTTGATTTTTTTTAGTTTATTTAATGATTAATTAGTTTTATTTTATTTATACTCATTAAGGGTTTCATATGATTATCATTTCATGCTTAGTATAGGTTTAGTTGTACTGGTTTCACCTATGTTAAAGTTTCCTAGATTTGTTTAATTTTAAGTTTGATTTAATATTTAATCATTTAATTTCCTCTAAGGATGATATTTTTCTAATTTGAGGTTTGATTAATGATTGCTTAAGTGCTATTTCATTTCTAATTTTGATTTGATATTTAAATTATTTTTAGATTATATTTTAATTAACTCCTTAATTGATTAAACTCTAATCTTAAGTGTTTGTTTGGGGTTCATTAAGATTTAGAAGATCACATTATTTTTTTAAGAGTATGAGATGTCAATTGAAGTGATTTAAGCCATTTTGAAGATTTTTGTAAATTTCTGAATTATTATTTGATTTATTTTATTAAAATGGATAATCTAAACTTTAAAATTTAAATTCTCCCAATCTAGAAGTCCTTTTCACTTGAAATTTTTATGGCAGGTGTATTTTAACTTTAGTTTCAATCCCTAAAAATTTCAACTTAATTTGACTTCTATTCTTGATTTAATTAATGAAATTTTATTTTTACTAAACTTAAATTAAGCTCAAAAAAGTCAATAAAATATGGGGATTTTGGGTTTGTTGGATTCCTCTCAGAAAGATGAATCCAAGAGCCGTTATTTATAATTTTTGGCTAAATATTTTTTTTTTTTATGAATTTTTGAAGTTTCAGGTGATTTAAATTAATTTTTTTTTAAAAAAGAGAAAATATGGTGGCGTTGACGTCAACCATTGGGTGGGAAGGGAAAATGACCCTCGACTGCTCGATTGAACAGTCCAGATCGCATTAGGTGATCCGAAGGCCCAGATCGTCCACGGATCCGCGATCAAATCACGAACCGCATGATGGTCCGAGATCACATGCGATCGAAGGATAAGATCGTGTGATCCACATGAATATCGATCCGCATCCGATCGAAGGTCCATATTGCATCAAGCATTTTGAAGAAGGCTTAGATTGGGTCTCTCATGAACCATGGGATCGGGTGTGTACGATGATGAATAGTATTTTCAGGCTTTTTAAAGAGAAAAATGAGAGTTTTTAAACCAAAACTTATCCAAATGGACAAATTTTCACGTCGATTTGCACTGAAAAAATTTTATTTTCTAATTGGGATAATTTAAAGTAAAAATACAAGATTATCTAAGGGAAATTCCTAAAATCTCAAGAAAATTAACACAAAATGCGTGAAATCCTAAGGCCGACTACGGTTTGGCAAAATTTACCTCGCTAGAAATGATTTCTGCGATGAAGATTGAGCGAACTGTGGGTATGTGGGGAAGCTCTTCAAAACATCGCCTTATGTCTTCCTCTATGCCTCAATGAAAGAGTAATTATTTATATTTTTGAGGTCAAAAATGGCTCAAAGAGGTGGGGGATGGGCTCCTTTTTGCTTTGGGCAGCTTTTGGGGGCTGAATGGTCGTAGGTGGAAGAGATCTAAAGCTTCATTTCTCCCTCCTTTTATAATGGCAAAATTCATTATTTTTTTTTTTGAATTTTTTGGCTCCAAATTGATTGTCATCTTGCTTGGATGGTTGGGATGGATGATGGATTGATTAAAAACTTTGGATTTTTGCTCCAAAGTCCTCTCTTACTATCATATGATCAGATCTATTCAATGCAAATGTTGGGGAAGAGTTAAGTGCATGTGATTGGGGAAATTAAATGAGGTTGGGTGGAATCCTATGTGGGGGAGGATCCAAGAGAGATTTAAATGGGTTGTGTTAGTTTTGGGCTGATCCCAAATGAGTTTGGGTCAGGTTTGATCAGTCCCCAATGGGTCTTGGCTTAGTTTCAAGGGGTTTGCCCAATTTGGGTCATATGGGTCATATTGGGTCAAATTGTCACATTTGACTAAAATTGGCCAAATTAGCTTGGGTTATGGGTTGATTCATGTTCAATTGACTGATTGAAGATGAATTTGATCTGTGGTTTGAATTGATTTGGATTTAGGCCAAATTGACCCTTTAGGCTAATTTGGGCTAGGTTGGGTCAAGTTGACCAATTGGGCTCGGTTGATCAAATCAATTTAATTATGGCTTTGGTCAAGTTCAATAATCAATTTGGAATGAACTTGAGCCATTGGTTGCAATCAATTTGGGTTAGATCATAATTTGACCTGATTTGGTCTTTTAGGCTAATTTGGGTCAATTTGGATCAAATGGCCAATTGAGCTTTGTTTGGCCTAATTGATTGTAATTGATCATCCTAGGGTGATCAATAATCATGGTAAAAGGTTTTGGTGAGCTTGGTTCAATCCAATTTGGGTTGGATTGGAAGTTGGATCAAATAGGTCCTTTAGGTCACTTTGGGTCAAGTGGACCTTAGTGGGTCAATTGATTTGGTTTTGGTTTGATTCAAGTTTAGCTGAACTTATATATGAGCCCTAGATTGAAATATAAATTCAATGATAATCAATTTGGAGTCTAAGGGATTTTGGCTTATTTGAAAGTTTTAAGTCAAAAGGGCTACGTTAGGCTTGACTTGGGTTGACTTGAATTTGGTTTGATGATTGTAGGTTTTATTTATATTTGGATAAAGGATGAATGATTAATTCAAGAGAAAATCCATTGGTTTTGACTTGATTTGGATATAATTTGGCTAAGTCCCAAGAATTGGCTTAAAGGGGTTAGATTGAGTTTGGATTTGAATTTTGATATAGTTTTGGTCATTTGAATTCGATTTCATTTATATTTGTGAATATAAATGAAGGAATAATTGATTTATAAAGAGATCAATTGAGTTTGATTTGGTCTAAGGGAGTTTTGGCTAAGCTTATGAATGTGGTTTGTATTGCTTAGGAAGGTTCTTAGGATTTGAATTTGATTTTGGGTTTCAATCATTTGGAGTCAAATTTTGAAATTAAATTTGGAATTTGAATTTGAACTTGAGATTTGGTTTGAGAATTGAGTCTGGGTTTGATTTGAGAAAGTGTATCTAAATTGGGTTTAAGCTATGGGATAGGTGATTTCCTTAAACCCTAAGACATAGCCTAATCTTATGATTAATACTTCCAAGTCTCTAAACTTAGGTTAAGTGTTCACCTAATCACTAAAAGTGTCTTATCACTAAAAAAATCTTAGTGTCTAGAAGATTCCTAAATCTAAGAGAGTATGGTTGAGAGCTCACTCCAAAAGTGAGGTCAACAAAAAGACTCCCAATAGGTGTGGTGTAACTGACAAGGCACACTGCACATATTGGCGTTGACTGAAATGATCAACAACATCCAAAAGATTGCAACAAACAATGGAAGTGATCTATACCTATACCCAAAAGGTAGATAAAATCACGATCTTAGTGTGATGCAGCTCTCTTTATGCCAAGGGCATAAGAGAGCAAGAAGGAATCCGCTGGGGGTTGAGTACATGAACCTTTTACTTGGGAACTAGGTTCAAGTTATTTGTTGAGGGATAAGAATTTGAGTTTAATTGTGAATATGATTAGTTTGGGTGTGTATCCGCTGGGGATTGAGTACATGAACCTTCCATTTGGGAAAAAGGTTCAAGCTATTTGCTAGGGATAAAACTTTGATTGAATTTTTTTATTAGACTCTATTATGGAGGTTGGTTTAATTTGTTATGGCTCCACTGGCGAGAAGGGTTCTAGTCCGCTGGGGATGTACACTTAATTGAATTTATTTAATTTCGATCTAAGCTCCACTAGGGATGCTAATTTGATTTGCACCTCTCCGGGGAGAAATTTGGTTTGTTTGATATGTTTAATTTGAATTCACTGGGGAGATTGGTTTTGAATTTATTTTATTATGGACCCTGTCGGTTTGTGATGGGCCACACTAAGAAGGAGTCACGGGGGCTTTGGCCTGTCTTAGATTTATAAGTCCCAAGGGATAGTCTACATGCCATAAGGTAGAACTATCCGACCTAAGGGGTTACCTTTCAGTGTGCAACAACTGTAATAGAAAGAAGGCATAACAAACTTACATCTTCCCAAGTAGGGATCAGTTGTTGGGGGTGATCTGTCGATGATGAAATAAATCAGACCCTACCTAAGGTGACTATCAAGTGAGTGTCTTTGAGGGTCTTACCTCAACTCAAGAGTAGTCATGATGATTAATTTGATTTATATTGAATTGACTTGAATTTATTTAATTTAATTTGGTATGTTATGTTGTGGAACCTGTTGGCGTGCAATGGACCCATTGAGAAGGGGCTATTTCAGCCTTGACCTATCTCAGATTTATAAGTCCAAAGGGGTAGTCTACCAGCCACAAGGTAGGACTATCCAGCCTAAGGGTTGTCTTTAGATGTACAACGATTATACTAGGAAGAAAGCATAACAGACTTACATCTTCCAAAGCAGGGATCAGCCATTGGGGTGATCTATTGATGGCGCAATAAATTAGACCCTACCTAAGGTGACTACTAAATGAGCGCCACCATTGGGGGTATTACCTCAACTTAAGAGTAGTCCTGATGATTAATTTGATTTATATTGATTTGATTTGAATTGATTTAAATTAATTTGGTGTGTGACCCTGTTGGCGCACAATGGACCCACTAAGAAGGAGCTATGTCGGCCTTGACCTATCCCAGATTTACAAGTCCAAAGGGGTAGTCTACCACCACAAGGTAGGACTATCCAGCCTAAGGGTTTCCTTTCGGTTTGCAATGATTGTACTAGGAAGAAAGCATAGCAGACTTACATCTTCCAAAGTAGGTATCAGCCGTTGGGGTGATATGTTGATGGCGCAATAGATCAATCTTAACCTAGGGTGACTATTTGAGTGAATGCCACTATGGACTCATATTGACTCAAGAATAGTCAGAATTAATTTAATTTTAGATGGATCCTATCGGTGTGCGATGTATCTACTAAGAAGGAGTTAATATCAGCCTATACCTATCTTAGATTTCCAAATCCAAAGGGATAGTCTACCAATCATTAGGTAGAACTAACCAACCTAAGGGGTGCCTTTCGATTTGCAATGGTCAAGTTAGAAAGAAAATGTACGTACTCACATCTTCCTAAACAAACCAGGTGGAATTGCGTGGCTACTTGCAAAATGAGTGGCTATTGGGGTTCTTACCTCAACTCAAGAGTAGTCCTAATGATTAATTTTATTTATATTGATTTGATTTGAATTGATTTAATTTAATTTGGTGTATTATGTTGTGGACCCTGTTGGCGTGCGATGGACCCACTGAGAAGGAGGCTATGTCGGCCTTGACCTATCTTAGATTTACAAGTCCAAAAGGGTAGTCTACCAACCACAAGGTAGGACTATCCACCCTAAGGGTAGCCTTTTGGTGTGAAATGACTGTACTAGGAAGAAAGCATAGCAGACTTACAGCTTCCAAAGTAAGGATCAACCACTAGGGAGATATGTTGATGGCGCGACAGATCAATCCCGACCTAGGGCGACTATTTGAGCAAATGCCACTATGAACTCATATCGACTCAAGAATAGTCAAAATTAATTTAATTTTAGATGGACCCTATCGGTGTATGATCTACTAAGAAGGAGCTAATATTAGCCTAGACCTATCTTAAGTTTACAAATCCAAAGGGATAGTCTACCAGCCATTAGGTAGAACTAAGGGATAGTCTACCAGCCATTAGATAGAACTAACCAACCTAAGGGGTGCCTTTCGATTTCTAATGGTCAACTTAATAAGAAAGCGCAGGGATTCACATCTTCCTAAACAAGGAACCACTGGGGTGATTGGTCGCTTGCTCAACAAATCGGACCCGACCTAAGGCTGTCCGTCGATTTGCAACGATCGTGCTGGAAAGAATGCGTAATAGAATTATATCTTTCAAAGCAAAGACGACCATCGGGGTAACTCGTTGGTGGCACAATAAGTTGAATCCAACCTAAGGGTGACTACTGAGAGAGTGTCGACCCGAGGACTTATCTCAACTCAAAGTAGTCAGGCAATTCCTATAGGGAGTTTTGCTGACACTGCCCTAAAGATAGAATGCCTGCTTGGAAAAGGGGACACTGGGGGCTTGAATTCCTAATCCATAAGCAAATTAATTTTGTTTATTTTAACGTGGACCCTGTTAGTTTTTGAGGGATCAAATTGAGAAGGAGCTTATATCAACCTAGACCTATCTTAGATTTATTGAACCAAGGGAGAATCTATGCATCCACTGAATATATTCTCCGACCACAGGGGTGGCTACTAGGAAAGGGGGACTGTCCAATCCAAAAGTAACCCTAGTAGTGTCTAATTGGGGTCACAAAGGATGTGATCCAAATAGAATGCCCATAAGGGATGGGGCCGCTAAAGGCTTAATCCAACATCCTAGAGAAGATGACATGGTTAGTCATGTATCTACCAAGTGGGTCACCGTCAGCATGATGATAACCAACCAACCTAAGGTGCCTGTCAGTTTACTATAATCGATCTTGAAAGAAGACGTGTAGGCTTACATCTCTAAAGGCCATCACCGGGGATGGTCCGTCTTGACTTGATATGCCATCTAACCTAGGATCAGTGAATGCCCAGGACTTATCGACTCAAACATAGTCAAGAGGAAAGGAGCCTCTAGGGACTTACCCTAAACCTCAAATATACTCAACCTAGTTAGTGCATGATGGCTAGTTCAAGAAGAAAGCATGGGGACTCACATCTCCTTAAGTAAAGTCAACATGAGGAAGCTCACTGGCTGGGTAGTGAAATCTACCGTACTAACAAGGTGCTCGTTGATTTGCAATGGCCAAGTTAGGAAGAAAGTGTAGGGACTCATATCCTCCAAAAAGTGACCACTAGGATGACAAACTAGCGAGGTAGCATGGACCTAGAGCAACTAATGAGTGAGTGCCACAAGGAGATTGCTCTAAAAGTAGAGATAAAAGATATATATTTGTTTGTGTTGTGAAAGAGGGAATAGGATGCTACTTGGGTTCTCTTACACCTACCCTAAATACATCGTGATAGATTCACAAGCAAAAGATATTTCTAACACAGAAGAAATAAAATTTGAGATGAAAAGAAGTTTTACTGATATTTATTTTCAAACAAGATTTATGGATAATATTTTTTTAGGTAGAGCCCATTGATTGGAAGCATCAAGCATTCTCTCTTACAATTTATGAGTAGATAAGACCCTCCTTGGTAGGCCTTCTCTATGGCATAAAGGCCTTCCCACATGGGTTCAAACTTGCCTCCTATCTTTTGACGGGCAATAATTGGCCTCCTTTGAACTAAAACAAGCTCTCCTATTTGAAAAGCTCTAGGAAGGACCAACTTGTTATGAGCTTAAATCATCTTGGCTTTGTATAACTTAAGGTTTTGGCATGCCCATAGGCGTCTCTTATCTTGAGCTCTTCCAAGACTTGGCATTACGTTCACAGTGATTTTACTACTTGTGGCTATCCTTAGTGATGGGAGTTAGACTTCTAATGGTAGAATAGCTTTGGACCCATACACTAAGGGGAAAGGGGTAGATTGAGTTGGAGTTATGTATGTGGTGCGGTAGGCCCATAAGGCTTCAACCAACTATTCATGCCATCATCATTTGTTGTCATCTAGTGTCTTCTTCAATATTTGAATGAGAGTTTTGTTGAAGGCTTTTGCTAACAAATTTTCCCTTGGATAATAGATGGTAGAGTACCTCTAATCTATGTTAAGTATCCAAGAAAAGTTATTGATTTTAGTGCTCTTAAATGCAGTACCATTATCGAATATAATTTATCGAGGCACCCCGAACCTATATACAGTATGGTTCCTGAAAAACTGGAGCACATGTTGAGCTATGACCTCTGTAAGTGGGATTGCCTTCGCCCACTTGGAAAAGTAGTCAGTAGTAGCTAGAATGAATCGATGACCTTTGGAAGAAGGAGGATCGATCGGGGCCACAATGTCACTACCCCAACACTCAAATAGACATGAGGCCAATGTAGGATGTAGAATGTTAGGAGGTTGATGTAGGACCAGACCGTCTACCTAACATTGGTGGCATCTCCTAGCTACGTCTGTGATCATTGAAGGCCAGTAGTATCCTAGTCTTTTGATCTTGGCTTTCATCTTCGGACATGATTGGTTTGCTCGGCATAAACCTGAGTGTACCTCGGTCATGATCCTATGGGCTTCATATTTGTCCAGACAATGTAACCACATATGATCGAAGGAAGGGCAAGTGCCACCTACAAGAGTATATAGGAAAGGGCTCTGCTTCACCCAAGTGTGCTGATTTCTCTTGAGGTAGTTTACCTACATTTAAATAATCTATGAATGGTTGCCTCCGTCGACTCCTGGTCCTTTTTTGGCAATGGCCTCCCTTTAAGAGAATCTCGATGAGTTCGATCAATAAGGGATAAGACTTGTCTATTTTGGACCCTTATTAGAATGGACTCATCTTCTGGACATGCCAACTCTTTGGCAAGTTTGGCTAATGCATCTGCTACCGCGTTCTCTCCTCGAAGAATCTTGTAGATGATAACCTCTGGGATTTGGGCCAATAACTCCATAGTGTAATTGTGATAATGATGGAGCTTATGCTTTAGTACTTTATAAGACCCAGTGATTTAGTTGATGACTAACTGAGGATCCCCAAAGATGTTGATACTCTGGATGCATAATATAATGACTAACTCCAGACCGATAATCAGAGCCTCATATTCAGCTTCGTTGTTGGTGCATGGATTGAATAGATGAAATGAGAATCTCATCACATCACGGTCTGGAGTTAGGAGAGCTATTCATACCTCTGCCTTACCTGGGATAATAAGTTATGGTTCTTCTCCTCTTTTGCGAGGAAGCTGTACCATCAAAGTACATCTCCCAGTGGCAAGCACTAGTACCCCCTAAGTTCATGATTTATTCATCGGGGAGATCATCATTAAGCGGAGAATCAGCAGGGAGTGGATGTGTTGCTAAGAAATCCACAAGTGCTTGTCCTTTTATGACACGAAGGGGTATGAATATTATATCAAGTTGAGACAAAATCATGGACCAATGCGCCAACCATCCAAATAAGGTCGGTCGTGTCATGAGATATTGCAGTGGATTGACTCTAGAGATCAAGTTCACCTTATGTGAAAGCATGTAGTGCCATAGCTTTTGGGATGTAAAGATTATAGTTAGGCAGTGCTTTTCAATAGATGGATAGTTTACCTCAGCAGGGATTAGATGATGATTAAGATAATAGAGAGCGTTCTCCTTCCCTTTGTCATTGGTTTGAGCCAACAATGTACCAAGGGAGTCATCTAATGCAGTAGTATATAATATGAGCGGCTTTCCCAGGATGGGGGCTGCTAGAACTGGCGGCATAATCAGATATTGCTTGATGTCTTCAAAAGCATGATGGCACTTGTCATCCCATTTGAACTTGGCATCCTTTTTGACAAGTAATGAGAATGTTTGGCATCTTTCTGATAAGTTGGAAATGAAGCATCTTAGATACGTCAACCACCCCTGGAATGACTTGAGTTGTGTTAAGCTTTTAGGGGGTGGCATTTCTAATATCACTTTGATCTTTTTTGGATAAATTTCAATTCCTCAGTGTCGGACAACAAAACCAAGAAATTTTCTTGAAGCTACTCCGAATGCACACTTTAAGGGGTTCATTTTAAGGTTGTATTGTCTTAACCGTTTGAAAACTACTCTCAAGTCAAAGAAATGATCTTCCTTTTCTTTGCTTTTGATAACAAGATCATCGACGTAGCATTCAACTTAATGCTGAATGAGTTCATTGAAGATTCAAGTCATGGCCCACTGGTATGTGGTACCGGCATTTTTAAGGCAGAAAGGTATGACTTTATAATAATAGATTCTGATCGGGGTTCGAAAGGCAGTGTTTCTTTCATCCTCTGGGGCCATCTTGATTTGGTTGTAGCCAGATGACCCATCCATAAAGGACAATACTGCATGAGATGAGGTGATGTCCACCATTAATTCTAATATAAGAAGTGGAAATTCATCCTTAGGACATGCCTTATTTAGATCCATAAAATCAATGCATATGCGAATTTGGCCATTCTTTTTCTTAACTGGGATGACACTGGCCAACCATGTAGGATATTTTTCTTCCCTAATAAAGTCAGCATTGATCAGTTTCTTGATTTTAGAAGTGACCTACTGTTCAATGTCTAATCACATGCATCTAGGAGCCTACTTGATAGGATTAGCATTAGGTTCTATTACTAGTTTATGGACTGCTATGTCAGGAGATAGACCAGGAATTTCCTCATAACTCCATGCAAAGCAATCCTTAAACTCAGTTAATAGCTTCACTAAATCATTGGTTTCTTTTTCAATCAATAGAGAACTGATATATGTTGGGCGTGGATCTTCTTCAGTTCCTAGGTTGATTTCTTTGAGCTCATCGATAGTTGATCTAATCTCCTCTTCAAACTCTAGCGATGCATCCTTGACTTCAAAGTCATTTGGATCATCTATAGTTTCTAAGCACACATCCTCATTGAGTTAGCATGATTTGAAAAGAACCAATCAGATTCCAAATGGTTGGTGATGACTAAGCAGTAATCGTCATCATCAACTGGACCCATTGTACCGAATCCTACTCCCAGACTTGATTGTGAATGTCTGCATTTATTGCCCCATAACCTTTCAAAGTAATCCGACCTATGTTTAGACCAAGCATGTGGAATCAATCCTTTCTTTGCTAAATTAAGAACACAAGGCGAGTACTAATCAAAAGGTAATTCTATTAAATCTTTATATGAATTATCCTCAAGTTTTACATCAGCTTCTTGACTTGAGGATGATGCTCTAAGGAAGAACTTCTGCACCTTTACATTTGTGGAAGACTTAGGGGCTTCCTTAACTACTAAACCCTCAACTTTTTGTGAGGAAAGTGGGGTTAGAGCTAAAGTTCCCAACTGATGCCTCACTATTTCACAAATAGAGTTGGATACACTTATGCTTTGCTTAGGAGCCTGGTCTTCATCACTGTCTGGCTCAACTGTCACTTGCATGGGGATCTGCTGTCTGGAAGTGCTAGATAGCATACTAATCATATATGACTCATCCTCTGAACTAGATTCTAAGTCTATATAGATAGTAGGTGTAGTCATGGTAGTAGGGACATAACTCTTATTGGGTGGCCAATAAGGAGGTCTTCCATCCCTAGGCATGTCTCTGGATCTTCCTCTTCCTCTGCCTGGTGGAGGTCGAGTCATCCTACCCATATGTTTAAATGGAGTAACGAACTGTAGGTGGAATCTAATGTAAGGCTTTACTTTCTACTCCAAGTTTATTTCTTGCTCCCTTTTATTTTCTTTCTCATTTCTTTTTTTTCCTTTTTCTTTTTATTTTTTCTTTTCTTTTTCTTTTCTTTTTGAACTTTTGCCAAGTTCACTAGAATAGACTTGTTGATTTTGAGGGAGATAGTAGGCCGCATCCTCATATATTTTGACCTCATGAACTTTGAATGGTCTCCTTTGATGCAGTATTCAATCTCACCCCTCATGAACTTCATGCAATGATGTAGAGAAGATGGAACCACGTTGTTCTCATGTATCCACGGTCTCCCAACAAAAGCATTGAAAGATGTATCTGAGTCTATAATATGAAACTTGGCGGTAGTCTTCCAATCATCTACTTCTGATGGCAACACTATAGAGCCTAAATCCCTCTCGCCTTGTTCATTGAATCCTCTCAACATCATCCTCTATTTTGAAAGTTTGGAGATGTCAATCCTCAAGTAAAAGAGGGTTTTTAGACTCATAATATTCACTGATATACCTTGGTCAACAAGAACTATGGATATCCCGTATCTCCCAATATCCATTGTAAGGTAAAGAGGGCGGTTGCGCTTGGTCGTTCCTAGAAGCAAGTCTTCATCACTGAATATAACTCCTAGTGTCCTCAACCGTGAGCCTCCTCATGATCGCTGGCTGCTAAGCATATCCTCATCAAGAAGAGCCTTAATTAGAGATTCACTCATCTCTTGGATAAGATAAGGGTGTCATATATGCTTAACTTAGCTGGCAGCTTTCTAAGATATGCTAGGACATTATAGTTAACCTTGGCTTGATCCTCCACAAGCATATCCATGGGTGGAGCATCTTGTAGAGGGGCTATCTGCTCTTTAGAACCAATGATTTTATTACCCTTATCTTGAGGTGCCACCCTAGGAGGTAGAACTTTGCCACTTGAACTCAGACCTCTGGAATGATGAATTTGTATGAAGTTCTACCTTCTCATCAGTGTACCTACCACTTCTCTATAGGATCATCGAGTGATGACTCCAAATCAATCTCAATAGGTGAACTCGTGTGATTTAGAAATGGGAAATCCATTTCTAAATTAGAAGAAGAATGATCAGAACTAGAGTTATCATTATTTTTTTGTAGACTTGGAGAGTTTTAGAGAGGAATAAAATCTAGAGTATTAAAAGTGGAATAAGATGTAAGTGAAAGCTTTCTTCATTGATTTCTTCTTAGATGGAGGTACATGATAGAAATCTAAGCGGATATATAATGCCCGATACAACGCTCCTACTAGTAGAAGAGGAGCTAGTGGAGGAAGAAGTAGTAGTCACAATAGTGGATGGAGTGCTAGACTCGGATGGTGGTTGCGCTGCTATGTTATCCCGGGAAAGTAAGGTAGGCTGCTGCCGGGCTGACACCTTCTTCAAGTTATTCTTAGCAACTTGTAAGCCTTCCTTAGAGTTGGAGGTTTGAGCTGCTTTAGGCACCTACAAGGGTAACCTTGTAATCTAAGAGATGATTTTCTTGGAGGTTCGGGATAGGGAGATATCCCAACCTCCCTTTGTCTTAAGAGTTGTGTGGCGCCCCTTTCCTTTGATTGCTTCAACTGTTGTTGCTTGATTTTATCTTTTGATCTTGAGTCAGAACTCACATTTCAATAATTTTGGTTATGTTGAATGGGGTTCAAATTGCATGGAGAGATTTGTAGAATTGAAGGAGAAGCTTTTGCCTTAATGTTGACTTGAATTATTGATTTTGATTTGTCCTTTTGACTTAGAACCCTCATCTAACAAATTTAGGTATGCTAAATGGGGTTCTATTAAAGAGATTTAGAATATGAGGAGAGACTTTGCCATATGATTTCAATTTAGAACCCATACTCAACTGGTTTAGGTAGGTTGGGTGGGGTTCTAAAATTTGAGGAGAGATTTTCTTGGAGATATTTGTGTTTTGTGCATCTTATTTGAAAATATTGATAGTTTGAAAGACCTCTACTTAGCAAATTTGGGTATGCTAAGAATAGGTTGTGATTGTGTATTTGAAATATTTTTGTTTGTGAAGATTTGATTATGTGATATTTTGATTTGAAAATGGGGCTTATTACTTAACAAATTTGATATGTTAAATAGATGCCACATGTGTTTGATTTGTGTTTGATGATGAGGCTTTCACTTAATAAATTTAGTATGTTAAGTGAAGGTCAAATGTGATTGTGAGATAGATTTGCTTTTCTTTGAAGATGAGTCTCACTTAACAAATTTGGTATGTTAAGTGAAAGCTCCAAATTTGTTTGAGATATATTTGTTTTTCTTTGAGAATGAGACTCTCACTTAACAAATTTGGTATGAAAAAGCTCAAGTGTGGTTTGACATGAAAATTGGATCCTTATTTAACAAATTTAGTATGTTAAAATAGGGATCAAATGTGTGTTGAAAAGTGACCCTCACTTAACAAATTTGGTATGTTAAGTAAAAGTCAAATGTGTTTATGATTTTAAAAATGAAACTTTCACTTAACAAATTTGGTTTGTTAAGCGAAAGTCAAATATGCTTATAATTTTTGAAAATGAAACCTTCACTTAACAAATTTGGTATGCTAAGTGAAAGTCAAATGTGATTGTGATTTTGAAAATGAAACTCTCACTTAACATATTTGGTATGTTAAGTGAAAGTCAAATGTGTTTATGATTTTTGAAAATGAAACTCTCACTTAAGAAATTTGGTATGTTAAGTGAAAGTTAAATGTGTTTATGATTTTTTTTTTTCAAAATGAAACTCTCACTTAACAAATTTGGTATGTTAAGTGAAAGTCAAATGTGTTTATGATTTTGAAAATGAAACTCTCACTTAACAAATTTGGTATGTTAAGTGAAAGTCAAATGTGTTTATGATTTTGAAGATAAAACTCTCACTTAACAAATTTGGTAAGAAAGTCATGTGTTTATGATTTTGAAAATGAAACTCTCACCTAACAAATTTGATATGTTAAGTGAAAGTCAAGTGTGTTTATGATTTTTTTAAAATGAAACTCTCACTTAACAAACTTGGTATGTTAAGTGAAAACAAATGTGTTTATGATTTTTGAAAGAAAATGAACTTATTTAACAAACTTAGGTATGTTAAATGGAGTTCAATTTGTTCTTATGATTTTTAAAAAGGGGTTCTCATTTAATATACTTGGACATGTCAAATGAGTTCCCAATGTGTTTTGAAGTCCAAGACATTGGCAAGGAGTTTTATCAGACAAATTCAAATAGAATTCAATTTGTTCTACCTTCTCCAACTCCTATTTGACAAATTTGGTTATGTCAAGTGGGGGGGTTCAAATATGTCTTGACTTCTCTTTTGTGTGTGTATGGCTTATTACTTTTCGAAAAAAGGAGGAAAACTTCAATTTTATATTATAATTTAATTCGAAAATAAAATCTCCATCCAACAAATTTGAGTGCGTGGGATGAGGATAGCTATTTCCAAAGAAAATGTGTTTTTAAAAAAGACATTAAAGTTGGTTGATTTTGATTTTTGAAAAGAACCTCCATGTAACAATCATAAGATTTGTTAAACGAGATTTGGTTATATGTGTTTTGTGCCTTTTTTGAAAGTTTCTTATAAATTTTTGTGTAAAGATCTTTTATTATATGGATTTGAAAAAGTGGTTTTGGAAAGACATGTTATTTTGTAAAAGGGTTTTATTTTTTTATTGTTCATGGGATGAACCTTGCCTCACCATCAGAATGGTGAAGAGATTCTTCATTTTGGTCATCTCCTTTGTTTGATTAATTTTAATTTTTACCTATTGGGGGAATCCAATAAGGATTTTAAGACCTACACGGAGTGAGGTCCTAAAACCTAAAGTATGTTGGCGAGCTTTGCTTAAGGATGAAATAAGCTAAGTGCCAATGGAAAGAATGATAGTCTCGGGATTATATAAATATAAGTTCACTATCGATGTTTGGAGATAATGATTTTCTACTAAAGATGGAGAGAGGAACCATCCCGAGCAGAGTCGCCAGAAAAATCTGTGATGTTTATTTTTAAAATCAAAATCAAATCAAATGAACTGCACAAGTTCAAATGGGCTAATTAAAATACTTAAGGAACTCAATTAGACTTTTTGGGATGAATCTTCATTTTAGGATGAAGATTTCATTTTAATAGGAGTTTGGATGTAGAATAAGGTGAGTTCCATATACAAACGGGATTCATTTTACTCTTCATTCTCGATAACCTAAACATCACTTTTACCAAATAAAAGTTAAATAAAAATGAAAAATAAATCCTTACAACAACAACAACAACAACAAGCCTTAATCCCACTAGGTGGGGTCGGCTACATGAATCCTTCGTCTCCATTGTGTCCTATTATGTGTCAAATTCTCATCTAATTCAAGTATACTAAGATCATTATTTATACATCTTAACCAAGTCTACACCTCTACCTTTCTTAACATAAGGCAAATCTAATGCATCTACTCTCCTAATTGGTCATCTACGACGCTTTATGTGGCCAAACCATCTAACTCCCTAATCTTATCTACCACCTGAGCTACTCCAACTTTTTCCGAACATACTCATTTTGCATTCTATCTCTAAGAGTAAAGCCACTCATCCACCTAAGCATCCTCATCTCGTAACACTTAACTTAGTCTTATGCTTCTCTTTATTGGCCAACACTGCACCATAAGTCATTGCGTGTCTTACCACCATCTTATAAAATTTTCCCTTAAGTTTAAGTGGAACTTTTCTATCACATAATAGGCCAGATGCATTCCTCCACTTCAACCATCCAACTTGAATTCTACTAATAATATCTCCATCTATTTCACCATCATTTTGGACAATAGAGCCTAAATATCTAAATCGCTCACTCTTATTAATGACTTGATCACCTAAAGTCACAACACTATCACTAAAACTTCTACAACTAAAATTACACTCCATATATTCAGTTTAGATCTACTTAAACGAAAACCTTTAGACTCTAAAGTTGACCTCCATAAATCAAGTTTCTTGGACTCCCTCTAGTCTTATCAACAAGAAGAATGTCATCAGCAAAAAGCATACACCAAGGTACATCTTCTTGTAAATGCCTCGTAAGCACATCCATAACTAAAGTAAAAAAGATAAGGGCTTAATGTTGATCCTTGATGTAATCCAACTGAAATAGGAAAATATTTTGTCAATCCTCCTTGTGTTTGGACACAAGTAATAGTATACATATCCTTAATAACTTGAATATAACCAATATTAACTCTTTTACGTCTAGAACTCTCCAAAGAACATCTCTTGAGACTTTATCATAAGCTTTCTCTAAATCAATAAATATCATATGTAGATCCTTCTTACTTTCTATGCTTCTATCAACCCTCTTAACAAATGTATAGCATCCATAGTAGATCTACGGCATGAAACCAAACCGATTGTCGAAACTGATCACATCGTAACCTATGCTCAATTACTCTCTCCCATAATTTTAATGTATGGCACATTAACTTAATTCCTCTATAATTTGCACACTCTGTGCATCACCTTTATTCTTAAATATAGGAACCAATAGACTCTTTCTCCACTCCGGCATCTTTTAGTAAAATAACATTAAAAGATTTGTAAGCCAAGAAATTCCTTGATCTCCTAAACATTTCCACACATCTATTGGAATATTATCCGGTCCTGCCTTTTCCACATTTCATTTTCTTTAAAGCTTCACTAACTTCAAATTTACTAATCACGATAGAAATGAAATTCTCTATTATTCTTTAGGGTATTAAGGTTGCTAAAATCAATCGTACTTTCAGATCCTTCATTGAAAAGTTTATCAAAATATCTCATCCACCTATTTAAGAAAAGCACTTTATTATTTTCATCCTTAATACCCCGCACTTGAACTATGTCTTTACTTCTCCTATCTCTTTGCTTGGCTAACTTATACATACATCTTTCACCTTCTTTGGTATCTAATCTATTGTATAAATCACTAAAAGCTAAATTTTTTGTAACATATATTGCTTTCTTAGAATCTCTACAGGCCACTTTATATCTTTCCCAATTCTCCGAATTTTTACATTTAAACCAAGTTTTATAACAATGCTTCTTATTTTTTATCTTTTCTTGCACACTCTGACTCCACCACCAACTATTCTTATTAAAAGAAGCTTTTCCTTTTGATTCTCCAAGCACATCTTTAGCAACTTGCTTAATTTCACTTGATATTTTTTCCCACATAACGTTAGCATCTTTATGAACACCCCAAATTCTAATATCTTGTAGCTTGCTCTTAAAAATATTTTTATTTGTGTTCTTTAAGTGTCCCCATCTAATCCTAGGACAATAATTTAGTTTATTTTTTCTCTTACAACCTTTCATCTTAAAATCTAAAACTAATAGTCGATGTTGGGTACTTAAAATTTCACTTGGTATGACCTTACAATTTTAAACGATCTATTTTTCTTATCGAAAAATAATCAATCGTGTTTTACTAGATCCATTTTATACGTAATAATATGTTCATCTCTTTTCTTAAAAAAAGTATTAGCAACTACAAAATCATAAGCTAAAGCAAAATCTAATATAGTCCTACCTTCTTCATTAGTAACTCCAAATCCATAACTACCATGAATACTTTTAAAATCTTCTACTACTCTACCAACATGTCCATTTAAATCTCCTCCAATAAATACTTTTTCTTCAAGAGGTATCTGTTGTATTAATCCCTCTAATTCATTCCAAAATTTTTCTTTTACGCTTACCTCCAAGCCTACTTGAGGAGCATAGACACTTATAACATTGATAATCTTAGTATCAACAATAATCTTTAAAGCTATAATTCTATCTCCACATCTATTAATACTTATAACATTATCCTTCAAACTTTTATCTATAATCACACCTACACCATTTCTAGTTCTACTTTTACCTGAATACCAAAGTTTAAAACCTAAACTATCAATCTCCTTGGCCTTCTCACCAACCCATTTAGTTTCTTGAACACATAAAATATTTATCTTTCTATGAACCATAATATCTATTAATTCCATTAATTTACCTGTAAGAGTACCTATATTCCAAGATCCTAACCTAATTCTAGTTTCATGGACTAACTTCTTTGCCCATCCGCCCAAAATGTGGGAACCCTTGCTTATTTAACATGCACTCGCCGGCAGCTGCTCTAGCACATTTTTCATCAGATAAGTTACACAGCTGCCGCCTGTGGGACGCAAGATAACACAAATGATTTAAAGGATTCATGTCATGATTATTTCGAACCGTCACGACTACTTAACGCAACCCTCCACTTTTTGCATCCGGACTTGGGACCGGCAATGGTAAAGATTGTAATCCTTAAATCCTTAAATCATTTAAATTGAAATCACCCAAAGGTAAAATTTAAATAAAATTCAAACTCCAAATTGAAACTTAAACTAAAGAAGCCTGGTAAAGTCTTGCCACACAAGCTTAAAGCACACACATTAGAATACAAAGTCACCATTTGTAGTGCTAAGTTAGGGTGTTGTATGTATGATGGAAGTCCCCTCAGCTTGGGTTGTATGGTGTGTTTAGCTAATATTTGTTTTGTAGGTGTAGCTAGATTTAGTTTTCTTATTTTTGATATAATTTTGCATTAGGAATTTGGATTAGTGTTATGGGGGATTAAGATGAGCAGTGGCCAGAAGGTTTAGTCCTTGGGGTGCCCTGTGATGCCTTTGGAGAAAATCAAATCAAAAGAAAGAGAATAAAAAAATGAAGATAAGAAGACCCCCATAGCATGTATTTTTTTTAATCCAGGTTATATAAGGGTAGAGCTCGGCTATCCTTATTTTCTCTTTCTAGGGTGTACAGTAGAACCCGACCGCATTGGCCTTTTATTCTTTTATGGTAGTTTATAAAATTTTTTGATGTTGTGTTTAGATTGTGCATTAGAATAGCATGCTTTTCCAAGTTTCTTTATGATTGATGCTTGAATGTGTGACCTAGATACGGTAGGCTCTTAGGATAAAATTAAATTTTCTATCCCACTAACAACTCATAACTAAACTTTTAAAATAACTCATAACCTCACATAAAAGCATAGGAATTAAATCAAGATAATAAAATTTTTAGCAACCCCTTAGCTGGATGGATGAATGTATAATATCATGCATGTCATATTATTTCACTCTTGTTACGAGGGGACTTTCATCTTTGCTAGAGAATGAAGACCTAACCTGTGAGAGCCTTTGGTAGAAGAACACCCTTTCTCTCTTGATTTGTCCCATAATCAAATTCTCATGTATTTAGGCATACAAAATTCCATTGCTTGTGTCGAAACAAAGAGTCCAAAAGAATCAAATAAATTTGATAAAATTTGCATTAGATTAAGTCATGGTTTCATACCACCCATGCTCTAGTCTCTTAGGGAGTGCGTTTAAGGACTTAGTTTTCTCTCTAAATAAATAATAGCCTAGCCATCTTGCAAAGCATAAGACTTGCCTACATAGATTTAAAGTGTAGGAGGAGTTAGCTAGTTGCCACTCCAGGTGGTAATAAGTCCAACAGTCGGGTGGTTCATCCTCTCATGTGGAGGTGAATCAAATACCCACCTTTCGCTTAGACTTAGGCCACGCCTTTGTTTTGTACCAAGGTTCCTTAGTTTAGGAATCTGAGGTAGCTGTTTCCTTTGGGCTACAAGCATAAATCCTCACCTCTTAGGCATTTCCACAATCTTATGTTGTGGAATTATAAGCCCTAGCAATCTAATAAAATGTTAACTCAAATAATTAGCTCTATTCAATTTCAAAAATATAAAGCCCAATTATAGGGTAGACTGGAATGCTCACTAGGCTTCCTAGTATCATGAGTATTTCTTACTTTCTCCCTTTGGATTCCAAAAATGAGTCTTCTCCTTGATCTATCCTCGTTGATTTTCTAAAATAGCCAATCTTTTGATAGTCTTAACCTTGAAATCTTTGGAGACCCTAATTGTCTACTTTAATTGAGAGTATTCTTAAGGAATTCCCATTCCTTAGGATGTAATTAACTATGCAGGCTTGCCTCCAAAGGGAACTTAATGAACCTAGTTTAAAATAAACCCTACTTTACTTTTCCATGTAAAGTAGGAGAAAGATCTCTGGTATATTCGAAGACCCATCATATCTTAGGAGTCTTTATTAGGTGATTAGGTTCATTATAGCGTGGTGATTTCTATCTTTTGAGATAGTACATCATTCCTTAATGTTGTACCCGATCACTTCAAAATGTACCCCTAAGATCTACATGGTGACACATCTCAAAAATAAACACCATAGATTTTTCTGGCGACTCCGCTGGGGAGGGTTCCTCTCTCCATCATTAGTAGAAAATTATTGTCTCCAAGCATCGATAGTTGACTTATATTTTATATAGACCTGAGACTATCATTCTTTCTATTGGCAGTTAGCTTATTTCACCCTTAAGCAAAGCTCGCAAACATCCTTTAGATTTTAGGACCTCACTTCGTGTAGGTCTAAAATCCCTATCAGGTCCCCTAATAGGTAAAAATAAATTAACTAAAGAAAGAAAAAAATAACCAAACATAAAATTTTGAACCTCTTACTACTAGCTTGGTGAAGCAAGGTTCATCCCATGCTTAACAAACTTTCAATAAAATCCAAAGTACAATAAAAACATCTTTTACAAATTTTCAAAAGTCTTTTCAAAATAAAATCATATGAACCCCATTTAACATAATCCAAATTGTTAAATGGTTCTCTCTTTAAAATCAAAATTAAACAAATAGAAAAAAAATCTTTTCTCCAAAAAATTTTATACACCTTTCAAAATAAAATTAATTGAACACCACTTAGCATACCCAAATTCGTTAAGTGAAGGTTCATTTTTTTAAAATAAAAATTAAATCAAATAAAACCTTTTCTTCAAAAATAAATATCAAAATTATTTTTTCAAATAAAATTTACCAATTTTATTTAATATACTCAAATTTGTTAAATAATAGTTCTCTTTCAAAATCAAAATCAAACAATGCCAAAAAAATAATAATAAAAATCCTGAAATTTTGAACCTACCGTCATTTGAAAAGCAAAGTTCCAAAATTTCCCAAGTTTCGGTCAAAGAGCTCTAAACCGACAGTCATATCAACATTTGACAAGTGAGGTTCCAAAGAAATTCTCATCAAAATCTCTCCAAATCGAGATCTAATTACTTGAACCCCTTTATCATATTCAAATTTGATGAGTGCGGGTTCAAATTCTTTAAATTTATCAAAAATGTCTCAATCAAATTTGATAATTAGATCTCCACTAAGATTTGCAGTCACTACATGAGCCAAATAAAAAAATACACCCATGTCATTCTCTATATCTCCACTAAATCAATTTAAGCTCTGACCTCCCCATTTCCTTCAAGAGTCGACTCAAGGCTTTAATTCTCCAATGGCGGAGGGGTTGGCCATTTATAAAATCAAACTTCCAGCCCCTATTTTCCACCTTTAGCATTCTTAAAACCTTCCTCGACATTAAAGCAACTCAAAGCATCCTTTTCTCCATCTTCACAAGCATTGTAACTTGAATTCAACCATACTCTACTGATTGGCAGTGGATGTTGGTCTCATAAACAAACTAGAGGGAGGCAATAGGGAATTATTCACCCAAAGCCTTGTTTAGGCTCACTAAATTATTTTGAAACAAGAAAATTCACTCAACACGAGCTTGAGTAAGGTATGGAACTCAAATTGTAGCTAACTAGTAGGTCTTGGTGTGTTGTGAAGTGAAATCTTGCGAGTTTAGAAATAATTTCATAGAACCCTTGCACTTTCATTTCTAAAATGAGGGAAATTCTAGCTAGGATTCCTAGAATTTCACTCCATTTTAAGTTCAGGCTTTGTCTCTCATCGGGCAAGGTAAGACACAAATCATTGGCTATTAATTTGATTTAAATTGAATCAATAGCCAAGATCAACATGATAGAATTATGAATAATCCTTTAAGTTAGCAGGATTAATGTTGGTCATTCGAACTTTAATCAAATGATCAAGATCAATCCCGCGATCTTGTTGCTTTATGTGTGGGATCCATGTGGATCCCATGTGGCTCAATCATGTGTTGAATCACAGAAAGTGCTACCACGTTAGCTGTCTACTGGGATAAGTAGGAAAATTGAGTTTTCCAAATTTTAGAATTGCCAAAAATTCCTTAAATTTTAGAAATTCAACCACTTAATGAAAAGTTATAAATACGGGCTCTATAGATTCATCTTTGTGAGAGAAATCTATTAAACATAAAAACTTCAATTTTTATTATAATTTAAGTTTTAATGAAAATAATTAAATCTTAATTAAATCTAAATTAATGATATGATTAAGCTAAAACTTCTAGGATTTTAAATTAATGCTACAATAGATTTAACATAAAATTTTTGAGATTTAATTTAAAATAAATTACAAGTTATAAAGTTTTCAAGTTTAACCCCATAATTTGATGAAATTAATTAAATTTAAATGGAAGAAATTAGAAAAAAATGGGAAATAATTTAAGCCATTATAATTAACACTAATGAGCATTAGAAAAAAAAAATCAAAAATCATCTAAAACCTATTAAACAGAAAAACCCACAAATTAGGGATTTATTGAGATTAATTAATTCATTTAATTGAACAAAATTTAATAAATTGTAAAAAGTCAACAAAAACTTTTAAAAGTATGAGTAACCTCTTATTGGATTTATATTCTAGAGGATAAGAAATGAAAAACAAGAGCCGTAATTTTTTATGTGTAATTTTAATTTATTTTGAGTTTTAATGAAAACAATCAAATTTTAATTGAATCCAAAAAATAATTATCTGATTAATTTAAAACTTTCACAGAATGAAATTAATGTTAAAACACACTTAACATAAAAATTTTAAAAACTAATCTCAAATAAAAATTATATAATTTTTAAGTTTAAATTCTTCTATTTAATAAAATTAATTAATATAAATTTTGAAAATAGGTTAACACTTGGAAATATATTAAAGTGTAATAATTAATATTAGTAAGCCTTAAGAAAATGTTGAAACTCTCTGAAATGCATTAAATCTCAAAATCACTTAATTAGGGACTAATTAAATTAATTAATCTAGTTAATTAGAATGAACTTCAATAATTTACATGAAATCAAATAATAATTTTAAAAATATAAATAAACCTTTTATGAACTCATATTTTAGAGAAGAGTAAAAGAAAAATAAAAGCCTTAATTAGTATTTAGTATTATAAGCTTAATTGGGATTTTGTTGGAAATAATAAACTGTTAATTATTCTTAGAATATTAATATGATCATGATGAAATTTCCAAAGATTGAAATTAACATCAAAACCCACTCATCATACAAAATTCAAATCAAAATGGTTTTTGTTTTATAAGTTATGAAGTTTCAAAGCCATCTAGGATAATTTAGAGAAAATAAATAATATAAAATGATCAAAATTATGAAAATTCTCAAAATTGATCTAAAATACTTTAATTAACATCAAAGGATTTATAGCCCTTTGAAGTTCATTAAAACCAAAAATCACATATTTAGGTCTTAATTAGGAAAATTAAGCAAAAGTTTATTCAAAACATAATATTGAAATTCATAAATTGATAATAAAATAAATAATGGATTGAAAAATAAGATGAACAATTATCTGAATTTAGTACTTAAACATATATTCATTAAAATGAAATGATTAAAATTCATTTAGCATTTTAAGGATAATTGAATTATCATATAAGATAACTAAACAATCAAATTTCCTTAACATACACATTTTAAATTCTAATGTACATTAGAAAACTTAAGGAAAGCAATCATGATTATTAAATCATTTAAGTAAATCGTAAATATGAAAATTAAGAAAAATGCCATTTAACATGAAGATTGGATTAATTAAATCCATATAAAAACATATGTTAATTAGATTGAATAAGGGAACTTACAAAATTTAATAATTTGAATAAATCATTAATGAGAAATTAAATCAAACACTAAGGAAATTAAAAATGAATTAAAATAAATGATAGTAATTTAATAATGAAATTTAAATCAAATTCCAAAAACTGAATCAAATTTTTAATTAAATTTAATTAACTTAATCTTGATATTAATCTTTAACAAAATATTAATTAATTAATTTAATTTAATCAAAACTCCATCAAATAACTTAAAGTTAAAATTTTAAAATGAAATCAATTAAATAAAAATTAAAACCTAATTAAAATAAAACATTGAAATAACATAAATAATCAAACTTATTAATTGAGACTTAGTCAATTTAATTAAATTAAACTCAAACCTCAAATCTAAAATCTTAATTTTCAAAAATATAAAACAATGAAAAGAATTGAATGAATCATCGGCAATAACACTAATATATTTAATCATTGACAACATAAGATGTTAGGATAAAATTTCAAAACTAAATTAAAATTTTACCAATTTAAATTGAAATCATTAAATAAACTTTAATTTAAACTAAAATTAAGTTAAAACTTCTCAAAATAAGTAATCACAAGATATATAGTTTAGACACCAAACATTGTAGGGATATTGTCCAAAAGAAGTCTTAATACCTTGAACCATTAGTTTAACAATGACACATACCTATGAAAGCAAAATTTTTAAAAGTAAACTCAATAAAAAATTGAATTAAACTTAATAAAAATTCATCAAAATTCATTAGGCTTAAAAGACTTAAATTTTAGGGTAACTTCTCATCATTTGATGAAAGATTGTTCTACCAAAGTTTAGGATGTTGATTCAAATGGGTTCCACCTCAAGCAAAACTCATTATCATCTTCATTATTTAAAACCTAAATTATATATATATATATATAAACAAAACCTAAAATCAATTAAATCACTTAAATTTGAAATCACCAAACAATAAAATAAACAAACTTAACATAAACCTAAAGAAGCTTAGTTCAGTCATACCACATTACCTCTTTTTCACACACAAGATTATTAGATCACCAACCTTAGAATTAGGTTAGACTAATATACTATTGTGATGTGATAGTTTCATTATTTTGTGCTGTACTATTTAACTTGAATAACTAGGATTGTTTGCCACTAGCTCAGAATATTAAGACAACTTTTTAGATGAATGATATTTTTTGTAAGGAGTTGTACTAAAGGAACTATTGTAATAATAAAAATTATAAATGTTATTTTCTTTAAAGTCTATAAGCATAACCCATTAAAATATATGAGCTTGGTAACTATTAGTGCTAAGCCCATATAATTTTGCAGAAATCAAAATTTCCATTTGGAATTTTAAAATGTAATATAATCTTAGAATTAAGTAAGAATCTATGGAGCTTAGGATTAGTAGGAGTAGATTGACCAGTTATTAATCCCCTATGGAGCCTGAAGAGGAGGTCCTTGAAGAAGGAGATCATCCTAAAGTAAAGAAGTTAAATGAATACCCAGAGATTAAAATTTTAATTGTAGACTGAGTTGTAAGGGTAGAGCTCAATTGCTCATTTTCTTTTTCTTATAGGGTGTACAGTAGTACCCAGTTGCACTAGCCTATTTATTAATTTAATTTAAATTATTATGATTTATTTTAAGGTGTGTAATAGTTGCATATTATTCATAGGTTTCTTTCTACGTTTATTGTGCTGTGATGAAAGCCTAGATATACGATAGGCTCTTCGGATAAAATCAAATTTTTTTACTTCACTAAATTAAATTAATGTAAGAAAACATAATTACAACTCATAACCTCATTTGAACCTTAGGCTTAATCAATAAAAGATAATTAGATGTCATAGGTCTATGATGTTAAAATCATAAATAATGTTGAATTTATTTCCTTGAACAAAAGAGTCTTCGCTCATTGCATGATAAGGGGTAGTGTTAGACTATTGATAGCATCCTAGAGTGAAGAACACCTCCTTGATGATTGACCCACAATTTTATTTGACGTGGATGTAGACATATATGCATACCTAAGCCTGATGAATAGAATTATGAGTTTAGAATATTTAAAAATTGAAAACACATGCATTAGTTAGATGCATAACATGTAAATACAAAATATTAGGGTTAGAGAATAAGTTTAAGCTAATAACTTTCTTTCCTAAATACAACAACTTAAACATCTTGTATTCATAAGACTAAATTCATGGATTTAAAAAGTTGTGAGGTTTCTAAGCAGAAAATAACCCTAGAAGAGTTAGGTTAAGCTCTCCTTATTAATTGAAGAAGAGCTAATATATCCCAATTATCTTATTAGGCCTTTGACTTATGTTAGAAGTATTTTTAGAAATAATATTTGAAGCATCCTGCTAGAGTAAGTCTTCACATCGTAGGCATTTTTGTAGTTTTATAATCTTTATTTTGTAATAATTGTTAACTTGAAATCTTAAAAAAAAACTTCATTCTCAAAACTATAAAGCCCAATAATAAAATAGTTTAAATTACTTATTAGACTTCCAAGTATTTAAAGTATTTCATCCTTATTATCATTTATCCTCTAAAAAGAACTCCCACCTTTTGAATAAATATCATTTGAATTTTTAATTTGACCTTCCCTGAAAATAAACTTTGAAATCCATAAAGATGAAAGTTGGTTTCTTTAATCAAGAGTATTCTTAGAAGAGTTTCCCTCCTCTAAGATATAATTAATTATAGGGACTTGCCTTTATAGGGAACTTTGAACCATACACTAAATAAATCTTATTATACCACACAATGTGGTTCAAGGAAAATGTTTTTGTACATTATAGGGTCATCAACCTTAAGAGTTTTTAATAAGTTAATCAATTCATTATAGAGTAATACTTCTACCTATTTAGTTAGTATATTTATCCTAATAATATATTTGATTACTTAAATAAGAACTCCCAAGATTTTTATGGCAATCCTAATAAAAAAACTCGACATCCATCAATATTGATTTGTTATTTTTTGGAGAAAATTAAATGAAGAGGGTTTATAATGGTGAAAAGTTAATGGATTAACTATTATGTGAGCAAAGGATGCATAAGGATAGGCAAAGTAATAATATTTGTGAAAGGGTGGTAGGTCACTTTCCCATATCCTTTCCCCTTTAACATATAAAGGAAAAGCCATTGAGAAAGGAAGATAGCATTGCTTGAATCAAAATACATTTTTTGTGGGTGTTAATGACTTCATAGTTAATGAAATAAAATAGTTTATGGATCCCTATTGAAGCTAGGTCATCGAGAAACAAGTAAATATATTTGCTAAGAGATGGGATGAAGTTATCAACCAAAGTAATCAATGAGATGTCAATTGACCTTTACTAGAGTATCTGTTAAAGTGTATGCAAGATATGATGGACCAATCTAGGGCTATGTCGAAAAAAAATCTAGGGCTAAGTCCAAACTAAAGTTAATATTAGTCTTAAATAAACAACTTATTTTTAGTTTGAGAAGATCTTTATTATGCTCACCTAAGTTATTAACCTAGTGATCATAACTTTGCATTTCTTTCTTAAGTGCACTCTTATTGGACATGTTTTACTTTTTTATTATGGATTGATGATAAAAATATTATAATGTTAGAGGTTTTAATTATCTCACTTTGACATGAAATATTTAAGTTTTCTATATCATTTCATATGTATAAAAATGATTCATTCTATTCAAAGTTATCTTCTTTCACAATCTATGTAATTGATATCATTAGTGTTGACTTCATGAGCCCCAACTCATTTGAGATTGATATTGATGTTAACAAACAAATGTTCAAATGCTACTAATTGGTCTAATTTGAAGTGTTGTATAAAAATTCTTCAATACCAGATTCTTCAATCAATTCAAAAAGCTAAAGCTGTTGGACTTGAACTGGTTGGGAATTTTCTAGGAATCACAATATTAAGGAAAATAAAGAGCTCAATATAATAAAATAAATTATTCATTCATTTCAGAATAATTTATTTTAAAATTATTCATATTTTCTACATCTCAAAATTATAATTATTCCTTGAATTATCCATTTTGGATAATATGAATTAAGTACATGAGTTAAGTTTAATTTAACGTATTATCAAGAAAGATAAATTAAGTTAATACTTCATTAATAATATTTAAGCTTAATCATAATTGTTATTCATATATTTATTGCATAAAAATTAAATCATTCGTGAATTATCCTATTATTCTATTTTCTCTTGCCTATCATTCTCATCATCCTTATAATGATTTGGGCAAATTTTTCATAGAATTTTAGCTAATAAGTCATATAAAATTTATTTAAAATATTTCTATAAATAATTTCCTCGTTTTTAATTTTTAAAAATTCATTAATTTGAATTTTTGAATTTAAATTATTTTGCATTTCAATTGCATATTTCATGCCATATCCATGCAAAATCAAATCTAATCATTTATGGAATGTTTTAGACGTCACAAGCATTATTTATTCCAATTATTTAGATTTTAATTAAATTATTTTAAGTTATTTTAAACGTAAATTCAAATCAGCCTTTATTAATAATCTTTTCGTTTCTATTAAATCTATTTATGGTATTTCTCGGTCAGCCCACACCAATTAATTTTAAATTATTTTAGATTATATTATTGCTTAAAATGCATCTTAATTAATTATCCTAGATTTAAATCAACAAATTGCATTTAATTGAAATCATTTTACCTAAGTAATCTAGTATTTGTCAAAATTCACAATGATTTTCTCTATTTATTTTATTTAAATTAATTCATGTATTTGTCTCCTGAATCTTGCTACTATATAGTGATCATAACTTAATTATATCATGCATTAAATAAAAATTGAATATGTTTATTGGAATTTTGTTTGACCGACTATCTTGCTCTAAGATATCATGTTATATTCAAGTTAATTTAGTTCCCTCTTGATTGATTGCAATCTTTAAATTAAGCCTTAATCCTCCTTTTTGCTTTTATTTGGCCGACCATACATGTTAAAATTTTAGGTTTGAATGCAATTTCTTTTTTCATATATTGAATGCAACAAAGTTCAAATTTCTTCCAAAAGTATTTTTTTCTCCCATTGTTTTCATGGCCAAAATCTTTTTGGTTTTAATTGGATCGTATTTCATTAGTATGAATTAATTGCTCACTCACTCACTCTCTCTCTCTCTAAAATTTATCCTTGGCCGAATTAAAATTCCCTCAAAGATTTAGATTCAAATTTGATTATTCTCCTTGCTTGGATTTTCTCTCTCAAGCCTTGGCTGATCCAATCTTCCTCCTTATTTCATTGGATTTCAAAATTCAAATCATTGCCAAATCTATTTTCCCTCTTTCTTTCACTCATGGCTAAAAGTCTTAGGTGTTTATTTGATTTTATTATTTAATCAAGATCAAATTATTTCCTGAATAAATTTCACACCAATATCTTCATGCTTGGCCGACCCTAGCCTCTTCCTTTTCTATTTAAAGTGGCTTTGAATCTTGGTAAAGGATTCTTACAACTTCTCCACTATAGGCCAACCTCCTGCTACACATTTTCTCTTGGAGACATTTTTGCATTAAAGTGTTAAAACTCTCTCAACTTCTCTTGGCCGAAAATTTCAATTAAGTTAGCTTGGAAAAACTTGAAGGATTGGTGAAACATTTCTTGGCCAAAACATAAAAGGTTATTACATATTATCTAAGGTGTAAGGTGCAAATCTCTTCATCTCACCTTATTTCCCTTTTTGTCCAATCAATATGATCATGGTTTTCATGATGAAATTTATTTGTGATTGAAGATCTCGTCTTGGCTAATATACTTAATTTAATTGATTAAGGTTTTGGTTTTGAAATTTCTCTTCCTCTCATTTTATTTTCATAAAACTTTAAGTGGAAGATATTTTTTTTTGATTTCAAGTTGCATTCAAGTGATTTGCAAGCTTACAATCACTAATTTGAAAGATCTTTAGTTAAATTTTGGCTTGGGTCTTTATATCAACTTATTTATTACATATTATAAGATTACATATATCATTTGCTTTAGTTAATCTCTCATTTATTGTGTAGTGTTTTTAAATTGTTAATTCAAATCATTTTTTATTTCAAGCTTTTATATCTTTAAATTAAATCAAACTTCTTTTAAGACATACTTGCATTTAATATTTCATTCAAGGTCTTACATTAACATTAATCTTAATTTATAAAGAAGTGAGCTCCCTTTGTTTTAAAGAACTTGCCTTAATATTGATATAGTTGGGTTGTGAGTGTAAAATATTTTTTTAAATTAAGAGTTAGATGTTTGTATCTCTTCTCTTATTTGTTCTGGTTCATTGTTGTGGTGGTTCTTGCCTGTGTAAGAAAGTATGGTATTAGATTGTACTTGCATGTGAAGGAGATTTTGAGAGATTTGTTGTAATCTCAACTTTGATTTAGTGAATTCCTAGCTTGAATTACTACGCGTGGATGTAGGTCGATTTTCGGGATTTGGCTGAACCACATAAAAATCTCTGTGTTCTCTTTTTATTTTTCCCGCACCTTTACTTTTTCTTTATTGTTTCTTGTTGTAGTTGTGATTCATTAAAGTATAATCATTTATAATTAGTTTTTCTACAAAGATTTAAAATTAACTTTTAATTTAAAAATATCTTAATAGCTCAATTAACATCCCCCAGCCTATTTATTGTTTCTTGTTGTAGTTGTGATTCATTAAAGTATAATCATTTACAATTAATTTTTCTACAAAGATTTAAAATTAACTGTTAATTTGAAAATATCTTAATAACTCAATTAACACCCTTCTCCCTCCCACTAGCCTTCCTCTTGGGTGCCATAACCCATAACTTCATAACAATTGGTATCAAAGTCTCGGCTCAATTTATGGCTTAACATCTTTGAGTTACATCACTGTGGAACAAGTATTTCCTAAGGGTACACTACTTGAAGGATAGTCTACACATATGCCACTTTTACTTGATAATGTTCCATTTGAGTATTGAAAAAACCACAATAGTACTTTTATTCATGGACAAGATTCTAGAATGTGACATATGTTGACACATTAATATCACACACCCACTATTGAAATAAATAGTTTGAAAGCTGATAAACCCTTTCATGAGTGGTCTTCTTGTGAAAGAGAATTAGATGAATTAAATACTAAGGCTCGTAATATCTTATATTGTGCTCTACTTCTCGATGACTATATGAAAAATTTCATGTTTAACATAGCAAAAGAAATTTGGGATAAATTAATTTTTGTTTACGAAGGTACTAACAAAGTTAAAGATTCCCATATAAATAGATTAGTACATGAATATGAGTTGTTTCACATGTGACCAAATGAAAGCGTTTTTGGTATGTACACTCATTTTATGAAAATTATTAATACTTTACACTCTCTTTGAAGGAAATATAAAAATCAAGATTTGGTTTATAAAATTCTAAGTTTCTTTCTAAAAGAATGGGGTGCAAAAGTTACTGCAATTAGCGAAGCAAAGAATTTGACTATATATACACTTGATCAGCTTCTTAGTTCTTTGATAGCTTATGAACATGTTATAGCACAAATGGATCAAAATGACTCTTTCCAAAAGAAAGAGAAAGAAAAACTAATTACTTTACAGATGGAAGACGCTTGTGAGGAGAATTCCTCATGTTCAAATGTTGATAGTGATGAAATTACTATGCTTTCAAAGAAATTAGGAAGTTGATCAGAAAGAAAAAGCACAAGTATGAAAAATCTAAATTATATAAATTTCCTACAAAAGGTTGAATGCAGGTGAAGGAATAGTATACTACAATTGTAAAAAGTTGGGACATGTGAGAGGTGATTGCCCGAATATTGCTGAAAAAGAAAAACAACCTAAAAGTAAGAAGCCTTGAAAAGGTAAAAAGCCTCAAAAGAAAAAAAGAAAATAGCACTTTAGGCAAACTTGATTCAGAAGAATCAAATGAGGACACTTTAGAGGAAGAAACAAACTCGTGTTTGATGATAGATGGGGATACTACAAACGAGGTATGTGAAGAAATCTCATATGAAGAATTAGATGATGTTTTCAATGAATTATCACATAAATATAAAAAATCAAAATGAAAATTCAATGCTTTAGAAAAAGAAAATAAAAATTTTAGAATGTATGTTTCATCTTTGGAAAAATAATATAATGATTTGAAAACAAAGAATGCCTCTTCAATAGATCAATCTATTCTTATTAAAAAGCTTAGATAAAAAAATTAATTACTTCATGCGAAATTGGATACATGTAGTAGTTTACATTCACATGCTTCATTCATTAGAAACAAAGCATCAAATGCATTAAATTTCTTTAAATTTAGACCTTATGCAAATACAAATGTCACATGAAATTTCTAAAATAAAAAGGGTCATGTGTCTTTTGATTATCATGCAAGAAAATCTCAAATATTTTTAAAATTAAATTTTATTTGGGTGCCAAAAATTAAAAATCCAGAAGTAATACACACTACACACTATTCATTGCATACTTTTTCATTAGGATGTGGACCCAAACATATTTGGGTTCCAAAAGTTGACCATAAATTTTTTTTTGTAGGAATAGCTTGAAATAAAAATCAAAGAAAACATGTAGTACTTGGAAAACGGATGTTCAAGACATACGACAGCTGATAAATCAAAATTTTTTTTACTTTAAAACCTTTTGAAGAAGGGTATGTAGTTTATGGTTATAATGCTAAAGAAAAAAAATAGTTAGCATTGATTCTATATCTAAAAATTCAATTATTTTAGATAAAGTTTATTTTTTTTGAAGATTTAAAGTACAATCTTATTTCTATTAGTCAATTATGCAATAAAGGACTTGATGTGGAATTGTATGTGTCTTTCTATATTGTTAGAGATAAGGAAAATATTTTACTTATTGGTCATATATACAAAATATTTACCTTATTGATTTTGAAAGTACATGTGATGTTAATTTAAATTTACTTTGTTTTAAAAGTTTGCATGACAACATTTGGTTATGGCATAAAATATTATAGCACATTAATATGCTCTCCTTAAATAAAATTGCAAAACTTGATCTTACAAATTGTTTACCTAAAATGAATTTTCATTCTAATTATGTCTATGATGCATGTATTTATGGAAAATATTCTAAACATTTATTTAAAAATAAAAATATTATTTCTACATCGAGACCTTTAGAATTACTACATACAAATTTATTTGGTCCTGTCAGCACTACAAGCTTAGGTGAAAAATTCTATGGCATTGTTATTATTGATGATTTTTCTAGATTCACTTGGGTCATATTTTTAATCATAAAAATGATGCTTTTGAATATTTTAGAAAATTATTAAACACATTCAACGAGATATAAGTCTTCTTATTAGTAAAATTCAACTGATCATAGTGGTGAATTTGAAAATAAAAATTTTGAAGATTTTTGTAATGAATTTACTGTTAAGCACAATTTTTTTGCTCCCAAAATCCCTCAACAAAATGATGTAGCAGAAAGGACAAATAGAATTTTAGTTGAGTTGAGTAGAGCTATGCTAGATGACTATATGTTGCCTAAGTATTTTTGGGTTGAAGTTGTTAAGATTACATGCTATGTAATAAACCGTGTTTACTTGAGACCAATTTTAAATAAAAATCCATATGAGTTGTTCTTTAGTAAGAAACCTAAAGTTAATTACTTTTATATCTTTGGTTGTAAATATTTTTTTTTTAATAATGTAAATATTTTTTAGGAAACTTTGATAGTAAGTCTAATGATGGTATCGTTTAGGCTATTATATGAATGATAGATCTTATAAAGTTTATAATAAAAGAAAGATGATTGCAGAATGATCAATACATGTTATATTTGATGAAATCTTACAGATTCTATTAAAGATGATGTGATTGAAGATGAAGTAGATGAATTTAAGAAAATAAATTTGGAGGAAAATGTAGATGATTCTTTCCCTGAAGAATGGAAATTTATTAAGAATCATCCCAAGGACTTGATTATAGGAGATCCTTCCCAAGGTGTTAGAACTAGAAGTCAATCCAAGGAAATGATTAATCATTTTGTATTCTTATCTAAAATTGAACCAAAATTTGTAGATGAAGCTTTGGAGGATCACTATTGGATTGTAGCTATGGAAGAAGAATTAAATCAATTCATCAAAAATGATGTGTGGGAATTAGTCCCTAGGCCTCAAGACCAGAATGTTATAAAAACCAAATAAGCTTTTAGGAATAAATTAGATGACTCAGGACACATTGTTAGAAATAAGACTAGATTGGTTGGATAAGGATTCACTCAAGTTCAAGGAATAGATATTTAGGAATCATTTATTCTTGTAGCTAGATTAAAAGCCATTAGATTTTTCCTTGTATATGCTTATTAAAAAGACTTTAAAATTTTTCAAATGGATGTAAAAAGTGCATTTTTAAATGGCTTCATAGGTCAAGATTCCTTTGTAGAACAACCCCCTAGTTTTGAAAGTTTAAAATTTCTTAATCATATTTTTAAATCAAAGAAAGCCCTGTATAGATTGAAACATGCTCATAGAGCTTAGTATGATAGATCGAGTAGATTTCTTATTGACCATGATTTTAGGTAGGGTGGAGTAGATATTACCCTATTCCTTAAGAATTTAGGTGATGACTTGATTATTGTTCAAATTTATGTTGATGATATTTTATTTGATAGTACAAATGAATCTTTGTGCATTGAGTTCTCATCTTTAATGTCTACAAATTTGAAATGAGTAAGATAGGTGAACTTAATTTTTTTCTTGGGGCTTCAAGTAAAGCAACAAGAAAATGACACATTCATTTGTCAAGTTAAATATACTAATGACTTGATAGAGAGGTTTGATATAAAAAAATTTTAATCTAGTAAGGCTCCTATAAGCCCCTCTACTAAGCTTAATTTAGATGTATCCAAAAAACTAGATGATTAGAATTTTTATAGGAGTATGATTGATTTTCTTTTGTATCTTGCTGCTAGTAGACTTGACATTATATTTGCAATATGTTTATGTGCTCATTTTCAGGCTGCTCTATTAATTACAATAAAGTGTATATTTTGTTATTTAATAGACACTTCTAGGTTAGGTTTAGGGTATCCTAAAAATTCACTTTCATGCCACTTAATTGCTTATTTCGATGCTGACTTTACAGGTTGTAATGTAGATAGGAAGAGTATATCAGGTACATGTCAATTTTTAGGACCCTCTTTAGTATCTTGGTTGTCTAGAAAACAAATTTCCGTTGCTCTTTCCACTACTAAAACTGAGTATATAGCTTTCGAAGGTTGTGTTGCTCAGGTTCTTTGGTTGAAGTAACAATTAGAAGATTTTGGACTTAAACTTAATCACATTCCCATTAAGTGTGATAAACCAGTGCAATTAGTTTAACAAAAAATCCTAACCAACATTTTAGAACTAAGCATATAGAAATTAGGCATCATTTCATTTGGGATTATGTGAAGGAGATGTTGATATTGATTTTGTTAGTGCGGATTTGTAAATTGTTGATATTTTCACAAAACCATTACTTGAAGAAAGATTTTGCACTTTGAGACGCATGTTAGGTATGCTAGATCCATCCATGTAATTTATTATTATTATTCATATTTAAAATCTTTTTGATGTTGCCAAAAGGGGGAAAAACATTATGTTGGTCTATTTATTTATAATGCATAAATTTAGGGGGAGTTTTTCTTTTCATATTTATTTTTAGCTTGCATAATTGTTGAACTGTTAAATTGCTTACAAACTTTATTCATTTACCTGTCATACTTTTTGCTTAATTCAATTTGTATTTCAAAAAGGTTGATGTAAGGTCACTTTGCACCTTCATCATTATTTAATACCAACATACTTTTGTCATATTAAAAAACGGAGAGATTATTGACTTCATGAGCTCCAACTCATTTGAGATTGATTTTGCTAATAATAAATATATGTTCAAGTGTTACTAATTGGTTTAATTTTAAGTGTTAAAGAAAAATTCCTTAACTCCAGGTTCTTTAGTCAATTCAGAAAGCTGAAGTTATTGGATTTGAACTGATCGAGAATTTTCTAGGAATCACAATATCAAGGAAAATAAAAACTCAATAAAATAAAATAAATGATTCATTCATTTTAAAATTATTCATATTTTCTATATCTCAAAATTACAATTGTTCCTTGAAGTATCTATTTTAGATAATATGAACTAAGTGCATGAGTTAAGTTCCATTTAATGTATTTTCAAGCAAAATAAATTAAGTTAACACTTCATTAAATCATTTTCATGCTTAATCAAAATTTTTATTCATATATTTATTGCATGAAAATTAAATTATTCTTAAATTATCATTTTATCCTATTACCCTATTAAATCATTAAATTATTATGGTATAAAATGTTGGCCAATAAAAGAAAAGCATAAGACTAAGTTAAGTGTCATAGAGATGAGGATGCTCAGGTGGATGAGTGGCTTTACTCTTAGAGATAAAATGCAAAATAAGTATGTTTGGGAAAGAGTTGGAGTAGCTCCAATGGAAGATAAGATTAGAGAGAGTCACCTTAGATGATTTGGCCACATAAAGCATTGGTCGTTCGATGGCCTGGTTAGGAGAGTAGATGTATTAAATTTGCCTTATGTTAAGAAAGGTAAAGGTAGACCTAAAAAGACTTGATTAAGATGTATAAAAAAATGACCTTAGTATACTTAAATCAAATGAGAACTTGACACATAATAGGACACAATTGAGAAGAAGGATTCATCTAGGCGACCCCACATAGTAGGATAAAGGCTTGTTGTTGTCTCTCCTATTATCCTCATCATCCTTATAATGATTTGGTTGAATTTTTCATAGAATTTTGACTAACAAATCATGTGAGATTTATTCAAAATATTTCCATAAATAATTCTTTCATTTCTTAATTTTTAAAAATTTATTAATTTGAATTTTTGAATTTGAATTATTTTGAATTTAAATTGCATAATTCATGTCATATCCATGCAAAATCAAATTTAATTTCTTACGGAATGTTTTGGACGTCCCAAGCATCATTTATTTCAATTATTTAGAGTTTAATTAAATTATTTCAAGTTATTTTAAAATTAAATTCAAATAAGCTTTTATTAACTTCATGAGCTCCAACTCATTTGAGATTGATTTTTGCTAATAATAAATATATGTTCAAATGTTACTAATTGGTTTAATTTTAAGTGTTAAAGAAAAATTCCTTAACTCCAGGTTCTTTAGTCAATTCAGAAAGCTGAAGTTATTGGATTTGAACTGATCGAGAATTTTCTAGGAATCACAATATTAAGGAAAATAAAAACTCAATAAAATAAAATAAATGATTCATTCATTTTAAAATTATTCATATTTTCTATATCTCAAAATTACAATTGTTCCTTGAATTATCTATTTTAGATAATATGAACTAAGTGCATGAGTTAAGTTCCATTTAATGTATTTTCAAGCAAAATAAATTAAGTTAACTTCATTAAATCATTTTCATGCTTAATCATAATTTTTATTCATATATTTATTGCATGAAAATTAAATTATTATTAAATTATCATTCTATCCTATTATCCTATTAAATCATTAAATTATTATGGTGTAGAATGTTGGCCAATAAAAGAAAAGCATAAGACTAAGTTAAGTGTCATAGAGATGAGGATGCTCAGGTGGATGAGTGGCTTTACTCTTAGAGATAAAATGCAAAATAAGTATGTTTGGGAAAGCGTTGGAGTAGCTCCAATGGCAGATGAGATTAGAGAGAGTCACCTTAGATGATTTGGCCACATAAAGCATTGGTCGTTCGATGGCCTGGTTAGAAGAGTAGATGTATTAGATTTGCCTTATGTTACGAAAGGTAGAGGTAGACCTAAAAAGACTTGATTAAGATGTATAGAAAAATGACCTTAGCATACTTGAATCAAATGAGAACTTGACACATAATAGGACACAATTGAGAAGAAGGATTCATCTAGCCGACCCCACATAGTAGGATAAAGGCTTGTTGTTGTCTCTCCTATTATCCTCATCATCCTTATAATGATTTGGTTGAATTTTTCATAGAATTTTGACTAACAAATCATGTGAGATTTATTCAAAATATTTCCATAAATAATTCCCTCATTTCTCAATTTTTTAAAATTTATTAATTGGAATTTTTGAATTTGAATTATTTTGAATTTAAATTGCATGATTCATGTCATATCCATGCAAAATCAAATCTAATCTCTTACGGAATGTTTTGGACGTCCCAAGCATCATTTATTTCAAATATTTAGAGTTTAATTAAATTATTTCAAGTTATTTTAAAATTAAATTCAAATAAGCTTTTATTAATAATCTTTTCTTTTTTTTATTAAATCTATTTAATGTATTTCTTGGCCAGCATACACTAATTAAATTTAAATTATTTTAAATTATATTATTGCTTAAAATGCATCTGAATTAATCATCTTAGATTTAAATCAACAAATTACATTGAATTGAAATCATTCCACCTAAAGAATCTAGTGTTGGCCGAAATTCATAATGATTTTCTACATTTTTTGATTTAAATTAATTCATGCTATTATCTCTTAAATCTTGCTAAAATATATTGATCATACCGTAATTATATCATGCATTAAATTCAATTTGAATCTCTTCTTGAAATTTAGTTTGGCCGACTATCTTGCTCTAGGATATCATATTATATGCAAGTTAATTTAATTCCCTCTTCATTGATAGTTAACTTTAAGTGGAAGATATTTTATGATTGATTTCAAGTTACATTCGAGTGATTTGCAAGCTTATAATTTCAAATCATTTTCTATCACTTGCATACTACATTGTTTTTGTGAAAGATCTTTAGTTAACTTTTGTCTTGGGTTTTTATATCAACTTACTTATTGCATATTATAAAATTACATATATCATTTCCTTTATCTCTCATTTATTGTGAGGTATTTTTAAATTGTTAATTGAAATAATTCCCTATTTCAAGATTTTATATCTTTAAATTAAATCAAACTTCTTTAAAGGCTTACTTGCATTTAATATTTCATTTAAGGTTTTACATTAACATTAATCTTAATTAATAAAAAATTAAGCTCTTTTTGTTTTAAATCACTTGCCTTAATATTAGTATAGTTGAATTGTCAGAGCAAAATAATTTTTAAATTGAGAGTTAGATCATTGTATCTCTTCTCTTCTTTGTTATTATTCTTTATTGAGGTTGTACTTGCTCGTGTAAGAAAATACGATGTTGGGTTGTACTTGCCCGTGAAGAAGAGTATGAGAAATTTGCTGTAATCTCAACTTTGATTTAGTGAATTCCTAGCTCGGATTGCTAGATGTTGATATAGGCCAATTTTTGAGGTTTAGAAAAATGACGTAAAAATCCCTATGCTCTTTTTTGACTTTTTCTGCACCTTTATTTTTTCTTTATTGTTGCTTATTGTTATTGTGACTCATTAAAACATAATAATTTACAATTAATTTTCCACATAGATTTAAAAATAACTTTTAATTTTAAAATATCTTAAAAGCCTATTTCACCCTCCCTCTTGGGTGTCATAACTTCATAACAATTAAATGTGCTCATCTTAGTATACTATTGTCTGCTTAAATTTAATATTCACTATTTTCCTTCAAATAGTATACTTCTAACACTTTGTTTTTTTTTTTTTTTTTTTGTATTATCTAACTATTATATGATTGAATATTACCTATAATTTTCACATTATAAATCAATTTATCTCTTATCTTATTTTTATTAGTTTTTATTCTTCTTACTTTATATTATCTTTGAGCCACCCTTTATCTTTGATCATTATCAAATAAATATTATCATGAATCTAATATTATAATCTAAATCAATAATATTTATTATTATAATATATATTAATTGCTGAGAATATTTTATTTATTATTTTGTTATTACACCCTTCTATTATCTGTATATAAGCACTTTTATATCAATATATTATTCGATTCCATTATAACCATTGGAATTTTAACTCTCTAAACTTAAAAGACCTCTCAACCTGTTCTACAATCTACATCACTTGGCCCTTTTACTTGCCGAAGAAGATTGTGTGTTGCATCCACCCATTTCTGCTTACAGAATCTATCCGCACAATGAAACACTATGTTCCCTTCCGCTGTTCTCAGCCCAAAACTAACTCCAATTTCTCCACTTTTCTTCTCCAATCCACTCCATTCCAGTTCTTCGTCGTACACACCATAAACAACACCTGAATCATAAAAAAATCACATCCAAAACTCTTCAAATCTTACAAAATTTGAAGCTTTTTAGAAGCAATACTAACAATAAAGTCTAATTCAACGACTCACTTTTCTTTTTCTTTGACAGAGCGCCTCCAATGTGCTTGCTTTTGATCATAACTATGACCTGTGACTTGTTATTGATGTAAAGCGACACCTTCTTCCAGTGCAGAGCTCCTGCAAGCAGAATCGATTTTATCAGTTGGAAGAAAAGATGGAGAATGTTTTATGGCTATACTGGTGTTGTACCATTTCTGTTTCTTTTCAGAAGATCGCCTTCCTTGCACCAGATATCTGGGCTGACACAGCAGGATCCCCTCTCGCAGGGTATCACTGCAGCTGCGTTGCTTCTAATTGCTTCTCTCTGCACTCTCTGTTTCAGCGCCGCAGCTCCTCGCAGTGCTGATCGATAAAGCCGCATTAATGGTGATTGATTAAGAGGGACGTAATTAACTAAAATGACGATGCACATAATATAAATATGGTCATCAGCTGTCTCGATCGATCAGTTGCTTGAGTGGAGAAGAGAAGTGATTCGAATTTCAAATACAGACCTGTCGCTGCCGCAGCGGTTAGCGTCATCAGATCGCCGACGGCACGGGTGTCTATCGCCGATTTGACAGCTTTTGCGACCTGCTCGTGCCTCGCGCCGGCCATCTCCGCCATCTCCACGCAGTGCGATGCGAGCAGCTCGGTGGCAGAAGCCAGTGCGGCGCCAATCTTCGATCCCGGGTTTTCCGATCTCATCCCGGCGGCCTCGGCCGCCACCGCAGCGGCCACCCCAGCCACCGACACCGCAGCGTGGATCCGCGCCATCGTTATCCTCACCTTCTCCTTGTTCCTTGCCTTTTCGTTACGCAGCACTCCTTGCCGAAGCCACTTGGCCGCTTCGCTGCCCTGCGCATCAAATCAGCGAGGTTGGTCAATTGAGTGCGCGTTTAGAGAACCAAAGGTTAATTTTACGGAGGAATGTTCGGTTACCCGATGGAGATGGATGGAGTCGGGGAGGCGATCGGCGACAAAGTTGGTTTTGCTGTTGCCGGCGAGGAGGGCACGAGAGATCTCGAAGGCCGACAGGCTCCACGAGCGGGAGAGGAAGTCCATAGGCTCGGCGGGGGTCTGCGGCGGTGGGATCTCCGACAGGCTCACGGCAGCATCCATTTCCTCTTCTTTCTCTCCTCCCACTTGGTCTCGTCTTCCACCTCCTTGGTCCAAGCAGAAGAGAAGGCGTTCTCTCCTTTTCCTCCCCATAAAGAAATGCGCTCTCTCCATTTCTAGGCCGTGGACTGCGTTTGATAGTTTGAGGGCTATATATATAGAGAGATAGACAGCGAGAGGGAGAGCAGGGATAGACGAGCACGAGGAGGCAAAGGGTGAGCGAGGAGGGGACAGCGAGCGGACAACCTCGCGCTTGCTGCAAGCTTTAGCTAAGTTTACGCGCTGAGTTGCACTTCTTGCTCCTGTTACAGCTTACAGTGTGCCCATAGAAAATCATCTTAGTGAGCGGATTAAAGTATTGCATTGGAGATTAGCAGGCAAGTTGAAACCTTAGCGGTCCAAGGTCGCATTAAAAAACTAAAAATAATGATAAAAAAATAGAAGCAGGAATAATAGTTCCCGATTGTGCTTCCATCGATTGAGTATAATCCGAAGAGCATCCTTAATTTTAAGGATATTAGTAGTAATCAAGTTGCTCAAAATTAGATCAGATATTAAATTAATTTTAAAAAAGATTAAAGATGTAAAAGATTTAAAAGTTCAGAGTTAAAATATAATAAGATTATTGATATGACACTGAAAATTCTACTAGTCGAAGCACGAATCTTGATGTCAGCAGTGGATCGGTTGAACCAGTGAGATCAAGACTTAAAATATCATTGAAAATTTTGGGATATCGGTTAAATCCCTAAATAGCTCTCAAATATGTGTTTATATAAATCGGCGTCGATGAGGATCTAACAAGCTCAATATCTCACAATTCTGACTTCATTTGAGCATTCAAATACTTAAAATACATCAAATGATCAAAGGAATCATTTTGAGCCATTCGATGAAGTGGAGTGGTTCGGATTTTGCATGTATTTATAGAGACACTACTCCTCAAATCTATAAATAACCCTTCATTCCTCATATGAGGAGGGCCCAAGTAAGAGGGAGGAGAGAGCTCTAAAGCTTGGAAATCCTCTAAGCACAATCGTGCCGCCACTCGACGGTCCACCATCACACCACCGCCGTATCGCCGCCGATCCTCGTCGTCGATCTCTGTCGGTCTCTATCATGATGACCCCTCATCCATCATTGTTCACATTCATCATCTACCCATTCTTACAACGCGACTATATAGTTGTTATCGATCTAGGATTCTCATTGTCAACCCTTCTCATGTATAATTTTGTAATCCTGTTATCGGAAAATTTTGTACTTTGAAACAGATATATAGTGGAAGATTTTTTAGAATGATTTTTCCCTCTTTTGAGGTTTTCACATAAAATTTCTGAGTTTTCTTGTTCACTTTTAAATACGCTTATTATTGTCTTTGGATTTCAAACAATAAGTAAACTTTCACTCTATCGTAACTGATTTTCTAGCATGCAATAATTATAAATATTAAATTATATGATTATTATATAAACGTCATTATATTGATTCAAAAAATATTGTTGATTGAAAGAAGGATTAAAGTTTCAAAAGTCGACTAAACTTTAATTAAGAGATGAAATATAATAATCTAGTAAATATTGAAATTATATGATTATCATGTTAATGTATGCAAACATATTTAGAAAAATAAACTGTGAAATATATAATATATATGAAATAGTTTATATAATTTTAAATTAAATCATTTGTATTTAGTGATAGTCAAAATAATTCATATAATCCATTGGAAGGCTTCTTCCATTAGAAAATCACTACAATAAAATTGAATTTTTGTATATAAAATTTAATATTAATGAACTAAGTAGAAATAAAATAGTCCTTGATAACAAATTGCATAAATATAAAACATATTATCTTATGGGTTGTTTATGATAACTTTTGTTATTTTTTATTTTTTTATATTTATATTTTGTTTCAACATCAAACATGCTTGATGATAGTTATTTTTAAAAGCCCTTAATACATCTAATAATTACTTTGAGTATTTTAAAAAAATATTATTTATTTTTAAAAATAAGAAAATACTTAAATATATTTTAAAGAAATATATTTTGAAAAAAAATACAAACAAAATAGATCCCAAACACCCTTTAGACATTATTTTAAATAATAATATTATTTAATAATTTATATTTTATATATGTGATTGCATTAAAAAAACATAAAATTTGATCATCAAATAATTCAACAAAATAGCAAATGATTTATTGATTTGATAGTTAAATCTTTGATTTATTATGATATTTTTAATTATTGGGTAAAATAAATTTGGTGGTAGACCGAAATAGTTGGAGAATTAGTTATTGAGTGAGCTGATCAGATTAACTCATTCAATCTAATTTTTATACCCTTGATAGAAATTCTAATATTTTTTGCTTCTAAATATTTATCATTTCCCTCTCTCAAAGTAGATATGATAAACGGTATAATTGACAAAAATAAGGCAATAATTAGAGACAGTCTCATGAATTTTTATAGTATATAAATAATATCTTATAATTATTATAGAACTATTTTTTTTTTATAGAATGTTTAATGATGTGAAAGTATTCATGGCATAGAGTAGGTGCTCCGTACTTAACCGAACTAACGTGTTCTTCCGAGCTTTAAGGTTGTCATGGTCGGTTCTGAGACTGGCAATGGCCCCTCCTTGTCCTTAGTCACAAGTTTGTCTCTCTCTCTCTCTCTCTCTCTCTCTCTCTCTCTCTCTGTGTATATGCCGGGACTGAATACGATTGTTCCTGTTTTTTTTTTTTTTTTAGAAATTTTTTTTAATGAGGAATGATTCATGGGCTTGAGTAACTTAGTGAGGGAATCAAAAAATTTTTATGAGGAATATAAAGAAGCAAAATAAATAAATAAATAAATAAAATGATTTGTATAGATTCTAAGAATTTTTTATGAAGAAATTAAATAAGTTATAAAAAATATATTTAGAGAATAATTTTTTTTAATAAAATGATTAGTGGTGGAGTAAAAATGTGCAAAAAAAAAGTTTTATTATAAAACTTAATTTAGTTGTAAAAAATTGAAGAATTGAGAAAGATATAAAGTGATATGTAAAGATTTTAAGAAAGTAATATGTGATATAAAAAAATTAGCTTTTAATGATTTATACAATAGATTGGATATAAAAGAAGATGAAAGATATATGTATAAGTTAGCCAAGCAAATAGATAGGAGAAATAAAGATCTAGTTAAGCTGCATTAATGATGAAAATCATAAAATAATTTTGTTAGAAATATATACTGAAAATAGGTGGATAAATTATTTTGATAAACTTTTCAATGAAGAATCTGAGAATACGATTAATTTTAGCGACCTTAGTATTTGAGATAAAAATAGAGAAGTTTATTTTTATCTTTGTATTAGTAAATTTAAAGTTGGAGAAGCTTTAAAGAAAATGAAATATGAAAAAAATAGTAGGACTTGATGATATCCCAATAGAAGTGTGGAAATACATAGGAAATCAATGAATTTTTTGGCTTACGAATCTTTTTAATATTATTTTAAAGACTAAATAGATGCTAGATAAGTGGAGGAAGAGTTCATTGGTTCTTATATTCAAGAATATAGGTGATGCACAAGGGTGTGCAAATTATAGAGGAATTAAGTTAATGTGTCATAAAATAAAGTTATGGGAGATAGTAATTGAGCATTGGTTACGATGTGATACAAAACTTTCTCAAAATTAATTTGGTTTTATGCCTACTATGGATGCAATACATTTGTTAAGAGGTTTGATGGAGAAGTATAGAGAAAGTAAGGAGGATCTACATATGATATATGTTGATTTAGAGAAAACATATGATAAAATTTCAAGAGATGTCCTTTGGAGGGTTCTAGAAAAGAAAGGAGCTAATATTTACTATATTCAAATCATTAAGGATATGTATATTAGAGATGTTACTAGTGTCCAAACACAAGGAGGATTGACAAAATATTTTTTATATGAGTTGGATTGCATCAAGGTTCGGCTTTAAGCCCACATCTTTTTTGCTTTAGTTATGGATGTTCTTACTAGGAATTTACAAGAGGATGTACCTTGGTGTATGCTTTTTTTTTGATGACATTCTTTTTATTGATAAGACTAGAGAGGGAGTCCAAGAGAAACTTGAATTATGGAGGTCAACCTTATAGTCTAAAGTTTTCATTTGAGTAGATATAAAACTGAATATATAGAGTGTAATTTTAGTTGCAGAAGTTCTAGTGGTGGTGTTGTGACATTGGGTGATCAAGTCATTAAAAGAGCGAGCGTTTCAGATATCTTAGGTCTATTATTTAAATTGATAGTGAAATAGATGGGATGTTATTAGTAGAATTTAAGTTGGATTGTTGAAGTGGAGGAATGCATCTGGCTTGTGTGATAGAAAGATCCCACTTAGACATAAGGGAAAATATTATAAGATGGTGGTAAGAACTATAATGATTTATAGTGCATAATATTGGCCAGTAAAAGAGGAGCATAAAACTAAGTTAAGTGTTGTAGAGATAAGGATGCTCATGTAGATGAGTGTCTTTACTCTTAGGGATAAGATGCGAAATAAATATGTTCGAAAAAAAGATTAGAGTAGCACTAGTGGTAGATAAGAATAGAGAGAGTCACCTAGATGGTTTGGCCACATAAAGTATCCGTCGTCCGATGACCCGGTTATGAGAGTAGATGTATTAGATTGTTCTTATGTTAAGAGAGGTGGAGGTAGACTAAAAAGTTGATTAGGTTGTATAAAAAATGACCTTAATTTAGTAGAATTGAATGAGAATTTGACACATAATAGAACATAATGGAGAAGAAGAATTCATGTGGCCAACCCCACATAGTGGGATAAAGACTTATTGTTGTTGTTGGAATATAAATTATCTTTTTCAAAAATTGTTCAACCTTTTTCTATTGAACTTAAAATTAACATGCATAACATTAAATTTATCTTGACAGAATTTATTAATATGAAAAGATTAAAAATTTACAATTTATAATACTTAACCTTCATATTGTAGAAATTTTGAATGATTATTTCATATAATTCAATATTTTTTTCAGTATAAGTATCATTATTATATAAGTAAATATAAAAATTTTAATATTAGATATATAACTACATAAGAATGCTTTATACTTGTAAACCTCTAAAATAAAGAAATAAAGATATATATATATATATATATATATATATATATATATATATATATATATATATATATATATATATATATATATATATATATATATTAGACTATTTCAAAAGCATTTTAGAACTTATAATAATTGTCCATCAAAACTTTAATATATATATTTTTTAAAAATATCAAAATACTCTAATTTTTATATACATGAAGTTTCAAATTATTATAAATAAAATTTATTCTATCGAAATGAATTTTTTTTAAATAAGATGTTGATTCGTTATTAATTAAATAAAAATCATCTTTTCAGTTATAAAAAATAATGTGTTAATAAGGTTTTAAATTTATTTTTAAATTAGAATTTGAAATTAAGAATAAATATTCTAAAAATTAATATTTAGTTAACTTAATAAAGTTTTCTATATATTAGAATTAAATTTTAAGATGTTTTTTATCAAAGCAATTAGATTACTCTTTTGGCCCCGTGACTATCCCCTATGCCTCCACCCGGAGCCGCAGCCTCTCCCACTTTTATTTTCTGCTTACTTAAAAAGAATATTAACTTGGGATAGAATTCTAACATTCTTATGCGTTTTAAAATGAGAATGGCAAAATTAATCCTTTTCCTACTTTTTTTTCTTGTGATAATATATTATCGCTATTGTTGTTTAATTATTCACAAAAGGTTTTTATGAGATCGAGCTTATCTTTATTGTTTTGACGTGTAGAGTATATTTGTGCAATTCATTCCTTAATGTCATAAGCTTGATCTTAAGAAACTTGTGTAGGATATAATTGAAAAATCATACCTGACCCAAACTATCCCATGAGGTTAGCCTTAGTATACTCTTAGGAAGAACCAATAGAAAAATATTAATTGCAATTTTTTCCTACTTTATAGGTATGACTTCAGCCAATTTTAGGATAGATCTCTTTCACTATTTGAGTTTAATCATTCCCTAGTGGATGTAAGTGTTAATTTTAAGCAATCAACTCATCTCATTGATTCAATTATTCATATAATTGATCATCACAATTTGAGGATTGACTTGATCATCCTCAAAATAAATATAAAAAATTGACAAATAGTTGAGTCATAGGTACTTACCCACCCTTACCATATTTAAGTCCTTAAAATGATGATTACTAAGACCAACCTAATTTATGAATTACCCTAAATATTTAATTTTGACATGTTTTTAACATGTTTATGAATCAAATAATCCCTAGAACTCTTAGACATGTGCCTAGTTGACCTAAGACTACAAAGGACAAACCTAATCTACCAAATTCCATGGATTTCTCATTGACCACTCAAATTTAGCTTATGAAGCTATTGATGTGATAAACATATGCTATTGCGGGCATTAGGTCCATCAATTGGGCTAATTGTACCCAAGTTAACCCAATTGGCCCAAATTTATCTAATTGGGGCAATTTGAACAAATTAGCCTTAATCATAAAATTATTGGACCAATTGGACATTTGAACTCCTCTTAATATTTTAAATGTGTTTCAAGCATCCCTTTGACTAATTTTCCTTTGGCCTAAGTTCAACTGACCAAAAGAAGTGTTATTACCCATTAAAACCCATGCTTATTTTAGTTGGCTAATTAGACTAACCTAACCATGATATCCAGGCAAACCATTAAGAGTGATTGTAGTTAAGGATGCCATGGATAATGCCTAGTTCAACTCAACTTGGTTTGACCACATTTCATAGGTTAATTTAATGAAATGAGCCAACATGCCCTTTTTTGGACCCAAATATGGACATTCATGTTCATCAATGAATTATACCTATCAAAGGGTTGAATAATGCTAAGCGCTTGAAACTAATTTTAACCATGAATGTTAGGAACAATTCCATCATTCAACCAAAGATGATTTGACCAATTTAATTTGGTCAACCTGATCCATTAATATAATTATATTTAAATAGAACAATTGTGGAAACTAAGCCCATCTGATGCATTTCCTTAGAATTTTTCCAAAATTTTCAAAATATATAATTATCCACAACCATGAATAGTGCTCCATCCTAATTCATTATCCTAATAGGAAAGTTAACACATCATGAAAGGCTTTTAGTGGAAATTAACTATGGGGCATGTGGGCCAATCCAATCAAGCCATTCCAAGCTCTCTTAAGACATGTTCCTTGCTCCCCAACTGCCTACATTATTCCCCATGGCACTACCTAGTCTTGAGCTATAAAATAACCCAACTCCAACCATGGTTATTCATGGTTGGGATTGAGTTTCATGTAGCTATAAGAAGGAAGCCTCCCATTGGGAACCATAAATTTTGATACATTCCCCATGCTTAGAGAATTTCAATTGAGCTTTTCATACCTCCCCAAGTTAACTAATTAATTGAGCCATTGAATCATGGCATCCTAGTCCAATTCCTATGAGGATCTTGTTACTCATGAGCTTAAGGAGCATATCTAATCAAATTTATCTTTGTCCCTTTTCTACTAAGGTAATTCCAAGAACCCTTCTCACTTGATTCTTAGTGTTGGCACTTTTGTAAGTCTAGGAAATGACTTGGTCTAGTTGGCCATGAATAAAATCCATCTCGATTCCATGAAGCTTTCTAGTGAGCACTTGAGGCACTAAGATAAAGAGAAATTAAATCAAGTTAGGCTCGAGTTGCATCAACTTATGACCAACCTGAGGCTCTGACCATAGCCTCATGAGAGGTTGGAGATGATCTTAGGGCTATTAGATCTAATTTAAATAAAATTCAATGAATCAAATTGAGTCTTAGCATGTGTAGGTCCAACCTCATGTGTCACACCTTGGTGTTCATCAGATTTTTGTAGCAGTTGCCGGGACCTTCCAACAACTGACCACTTAGTGTCTTTTTGTCTAAGGGTTTGTTGTTGGTGTTCACTAACTATAGTACTTGTAGACTTTAAGTCTTACTATAAATATGCATGATATTTTTGAATATTCCCACCTATTTTAGGGTAGGAATTTGTTGGGTTGGTGACTTGGCTCACCAACTTCTTTATTTTTCTTTGAAGGTTTCTATTTTTGATAGCCTTTAGAACATTGTAGATTTTGGAGGAAATAGATTCCTCCTTCTATGGTTGACTTTGTGGGTTAGGATGTGTATGTCTATCCCAGAAATGACTTATTTTAGCTCCTCCAGAGATATTTATTTTGACCCATCGAAGCATATTAGGTTTATTTTTAGTGGGTATATTTGCTTCCACTAGTGAGTCATGTTGTAGTTTGACATGAACGGGCAATCTGACAGTTTTGTGACAAGCATTATATTTTCTACGAACCCTCTTGGACATTTTAGTGCCAGAGGAAGAAGCTTCATGGTTGTGATTGCCTGGGGTAAAGGTAGCATGTTGTAGGGTAGTATATTCCCCTAATCCACTTCTGAGTGGATTGACAATAACCGACTTCAACTTGGGTCTGACAGCCATCTTATCCTTAACAGAAGTAGTTAACAATATCTTTAAAAGTCTATCAAAGATGGAACCTAATTTTGAGTTTAAGACTTTAGGATTGGGCTCATTTAGAATGATCATTTGACCTCTTTCCTTAGTTGAATGTCTTTGGCATTCCAGTGCCCTTGACTATGAGTTTAGTAATAGGTTCAGCTGATAGAAATTGGACAATCTCTAAAATTGTTTTGAACTAAAGAGTAGCCCCAACAGAACTAGCATTGATTATGGCTTGAGGGAATCTTACACTAGATCCCTCACCGAGCTTAACATTTAACATATTTTTGATGTTTGGAATTTGATGCACATGGTCGTAGTTCTAAAGTTAGGTTCTACTAGGTTTTAGGAACCCAAGCTTTTTATAAAAGAATATACTCCAATATTATAGTCTACGATGACACCATATATTTAAAATTTTCCAACTAGTAATCGAAAGATAAGTGATCCACATCGGAGTCGTTAAAAATCTGATTGCCCAGAAAAAAACATCTTCAAAGATACTCTCCACCACCTTTATTGAGATGAGTAGGAATATATTTTTTTCGTAAGGCAAATTGATATATATATTCAATGAGATTTTCCCTAACATCACATTAGGGTTTATTTATATCTAGGTTTTACTTCTTATGAATGCAAGCCTTCATAATGTATTACCCCTATTACCAGTAAGAGAACACTCTTGATTAAGGTTGGAAGAATAAATATATCTTATCTGATATGAATCGGTGTCTAGCAGTACATACTATGACATAAATGACTATCATTTAACTTAAAGGTATTTATTTGGGGGGATGATGACACACCATATCAAGATCCCATAGTTCTGTCATCCTGGGCTATCATGGTCTGGGGTTTACTTAGTTAGAGGAGAAAGTCAACCAAACTTGACCGAAGGACCTTTGTCAGCAACAATAGGTTAAGTTGTCCAAATCCTTGTAGACTTGAGGAAATATTTGTCTAAAGTGATAAATTTAAGTCGACATTAACAAACAGAATGCTTTTTACTAATTAAATATATTTTATAATTCATCGCTCAAGGAGCAAAGCCATTAGGGAACATAGAGATTATTATTATGACCAAAATATAGTGGAGCCATATAGAGGCTAAGCACCTGATTATAGGGTTTTGGTCGTATCCATATTTCATGTATTATCATTTGATGTTAAAAATCATGTAGATAGAGGACACACACCAATCCTTTCTAGCATGAGATTATTTGAGTATGAACATAGACATATTTAGTTTGACATTATTTATTTATGAACAAAGATTTTCTTAGCTTATCATCTTTAACAAATAATGATGGCTGGGTAGATGATTGTTTACTTTAAGTTATTTTGGATGATGAACTTCATCCATTTTGAACATACCCCTCTAGATGAATTTTACAATAAACGTGACCATCATCAGAGAATGAGTAGGTTTTATTGACTAGGACCCAATCAAAAGACCCAATAGAGAAATTAACTCGTGAAGCATCCTCTGACATTTTATTTAGATTTTTACACGTGTGTCGGGGCAAATGCGGGTGATTTAGATTCACTTTTTATATTAACCCACAAAACATCCTCAAGTAATGGACTTAGGCAATTGTTATTATATCGGGGCCCATGCAGGTATTTTCAAATTTATTTTTATGTTAAGCAACTCGGTGCTCAAAATATGGTGCCTAGGCACTATATCTCACCTTAGTGCTGCAAGGTTAGTGTTATTTCTTTACAATTATTGGTCATATTGACTATTTGAATGATGCCTAGGCACTGTCAGCTTGTAGGATATAAGGTTAAGACTCAAGGGCCTGGTGCTGCGGTGTTATAGGTTCAACTTAAAATAGAATATGAATGCCCTAATATTATCCATTAAATGTCTATTTCAAGAATACAGTGCCTTGGTGCTAGTGTAACAACCCTAAAGTGCTATGGGACGTTTGCCTAAGTTTCATTTTTCTGAGGACGTAGTGCCTCGACGCTGTAATATTAACGCTACGATGATATTTCATTAACAATATTTTTTTGGAAAAAATTAAAAGTTTTTTTTGACATAATTCCTTACAATATGATCTTTACAATGTTTTTAGTACATTAGCACTCTTCTCCCTTATTTTGGATCTGAGATTAATGAAGGGAGGATTTTGTTTCACACCGGAACTAAGTTCAACGATAGAACAGACTTCTAGGGATGACGCCTTAGTGCTAGGGCACTGTGTTAAGTAGATGAAATCTGAGGGCATAGCACCTCAGTGCTAAGTATTCAGCATCTAGATAGAGCACCAAGGACTTCATTCCCGAGAGCTTAGCTCCTTAGTGCTAGGCCTTGGCACCGTGCGACATAAATGCACACATCGAACAAGAATTCTTGAGTATTCTACTAATTTTTATAAAAATTTTGATAGAGTAACACTTTAGTGGTGCTTGAATTCACACTTATTAGTGAAAAGGCACTCTTCTCCCTTATTTCATATTTAAGATCGAAGGAGCAGGGTGGGTGGGGAGGCGGTGTTGTGTTGTGGTGTCGAATCCATGTTTAACGGTGGAGGCCTTCAAATTTAAAATTAGTCATATTTGCAATGATTCTTTTCCTTTTCCTTTTACTTCAATCTTTTTGTCTGAGAAAAGAGTGGAGTGAGTGCATGAGATCATAGATAGGATATATAGTGAACAAAGTGTAGAAAAATGACCAATATGTAGTGGAGAGTGAGAAAAAATGGAGAGGCCTAAGGGATGCAATTCTCTTCTTTTTATAGAAGATTTTCTAATAACGGGATGATTTTCTACTCTATAACCATTCCCACCGCCCTCCTAGGGCGATTATTGCTGATGGTGCAGGAATAGTAGTTTTCTTGCCTTTAAAACTGAAGGTCGTTGTGACATCGCCTCGATGCTAAACTCATAGCACCATAGTGATGCGTTATTTAAGTAGGAAACTATTGGGGGGCAGTTTGGGTTTCTACAAGTCATAAGATGACGATATTTCCTAGGTGCCATAATTTTAGCATCGTGGCATTCTGGGCTAGATTGCTTCATTTTCTCTCTCTTCTATTTTTTTATGCAAACACCCTATTATTTTTTAATATATTTAGAAAACTTTATAAACTCATCAAAAATATCATCCATATTAGCTACAAACAAAACTCAAGTATATCTACAGAAATCATCAACAATCATAAAATCTTAATTTTTACCACCTAAGCTAGTGGTGTTAATAGGACCAAATAAATCAATGTGCAATAACTCTAGAGGTCTAGAAGTAGAAACAATATTTTTACTTTTAGATAAACTTCTAGAATACTTATCATGAATATATGCATCATAAACATAGTCTATATGAAAATTCAATTTATTAATCCAACTACTAAATCAAGTTTAGCAATTTTATTGAGTGTGTGTATGTTAATATGACATAGTCTCTTATATCATAACCATATATCATCATGAGTGCTTTTAAAATAAAGTAAATTCAAATTCACATCATGAATACTATCTAAATCAATGACAAACATTTTTAACTCTTTGTCCAACTAACAAAATATTTTCATTATTTTTTATAATACAATATGATGCATGCAATACTATATTCAAAACTTTATCACATAATTGACAAATAGAAATTAAATTATATTTTAATCTTTCTACTAGAAAAACTTTATCTAAAGTAATAGAATTCTTATAAAAAGAACAAATCCCAATGATCTTTCTCTTTGCATTATCTCCATATGTAACATATCCTCCATCACTTGATTCTAAAGTTATAAATTTGTTCTCATCACCCATCATATGTCTTAAACATCCACTGTCCAAGTACCACATACTTTCATTGATTTTTCTTTGAAGGCATTCCTACAAAAGGAATTAACATATTAACTTTTGGAACCCAAACATGTTTGGGTCCATATTTTAATTTTGAAATATGATATCTAGCATGTGTGGTTTGTGTAGTGCTTGCACCTTTTGGTACCCATACATAAGATGATTGCTTAGTGGTTTGTAATCTATGTGCATAACAATCAAATGAAATACATCCTTTTCTACCATAATAACTGCACCAAATATTAGTGTTTGCATATGGCTTAGCATGATAATTATATGATATATGATTAGGATGTGTACGATGCAAATGATTTTAACTAGATGTTCTACTTGATGAAGCATTATAATGAACTTGTGATACTTGTGATTTCAAACATAATTCTAATCTTGCTTTTAATAAGATATTCTCTTTTTCAAGTTTACAAACAAGTAAATAACAATCTAATAAAGAATTATTTTTTTTTCAAATTATCACATTCATTTTCTAATTCAAAAAAAATGCATATATAAACTTTTACATTCTTTTTTTGAAGTTTTGTATTTTCTTTTTAATTTTTTATATTCAATAACTAAATTAATAAAAGCATCATCTAATTCATCATAAGATTTATCATTACATATCTCTTGAGAATCTAAGTCATATTCTCCTCTAGCCATAAGACATATGTTGACCTCTTCATCAAATGAACATGTACTTGATTTATCTGAATTTGGATTGGTCCATAAAGCCTCCTTCTTCTTCTTTTGATACTTTTTTCTCCCTCATATTTATCCTTCTTTCCACATTAATATCTTTCTTCTTTGAATCAACAAGTTCTTGACAATCACCTCTTACATGTCTAGGCTTCTTACAATGGTAGCAAATGATCCTTTCACTTATAGAAAATTTTTTAGTTTAAAATTTATAGTTTTTAAAATTTTTATACCTTTGATTCTTTTTCCATAACAAGTTCCCAAGCATTTTGGATAGCATGACCACCTCATCACTATCACCATCTGAGCTTAAGGTGTTAGGCTCATCACTATCATCAACTTATAATGTAATGAATTTTCCTTTCTCCTTCTCTCTTTTTACTAAGTTATCCATCTTATTCTTTTGAGCAATAACCTATTCATGTGGTATCAAAGAACCAAAAAAGCTGATCAAGTGGATAAGTAGATAAATCCTTAGCTTCAGTAATAATTGTCACTCTAGCATCTTACTCTTTTGGAAGACATCTAAGAATCTTATAAACTGAGTCTTGATTCATATATATTTTATCAAGAGAATGCAATATCCTAATTATTTTCATGAATCTAGTATACATATTAGAAATAGATCTAGAAGGAGACATACAAAATAACTCATATTCATGAACAAGTCTATTTATGAGAGCATCTCTAACTTCACTAGTTCCTTCATAAGTTATAATTAAATTATTCCATATTTCTTTCACTGTACTTAACATAAAAAATTTCATGTAATAATCAGGTAATAAAGCACAATGTAATGTATTACAAGCTTTAGCATTTAGTTGATTACGTTCTCTTTTAGCTACAATCCATTCCTTAAAATGGTTTTCTACTTTAATTCCATTCACTTCTATAGTGGGTGTATGATATTGATGTGTCAACATATACCACATGCATGCATCTTAGCCTCTTAAATGTACTAATTATATTCTTTCAATAATCAAATGGTACATTATCTAAAAGTGGAGGTCTATAAGTGTATTGCCCCTCTGGTAATGAACCCTTAGGGAATCCTTATGCCATAGTGGCAAGATATACTCTTGGATGTTAAGCCAATAAAAGAGCCTAAGTTATGATACCAATTGTAAGTCATAATAAAATAAATTTTAACAAGGAATAATTTTAAGGTTAAGAGAAATTATAACTAGTATGTGTATAATAGTGTAAGAATGATTAACTCTCCACTAAATTTTTTCTTAATTATTAAACAATAAAAATAGCAAGCTTTACTAAATTTTAGTAAGATAAAAACTATTTAAATGAAGGGTATTAGTTAGAACGAATTGATAAATGCCAAATAAAATAATTTAACTTTTTATAAATCTTATTTTGATAAAGAAATTTGATATATAATAGATCTAGCCTATATTCTAAAATTCCATCAAATAATTTATTTTATTTCAACCAAATGATACTTTGAATTAATGAAAATGACCACAAAATTCTTAAATAAAATTTGTATATGATAGATCTAAGTAAATTAGATAAGCTTTTAATTAAAAAGAGTGATCTAACAAATATGAAAGTATTTTGAGAACAATAAATTAATTTTAAATGCTTAAAAGATACTTATAAAATAGATCTAAGGATAAATGATCTTTTAAATAAGAATAATAAAGAAATAATTTAAGAAAGTATAAGAAATTTATAGAAGATAAAAATTTAGCAAGATGAAATAAATCTTACAAACTATAATAAGCATTTTTCATAAAAAAAATGATTGAAGAAAATTTTATGTGAATAACTTAAACTTTGATGTCTAAAGTCTAATCCACCAAAAAGTAAAAATTTGATTAAACAAATAGATGATGAAAATAGTATGAATAACTAAAAGAGATTAAGATTAAGAAAAAAACAAACTCAAGTAATTTTAGAAAGCTTGCTTAGTTGAAGATGTTGAAGCTTCTAAACTAAGGATTTGATATTACAATGTTTGGAGAACACTTGGAAGAGAAATTAATAAGTTTTCTCTTAGATTTATTGAATAGATTTTTAATTTGAATGAACAACCATTTCATGAAGAGAATGATGGCTATTTATAAGGAAGAAGGTCATTTTGAATTATCTCAAAGAAATATATTATTCTAATATCATTTTATCATATAATAATGTAATAATCAATAAAAATATAATTTATATTAAATCAATATTAATTTCAAATAGCCAAAAAATAGCTGGTCACATGGGCAAGTAAAAAAATAATCAAATATGACTCTTAATATATTCAAAATATATAGCATGCATTCATTATTAAAATCAGATAAAGTTTGAAAAATCATAATACATTAAATTTGAATGAAATGGGGGTCATGTAACCTATCAAATAAAAGGAAAAAAAAAAATCCAAGTAATATGTTGAAGATGGAATCAGATCAAAATGCCTTGAGTATAAAATGACTTTTGCTGAAATACTAAATTTCATGTATTTTTGTCAATTTCAAAATATGACATTTAAAAATTATGATATAATTTAGATTTTATCATATATATATATTAGTTATCATAAAAAATTAAATTAAATTAAAAATTTTAATTATATTAAATATATAAACTAGTTACACTCAATAATCATAATTAATTATCATTTATTATTTTGAAAATTCAAATGCTATGTATGAAGCTTATAAATTTTTTAAATTTATGAAATTAAGTGTTAATTAAATAAAGATTTTTTATTTATTTTATTATCAATAATTAAAATAATAAAAATAATATATTAAATTGTGAGCAACTCAATTCATGCCAATGAACTCATATGAACCTCTTAGATAGTTCTAAATATATACAACCTAAAATATTATATCTAGCTCCATGCTATTCGCCTTCATTCACTCTTCCATAATTGTAATTGCATCGAACATATTGTGTGATGTATTGGATATGTAATTAGCAATCTTGTGCAACTTTAAAATAAATATATCTTAAACACTTTAAACAAATATTAGAATATCCAAACATATGTTAGTTATCATCAAAATTAATAGGAATGAATATGAGGCTCATAAAGCCAACAATCCTCCCACATAATTGAATTTCCTCACACACTCAAGGGGCAAAGGCGAACCTAACAAAGCCTTTACCCAAGCCCCACACCATCGATGAGCTGGAGAATGACCAACATTGATGGAAAATAGGCTAAGCTTGGTCTCCACAGTGATCCACAGGGAGGCTAGACGTGAAATTTCACCCAAAAGTTTGTCTCATCATAAGGAAGCTTTTCAAAATGGAAAATCCATCATATATTAGATCCATGATATAATGGCCCTAATGAATCATGCATCCACAATGTCTCTTGATGTGGGATGGATCCAACGTGGACTAATCTACGATCAAAATATGGAAAGGGCCGCCCAGTCAGCGCTGACTGGGTTAAGCAAGAAATTCAGAATTTCTGAATTTTAAAAGTGGTAAAAAATGCATAGAACTTTAAAAATTCATAAAAAAAATAAAATAATGAATCAAAAAAAATGCAAGGGCTCTATGGATTCATCTTAGTGAGGAGAGTCCATTAAATGCAAAAATCCCAACTTTTTATTCAGTATTTTTGGGTTAATTAGAGTTTAAATAAAAATGATAAAACTCGTATTAAACTAAAATCATTAATCTAATTTATTTGAAACTTTGGGGACTTAAAATTAAAGTTAAAATACACTTTAGATAAGTTTATCAAAATTTATTTGCAAGTAAATTTAAAAATACAAAATGTTCAAGCCATATGCCTTAATTTAATGAAATAAATTAATATGAAATTAGGAAAGTCATGAAAAATTATAAAATCAATTTAAATCATCATAATAAATCTTAATGAATCTAAACACATCATTAAAACTCTCTAGAATCTAATAAACCCTAAAATGACCTATTTTGTTAATTAATTGAATTAATTATTTCAATTAATTAATCTAAACTTAAAAAAATCATAATAAATCAGCCAAAACTCAACAAGCCAAGGCAACTTAATTTATATCTTTTAGAGGTTTGGTAGGGTAGAGTCTTATGTTGTATTTTGTTAAAAAAATTGACAAATGTGCTCACTTTAGATAAATTGAAATATTAATTATCATTTTAAATCTTCACTTATAAGAAATTTGATTTATCATAAATAAAAAAATATGTATTTTTAATTTTATTAAATCATATACATCTTAATTGATTCAGAATTAGTTTAACTATAAAATTAATTTTGAAAAAAAGTTATTCTGATGGTAATTTCTTAAAGTCATAAATTTAATTATTTTATTTTATTAGATTTTTTGTGCTTGAAATTCTAGCATATGCAGTTTTCTTGTTTAATTATAAGAAAAATTTGCTTTGTGAAATGACATGTAAATTTAATCTAAATTCATATAAGTTTGTTGATAAATATTTTCACTAATTTTCTCATTTTATTTCATTTTAATTATAATTTCTTTTAGCAATTTAAATTTTCTTGGGCATCATATTTTATTATATGTAAGAAAAATAAGTCCTACACTTTCCTAGTATAAACACTTTCTTTTTCCTTCCTTACTTGACCAAAAATTTAAGAAATAAATTTAAGTTTTATTCTTTATATTTAAATTATATTTCTTTCTTTTTTAATTAAAAATCTTTTTTTAATTATTCCTACCAGTTTGAATTGATCCATGAATTTAATCCTTCATATTAGGGTCCAACCTAGGGTTGGCAACATGTACATGGTTAATTAATTTAATTTTTATATTAATTCCTATCAAAATCAATCATTAGACATGGAAACTATTGGTTAATCATTTAAATAACAATATAGATTGGGTTTAATATTTTTCTATCACCATTAACAGCCAAAGCAATATGTTCTTTCCAAAATTGAGAGCCACCATTACAAGTGTTCAATTTTCTTTTGGAGATATTACGAAGCTCTCTTGCTCAATCTATTTAGTGCATCAAGTTCTTCCACATGTATAGTTGAGAAAGCAATAGACAAGGTTCATTTTAAAGTACTTTTCAAATTACTTCAAATTTTTTAAGTCTAGAGTGAGGTATTCTTTCTCTTGAGCTCTCTCTTCAATGTTTTGTTACAAATGTTTAATTCATCATTTTGATTTCATTAATGATCATCAAACCTGATTAAAATTTAAATTCCTAATCTTTCTTTCAACTTGATAAATTTTAATTTGAAATTTCTATCATAAGAAATTAATTTGTGATATTAAGACTTTTAGTGAATTTTATTTTATTTTTTAGTTTAGAATACTTTTGATTGATCAAATATTGATTTTGTTTGACAAAGCCTTAATTGATTATTTTTATTGGAAGTTTATTTGCAACATCTCATATATATCAAATTCAATTTTTGTGATATTGATAGTGACACTTTGTAGGATAATATTTTATTTTCTTGAAATTTTTGTTCTCCTAAAAAAATATTTGGCATACTTGAAATCTTTTATCATTATTGTTGTTTGAAAAAAATATTCATCATTAAAAACATTTTAGAAGTGTATTTTAAGTCATACAAATGACTATTTCTCTAAATTGTTTTGTGTTATTTATTGAATTTTTTATTAATAGAAAAATATCTAGTTTGTCTTAAATTAATTCACCCTAATAATATTTGAATTTCATATGATCAATTGCACCAATTTAGAGCACAATCTTAAATTATTTAATTTGCTAGTTTTTTTTTTATAATTTACATTTCTTTATCAATATTTATCTTGTACGAAGTTTAATTAATTGTGTTTGCATTAATAATTTCATTTCAACAATTATATCTTGTTTAAATTAAATTACGCTGAAATAATTTTTAGCTTGCTAAATTCGTTATTCCATATTTGAAGAAAAAGGTTTTTAATGTGAAATAAATTATTTATACATAATCATATTGAATCTAATTGTAATTTCTCTTAAAATCAAATTAACATTTGCTGAAATTTATTTTGTTTATTCACATCAAAATCATTTTTGGATTAGTATATTATTTTCATTAAATTAAATAATTTGTAAAGATCATTGCTAAAAAAATAAGTTTGTCATTTCTTATTAAAATCAAGTTAGCTATTTTACCTAGTCAAATAATTTGTTGCACTTTGTTATCTTGTAAGGTGATCATTTTCGAGTTGTAAGATTCCCATTGTGATTGGGTTTTAGAATTTGATTATATCAAAATTTGTAGTTGTTGTCATTTTTATTTGTACTTAAAAAGTTATTTTTGTTGGGGTTGCACTCACTCTATTATAGGAGAAGAGTACATGATTATTTTTGGGGTTATACTCACTCCATTATAAAAGAGTACATGTTGTACTTGCTTTAGCTAAGTGAAATTTTAGCTAGGGTTGCTAAGCATGGACGTAGAAAAGTTTGAGGTTTCATAGAACCACATAAAAATATGGTGCCTATTGTTTCACTTTTTTTATACACTTGTTTTTTTCTTATTTTATGCTTTTTGGTAATTAATTATTTAAATTTAAATTTATATTTCAATCAAAATTTAATATTTAAACTTTCACTTATAAAGTATTTTAGTACCTAATACCCTCCCACATGGGTGCCATAGTAACTTACATCCACCCATGTATGAATCAAACTTTTCTAATAATGTATTCCTTCAACTATTGATGAGTTAATTAAGATTAATTTGGGTATTTATGGTAACCCTCATCATTCAATTATTAGTAAATAGTTATCAAATAATTTGGCTTCACAAATCACTCAAATTCTAGTAGATTATATGGACTATTTTGCTTGAGACTACTTTGAGATGTTAGGTTTGTCTCCCAAGATAGTGTCACTTAATTTTTTAATTGATTATAATGTCCCCTTGATTAAATAAGAATTTTGAAGAATGCATCCAAACATAGAGAAATTTGCTATCCAAGAAACAAAAAAAAAAAGTTGATTGAATTTTATTTTATGTGGGGAAAAATAATATTCCACTTAGATAGATAGTATCATTCCCATTCATAAAAAAATGGCTAAGTCTGAGTTTGTATGGATTATTGAAATTTAAACAAAGCTTATATGAATGATGGCTTTCTTTTGCCAATTCTAGAAATAATGATTAATATAGCCACCATAAATTCAATATTTTCTTTTATGTATAGTTTATAGCCTCCAGAAGACTCTCAGAACTCCTATCAATATTTATTTTTAAACAGTTATGCAGTGCCTACACTATTTATCAACTTGTTATGACTTATATTTTTGATGAATTATTACACCATAAAGCAGAATGTTATATTGATGATATTGATAGACAGCAATATGATTGAAAATCATGTGAATGATCTTCAAAAAATTTTACAAAGGGTTCAAAATATGGGTTAAAAATGAACCTTTTGAAGTATGCTTTGGAATCCTATCAGAAATTTTTTTAGGTTTTATTATATGACTCATGGTATCGAAATAAACCTTACAAAAATAAAAATAATTTTGAAATGGATCCACCAAAGTGTCTTACTTAGTTAAGATCTTTACAAGCCAAACTTGGATCTTTAAGAAGATTTATCTTCAATTTATTTGGTAGATGTCGACCATTTATCACTCTGACAAAGAAAATTGTGCATTTTCATTAGGATAAATCATCTTAAGTAGCCTTTGATGACATTAAAGGTATTTTCTACATCCCCCTACATTGACATCTCTGATCTTAGAAAAACATATGATACTATGCATAATAATTTTAGATGAATCAATGGGAGCACAAGAGCAAGATAAAGAAAATGGTCTTTATTATCTTAGTTATTAATTCATTCATGCTAAAATGAACTATTGTCCTTATAGAAAAGTATTATCATGCATAAATGTTTTGTAGTAGAAAAGTTAGACATTACATGTTATCTCTCAACTTAATTCTTTATAATATCTAATGAGTAGACCACATTGTCTGGATGGTTAATTGTATGTGTGTTGATTTTATTATAATTTAAAATTATTTATGTTTCACAAAAGTAGTAAAAAGTTAGCAATCACATATTTTCTAGCCAATCATCCCATCCTTACTAATTCTCCATCAAATGATGAGTTACTAGATAAGTAAATTTTTTCTTTAGCAAAGAAAGAATGAGAATTAGACTTTGATTGTGCTTCATCCATTAGGATAGATTCTAATAGAATGCCTTAAAGTAAAGGTAGACGTTGAATTTATTATTGTGTCCCTCAAAGGAGAGATAATAAGATGTTACTTTGCTTTGATAGAACCACACAATAATAATGAAGCATAATATAAGGCCTTGATCGTAGGTCTTAAATTAACCATCCAGATTGGTATTAAAGAATACAAGTTTATGACAAGACCTATGTAAATTTTCTTTAGAAAGACTATTGAAAGAATTATCGAATCTAAATGAAGAGTCTATTTAAATTATTATTCAAAGATAATAACTTTTTTCTCTAACTTATATGGACAAAGATTCATCAAAATAATTAAATCTAATATTGAATTTTCTGCCTCACAAGTGTTGACCTCACTTCTAGTGTGTTAGACACACACTCTTCCTTTGGGTAGTAGGATCTTATCTTAGAAATAAGTTTTCCATCACTTAGAACCTTCAGATATTCTTAGTGACTAAGGGGACAATGGCTGGTGTAAAATGGTGTACGCAAGTGCATATGCCATTTAATTAATATAATGAGTAGAGTATTATTCCCGCGAGGATCTTTTCTAGAATTATCAATAAGTTAATCACTAATTTTGACTAACCTAATGTTTATATAACCAAGTCAAATTTGTAGAAAATTTTAAAGGACTTAAAAAATTATAAATATATCTTTGAAAATAGGATTTTTCTTAATTTTTAGAAAATGTTTTCTAAATTTATCATAATCTTGGTCTTTTTATGTACTTAGTGATTGAGAGTTTAAAAATTTATAGTTGTTAATTAAGAGGATATATATTATATTATATATGCTTGAATTAATACAACCAATTCACTACAATTAACTACTTATACGTTTATAATCTAATGAAAATAAGTTCTTGCCCTAAAGTTATCTTCTTTATTCAATTTTAAATCTCTAAATATCATATACTTAGGTATATTTAAATGGTTTAATTGTTTTTTCTATTTGTTCTACTATCACACTTAATTTTAACATTGCCATTGGCTAGATCACAAGGACATGAAGCATGGAGAAGATGTAGCACATCAAATGAGGAAAGGACTTATCACAAAGTCCTAAATTGAAGCTTGAACTTATAAGGATTTTTATTAGGATTTATGCTTTTGGTGTTTTATGTTTATATCCCATGTGTTGTATTATGTAGTAGTGGATGTATTTAAATATATTTAAGTATTGTTTAGGAGTTGTGATTGAAATCATGTTAAGTTAATATATTAATATGCATAAGTGTTGGCTTGGCACCTAAGCACTACATTCCAATGTATTTAGTGTTTGGAGATAGAGAAGCTAGCACTTTGATGCTGATCTATGGCACTTCAATGCTACGAAATAATAGGTTCTAAATTTTATAATTTTTTTCATCATTTTTCTCCTGAAGGACACATCACTTAGAGTATTTTACTTATAAAAACTCTTATTCTGACCTAATGAAGAGATTATACTTGTTTTGTGTGAAAAATTTGTGTATAAACTCTTTGGTTGGAGCTTGTTTTCCAGCATTCTAGAGGATTTGGTGATCCTTCATTACTATTCTACTTGGGTGAGTAAAATGTTTTTGCAATTCTTTCACTTTGCTGAGTGAAAGATCTTAAAGCACTTGTTCTTCCTCCATCCACTATGACGTTCTCTCTGTGATTTCTCCATCAAGTTTGGTATAAGAGTGCAAGGTTTGGAGGCTTGGAGACAATGCTTGTAAATAATCCATATCAAATCCAAGCAAGGTTAATTATTTATTTTAGATTTTGTGTAATTTTCTTTGCAAATTTAGTGATTTTGCTTGGAAACGTATGTTAAATTTATGTGGTAAGCAATCCTATGAACATTTATTTTTCTACCAATTAGCTGTCTCCACTTATAAAGCTTAGTGTTTAACTACTTAGCCTAAGAACAAAACATAATACTTGAGTGGCAACTTGAGTAAGGGAGAGTTCAGTAAATAGGAAAACATAGTATACAAACCTTGCATGAAAATTGAAATCATATTATTAAAGATCTTATGTTTATTTTTTTTATAAGTTTACTTAATGTTTTGTAGTATTCACAAGTTACTTTGAGTTTACTGAAGGCTGATCATTTTCAAAATTGTGCATCTCATTATATTAAATCTAGTTCACAAACCACATATTTAAAATTATTTAGAGTGATATATTTGTATTCTTTTATTTACATTATGCCACCTTAATCAGTCAGCTCAGACAACTATAAGACTTAACTAGAAGGGTAGATGAGATCACTATGTGAAATGAAGAGAAATTCACTAGGGCAGATGACCTTCTCATGAACCTAACTGCACTTGTTCAAACTGTGAGTATTAAGCTTCAAACCCCATCAACTATTCCATATCTAGATGATTTAGATTTTGTAGAGGGGAAAATGTTGAACCTCTTAGAGATGACTATCCTATGAGAAGGCCAAACCTAAGGAACACCCTTAGATAAGATCATCTTAGGGGTCCACAAAATATTACATAAACCTATGAAACTAATTAAGATAGAAGCACCAACATATGATGGTGTTCATGACCCAAATAAAATTTTAGATTAGTTAACATAAATGGATTATTTTTTTGATTGATATCATATGGATGATTATTAATGGACTACATTTTCCAAACTAAAATTAGGTCATGTGAAAATCTATTGGAATAATGTTTTAGTTAAAGAAGAGGGATTTGGTAGAAACCTCATGACATGGGTAGAAATGAAAGAAATTATAAAGGCTAAATATTATCCTATAGATCATGATAAAAGGTTCCATGATTAGTTGACTACTTTTAAATAAGAGAATATGTCAGTAATGGAATATATGAATACATTTGAAGTCTTAATAACTAGGACACACTGTACTGATCAAGAGTGTCAGATAGAAAATACATTTGTCATTGGTTTAATATGATATATTAGGAATGAGGTAGAGCTTCATAATCCCCAAACCTTAGAAGATACATTTCACTATGCTTTACTTCAAGAAAAAAAAATATAAGAAGACTACATCCTCATCCAAGATGAAAGCTCAATATCTTTTAAAATATTTACCAACATCTCAATCTCAAAAGTCCATCGTTAGACCTAATTCTTCTACATCGAACAACCCTTTTAAAATGCCCCACTAAATCAACTTCTAAAAATGTGAGAGAAATAATTTGCTTTAAATATCATAAGGAGGGTCATATACAAAATTAATGTAGAGAAAAAAATCATGTTCCTAGATGAATAGGAATATATAGGAGAAGAAGAGCATATTAAAGAGATATATGATGATACACCACTTTAAGATGAAGAAGTGGGTCTGAATATGGATAAACTAATGTTAGGTATGATGTGTATGATTACTTTAAGGAAGAAAATATATTTTCTTAATATATATCTTATGTAAGAAAAAGAGGTATATGCTAGTAATAGAAGAAGGTAGTGCTATGAATGTTGTATCAACCCATATTATAATAAGAACCAGCCTTATGACTGAACCTTACTAAAAATTTTCCAAGACAGTTGGGTAAATCACACATCTCTATTTATCATAAACAGATGTCTTGTTCCAAATAAGGTAGATATCTATTAAATTTGGCATGGTGATGTCTCGATGGAAATAACTCATCTAGAAAGATCATGGATTTATGATTTGAATGTAATCTATTATAGTCATAAAAACACATATATATTCAAGAATAATGAGAAAATAATTAAATTATTCTCTATAAAGCCTAACAAAAAAAAGTTAATTATACCCCCTCATAAAATTCTTTATGTACCCACTCACAAACCCAATCAAAACTACAACCTAAATCTAATTAAGAGAAAAATGTGAAACTCTCGTTGATAGTAATATCACAATCCAATAATAGAGATGATACTTCTAATATACATTTTAATTTGTGTGAATCTCCTATAATTCAAATCACAACCTTAGGGTTTAGATGGTTAGTTAGGGAATTCAATAACCCTACTTCTCTATTTATCTTACTCCTTCAAGATTTCTTTGATATTAAAGATCATGACATACATATTATGTTGTTAGATCTATTATCTAAATTTACTAATTTGTTTCACAATGACTTACCTAATGATTTATCACCATTAAGGGATATAGAACATGCTATAAACCTAATTCTTGTTTCACAAATTACTAACATATCCCATTATAGGATGAATCCAACTGAGTATGTAAAGTTAAAATAATAAGTAGATGAACTCCTGAAAAAGGGTTTTATCCAAGAAAGCCTTACTCCTTGTGTTATCCTTGCTTTTTTAACTCTTAAGAAATGTGGAACTTAGAGGATACATATTGATAGTGGAGTACTAAACAATATCATAATAAAGTATAGGTTTTCTATACCTAGGATGGATGGTAGATAGATCTCATTTATGGGTTATCTTTATTTTATAAAATTAATTTAAGAAGTGAATACCATAAGATAAAGATTAGACCAAGTGATGAATAGAAGATAATGGTAAAAATTCTTGATGGCCTTTATGAATAGTTAGTCATGCCATTTGGTCATTCAAACACACCTAGTACATTCCTGAGAATAATGAACATTATACTGAAACCTTTTATTGATCAATTCCTTATAGTTTATTTTGATTATATTCTTATTTATAGCTTAGATGAGAAGTCACATCCATTCCACTTAAGAATCATCTTAGAAAAATAATGAGTAACAAAAATATATGTAAAACATAAGAAATTTTTTTTATATTAATATAAAGTCATCTTCTTAGATTTCATTGTATCTACTAATGGATTAAAGCCTAATCGATCAAAAATTAAGTTTGTTATAGATTGGCTAACTCCGAAGTCTTTTATGAATATTAGAATTTTTCATAGATTAGCAACTTTTTATAAGTAGTTTATAAGAAATTTTAGCACTATTGTAGCCCTTAGCATTGACATCTTAAAAAAAAGATAAGTTACATATACCATAGATGCTAAAAGAGCCATGAAATAAATTAAAACCTCTTATGACTTCTTCACCTGTCTTAAGACTTTCTGACTTTAGTAAAGTATTTGAAGTGACTTGTGTTGCATAAGGTATTGGAATTGGTGAAATATTAAGACAAGAAAACCATCCAATTATTATCTTCAGTGAGAATTAAGTGGTGTTACTTAAAAGTATTTTACATAAGATTGATATTTTTATGCAATTATTCAAACTGTTAAACACTGGAGGCATTATCTGTTACATAAAAGTTTATTCTAAATCTAGATTATTAAGCCCTAAAATTTATTAACTCTTAAAAGAAACTAAGTTATAGACACACAAGTCGGTCAAATACCTTCAAGACTTTTCCTTTGTGTTTAAAAATAAATCTCAAATAGAAAATAAATCAGCAGAGGCTCTTTAAGTTGGTTTTTAAAGGATTGATATTTGAGATTTGCAATTGGGATTGATCCAAAGCAGAGAGAGTTATTTTTGGAAGCCAAACAAGATGAAGTAGGAAATGCTTATTGATACTAAGATGCCTAGTAAGCACTTCAACTATCCTATAATTGGACTTTAAGTTTTAGAATTTAATTTAGATTTTGAATTTATATTTTCTTAGAAATGTAGGGCTTAGATTTAGCAACACAAGACTTGAGAAATACCCAGGGTTGAAGACTTACTCCAAAGAGGATGTTTCAAAACCTAAGTCCTACAAGTGATTTTGACTCATGTTAGATGATCAACCAAGTTTCACTTTTGGGAATTATCGGTCATTCCTCTCACTTGGGGAACTAACCTATCCCTAACTCTTCTAGACTTATAACTCGTTTGGAGGGGCTACCAGCTAACACCACCTAAGCGCATTTTAAATTCATGACGCTAAGTCTTGTGAATGCAAGATGGCTGGACTATCATCTTTTTAAGAAAGGAATCTAAAAATCCTAGACTCATTCCTTAATCTCTAAGATAATATAGGGTATGAAATGCACTAACTAATGCACACTTTTTAAATTTTTAACATTTTGACTCGATAATCATTTTAGGCCATGGGTATGCAATTTATGACTCTATGGTATGTAATTAGAAGAAAGACATGGGCCAAATCAATAGTAGAAGGTAGGCGTCCTCAAGAAGGCGGTCATCCTCATAGGTCAAATGCCCCTTATGTGCAATGGGAGAAGTATCCCAATTTAAAGATTGAAGTAATATGATTGCATGATTTTCATGAGCTAATGTGTTTCTAATTGATTTTAAGTTATTCCACAAGGCTTTAAATTTATATGAGATTTTGAATTGCATTATTTATTATTAAATTGGCTAAATTTAAATGTGTATAAAATTTAATTTTTTTTCTATGAGTCTACATCCAGGCATTCAGCACAGAAAAGCACAACAAAAAAAATTCTAGAAAAGTATATTGATTCTATTGAACACCTAGAAGAAATCAAACTAATTTAAATTGATAAAATATGCCAATGCGATCGGGTACCACTATACATCCTGGAAGAAAGGAAAATGGGCAGCTGAGCTCTGCCATTATGTAGACCGACCTAGAACTACAGGTTTAGATATATGGGTCTTCTTTCCAGGATTGTCTCCTTCTTTAGGGACCTCCATTGGGCTTCACAGGGGACCTCTGCACTATCTGCTAGCAAGGTCATTCTTGTTAATCGTAGACCTCATAGATCCTAACCTAATTCTAAGCTTAAATTTACAATTTTAAATTCAAAAATAAATCCTAAGCCCTACAAAACAAATGTTAGCAAAATACAAATAGCACACGATAATTATATTTTATAAACATACGGGCCTAGCATTAGTTGCTAATTAGGCCCACCTATCTTATGGGCTATGTTAAAGGATTATTTAGCATCTGCAAGCAAATAACAATTTTATAATTTTCATTTATGATGGCAGCCCCTTTAACACATCCCACTGAAGAAGATAATATTAATTATAAAAATAATGTCCTATCATTTGGACTAATGACAATCAATCCTAACTATCAAGTCTAAAATAATACACCACAAAATAATAAAAGAAATTATTATCACAATATCATAGTAAATTATATAAAATCACAGAGCAGCCTAACCTAATCCTAGGGTCCGTGACGTATAACTCTATTGTGTGAAGAAAGAGGGTTTCAATTTATAGTTTTGAGTATTTGTTTATTTACTTTTGGATGATTTCAATTCAAATAATTTAATAATTTATTGAGATTTATATCTTTTGTTTTATTTTAGATACCTTTTATAATGTTAAAGCTAAATTAGGTTTTTTAAGAGTGAAGAATACAATAGATTATTTTTCGAGTGGAGACCATTCCATTCAACATTGTAGGTCTTAATAAGATGACATCTTTATTCTAAGGTAAAGATTCATCCTAAAAGTCTACTAAAATCTTAAGTACTTTATTTGAACTTTTTTTTAGATTTAAAAAGTTTGAATTAGTTCAATTTATTTTATTTTAAATTTTTTTATTCTTTTCCATTTAATGTTTTATGTTTTTATTTCTTTATCAATAATGTTGTGATTAATTGTAGCATGAGGTTTTAATTCATTTGTTATTATGATTCAATTTAACTTTCTCTTTAAGTCTATTCACTTGTTATTTTGATTTTAGTTTTGTTTAATTCTCTTGGTTTAATATTGTGATATGATATTCACCATTTATTTTCTTAATTTGATTTATTTTTATTTTACATGTTTGTTTCATTGATTATAATGATATTTATGTTTATTTTACTAGATGATTATGATGATTATAATGATATCTTTTCAAATTTAAATTATTAAGTTTACTTTACTTGTATATTAAATTTGTTCTTACTTGTATAACATTAGAATGATTATGTTCTTAATGTTTATATTCTTTGACTTAATATTTATCTTTGTTTATTTTTTTAATTTTGATTTAAGATAAATCTTTATGCATAATTTCATTTTATTTTCATTTCATTTATTTAATTTTAAGATGCATATAGTTTATTCATTATAGTTAAGTGTAGGTATTTCATCCATTCAATTCAATTTAATCTCATTTTTTTCATTTTCATTAATGTTCATTAGCCTAAGTAAAATTATATTCAACTTATTATGTTTAAAATTATTCAATTTATTATTCTTCAACTCTATAGCTTATTTACATTAATGATTCTTTCTTGTTGTAATTTATTCATTTCATGAAGTTCTTTACGGTTTGTGAATAAATTTAGGCTTAGATGAGTAATTTCAAATTGTATATTCCATATATTATGGAATGGTTTAATTTACATTAACTAATTTGAACGGAATGATCATTATGTCATTTGGAAAGAACACTTAGCCTAATGTAATTTTTCATTTTCATGACTTAAGGAATTTAGATAAAGGTTATCCCTTTGTAGCCTAATGTAATTTTTCATTTTCATGACTTAAGGAATTTAGATAAAGGTTGTCCCTTAGTGTTTTAAACTTTCCTTATGTAACTCTATTATTTTAAAATTAATTCAACCTAGCTTAAAGTTTTAATTATACTTAACCTTTCATATTTGCTTTTATACTATTTCATTTTTTAATCCAAATGATTTTAATGTATTTATATATTGATAAGTTATGAATTTTAGAGGTCAATAAGATTTATATTTCAATTTATAGATGGAATTATTATGGTTCAAAGAAATATTATTATTAAATATGATTAAGTTTCACAATTTTCCTTTAATTTTGATCTTTAACTTAGGGTTATTTAGGTTGTATTATTTTTTACGGGTTTTGATATTTTATTTAAGTGTTCTGAGGTTAATTATAATATCTTAAATTTATATTATAGATTTTATAATTTATGTAATTTTTCTAATTTAATATTTTCCTTAAATTGACCTAAAGACTTGGAAATTCAAGTACTCCTAATCCAAAAGTCAAATGGATTTGAAATTTTATTACAAGTGGGGTTCCTTGCATATTTGATTTCCCTAAAGTTTCACTTTTATCAAATACATAATTAAGGTGTAATTATGGTTTCAATCATTTCATTAAAACCTAAATTAGGCCTAATTTAGTGGAAATTATTTATGGTTTAATTTTTCCTTGATTATCCTCTAGAAAATGCATTCAAAGAGGATATATTCATAATTTTTGGGGTTCTAGTTGATTTATTGTGATTTATTTAAGTTCATGTTAATAATTAGATTAATTAATTCAATTAATTAGCCTAATTAAGCCATTTTGTGATTTATTATGTTCTCATAGGTTTTAATGACTTATTTATGATCATTAGGGTATATTATTGTGTTTTGGATTTATTTCATGAATTTCAATCATTTATTTAATTTGTTATTAATTTATTTATGAAAATGAAGGTATTGCTTTTGAAATTTCCAATATTAAGATTTATTGCTCAATAAATTATAAAAAATTTACCTAATGTGTGTCATAACATCAATTTCAGTTCCCGAAAGTTTCCTTTAAATTTAATTATTGGTTTGAGATTAATTGGGGATTGAAATTTTTTATTCAAACCAAAATTAAGGCTAAAATACCCAAAATAATTTTGGGAATTTAATTTTAATGAATTCCTCTCATTAAGATGAATCCATAGAGCTCAAGTTTGGATTTTTGGATTTATGTTTAATTTTTAAGCATTTTCCTTAATTTGTTATATTTGAAATACCCAAAATTTTTATTTTAGTGCATCAGCTCCACATGGATCCAACGTCGCACTGCTTACCACATTGCGCCCCATCATCACGCCATGTGTGATCCGCATTGATCCATGTTTAAAAGGTGGTGCAAGTGGGTTAATTACTGACCGTTCGATCAAAGATTGGATGGCCGTGATTCAACCCATTTTTTATCTTATCAAATTTAATCAGAGATTCAACTAGATCTTGTCCATATTTTCCTTTTTAAAGGAATGAACGACAAAGATTACATCTCTTATGGCTACGGAGGAGGCTTAGAGACGTCCATCATTTTAACATGATTTCTGGCTATCCGACCGTCAAAAATGAGCGATTTTGATTACAAATCATCAGTGAATGAAAATATGGAGATCTAAATGGTTTGATCTCACTTAAGATCAAATTTTCTTTGAAAAGTACCGAACCTAAAATCTTAAAGGAGGTTGTTAATGGCATACCTCAATCACAATGATCTCCGATGGTGGGCTTGACTCTAATAGCTATGAAACAATGTGAGAAGCTTGTGCCTCCCTCTGGATTGCCTTCTAAACTAGCCTTGGATTTGATTCCATCAGCTTTGATTGTTCTCTAGCTTCTTGGTGGCAATGGAATTTGGGGAAGATGGGTTTTAACTTTGTGTGAGGTAAGAAATGTGATGGGAAGGTCTATTTCACTTTGTAATAGCTCTATGTGAAGATGCCATGGATGGCAAGCCTCTTAAGCACAATTTTCTTCTCTTCTTGGTTAGCTAAGGTGATTGTAATGCTTGGCGCTTAGTTACATGGCTTATTAACCATCTTACACCTGCCTAAGCTAAAGAAGTGGAATGGGAATGAGACTATAGGCTTGGAATTAGCTTTACATGGCTTTGACTTGCCATGGAATCTTCTTAGCTTTGGATTTATTTGAAGTTGGTCAAGTGATTTAATCTTGGTTGTGGATCATCATTAATTAGGTTTATGAATGATTTGGTTGCATCCTAAATGAATTAGTTAAAGATTGGGTTGAGATCCTTTGGAGTTATGCCATTTAATAATTTCCTTTATTAGTTTGATCTAAGTTATCTAACTTGATATATTAGCCTTGGATTAATACTTGGATTTTATCCATTTAATCATTAATGATCTCTTTAATCAAAGGGTTTTAATGATTTAAAAATTTTTGAAGTGATTAATTTAAGTTTAGTCCATTTTGATGTTATTTGAATTGGATTGATTTTAATTTAGTCAAATAGTTTATTTGGCTTAATTATAATGTGTTTAATTTTTAGTTGGGTTAATCCAAGCAATTTAGAATGCATTGGATCAAATAATTCCAATTTTATTTCATTTTGAACCCATTTGACCCATGTTGGGCTTAATGGGTTAAATTTGGGTTCATTTGGGTCAAATGACCAAATTGGCCAAATTGGACCCAATTATGGGTTGTTCTATGCTCAATAATTATATTCAAATGATTTTAAACAATTGATTTTAGTTTATTTGAGTTTGATTTGGGTTTAAACCAAATAAGACCCATTTAGGCCCTATTAGGTTAAATGACCTAATTACCCTAATTAAGGCAACATTGGACTTATATTTATTTAAATTCATGTTTAGATATCTTCATATCATCATCCTAACTATTTTGAAAGATTTTATTTGGTCAAATTTTGGTGGTTGACCTCAACTTGGTGGGACCCATATAAGTCAATCCTATGTAAAAGGGTTGACCAATCTTTAACTTTTGGTTTGGATTTAGATTCATTTAATTTTATATCATGGTATGCTTCTAATTTCATTTAATTTGGGTTTGGTTTGGATTTAAATTTTTTTCCTTAAATTTTTATGGTTATTAGCTTAATTAAGGTAATTAGGTTTGGTGCCCTAATTAAACCCTAATCTGGGCTTAATAAAATTTGAATTTTGAGTGGCGTATATTGAGGTTGAAGATTTCTGTTGAATCTAGCTAAACCCATTAAGTTAGATTGGTCCAAGGAGAGTGCACTAGATTATTAAGTGTGATGACCTAAGTGCTTAGTTAGGAGACTTTCTAATTTAGGATTAGAACTCACCAAGATTGTCTTCAGAAGGAATGTTATTCTCATCCAAAATTAACATCAATAGATGTTTCCCATAAAACTCGAGAGCTCAATGCCTCAGCACTGGACCAACAATGCCTAGGTGCTATTTTATTAGTGCTTAAAATTTTAACAATTTTTTAAAAAATTTGAAATTTTTGGAGTGTGATGTCTTAGCAGTGCTAGATATCATAACTTTTAATGTATTAGCACCCTTCTCTCTTGTCCCAGATCTAAGATCAACAGAGGGAGAATTTTATTTCACATCAGAATGAAGTTTGATAGTAGAAGATGTAATGCCTTAGCATTGAAAAGTGGCACTTCGGTGCTACTTTAAAGATGTGAAACTCGAAAGCTTAACGCTATGATGCTGAAATATGCCACGATGCTCAAAGAATTTTACATAAACCTCAGAGCTTAGCACCACGATGGTAAATATCTAGCACCTTGGCGCTATGGGATGGAACCAGGCACCTTGGTGCTATGGGATCGAGAACAAGGGAGAAGAGTGTATTTGCACTGTTGATTGTGCAGATGACCAGGAGTAAGAATGTTGTAGGTGGGTTAGAGTAAGAGTGAGGGAGAAATGAAGAAGAAGGGGGGGGGGGGAGAAACGGTTTTACCCTTTTTATAAGTGATTTCCAACTATTGGGATACTTTTCTCCTCCATAACTTTTGGCCCTCGACCACCACTTAAGAGAATGGTTCCAACACTGAAAATGAAGGGATCAGCCTCAAGCCAAAAAGAATTTGGTTTCTCTAAGGAGAAATCAATGAGAAGCCAAGGAAAAAAAAGGAAGAGCCGAAGCTCAGTCAAACAAGGAAGAAGAAGGAAGAGCGAAGGCTTGGACAAGCAAGGAAGGAGTAGATGCCCTTCTTCCTTCCATTTCTTCATCCAAACTTGTTCACAAGGCTAAGGGGGACTAAGTCCACTTAAGAGAATCCGGCCACCTAGAAGGCCATATGCATGTCTCTCGGCTAAGCATGGAAAGAAGGGAGGGAGGGCCAATTCCATCCCTCTTTTCCTCACAAATCATTCATCAAGGATAGGGAGGAAGAAAGTGACACTTCCCTCAGCTCCTTGCTGCTGGCACACTGGAAAATGAATAAAATCCAGTGAAATTTGAGCCCTTTTAATGGTGAAATGCCAGGGACACTCTCCCACATCAAATTGAACATTACAACTTGTCCTAGAGGTCGATGTTGGTCTAGGAGGCAATCTACAGGGAGGCAAGCTGCCAGATTGCATACACGGATTCATTACATCAAGATGAAGCTAATGGAGTCGATCCCACCATCGGTGATCACCAAAAAGGAGGTATGCTCTACCACTGTCCCCTTAGGTGTTCGATTTTTGCACTTTTCGAAAGAAATTTGATCATCATGTGGCTCAAACTACATGAATTGATTGCAAAATGATCCTTGATAGTTTTTCAATAAAAATGAGCCAAAATTCACTGGCGATCACTGTAAATTTGGTGAAAATGACAGACAGTGCTTGTATTTTGCTAAAGACTTACAGGATATAATCTCCACTATCCGATCCTTCTATTTAGAATAGATGGCTATGATTTACTTGGTTGATCTGATTAACCCCCTTAAGGATGCCGCAAAATGAATTGGGATCGTCTGATCATCTAGTAGACGATCGAGAATCATCCTGCGTGGCACCACTTTTGGCGTGATGCCTTACAGGATTAGCATGGCCAAATTCTGCCTCTCCATGTGGCGACGACACCACATAGGCTACCACATCGGTCCGCCTTCTTAATGACTAAATTCCTTTGAAATTAATTACAAAATTTATTAAAAATTACAAAAAATTTTAAAAAATCATAAAAGTTATCATTAAAAGAAAAAAAAATATGCAATTAATTTTGAGTATTTAAGCTTTAATTTAGCTTTAAATGGAATCAATTAAACCTTAATTAATCACAAACTATTAATTCAATTTAAATGAGACTTTTTGGAACAAAAATGAAGGTTAAAACACACCTCAAGAAAAATGTTCATGAATTATTTCAACGTAATTCATGAAATATGAACTTTCAAATCCTAAACCTCAATTTTAATTAAATAAATTAATATAAAATGAAATAACTCATGAAAAGGAATTAAATAACCTTAAATCAACTTAATGAACTCTAATGAACATAAAAACATTAATGAAACTCATTGGAACTTAATAAATCACAAAATTACATAATTTGGCAATTAATTGAATTAAATAATTTAAAAAATTAACCAAAACTTAATGAAATCATAATAAATCAACCAAATTTCCAAAAATTATGAATGACCTCTCTTTAGAAACATGTTTCAGAGTGGAATCACTGAAAAATAAAATCTATAAATGATTTGCATCAAATTAGGCCTAATTTAAGTTTTAATAAAATAATTAAATCTTTAATTACACCTTAATTATGAATCTAGTCAAGGTGAAGCTTTAGAAACATGAAAATGGCATGGAACCCCACTTTCCATAAAACTTTCAAATCCAATTGACCTTTGGATTGAGAATACTTGAATTTTCAAATTCCTAAATCAATATAAATCAAATAATTAATAAAAAAGTCATAAATCCATTAAATCATAAAATTTTTTGAACTCATCCTAATTAAACATAAAAATATTTAGGATGGTTTTCCAACATCCTAAATCAAAGAACTTAGTTAAATTTCATACTTAAGTGTTAAAGAAATTAATAAAGCATATTAAAAGTAATTAAACCTAAAGTTAATGAAATCACAAATAGTTAATAAAACCTCAATACATAATCAATCTAACCTAAGAATGAATTGAAACATTAACCTTTAGGTTAGAATAAATTAAACCAAATGAAATGAGTATAATTCAATAAATCTAAACATAACTTAAACCCAAAACATTAATGTAAACCAAATGAAATAATTCAAACAAAAATCAAATAATTAAAACCAAATTGAATTAAAAGAACAAACTAAACCAAGAACGAAAATTAAGTCAAATCAAAAGAATGAAATGGAAAATCAAATTCGAAAGAAAATAATTGAAACATTTATCCAAAAATACAAACTAAATTCAAACCTAAATCATCTAAATGAAACTAAAAAGATTAATTAAGATACTTAAGAATCTTATTTAGATCTTTGGGATGGATCTTCATCTTAGGATAAAGGTTTCATTTCATTAAGGGTTAGGATGTTGAATAGAATAGGTTCCATCCAAAAGTGGGATCCATTCTACTCTTCATTCTTGAAAATCTAAACTTCTCTTTAACCAAATGAAAGTGAAATGAAAATGAAAAAAAATCATTAAATCATTTGAATTGTAACCATCCAAAATCAAAATTCAAACAAACCCAAAATCCAAATTGAAACTTGAACTAATAAGGCCTAGCAAAGTCTTGCTACGCAAGCCTGGTTACTTCACATACTAGATCATTAGGTCATGGACCCTAGACATAGGTTAGACTGTTCTCTAATTCTTTTTGATTCCCTATGATGTGTTGTGATATGATGTGCTTCACATGTCTTTGTGGTGTATTCTCTTAGACTGCATTTTTTGATTGTTTACTCGTTGGACTAAATGATAGGACGTTCTTTCTAGATCTAACATTATCTTCTGCTAGAGGCTATATTAGAAAGGACTACTATTATAAATAAAATTAAAAAAAATGCTATTTTCTTGTAGGTATGCTTAAGTCCTTAAGCGTAACCTATAGGATAGGTGAGCTTGCAAGCAACTAATACTAAGCTCGTATGTTCATGAAATATAAATGTTGCATGCTATTTGTATATTGCAAACATTTGTTTTGCAAGAGTTAAGATTAATTTTGAAATCCAAATATAAATTTGAGCTTAGAATTATGTTAAGATCTATGGGTTTTAGGATTAGCAGGAGCAGACTATACCAAAAGATAGGTGAGTAGTCTCCTAAGAAGCCCAATGGATGTCCCTGAAGAAGGAGACTTCCAGAAAATTAGACCCATAAATCTAGACTTGTAGTTCTAGGCTGGGCTATATAAGGGCAGAGCTCGGCTGCCCATCAGCTTTTTCCTTAAATTAAATAGGCTTGATTTATTTTTGGGTGAATTATAGAATCAACCTACTTTTGAAGGTTTTATTTATGTTGTGCTTTCCTGTCATTGAATGTGTGGATGATTAGGCTCATAGAAAAAAGTAAATGTTATACCCAACTTAAATCTAAATAATTGAAATAAAAATAAAATAAAATTGAAACTTCCCATAAACTAAAGCCTTAGGCAAAACTTAAAATTAATTAGAAACCTATCAGGTTTGAAAACATGAAATCATATTGCTCCAATCTTTTAATTGGGCAACTTCTCTCATTGCACATAAGGGGCATCTGACTTGTGAGGATGACAAACTTCTTAGGGAAGCTTGCCTTATATTATTAATTTGTCCAATAACCATTTCTAATTGATTGACATATAGGAATAAAATGCATATCTAAGACCTCAAATTAAATATGAATCAAAACATAAAAATCTAAAAAATGTGCATTGGTTAGATGCACTTCATACCTTAGATGATCTTAGGGATTAGGGAGTGAGTCTAAGTTCATAGATTCCTTTCTTAAAAATACAATAGCCAAGCCATCTTACATTCATGAGACTTAGTGTCATGAATTTAAAATGCACTTAGGTGGTGTTAGATGGTAGCCCCTTTAGGCGGATTATAAGTCCAGAAGAGTTAGGGATAGGTTAGTTTTCTCAAGTGAGAGGAATGGCTAATAATTTCCAAAATAAAATTAGGTTGTGCATCTAACATGTGTTAGAAGCACTTTTAGACTAAGTTTTGAAGCATCCTCCTCGGAATAAGTTTTCAACCCTAGGCATTTCTGCAGTCATGTGCTGCAGGATCTAAGTCCTAGAATTCTAAGAAAATGTCAACTCAAAATCTAAATTAAAATCTCAAAATTTAAAGTGAAATTATAGGATAGTTGATGTGCTTACTAGGCATCCCATTATCAATAGGCATTTTCTATTTAATCCCATTTGGCTTCCAAAAATAACTCTCTCCATTTTGGATCAATCCCAATTAAAAACTTCAAAAATCAATCCTTTGAAAACCAACTTAGAAATCTTTAGAAATAATAACTTAATTCTTTAATCAAGAGTATTCTTAGAAAGAGACCCTTCTTAAGATGTAATTAATTATATAGGCTTGCCTTTATAGGGAACCATAAACCCAGTTTAAAACCTGCTTTACCTTCCATGTAGTTCATGAGAAAAGTCTTTGGTACACGAAAGACCCATTAGCCTCAGGAGTCTTTTATTATATGATCGAATCCATTATAAGATAACATGTATATCTTCTGAGATAATATGTTTATTTCTTAACGATGCATTTGATCATTCAAATAAGAAATTCCTAAACTCTATGTGGTGTCACAAATTTTACTCATCAGACATCACATATTTTAATTTTTCCAGAATAGATATGGAGAGAGAAGTAATCCCTAGTAGAGTTGCTAAAAATCTGATCACTGAGTAAAACACCTTTGAAAATATTTGCCATCTTTATAAGATGTTTGGGAGTTAGTTCTTCATGAGGCAGATTATTTTGTATTCAACCAGATCTCCCCTAACATTATGTTAGGATTTATTTAGATCTGGGTTCTACTTTCTATGAAGGCAAGCATTCATAGTTAATTATATCTGTCACTGTAGTAGGAGAGCACTCTCAATTAAGGGTGGAAATAAATATAGATCTTTGATATAAATTGGTGTATAGTAGTATGACATGGATGATTGTTTAAAGGAAAAAAAGGATGGTAGTCCTGGTCAAGATCCCATAGTTTCATCATCTTGGGACTACCATTTTTCTAGTCTGCCAACATTAGAGGGAAATTAGCCATAATGTCCACAGAGTTTGATTAGCAACCATGGGTTGCCTCGTCTTTGATATCCTGAGTAGACTAGAGTTTGATGTAGGTTTTATGGCGTAGATATTTATTGAATTATTTAAGCTAAACTTGATTTATAAGTGTTGAACTCACTTTTGGAGTGTGCTCTCAACTTCTATATCTTAGGCATAGGACTCCTCTAGAAACTAATAATTCTTTAGTCTTAAGACACTTCTAGTGATTAGGTGAACACTTAACCTAACCCTAGAGACTTAGAAGAGTTAGCCATATGAATAAGTTATGCCTTAAGGGTTTAGGAGGACTTGCCTACCCTATAGAGTGAACCTAATCCTTGCTTTCTTCTTTCAAACAAAACTTCAAATTCAAATCCAAATTCAAATCCAAATTCTAAAATCCCAATCATGAATCAATTCCAACTCAAATGATTGGAACCCATGATCAATTCCAAATCCAAAACCTTCCTAAGCCTTATGAATTACATCCATAAGCTTAGCTAAACTCATGAAATTAACCCAAAGCCAAGTGATTTCTTTATAAATCACTTATTCCATCATTTGTAGTCACAGTTATAAATAAAATTGACATCCAAGTCATCCAAATCATATGAATATAAATCAAACCAAAATCAAAACCCCTTTTTCAAATTATTTGACCTACCTTAGCCAAATTCACAATCAAATCACTCCTAATTCACATGATTCTCTCATGGATCATTTATATTCAAATTTATATTCAAAAATATAAATGAAATATAAATTCAAATGGCTAAAATCAAATCAATATAAATTCAAAACTCAAATTGAAACTCAACTTATATCCTTTAAGCCATTTTTTTTGGTCTTAGCCAAATCATTCTCAAATCAATATAAACCCTTGAATTTTCTATTCAAACAATCACTCCTTCATTCACATGCCCAAATATAAACATAAAATTTGCAAAATGTTCATCCTGACTTATCAAATGATCCAAAACCCATTTGACTCGCTTCAATTGGATTTATATTTCCATCATAAGTCCATATGTGTGTTCAACCAAACTTGAATCAAGCCTTGATCAAGCCAATTGACCCATTTAGCCTCACTTGGCCCAAAGTGACTTAAAGGATCTTTTTGAGCCAAATTCTAATCCAACCTAAATTGGATTGAACTAAGCCTATCCAAGCTTCACATTATGATAAACAATCATCCTAGAGTGATCAATCACTCAAATTAGGTCAAACCAAGTCAAACTTAGCCTTTGATTAAGTCAACATTTAGCCCAAATGAAACCCAAACTCCACCATATGCTAAATTGATTAAAACTATTGACTCAAACCCATTCATGATCAATGATTGAACTTGACCAAGTCATCAATTAAGCCAAAACAAGCCTAATTGGACACTTGACCTAAGTTGACCCAAATTGACCTAAAAAGCCAAAATAGGTCAAATCTTGATCTAAGCCAAATTGATTACAACCAATGGGTCAAATTCATTCCAAATCACTTATTAAACTTGACCAAAGCTTCAATTGACCAATTAGACCTAACCTAGCCCAATTGACCATGAACCCAACTTGACCTAAAAGGTCAAATCAACTTGAAATCAAACTAAATCAAAATTGGTTGAAACCAAAGCTTGCAATACATTTCAAATGATCAACCAAGCCTAAACCAACCCATGGCCTAACCCATTTGGTTCAAATTGGTCAACTTGACCCATTTAACCTAAATGAACCTAAACCAAATCTAAACCAAGTTAAGCCAAACCAATGATACCCATAGGCTCCAAATGATCATTTGAGCTTGACCAAAACCATGGTTTGACCCAATTTGACCAATTGGTCAAACTAACCCAATTTGACCCAACTTGACCTAAATGGGTCAAATTGAACCAAGTCAAATTAAATGAACTCCAAATCACTTGAAATTTGGCCCAAACCATTTTCAAACTATTTCAAATCTGCCCAAATCAAACTCATAGCCAAATGATGACTTTGACCTTAGGGCAAAGGGTATCCTATGACCAAATTCACATAGAATTTGGCCATTTCTTTCTCAAGGTCACTTGACATCCTTCTATTGGTCCACATGGGCACCAAGGAAGGTGGTGAACATGACCCAATGAACTTGGGTCGGTCATAACCCATGGCAAGGCTAAACTGACCTCCCTAGTCTGATTTGAACACTTGGAAGGCCAAATCAACTCACCACTCACATGAGCATCCACTCTCCATCACTCCACTACCAAAAATGACTAATGTGGGATGTTTTGCAGCTTAAATTGTGCCTCCAATCCAAGCCATTGAGCAAAAATGGAAAATCAGCCTCTCACCGTCTAATCCAAAGAGGGAGAGATATACCCCCTCTCATTCTCACTCAAACAATAAGAAATCTATTCCTTAGAGCTTGAGAGGTTGAATCAAATCCTCCCTAAGCTTTTCCAAGCCTTTCCCAAGCTCCCCCATTTCCCATTTTTATTTTTACTCAAACCCAAAATAGGGGAGGTGAACTCAAACTCCAACTCATTCAATTCTCAACCAAAATCAAATTAACCTTGCACACACCATCCTTGGACCTCGTTGAGCTCAATCGAATCATTTCTCAAGTCTCCAAGCAACGAGAAGCCCACTTCGATCAAAGCCAATCATAAAGAGGAGCTTGGTCAACCTAGAAAACCACTTCAAATCAAGACCGGATTCCTTCAATAGGGTTTCATCTTTATTAGATGAAGCTACCTCCTCCATTAGAAGCATTGGTGATAACCTCCAATGAGGTAAGCCATTGAAACTGACCTTAGGATAAATTTTGCTTGGTCCTTTGTGAAGGAAATTGTCAAGTCATGTGATCTCCACCGTTAGATGCATTGCATGTGCTTCGCCAAAAGTGTGGGATGAATTTGAGCCCCATTCAAGCTCGGGTGAGCTAGGATCGAGCGATGATCGACGGATGACATCTGTCTCTTACCGCTCGGGAGGAGATAGATCATGGATTGTCCATTCCGCCTGATCAGATCAGACGGTCCTGATCAGATCATGCTAGATTCATTGTAATTCTAATCCTAAATTGTGGGATTAATCTTGGTCGTCCGATCTTAGATCGGATGAGCCATAGAGAAAGCACGTCCGCCGCCAGCTGACTCAGCTGAAAGATGTGATAACTTAAATAACCTATCCCGTCGTGCCACATGGAAAGCACGCCATGTTAGCCGCCACGTGGCTCAATGAGATTAGGGTTTAATTAGGCTTAATTAATCTAATTTTAATGGTGAAACTTCCAAAATTCATAACTAATTATAGAAAAATAGAAAAATACAAATAAACACTCATTTTAAAGATAATTCAAAGGAGAATAATATAAAATTAAAATCAATTAATTTTGCATAGTAATTTTTACTCAATTTAAGTTTTATTAGAAATATAATTAAGATAATTGCTCCCTAATTACTCTAGCAATTAATTCAAAACTTTCTGAGATTGATTAGTGGGATTATCTCTGCCTCCCATGATTTTCTTAAAAATTATTGCTTGATTAATTAGGAGAATTGCTTATTTCATTCTTAATTACTTTTTTAATTAATTAAATGATTAATTAACATGTTAAACAGTGAGGAATTCATTAATTAAACTTGCTAATCATTATGAAATTGTGAATGGAGATAGGGAACAGGATGAGGACCTATTTTCTAATTTTTTTCCCCTAAGTTTATTTCATTTGGATAAATGCTTAATCAATTTGCAATTAATTAATATCATTCCAGAACTCAATCATTCAATTCTTTGATAGATTCTTAGGTGTTCAATAACCAAGAGAATTCCAAAGGAAATTACAATCAAACTACATGTGTAGGAGTGTTATAAAAATACTTATTCAAACCCATTTGCTTAATTAACCAATAATTATGAACCAATTGCATTAGGTCCCTTTACTTCTTAGGTACATTGCTGATTTAATTTTCAAGTGGTTGCATATCATATGTTGGCTCATAATTACTTGGATAAGTATGCTAAAGTGGTTTAGGTAAGATAATTAATAGATTTAATTCATACCTTAACTTAATCAAAATATAAAATCAACCTAATTATTCTAAATTAAACTAAACCAATTCACACATGGGGGAAATGGATTAGGATTAGCAAACCCTTCTCATATTCCCTAAGTTAAATCAAATTCAAAAATAAAAATCTCCTTAAGGAATTTTGATTCATTTTAATTGATCTTATTTTATATGATTATCCTTAGGAATTAATTAGGGTGAGTGAAGTCCAGTGCTTACATCCCTTTAGTTCTTTCCAATCATGCTAAATATTACTTGCCATATGAAATCATGCATTCATCTCTGTTAAAAATTAACTAAATAACATGTTTCCTTTTATTTCAAATTACATGTGTTGGCTAAAATTAAGAATATGAGTGGCTATTATCACTATTAAAACCAAAAATTATTTTCAAAACCTATAAATCAAAGATTATGAATGAAGTGATGCTAGTTATAAATATTTATAAGCTTGTATGTGATTATACATAAGATGTGTATTATGAAGTTCTCTTTCCTTTTCTTAATATGGATTCACATAGGATTTGCAAGTGTATAGTTCATTTGAAAAGAGCACAACACTTGCCTAAATCTATTCTTATGCATCTCTATATTAAGACTTAGGAAGGATCTTCATATCACACATGTAAATCATGCAACCAAATCAAACATAATTTCTTGCATGATTCTTTATCTATTTAGTTCTTATTGTACATCTACATGTATCTAAGAAAAGCGGTATATCAGTCTAGACATCCCGGGGCTGCGAGACTTTAACCAGCCTTAAGTAGGTCTTGTACCTTATGCTCCTAGTGTAGAAAATAATGGCGTCGTACTCACTTATAATTTTTATACATGTGGATGTGAATTTGGCTAATGGATGAAAAATCCCTCTTTTCTACATAATAAATACATGCATTAATGATCCAATTAATAAATGAAATATCAAAATTACAAATCACATCTCTTTGTATTCATCATCAAAGTGTGCCAAGATTTGCATTTCATGTATAGGTATGCTTAGGATTATTCATATGCATGGTATATATGATAGAAAAAAAATAAATGAGTATGTGTTATGCAGTAGTAATCCACCCTAACTAATGCTAATATGCCTTTATTATTAAATAGGACTATTTAAAGAGAACCCAAACTTAGGATCAATTAAAATACATAATAAACCATTCACTAAATTTAATTCATTAATGAATCTACCTTAGAAATGCTTTAAGGTAGGGGTGAAATAGAAGTTCTCCTTTATTTTCTTCTCTTCATAACATTTAGTCATCAAGTGTAAGTTCATTCAAACTAAATAAAATCACCAACTAAAATTGACAAGTCAACAAAATCACTTAAAATGAAACCACCCTCTAAATTGAATCTTTCACACTTAGGAAACTTCAGCTTTAAAGCCTAGCTAAGACATGCTAAACAAGCCTTAAATGGCACACACATTAGACTAAGTCACCATTTTTAGCTTTAGGTTAGAGCGGTGCATGGTTTGATGAATGTTTTATTTTGTGATGTATTATTTTATATTGGATGTTAGGGTGCATGTGCGCAGATTGGATGATAGGGAGATCTTAGCTTAATCATGTTTTCTGCAGGGGGTTGTGCATAAGGGGTGTTATAATAAAAATATAAATGATTTTTACTGTGCAGGTTGCTTATACCCTTAAGCATAATCCAAATTTGGATAGGTGAACTTGGTTACCCATGTGTGGGCTGATAAGTCCAAATTATTCATATAACTACTTGGGTTGTGTAGTATGTTTAGCTAACCATTATTTTACAAGTTTAATAAGATTTACCTTTCCCATTTTGATGTAAATTTTGTAATTAATATTTGGAATGAATGTTATGGGGGATTAGGATGAACATTAGTTATAAGACCAAGTCTTATGTACCATGTGATACCTTGAAAGCAACCATATTCCAATCAAGCTAAAAGGAAGAAAGAAAAAAATCTAATAAAAAATGAAGTGATGAAGAATGACGACCCCCATAACATGAATTCCTTTTAATTATAAATATTCATTTGTTATCTAGGTTGTATAATGGTAGAGCTTGGCTACCCACATTCTTTTCAGGCTATGCGGTGGTACCCGATCACACCGGCATCTTATTCTTTTGTGCTAATTTTATAAATTGATTGATGTTATGTTTATGATTGTGCAATTAGGATGACATGATTTTCCTAGTTTCTTAATTGTTTGGTGATTGTTGAATGGCCTGATGCGATTTGCCACTTAGGAAAAATAAATTTTCTATCTAATTAATCAATTCAAAATTAAACTAAGCAATTCATAACCTCACCTAAAGCCTAGGACATAAACCAAGATAATAAAAGATTTAGCAATCCCTCAGCTGGATGTTGTATGTCTCATATCATGCATCAATTATATTGTCTCACTCTTGCCAATGGAGGGATTCCACCTTTGCTAGAGAAAATGGCTTGACCTTTGAGAGCCATGGTGGAAACACACCTTCTTCTTTCTGATTTTGGCCCATAACTATTTTCTTATGCATTAGGCATATGAAATCCTATAGCCTATGTCAAATAAAAATGTCAAAAAAGCAAAATAAAACTTGACAAAATTTACATTAGATTAAGTCATGAAATCATGCCCCTCATGATCTAGTCTCTTAGGGAGTGAGTTTAAGAACTTGGTCTCCTTTCTAAATAAACAACTGCTTAGCCATCTTGCAAAGCATAAGACTTGCCTACATGTATTTAAAATCATAGGAGGAGTTAGTTGGCTGCCACTCCAGGTGATTGTAAGTCCAACAGTCGGATGGTTTATCCTATCTTGTGGAGGTAAACCATATACCCATTTTTTGCCTTAGGCCAAAGCTCCCTAGATTTAGGATTTGAGGTTGCTGTTTTCCTTTGCGGGCTACAAGCATAAATCCTCACCTCTTAGGCATTTCCATGATCTTGTATTGTAGAATTGTAAGCCCTAGATTTCTAATAAAAATTCAACTCGAACATATAATCCTCTTCAATATCAAAAATATAAAGCCCAACCATAGGATAGTTTGGGATGCTCACTAGGTTCCCTAGCATCAAGAGCATCCCCAACTCATCTGCCTTTGGTTTCGATAATAACTCTATCTTTTTTTATCAATCCCACTTGATTTTCTAAAAATAACCAATTTATTGATAGTCCTATCTTTAAAATCTTTGGAGATAATGATCATTTATCTTAATCGAGAGTATTCCTAAGGAACCCCATTCCTTAGAATGTAATTAACTATGGGGGCTTGCCTCCATAGGAAACTTAACAAACCCAGCTTAAAATAAACCATGCTTTACTTTTCAATGTAAAGTAGAAGAAAGATCTCTAGTATATTCGAAGACCCATCATGCCTTAGGAGTCCTTATTAGGTGATTAGATCCATTATAAGGTAGTGAATTCAATCTTTCAAGATAGTACACTATTCCTTAATTTCATACCCGATCACCTTAATGAGTACATCTGTAGATCTGCATGGTGTCTGCTCACATAAACACACACCTAACACTAAAAAAACACCAAAAATAAAATAGCACAGATATTTCTGGAAACTCTGTTGGGGAGGGTTCCTCTCTCCATCTTTGGTAAATGATTATTGTCTCCAAGTATTGATGTTGGATTTGTATTTCATATGAATCTGAGACTATCCTTCTTTTCTGTTGGCACTTAGTTCATTTCATTCTTAAGCTAAGATGGCCAACATCTTTTAGGTTTTAGGACCTCACTGCATGTAGGTCTTAAAACCCATGTTGGGTCCCCCAATAGGTGAAAATAAAATTTAACCAAAAAGTGATGACTAAATAACCTTGTTGAACCTCCTGACCATCTCTATGTTGAAGTAAGGTTCATCCTACAAATAATAAAAATAAATCCTTTATAAAAATATCAATTTTCAAAAGCAGTTTCCAAATGTTCACATAATAAAATACTTGTGCAAAAATTTTCACAAAATATATATAACTCAACACCATTTAACAATCCCCAGGATTGTTACATGTAGGTTCTTTTTAAAATCAAAATCATCTTTAAAAAAGCACATATTTAAAAATGAACATCTTCATTCAACATACCCAAATTTATTGAATGAAGGTTTTATTTTCAAATAAAATCATTTCATAAAATTGAAACCCCACTCACTATATCTTAGTTTTTAAAAAATATCAATTTTGTAAAGTAGTTTCCAAAAGCTCACATAATAAAGTACTTGCACAAAAATTTTCACAACATATATATAACTCATCCCCATCTAACAATCCTTGGGATTATTACATGTAGGTTCTTTTTAAAACCAAAATCAAAATCATCTTTCAAAAAGCACATATTTAAAAATGAACATCTTCATTCATCATAACCAAATTTATTGAATGAAGGTTTTATTTCCAAATAAAATAATTTCATAAAATTGAAACCCCACTCAATATATCTTACATATGTTGAAGTTGGAGTTTCTTCCTTTTCAAAAGCACATATATTTGAATTATTATTATTCATATACAAATTTATTGAATGAAGATATCATTTTCATATAAAATCATATCATAAAATTGAAACTCCACCAGATATATTCCATATATATTAGAGTTGGAGTATATTTCCTCTTTCAAAAAAAGCACAAATTTGAAAATAAGCATCTTCATTCAATATATCCAAATTTGTTGAATGGAGGTTCCATTTTGAAATAAAATCACACCATTTGAAACTCCACTCAACACATTCCACATGTGTTTAGTTGGAATTTCCTTCTTTTCAAAAAGCAATAATCACACCCAAAAATTTCATCTTTGAAAAATAAAATATGATTGACTTCCTTTTTACATACCCAAATTTGTTAAAAGGAGATCTCCTTGGCAAAAATCATGAAAATCAAAATACATTAGAATTCCATTGGACATACCCAAATTTGTCAAATGAGAGTTTCATTTTTCAAAAAGCAAATTGAAAATAAAGTAGATTCTATTTAACACACCATATTTGTTAAATAGAAGCATATTGAATTCAAATGAATACTTATGTTAGAACTTACATAAATACGCTCCACTGGTGCTATGGTATAGTAAATATGGACTTCTCTATATTTACTGACCGCCCCGACAGATCCTCCCCCCCCTCAAAAATAACACAAATAAAAAAAAAATCAAACACATTTGGACTTTATTTAACATGCACAAATTTGCTAAGTAAAGATCCCATTTTCAAGACCAAAACAAAACTCAAACACATTTGTAATTTTTTTAGCATACACAAATTTGCTAAGTAAAGATCCCATTTTCAAAAGCAATATATATATATATATATATATATATATTTTTGAGCTTTATTTAGCATAGATAAATCTGCTAAGTAAAGATTCCATTTCTAAATTCACACATGATACACATCATGGGCAAACAAGCAAAATAAAAATTATTTTCAAAATTCACATTTAGCATACCCAAATTTGCTAAATAAGTAATCTCAAAATGAAATCTAAAATAAAATCAATTGACCCTCTATTTAACATACTCAAATTTGTTAAATAAAGGGTCCCCAAACATAAAATAAAATTCAATATGAACCAATGGAAGCATCAAAAGTTTCTCCAAAATATTTGAACCCATTCAATATACAAAAATTTGTTGAATGTAGATTCTAAACTCAAATGAACTCAAAATCTCTCCTCCAAGTTATTCAAAATCTCTCCTAAATTTAAAAAGCCCCACTTAACATATTCAAATTATTGAGTGTGGGTTCAAACTCTAAATCAAACTTAAAAAGTCACCAGAATACTAGGGTAGAAATTCAGATTTGAGTTTGTCTTCAACAATTAAAGAGTTCTAGTTCAGTTTCAACTCAGTCTTGTCAGAGTTTCTCAAGTACAGTATAGTGGGGATGAATTCACAAAAGTATGTGTTCACCTTCCCCTTTAGGATGATGGCCTTGGATCAGGCCAGCCTCCCCTAAACTGATTTTGCTCATTTAATACATTTTGGCTGAGGATTTGAGGGAGCCAGGATTACTTGTGAGGGGGGTAACCCTCACCACTGTCAGTAAGAATGTGGTGGTTGGGCAGAAGCCAATCATTCATATTAAGATTCCCCTAGATTCTAAGTTTCCCTCGTTGAAGTGGAAAGCAGTAGAGGTTCCCATAGTAGCTACAATTCCAGCGCCTACACGATCAATTATTCCCATCTCTACCCTAGTGTGGGCTAGTACCCACTTGGCTTATTCAGGGAAGGCTACCCCAGCAGGATAGTCTCTCCTACCTTTGAGGTAGGGTCTAGCTCTCATCGCTCCACTTCACTCGGTCGTGATAGAGTCAAGATCAAGCGGCACCATGTGCGCATTGCCAAGGAGATGGAGACAGTATCTCACATTGCAGAAGAGGGGTCACTCAGGGATGTTTCCCCTTTGCTTACTCGGAACAAGTTCCATCCCCTTTCTGGTTTTGAAGGAGAGGAAGATGTTGGGAGGATTGAAGCATCACCTCGACCTCCGGTTCATTATAAGTCACCTGTCAGAGATAGGAGAAGGTCATATGCTGGTCTCAGGACAATTTTATTTCATGTTGGCAAGGCTTATGGACGGTCAGAGTCTAGTGCCAAGTTTGATTTATAATTAGTTATTCTTCGTAGCATAAGCGAGTAGATCCACCGAGAGAGGGCCAAAGAGGCCCGAATATCTGTTCACATTATTAGCAGAGAGAGGCAAAGATATGCCAGGTAGTCAGCAGCCTCTACCCTCATAGATTTCCTTGATCGATGCACTACCTGCATCAGTCACACTGATAGTATTGTGTTGATTGGTACCACCCATCATAGGAGGGGAGCTCGCATACAGAGGAAGTCGGTGTTATCTCCACCACACCACTCCACCCCACATCCTCTATCACCTATTAAGGTTCCATCTTCTATAGTTCCATCCAAATCCATGAGGGCATCATCAGGGGAGAAGAAAGCCCCACTGGTGATCCGGCTATGGCCAAGGGATCCCACTTCATCTACTCCATCGACTGAGGTGAAGGCAAGTTCTCCTGCTTGACCAACCACTTCAGTTGCGGTGAAGAAGGAGTGGCGACCTCGTAACATCGTAGTCATGCCACCACCACCATCACCTCAACCGATCATGGATATAACACTCTAATAGAAAGGGAGGTCAGATGTATCTCGTTGATGAGCATAATTCCACCATTGGCCAGCCACGAGTATTTATGGCGGCACAATTAGACCGCTCCTTAGATGATATCTTAGCATAATATTTTACTAAATAGAAAGAAATCCTAGGGTATGATTGTTCTAACCTTAATGAGGAGAAGGTTAGCTTCGACCTCAATGAGGATGATTTTTTGGAAGACTTGATAGAGGTGCATATGGTTGATACTAGAGGTTCCCTCCTTCGGGATCATCATAGTTTGGAAGGTATTACGGTCGGACAGGATGATACAACCTATTTGACCCAACACCTCCTTCAACAACTCAGGCAAAAAGATGAGCAAATTGATAAGATGGGGAGGAGACTTGAAGATTTGTTAGCAGTAGTTCTAGCACTTTAGAATCAAGCTCCAATAGTATATCCTACCATTGTGGAGACTGGTCAGCCTGAGTTATTGCATATCTTGGATCAACCCAAGAGTTCACCTCTAGTAGAGTAGGGCAGTACTAGCTTGTATAAGAAGGTAGTGGATAGTACCTCCATACAAGAAAAAGACATCAAACTCATGGTACAATAATAAGTGAGGAAAGTGCTGGCGCAAGCCCGAGGTGGTTCATCAGTTCCAAATGGTAGACCTTACTTAGAGGAATTTGACGCTATCCAATATCCTAAGGGTTTTGTGCCTCCTTCTTTCAAAAGTTTTGATGGCGGTGGGAACCCTCACCAACATATAACACACTTCAGGGCCAGCTATTGCAACGCTAGTGGCAGTGATGCATTATTGATCTGTCTCTTTGTCAGTAGCCTCATGGGCATAGTTTTTGACTGGTACACTAAACTCCCCAATGATTCAGTGAAAACTTTTTTTTAATTAGACCAACTTTTTATTAAGAGGTTTGTTGGAGCTTAGCAAAGGGTAACTGTGGGTGATCTTATTATAGCTCAACAACTCCCTGGTGAGTCCCTTATTGATTACATTCTTAGATGGCATAGTTTAAGCATGAAATGAGAACCACAGCTGTCTGAACAACATACTATTAAAATTCTATTAAAGAATATTCATGGCCCGGTCACCTTCATGCTTAAAGGTTTCACCATTAAGACATTTGAGAAGTTAATCAACAAGGCATCTAGTCTACAAGGAGAGGTCGAATAGTTACCTTTTCAAGATTAATCATTAAAGCCAAAGCCATAAAAACCCTATGAATGAAACCCAGGGGTGGTAGCAGCATTGGATAAGGGGAAGCAACTGGCCAGAGTTCTGTATGAGAGATCTCGAGCTCAACAGTCTTGGCTTCCACCTCCTTTATCACCACCTCAGCCATTCTATCGACCACCATAGTAGCCTCTACGGCCTTCACCGCCTCCTCCTCAACCATACTCTCAGCAGCAGTATACATACCCGGCCTTAGGTAGTTATCACCCACCTACTCTTTTGGATAAATTAAATAAAGCATATTCATTTAAGAGGGAGGTAGCCAGGAAAATCTTTAAGAACCTCTTAAAGAAACTTGATTTTCAACTACCCAAGCTTAGGAAGCTGGAGGAAGTGGGAAGGAGTAATGATCCTAACTTTTGCCCCTACCACTGCATGCTAAGCCATGTTTTAGTAGATTGCTTTACATTTAAGGATTGGCTTGAGCATTGCTACAAGTCGGGCGTAATAGTTATCCCTATAAAATATCTAATAGAACAACCATCTAGTTTTGTTAGGGTAATCCTTGGGGATACATGTAATCCTCATAAAATAAAAGAAGGTTGGGATATCTCTTTATCTTGAACTTCTAAAAAGATTATTTTTAAAATGAAGAAACTTTCTTTACAGGTGCCTGAGGTAGCTCTAACCTCCAACATCAAGGAAGGTTCACAAATTGCCAAAGATAACTTGAGAAAAGTGGCAGCCCAATAGTAGCAGCAACAGCCCATACTTGCCTGGGATAGCCAAGTAGTGCAACCACCAACTGAGTCTAGCCTCCATTCCACCATTGTAGCTACTATTTCAGCCAGCATTCCTATTTCAGCTAGGTCTTCTTCTAGTAGACATCTAGTATCAGTGGATGAGGGCATCAAATCCCTCACCCCAATTACTTTAGTAGATTTCTACTATGTACCTCCTTTTAAATCTAAGAAATCAAGAAATATAGCTAGTTTGAATTACATCAGTGCCACTTCTGATGGGTTATTTGATTCTACTCTTTTAGAAAACTCTTCAAGTCATAATAATTATAACAATTCTAATCATCCTCTTTCTGATTCAAAAATAGACTTTCTTTTTTCTAAATAGTATGGGTTCACCCCTTGAGATAGACTTGGAATCTTCCACTAACCCACCACAAGAGATCACCGAAGTTATCCTCCGCAGTGGTAAAGTTCTACTTCCTAGGGCAGCACCTCAAGATAAGGGAAAATAAGTCATTGGTTCTAATAATTGAGAAGCCCCTCCACAGGATGCTCTACCCATGATTATATTTATGGAGGATCAAGCCAGAGTTGACTACAATGTCCTCGCTCATATAAGAAAGTTACTAGATAAACTAAGCATATATGATGACCTTGTCTTATTCAAAGAGATGAGGGAATCATTGATCAAAGCTCTTCTTGATCCAGAAATATGCTTAGCTCAGCTGATTGCTGTTGGAAAGGAGGCATATTATTCAAGAGAAGCCCAGTGAGTCACATTCATCGATGAAGACCTTCTTTTGGAAGATATGGAGCATAACCATCCCCTCTACATCATAGTGGATATGGGCAGATTTAGACTTTCTAGGGTGTTGGTTGATGAGGTGCATTAGTGAACATAATGAGCCTGAAAAGTCTTGCCTATTTGAGGATTGACATCTCTGAACTCTGAGGAGATCGGATGATGTTGAGAGGATTCGATGAACAAGCCGAGAGGGCTTTAGGCTCCATAGTGTTACCTCTAGAAATAGGTGACTGGAAGACTGAAGCCAAGTTTTATATAATTGATTCGAGTACACCATTCACTTCTTTGCTAGGTAGGCCTTTGATACACCAGAACAAGATGATTCCATCCTCTCTTTATTAGTGCATTATGTTTTGAAAAGATGGAATCGAATACTGTGTCAAAGGAGATGAAAAGCCATTCTCAATTAGAGAGGTTGAGATATATGAAGACGCGACCTACTATCTTTCTTAAAATCAAAAAGTCTATTCTCATAAATTTGGCCAAAATTCAAATACAAAAGGAAAAGAAGAAAAAGAAAAAGAAAAAGAAAAAGAAAAGAAGAAAGAAAGTTCAAATGAGAGAGAAAGAAACACTGAGGAAGTGGTAGAGCCGCATGTTACATTCCACCCACAGTTTATTCCACCATACAGATATATGGGTAGGATGACTTGACCTCCACTAGGTAGAGGCAGAGGTAAATACAGAGGAAGTTCCAGAGGTGGAAGACCCCCTAGTTAGTAGGTAGCCAATGGGGGTCATGTTCTAGTTCACAAGCATACTGCTGCTATTCACATATGCTTATAATCCAGCTCGGAGGATGAGTCCAATGTGATTAGCACACCAGCCAACCCCTCTCAGTGGGTCTCATTGGAAGTGACACTTGAGCCAAACAGGGATGAAGACTAGGCCTCCAAGCAAACCATAAATGTATTCGAATTATGATTATGTAAAACCATTAGCAGTAGTTGGGAACCTTAGTTTTAACCCCACTTTCTTCTCAAAAAGTTGATGGTTTGGTAGTTAAGGAAGCCCCTAGATCTTCTATGGATGTCAAGCTGAAGAGATTCCTATTGTGATCATTATCCTCAAGTCAAAAATCAGATGTAGAATTTAAGGATAATTTATGTAAATATTTAATGGAATTACTTTTTGATTGGTACTCACCTTGTGTTCATAATCTTACAAAGAAAGGTTTGATTCCTTACACATGGTCCAGGCATTAGTCAAAGTATTTTGAGAAGCTGTAGAACAACAAAGCCAAGGATGCACACTCAAGACCAGAACTAGGATTTGGTACAGTGGGTCCAGTTGATGATGATGATGATTACTGTTTAGTTGTCACCAATCATCTGAAGTTTGATAAAATCTTCTCAAACTATACTAACTCTTATGAGAAGGTGTGTTTAGAAACTTTAGATAATCCAGATGATCTTCAAATTAAAGATGCACCTCTAAAATTTGAAGAAGGAATCAATTCAACCATCGATACGCTCAAAGAAATTAACCTTGGGATAGAAGAAGATCCACGCTCCATAAACATCAGTTCTCTATTGAATGAAGAATAAACCAATGACTTAGTTAGGGTATTGACTTAGTTTAAAGACTGCTTTGCATAGAGCTATGAAGAGGTGCCCAGATTATGTCCTGACGTAGTAGTCCATAAACTAGTATGACCCTAACACTAACCTTATCAAGCTAGCTCCTAGACGCATGCGATTAGAAATCGAACAATAGGTCATTTCTGAAGTCAAGAAACTAATCGTGCTAGATTTATCAGGGAAGAAAAAATACTTTGCCTAGTTAGCCAGTGTCATCCCAGTTAAGAAGAAGAATGGCCAAATTCGCATATACGTCGATTTTAGGGACTTAAATAAGGTATGTCCTAAGGATGAATTTCCACTTCCTATACTAGAGTTAATGGTGGATATTGCCTTGCCTCATGTAATATTCTCTTTCATGGATGGGTCATCTAGCTATAACCAAATTAAGATGGCCCCCAAAGTTGAGAGGAATATTACTTTTTGAATCTCAATCATAATATATTATTATAAGGTCATGCCCTTCGGCCTTAAAAATGCTGGTGCTACTTACCAGTGGGCCATGACTTGGATTTTTGATGAACTCACTCATCATCAAGTAGAATTCTATGTTAATGATCTAGTTATCAAAAGTAAAGAAAAGGGAGACCATCTCTTTAAATTGAGAGTAGTTTTCAAATAGTTAAGATAATTTAATCTCAAAATGAACCCCCTGAAGTGTGCATTCAGAGTAGCTTCAGGGAAGTTCCTTGGGTTTATTGTCTGGCACTAAGGAATAGAGATAGACCCAAAAAAGATCAAGACTATCTTAGAAATGCCACCCCCTAAAAGTATAACTCAACTCAGATCATTCCAAGTACTATTGGTGCATCTAAAGCGCTTTATCTCCAATCTATTGAGGAGGTGCAAGCCATTTTCAAGACTTGTCAAAAAGGATGCTAAGTTCAAGTGGATGATAAGTGCCAACTTTCTTTTGAAGACATCAAACAGTATTTGGTGAAGCCGTTAGTTCTAGTTGCACCTATCCCTAGCAAACCACTTATCCTTTACACTACTGCATTGGATGACTCCCTTGGCATTTTGTTGGCCCAAACTAATGATGAAGGGAAAGAGAATGCTCTCTGTTACCTTAGCCATCGCATGATCCCTACTGAAGCAAACTATCCACATTTTGAGAAATATTGCCTAGCTCTCATCTTTGTATCCCAAAAGCTATGCCATTATATGCTCTTTCATATGCTAAACTTGATTTCAAGAATCAATTCACTACAATATCTCAAGACAGGGTCGATGCAATCCGGACGGTTGGCATGTTGGTCCATGATTTTGTCATAATTTGACATCACATTCGTACCCCTCTGTGTGATGAAAGGACAGACATTAGTGGATTTATTAGTAGCACACCCACTTCCTGCTAATTCCCTGCTAAATGATGACCTCCGATGAACAAATCATGAACTTAAGGGACACTAACATTTACCACTGGGAGATGTATTTTGATGGTGTGGCTTCCTTTCAAAAGGAGAAGAACCATGATCTACTCTTCTAGGAAAGGCAGGGGTTGGAATCGTTCTCTTAACTCTAGATCGCGATGTGATGAGATTCTCATACTATCTCTCCAATCCATGCACCAACAATGAAGCCGAATATGTGGTTCTAAAACCTAACCTTTATCACTACCATGAGCACATAATTAAGCTGTTGGCCCAAATCCCTGAGGTCACCATCTACAAGATTTCTTGAGGAGAGAAAATAGTAGCAGATGCTTTTGCCAAACTCGCCAAAGAATTGGCATATCTCAAAGATGAGTCCATTCCAATAAGGGACAAGTATTATCCCTTGTTGACGCTGAACTCATCGAGAGACTCTCTTTTGAAGGGGAGGTTGCCATTGCCAAAAAGAATAAGGAGCTAGATTGGAGGAAACCAACCACCTAATATTCTATACCCTGCATTGGCCTCATGGCCATTCGAGTGTTGGGGTATTGACATATTGGGTCCGATTGATCCTCTTCTTCTATGGGTCATCAGTTCATCCTAGCTGCCGCCGAATACTTTTTTAAGTGGGCGGAGGCAATCCCACTTAGAGAGGTCACAACTCTACATGTGCTTTAGTTTTTCAGGAATCATATCGTACATAGGTTCAGGGTTCCTCGATGAATTATATCAGATAATAGTACTACATTCAAAAGAACCAAGATCAATAACTTTGCTAGGAATCATATAAATTTGAGATACTCTACTATCTACTATCCCAGGGAAAATGGCCTAGCAGAAGCATTCAACAAAACCCTAATGCAGATACTAAAGAAGACACTCGATGATAACAAGCAATAGTGGCATGAGCAGCTAGTTGAGCTTTGTGGGCATACCACACCACATACAGAACTCCAACCAAATCTACCCCGTTCTTCTTAGTGTATGGGTTTAAAGCCGTTATACCCTTAGAAGTTCAACTCACATCACTAAGGATAGTAATGGATAGTAAAATCATTATAGAGCAGAACACCAGGTTGTAGTTAGAAGAGCTCAAAAGTTTGGAGGAGAGATGCCTACGAGCATGCCAGATCCTCGAGTTGTACAAAGCCAAGATGATTCAAGCTCGTAACAAGTTGGTCCGCCCTAGAGCTTTTCAAGTAGGAGAGCTTGTTTTAGTTCTAAGGAGATCGATTGTTGCCCATCAAAAAATGGGAGGCAAGTTTGAACCCACTTGGGAAGGCCCTTTTGTCATAGAGAAGGCCTAGCAAGGAGAAGCTTATCAACTTATTAATTGTAAATGGGAACACCCGATGCTTCCAATCAATGGAATCTATTTGAAGAAATACTATCCATAAAATCATGTTTGAAAATAATTATCTTCAAAATTCCATTCTAATTTATCAAAGTATTCTCTTCATTTGAAGCATTGTTTGCTTGTTTGCAAATCTGTCATGACATATTTAGGGTAGGTATAAGAGAACCCAAGCAGAATCCTATCCTTTTCACACAACACGAACAAAAATCAAACATGATTCCCCAGCGCTGCTAGAGTAGGTGTAGGAGAACCCAAGAGGCATCCTATTTTGACTAACTCGACTAAGTTAGGTGTAAGAGAACCAAGGCGGCATCCTTTCTTGGTGGGATCACAACTGCCATTCATGACACCATTTTATCAACTTTTAAGAATATTTTAGGATAGGTGTAAGAGAACCTAAGCGACATCCTGTCCTTCTTTAACAAAAACACAAATGCATATCTTTTATCTTAAGCTATTTTTGATGTGGGAGCAAGCCCCCTATGGCTCTCACTCATTAGCTCCTCTAGGTTGGACTGACATGCTACCTCGCTAGTGTGTCACCCCAGTGGTCATTTATTAGACGGATGTGAGTCCCCGCACTTTCATCATGACTTGACCATTAAAAAATGATGAGCACCTTGTTAGCTTGGTAGGCCTCACTGCACAGCCAGTAAGCTACCTCATATTGATTTTGTGTAAGAGGACGTAAGCCTACACATTTTCTTCTTGAACTAGCCATCATGCACTGACTAGGTCGAGTATATTTGAGGCTTATGATAAGTTCCCTAGTGGCTCTTTTCCTCTTGAATACTTTTGAATTGATATAATTTCCCTAATGACATTCACTCAGTAATCACCCTTGGTCGGGTAGCACCTGTCGAGCTGAAGACAGACTATCCTGGCAATTAGTTCTGCTATAGGAGGATGTAAGTCCTCGATGCTTTCTTCCTAGATTGATTATCGTAAATCGACAGACACTTTAGGTTGGTTGATGTTCATTATGCTGATAGTGGCTCACTCGGTAGATACACCACTCTTAGTAGATGCAAGTCCCTGCGCTTTCTACTTGAGTTGGCCACCGAATACCTATAGACATTATCTTTTTTAGGAATCAAGATAAAGCCCTTAGTAGACCCTTCCCTACGAACACTCTACTTGGATTACATCCTTTGCAACCCCATTTAGACACTACCCGCACTACTCTTGGATTTGATAGTCCCCCTTTCCTAGTAGCCACCATTGTGATTAGAGAATTTATTCAGTGGATGCACAGATTTTCCCTTGGACCAATAATTTTGGGATAGGTCTAAGTGATATAAGCTTCTCGGTTGATCCCTAAACCAAAGGTCCATGATAAACAAACAAATAAACAAATTTATTCGCTTGTGGATTAGGAATTCAAGCCCCCAGTGACCCCTTTCCTAAGCAAGCATCCTATCTTTAGGGCAGTTTCAGTAAAACTCCCTATTGGGATTTCCTAACTACACTTGAGTTGAGATAAGTCCCCAGGTCAGAACTCTCCCAGTAGTTGCCCTTAGGTCAGGTTCAATCAATTTTTCCACAAACATGTTATCCCGGTGGTCATTTTGCTCTGTAAGATATAAGTCTACTATGCATTCTTTCTAGCATGACTGTCGTAAACTGATGGGCAGCCCAAGGTCAGGTTGACGTGTTACCTTGCCAATACGTCACCCCAAGGGTCTTTTTTAGTGGAAGATGTGGGTCCCCATGCTTTCTTCCCTAAATTGGATGCTATAAACTGAAAGGCACCCCTTTGGTTGGATAGTTCTCCCCTTTGGCTGGGAAACTACCCCTTTGGATCGATAAATCTAAAGTAGGCCAAGGCCGACACGACCCTTACTCAGTACAGTCCATTGCAAACCAACGAGATTCATCAAACATAATTAAAATGAAACTAATTTTAGACTATCTTTGAGCTGATTTAAGTCCACCAGCAACACTTACTCAGTAGTCAGCCTAAGGTTGGGTTTGATTCATTGTGTTGCTAACAGATCACCCCAGCGACTGACCTCTACTTTGGTGGATGTAAGTCTACTATGCTTTCTTCCTAGTGCAGCTGTTGCACACCAAAAGGCAACCCCTTGGGTTAGATAGTTTTAATATGTTGTTGGTAGACTACCCCTTTGGATTAGTAGGCAAGCTCCCTTTCTCAGTCCATCGCAAATTGGCAAGGTCCATCTCAAAATTCTAAATTTAAAATCTGAAATAAAACCAACCAAATTCCCTAGTGGAGTCAAATTAAACAATCAAATCAATTAGATTCTCCCCAAGTGGAGTCAATTCAATCCAACTCGAACCTGCTCCTCTAGTGAAAGGTTCACACTCTTATCCCCAGTGGATTATGGAATCTAATCCCTAGCAAATTTCACAACCTCTTATCCCTAGTGGATAACTTGAACCTTTTTTCCCTAGTGGAAGGCTCACATACTCAATCCTTAATGGATTTCTCCTTCGCTCTCTTATGTCTTTGACATGAGTAGAGTTGCATTGCACTAAGATCTTGATTCCTTCTACACCTCAGGTTCAGGAGTAGATCATTTTTGTTAGTGGTTGCGATCATTCGAACGTTGTTGATCATCTTGTCAGACCACACCTATTGGGCGCCCTTTGTTGACCTCACTTTTGGAGTGAGCTCTCAACTTCTCTATCTTAGGCATATGACTCCTCTAGATACTAAGAGTTCTTTAGTCTTAAGACACTTCTAGTAATTAGGTGAACACTTAACCTAACCCTAGAGACCTAGAAGAGTTAGCCATAGGAATAAGTTCTGCCTTAGGGGTGTAGGAGGACTTGCCTCCCTATAGCTTGAACCCAATCCTTGCTTCCTTCTTTGAAACCAAACTTCAAATACAAATTCCAAAATCTAAATCATGAATCAATTCCAAATCAAATGATTGAAACCATTCCAAATCCAAAACCTTCCTAAGCCTTATGAATTACATCCGTAAGCTTAGCCAAACCCTTCAAATCAACCCAAAGCCAAGTGATTTCTTTAAATAACTTATTCCATCATTTATACTCAATATTATAAATGAAATTAGCATCCAAATTATACAAATCCAATGAATATAAATCAAACCAAAATCAAAGCCACTTTTTCAAACTTTTTGACCTACCTTAGCCAAATTCACAATCAAATCACTCCTAATTCACATGATTCTCTCATGGATCATTTATATTCTCAAGCATATTCACAAATATAAATAAAATATAAATTCAAATAGCCAAAATCTAATCAATATAAATTCAAAACTCAAATCCAAACTCAACTTATATCCTTTAAGCCATTTTTTTTGGACTTAGACAAATCATTCTCAAATCAACCTAAACCCTTGGATTTTCTCTTCAAACAATCATTACTTTAATCACATGCCCAAATATAAACATAAACTATAATCACCAAGCCAAAATCAAACTAACCCAAGTCAAACCCATGTTCATCCTTTTGACTTGAAATTGTCAAATGAACCAAAACACATTTGACTCGAATCCACTTGCAATTGGATTTATATTTCCATCATAAGTCTATATGTGAGTTCAACCAAACTTGAATCAAGCCTTGATCAAGCCAATTGATCCATTTAGGTTCACTTGACCCAAAGTGACCAAAAGGACCTTTTTGAGCCAAATTTTAATCCAACCCAAATTAGATTGAACTAAGCCCATCCAAAATTCACATTGTGATAAAAAATCATTTTAGAATGATCAATCACTCAATTTGGGTCAAACCAAGCCAAACTTAGCCTTTTACCAGGTTAAGATTTAGCCCAAATTAAACTCAAACTAGCCAAAATCTACCATATGCCAAATTGATTAAAAACCATTTACTCAAACCCATTCATAATGAATGATTGAACATGACCAAGTCATCAATTATGTCAAACCAAGCCTAATTGGCCACTTGACCTAAGTTGACCCAAATTGACCTAAAAAACTAAAATGGGTCAAATCTTGATCTAAGCCAAATTAATTACAACCAAGGGGTCAAATTTATTCCAAATCACTTGTTGACATCAATTATTGACCTAACCTAGCCCAATTGACCATGAACCCAACTTGACCTAAAAGGTCAAATCAACTTGAAATCAAACCAAATAAAAATTGGTTGAAACCAAAGTTTGTAATACATTTCAAATGATCAACCAAGCCTAAACCAACCCATGGCCTAACCCAATTGGGTCAAATGGGTCAAATTGGTCAACTTGACCCATTTGACCTAAATGAACCTAAATGAACTAAAACCAAATCTAACCAAATTGAGCCAAACCAATGATACCCATAGGCTCCAAATGATCATTTGAGTTTGACCTAACCCATGGTTTGACCCAATTTTACCAATTGATCAACCTAACCCAATTTGACCCAACTTGACCTAAATGGGTCAAATTGAACTAAATTAAATCAAATGAACTCCAAATCACTTAAAATTTGGCCCAACCCATTTTCAAATCATTTCAAATCTGCCCAAATCAAACTCATAGCCAAATGACCACTTTGCCCTTAGGACAAAGGGTATCCTATGACCAAAATTCACTTAGAATTTAGCCATTTCTTTCTCTAGTCCACTTAGCATCCTTTTATTGGTCCACATGAGCACCAAGGAAGGTGGTGAATATGACCTAATGAGCTTGGGTCGGCCTTGACACAAGGCAAGGCCAAACTGACCTGCCCAATCACATTTGAACACTTGGAAGGCCAAATCAACTTGCCACTCACATGGTCATCCACTCTCCATCACTCCACTTCCCAAAATGCCCAAAATGCCATTGAGAAAAATTGCCAAATCAGCCTCTTACCATCCGATTTAAGGAGGGGGAGATATACCCTCTCTCATTCTCACTCAAACGACAAGAAATCCATTCCTTAGAGCTTGAGAGGTTGAATCAAAGCCTCCCCAAGCTTTTCCAAGCCATTCCTGAGCTCCCCCATTGCACATTTTTGATTTTCCTCAAAGCCAAAATAGGGGAGGTGAACTCAAACTCCAACTCATTCAATTCTCAACCAAAATCAAATTAACCTTGCACACACCATCCTTGGACCTCATCAAGCTCAATTGATTCATTTCTTAAATCACTAAGAAACGGGAAGCACCACTTCGATCAAGGTTGATCACCATTAAAGAGGAGCTTGGTCAACCAAGCAAACCACATCAAATCAAGAATGGAATCCTTCAACAGGGCTTCATCTCTACTAGATGAAGCTACCTCCTCCGTTTGATGTATGATAGCCTCTTAGGTATGCCAATGAAATGACCCATTGCTTGGTCCTTTGTGAAGAAATTGTCAAGTCATGTGATCTCCGTTATTGCTTCCTCGAAGGTGTGGGATGAATTTGAGCTCCATTCGAGCTCGGGTGAGCTCAAATCTAATGATGATCGATGGATGACATCCGTCTCTTGTCGCTCAGGAGAGACACATCATGGACCATCTGTTCCATGTGATCGATCAGATCCCGATGAGATCGCTTCATTCCTGGTTCTAAGCTAAATTCGGATTAATCTGGTTAATAGGTGGGCGTGAAAGTATGTCCACCACCGGTCGATCGATGGATGTGACAACTTAAATAACCTATCCCATCACGAAATATGGAAAACATGCCAAGTCAGTGCGCCGTGTCAGCCGCCACATGGCCCAATGGGATTAGGGGTTTCATTTTGCTTACTTAATCCAATTTTAATGGTGAAACTTCCAAAATTCATAACTAATTATAGAAAAATCCAAAAAAATATAAACACTCATTTTAAAGATAATTTAGAGGAGAATAATATAAAATTAAAATCAATTAATTTTGAACAATAATTTTCACTCAATTTGGGTTTTATTGGAAATATAATTAAGATAATTACTCCCTAATTACTCTAGCAATTAATTCCAAACTTTTTGAGATTGAATAGTGGGATGATCTCTGCCTCCCATGATTTTCTTGGAAATTATTACTTGATTAATTAGGAGAATTGCTTGTTTCATTCTTAATGACTTTTTTTAATTAGTTAAATGATTAATTACCATGTTAAACAATGATGAATTCATTAATTAATCTTGCTAATCATTATAAAATAGTGAATGGAGATAGGGAATAAGATGAGGATGTCTTTTTCAATCTTTTCCCTTAAGTTTATTTCATTAGATAACACTAAATCAATTTACAATTAATTAATGACTTAATCACTTCATTAACTAGTTTAAATAATCAAATTCAAAACCAAATCATTCCAGAACTCAATCATTCAATTCTTTGGTAGATTCTTAGGTGTTCAATAACCTAAGAAAATTCCAAAGGAAATTATAATCAAACTACATATGTAGTAGGGGTTATAAAAGTACATAATCAAACTCTTTTGATTAATTAACCAATAATTGTGAGCCAATTGCATTAGGCCCCTTAACTTCTTAGGTGCATTGCTGATTTAATTTTCATGTGGTTGCATATCATATGTTGGCTCATAATTACTTGGATAATTATGTTAAAGCTGCATAGGTAAGGGATAATTGATGGATTTAATTCATACCTTAACTTAATCAAAATATAAAATCAACCTAATTGTTCTAAATTAAACTAAACCAATTCACACATGGGGAAAATGGATTAGGATTAGCAAACCATTCTCATATTCCCTAAGTCAAATCAAATTCAAAAAATTAAAATCTACTTAAGGAATTTTAATTCATTTTAAATGATCTTATTTTATATGATTGTCTTTAGGAATTAATTAGGGTGAATGAAGTCATGTGTTTACATCCCTTTATTTGTTTCCAATCATGCTAAATAATGCTTGCCATATAAAATCATGCATTCATCTCTTTTAAAAAATAACTAATTAAAATATTTTCTTTTAGTTTAGATTGCATGTGTTGGCTAAAATTAAGAATATGAGTGGCTATTATCTCTATTAAAATAAAAAATTATTTTAAAAACTTATAAATCAAAGATTATGAATGAAGTGATGCTAGTTATAAATATTTATTAGCTTGCATGTGATTATAGCATAAGATGTGTATTATGAAGTTCTCTTTCCTTTTCTTAATATGGATTCATATAGGATTTGCAAGTGTATAGTTCATTTGAAAAGAACACAACACTCGCCTAAATCTATTCCTATGCATCTCTATATTAAGACACATGAAGGACCTTCATATCGCACATGTAAGTCATACAACCAAATCAAACATAATTTTTATATGATTCTTTATCCATTTGGTTCTTGTTGTACATCTACATGTATCTAAGAAAAGTGGTACATTAGTCTGGACATCTCAGGGCTGCGAGAATTTAAGAGCCCTAAGTAGGTCTTGTACCTTACAGTGAAAATAAAGTCATACTCACTTATAACTTTTATTGTGGATGCATTTAGCTAATGGATAAAAAATCCTTCTTTTCTACATAATAAAGACATGCATTAATGATCCAATTAACAAATGGAATATCCAAATTTGCAAATCACATCTCTTTGCATTCAACATCAAAGTGTGCCAAGATTTGCATTGCATTTATAGGTATGCTTAGGATTATTCATATCCATGGTATATATGATGGAGAGAAATAAATTGGTATGTGTTATATGGTAGTAATCCACCATAACTAATCCTAAGATGCCTTTCTTATTAAATAGGGCTATTTAAAGAGAACCCAAACTTAGGATCAATTAAAATACATAATAAACCATTCACTAAAGGAAATTCATTAATGAATCTACCATAGAAATGCTTTAAGGTAGGGATGAAAGAGAAGTTCTCTTCTCTTTTCTTCTCTTCATAACATTTAGTCATCAAGTGTTGGTTCATTCAAACCAAATAAAATCACCAACTAAAATTGACTAGTCAACTAAATCACTTAAAATGAAAGACTTGACCTCACTTTTGGAGTGAGCTTTCAACTTCTTCATCTTAGACATAGGACTCCTCTTAGACACTAAGAGTTCCTTAGCCTTAAGACACTTCTATTGATTAGGTGAACACATAGCCTAACCCTATAGACTTAGAAGACTTAGCCATAGGAATAGGTCAGGGTGGAAAATGTCAAACTCAAACTTCAAACTCAAACCTTTTCAAGTTATTGATTTTTCAAACCTTAAATCAATTCCAATGTGTTTTCTCAAATCATGAATCAATTCCAAATGATTGACATCCATGATCAATTTCAAATCCAGAAAATCTTTCCTGAGTCACTTTGATTTCATCTTATGGACTTAGGTCAAATCAAATCCAAATCAACTTCAAATCCAAATCAACTTCAAACTCAAACTAGTTCCAAATCAAATTTCAAATCAATTCCATCTTAATTGATTTTCTCAAACCTTAAATCAATTCCAATGAATTTTCTCAAATCATGAATCAATTCCAAATGATTGACATCTATGATCAATTTCAAATAAAAAAAATAAATAAAAAAATGAAAAAGAATAAAAAAATCTTTCTTAAGTCACTTTGATTTCATCTTATGGACTTAGCTCAAATCAAATCCAAATCAATTCAAACTCAAAAGATTTTCTCATAACCATTTTATATTCACAAATATAAATGAAATATAAATTCAAAATAACCAAAACCAAATTCAAAACTCAAACCCAAATCTTACCTAAAACAAACCTAAATTCTTAAAAGTCAAATTCTTGAACTTAGCCAAATCAAATTCAAATCAATTCAAACCTTTGGATTTTCTCTTGAAACAATCAAATCTTCAATCATAAACCAAATTCAACCATAAACTTCAATTATCAAACCAAAACTAAATTCAAAACTCAAACCTAAATCAAACCCATGCTCACCCTTTGAACTTGAAATTATCAAATGAATCAAAACCCATTTGTCTCCAAATCACTTACAAATGGATTTATATTTCAATCATAAGTCTGTATGTGAGTTCAACCAAACTTGAATCAAGCTTGATCAAGTCAGTTGACCCACTTAGACTCACTTGACCCAAAGTGACCTAAAATACCTTTTTGAGATAAATTCTAATCCTACCCAAATTGGATTGAACTAAGCCCATCTAAGCCTCACATTATGAGCAAAAATCATCATAAGATGATCAATCACTTAAATTGGGTCAAACCAAGTCAAACCTAGCATTTGACCAAGTCAACACTTAACCCAAATGAAACCTAAACCAGCCAAAATCCACCATAGGTCAAATTGATTGAAATCATTGATCAAAATCAATTCTTGATCAAAGATTGGACTTGACCAAGTCATCATTTGAACCAAACCTAGTCCAATTGGCCACTTGACCCAAGTTGACCCAAGTTGAGCTGAAACGTCAAAATATGTCAAATCTTGATCTAAGCCAAATTGATTGTAACTAATGGTTCAAATTCATTCAAAATCACTTGTTGAACTTGACCAAAGCCTCAATTGGCCAACTAGACCCAACCTAGCCCAATTGACCATACACCCAACTTGACCTTAAAGGGAAAATCAACTTGAAACTTAATCAAGCCAAAATTGATTGAAACCAAAGCTAGCAAAATATTTCAAATGATCAACCAAGCCTACACTAACCCACGACCTAACCCAATTGGGTCAAATGGGTCAAATTGGTTAACTTGACCCATTTGACCTAAGGAAATCCAAATGAACCAAAACTAAATATAAATGAAATTGAACCAAACTAATGATATCAAAATATTTCAAATGATCATTTGAACTTGGCTTAACCCATGGTTTGACCCAATTTGACCAATTGGTCAACTTGACCCAAGTTGACTCATTTTGACCTAAATGGGTCAACATGAGCCAAATTATATCAAATCAACACCAAATTCATTAAAAATTGCCACAACCCATTTTTCAGTCATATTAAATTTGCCTATATCAAAATCAAAGCCCAATGACCCTTTTAACCTTAGGTCAAAGGGTAATCTATGATCAAATTCACTTGGAATTTGATCATATTCCAACTCAAGATCGCTTGGCATCCTCCTAGTGGACCATTTGGTCACCAAAGAGGTGATGCACCTGACCAAATGGGTTTGGGTCATCCAAACCCAACCCAAAGCCAAAATCAACCCCTACACTCATATTTCTCCACATGGATCACCTCCCACACTCATTTTAATGCATGTGCACCTCCACACTCTCACCCCTCTGCCAAAACTGAACCACATGGCACTCCTAACAACCTAAACAACCCATTCGATGAGATCAATTTATTCAAAATGATAAAATGAGCTTTGATCATCCGATATAAGTAAGGGGAGATATACTCCCCCTCATTTCATTCCAATTCATGCGCTTGCATTCGATTGAGCTCAGAGGATCAAAGGCAAGCATCCACAAGATTCCCTAAGGATTCCTAAGCTTGTTTGAAATTCCCATTATTGATTTTGCCTGAGTAAAAAATAGGGGAGGTGAGGGAGAGTTTCAACTTACTCAATTCCCAACCAAAGTCCAATTCATCTTGCAAGCACCATCAAGGCACTAAGTCGAGCTCATCCAAAGCAAATCCCAAGCATCCAAGCCACGAGAAGGGGTAGTTAGACCAAAGCCACAAGCCATTGAAGCAAGCTTTGGTCAATTGGAAGATCCATTGCAAATTGATTCCTCAAACCTTCAATTAGGCTTCATCTCCTCTAGAAAAAGCTACCTCAATGGTTGGGAGTGCCGGTGATAGGCTCCAATGAGGTATGCCTCAAAACCTAGCTTAAGTTCAAAATTCTTTGGTCTTTTAAGAAGGGAAGTGTAATCCTAATAGAATTTCACCATTGGATCATCTTCTCCTTACTTCTAGATGGTTTGGGTTGAATCCTAGCCCAATTCAAGCTCAAGTGAGCTCAGATCAAGCCATGGAGGATGGACGGTCTCTGTCTCCTACAAACGAGGGCAAGGATGAATCATGGACCATCCATCATGTGAGTTTTGGATGGACGATCCTGATTAAAACATGTCAGATCCAGTGATTTTATCCTTTAAAACTGTAGGTTTAATCCTGACAGTCCAATCTTTGATCGGACGACCAAGGAGAAAGCACATAGTGCCACCGACCGACGTGGTATACGATTTGATAACTTAAATAACTAATCTCATCACGCCACATGGAAAGCGCGCACCGCATTGGCGGTGCACGTGGCACCGACCAGATTAGTTATATAATTAGGGATATTTAATTATCTCTTAATTATGAAAAATTCCTAAATTCATATCTAAATGTAGAAAAATTCAAAAAATGCTAACTCAACTTCATTTTAATGATAATTCAGAGGGGATTTCAATAAAATTATTTCTAATTGATTTTGAATAGTTGATTTTCTTAATTAGGATTTAATTTGAAACTTAATAATCCTAATTACTCTCTAATTATTTCATTAATTAATTCGAAACTTCTTAAGCATGTTGAGTGTGATGACTTTTGCCTCCTCTAATTTTCATAGAATTTATTAATGAGTTAATTAAGGAAACCAATTAAGGAATCCTTAATCAGCCTCTTAACCTAATCAAATGTAATTAAGCATGTGAACAATGGTTTAATCCATTAATTAAGATAATTAAATATTGTTTAAGTGAAGAGGAGGTTTATGGAATAGGTTTTGGGTATTTTCCCTAAGCTATTCCCTAAACCCCCTTTCTTCCTTAATCCAAATCTGATTAAGGATTAATCCACTAATAATCTTCTTAATTAGCTTAATCAAATTTTCAAAATCAATCTAAACTTAATCAATTCTTTGCTGGGTAGATCCTTAGGTATTTAAAAGCCTAAGGTAGATTTAAGGAAATCATTTCCAACTCACATTTGTGGGAAGGTTATGAAAGTACTTAATTAAACCCTTTAGCTTAATTAATCAATAATTGTGAGCCAATTGCATTATGCCCCTTTCTTTCCAAGGTGCATTGCTGATTTAAATTCCATGTGGTTGCATATAATATGTTGACTCATAATTATTAGGTTAATTATGTTAAAGTGGTATAGGTAAGGGGTAATTAATGGACTTAATCTACACTTTAGCCTAAACAAAACATAAAATCAACTTTATGGTTCTAAAAGTTAAATTAAAACAACACACAAATGAGGGAAATGGGTTCAGACCAGCAAACACCCTTTTCATATTTCCTAAATCAAACTCAAAGCAAAAATAAAAATCTCTTTAAGAAATGTTAATTCTTTTTAAATGGTCTTATTTCATAAGATTGTCTTTATGAATTAATTAGGGTGAATGAAGTTGCATGCTTACATCACTTTATTTGTTTCTAAGCATGCTAAATGTTGTTTTCCATATGAAAATTAGGCATTCATATATTTTAAAAAAAATCAAAATAAATGAAATGTTTCCTTTATGTCAATTTGCATGTTTTGGCTAAAGTAAGAATATGAATGGCTATTATCACTATTAAATCAAAAATTATTTTCAAAACTTATAAATTAAAGACTACAAATGAATGTATGCTACTTATAAGTATTTATAAGCTTACATGTGAAAATAGCTTAAAATGTGTTATGTGGTTTTCTTCTCTTTCTTAACATTGTTTGTATAGGATTTGCAAAGTATATAGTTCATTTGAAAAGAACATAACACTTGCTTAAATTTATTCCTATGCACTCCCATGTCATGAATTAAGAAGAATCTTCATATTGCATATATAAATTAAACAACCAACAAATCAAACAAACCAACATAAACCTTTTTCATAATTCTTCATCCATTTACTTTCTTTTTGTTCATGCACATGTATTTAAAAAAAGTGGTGTATTAGTTTGGACATCCCAAGGTTGCAAGACTTTAAGTATCCCTAAGAAGGTCTTATACCTTATACCCTTAGTGTAGAAAATAAAGGCGCCGTACTCACTTATGTCTTTCGTACATGTAAATGTGCATTTGATTGATGGATAAAAGAATCCCTCGCTTTTCTACATAACAAAATCATGCATCATGAAGCATCCAAATTTTCTTAAGCAACATCCCTTAGCATTCATCATTAAGGTGTGCTAAATATTTACATTTGCATGTATAAATATGCTTAGGATTTATTCATATGCATGATAGAAATGTTGGAAAGAAATAAGGTGTGGTGTGTTTTAAGATAGTAATTCATTTTAATTAATCTAAAAATGTCTTTCGTATTGAATAGGTTTATTTAAAGCAAATATAAACTTAGGATTAATTAAAACACATAACAAAACATTCACTAAACAAAAATCACTAATGGATCTACCTTAGAAATTACTTAAGGTAGGGAGGAAAGAGAAGTTCTCTTCTCTTTTCCTCTCTTTACAACACTTAGTAATTAAGTGTAGGCTCATTCAACCCAAAAAAAATCATGAAATAAAATTAACAAATTAACTAAATCACTTAAATGAAACCACCCTCTAAATTGAAACCTCTCACACATAGAAAACTTCAACCTTAAAAGCCTAACTAAGACATACCACACAAGCCTTAAATGGCACACACATTATGCTAACTCACCATTTCTAGCTTTATGTTAGGGCGATGTAAGGATTGATGCCTGATTTTGTTTTATGATGTCATGTTTTAGTCTGGATGTTAGGGTGTCTATGCATAGACTAGATGATAGGATGATCTTAGTCTAATCATTATCTTCTGCAAGGGATTGTGCTTAAGGGACACTATAATAAAAATATAAATGCTTTTGCTGTGCAGGTTGCTTATACCTCTAAGCAAAATCTAAAAATAGGCCAGTGGGCTTGGTTACCCATATGTGGGGTGCTAAGTCAAATTTATTCATATTCATGCTTGGGATGTGTGGTGTGTTTAGCTAATCTCTATTTTGCAAATTTTAGTTAGATTTACTTTTCCCATTTTCATATAATTTTTGCAATTAGGATTTGGAATGAATGTTATGGGAGATTAGGATAAACATTGGTTATAAGACTATGTATTATGTACCATGTGAAGCCTTTGGAGCATCCACATTCCAACCGAGCTAAAAAGAAGAAAAGAAAGAAGCAAAGCAAAACATGAAGAAAGAAGACCCCCATAACATAAATTCCTTCTAAATTATAATTATTCATCATCCAAAGTTTGTGCAGTATAAACTGCTAGCTTTATAAATTATTTGATGTTTGTTTAGCTTGTGCATTAAGATGACATGTTTTTCCTAGTTTCTTGCTTGCTTTGATGAATGGCCTGGATGCAAGTAGACTCTTAGGAAAAAATAAATTTTGTATCCAATTAATCAACTCAAAATTAAAAATTAACAACTCATAACCTCACTTAAAGCCTAGGTTCTAAATCAAGAAAAAAGATTTAGCAACCCCTTAGCTGGATTTTGTATGTATCACATCATGCATAAAAAGCATCTTACTTCACTCTAGCTCATGGAGGGCTTCCACTTTTTCCACAGAGCTTGGCTTGACCTTTGAGAGCCATGGTGGAAACACACCTCCTTCTTGTTGATTTTGGCCCATAACCAAATTTTTATGCATTAGGCATATGAATCCCATAGCCCGTGTCAAATTAATTATCCAAAAATGAAAATAAAATATTACAAAAAGTTGCATTATATTGAAGTCATTAATCATGCCCTACATGATCTAGTCTCTTAGGGAGTGTGTTTAAGGACTTAGTCTATTTCTAAATAAACAACAGCCTAACTATCTTGCAAAAGCATATGACTTGCCTACATGTATTTTAAATCATAGGAGGAGTTAGTTGGCGGCCACCCTCATGCAATTGTAAGTCCAAACAGTCGGGTGATTTATCCTCTCTTATCAAGGTAATTCATATACCCATTTTTGCCTTAGATTTAGGTCATATCTTAGCTGTTGCCAAAGCTCCCTAGATTTAGGTTCAAAGGTTGCTACTTCCCTTTGCGGGCTACAAGCATAAATCCTCACCTCTTAGGCATTTTCATGATCTTGTATCATGGAATTGTAAGTCCTAGATTTTTAATAAAAATTCAACTCAAACAAATAATTCTCTTTAAATTCAAAAAATATAAAGCCCAATCATAGGATAGTTTGGGATGTTTAGTAGGCTTCCTAGTATTATAAACATCTCCTACTTATCTCCCTTTAGTTTTGATAATAACTCTATACTCTTCATCAATCTCATTTGATCTTCCAAAAATTAACCAATTGATTGATAGTCCTATCTTTGAAATATTTGGAAACAACAATCATTTACCTTAATCAAGAGTATTCTTAAGGAATCTCATTCCTTAAGATGTAATTAACTACGGGGGTTTGCCTTCATAGGGAACTTAATGAACCCGATTTAAAATAAACCCTGCTTTACTTTTCCATGTAAAGTAGAGGAAGATTCTCTAGTACATTTGAAGACCCATCATCCTTAGGAGTCCTTATTAAGGTGATTAGGTCTATTGTAGGATGGTGACTTCTATCTCTCGAGATAGTATATCATTCCTTAATGTCGTACCCGATCACCCTAATAAGAATATCTGTAGATCTATGTGATGTATAAAAAGAAGAGTTTTTTTTTTGTCTTCATTTAATTCATCTCTTTTTTAGATGAAGATAAGAACAAAAAAATTCACCACAAAAATTACCCTATAAATTGAATCTTTCACACTTAGAAAACTTCAACCTTAAAGCCTAGCTAAGACATGCCACATAAACCTTAAATGGCACACACATTAGGCTAAGTCACCATTTCTGGCTTTAGGTTAGGGCGGTGCATGGTTTTATGAATGTTTTGTTTTATGATGTATTATTTTAGACTAGATGTTAGGGTGTATGTACGTTGACTGGATGATAGGACGATCTTAGCCTAATCATGTTTTCTGTAAGGGGTTGTGCTTAAGGGGCATTGTAATAAAAATATAAATTCTTTTTGCTGTGTAGGTTGCTTATACCCCTAAGCATAATCCAAATTAGGATAGGTGGACTTGGTTACCCATGTGTGGGGTGCTAAGTCCAAATTATTCATGTAACTGCTTGGGTTGTGTGGTATGTTTAGCTAACATTTATTTTGCAGGTTTAATAAGATTTACCTTTCCCATTTTGATGTAAATTTTGCAATTAAAATTTGGAATGAATGTTATGGGGTATTAGGAAGAACATTGGTTATAAGACCAAGTCTTATGCAACATGTGATACCTTTAGAGCAACCATATTCCAATCAAGGAAAAAGGAAGAAAGAAAAGAGCCAAATCAAAAATGGGGAGATGAAGAATGAAGAATGAAGATCCCCGTAATATGAATTTCTTTTAATTATAATTATTCATTTTTAATCCGAGTTGTATAAGAGTAGAGCTTAGCTGCCCACATTTCTTTTTGGGTTGTGCGATGGTACCCGGCTGCATTGGCCTCTTATTCTTTTATCCTAATTTTATAAATTGATTGATGTTATGATTATGAGTATGCAATTAGGATGACATGATTTTCTTAGTTTCTTAATTATTTAGCGATTGTTGAATGGCCTGGATGTGATTAGGCTCTTAGGAAAAAATAAATTATCAATCCAATTAATCAAATCAAAATTAAACTAAGCAATTCATAACCCCACCTAAAGATTAGGACATAAACCAAGATAATAAAAGATGTAGTGACCCCTTAGCTAGATGTTGCATGTCTCAAATCATGCATCAATCATATTGTCTCACTCTTGCTAATCGAGGGCTTCCACCTTTGCTAGAGAAAATGACTTGACCTTTGAGAGCCATGGTGGAAACACACCTCATTCTTTTTGATTTTGGTCCATAACTATTTTCTCATGAATTAGACATATAAAATCCTATAGCTTATGTCAAATAAAAATGTCCAAAAATTAAAATAAAACTTGATAAAATTTGCGTTAGATTAAGTCATGAATTCATACCCCTCATGATCTAGTCTCTTAGAGAGAGAGTTTAAGGACTCAGTCTCCTTTTTAAATGAACAACTGCTTAGCCATCTTACAAAGCATAAGACTTGACTACATGTATTTAAAATTGTAGGAGGAGTTAGTTGGCGGCCATTCCAGGCAGTTGCAAGTCCAACAGTCGGGTGGTTTATCCTCGCTTATTGTGGTAAACCATATACCCATTTTTCACCTTAGATTTATGTCATGCTTTGGCCCTCGCCAAAGCTCCCTAGATATAGGATCTGATGTTACTATTTCTCTTTGCAGGCTACAAGCATAAATCCTCACCTCTTAGTCATTTTCATGATATTGTATTGTGGAATTGTAAGCCCTAAATTTCTAATAAAAATTCTACTCGAACATATAATCCTATTCAATTTCAAAACTATAAAGCCCAACCATAGGATAGTTTGGGATGCTAACTAGGTTCCCTAGTATCACGAGCATCCTCTACTCATCTCTGATGGTTTCAATAATAACTCTCTCTTTTTTGATGAATCCCACTTGATTTTTTAAAAATAACCAATTTGTTGATAGTCCTATCTTTGAAATCTTTGGAGACAATGATCATTTATCTTAATCGAGAGTATTCCTAAGGAACCCCATTACTTAGGATGTAATTAACTATGAGGGCTTACCTCCATAAGGAACTTAACGAACACGACTTAAAATAAATCATTCTTTACTTTTCTATGTAAAGTAGAGGAAAAATCTCTAGTACATTTGAAGACCCATCATACCTTAGGAGTCCTCATTAGGTGATTAGGTCCATTATAAGGTAGTTAATTCTATCTCTTAAGATAGTATACTATTCCTTAATGTCATACCCGATCACCCTAATGAGTACATTTATGGATTTGCATGGTGTCCCCTCACATAAGCACACACCTAACACTCATAAAACACCAAAAATAAAACTCCATAATAAGTTTATCCAATAATTCATTTTTATAAAGTCTACATTGCAAACATATGTAGGGCTTATATCCATAGAAATTCCCTATCATAGGTTAATTTTTGCATTGTGAATAAGTGACTAGGCTTACATTATTTAGGTTGTTCTTGTGTTACAAGCATAAGTTGGACTTATATATATATATATATATATATATATATATATATATATATATATATATATATATATATATATATCGAAAGCTATTATATTGGACTTACACCCCTTTGGAATGCCAATAAGGTTTTATGTTTTCATATAGTGAATGAAAATATTAGACTTACATCCATTTGGAATGCCCTATAGGATTTATATTTGGATGTTCGTATGGAGAACACATGGATTGAACTTAAATCCCTTTAGAATGCTAGATAGGATTTAAGTTTAGATCTTCACATAGTGAACATATGGATTATACTTACATCTCTTTGGAATGCCAGACAGAATTTAAACTTCACATAGTGAACCAGTTACTGAAATTTCATCCTTTTGAATGGAAAATAAGATTTAGGTTTGAATGTTTGCATGGAGAATATATGGATTAGGCTTACATCCCTTTGGAATGTTATATAAATTTTAAATTTGGATGTTAGCATGTTGAACATATGGTTTGGGCTTACATTCTTTTGGAATGATAAATTGGATTTAAAGTTTGCATAGCAAACTAGTGCCTAAACTTACATCCCTTTGGAATGCTACTCTAATGGTTTGGACGGGAGGTCTCCGGCCATAGGAATCTACAATCCATTGATGATACTAAAGACAGTGAGAATGTCAAAGAATACATTTAAATCACTTAGGGAAGGCATGACAACATGTATGGGTGAGATTTGGAAGGATTGGGAAGAGGGTGGCTCAGTTTGGGATTCTTCCCCTCTAAGGAATATTCTTCTCTATCCTTGGAGTGATAAGTTGCTCCTTAGATCCCTAGCTTTGGTTGGCAGCAGGCATAGGTTCATCCCAAGATGGGTTTAAATGAATCCAAGTGTAATTAGTTTGGGTTTGAGCTTAAATGTTTAGGTTTGATCCATTTTGCCATCCTTTAATTTTGAGCTGATTTTGATAAACTCATTTGATCATTGGATGTATATTTAGTTAGTGATTATGCCTAATTTCCTATTGAAATATTTAGAAGACAATTGATTCATGTTATATGGAAATATGATTTAGCTTAAGCTAACTTGTCCCATTTTTATCAAAGATGAAACAAATTAGTTCCCTTAGCTAAATTACACTCTTTGGGGTTTAGGTTGAGTTTCAGTTTCATTTATTTAATCATTTATAATGTTTTTAGTGAATTGATTTCATTAGATTTGGGATTGATGTTGATTTTGTCCTAACTTGACCTTTTTTGACTTTAATGGATTAAGTTGAGTTTAATAGAGTCAATTGACCAATTTGACTCAGTTAAATTATATTTAATCACATGTGTGAGATGATTTTGGAGTAATTAATGTTATTTAATTTGAAGTTGATTATGATTTTGACCCAGTTGACCAAAATTAGGCTTAATGGGTCAAAATGGGTTCACTTTGGGTCAAATGACCAAATTGGTCAAATTAAAGTCATTGATTAATTGAATTATGTTTAATTATCATTTTCAAATGATTTTAGATATTAATTTGAATTAATTTTAATTTAATTTAAATTTAGGTTCAATAAGGTCGATTTGGGTTTATTTAGATCAAGTGATCTAATTAACCCATTTGAGAACTTATTAGATTCAGATTTCTTTAGATTAATGTTTAAACATAATCATTTGATGACTGCGAGTCATTATAACCACTTAGTTTAATCAAATTTTTATGAATTGACCTTTAAATTGGTGGGCCTAGGTATATCAACCCTGGGTCAAGTGAATTAATTTATCATCTTGAACCTCATCTAAATTTATTTCTAGGTTCATATATGTTGATACATTGATTCTATGCCTTTTGTTTGATTTATGTTTATAATTTGTTTTGATTTTATTTGAATTTTTTTGGAGTTAGGTGATTTTGAGCATAAATAGGTTAATTAGGTTAACCACACCAATTACCTTGGTCTAAGCTCAATTTGATTTAGATTTCAATTAAAATGTGTTTGATTTAGGTCCATGTTAAATTTTATTAGAATTGGGTTTACTTTGGGTCACCAAATCCAATTAGGTTAGGTTAGGTCTTAGAGGGGTTGACTAGAATGGCCTTGTCCTTCACCTTATGGAATTTCATCTAATCACTACATATGATGTCCTAAGTGCCTAATTAAGAAATTCCTTTTTTAAGATTAGGTGTCCTAATTACCAGGATTGGAGATGATGCTAAACACATCCAAAAATGAGGTCAACACCCCCAAACTCAAAGCTCAAACTATTACTTGTTCTCTAGTAATTTGATACATTTGTCCATATATTATCATTTTGAGCTAGTTGATAATATTGATTTTGGGAATTCTAAAATAATAAAATAAAAATTTTTAACTAAAAATAGAAATTATATTTTAATGTTTTTTTAATTTCATCATTCTAAATTAAAATATCCAGAATTCTTATAATTAACTAATATTATTCTTAAGTTGAAATTCTTTAGTGCATGTTATCATATTCTTATGAAGATAAATGAATTGAATTTTTAATAAATAGTTATCCATATATATATTTAAAAGTACACCATGGTAAATATGCTTCAATCTTGACTCAATTCAACATGATGATATTTACTTAATAATATTTCATAAGTTCCAAATAGTAATATTTTAAATTATATTATTTTAAATTATATATATTTCTATATATTTTGTATCAACTCAATAAATTCATTAAGAATCTCTTATGTGTAATGTGTGTGCTTAAGAAAAAATTACTAGTTTTTCTAAGATATTTAGTTATTATTAGTTTAAAAATAGTTCAATTATTAAATAAAATATTAAATGTAAATTTCTATTTTTGAGTTGAAGTTTTATTTAATTAGTTTTTTCTTCCAACAATTTCTTGTATTTTTTAAACTATCCTAAAATTTTAAATACAAATATATCAATCTCAAGAAGTATAATAATTAAAGTTTGGGGTTACTAATTAATGTGATTTAACATCATATTTGAATAAACCATATGTTAGAAGTTAACATTCAACATTAATTTTTTACTTGAACAAATACAAATAGACAAACTTAAAAACTACAATAAACAAAAATACACAAAAGTAAAAATAAAAATATTTTGCTAATACTCCTCCTCTTCTTCTTCTGGTTTTAATTGGTGGTTAATACAGGGTTGATATTGTGGTGTTACAAGAAAAAGAATTTGGTTTGGGCCAACATTAAAGTTGCAATTTTCGGACATGCAAATGAGTGCTGAGTTATATTCAACAATATATGAAAACTGCTATTACTACTGTTGACCCATATGATGATCAAATTTTATTTCTAAATCTTGCTACCACCAAATACTTTTATTAACCCTCTTTTTAGGTCAAATACTTATCATCCTATTTCTTGGAGTTTCTTATTTAAAGTTTTTGAGGATCGGGGTCTGAATTAAGGAGTGCGTGAACTTTCTCCTACCTCCATTTTTTATCCCAATACTTCAATTGGCCTTTTAGTGTGGGAAGTTTGCTGAGCTCATTTTGGATGAGGATTAGCATCATCTCTTTTTAGTCCAAACAACTAGGATACCTAATCTTAGATTAAGAAGTTTTTAATTAGGTGCTTAGGACATCACATGCAGTGGCTAGGTTAAATGCCCTAATGTGATGGACTAGGCCATTCTAGTCAAGCCCTCTAAGATTTGATATAACCTAATTGGAATAGGTGAACCCAAAGTGAACCCAAAGTGAACCCTAATGTAATGAATTTAACATAAAATTAAATCGAATACATCTTACTTGAAATCTAAATCCAATTGAGCTTAGACCAAGTTAATTAGGTTAAGTCTAAAATCACCTAAGTCCAAAGAAATTCAAATAAAATCAAAATATATTGATATCAAATCAAACAAAAAAAATCATATAATCAATGTATGAACATAAATAAAACTAAAAATAAATCTAAATGAGGTTCAAGATAGTCAAGTGTGTCATTTGACGTAGAATTGACTTATGTGGGCCCCACCAAGTCTAAGGTCAATTCACCAAAATTTGACCAAACTAAATCATTAGAAAGAGTTAGAATTATCAAATGAACATGTGTACACATAAATATAAATGAATATAAATCCAATAAGGTCTTAAATGACCTAATTCAATCACTTGTTCCAAATGAACCTTATCGAAACCTAAATAAAACAAATTGAATTAATTTCAATCAAACATCCCAAATCATTTGAAAGTCATAAATGAACATAATTCAACCAACTATTGAGATTTATTAGACCAATTTGATCATTTAACTCAAACATATTCATGTTGACCCATTTAGCCTAATTTGGGTTAAAGTGGGTTTAAATTTAGAATTAACTTTAAAAAAATGAAATTAATTGATCTAAATCATTTTAAATACTTAATTAATCATAATTGAAAGCCAAATACATTTTAATTATGTGAAAATAATTATTGAATTAATTAAATCCAACTTAATCTAAGATGGTTTCAAATCAAAATCTAATCTAAATTTAATAAAATTGATTATTGAAAATTATGATAAATGGTCAATTGAGAACAACTAAATACAAATTCTAATCCTAAGATAACAAGGTAGGCTAGGAACCCAACTTAACCTAGATGAGTAAAAATTTGTTTGACACCATGTAGAGTTTAGGAATTTTTTATTTGGATGATCAAATGCATCTAAGGAGTAATGATATTATCTTGAAAGATAAACATATTTTCCTATAATAGATTTGATCATTTAGTAAAAGTCTCCTAAGGCTAATGGGTCTTTTGTGTACAAGAGATTTTTCTCCTAAATTATAAGGAAGGTAGAATAGGGTTTATTTTAAACTAGGTTCATGGTTCCCTATAGATGCAATTCCCTATAGTTAATTACATCTCAGGAAGGGTCTCTTCCAAATAATGCTCTCGATTAAAAAAATAAGTTTTTATTTCTAAAATTTTCTAAGTTGGTTTTTAAAGGAATGATTTTTGGAATTTCTAGTTGGGAACATTCTAAAGTGGAAAGAGTTTTTTTTGAATCCAAATGAAATGAAGTAGAAAATGCCTATTGATACTGGGATGCCTAATAGGAAGTTTAACTATCTTATAATTGGGATTTAAATTCTAAAATTTAATTTAAGTTTTAAGTTGATATTTTTTTTAGAAATTTAGAGTTTAGATTCTAGCAACAAAATATTACAGAAATACCTAGTGCTGAAGACTTATTCCAAAAGAGGATGGTTCAGAGCCTAAGTCCACAAGTGCTTTTAACCAATGTCAGGTGCTTGATCTAGTTTTATTTTGGGAATTATTAGTCATTCCTCACTTGAGGGAACTAACCTATATCTGACTCTTCTAGACTTACAGCCCGCCTAAAGGGGCTTCGGTTAACACCACTTAAGCATATTTTAAATCGATGATGCTAAGTTTCATAAATGCAAGATGGCTGGATTGTTACATTTTTAAGTAAGGAATCTAAGAATCCTAGACTCACTCTTTAATCCCAAGGATCATGTAGGGTATGAAATACATCTAACTAATTGATATTTTTCAAAATTTTAAATTTTTATGGTTTCAAGACCTAATTATTTCTAATTAATTTTAAGTTATGCCTAAGAATTTAATTTAAGTGATGTTTCAATTTTCTTTATTTTTGTTTCAATTGTTTAGATTTAAATTAGTTAGAAAATTTAATTTTCCCTATAAGCCTAATCGTTCAGGCATTCATCAAAAGGTAGCATAACATAAAAAAGAAACATAAAATAGTAGGTTAATTCTATTGTGCACCCAAAATAAATCAAGCTAATTTAATTTTTTTAAAAAAGGCCAATGTAGCCAGGTACCGCTATACACCACAAAAGAAAGAGCAATTGGGAAGCTAAGCTCTGCCCTTATATAGCCCAACCTAGAGTTACAAGTCTAGATCTATGGGTCTTCTCTCTAAGATGATCTCCTTCTTTAGGGATATCCATTGGGCTTCACAGGGGACCACTGCACCTATCTTCAGATAGGGTCAGCTCCTAGTAATTCTAGACCCCATAGATCCTAACCTAATTCTAAACCCAAATTAACATTTTAAATTTAAAATAAATCCTAAGCCCTATAAAATAAATGTCAGGAAAATACAAACAAAACACAATAATTATACTTCACAAATATACGGGCTTTGCATTAGCTACTTGTCAAGCCCACCTATCCTATTGCCTATGCTTAAGGACTTAAGCACACCTGCAAGAAAATAACATTTTAATTTATTTATGATAGTAATCCTTTATAGCATATCCCCCTATAAAATATAATGCTAGATATAAAAATAACATCCTATCATCTAATCAGATGGGCAAACACTCCTAGACATACAGTCTAAAATAGTACACCACAAAGACATATGAAGCACATCATATCGGAGCATAAAAAATCACAAAAGAAATCATAGAACGACCTAACCTAGGTCCAGGGTCCATCACCAAATGATCTAGTGTGTGAAGGAAATAAACTTGGCTGCAAGACTTTGCTAGGTCTTTTTAGTTCAAGTTTCAATTTGAATTTTGAGTTTGTTTGAATTTTACCTTTGGGAAGTTTCAATTTAAATGATTTTGTGATTTATTTTCAATTTTATTTTTACTTTTTATTTTGTTAAAATGAAATTTAGGTTTTCAAGAATGAAGAGTAGAATAGATTTCACTTTTGGGTGGAACCCACTCCATTCAACATCTTAACCCCTAATGGAATGAAATCTTCATCCTAACGTAAAGATCCATTCCAAAGGCCTAACTAAAATCCTTAAGTATTATAATTACTCCTTTTAATTTCATTTAGATGAATTAGGTTTGAATTCAATTTGGATTTTGGATTAATATTTCAATTCTTTTCTTTAGAGTTTAATTATTTATTCATTTCTTTTGATTTGATTTATTTTCATTCTTGATTTATTTTATTTTCAATTTGGTTTGATTGGAATTATTTCATTTGATTTGGTTTGAATTAATGTTTTGATTTAAATTATGTTTAGATTTGTTGAATTATATTCATTCATCTTTAGGTTGATGTTTAAATTGATTCTTCAATTAGATTGATTGTGTATTAAGGTTTCATTAAGTTGTTTGATTATGAGTTCATTAATGAAGGTTTAATTAAGCTTAACATGCATTATTAATTTCATTAATATTTAAGTATGGAAGTGATTAAGTTTTTCCGATTTAGGATGATTAAGAATTATCCAAAGTGTTTTTGAAGTTAATGAAGATTAGTTCAAATTATTTCAAGATTTTATGAATTTATGAATTTTTTTAATTCATTATTTGATTTATATTGACCTAGAGATTTTAAAATTCAAGTATTCCCAATCCAAAGGTTAATTGGGTTTGAAAATTTTTATGGCAAGTGGGGTTTCATGCCAATTTCATATTTTGATAGTTTTATCTTGATTAGATTCATGATTAGCATATAATTAAGATTTAAATTATTTTATTAAAACTTAAATTAAGCCTAATTATTGAATATCATTTGGGGATTTTATTTTTCCTTGATTCCCCTTTGAAAGATGTTTCCAAAGAGAGTTCATTCATAATTTTTTGAAAATTTTTTGATTTATTATGATTTAATAAATTTTTGGTTAATTATTTGAATTATTTAATTCAATTAATTATCCAATTATGCCATTTTGTGATTTATTGAATATTAATGAGTTTCATTAGTATTTTTATGTTCATTAGAGTTTGTTAAGTTTATTTGAGGTTATAAAATAAATTTTTATTATTTATTTCATTTCAATTTTATTTATTCAATTAAAATTGAGGTCTAGGATTTGAAATTTAATATATCATGAATTACATTGAAATAATTCATGATTTTTTTTTCTAAAGTTTGTTTTAACCTCAATTTCAATTCCCCAAAGTTTCAATTCAATTGGATTAATGGTTTATGATTAATTAGGGTTTAATTAATTTTATTCAAAGTAAAATTAAGGCTAAAATACCCAAAATTAATTGGGGATTTTAGTTTTAATGTATTCCTCTCATCAAGATGAATCCATAAAGCCCAAGTTTGTATTTTTGAATCTATATTTAATTTTCTATGATTTTTGTGAATTTTAGTTAATATTTAATGATTTTAAAATTAATTTAAAGGAGGTTTTACCATTTTAAGACTGCAGTATGGCGGCGACGCAGGCATTGATTGCCACACGGATCCCGTGTGGAGTCCACATCAAAAGCGTGCCACACAGATGAAATTTGATCATCTAATCAAAGATCTAATGATCCTAATTCATTTGATGATATACTTAAAAGAATTAATTGGATCGTCTGACTAGATCTTTTTCATCCATTCTAAATAGAAGTATCAAATGGCAGAGATCATCTCCAATACATCTTCGATGAGAGATGGACATCGTCTAACATTTTTGCCAAATTTTTGGTGATCGATGGTGGATTTGACTCAATTTCAGTTGTGAAATGATTATTGATCAATTTACAACTAATTGATAGTGTTTAATCCTCATAGGGATCAAATTCCCATCACAAAAAACCAAAACCAAATGCTTAGGAGGTCGGTGGTGAAGTGTACCTTAATTTTAGTAATCACCGATGGTGGGATCAACTCCATTAGCTTCGCCTTAATGTGATGATGCCATGCACGCAATTTGGTGGCATACCTCCCCGTGGATCTCCTCCTAAACCAAGCTTAGCTCAGATCCCATTGGCATTGGTCGTTCTTTAGCTCACCAGCAGTGAGGAGATGGGGGTGGAAATTCGTTTGAGGTGTCCTTGACCTTTTGAATGTGTTGGAAAGTTTAATTTGATGAAGGAGACTCACTCTTGCATTTCACCATCAAAGAGAGCTCGATGGCCATAGATTCATTCATTTTTTAGTGTACAAGTGGCGAGGGGACTAGGGATGGGTCACCTTCTTCATTTATAACATTGGTGAGTGATTTGGAATAAAAAGAGGCAGGAAAGAAGCTCTCCCTCCCCTTTTTCTATACATGACAAAGAGCCATGTCCTTGGCCTCCTAGGTGGCTAAATTCTGGCAACCAACTGCAATAATGTCGACCAAGGGGTGGATTCAATCCCCCTTAGCCTTATGAACATGTTCGAATGAAGGATTGATCGAGAGGAGGGTATTTTCCCCCTCTTCCTTGCTTGGCCAAGATTCTTCTTCTTCCTCAGCTCCCTCTTCTTCTTCTCTTACTTCTCCTCTTGGAGAAAGCAAAATTCCATTTGGTTTCTTCTTGGTGACCTTCAATTGATTGGAATGAATTGAATCTTTTTAAAGGCAAGAGGTAGAACGAGGAATATAGAAGAGGGGAAATTATATTTGCCAGTTTTTTATAATAATTTTGAAGTCTTCTCCTCTCATATTCCACCTCATTCATTTTTTTTATTTTTATGATTCATGGCATCACCATTAAAGTCCTTAGACTAATATGTGGCTACCCAATTCAAACCCAAGATGAATTTGATGTCAAGTACAAATCCATTTGAATTGGATTATAAATTTGAATCCAATCTAAGCATTTGGATTCAAAGTATTGGATTTTGATTTAATTCTTTTTATTTTTTAATTTAATCATCTTTAATTGATGATTGATTATGTTTTGTTTTAATTAATTCATTTAGATTTAAATTAATTTTGGATTTTATTTTATTCCAACCCATTTAAACCTAAATGGGTTAAGTTTGATTCTAATTTGGGTCAAATGATCAATTTGACTCAATTAGAATGAGTTTAAATTCCAATCATCCTTGATCACATGTGTGAGGTAATTTGGAGTGATTGATTTCATTTAATTTCAAGTGGTTTTTAATTTTAACCCATTTGACCCAAAGTGGGCATAATGGGTTAAACTTAGGTTTTAATTGGGTCAAATGTCCAATTTGACTCAAATGGACCCAATGATGAGTTGAATTATGTTTGAGCAAATGATTTTAAGTAATAAAATTGAATTGAATTCAATTTGATTTGGGTTTGAACCTAATAGGAATAATTTAGGGTTATTTAGACTAAGTGGTCTAAATAACTTAATTAAGGCCTAAACAAATTTAAATTTGTTTAGATTCATGATCAAACATATTTATTTAATCATTTAAAATAATTGGAATGGTTTAATTTGGTCAAATTTTTGGTGGGACCACTTAAGTAAAACCTATGCCAAATGGGTTGAGTAGATTTGACTTTGGTTTATTTATTGATTCATTCATTTGCTTTACTTTGTTTTCAATTTAATTTATTTGAATTTGAGTTTATTTAGTCCAAATTTGGAATTTCGGTTGAGTCCATCTAAGCCCATTGAGTTAGATCAAACCTAAGAAGGGTGCACTAGGTCACTAAGTGTAGTGTCTTAAGGACTTTAATTAGGAGGTTCCTAATAAAAGATTATGTGTCTTAATTATTGATTTCAAACTGATATTAACTTCATCCAAAAATGAGGTCAATAAACCTATTTTCTGTAAGTGAGTTAAGCTAGCCTAAACCAATTCAAATTCAAATATAATTTGGATAAATTAACTTATAAATCATATAAAGGGAAATCAATATTGATTGTAAATTAAATTTAAATCCAATTTGTTAGAGGGAATACAATCACACCCACTTAAGGAAAGCCAAAACCAAAGAAATCTAATTTGATGCCTTAACTTCAAACCAAATCTAATTAAGCTCTAACGCATTCCATGGATCATTTTAGCATGATTAAAGTAGGCAACCATCAGCTTACTAAGGGATTGAGGTGTTGCCATGAGGTGAAGAGGTGTTGTGAGATAACGAATATGTTATGAAGGAGAGGAATTCAAAATTGAGTTGCCCACCTCTGTAATCCCTCCAAATATCACCCATACATGCTGCCTAATCTTCTCCAAGTGATTTGAATGCCTATTTAGACCTCTTAACTACCTTTAGACCAATCATGGAATTCAAATTTCCATGGATGAGGACCTCCTTCCCATGCCAATAGGGAAGTTCTTGGCTAACCAATAAAACTCAAGGAGAGGCCAAGTTCCAAGCTATGGTTGATTCCATCACTTTCCTTGAGTAAAATAGAGTATGAGCGTACCTTTCCCAACCTGCCAAGCTTCTCTGATCGTTCCCAACACCAAACTCTGGAGAGTGGTGGTGGATGTATCTCCACATTGATCTAGAGGGAGGCAAAGAACAATTCCTTCTCCAAAAACTTCATCCAACATCCTTAGGAGTTTTTAAAACCAAACCACCTCTGAGACCCAATGTTGATGAGGTATGACCCAATGTGAAACAAAGTTAGTTTTAAGATCGATCAGATCATATAGATCCCTTTAAAATCTTGCCTTAATAATTTTGCAATTAAAATCCCATGATTTCACTAAGTGGATTGCCGATAATTAGTTACAAAAATACAATGGCACTTAGTCACAACTACAGATGAAGGAGACGAAATCGTAGCTATCCACTCCTTTTATTTGGAATGAATGATTATGATTTAGTTGAACCAATCAATTGAAACCCTTAAGGAAACCGTGGGTTGATCCTAGGTTGATCGATTTTTAATCAGATAATCCCAATAAAATTGTATCCCAATCACCAAATTAACGTGGAATTCACGTGGATCCCACATGGCCTAATCACGCACTGCCACATGTAAAGAGACACCATGTCAGCGCCACATGGTGTTAATTGGTTTAAAGAAAAAAATCTGGTTTTTTATTTTAAAAAATAAAGAAAATTGCTAAAAAGTTTAACAATTCATAGAAATTAAAGTATCTAACAAAAAATACAAATAAGGGCTCTATGGATTCATCTCACTGAGAGGAATCCATTGAACCTAAAATCCCTAATTTTTATTTGGTAATTTTTTGTTAATTTAGGTTTAATTGAATTAAATCAAATGTTAATTATGCTAAAATTATTACTAAATCAACCTAAGACTTTGAGGAAGTGAAATTGAGGTTAGGATAAACCATAGATAAAATCCATAGGATTTATTGGTGATTGAAATATAATATGTAAAATTTTCTATCTTCTAACATTAATTAAATGGAATAAATTAACAAAAAAATAAAAATTAAGAAATAATCATGGAATTATTTTAGAACATCATAATGCACATTAATGAACCTAAGAAAAAAATATTAAATCTCACTAAAACTTATTAATCCTCAAAATAGCCTAATTAGGTAATTAAGTGAATTAATTAATTCATTTAATTGATCAAATTTTTTAAAACTCATAGTAAATTAACCAAGTATCCAAAAATCCTAAATAAATACTCAATGGATTCATCTTTTAGAGAGGAATTAAAAAAATTAAAACTCTTAAGCAATTCCAAATAACTTAGGCTTAATTTAGATTTCATTTAAATAATTAAAACCTTAATTAGACCTAAGATACATATCTAATTAAGTTGAAACTTTAGAAAATGAAATTGGAAAGGAACCCCACTTGCCATAAAAATTTTAAAGTGAAAAGACTTCTCAATCAAAAGTTATAAAATCTTCAAGCCTTGAGCTAATTTAAATCAAACAATAATTTAAAAAAAATAAGAAAAGTTATAAAAATTAATAGATTTAATTCAAAACATTTTAAACAAGATTAGAGGAGCTTAAGAAAATTTTCTATCCCTTTGAAGTTTGGAAATTTAATTAATCACATGTTTAGGGTTTTAAGAATAATTAAAAGAAACATAAAATTAACTAAACCCTAAGTTATTAAATTAATAAATTTTTGATAACCCAAATAATCAATTGAAAAATAAGACTAATTAATTTTTGAATTTTATGTTTAAATAGAAATTCATTAACAATGAAATCATCTTAAATTTACTAACATTAAATGAATAATGATAATTAAACTTAAATATAATTAATTAATCAAATCATTTAACATAAATAACCTAAAAGCTTAAAATGGCCTAGATTAAGTATGAGACCTAAGTAGTTTGTCCCTTTAGGTTTCTTAGGTTACAATCAATAATTAAATAGAACTTTATTATAAAAATTTCAATTAAATTATGAACACTTAAACATAAAATATCTTTTAAAATTAATCTAAACAATGAATTAAAGGAATCAATAAAATAGAAATTCTAAGTCATAAAATATAAACTAAATGAATTATTTAAATAGTGAAATCAACACCTTTAAAGCAAACATAAATAATAAAAATTAATTTAAATCAAACTAAGTTAAAACAACTCAGATCATTAAGTTAATAATCACTAATATTCACGAATAAGGTCAATTAAATTAAAATCAAATGAATTAAACTAAAATGTGTGAAATTAAATAATTATTTTTATCTTAAACCTTAATCAAATTAAAAAAATATTAAATTGAATATAAACCTAAATTATGAAATCACATCTAATAAGGTTGATCTTAAACAACCAACATAAAATTTAAATAAATTAAATTACTTACAATCAAATTAAAAGATCGAATTGAAATAGGTAATTATTATACTAAAATCAATTAACCAAATGATCAAACTTTTAATTGAAATTTAGAAGACCATGTTAAATTATAATTAAAAGATATAAATTAATTAAACTAAGATACATTAATCTAATCAAATGTAATTTAAATTAAAGAAGACTAAAATCTTTAAATTTTAACAACATTTATAATTAATTAGAAGATAAAAACATAAACCCCAAATTTAAAGAATGAGCTAAACATTAAATTAAATTAAATCGAACTCAAGTTAATTATCTAAACAAACTCAAAAAGGGTTAATTAAAATACTTAGATTTTAGTTTGACCTCTATAATGGATCCTTATCTTAGGATGAAAATTTCAAGCTACTAGGATTAGGATACTTAATGGAATGGGTTCTCGCCAAAGAAAAATTTATTTTATTCTTCATTTTTTAAAACTTAAATCCAACTTTAACACAAAGATAAATCTTAAACTAGAATGAAATCTTAAATCAATTAGATCATTTAAATTAAAACACCTTATGGTAAATTCAACAAACTTGAAATTCAAATTAAAATTTAAACTTAAAAGGTCTTGTACTATCATACCACATAGGCCCTTCTTTCACATGCTAAATTGTTAGGTCACCAATCCTAGATCTAAGATAGGCCAATGATCTATGATGTTTTTTGATGTGAAATGATATTTTTCTTATTTTATGGTGTAATATTTTAGATTGAATGACTAGGAATTGTTTGCTCATTAGTCTCGATGCTAAGTCTTTTAGGATAACACTATTTTGTATAGGGGGTTGTGCTTAAAGGGATTGTCATAGTAAACATAAAATAAATTCTATTTGCTTGTAGGTGATGCTTAAATCCCTAAGCATAGCCCAATAGGATAGGTGGGCTTAGCAACTACTAGTGCTAAACCTATATGTTTGAAATATAAATTACTAGTATGCTTTATGTATTTCTTGACATTTGTTTTATAGGGATTATAAATTAATTTAAAATTTAAAGGGATTGCCATGGAAGTCTTTGAAGAAAGTGATGATCTTGGATGAAGAACCCCTAAAGATTGAGACTTCTAGTTCTAAGCTAGGCTATATAAGGGTAGAGCTCAGTTGCCTATTTTTCTTTTATTCTAGGATGTACAATGGTACTTGCCAATATAACTACTTGCTTTTCTAAGTTTCTTTCTATGATGTAAAGCCTAAAAATGTTAGACTCTTAGAAAAGGTAAATTTTCTATCACATTAAAATTAAATAACTTAAACATAAAATAGAAATTTATAATCTCATCATAAATAAAGATCCAAGAATAAGTTAAAAGCAACTAGAAACAATTAGATTATATGAACCATATGCACATATTGTTCATTACTCTTGAAATAGGTGAATCACTCGTTTCACGTAAAAGAGCATCTAACCTTAAGGATGACCACTCTTTCTAGGGAAGTGCATCTTCTTGTATTGATTTGGCTTAAGACTATTTTCTAACCGCATCTCATTGTAAGAATGAAATTGTATACTTAAGCCTTAAAATAAATTTGCTAGTCAAAAAATAGATAAAATATAAAAATTATTGCATTAGTTAGGTTCATAACATACTAATCATTACCCTAGGATTTAGGAAGTGAATTTAGGATCTTAGCTCTTTTCTTCTAAATATAATAGCCTAGTCATCTTGCATATAAAAGAATAGCATCATAGATTTAAAATCAGTTAGGCAGTTTTAGCTGACAACCATTTCAGGTGGGTAGTAAGTCTAGAAGAGTTAGGGATATGTTTATTTTCTTATGTAAAAAAAGAACCAATAATTCCCAGGAATTACATTTGGTCAAGATTTTGACTTAAGCTAAAAGTATTTATAGACTCGGGTTCTAAAGCATCCCATTGGAATAATTTTTCAACTACTATGCATTTTTTTAAGTCTTATGTTGTTAGAATATAAGTCCTAGACTTCTAATAAAATGGCAATTCAAAATTTTGTTTATTTTGATTTTAAAGATGTAAAGCCCAATGATAGGATAGTTGAAATGCCAATTGGGCATCACAGTATCTATAGGCATTTCGTACTCATTCTCAATTGGCATCTGAAAAAAAACTCTTCCTCTTTATAGTGTTTCCCTTTGAATTTATGAATTAAAAATCTTCCTAAGATAAATTTTGAAATCTATAAAAATAAAGGTCAGCTTCTTTAATCAAGAATATTATTAGAAGGAATACCCTTCCTTTTGAAATGTAATTAACTATAAGGGCTTACCTTTATACGGAACTACAAACCCTGCAATAAATAAATTCTATTTATTTTCCATGTAACTCAATGGAAAAATCTCTAGAATATTGAAATTCCATTAGCTTTAGGAGTCTTTATTAAGTAATCGAATCCATTATAGAGTAATATATTATTATCTTTTAAGATAACATATTTATCCCTTAATGACATAATTGATTACCGTAATAAGTACCCTAATATCTATGTGGCGTCATTAAATTTTCTCCATAGAGCCCTTTATATAAGAACTTCTATATCCAACTCTCCCATCATAGTAGCCAAAACACACAAAGAAAAAATAAGAGAGAGGTGACTAAAATTTATAGTAGTACTACTTTTAATCGTATTGCCTATTGAATTATAAATTAACATTTCTAAATCTATAGAAAAACCCTTTTGAATTGTATAATTCAAAACTGTTCTATCCTTGATTTCCTCATTGATCTTACTAGTGAGCTTATACTTGATAAAAATAAAGTAATGGCAAGCTTAAATCTCTGTGGTCATACCGATGGTATAAAAATTGATATTTTTTTCTTACCATCATTTCCATTAGACATTAGCATTTCTAATAATAAGGAATTTAAGAATTTCATTAAAATCCAAATGACTATTATAGCAGGAAAGATATTCATCATATTCATAATTTTATAATTTATGATATGCATTAATGATAATACTATTAAAACTTATTTATTTTTTCTCATAAAAACTTTATTGTCTTGATGCTTCTTCGCATTGGCAAAGAATTCCTGAACCATAAAGATGACACATTCTTTGGTGTCATAGGTGAAGTGTTCTTAGCCTCGCTCATTGATAATTCTTTCTGTGCTCCCATCCGAATTGTGGAATCCCCTTTCTAAAATGAGGTGTTTGTAGATGAAAGCATGTTGGTACCTCTCATCTACCTTGACATTGATAAAGCAATCAATATCACTAGTACTTGCTCTCTTCTTATTCTTGTATACAAATTTACTGACATTTTAACTTTTTTTTTTAAAATGGGAAATTGTTAAGAAGAAAGATAGTAAGAGGATTTGTAAGAATAAGTCTTAAAATGAAAAATTTGTCTACCTAAGGGTCTTATTTATAGACAAGATCTAGCACCAAAGTGCTCACCTTATTGCTTTTGTTTGTGGGATATAGTGTTGTAGTTCTACAAGCAGTCAACTAGTCAAGGCGATTTCTATTCTCGTCAAAAAGTACATTTATTGTCATTTTTATGTAACTGATAAGGTAGAAAAATCATGTTAAACATTTATGCAGTGCCTAGGAATTGGGGTATAGCGACACCGTGCTGGAAAAATGTTTTTGTTCTTTCATGTTAAATATGTATGTCCAACTACGAACCTTTTGAACTAGTTTTTTGACTGGTGCCGAGGTGTTTCTTTTGTAGTGCCTGAGCATTGGTCAACTTATGAACCCACATTTATTTATTATTTATCATTATTATTTTACTAAGTCCTACAACATTGTGGCTTTATTTTTGGAGCGCCTAGGCATTGAGCCTATGTATAATATTTATATATATTTTATCTAGGAGAAAAAAAAATTTGTAGGTTTGATTATATAAGACCATTATAGAAACTCAAAAGAAGGCAAAGAACTTTTCCCTTAGTCTAATTCTTAAGCTTCACAGGAATGTAATCTCCTTCTAATTAATCTTCAATTCATAATCTTTTACAACTAACGCTAAACTTACTACTGATAAATAGTAAACATATATATTGTGTTGCCTCCAAATAAGCTCTTAGTTCAATGTCCTCAATTTGAGATAGATTTTCTATTTTTTAAGGTATTTGACTAAATTAATAGATTTTTTAAATTGATCCAATTTTCTCCATAGTATGGCTTAAATTGTTGACCATTCACTTTAAAAATCTTATTTATATTTAAGTCTTAAATTTTGATGGCACCATGTTTATAAACCTTGACAATTAAGAAAGGACCTAACCATCTTGACCTTAGTTTTATTAAAAATAATTTTAATTTTGAATTAAATAATAATACTTACTGTCCATGGTTAAATTACTTCTTAATGGGCTTCTACCATGCCATTTTGTTCATTTATCCTTGAATTTTTATATGCACCCAATTTTATTTATTCTAACTCATTTACAACTATAACTCACTTCTCTACACTTATTTTGAAATCAATATTTAATTTCTTAATTTCTCAAAATGTTTTGTGCTCCAATTCCAATGGTAAGTAACAAACCTTCTCAAATGCTATTCTATTAGGAGACATTCCAATATGTGTTTTATATGCAGTATGGTAGGCCCATAATGCATCATCTAATATTATTATCAATCCTTTCTAATAGGCCCTAAAGTTTTTTTTTTACAATCCTCTTTATCTCCCTATTTGAAATTTCATCTTAGCCACTAGTTTAGGGATGATAGGCAACAACTATAGTATATTGTACTCCATAGACTTTTTAAATATTATTTCACATATTTGTTATAAAAATAAGAACCTTCATTACTAATAATGATTTTATGTGTTTCAAATCTTATAAAAATATTTTTCTTTAGAAATTTCATAATTACCTTAGAATCATTTTTTTGGTGTAGCTATTGCTTCTATCCATCTGGAAACATAATCAACACATACAAAAATAAATTCAATCTTATATGAAGAAACAAATGGTCCCATAAAGTTTATTCCCACACATCAAAAATTTCTACCTCTAAAATATAATTTAAAGGTGTTTCTTGATGCTTAAAGATATTTCCTATTCTTTAGCATTTATAAAAAATTTTAAAGTATTCATGTACATCTCTAAATAATTTTGGACAATAAAATAGACTTTGTAATATTTTAGCAGCTATTTTATTACCCCCAAAATGTACTCTATATTTAAAATTATGAAATGATTTTATAATTTCTAAAGTTTTATTATCATGTATGCATCTTCATAGAGTCTGATCTAGACACTTTTTATAGAAATAGGGTTTATCCCAAAAATAGAATTTTACATATGTAAAAATTACTTCTTTTGATTATAACTGATTTCATAAGTTCACAATATTTGCATACCATGGAATAACTTTATTTGTAAATGCAAATTATTGTTCATCTTGGAATTCTTCCTTAATATCTCCACTAAGTCTCAATTCTTTCTTAATTGTTAATCTAGATAAGTGATCAACTACTTGATTTTTAGATCCTGGGTTAAGCATCTTTTTTTAATAGATATTTAATTATGGCATAATCATTATATACTATAACTTTTGTTCCAACTAAATATAAAATAATTTTATCAAAAGCAAAGACAACTGCTAATAATTCTTTTTCAATTATTGAATAATTTAATTGATTTTCATTTTGAGTTTTTGTAGCAAAGTACATTACATGAAAAATTTTATTTATTTCTTTGGCGCAAGACTACTTTTATTGCGAAATCACTTGCATCACACATCAATTCAAAAGGAAGGTTCCAATCGGATGTTATAATAAGTGGTGATGAACTTAATCTAATTTTTGATAGATTAAAAGCTTCTTGACATTCCTTTATAAAATAGAGGCCATATCCCCCTTAATATGTTGAACATTGGTTTTATATTTTTGAAAAGTCTTTGATAAATCTCTTATTAAATTCCTCATGTTCTAGAAAACTTCTAACTCTTTTATATTATTGGTGGTGAAAGTTTTTCTATAATTTACACTATCACCCAATCTACTTCTATTTCTTTTTCTGAAATTTTAAGACCTTGTACTATTCTTTCTCTAACCATAAAATGACATTTTTCCCAATTAAGCACTAAATTTTTCTCTTCATATATTTTAAGAATAATTTTTAAGTTTTCTATGCAATGTTCAAATGTTAGATTAAAAAAAAATCATCCATAAATACTTAAATGTAATTTTCATTTAAATAAGGAAATATAGCCATCATATAATATTGAAAAGTAGTAGGTGTATTACATAAACCAAAAGATATTCTTCTAAAAGTAAAGCTAGCATAAAGATAAATGAATGCTATTTTCTCTTGATCCTCAAGTGCTATGACAATTTGGTTATATCTAGAATACCCATATAAAAAGTAATAATACGAATGACTTGCTAACTTATCTAATATTTGATCAATGAAAGGTAAAGAAAAATGATTTTTTTGTAGTGGCTTTGGTTAACTTCTTATAATTAATATACATCCTTTATCTTTTGATTATTCAAATAAGAATAATTTTATTATTTGCATTAGTAATAATAGTTATTCCATAACTTTAGGCACATAATAGATTGGACTTACCCATATACTCCCATATATAAGATATATAATTTATGCATCCAACCACTTTAAGATTTCTTTTTTTTTTTACTACTTCTTTCATTATAGGATTTAGTCTCCTTTAACTTTCTTTGAATTATTTACTATTTTCTTCCATTAGAATTCTATACATATTAAAGGACTAATTCTTTTAATATTTGCTATTGTCCATCCAAATGTTTTTATATGTCCTTTTTGAACTTCAATTAAATTATTTCCTTGATTTTCTTCTAAATCAGCTGAAATGATTAATGGTAATGTTGATGCTTTCCCTAGGTAAACATATTTTGAATGACTTGATAATGATTTTAACTCTATCTTTGGGGCTTTTATTATAGATGGTTTAAGATATTTTCTTCTTATAGATACTTTAAATGGTTCAAAATTTTCTTTAAACTGATTGGGTGTAAATCTAAGGAAATGAATATCTTAATATTCATCAATCATTATTTTTTATTTTTGTTCTTTAGAAGCATTTATGATATAAGAATCCAATTCCTTTTTATTTTAGTTTCACTTAACCCAATTCTATAACATTCTTCATTTCTATCATTAGAAAATTTAATAGAATTGAACACATTAAATTTAACTTCTAGATCATTTACTCTCATTATTAATTCCTCTTTTTGAACATCTAGCATAGTTCTTCTAGCAGCTAAGAAAGGTATTTTTTTTACTTGATACTTCATTTTCCTTATTTTTATTATTTAGTTTAATTTCTTTTAATTTCCTTCCACTTCTTAATTCAATTGCTTTACACTTTTCTTTACCTTTATCTTTAGGATTTACTTTAGTGTTACTAAGTAAATTTCCTTGAAGTCTATTTGTAATGTAATTAGCCAATTATCCTAATTGAATTTCTAAATTTCTACGTGAAGCTCCTTGGCTTTCTAGTTGAGTTCTCATTTGTATCACTATTTCTTCTAAATTCAATTTTTTTTTCCTTAGTTTGTTTTTGTGGAGGATATCTTGGTGGAATGCTAGGTCTACAGTTAGAGTTTTGAGGGTTATAATTTCTATTGTTCCAACTTCTCATGTTTCCACTTTGATTAAAGTTTGCATTATTATTTCAGGGAAATTTTGAGTAATTCCTCCTACCCTGATTGAATGTATTTGAATAAGAATCTTTTGGTTTATTTGAGATATAATTAAGAATTTCTAAAAATTGATGAGTTTGATCTTACATTACACATATTTCATTATTTTCTCTCACATAATTCATATAATTAATATTTTGATTAATTCCTAAACTATCTAATTTCTTAGATAGAAAAGCTACTTGTGAGCTCTACTTTGCAATCGTATCATTATTATTAATATTGGATACTTTCTTAAGATTTATTCTATCATACAACCATTTAAAATTATTAGTTGTCATTTCCTCTATTAAAGCATAAGCTTCATCAAAAGGTTATGACATTAAGCTACCTCCTGTTATTGAATCTATGATTGTCCTTGAAGATCCTATTAAGGCATTACAAAATGATTGAATAATAAGCCAATAAAGTAATAAATAATAAGGAATAATCACTCAGAAGAAACACCCTTGAGAATGCTCTCTACCATCTTTATTGAAATGGGTAGGTGTATATTTTTTAATGAGGAAGATTGATATATATTCAATCAAATTTCCCTTAACATTACATCAGAGTTTATTTTGATATGAGATCCAATTCTAATAAATGCAAGCCTTAATAGTTAATTACCCCTTTTATTGTAGTAAAAGAACGCTCTCGATTAAGGTTGGAAAATAAACATATCTGATTTGATATGAATTGGTGTCTAGCAGTGCATATTATGACATAATTGACTGTCATTTAACCTAAAGTGCATATTAGGGGGGATAATGACATGCCTGATGAAGATCTTATGGTTCTATCATCCCAGGCTATTATGATCTCTAGTCTACTTAGCCAAGGGAACTAGTTTTTGACCAAAGAATCCTTGTCAATAGCCATGGGTCTCATCATCCAAGGTGTTCTTATAGAGCTAGAGTAGTATTTATCTAAGGTGACCAATTTAAGTCAACCTTAGCTAACAGAAGACTTTTTCCTGTTAAATATATTCTATAATTCATAGCCTATTAAATATATTTTATAATTCATAGCTTAAGGAGAAAAGTCATTAGAGAACATACAGGCTATTACAGTGACTGAACTATAATGAAGTTATATGGATACCAAGCCACCTTGTGAGAGGGTTCTGGTTTATTTGCATTTCATGTGGTGCTATTTTGTAGCAAAACCACGTAGATAGAGGACACAGACCATGTCTTTACTAGCATGAGATTATTTGAGTATGATCATAGTTATATATTTAATTTGACATTAGCTCTTTTGTCAGCAAGTGTTATCTTAGCATATCATCCGTAACAAATAAATGATGGATGGGTGGATGATTGCTTACTTTAAGTTATGATAAATTTCATCAAACTTAAACATATCTCTTACAGATGAATATTACAATCAACACGACACTCATCGAGAAATAATTACATTTTGTTAACCTAGGCCCAATTATAAGACCTAATTGAGAATATTAAGCCATGAAGCATCTTGAGGTAATAGACATAAGCAATTATTATTATACAGGGGGCCATGCAAATTATTTCAAATTTATTTCATTTTGTTAGGATAGCGCTATAGTGCTGAACATGTAGAGCTTAGGTGATATCATGGGTAGCACAATACCTATCATTGGGTAGGTATTTATGTTTAAAGAGCATAGGATCAGCTGCCTTAGAACTATACATACAATGTCATAATGTTGAAGACAAGTTTTTATTTATTTTAATTTATTTAGATTGACATCCTGATCATCACCTCAGTATTAACCATTTAGCAACATGACACCAATCAAAGGTTGGTTTAGAAAAGCTGGTTGATGGACAATCACTTTAAATTGATAGGACAAGCTTTTTGACTAGTGTTATGGCATTGTGTCAGAGAATCACAGTGCCAAATCAATGACTGATGCACTTTTCAATTTCAAAATTAATGGTAATAAATTGCTCTTTTTGTTTGGCACACTAACCAACATGTCCAGTTGACCAGCATCTTAGCATTGTATTTGAAGTCATAAAGCTTGGCTACTATTCTAAAACTGGAGAGGGTAGAGCCTCGACATTGATATAAAAGCAACTTGGTGCTAATATTAAGGCATCATGGCTGTAAACAAAATTTATAAATAAACCCCTTGAGTTGCTCATTTTTTATTCTGCATTTTAGAGTTCTCTCTCTCTCTCTCTCTCTCTCTCTCTCTCTCTCTCTCTCTCTCTCTCTCTCTTTAAAAAATCCATCATACTAGTAAAATTCTTTAACAATGGCAAGAATAGTGTAGCTATCAATGAAACTAATAGATTTGTTAGTTTAGAAGCTGATGAGAGGTACCACTACACCCTCATATACAAGCATCTCATCCCGGAGAGGAGTTTCTCCATTGTAGCTGGGTGCATGTAGGGTATCATTCCTGATCGAGGCTGGGAGAAGCTAGCCTAGAACAAAAGATCTAGTGTCATCCCTATGGTGCAGGAGTTTTTTGCTAATGCGAAGGAGCACCAAAATAATCAAGTTTTCATTTGAAAAAAAAACTAATAAATTTTGACAATACTATTATTAATGTATATTATGATTTACTGAATGTAGAATATGATCAATATCTTTTTTATTATAATAATCATCCTGACTTGGATGAAATTCTTAATTTCCTCACTGTTAGAAATTTTAACATCTAGTGGAAAAGGTGGGAGGAGAAAATTATTAATTTTTCTACTATCGGTCTCACTAGTAAGGTCAATGCTTGGCATTATTTCATTTTCCCAAGCTGATTGCCATTGAAAATATCAGTGATATAGTTATGGATAAAGCCATTTTGAATTTTCTAATTCAAAAGGGGTTTACTATGGACATAGGGAAGATTATTTATAATTTTATCTATAATATTTTAAAGGTAGTACAATAGAAGGGTTTGGTCATCCTTCTCTTATTTATAGTTTATGTGTTGTGATGGGCACATCATTGGATTTCAATGAGGATGTCTTTATACAAAAGGCTCCCTTGAAAAAAAGTCATTGAGGGATTTTTCTCTAGGACAATGGTGGGGGAAAGTTGACACTCCCCTCAATCTAGACCCAAATCCCTTAAGACTATAAACAAACAACTCCAAGAATTTGGAGGAAAAATCATAGGTTTAAGAGTGACACTAGTCAGTGCTAGTAGGAACTGGAGAGAAAATTTGACCATCATATGGGTCAACAACAGCAATAATTTTTATACATAGTCAAGTTTAATGCTTCACTTGTTCACATGTTTGGAAACTGTGGCTTTCATGCGGGTCTGGGCCAATCTTCTTTTTTTGTGGCACCTCATTATCGGCTTTATTTGAATGCCCCTCCAAAGTTGGAATAAGAATAAGAGGAGGAGGATGATGTTGACTATGATTATTAGTTTCCCTCCACTTTTTTATTTTATTTTATATTCTTTCTCTCTTTCTTTATATAGCTTATGTAATGATTTTTTATTTTAATAAATATTTTAATTTACTTTGCATATTCATGCATTATTGTGTATGTGTTCTTCTATTTATCATTTGAAAGCTCCATGATTAAAATAATAAAAAACTTCCTAACTTAGAATGACTTCAGAGAGGCTGCAGCTCAACACTGCGAATGCATTACTTAGGCGCTCCTAGCCTACATAACATAAGCTTAAAACTTGAGAGTCCAACACCTTGGTGCTAACTATGTGGTGCTGTGACACTATTATAATAGTTATTTGATCCCTCTTACCCAAGAGGTCAGCACCTTGGTGCTTAGTATGCAGCACTGCGATGCTCTTAAGACCATTATTTTTATCATTCCACTTGAGAGTCTGGCGCCTTGGTGCTTAAAGTGCGGCACTGTGACCCGACTATGGATAAGACTGAGACTTTTGATTTTCCAGGTGTGAAATAGCTTCCACACCGTGGCACTTGTGTTACAGTGCTGAGGCATTGTTTGATGACATTCATTAATCAACTCGAAGCATGGTGCTTTAGTTCTATGATCATAGTGCCTAGGCGCTATTTCATTGGTGCCAAAAAATTCAAATTTTGGTAGCGTAATGCCTTAGCAATGCTAAAATTTTTACATATGTTAGTGCAAAGTACTCTTCTCCCTTATTCTGGATCTAAGATTGAAGAAGGGAAAGTTTTGTTTCACACTCGAACTAAGTTTGATAGTGGAAGGTATGTCATTTATGTGCTAAACTTATAACACTGTGCTCTGTATACCCAAAAGCTTAGCGCAGTGACGACTGATGTCAGGCGTTTTAGTGCTAAGAGACTATATTTATTAAAGAGCTTGGCACCGTGATACCATATTTTTGGTGCCTTGGTGCTCTAGATAGAGCTTTCATGATTTCTTTCATGAGAGCTTGGTGCCTCATCACCGCGGTGCTCTGGGATGGAAATGCTTATTTTGAACCAAATTCTTGAAGATTTTAATTGATTTTTATGAAAATTCAATAGTGTAACACCTTAGCAATGCAAGATTTTTACATATTTTAGTACTAATCACTCTTCTCTCTTATTCCTGATCTAAGATTGACAGAGGGATGATGCTTTTTTTTATGGTAAAACCAAGTTTAATAGTGGAGGCCTTCAACATTCAAAATTTTGACATTTTTTAAGTCATTAGAAAGCATTATTTTTTACTAGATCTAAGTTGACAAATATGCACTCTTCCATATCTCATTGGATCCAAGATTGATGATGGAAATTTTGTTAATTTTTTTTAGGAAGAAATCATGTAAAGAAAACATTTTCGAAAGTTTTTTTTACCTAGAATTGATGAGAGTAAGTCTTGATTTCCTTTCTTGCATGAGGAGATTGCTCTTGTGGCTGTGGGAAGTATGTTGTCGAGAGGGCAGATGATTAAGAGCAAGAACAGTAAAAGGAGTTAGAGTGAGAGTGAAGGAGGAAGAAAAGAGAAAGAAAGAGAAAAAAGTGGAGTACTTTTTCCTCTTTTATAGAGATTCCCCTATCAATGGGGAGGTTTTCTGCCCCATAATCGTCCCCCTCCCTTACTTTAATTGGGCAGTTTGGGCTCATGGAAGGAACGATGGTTTTCTTTCTTCTAAAATTGAAAAGACATTATTATAACACCTTAACACTGTCTTATTTGATCAAACAACTGTTAGGAAAAGTTTGGGCTTTTGGATGCCGTGAGGCAGTTGGGAGCGCCTAGGCGCTGCAATTTTAGCATCGTCGCACTATAGGCTGAGACGCTCCTATCTTCTTTTAGATGCAAACAAGGACATTTCATTAATAATTTTTATACCTTTTCCAAGCCTCATATATAGATTCAAACAAATGATGTAATATCATTTCTTTTTGTGAAAAATATTCTGCTAGAAATTTTATACTAATTCATTCTAAGTTATTATAGATCCTTGAAATAGTGAATTTAACCACATTTTAGCTTTATCTCTAAATGAGAAAGGAAATAACCATAATATGATAACATCATCGCTTACCCCATTGTGTTTAAAGGTTACACAAATTTCTAAGAAATTAGCAATATGTATATCAGGATCTTCAGTAGGTGAATCCCTAAACTGAGTATTTTGCACTATTTGAATTACAGACAATTTTAGTTCAAAATTATTGGCTTGAATAGTTGGTCTATCAACACTTTGATGCATCCATCTACTATTGGTATGGCATAATCCCTAAGAGGTCTAGATGGCTCTCTTACTTGTTGATTGTCCATTGTTAGTGTTCTTACATGATTTCTCTTTACTTTTCTAATTTTCTTGCAAAGTCATTCAATTTCTAAGTTCAATGGAAGTAATTCTATAGTTTTGTCTCTATCCATGCATTGTTTAGTAATTATAACTTTGGTTTAAAACTAAAACAACAATCACTAAACAAATATAAAGATATATCACACTTAATACATAACACACATACACATAATAGAAATTTTGAATAAAAAATAGTCCAATAAGACTAATATTAACAATGAAAATTACTACATTACTTTTAAGCCCCAACAAGAGTGCCAAAAAATTGATTGATATTTTACCTTATAAAAAAGTGCATATGTTGCATCAAGTAATATAGAATGAGTAGAGTATCATTCCTATGAGTATTAGGGTAAAACTCTATCTTAATTTTATTTTAAGTACTAATCTTTTTAAAACTTGATTTTTGTTCAATATAATGTAAAATGCTCTAGTCAAATAACTATATACTATTTTGCAAAGATATTAAAAAGACTAATTTTTATATTTTTATAAAGAATGTAGGTGTTATTCATAATTTTAAAAATAGTACTTTGTATTTATGAAATTTTTAGATTATGTATTATACTAAACTAAATAGTCAAATTAATTTTAAGGTTATAGTGTCAACCAAGAGAAAAAATGTTATACCCTCTATGTCTAGACAAGTTTAACAAAACCAATCCCATCATCTAGTTTTCTACCTGGTGTCAAGTAAATTATGATTGGCCACATTACTCATATTTTTCTTTAAATGATTGTAAATCCTAAAAATAATTATATGTTTATTTACTATTTAGCACTCTTGGACTATTTTTGCACATCAATGATTATTTAGCACATTTTTTTCCTATTTTAAAATTATTCTTCTAGGATTTTATCGATATCTCTAGTTCACATTTGATTTTAACTTTGCAATAGGCCAGATCATAAGTAAATAAAGCTTGAGAAAAGTAAAACATCATTTTCGTTAAAAGTATGAACAATTTTCTTATATTACTCCACAAACATAGTTTAATATAATACAAACACTAAAAAATTTACATGAATTTAGGGCACTTTATAGATTAGTGCTTCATAGTATAGAAGAGAGATATCTCATTAAATATCATAAAATAATATGTAGGATAACTAGAGAATAAAGGAAATAGTACACCGAGTAAGTATTCTAAGTAAGCCCTACATGATCGTCAACTACTTCCTCATGTTAATATCTAGCATCCCTTGATGAAAATCTTTGATTGTTGATCTCCTTCTCTACCACTTACTTAAGAAAGATACTCTACCACACTATCCTCATAACACTCTTATAGCACTTGGAGTGTCACTCTCTAAGTGCCACAAAAAACTCATACACACTTACACTCACTCCCCCTCTTGCCAAAATTTTCAAATAAAGTTATTTACACCAGAAATGTCCCCTATTTGTAGCCTAAAAGTAGCCCTGATTAGTTACTCTTATGCTATTGCCAAAACTATCTCAAAAACTACTTGAAAATATCTTTGAACCATCATGAATCTATTTTATTAGGATGTAGCACTGTGACATTATTAATATAATAATCGATCTTGGCACTATGCTTCTCTCGCTTCATATTATTTTTCCTTCGGTATAGCACTGTGGTGCTACTTACATAGCACTTAGGTGCTAAGTTTACTATAAAATTTTTCCAAAATGTGCCTATTCTAGGGCCTCGACATTGCTGTTATAGCACCTAGGCACTAGTTTCATTATTAATTTATTCTAAATTCGGCTATTTTTATGTAGCTCCTAGGCGCTGGGCCTAAATTTCTTCATTTTAATATTTTTGAGAATTTTCTTATTATAACACAAAATATAATTACAATAAAAATACTTTTACATATAAAAACATGTTAAATGCATTATAATTACATAATTTTTTTATAAAGTTAACACTTATCAGCTTTGATTTAAATCTCTTTGGATATTTAATTCCTTCTTCAAGCTCCTTAGTATGTGAATCTTCATAATCTACTTGCATATACTCTTCTTATTATATGCTTGGTTGGGTAAGTTACTACTTGAGTCCACTCGCTTTAGAGAATAGGTCAGGGAGTTGATTCTGATCCTTTAGGATTTATTAAATTTTGAAGTATTCCAATCTGTTAACCTTGACTTTTAGTTTAAGTAATTATCTTTGTAGTGACTCATCTCTTACTTCATAGTTCTTGTTGATAATATTAATCATGAGCTGTGAGTCTAAATGAGCTATGATGTGTTAAGAGCTGAGTCCTTGAGTGAATCTTAATCTAATAAATAAAGCTTTATACTCAGTTTGATTATTTATCATTTCAAGTTAAACTTCACTAACTATATTATGATGATTTTCACTAGACTTTTCAATTCAAAGCCTACTGCTATATCTTGTTTGCCTAAAGAACCATCCAGTTATAAGTGCCATGAATGCTCCAAGTTGCTGGGAAATTATGTGAATTCTTGAATTATACAAGAAAATTAGTGAGTTCTTGAACCTTAATTGTTATCATAGGCGAGTAGGATATATCAAACTCTTTTAGCTCTATTAACCATTTTAAAAAACCTGCTAATATGATCAAGAATGATAAGTATTTATTTAAGCATGTTATCATTGATGATGTGAATTGAGTGAGCCTAAAGTATGGTTAAAGTCATCACACCGATAAAATAAGTGTGTGTGTCAGAGAGCTTTTCTCATGATTGGATAATGTAACTCGACACCATTTAGGGACTTTCTCACATAATAGATTGATCATTATCTTCCACTTTCTTTTTTGATCAGAATTGAACTAACCAAGTCTTCTCCAACTCTTTGGTATAATAATAGAGCCTCACCCTCCTTTGGGCTTTATAGTAATGGTGGTGAGGTGAGTAAGATTTTGAGATCATTGAAGGATTTTTTGCACTCCGTTGTCCAATCAACACTTACATGGCGCTAATTGGGTGCCCTTTTACACATGGCATAACACCATTAGACCATACAGGATCCATGTGGATCCCAAGTCAAAAGGAAACATGGATGCAGGATCATTTAGAGCTGTTTGATCATAGATCAGATGGCTCAAATTTGATCCTAATTTTCTTAATAAATTAAATCAAATGGTGTAACTAAATCCCAATCGTTTGCTCCAAAAAAGGAGTAGATGGTAGGGATTATATACATGTCCTTGATGCTATAGAATTAAGGATTATCCATCCTTTGTGGATGATCTCTGACTATTGAAATGATGAAACCATGCCATTTTAGCTACAAATCGATAAAGGATAAATTTCCAATACATCTAAATTCCTTGATTTAAATATAGATCAAATCGACTTCACAAAGTACCAAACTGAAATGACTTAGTGGTTAGTTTTGAAGAATACCTTGCCAGCGTTGATCCTCGATGGAAAGGATAGTTTGCACACCTTTGTGGGGATGTAGTGAGCCTCTCAAAGAAGTTTCACATCTTGCCTCCCCCATGGATCTCAGTGTAGATCAAAGCTTCACTATTTTCCATCGGGTGTAACCATTTTATGGTTCACCAGTGGCGGGAGGGACGGGCAATGGTTTGATTGTGTTTGTTTTTCCCCATAAAATGTGTAAAAAAGGTCAATTTTGAGTGAGGAATGGTCCTCCCATGTTTCTATGTTTGGCCGAGAGCTTATCCATCGACTTTGACAAATTTTGGGCTTGTCGGTGGTGAGGAGTCCGATGAAGAGCTTGATTCTTTATTTCTTCACCTTAGGGGTGTGTGAGGATGTTGCAATTGCCTAAAGGAAGCTTCCTTCCTCTCTTTCCATGTATGGCAAAGACCCCTGGAGGAAGATTTAGGGTGGCCAAAATCAAGCCGCTGTTGGTGAGAGGCAAGGATAATGAGTGGATTTTGCCTCTCTTCACCTTGTAAGTTAATTGAAATGGCTATCTTTCTGGAGAAGAAGTATCTTTCATCTCTTTTTTCCTTAGTTTTGAGCTCCATTCCATAGAGAAATTAACTTGGATTTTTTTATGTGATTACCACCCTTGGAGGCTAACTCTAATGGGTGGTGAACTGATTGGGATTAACATAAATCAATTGGGATAAAGGGAGGGCTGGGTTATGGTGAAAGGCAAATTGGATTTTATTTCTTTGCGTGGAATTTTTATTTCCTTCTCCTTAAAGATATAATTCATTCTCCATACATTGACAACCCTACAAACTCTTTCGGTTTTAGTTGATCAAAACAACCCATGTATTGGTCAAAACACAAGTCCATTCGATTTGGAGGGATTGAACCTAGTTTAATGGCATTTGAAATTGAAAATTTAATTTATTGAATTAGATTTAATTGTTAATTTTGAGTTTAATTACTCCATGGATGGGGATTTTAATTTGGAAATTTAAATGGGTTTAAGTTAATGTCAAAACCAATTTAACTTAATTAAAGTGTAACTGACATCATTTTAATCACATGTGTGGAATGATTTGAAGTAGTTAATTCTATTTAGTTCAAAATTGATTTCAATTTTGATCCAATTAAACCCTAATTAGGCTTAATGGGTTAGGATGAACTCATTTGGGTCAAGTGGCCAAATTGGTCAAATTAGGCCCAATGATTGATTAGATTGCGTTCATTGATGATTTTCAAATAGTTATAAGTATTTTATTTGGATTAATTTAAATTTAATTTATATTTTGATCTCAATAAGGTTCATTTGGGTTTATTTAGATCATGTGATCTAATTAGCCAAAATAAGGCCTTATTAGGTTGAAATTTATATTATTCATGTTTAATAATGTTCATTTTATGATTTTGAATCTTTGGAATGATTCAATTTGGTCTCATTTTTGGTGGTTTGACCTTTGAATTATTGGGATCGATATAAGTGAACTCTATGTCAAATGGTTGACTAACTTTGACCTGCATTTGGATTTAGTTTTAAATCCATAATGACTTTGTGTTGCTTTTTTATTTGATTTGATTTTAATTTTTTTTGAATTTATTTGAATTTTGTTAAGTTTAGGTGATTTTGAGCTTAAGTCAGGCAATTGGGTTAGCCATCCCACTTACCTTAGCCAAAGTTCAATTAGATTTAATTTTCGATTAGAGTGTGTTCAGGTCAATAATTTATTTATATTTGGGTTGGGTTCGGATTCACTTAATTCCATTTGGTTGGGTCAAGCCTTGATAGAATTCAAGCATACTGATCCATGCTTAGTCCTATCCTTGACATTCATAAAGAATGCTTACTGAGAGACTCACTTCTCTCCAATTAGCTATTAGGAAGGGGCTTTTAATGGCTTAATCCAATCAAATTGGCTTGGGTTGAAGAAAGGGGTATTGATTACTTAATCTTGATGACTTAATTCAATCCTTGTCATTTCAAGGATGCCTACTAAGGGACTTACTCCTCTTTGGTTAACAATTGAGATGGCATCTTTAAAGACTTAATCCAACTTAAATAGTTCAAAGGGAGGAAAGGGGTCTTGATGACTTATACTTAACCTCAATTTTGACAAATAGGAATAGGGTCTTGATGACTTAATTTTAGCCTAAATAGTCTAATTCATATGAAAGGGGGTCTTAGTGACTTAATCCTATCATGTGAATAGTAAGAATGGTTCCATGAAAGGCTTGCTCCAAACCTATGGGAATGGTGCACAAAGGCTTACTCAAAACCTAAGAAAGATAGGAGAAGGGTGCCACGGAGGGCTTGCTTCCAACTCAAGATACATATTGGAAAGGTTCCGCGAAGGTCTTACTCCTAACCTATAGATGACATGAATGAGGAAAAGGGGTCTTTAGTGATTTAATTCCTAATCCTCAAGTCTTTAACAAAAGGGAGGTGTTGAAATGATTTGCATCTACTCCTTGATTTTACTAATTCTTCTTACACATGAAAAAGTTTAGTGAAGAAGATTTCAAAGATTTGTAGTATTATTTGAAGAAAGATTTGGACTCTGTCAATTTTTGACCCGTGCATAATAAGCCAATGCCATAGGCATAAAATTTTCATCATCATTTTATTTATCTCTTTTTTTTCTAAAAGTTATACACAATTATATCAGATGTTTAATCTACTTTAACCAATACATCATATGGTATTAGCCTGAGATATTTACTTTTTAAGATTGCATGCAACTTTCTAGTTTCTAAGCAGCAAAAATAAAAGTCAAACAATTCTTCTCAAGTGATGGATATTTTGTTGAGTATGTAGCTTATATGGAATTTTCATGATTTTATTTATTAACATAAGTGAACCAAGCTACAATTGATATGTATTCCCTTTTTTTTCTTTTGATATGAATCTATAGCTTATAGGGCCTTCTCTTCAATTCTTTAATGATTTGAATTTAATAAAGATTAAGAGATTTCTTTAATGATATAATTGATATAGTATTGAGGAATGAATGAGAATCAAGATTTGGAAGCTCTTAGATTCTTTCAAAGGTATATATATATATATATATATATATATATATATATATATATATATATATATATATATATATTACTTCTAATCAATAAATAAATTGGGACGGTTGAATTTGAAATGTTTAAGAAATTAAGATTCACCTAATAATTTTGAGATAAATTTTCTTATGTTGGATTATCATTCTTTAAAAGTTTCTTTGAATGATACTTTATAGATTGCTTTAATTATTTATTTTACTTTTTGCTTACTTTTAATCCTTTTAAGTTCTATTATAAGTTCTCTGAAATTACCTCAAAGATATATTTTAGGAATATGCTTGTAGTGATATAATCATTTTTAAGTAGTAGTAAGTTCTATTTTCTTTCTCTTTTTTTGCAAGATTTTTTAATATTACACTTCACTTGATTAAGAGTGAGGCTATGAAAAACCTTGATCATGACCTTTTGATAAATTATCCCACCATTTTGAGAATAATACGACCATGTAGCAAAATATCCTCGTAGAGATTCTCAACACCGCATGCTTATTTTTTAATAGTTGTCTTATTTTGATTACATTCAGATAAGTTACCCACGGATGGGAATAATCTTAAGTATAGAAGCTTTATTAATTATGAAGTCAAATGTGAATAATAAAACCCATCTTCAAAATAAAGCCTTGTTCGAGTCTCAAGATTTGACACATGTAGATTTGACCAATTTCTTTTATTTTTTTTTATCTATTTGCTGTGATGATGTATGCTAACTAAGAATAATATTTTCTTCCCATGTAAAGCTATCATTGACCAGATTTTTAATTTAGCAGCATCTTGCTTTTTCTTTGAAGTCTGACCATATACATCAAGGGGCTTAATTTATTGAAATGACATCAAGTTTAATCTTGAACTTATAAACCATTGCATCTGGAGATAAAAAAATATTTCATTTTAATTCTACATAAAATAGTCTTTAAGCTCTAATAATAACTGGATTAGGTCATCAATATCTGACTTGCTAAAGCATGAGCTTATTGATGTCATTTGTAGATCAATTTATGTTTCTAAACTTCTTTCTCTTAACTTGTCAATTGTGGATTGAGTGCTTCTTCAAGTTCTTAGGGTGCATCCTAAACTTGAAGGTTATTTAAGTCTTTGACACATCTAAACAATATTTGGAGTTTAGAGTGCTTTTTGAAGAGAAATTCAGAATCCTGCATATTAATCGATTCTAGTCTTGTAATGGCTCTACAATACTAAACCTTAAGCTAACTTCTTAGTTTCAATTTCTTTAAAGCTTTATAGCTTTTGTTGATTATGGCTCATATTTTTAGGCCACTTGTGAGAAATTGAATCTTACTTGATTGAATTTTTGATAGATAAAGGGATACCTAAAAAGATAAATCCATTATCTTTTGATATTTTTTTATCTTCGAGGTTTACACCTTTTATCAAATTTAAAGATGAAGGTGTAAAATTAATTTTTTTATATTTATTTTAAGTTAGGTGTTGCTTTTGACTTCTAACCCTCACAATCTTATTTGATATAAAAGTGTTAGAGTTAAAGTGCCCACAAACTCAGGAATATTAGACTTCACCCTTTAGCTCTTGCATATCGTCCTTCCATCATTTTTATTTTCTTTCTTTCTTTGTTTATTTTGTCAACATTTCAATAGCATTTCAACTTTTGGTAAGATATTATATTTGATATTTTTTTTAGATACAACATTTACTAAGGCACTGGATGCATTTGACTCTGTCTTAAAATAAGATTTGGTATAACACTTTACATTACCAATTCTTTTCTTATTTTGAGTGATCACATTACTTAGTAATAAATTTTTGATTCTTTGACTGAATACAAGATTTGGTAAGGCCCTAAGAAAATTTCAAACTTTTATTTCTTATTTCCTTATTTTTTATTTGTATTGCCTTGATTTTACATTTTAGACTAATAGAAGAAAATGACATTCTTAAGGACTCTGATGTCATGAATGTGAATTTTCTTTCATAATGATGATTATTTTTTTATTTGGGTTGGATAGGACCATCCAAGAGCATTAAAGATGTTTCTGAATTCCTAGGATTTTTCTTTAGTGTTTGAATTATCAATCTCAATCAACGTTATAATTGAGATTACGATTTTCAAGATGAGTTTTTCCAAGAGTAAATTTTTTGGAGTTTAAAACTCCTTTTCTTTTTTTTGACTGAATCTATATGACACCATCACATCATAATTAGATTAAAATTATACTCAATTTCATATATATATATATATATATATATATATATATATATATATATATATATATACAATTGATGTTGACCGATGCACCCGGATCAACAAAATTTTTGGATATTTTTAAGAATTTATCACATTGACTATGAGATGTTGATTATATTCAATAATTCCTAGTAGTAGATCTTCATCAAAGAAGATAACCTAGAACTTTATAGTGGAATGTTACATCAAAAGGTTGCTAATAATTAAAGAAGTCAAATTATGAATTTGCATAATGCTTTGATTAATGATTCATTTTGTTTTTCATTTCATTTCATTCGTTTTTATATATAGCATTATGATTCTTAATTTTGCAAGCAACTTCTCTAGGATGGACAAAAACACCTTAATCAATATTTTGAAATGAATAGATTTTTTAAATTTTTTTTGGTTTCTTTGTTTTCTTTTGAGATGATTTATTTTCCATTTCATTTCAGTGCTATTTGAGGTGGTAAGACTATACCATTTTGAATTTAATTTCAGTAATTCACTCTAATACAAAGGGAGGGAGGGTAGGGCCAAGTCTGTCCTTAATGGATCTTTGTGTTCTTTTATTGACTTATTAGAACCAAAATGTTTAATTTAATAATCTATATTTTTCACTCTAAAGGATAGAAACATCACTATTGGGACCCAATCTACAAAATTATCTTGAGGTCTTGAGATTTGAGAATTATTTTAAAAAGATCTAAGTCTTCATTTATTTTGTCTTTAGAATTTGTCCTTAACATCAATTAAGGCTATTTATGAAATATCAATCATCCAATAGGAAAAGATTTCCATTAATTTAAATTTATAAGTTTAAATTTCATTTACTTCAACCTTATCAAGAGGATTGAAATCTTCTTTTACCAACTTCTCTTTATCTTATTAATTAGGAGCAAAAGAGAAATTATGTCACCTTTGTTCATCTTCTCCTTTTGACTCCCTCCTAAACTCTTAGGGTTTTATGGTTTTTAGAGGGTTTAAAAGAGGTTATCTCTAAGTCACATCATAAACAACTGATTGCCAAATTTTTGGTGGATGTTGAGAGATAATTCTATTAAGACTAAAGCTGAATTTCATGTGCATGCTAGTTTCTTTCTACAGAGGTTGAAGGCTCACATTTGTTATCCTTAGTCAACCTCTGCCTACCCAGGGTCAACAAAGCATTCTTTTTAGATGATACTTATCCCACTTTTTATAATTTTCTTGTAGGTTAACTCTTTTTAGAATGCAACTCAAGCATCAATCATGGCAGTAAAGGGGACAATAGGTAAAACTATACCCACTTCTTTTCATTTCATGAGTTTTCCTCAAAAATGGAAAGAACTCCTTCATTTTAGTATACATTCTTAGTTGTTCCCTATAATTGAATGTATTAAAATAATGGGGATTAATTTGGTGACCTTGTCCTGACACTCTCTAGCTTTTGTACAATGCTAAGATAAAATCAAAGACAAAGAGGACTTTGTGATTTTCTTTTCAAAATTTAAAATTTCTTTTTTTAGATGATTTTCAATATTTTTTGAAAATGATATTTCTATTTTATTATTACATGATATCAAATCCATTTTAACCCAAAATTAAGTTTAATAGAAATGTCTTTAGTTTTTTTGAATCTTATTGAAAATCTTAAGTGGGTGGTTCTAGGACCCAATCATTCAACTATGAGAAATGAAGAGTTCTAGAACCTAAGTTAAGGATGTTGGATGAGCTCTACCAAGGAAGAAATGGAGAGGAATCCAATGGAAAAAAAATAGTCCTGACCCATAAGTGGTACAAGTACACTGCTGATCTATAGAAATAAAAGTCTATTTCTAAAGATGGAGAAAGGAACTGATCCCTAGCGTAGTCACCAAAAAAATCTATTTGAATTTTTATATTTTGGAACACCATGTAGATCTTGCAGATACTTAATTAGGTAATCAAATATGTTATGAATGGATAAATATATTATCTCAAAAGATAAACATACTTTTTTCATAATGGATTCGATTACTTAAAAAGAACTCTTAAGGTTGATTAGTCTTTGATGTACTAGAGATTTCTCTCTTGAACTACATGGAGAAGTAGAACAGGGTTTATTTTATTGTAGGGTTCATAGTTCCCTATAAGGGCAAGCCTCTAAAGTTAATTACATCTTAGAAATTAAGGATCTCTTCCTAAGAATACTCTCAATTAAGGAAATAAATTTTTATTCTATGGATTTTAAATCTGGTCTTAAAAGGATGATTAAATTAGAAATTCAATAGGGAACACTCTCGAAAGGGAAAGAGTTCTTTTTGGAGACCAATAAAAATTAAGTAGGAAATTCCTATAGATACTTGGATGCCTGGTAAGCATTTCAACTATCCTACTATTAAGCTTTATAATTTTGAGATTAAATTTAGTAGATTTGGATTGACATTTTACTAGAAATCTAGGACTTAGATTCATGCAGCACAAGAGTATAGAATTGCCTAGGTTTGAAGACTTATTCTTAGAAAGATGTTTCAGAGCCTAAATCTACAAGTGCTTATAGCACAAGTCATAGGTTTGACCTAGTTCAATTTTTGGGAATTATAGATTCTTTATCTCATTTAAGAAAATGAACCTATCCTTAACTTTTCTGGACTTATCACCCACTTAGAAGGGGTGCCAGCTAACACCACCTATGCGATTTTTTTTAAATTCATGAGTTGAGTCTTCATGTTATGTATGATGGCTAAGCTATTATACTTTAGGAATTAATTCATGAACCTAAACTCACTTTCTAAGCCTAAGATCATGTTATGTATGATATGCACCTAACTAATGCAATAAATTTAATTTTTTATGTTCTGACTCACAATTTATTTAAGGGCATGGGTATGGAATTTATGCCTATAATGATATGTAGTTAGAAGTAGTAATGGTCCAAATCAGAAAGAGAAGGCACACTTCCCCAAGAATGGTGGCCATTTTCAAACGTCAGATGCCCCTTTAAGTGCAATGGGTGAAGCGCCCAATTCAAGGAGTATGAATAATATGCTATCATGTTTCGCAAAAGGTAATTGTTCCTAGTTGTTTTTAAGTTATGCTTAGGGATTTAATTTGTACAAGGTTATGAGTTTATTTATTTATTTGTTTAAGTTGTATAAATTTATATTATTTAGACATTTTAACTTTGTAGGTGCCTAACGTTCCAAGCATTTCATCATAGGAATACAATCATAGAAAGAAACCTAGAAAAATAAGTTATTTGTAATACACACCCAAAATAAATTAAACCAATTTAATTATAACATGTTAATGTGGTCGGGTATTATTGTACACCCTGGAAGAAAGAGAAAAATGGGCAGCCAAGCTCTACCCTTATATAGCCTGGCATAGAACTAAAAGTTTGATCTATTGGGGTCATCTTCAAGGATCATCTTCTTCTTTAGGGATCTCTACGGGTTTCACAGGGGACCATTGAGACCATGCATTAGTAGGGTTAGCTCCTGCATTTCCTAAACCCCATAGATCCTAACCTAAATTTGGCTTAAATTATATTTAAAATTCCAAAAATAAATTCCTAAACCATTCAAAATAGATATTAGGAAATAAAATAAACATTTCGATAGTGATATTTGCAAACATATGGGCATAGTACTAGTTGCTTGCCAAGCCCACCTATCTTATTTGGTTTTCTTGCAAGGACATTATATATATATATATTTATTATAGTATATATATATATATTATAGCATAGCATAACCCTTGTAAAAAATAGTATTAGGCTAAAAAGAACGTCCTACCATCTAGATTAGAAGGAAAACAATCTTAGCCATCTAGTCTAAAATATTACACAATAAAAAAACTCATATTACATCATAGAATATCACAAAACATTGATTGAACCTAAGTCTAGTGTCGATAGCCTAATAATCTAGTGTGTGACCAAATGAGCTTGTATGGTTCAAGTTTAGGTTTTAGTTTTTGATTTGTTTTCATCATTTGTTTAATTTACCATTGGGTAGTTTCAATTTAAGTAACTTGGTTGATTTGCATTTTTTTTTTCAATTTTTTAATTCCATTTTATGTTACAGTGGAATTTAAGTTTAAAAGAATGAAGAATTAAATAAGTCCCAATTTGGGTGGAACCCATTCTATTCAACATCATAAATCCTTATAGAATGGATTTTCATCCATTATAGAAGGTCAAGCTAATGTCTTATGTATCGTAATTAACCTTTTTTGGATTCATTTGAGTGATTCATTTTAATTTGAGTTTGATTTGATTAATATTTTAATTTTTTTTAAGTTTAGGGTTTATGCAATCTAACCTTATTAAGATTTTAAGATTTCATTCTTGATTCATTTCTTTTGATTTGATTAATGTTTGTTTGGTTTGGTTTATGATCTTTTGGTTTATAACATTGGGTTAAAATTTAAAGTGTTTCCTTTCATTTAATTAAAAGTTCATTTGATTTGATCATACTTATTTATTTCATTAATGTTTATAAATTTTGATGAGTTAACTTGATTTGTTGACCTTGATTATTCTGAATTTTAATTACTTGACTTATTTGAATTTCACTTGATTTCATTTATTTATTTCATCAATGTTTATGTTCATTAGCTTAAGTGAATCCACTTAATCCATTTAAGTTGATATTATAATTCAAGATTAATTTAAAGGTTTTGGTTTCAATAATTAATTAATTTATTAAGAATTTATCAAATTAATAATTTAAGATTTGATTTTTATTTTCTCTCATTTCATTAAACCCTAAGTATGTAATTAATAAAAATCTTTAACTTCAGAGGGTTAGAAAGTTTTCTTCAAGTTTCTGATGAAAATTAAAATGTTTTAGGTTGATTTTATGAAATTTTATAATTTTTATGATTTTATGATTTATTATTTCACTTAATTTGACCTAAGGATTGAAAATTCAATAACTTCTAATCCAGATGTCATTTGACCCTGAAATTTTTATGGTAAGTGGGTTCCTTGCCAATTTAAGTTCTCTAAGGTTTCAACTTAATTATATATGTAATTTAGGGTTAATTAAAATTTTAATTAATTCAATAAAAATTAAATTATGCCTAAATTAGATAAAATTGATTAGGGGTTTTAATTTTCTTGAATTCTAATGTTAAATATGCATATATAGATGGTTTGCTTAGAATTTTTGGAATTTTGGTTGATTTATTATCTTTTTTTCAAATTTAGATTAATTAATTTGATTAATTAATTCAATTAACTCTTAAATTAGGTTATTTTGAGGATTATGGGATTTTATTAAGTTTTAATGATGTATTTGAGTTCATTAAGATTTATTATAATGATTCAAGTTAATTATATCATTTTTAATGATTTTCATAATTTAATAAAAATTTATTTCATTAAATTAAGGCCTATGGCTTAAAAATTTTGTATTCTAAGATTTACTTGCCAATAAATCATGAAAAATTTAACTTAGGTATGTTTTAACCTTAATTTAAATTCCCCAAAGTTTCAAATTAATTAGTTTAGTAGCTTGAGTTTAATTTAGTTTGATTATTTTTATTCAAACAAAAATTAACCCAAAAATTCCTAATGTAAATTAGAGATTTTGGGTTTAATGGATTCTCCCCATGGAGATGAATACTTATTTGCATTTTTTTTTGTGGTTTAGTATTATAATTTATATGATTTTTTAATGATATAGTAATCTTTTATCATCTTTTAATTAGGAAAATCATTTTTCCTACTTGATCAAGTTAGCCCATATACGATGCTGACTCGATGCCCTTTTACACGAGGCATAACGCCATTGGACCCCGTGGATCCCACATCAAAAGGTGGTGCAGACTCGAGATCATTTGGAGCCATCTGATCCATGATCGAACTACTAAAATTTGAGCTAATTTCATAATGTATTAAATCAAATGGTACAACTAAATCATAACCATCGCTTCCAAATAAAAGAAAAGGATGGTTGGGATTATCCTTCCTACCAGAGAACTGAGGACCCTTCACCCTTCACAGATGATCTTTGATGATCAGAATAATGAAATTGTGCTATTTTAGTTGTAAATTGATAAAGGATCTATTTCCAATCCATCTAAATGGCTTGATTTTTGTGTGGATCAAATCAACTTCGTAAAGTCCTAAACTTTGATGACTTAGGGGTCAATTTTGAAGCATTCCTTGCCTACATTGATTGTCGATGGTGGGGACAATTTGTACACCTTTATGAAAATGTCGTGAGCCTCTAAGAGAAGTTTCACATCTTGCCTCTCCATGGATCATCGTGTAGAACAAAGCGCCACCATTTGTGTTCAGGTTTGATCATTTTCTAGATCACCGGTGAGAAATGGTTTGATTAAGTTTATTTTTGCACATAAAATGTGTAGGAATGGTCTATTGAGGGGCAGGAATTGTCCTCACCAGTTTCTATGTTTCTTTGAGCACCTACCTATCCGCTTTGGCCAATTTTGGGGTTATCAGCGAAGAGCTCGATTCTTTCTTTCTTTACCTCAGGAGTGTGTGAGGATGCTGAGATTGCCTAGAGGAAGCTCCCGTATTCTCTTTCCATGTATGGCAGAGATCCAAAATTTTTCCACTGACGATGAGAGCCATGGATAATGAGTGGATTTTGCCTCTCTTCACCTTGTGAGTGAATTGAAATGGCTATTTTTTTTTGTAGAGAAAGTCCCCTTCCTCCCTTTATTTCTTGTCAATGAACTCCATTCCACAAAAAAACCAACTTGGATTTTTCCATGTGATTACCATCCTTGGAGGCTAAGTGGTGGTCAACTAATTGGGATTAACCCAAATCAGCTGGGATAAAGGGATGGCTGAGGTATGTTGAAAGAAAATTTTGATTTTTCTTCTTTGCATGGAATTTTTGTTTCTTTCTCCCCATGGGTATAACTCATCCTCCATGGCATCTCACATGACATATTTTGACTTTTGGCACTAGTACAACACTCCTTTGGATTGGTGGTTAGTTGGTTAGGTTAAACTAAGGAGAATCATTAGTCAAACTCAAGTCCAATTTAGTTGGATTTGGAGATTGAACCTAGTTTGATGCCATTTGGATTTAAATTGATTTAAAGTGATTTAATTACATTTGGATTTAGATTTGAGTTCCAATTAGTGTTTATTATCCAATGGATAACTTAGAGTTTAATTACTCCATGCTATGTGAAGCTTAATTTGACCTATTTTAGCATAAATGGATTAAGTTAAGTTCAATTGAGTCAAAAGACTAATTTGACGCAATTAAAGTGTGTTTAGACTCCAATAATGTCTAATCACATGTGTGGAATGATTTGGAGTGATCAATTTTATTTGATTTAAAATTTATTTTAATTTTGATTCATTTAAACCCAAATTGGGCATAATGGGTTGGGTTGAACTAATTTGGGTCAAATGGCCAAATTGCTCAAATAAGACCCAATAATTGATTGGATTGTGTTCAATGATGATTTCTAAATGATTTTAAGTATTTTAATTAATTTCAATTTAATTTAAATTTTGATCTTAATAAGGTTTATGTGGGTTTGATTTTAAATCTTTGGAATGATTTAATTTGTTCTAATTTTGGTGGTTTGACCTTTGACTTGGTGGGACCCACATAAGGTAACACAATGTCAAATGGTTGGCTAACTTTGACCTCCATTTGGATTTAGTTTTAAATCCATAATGAATTTATGTTGTTTTTTTATTTAATTTGATTTTAATTTGTTTTGAATTTATTTAAATTTCTTTGAGTTTAGGAGATTTTGAGCTTAGGTAGGGTAGTTGGGTTAGCCATCCCAATTACTTTAGCCTAAGTTCAATTAGACTTAATTTTCAATTGGAGTGTGTTTAGGTCAATTATTTATTTAGATTTGGGTTAGGTTTGTATCCACCTGATTGCATTAAGTTGGGGCAAACCTAGGGAGAATTCACTAGGTCACTGAGCATAGTGATCTAAGTGTTTAATCAGAAGGCTCCTAATCTAGGATTAGGTGTCATAATTCCTAGTTTTAGAAATGATGTTAACCTCATCCAAAAATGAGGTCAACAAATCTCTTCCAAAAATAACAATTATGAATCCAGTGATGTGAATCACATGAGCTAGGTCAGGTCCATTTCCCATCTTAGTGACTTCCTTTCTTAGCCTTCTTATGAGCTCCATTAGTTTTCTTGTTTTGATGAGCTTTTCTATCAACTTCTTAAGTGTTGAGACTCTTATGAGTCATGCCCATGATCATGATGGTAGACATAATACCTTGAGTGATTGTAAAATTTATCTACCTTCATTGGTGGTGGTCATTTGAAGTAATCCATATTTTGAATGGCCTCTGCGAGCTCAACTATTGACACCCTTAATAGTGTGGTTATAGGTAATTGTTAATACTCACAGTGTTGGTGGCAAGTCTACAAGTATTTGAATTTGTGCCTATGTGTTAACACTTCTTTTCATCGAGAGAGTTGTCTTCTTCCTTTATCTTGGATCTTGACTTATAACTTATAAGAACCAGGATAACTTCTATGAGTCGAGTCCATGAGTCACCGTGTGTCACCTCATATATCCTAAACTATTTTAAGCATAGCCTATTAAGCCAGCACCTCCCTAGGGTTGAACCAAGCTAAATTAATGATTTTAATAAGGAGTATCATATAATTTGAATCATGAGGGCCTTAAGTTGTAAAAAGACTCACCTCATTCCAAAAGATAGTCTCTCAAGCTCCCAAGTTCTATCTTGAACTAGAGCTCTAGCCAATATTAATGCCATCTAAGGCTAAATGACCCAAACTCCTCCCCCTATTTAAAACCATCAAATCTTGAGATTAACACACCTCGCACCTTCTTTAACCTCATGTGACCTTAAATGAATTGAGCCCCCCCCCCCCCCTCCCTAAATTTGGGCTTGAGAAGGTAGAAACACCAAGCTGGCTCATCTCATGAAGCATTAGTCTCATAAGCAATTAGTAAGGAGCTAATCAAAGATTTCCATAATAGGGATTTACCACTTCAAAGAAAAGCTACTGTACGATCAAAATCCACTAGACACTAGGTCTAATGAGGTAAATTACTTAAATCAAAGAAAAACCATAAGATTTTTATGCTTTATAAAGTGAATGTGTGATTTTTTAGGATCCAAATATATAAATCCATTGCATTTCCTTCGTTGATCCTTCTGGAAGCATTAGGTGTGGAAATATGATTTAGATAGCTTGGATTAAGCAATAAAAGATAGAGGATCTTTGTCTCTTTCTAGAATTAGGAGAGGAGTCCCATGCCATCCATTCTATATGATTAGAATTGTTGGTCGTTATCTCGTCACTAGGTAGATCATGATTTTGTACATTAGGAACCACATGCTAGATTTGATCCATTTAATTTTTGATTGACTGTCATAGATCGAATCTTCATATGTTGGTATCGATATAGGCACCACATAGGATCCATATTATGATGAATCTTAGCACGTCGCGTGTAAAGCACATGATGAGTCCATTGTTGCATGTATAAATGAGATAATAAGGTTTATAATTTTATTTAATAGCCATTCCTAATTATAGAAAATCATAGAACATAATTAAATACTCTATAAATTTAATGAAATGAGTAAAATATAGAAAAAAAATAATAGCCCAAATATTAATGAAAATTTTGGGATTAACTATAACTTAATTAGAAACCCTAATATTAATATTAACTTTAAAATACTCATTGAAATGACTTAAAATTTTAGGTGATGTTCTCTATTTCCAATAAAAATTTCATGTGATTTGGGTGGGTGAATTGAAAGTTACATTTTTTTTTTCTTTTTTTGAAACTCAATTAATAATATCAACTTAATAATTGATTAAAAAATATAAAAAAATTGAAAAAAAAATCTATTTTCATTGAAAAATACACTTATTTAACATAGAAGCATTTAAAAAAGTAAATTAAATTATTGAATATTTTTTAAAACATAAAATCATTCAAATTGGGGTTAATTAGCCATTAATAATTAATTAAATTACCAAAAACCTAGAAAATTTATAATTTATTGCTCAAAATTCTAAGAAAATAAGTATCCCTTTTTATGCTTAGCTAATGGAAAAAAATTAAAGAAATTTAAAGGCTTAATTGTTGTTAGGTATATTAAGAGTAATTTTCTTTTCTTTGAAATCTTGATTAGTGTAATTAGTCATAAAATATAAGCTCAAATGATTTAAAATTTCTAAGGTAGTTTTTCATGTGATCATTTAGCTCTCTAATTTTTCTCAAAATTTTTGGGCTTTTATTTTATGATTTATTAGAGTATTAAGGATAATGTAATGGATAAAATAATTAGTTAAAACTAAAAATCATAAAATTGTATCTTAATGGTTGAAATCATTTAATGAATAAAGGGAACCATAGGAAAATTGCCAAAAACATATAATTAACTTCAATTGCATTAATTACCTTAATTAGGCCTGTTGACCTCACTTTGGAGTGAGGATTGGTCACTCCCATCCTAGGTCTAGGATTCTTCTAGGCACTTAGGTTTCTTTAGTGCTAGGACATTTCTAGTAGCTAAGTGGACTCCAAACCCAAGCCTAGAGACTTGTATGGCATGACCATAGGTATAGAGCTTGCCTTAGGACAAGTGGGCTTCACCTACCCTAAGGCCTAAATCGACACTCATCCCATCAATTCATTTAAACTTAAACAAAATGATTGAAACCTCAACCCTAACCCATCAATTGACCTTGATTGAATTTGGTTTCTAATCCAAGCTCCAAGCCAAATTAATTTGAATCTTAACCCAAGTTAACCCACTTCAAGCTTATAACTCCATTCAAACCAAATTAAGCAAACCAAACTAAATTTAATTCTCTCAATCACAATAATTATCCAATGAATCATTTTAAACTATTCTAAACTTATAATCAAGCTAATTAAATCAATTAAACTTAATTAGCCCAAGTTAGCACATTTGACCTAAAATGTTCAAATGAACCAAAACCAAATTAATCATGAATCAATTGTAATCAAAGCCACCAATCAACTTCAAATTCACCATTTAATATATTCCAACCATCCATAAACTTAATTGGTCCAAATTGACTTGACCCAAATCACTTAACCCAAAGTGACCTAAAAGGTCCAATTAGACCAAACTTCATTCAAACTCCTATTGGATCAAACTAAGCTATCCAATCTCCTCATTGATGATTGTAAGTCACTATTTAACACCCACTATAATCAATTAGGCCTAATCAAGCCAATTTGGCCCCTTAACTCAATTTGACCTAAAGTAACCTAAAGGGATAAATTAGGACAAATCATGTTTTAAGCCAAATTAATTGCAACCAACTCTTATCAATCAAAATTTGAAGATTGAACATGACTCAACCACCAATTGAAGCTAATTGAAACTGACCAAGACAATTTGGCCTCTTGACCCAAGTTGACCTAATTTGACCTAAAGGGCCAAATTGAACCAAATCAAATCCTAAACCAAATTGATTAAAATCATAGCTTCTAACCAATCACCAATTGGATATTGGACATGATCAAAACTTCAATTGGACCTAATTTGGTCAACCCCACCCAATTGACCTACTTAGCCCTATTTGACCTAAAGAGTGACATTGAACCAAACCACTCCCTAATCTAAATAAATTCAAATCAACTAATCTAATCAATCACCATTGATCAATTGAACATGAACCTAACCAAGCTAATTTGGCCAATTTAGTCAAATTGGTCAACATGATCCATTTGACCAAAATTGCAAATCCAAATCTAATCCAAATTGAATGAAATTGATTGCACTAACTCATTCCAAATGACCAATTAAACTTCACTAAACTCCCACTTTGACCTAATTTGGTGAAAATGGTCAGCGCAGCCTAATTGAACTCATCTGACATGATTCAAATTGAGCCAAACCCAACCAAACCAAGTCTAAACCCGACCAAACTTGGCATGACTCATCCTTAGGTTACCATGGGTCTACCCAAGTGAGCCCAACCCATGGTGAACTCAGGTTGGGTCAAAGACATTAAACCAAGCCCTCCTAATAAAATAAAATCCCCATTTTGAAGGGTTTTTCACCTCTGCACTCCTTGGTAGCCATATTTGGCCCTTTTAAGATAAAGGAATACTAACCCAACCTAACCAAAAGCTGTTGAGATTAGCCATTGAGCAAGAGAGGGTGAGTTTACCCATGAGCAACCATTGGTCTACTTAGGGAAAAGTGTGCACTCTATGAGAGCCCATTACACTCCCTCAGCCTCTCACACACATCCACCTTAATAGTCCCTTACCACCTCCGGCCATCTACTTTAGTAGGTTGACTGCCAAAGGTTGAGCCAATCTCAGCCTTTGGTTTAGTTGAGGAGGAGAGTATACTCTTCCCCATCCATTCAAACTCATGACACATTCTCCAAAGAAATCTGAGTAGTCCCCAAGCTTTTCTCGTGCTCCCTGTGCACCCCATCACAGATGAGACCAAGCTCCACCCAAGCCTGAGAGCCCTGTCCATCCAACCTTATCAAAACTCTATGAAATCTAAATAAACTCATCTTACATGTTCTCCAAACCTCAAAAAATGAAATTAAATTGATTCTTGATTGATTCGATAACCGAAAGGCATCCTTAGACCAACTCCGGTGACTTCCACAACAGTGCTTGCTACACAGACCGATCAGCAGGGAGACTGCTCAAGATCTTCTCAACATGGCTTTATCTTTAATGCTACTAATGTAGCTACTGACTCAACGGTGGTAGACGCAGCGCCACTTGGGAAGCGCTGCCGCCAGTGGGTTAAAATGACTTAATTAGGTTTAAAAATGTAAATTAATAGCTAGAACATCAAAAAATCATAGCTAATTGTAAAAAAAAAATTAAAAACTACAAATAAACCCATTTTGGAAAGGTTAGACAGAGGATAATTTAATAAAAATAAAATCCCTAATTAATATTTAATGGACAGTACTAAATCAAAGTTTAAATCTTAGGCTAATTATTTTAATTAAGACTAAACTACTTGGCTAATCAATTCCAAATTTGGCATGTTGATTCTAGTGGATGTCTTCTACCTCTCATATTTTTCTTGGAATTATATGTCATGTGGTTTTAGAAATTCCAAATTTTCAATCTTAATTGCCATCTTTAAATGATTTAACAATTATTAAAATTAATGAACTGCAAAATTAAGTAATTAAGATTAATTAATTAATGAAAATAATGGGGATGCATAGGGATTAATTAGGACCCCCTCTCCTAATTATTTCCAAATGTATACTCTTAAAGGGTTTAATTAATATGTTTAATAATTAAATGATTAATAAAATTAATAACAAAATATGATTGAAATTAAATTAAGTAACTCAAGTGCAACCCATTAATCCCTTTATTTGCTTAATAACATTATGTCGTTAAAGAAATTATGATTTTCCTAAATCTTTTCCTTCTATAATTTAATTAATTCTTAAACATGAGCCTAATTGCATTAGATCTCTTTAGGTGCATTGCAAATTTTATTTTTTTCAAAGCATATCATTAAAGGCTCATATTTAGGTAGTTAATTAAGTTAAAGAAGCTTGGGAAGGGTGGTCAAATTGATATAATTAATATTGAACTTAATTAATCCACATAATATATCTAATTTCCTTCCTTTAACATATTAAATAACCAACATGGGCTGGACTGAATTCTAAGCATTATCTCTCCTCTTTAGGCTTTCAAAAACTCGAATATTAAAGTTAAGCATTAAAGAAACTTTGATTAGATTTAAGAGATATTTATCTAACTTGATTTTCTTTATGTTCTAATGAAATTAAGTATGTTGTGTTGTGGTGTTCAATTACTTGCCATGTGCTGCATTTATTCATGTTTTAAAACTAAAAGAATATGATTGCATTTAAATTGCATGAGTTGGAAAAAATATTATCATATGGTGTGGCTATTATCATTAGTAAATCTTAAATTGTTTTGAAACTATATGTTAATTATGAATCTTATACTAATGCTTATTATTTAAGTTCTAGTTACTAATTTGAATTATTTAATTCAATTAATTATTTAATCAAGCCAATTTGTGATTTATTAAGTTTGGATGAGTTTCATTAGTGTTTTAATGTTCATTAAGATTCATTAAGTTGATTTAAGGTTGTTTGATTCATTTCCACTAATTAATTCATTTTATATTAATTTATTTAATTAAAATGGAGGTTTAGGATTTGAAATTTTATTTCTCATGAAATAGAATGCAATAATTCATGAAACTTTATCCTAAGATGTGTTTTAACATCAATTTTAGTTCCCCAAAGTTTCATTTAAATTAGAGTAATGGTTTAAAGTTAATTAAGGGTTAATTGAATTTAGTTAAATGCAAATTAAGGCTCAATTACTCAAAATTAACTAGGGATTTTAATTTGAATGGATTCCACTCATCAAGATGAATCCATAGAGTCTAAGTTTGATTTTTTTGGATTTATTTTTCTATGAATTTTTGAATTTTTGAATTATTTTTAATTAATTTTAATCAATTTTTAGAGGGATTAGCCATTTGGTAACGGCGAGCTGACGTGGTAGTCGGCGTGGCACCTCCACCACGTGGTGTGGCACTAGTGGGACATGCATATCGCACGTGGCATTTACGTCAAAAGTGCTGCAAGGCAGGATGATCCTCGACCGTCTAATTGGAGATCAGACAATTTTGATCAATCTTTAACATCCTTAAGGTCTTAAATTAAACTGTCCACCTAAATCCAAGCTGTCCATTCCTAATAAAAGGCTTGGATGGTTTTGATTCAATCTCGTATTTCACCGGTGAGAGATGAACATTGTTTATATTTTTCACCTAATCTTAGATGATCGTCTATGATTTGCATCATGACTTCTATTGCAAATTGACCAAAGATCAATTTATGTAATATCTATGTGGTTCGATCCACTTGGAGATCAAATTTCTTTCAAAAAAGATCAAAATTGATGGCCTAGAGGCTTGGTGAGGGAGTAGGGAAGTGATTGGATGGAAAAAACTAATTGGAACACATGTAATGCCTTTATTTTTGAATGGAGAAAACTAACGCTTTCTTTATTAATTTGGATTGAAAAAATCCTAAGTGACTTATCTATCAACTTACTAGAGATAGAATTTTCATACTTTCACTCTAAGAGATAGAAATATCACTCTTAGGACCCAATACTAAGGTCATGATTTCTTTAGAAGAATTAAAGTCTTCATTTATTTTCTTTTCATGATTTATTCTAAAAACTAATTAAGGCCATTCAAGAATATGATTTCTTTCAATGGGAGAAAACTCTAATTAAGAAAGTTGATTTAAATTTATTAGGCTTAAGTTTCATTCATTTTAACTTTATCAGGAGAATCAGAATTCTCTTTCGCTACCCTCTCTTTCCTTCTATTGGTTAGAAAAAAAAGTGAATCCTATCACTTTATCTTTGTTTATGTCATGTCATCTTCCTATTTTGACTCTCTTCTTTATTCTTAATGATCTAAGGTTTCATAGATGTCTAAAAGAGGGTTACCTCCAAGTCACTCCCTAGAATTGGCTAATTAGCTTAAACAACTGATTTTCTAATATTCTAGTGGACATGTAGAGATGAATTAAGATGAAAGCTGATTTGTATTTATATAATATTTTCTTCAATAAGGATAGAATATTTACATTTATCTCCTTAATCAACTTCACCTTAAGGTCAATAAGGTATTCTTTTGGAATAATTATTTTTTATCCCTCTTTTTATTTTCTTTTGAGTTGATTCTTCTATAAGTGTTATTCAAGATTCAATCAAGGTGGAAAAGGGCAATATGCATAACTATGCCTCATTTTGATTTAGATTTTCTAAGTATTTGAAGGAACTCGTTTATGTCAATCTGCATTCTTAGGTATTTGTTACCTTTGAATGTATTCGAATAAAGGGTATCAACTTAGGACCCTATCATCATTCTCTTTAACTTTAGTATGAAGACAAAGTAAGATCGAGGATAAGTTTATCTTTGAGATTTTATTCTTGAGATTTAATTTTCAAAATTTGAAGTAATTTTCAAACTTTTTGAATTTAACATTCTTCTCCATATTGGAATGCTTTCAAATCTGTTGTGACCAGATTTAGGTCTTAACAAAAATGAGTTGGTTTTTATTTATTTCTCTCCCCTTTTTTTAATTTGGGGTTTTGTTCTAGGGCCCAATCGTTTAATTGTAGCAAATGAAGAGTTCTAGAACCTTAGTTTAGGATGTTGGATAGGCTCCACCAGGAATGATATGGAGAGGCATACAATGGAAAGAAAGGCAGTCTTGACCTGTGTGTGGCACTAGTACACTACTGATTTATAGAAATAATCACTTATTCCTGAAGATAAAGAGAGGAACCATTCCCCAGTGGAGTTACTAGAAAATATCTCTATGGGGAAAATTTGTGACACCACATAGAGTTTATGAATTTCTTATTTAGATGATCAAATGTGGCATTAAGAAATAGATATATTATCTTAAAAGATTAACATGTCTTTCTATAATGGATTTGATCATTTAATAAAAGACTATTAAGTCTAATGGGACTTTTGTGTTCCCAAAATTTTTTCCCTAAACTACATTGAAGGTAGAACATAGTTTAATTTAAACTAGGTTTATGGTTCATTATAGAGACAAGCCCATATAGTTAATTACATCTTAAGAAGGGTCTCTTCATAAGAATATGCTCGATTAAAGAAATAAGTTATTATTCCTAAAGATTTCTAAGGTGTTTTTCAAAGGATTGATTTTTAGAATTTTAATTAGGATTGGTTCAAATTGGAGAGAGTTATTTTGGAGGCTAAACGAGATGAAGTAGAAAATGCTTATTGATATTGGGATGCCCAGTAGGCATTTCAACTATCCTGTTATTGGGATTTAAGTTATAGAATTTAATTTAGATTTAGAGCATTTTATTAGAAGTCTAGGACTTAGATTTTAGTAGCACAAGACTATAGAAATGCTTAGGGTTGAAGACTTATTCCTAAAATAAATATTGGCTTAATGAGCCTCATGCTCAATCCGATCAATTTTGATGATAACAAACAAATGCTTGGATGTTCTAATATATGTTTTATGTGTTTCAAATATATTAATTGCTAATTACATATCCAATACATCTCATAATATGTTTGACAAAATTACAAGAATAGAAGAATGAAAGATAGATCAAAATGGATAATGTGAAGCTCAAGATACAAGATTTTAGGTTGTATGCATTTATAACTATCTTAGAAATTCATATGAGTTCATTAGCATGAATTAATTTACTCACAACTCAATATATTATTTTTATTTATTTTAAATAATGATAATGAGGTTAATTTATCTAAATCTCTATCTAATTAATATTCAATTATATGTTTCATACATAACATTTGAATTGTCAAAATAATAAATAATAATAAATTATGACTATTAAGTATAATTAAATATTTTAATTTAATTTTAAGGTTATATGATAACTAACATAAGTATGATTATATATAAATTATATCATAATATTTAAAATCCATCTTTCAAAATTAATAAAAATATGTGGAATTTCGTATTTTAGCCAAGGTCATTTTATAATCAAGGTATTTATACTTGATTCATCTCCAATGGATTCCTTGGATTTTTTTTTCTTTAATCTGATAGGTTACATGACCAACGTTTGATTAACATTGAATTTATTATGACTTTTTAAACATTAGCTGATTTTAATAATGAATGCATGCTACATACTTTGAATATATTAAGAGACACATTTGATTATTTTTGACTTGCCCATGTGAATAGCCAAATTTTGGCTATTTGAATTTAATATTTATTTAATATAAATTAAATTTTTATACAATATTAAATTATTATATGATAAAATGATGTTAGAGTAATATATTTTATGAAATAATTCAAAATGACCTTCTTGTTTATAAATAGCCCTCAATCTCTTCATGAAAGTATTCCTCATTCAAATTCAAAATCCCTCTAGGAAATCTAAGAAAAAATTTCCTAGATTTTCCTTCCAAGTGTTCTCCAAATATTGCAAGATCAAATCCTTGGTTTGGAAGCTTCAACATCTTCAACTAAGTAAGCTTTCTCAATCTACTTGAGTTTATTTTCATGATCTTAATCCCTTTTTAATTGTTCATACTATTTTCACCATCTATTTATTCTTTCTAATTTATACTTTTTGGTGGATTAGTCTTTGGACATCAAAGTCTAAGTTTTTCACATCAAAGTTTCTTCAATCATTTTTTTGTGAAAAACTCTTGTGATAGTTTATAGGATTCATTTCAACTTGTTGAAATTTTGATTTTCCTACAAATTTCTTTTGGTTTCTTGAAATATTTCTTCATTAGTCTTATTTGAAAGATCATTTATTCTTAGATCTATTTTAGAAGTATACTTTAAGCATTTTAAATTAATTTATTGTGCTGAAATTATTTTCATATTTGTTAGATCTCTCTTTCTACTTAAAAGCTTACTAGCCTATTTAGGTCTATCATATACTAATTTTATTTAAGTATTTTATGATCATTTGCATTAATTGAAAGCATATATTTGGTTAAAATAAAATAAATTATTCCTTGCTGAAATTTATTTTATTATGCAAAAGAATATTGTGAATTTATTTTGAAATCATTTTTATATTAGTCTACAAATTGTAATAACATAAACATCTAAGTAAGATCACTTTAAGATATTTATTTTATTATTTCTTATCAATATTAAGTGAGCATTTTATCTTTCCAAAATTTTATGTTGTAAAGTCACTTTTTTAATTGGATATCTTGGTATATTTATGAGAGATTTATTTCATCAAAATTTATTATTTTGTATTTTTTTTTTGTGCTGTAAAATTTATATTGGGGTTGTACTCGCCCCTTTGTAGAGAAATATATTATTGTAGGGTTGTACTTGTCCCATTATAGGATAGTACTATTTATAAGCTTATTTTGCATTTAGTGGATTCTAACCCGGGGTGGTAGGCATATAGACCAGCTTTGAGTTTAGACCACATAAAAATTATGTGCCTATTGTCTCTCTTTACTTTACTATACTTTTATTTTTGCTGCATTAAGAATTGTATCTTGTCATTATAAAATAAAAAAGTAATTTTCTACTAAAAATTAAAATTTAAGATTTAATTTTTAAAATTTTTAATATCGCCCAATTCACCGCCCCCCCCCCCCCTCGAGGTGCTATAGTGATTGATAATAGGTATCAAAGCCTAGGCTCCTTTATTGGCTTAACATCCAAGTGTAGATCTTTTTATTATGGCATAAGGTTTCTCAAAGGGTTCACTACTAGAGCGACAATCCACTCATAGACCTCCACTTTTAGATAGTTTACCATTTGATTATTGGAAAAATAGAATTAGAACATTTTTAAGAGGTCAAGATGCATGCATGTGGTATATGTTGACACATCAATATCATACACTCACAGTTGAAGTAAATGGCATTAAAGTAGAAAAACATTTTAAGGAATGGACTATTGCTGAAAGATAACTTGATGAACTAAATGCAAGGGCTTGTAATACTTTACATTATGCTTTATTACCTGATGATTACATGAAAATTTCTATGTTAAGTATAGTAAAAGAAATATGGGATAAACTTATTATAACTAATGAAGGAATTAGTGAAGTTAGAGATGCTCACATAAATAGACTTGTTCATGAATATGAGTTATTTCATATGCTTCTGAATCTATTTATATGTATAATAGATTCATGAAAATAATTAACACATTGCATTCTGTTGGAAGAACATATAGGAATCAAGATTTAATCTATAAGATTCTTAGATGTCTTCCAAAAGAATGGGAAGCTAAAGTAATAGCTATTAGTGAAGCTAAGGATTTATCTACTTATCCACTTGACTATCTTTTGGGTTCTTTGATAGAAAATCAATAAGTTATTGCTCAAAGAGATAATATGGATAACTCAGCAAAAAGGGAGAAGGAGAAAGGAAAAGCCATTGCATTACAAGTTGATGATAGTGATGAGCATAACACCTCAAGCTCAGATGGAAATAGTGATGAAGTGGTCATGCTATCCAAAAGGCTTGGGAACTTGCTAAGGAAGAAGAATCAAAGGTAAAAAAAATCTAAAAACTATAAATTTCAATCTAAGAAATTTTTTACAGGTGAAGGGATCATTTGCTACAATTGTAAAAAGCCTGTGCACATAAGATGTGATTGTCCAGAACTTACTTAATCAAAGAAGAAAGAGATTGATGTGGATAGAAGAATAAAATATGAAATAGAAAAAGTACCATAAGAAGAAGAAAAAAGCTTTATGGCCCAATCCAGATTCAAATGAATCAAGTACTTGCTCATCTGATGAAGAGGTCAACATATGTCTTATGGCAAATGGAGAATCTGACTTAGATTCTTAGGAGGTATGTAATGATATATCTTATGATGAATTAGATGATGCTTTTAATGATTTAGTTATTGAATATAAAAAATAAAAAAGAAAATACAAAACCTTAGAAATAGAACATAAAAATTTAGATATGCATTTTTATAATTTAAAAAATGAATGTGATAATTTAATAAGTAAAAAAAATTCTTTATTAAAATGTTCCTTACTTGTATGTAAACTTGAAAGAGAGAATATCTTGTTAAAAGCAAGATTGGAATTATGTTTGAAATCACAAGTTCATTATAGTGCTTCATCAAGTAAAACATTTAATAAAAATTATTTGCATCATACACATCCCACTCATATACCTTATAATTATCATGCTAAGCCATATGCAAACACTAATGTTTTGTGCAACTATTATGATATAAAAGGGCATATTTCATTTGATTGCTATGCACATAAATTACAAAATACTAAGCAATCATCTTATGTATGGGTACCAAAATTTACAAACACTATACAAACCACACATGCTAGATATCTTGCTTCAATTTTAGAATGTGGACCCAAACATGTTTGGGTTCCAAAAGTTAACATATGATTTTCTTTTGTAGGAATGCCTTCAAACCAAAAATAAAGAAGGCATGTGGTACTTGGATAGTGGATGTTCAAGACATATGACAGGAGATAAAGATAAATTCACAACTTTAGAATCAAGTGATGGAGGATTTATTACATATGGAGATAATGCAAAGCGAAAGATCATCGACATTGGTTCTATTTGTATGAATTCTATCACTTTAGATAAAGTTTTTCTAATAGAAGAATTAAAACATAATTTATTTTTATTAATTAATTATGTGATAAAGGTTTGAATGTACTATTTCAGGCATCATATTGTATTATAAAAAATAATGAAAATGTTTTTTTAGTAGGAAAAAGATATAAAAATATTTATGTCATTGATTTAGATAGCTTTCATGATGTGAATTTGAATTTACTTTATTTTAAAAGCACTCATGATGATATATAGTTATGGCATAGGCAACTATGTCATATTAGCATGCACACACTCAATAAAATTGCTAAACTTGATTTAGTTGTTGGATTACCCAAGTTAAATTTTCATTCAAACTATGTTTGTAATGCATGTATTCATGGTAAGCATTATAGATGCTCATTTAAAAGTAAAAATATTATTTCTACTTCTAGACCTCTATAATTATTGCACATGGATTTATTTGGTTCAATTAACAACACTAGCTTAAGTGAAAAAAATTATAGTTTTATGATTATTGATGATTTCTCTAGATATACTTCAGTTTTGTTTGAAACTTACAAGGATGATGTTTTTGGTGAGTTTAGAAAGTTTTTTAAATATATTCAAAGAGAAAAAGGCCTTTTGATTAATAGGGTTCAAACTGATCATGGTGGCAAATTTGAAAATAAATTATTTGAGGATTATTATGATGAACATGGGATTAGACATAATTTTTTGCACCTAGAACTCCCCAACAAAATGGAGTAGTAGAGAGAAAAAAAATAAAATATTAATTGAATTAAGTAGATCTATGCTTGATGAGTATAAATTGCCAAAATATTTTTGGGTAGAAGCAGTAAATACTATATGTTATGTGATGAATAGGATCTATTTTAGAACAATTTTGAAGAAGACACCATATGAATTATTTTTTGGAAAGAAGCCTAAGATTAAACATTTTCATGTATTTGGATGTAAATGCTTTATTTTGAATAATGGAAAAGAGCATTTAGGTAAGTTTGATTGCAAATCAAATAATGGTATTTTCTTAGGATACTCTCTTTCTAGTAGAGCTTACAGAGTTTTCAATAAAAGAAAAATGATTGTAGAAGAGTTAATACATGTTATTTTTGATGAAAAGTTTGATTGATCCCATTAAAAATAAAGTGATTGATGAAAAGATTGATAATCTTAAGAAAATATCTTTAGAAGATAATGTGGATGCTTCTTTGTCTAAAGAATATAAATATAATAAAAATCATCCAAATGAACTAATTATAGGAGATCCTTCAAAAGGAGTTATGACTAGAAGACATAGTAGAGAGGTTTTAGATCATTCAACATTTTTATCTGAGGTTGAACCTAAAAATTTAGAAGAAGCATTAAATGATAATTTTTGGACTATTGCTATGGAATAGGAGTTGAATCAATTTGTAAGAAATGATGCTTGGGAATCAGTCCCAAGACCCCAAGATCAAAATGTCATTGGAACAAAATGGGTCTTTAGGAATAAGCTAGATGATTCAGATTGTCTTGTTAGAAATAAAGCTAGGTTAGTTGCACAAGTGTACACACAAGTTGAAGGTATAGATTTTGAAGAATCTTTTGCACCCATAGCAAGACTAGAAGCTCTTAGGTTACTCCTTGCTTATGATTATTTTAGGGATTTTAAACTTTTTCAAATGAATGCGAAGAGTACATTTTTGAATGGATTTATTGACCAAGATGTATTTGTAGAGAAACCACTTGGATTTGATAGCCTTGTTTGTGCAAATAATGTGCATAAATTAAAGAAAGCCTTATATGGTTTAAAATAAGCTCCACGTGCTTGGTATGATAGGTTAAGTAACTTTTTGATAGATCATGGATGTAGAAAGGGTAGAGTAGATACCACCTTATTCTTTGAGGATAGATGATGATTTGATTATGTTACAAGTGTATGTAGATGATATATTATTTGGAAATACAAATGAATCTTTGTGCCATGAGTTCTCATCTTTATTGTCTAAAGAGTTTAAAATGAGTATGATGGGAGAACTTAATTTTTTCTTAGGTCTTCAAGTGAAGCAACAAGAAAATGGCACATTCATCTATCAAACCAAGTACACAAATGAATTGTTTGAGAGGTTTGACATGAAAAGATTTAAACCTAGTAAAACTTCTATGAGCCCATCTACAAAATTGGATTTAGATGAATCAAGAAAATCTATTGATCAAAACTTTATAGGAGTATGATAGATTCACTTTTATACCTTCCTGCTAGTAAGCCTGATATTATGTTTGCTATTTGTTTGTGTGCCCATTTTCAGGTCAACCTGAAAGAATCTCATTTAATAGCAGTCAAGTGTATGTTTCAATATTTGATAGGCACTACTAAGTTAGGTTTATGGTATCCTAAAAATTCTTTATCATGTGATTTGGTTGCTTATTTTGATGCTGATTTTACTAGATGTAAAGTAGATAGAAAAATCACATTAGGCACATGTCAATTTTTAGGATCATCGCTTGTGTCTTGGTCATCTAGGAAGCAAATTATGTAGCTTTATCCACTATTGAGGCTAACTACATAGCTTCCGGTAGTTGTGTTGCTTAGATCCTTTGGTTAAAGCAATAATTAAAAGATTTTGGTATTAAGCAAGATCACATTCTAGTTTAGTGTGATAATACTAGTGCTATTCGTTTGACCAAAAATCCTATCCAACACTCAAGAACCAAGCATATAGAAATTAGACGTCATTTTATTAGGGATCATGTCTTGAAAGGTGATGTAAATATTAATTTCATTTGTATCGATTTACAAATTATAGATATTTTTACAAAACCATTACCAAAAGAACATTTCTGTACTTCAAGATGCATGCTTAGAAAGTTAGATACTAACATTTAAACTTATATGTAGTTTGTTCTCACTTTTTGATGTTGTTAAAAGGGGGAGAAGAGTAAAATGTTGGTTAGTATTAAGTCTAACAAGCAACATTATTCATCTCTTGTGCATAAATTTTTTTTAGAAGAGAAATTTTTTTCTTTCAAAAACTATGATAAAAGGTCGATTTGTACCTTTATCAAAATCAATACCCAACATTAGTTTGTCATCATCAAAAATGGGGAGAATGTTGGTTTAATAAGCCTCATGCTCAATCAAATCAATTCTGATGATAACAAATGAAGGCTTGGATGTTCTAATGTATATTTTATGTGTTTCAGATATATTAATTGCTAATTACATATCCAATACATCTCACAATATGTTTGAGAAAATTGCAAGAATAGAAGAATGAAAGATAGATCAAAATGGATAATGTGAAGCTCAAGATACAATATTTAAGGTTATATACATTTATAACTATCTTAGAAATTCATATGAGTTCATTGGCATGAATAAATTTGCTCACAACTTAACATATTATTTTTAATTATATTAAATGATGATGTTAATTTATATAAATCTCTATCTAATTAACATTCAATTATATGTTTCATACATAACATTTGAATTATCAAAATAATAAATGATAATAATTATGTCTATTAAGTGTAATTAGTTTATATACTTAATATAATTAAATAATTTGATTTGATTTTAAGGTTATATGATAACTAACATCTGTACGATCATATATAAATTATGTCATAATATTTAAATATCATATTTCAAAATTAACAAAAATATGTGGAATTTTGTATTTTAGCCAAAGCCATTTTATAATCAAGGAATTTATATCTGGTTTATCTCCAATGGATTCCTTGGATGTTTCCCTTTAATTTGATAGGTTATATGACCCACCTTTGATCAAAATTGAATTTATTATGACTTTTCAAACATTAGTTGATTTTAATAATGAATGCATGTTACATGCTTTGAATATATTAAGAGCCATATTTGATTATTTTTGACTTTCCCATGTGAATAGCTGAATTTTGGCTATTTGATTTTAATATTTATTAAATATAAATTATATTTTTTATTAAATATTAAATTATTATATGATAAAATGATGTTGGATAAATATATTTTTTTGAAATAATTCAAAATGACCTTTTTGCTTATAAATAGCCCTCATTCTCTTCATGAAAGTATTTCTCATTCAAATTCAAAATCCCTCTAGCAAATTTAAGAGAAAATTTTCTATATTTTCTTTGCAAATGTTCTCCAAATATTGCAAGATCAAATCCTTGGTTTGGAAGCTTCAACATCTTCCACTAAGCAAGCTTTCTCAATCTACTTGAGTTTGTTTTCTTGATCTTAATCCTTTTTAAATTGTTCATACTATTTTCACCATTATTTATTCTTTCCAATTTATACTTTTAGGTGGATTAGTCTTTGGACATGAAAGTCTAACTTTTTCACATCAAAGTTTCTTAAATCATTTTTTTTTGTGAAAAGCTCTTGTAATAGCATGTAGATTTATTTCAACTTGTTGAAATTTTTATCTTCCTACAAATTTCTTTTGGTTTCTTGAAATATTTCTTCATTAGTCTTATTTGAAAGATCATTTATTCTTAGATCTATTTTAGAAGTATATTTGAAGTATCTTAAATTATATTATTATGCTAAAATTATTTTCATATTAGGTAGATCTCCCATTTTAATTAAAAGCTTACTAGCCTACTAAGATCTATCATATAATAATTTTATTTAAGTATTTTATGATCATTTGCATTAATTGAAAGCATCTTTTTGGTTAAAATAAAATAAATTATTTCTTACTGAAATTTATTTTATTGTGCAAAAGAATATTATGAATTTATTTTGAAATCATTTTTATATTAGTCTACAAATTGGAATAACATAAACATCTAAGTAAGATCACTTTAAGATATTTATTTTATTATTTCTTATCAATATTAAGTGAGCATTTTATCTTGCTAAAATTTTAAGTAGTAAAGTGATCATTTATAAGTTGTGAGATCACTTTTTAAATTAGATAGCTTGGTATATTTGTAAGAAATTTATTTTATCAAAATTTATTATTTTGTATTTTTCTTTTGGTGTTATAAAATTTATATTGGGGTTGTATTCCCCCCTTTGAGGAGAGTACATATTGTTGTAGGTGTTGTACTCGCCCCATTATAGGAGAGTACTATTTATAAGCTATTTTGCATTTAGTGGATTCCTAGCCAGGGGTGGCTAGGCATGGACATAGGATAGTTTTGGTGTTTGGCCAAATCACATAAAAATTATGTGTCTATTGTTTCTCTTTACTTTAGTATACTTATATTTCTACTACATCAAGAATTGTATCTTGTCATTATAAAATCAAAAATTAATTTTCTACTAAAACTTAAAATTTAAGATTTAATTTTTAATATTGCCTAATTCCCCGCCCCTCTTGAGTGCTATAGTGACTCACAAAAAATGCTTCAGAAACTAATATATAAGTGCTTCTAACACATGTCAGATGCTCAGCCTAATTTCATTTTGGGAATTAACGGCCATTCCTCTCACTAGAGGGAATTAACCTATCCTTGACTCTTCTGTACTTACAACTCGCATGGAGAGGGCTGCCAGCTAACACCACCTAAGCGTATTTTAATCCTAAGTCACATGAATGAAAGAAGGCTGAATTGTTATATTTTTGAGAAAGGAATTTATGAACCAAGGCTCACTCCTTAATCCTAAGAATCATGTAGGGTATGAAATGCATCTAACTAATGCACATTTTTAAATTTTTAAATATTTTGAATCAAGATTTATTTAAGGTCTTGGGTATACATTTTTATTCCTAATATCATGCAATTAGAAATGGTTATAGAACAAATCAATAATTGAAGGTGGTCATCCTCACAGTTTAGATGCCCCTTATGTGTAATGGGAGAAGTTACCCAATTCAAGGATTGGAGTAATATGATTTCATTATTTGAAAATTTGATTATTTATAATTGATTTTAAGTTTTGCCTAAGGATTTAATTTATGTAAGGTTTCAAGTTTTCTTTAATTTTGTTTTAGTTGTTTAGATTTAAGTTTGGTATAAAATATAATTTTTCATATGAGGCTAGTCGTCTAGACATTCATTCACAAGAAAGCACAATAGAGAAAGAAACTTAGGAAAGTAGGTTGATTTTATTATGCACCTAAAATATATCAAGCCAATTTAAATTTATAAAATAGCCCTATGCGGCCAGGTACCACAGTACACCCTAAAAGAAAAGGCAAATGGGCATCTGAGCTCTGTACTTATACAGCTCGGCCTAGAACTATAAGTTTAGATCTATGGGTCATCTTTCCAGGATAGTCTCCTTCTTCAGGGACATCCATTGGGCTTCACTATCCCTATCTTCTAGTTGAGTCAGCTCCTACTAATCCTAGACCCCATAGATCCTAACTTAATTCTAAGCTCAAATTTATATTTTGATTTCAAAATTAATTTCTAAGCCTTGCAAAACAAATGTTAGCAAAATCAAACATCACATAACAGTTATATTTGACAAACATATGTGCTTAGCATTATTTTCTTGCTAAGCGCAACTGTCCTATGGGCTATGCTTAAGGAGTTAAGCATACGTACAAGAAATAACATTTTTAATTTTATTTATGATAGAAATCCTTTCTAGCATAGCCACCTGCAGAAGACTATTAGATCTTGAAAGAGCATCCTACCATCCAGTCTAACAGGCAAATAATCCTAGACATGTAGTCTAAAATAGTATACCACAAAGACATGTGAAGCACATCATATCACAACACATCACAAGGAGGCATAAAGAATCATAGAATGGCCTAACCTAAGTCTAGGGTCTGTGACCTAATGATTTAGTGTGTGAAGATAATAGGCTTGTGTAGTAAGACTTTGCTAAGCCTTTTTAGTTTAAATTTCAATTTTGAGTTTCTAAGTTTGTTTAAATTTTACTTTTGGATGGTTTCAATTCAAATGACTTAAAATTTTTTTTCATTTTTTTTATTTCCACATTATTTGGTTAAAGTGATGTTTAGTTTTTTAAGAATGAAGAGTAGAATAAATTCCATTTTTGGATGGAACTCATGCTATTCTGTATCCTAACTTCTAATGAAATGAAATATTCATCCTAAGATGAAGATCAATCCCAAAGGTCTAACTAAGATCCTTAATATCTTAATTAATCCTTTTGATTTCATTTATTTTGTTTGAATTTGGATTTATGTTTCATTCCATTTATTTGGAAATTTTGATTTGATTTGATTGAATTATTTCATTTGATTTTATTTGCATTAATTCATTTCATTTAATTTATTTCACTTATTTCATTTGATTTAATTTGATTTGGTATTTTGACTTTGGTTTGTTTCATTTGATTTGTATTAATGTTTTGGATTAAGTTATATTGGCTTCATTTAGTTTAGTTCATGTTAACTTAGAGTATTTAGGTTAATGTTTTATTTCGTTTGGTTTAATTCATTGGAAATGTAAGGATTCATTAAGTATTTGAATTAATCCAATTAAATTAAGGTTTAATTTCTCTTAATATGATTTATTAATTTCAATAATCTTTAAGTTTGTAATTGATTAAATTTTTGACTTAGGATGTGTGGAAAACTATCCCAAGTATTTTTGATGTTTGATTGAAATTAATTCAAGTTGTTTCATGATTTAATGAATTAAGGAATTTTCTTTATTTGTTATTTGATTAATATTGATCTAGAGAATTGGAAAATTCATCAATTGTCAATCCAAAGATCAATTAGGTTTGAAATTTTATAGCAAGTGGGGTTACATGCTAGTTTCATGTTTCCAAAGTTTCATCTTAATTAGATTCATAATTAGGGTGTAATTAAGATTTTAATCATTTCATTAAAACCCAAATTAAGGCTAATTTAAGGAAACTTATTTAAGGGTTTTATTTTTCATTGATTCCTCTCTGAAAGATGTTTCCAAAATTTTTGGACATTTTATTGAATTATTATGATTTAATTAAATTATGGTTATTTATTTGAATTATTTAATTCAACTAATTGCTTATTTAAGCCTATTTGTGATTCATTAAGTTTGGATGAGTTTCATTAGTGTTTTAATGTTCATTAAGGTTTATTAAGTTGATTTAAGGTTGTTTGATTCATTTTCATTAATTAATTAATTTTATATTAATTTACTTAATTATAATGAAGGTTTAGGATTTAAAATTTTATTTCTTGTGAAATGCATTGCAATAATTCATGAAATGTTTTCCTAAGGTGTGTTTTAGCATCAATTTTAGATCCCCAAAGTTTCATTTCAATTGGATTAATAGTTTAAGATTAAGGAAGGGTTAATTAATTTGAATTAATTCTAAATTAAGGCTTAATTACTCAAAATTAATTGGGGATTTTAATTTTAATTGATTCCTCTCATCAATATGAATCCATAGAGCCCAAGTTTGCATTTTTAGATTGATATTTATGTTTCTATAAATTTTTGAATTTTTTGTGATTTTTAATTAATTTTTAATCAATTTTTGAAGGGATTAACCATTTGGTAATGGCAGGTTGACGTGGCAGTAGCCGTGGCACGTCTGACACATGACATGGAGCTAGTGGGCCACACAAATCTCGCATGGCATCCGTGTCTAAAGCAATGCCATGTGACATGATCCTTGACCATTCGATCGAAGATCGGATGGTCTCAATCGATTCGTGGCATCCTTAAGGGCTTAAATCAAATAGTCTAACTAAATCAAGGCCATCCATTCCAAATGCAAAGATCTGATAGTTTCGATTCAATCCCATTTTTTGCTGGTGAGAGACAGACACCATCCATATTTTTGCCTAATCTCTGACTTTTGCTAGTTATTTGCATCGTGATTTTGATTACAAATTGATCAGTGATCAATTTACGATGCATCTATACAGTTTTATCCACTTGGGGATCAAATTTCTTTCAAAAAAGACCAAAACTGCTAGCCTGGAGGCTTGGTGAGGGAGTGTACCTTGATTTCGGTAATGGGATCAACTCCATTAGCTTTGTTTCGACTCAATGAAGGTGTGGGTAAAGTTTGATGGCTTTTTTTCCCTATGGATTGATACCTAGAACAATATCAACTCAATTTCCCAGTGGTATTGACCATGTTTCGGCTCATCAGTGGCGCGGGGTCAAGGGTGTAGATTCATTTGAGCTTGCCCTGACCTCTAGAAAGTATTAGAACCTTTAATTTAAGTAGAAATACTCCCTTTTGTATTTCACCATTAGAGAGGCTCGATTTTCATCCATTCGTCGGTGTGCCGGTGGTGAGAGGCTGGGGGAATGGTCCCCTTCTTCATCTGTTGCCATGGTGGACATTTTGGAATGAAAAGGGGGGGAGGGAATAGGATCCCACTCCCCTCTTTCCATGGATGGTCAAGAGCCTCTTTGTGGGAGTTTTAGTGGTTGAAATCTTGCCACCGGTAGAGGCAAAGCTGACCAAGGGGTGGATTCAATCCCTCTTGGGTTTGTGGGAAAACTTGTATACAAATAGGGCAGGGAGGATGGCTTTAGGCTTCTTTTCTTGCTTTGGCCTAGCCCCTTACCTCCTTCTTCTTCCTTCTTTTTCTTCTCCTCTCCTTGGCTTCTTCCCTTATATAAAGCAAAAACTCTTTTTGCTTTGGCTTAATGGCCTTCAATTGATGGTAGCATCTAATCTCTCTTGGACAAGAGGTGGGATGAAGCTTGTTTTAAAGGAGAAGTGAGACTTGTTTTCTTATTTTATTTTTTTATGAATTTTGAAATACATTCTTCTTCTTTTTTTTTTATTATTTGTGATTCATGACATCATCACCATAGTGTGTAGAGTAATGTATGGTTGCCCACCTCAAACTTAATGTGGATTTGAGGTCAAGTTTAAACCCATTTAACTTGGATTGGAAAATTGAATCCAAACCAAGTATTTGAATTCAAAGAGATTTATTTTAATTTAATTCTTGTAATTTTAAGTTTAATCATCTTTGATTAATGATTAATTGAGTTTTGATCTGATTAATTCATTTAATTTCAAATTGATTTTGAATTTCATTTCATTTTGATCCATTTAGCCTAAGTTTGGTTCCAATTGAGTTCAAATGACCAATTTGACTTAATTGGATTAGGTTTGGACTCCAATCATGCTTGATCACATGTTTGAAATGATTTAGAGTGATTAATTTCATTTAATTTTAATTGTATTTCAATTTGAATCCATTTGACCCAAAGTGGGCTTAATGGGTTAAGCTTGGGTTTCATTTAGGCCAAATGACAAATTTGACTAAATTATACCAAATGGTGGGTTGGATTATGTTTGATTATCATTATAAATGATTTTAAAAAATCAAATTGAGTTTATTTCAATTTGAATTGGGTTTGAACCCAATAAAACCCATTTAGGATTATTTAGACTAAGTGGTCTAATTAACCCAATTAAGACCTAAATGAATTTGAATTTCTTTAGATTTATGATTAATCATATTTATTTGGTCATTTGGAACATTTTGAGTGATTTAATTTGGTGAAATTCTTAGTTGGTGGATCTTTGAATAGGTGGGACCCACCTAACTCAAATCTATGTCAAATTGGTTGACTAGATTTAACTTTGATTAGGTTTTGGATTCTTTCATTTATTTTAATTTTATTTCAATTTGGTTTATTTTGATTTTGGTTTTATCCAAATTGGAAGATTGGGTTGATTCCACCTAAGACAATTAGGTTAGCTCAAACTAATGATGATGCCTTTGGTCACTAAGTATATTATCCTAAGCGTTGAATTAAGAGATTCCTATTTGAGATTAGGACATCCTAATTACTGATTTTAAAATTCAAATTAAGCTCATCCAAAAATGAGGTAAACACCTTTCGGTGATTCAATTGATAGGGGATTGATTCATTTTGACTCGTTAGAGCTAGGGGAAGGTGTGAGAAGAGTTAATTTGAGTTTGGTTGACTTTAGGTGAGGTTGGATGAACTGGGCTCTTAGTTTTGAATGGGATTTGGTCTCATTGGCAATGGAAAGCACGAGGGGATCTGGAAAAGCTCTGGGACTGTTCGAAATACACTAAGGATGCTCCGTGTGAAGTTTGAATGGATGGGGAGAAGAATAATCTCCTCCCCAAGTAAACTAAGGGTTGAGATTATCTCAGCCTTTGGCAGTCATCCGGCCAGGGTAGGTGGCTAGAGATGACAGTGGTCTACTAAGGTGGAGGGGCTTGAGAGGCTAAGGGAGTGGCATAGTATGGCATGGTTTGTACTTTGTCCTTCTAGTGAACCAATGGGGTGCCTTAGGTGAGTTCACCCTCTCATGACCCAAGGCTAAAGCCAACAGCCTTGGGTTAGGTTGGTTTAGTGGTCCTAGTGTCCAAGAATGGACAAAGGTGGCTGCTAGGGCTTGGGAAGTATGTGAACCCCTCCAAATGGGGATTTTATCCCATTTAGGTGGGTTGATTCAAGGGGTTTTGACCTAACCTGGGTTCACCATGGGTTGGGTCTATTTGGGCTAATGCATGGTGACCTAAAGATGAGTCATGCCATGTTTGGTTGTGTTTGAGCTTGGTTTGAATGGGTTTGGCTCAATTTGACCCATATGGGTCAAATGGGGTTCAATTGGGTTAGGTTTACCATTTATCAAATTGAGTCAAACTAAGGGTTTGGTGTGTTCAAATGATGATTTGAAATGTACTGGTGTCATTGGTTTGGTTCAATTTGAAGTGGATTTGGTTTTGACACATATGGGTTCATATGATTCAAATGGGCTAAGTTGACCAATTTGGTCAAATTGGCCAAATTGGCTCGTGTGGAGGGTTGATTTAGGTTCAATTGATCATTTGAGAATGATTGTAGGGGTTTGTTTGAATCAATTTAAATTATGGAAGGATTTGGTTCAATTGAACCCTTTAGGGAAATTTGGGCTAAAGGGGTCGATTAGGTTGGCTTGATCAAATTGGGTTTAATTGAAGGTTGGATCATGTTTAATAATCAATTTATGATTGAAAAAAGGCATTAGTTTTAGGATTTTATTTGGCCTAATTTTTCAAATTGGGTAAACTTGGGTCAAGAGACAAAATTGGCTCAATTGATGGTTGAGTCATGTTCAATAATCAATTTATGATTGATGGGAGCCATTGATTTGAATTAATTGAGGTTGGAATGAAGTTTGGTTCATTTTGGTCCATATGGGTTAATTGGGTCAACTTGGATCAAGTGATCAAATTATTTTGACTTGACCCAATTGATTATAATTGGACTATCAAAGATGATCAACAATCATCATAGAGGAGATTGTATGTGTTGATTTAATCCAATTTGGGTTGGATTGAAGTTTGAACCAATTTGGTCATTTAGGTTACTTTGGGTCAAGTGGACCAAATGGATTAATTGAGTTAGCTTGGATTGAATTGGGTTTTCAGAAGAGTTCAATGATGGATTTAGGGTTGATTAATGGCTTTGATTGTAATTGATTTGGGTGCTCATTTAGACCTTCTGGGTCAAATGGGCTAACTTGGGTTAATTGGGCTCATTTGGTTCAATTGGTTTGATTATAAGTCTTGGGAGGGTTTAAAATAAAGCATTGAATGATTGGAATGTTTTTGTGAAAATTAATTGGATTTGATTCAATTGAATAGGCTTTGGGTTGGATTTATAGGATGATGATAGAATTAACTTAGGTTAAGGGATAAGTTAATTTGTCTTGGAGCTTGGATAGGAAACAATAATCAATTAGAGATTGGTTGTGTTGGCTTGAGGTTGGTTTTGGATGAGTGGACAAGAATGGGTTTTTGTTTAGGACATAGGATAGGTAGAACCTATTTGCCCTAGAGTACAACCTTAGTTTAGGGTATGCCTTCCTAAGTCTCTAGGCTTGGGTTTAGTGTTCCCTTAATCACTAGAAGTGTCATATGACTAGGAAATCCAAGTGCCTAGAAGATTTCTAAGTTTAAGGAAGGATGAGTCCTCACTCCAAAAGTGAGGTCAACAATATATATATGTATATATATATATGAATCTAAACTTATATTTAACATTATGTTTCTCTTAATTTCATTAAAGTTTCTTAGTTTGACTTATAGTCTTTTGACTTATAACCTTTAAATAAGATTTAGAATATTTCCTTAAAACTTTAATTAAGAATTTAATCATATATCATAATTATATTTAATTTGATGTTTACTTTTAAGTTCTATTTACTTTCAAGTGTTTATATCTACTTATTTTTTGCTATTTACCTTCTAAGTTATGTAGGATGTGTATAATTTCATGAATTAGGTTACTTTTCATTATTGAATGCTCATTTAATTGTATATGTTATTTAATTTATTTAATTGGAGTTGATTTCATTTATTTACTTCATTAATGTTTATGTTTGTTTGACTTGATTGAGTTAACCTAGTCAATGCAAGCTGACCTTTAATTCATACTTAATTTTGATGTTTTAATTTCATGATTTACCATGTAAGTAATCCATCATTATTCAATTTCATAGCTTTAAGAGAATTCATTAACTTTGGTATTTTTAATTTATCATTTAATTTGGTTTTAATGGACTATTATACATTAAAGCTTTATTATTAATTGAATCATTTAAAGTATTTTTTATTGATCATAATCTTACAAAATGAGTTACCTTGGGCACTAAACCTAATCTAGGCCATTTTAAGCTTCGAGATTATTTAGATTTAGTTAATTTAATCAATCATTACCATGTTATTTATATTTAAACTTATGTTACTCATTAATATTAAATGAATTCCAATAATTTTAATATTAATTAATTTCTTATTTGGGTATGAAATTCAAAAGTTGAATAACTTTGATTTTAAGCTAATTAATTGGTTTATTATAATCTTTTTAATTCATAATTTAAGATTTAGTTAATTTCTTAAATTCTTAGTTATTCAATAAGCCTTAAATGTATAATTAATTGAATTCCTTAACTTTAGAGGGTTAAGAACTTTTTATTAAGTTTTATGATGTTGATGAAGATGTTCTAAATTGTTCTCATAAAATTTTTTAATTTATATGATTTTTAAATTTATTATTTTTTTAAATGGACCTAAAGAATAGAAATTCTACAACTTCTAATCTAGAGGGTATTTGGCTTTGAAAATTTTACAACAAGGGGAGTTCTTTGTTAATTTAATCTGCCCAAACTTTAATCTTAATCTACTGCATATTTTAAAAATATTTACTATTTTAATTACTTTAATAAAACATAAATTAAGCCTTAATTAGAAGTAATTAATTAAGGGTTTTAATTTTTCTTGATTTCTATCTAGAAGATCCATCCATATAGTTTCACTTAAAATTTTAGGAGTTTTGGTTAATTTATCATAATTTTTTAAAGTTCAAACCAATTAATTGAGTTAATTAACTTAATAAATTCTTAATTAGGTCATTTTGAGGTTTATTAAGTTTGAGAAAGTGCTAATAATGGTTTTAGATTCATTAAAGTTCATTGTAATGATTTAAGTTGATTTTATATTTTTTGTTAATTTTAATGTAATGATATTAGTTAATTTCATTAAATTAAAGTTTATAGCTTAAAAATTTTATATATTTCATTTTAATTGCCAATAAATTCCCAAATTTTTATCAAAGGTGTATTTCAACCATAATTTCAATCTTCTAAAGTTTCAAAATGATTGGATTAATGGTTTGAGTTTAATTTAGATTTAATTATTTTTAATAAAACTCAAATGAACCCAAAAATACCAATAAAAATGGGGGATTTTGGGTTTATTAGATTCCTCTCACTAAGATGAATCGATAGAGCCCTTATTTATTTATTTTGGATGAGTATTTTACCTTCTATGAATTTTTAAAGTTTTTAGATTTTTTTGCAATTTTTAAATTTAAAAAAGGCTAGATTTTATATTTAACCCAATCAACACCACATGGCACTGATGCGACATTGCTTTACATGTAGCATAATGCCATTGGGATATTTGAATCAACGTTAATCCAGCTTAAAAGTAGTGAAGACCATGGGATTATTTACGACTGTTAGATCAATGATTGGATTGTTGGGATTTGGTCTGCCTATCCTTAAGGGATTCAAATCAAATAATGTGGCTAGTGTTGACTATACACCTTGTGTATCTCACCATTTGATTTGATGATAACAAACTTTATGTTAGAAGAACTAATGATCTCTTTGTAGGATAAATTATTCACATTAATTATTTTGAATGTTATTCTTAATTTAATTTATATTGATGATATATATATATATATATATATATATATATATATATATATATATATATATATATATATATATATATATATATATATATATGATGCTACTAATCAAGTTAAATTCAAGTGTGTAGGGAAGTTCTTCAACTCTAGGTTCTACAGTCAATTCAGAATGATAAAGCTATTGGACTTGAACTAGTTGGAAATTTTTTCTAGAATTAACTATATTAAGGCAAATAAAAAGCTCACTAAAATAAAATAAATCATTCATTCATTTCAAAATAATTTATTTTAGAATTATTCATAAATTCTACATTTCATATTTACAATTATTCTTCAAATTATTCATCTTGGATAATGTGAACTAAATGCATAAACTTTGTTCCATTTATTGTGCTTCCATGAAAGTTAAATTAAGTTCACGTTTCATTAAATTATTCCCATACTTAGGCATGTTTATTATCCATTTATTCAATGTATGAATCTAAATAATCCAAAAATTATTCAAGGTATTATTTTTCTCTCTCTTATTATTCTAGTCTTCTCTCTCCTATCCTATCTTTCATCTTAAACCTTTTTGGCCAAATTTTTTCATGATTATTTGGTAAATAAATTATGTGAGCGTTATTTAAACGATTTCATAATTATCCCATATTTTTAAATTGAAAATTTTATTTATTTGAATCTTTAATTTGATTTATTTTTGAATTCAAATTGAATTTCCTTTTGATTACATGTGCAAATTTGAGCTTGGCTTTTATGGAATGTTTGTGGCTGATTATATGCCACACTAATTGATTTAATTTGAATAAAATTAAATTTATTTGATTTAATTCAAATTCAATTAAAATAAGCAATGGAATTATCTTCTTTCCTTTTATATAAATTTAATTTTTGGAAACCTCCCATGGCCAGCCATACCTTTATTTAAATTCAAATTAATCACATGATGAATATTGATTTAATTTCTCCTAAGATCTAACTCATCATCATTTAATTTGATTTCAGTGCATTAAAATAGATCTAATATATTTTTGGAAACAAGCAAGGTCAAATTTTTAATTTTTCTATTGGACTTAATTTAAAATGTTCTTGAATAATATATTTCCTCCTTTCATCCAATCAAGATAAATTGATTGAATATCCCATGATATTGAATTGAAGACTAATTGAATCATTTCATGGAAACCTCCTTGGCCTATCCCATCATATACTTAATTAAATTAACCAAAATTTAAATTAGTTACTTTTTTACTTAGCTAATTAATTCAAATCATGATATATATGCATTTTTTTCAAACTCACCTTTCTTTTCTCTCTCTTGGATAACCCTCATGTTCATTAATTTCCAAATTACATTAGAGATCTTGTCATGTGATGATTTGATTCAAATTTAATCTCCTTCCAAATTAATTTTCCCTCCATATTTTCTTTAGCTGATTTTCTTCATCATGCTAAATTAATTTAATTTAATTGATTCAAATTGACTCACTTACTAATTAAAATTTTACTCCTCTTTAACTTGGCTGAAAACCTTATCATGCAAGTTGAAATTCAAATTGATTGATTCAAATCAAACCTTATTTGAAAATTGAATTTCCCTCCTCTTTCACTTGGCCGAATTTACCCTCATGCAAATTAATTTTATTTTTGATTGGCTTAAGTTAAATTATTTCTTAGAGTGTTTTCCCTCTTATTTTCCCTCTTCTTGGTTGAACCCCATTAATTCCTTTCTTATTTATAATGCCCTTAAGACTAGGTTGTTCTCTCTTGGATCTTTCTCAAGTGGTCGTTTGCTAAATTTTTTTTAGCAGATTTTTCTTGGTGAATCAAGTGCTAACATCTTCATCATCCTTCCTTTTTCTTCTTATAAGTTATTTCTTTGAAGATTTCCCAAAAGAAGTTGAAGGAGAGGTGCAAATCCCTTCAGTTGAGAGCTATTAAAGGTTCCTTTAATTTAATTTATGCTATTCATGTGCGTGACCTTGACCTCTTTCTTGGCATTATCTTTCTCATAATTTGGTTAATTTGTTTTATGCTTAAATAATCTATTCATACATCTTGTCAAGTTGGTCGAATGTTTTGATTGTGTTTGGATAATTTTTTTATGGTTGCAATTATTTCTCTCTTCCTTACTCTAACATAACCTTAAGTGAGATTAATTTTTTGTTGATTATTTCATAAAGAACTATTGCGGATAGGAAGTGTTCTATTCTTTAAATTATCTCATCTTTTGCATATTCATTTGATCTTTTCGAAACTCAAGTCTTTATATAAAAGTTGAATGGTTTAGCTTCCAAATTACTATTATGCCACACTTTAGATTATTAACTAAATCATTTTATTTTCATGTTCTTATATTCTATTCAAACCTTTTAAAGGTTCACTTACATCATATGCATCTTCCATGTTATATCATTTCATTCAATTTTAAATACAAATTGATGTGAGCTCTCTTTCTTACCTTTATTTTCACTTGCCTTAATATTATTGTAGCTGGGTTATGAGAGAAAATTACTTTTAAAACTGAGAGTTAGATACATTCATATTTCTCAATCTTGTTTTTTTGTTGGGTTGTACTTGCCTATTAAGAAAAGTATGTGATTAGGTTGTACTTGCCCATTAATAATAGTATAGTGTTGGGTTGTACTTTCCTGCGAAGGAGACTATGGGAGATTTGTTCTAATCTTAACTTTGATTTAGTGAATTTCTAGTTTGGGAACTAGCATAGACGTAGGCTTACTTTTGGGGTTTGACCAAACCACATAAAAATCTCTGTGCTCTCTTTCTTTATTTTTTAAACTTTATTTTTCTACTATTACTGATTGTTATTTTATTTCTCTAAATATTTATCATTAAAGATTTATGTTTTCTACAAAAGTTTAAAATTAAGTTTTCTAAAATTATTTTTTAAAACAAAATTGCCCCGCCTCCCTCCCCCCAATGCAATGCACGCGCCTCTTGAGTGCTATAGCTAAATAACAACTAGATCTTAGCCATCCATTCCAAATAGAAGAAATGAATGATGAAGATTTCATCATCTTAGTTTTGCTTGAGAACCGAGAGTTGTTGGCTATCTAGAATTGGTTTCTAGTGATCTAAGTGGTAGGGATACATGCTTTTAATTACAAAATGATAATGGACTGATTTGTATATGATTTATATAGTTTGATCTCAATTGAGATCAAATTGACTTCATAAAGTACCAAACTGAGCTAAAGAGGAGGTTGGATTCGAGGCATGCCTTGCATGGATCGATCTTTAGTGGTGAAAACATTTTGAACAAGTTCATTGGGATGTGGTGATCCTTTAAGAAGAAGAAATTTGGTTTCCTACTCAATAATCATTGTGGAAATCAAGCTCTACTCATTCATCGGTGGGTTTGGTCAATTCTAGCTTGTTGGCACATGGGAATTGGGAAAGGGGTCGGCTCTCCTTCATTTCACCTCAAGAATGTGTGTGAGTGCTTAGATTTCTAAGAAAAACTCTCTCCTCTATTTTCACTATATGGCCACGAGCTATATCCATGGAGAATTCAATATGGATTTTTCCATGGTGATTGCCACCCTTGGAGACTAGCTCCAAGAGGTGGTTAATTGATTGGGAGGAGGCCATATCAGTTAAAATGAAGAGTGGAGGAGGGATGGAGGAAGTGTCTTCGATTTGGCTTCTTATGCTTGGATCTTTGATGTGTTTCTTCCTATAACATATCCCATGTCTTTGAAATTGATTAGCTTTATGACACCACCTTAATGCTTCTTAGATTGCTAGTTGACTGCCTAACTCAAACTCAAAGTGAGTCATGAGTCAAATTGGCTCTTTTGATTTGGGTTTGGACTTAGGTGTCTTAAGCTCATTATGTTAAATTTACTTAATTGATTGATATTAAATGATGATTGTAATTATTATTGATTTTCCTTTGAATGATTTGAAGTTCAGTTGATCTATTTCACATGGAGTTTTGATTTGATTCAAGCCGATTTGACCCATTTGACCCAAATGAGTTAAGTTAAATTCAATTAAGTTAAATACCCAATTTGACTCAATTAAAATATATTGGGCTTTCAATCTTGTTTAAACAAGTGTTTGAGATGATATAGATAAATTAATTTCATTTCATTTGAGGTTGATTTTGAATTCAAACCCACTTTGACCCAATTTGGGCTTAATGGGTCAACATGAGTTTAATTGGGTAAAATAATCAAATTTATCAAATTAAACTCAATAATTGATTGAATTATATTTAATGATGATCTTCAATTGATTTTGGACATTCAATTTTAATTGATTTTGATTTAATTTAATTTTAAGTTCAATAAAGTCTATTTAAGCTAATTTAGATCAAGTGACCTAATTAATGCAATTAAGGCCTTATTGAATTAGATTTATATAGATTCAAATTTCAATTAGAATGTGTCTGATTCAATTATTTGCTTAGATTTGAGTTTAGTTTGGGTCTACCTAATCTTATTAGGTGAGGTTAAACTTAGAGGGATTCACCAGGGCATTAAGTGTAGTGTCCTAAGTGCCTAATTAAGAGGTGCCTAATATAGGGTAATATGTCTTAATTATTAGTATAGAGATGATGCTAACTTCATCCAAAAGTCAGGTCAATAAAAGGACCACCAATATGTGTGGTGGACTAACTATAGTACACCACACATATTGGTGTTGACTGATCTAGTAAACAAGATAACAAGTATAAGTTTGCAAGAATTTGAATTTGGTTTTGAAGTTTGGGACTTAGATTTAGTTTTTGTTTTAATTTCAAATTTTATTATAAATTTGATTGTAAAAGATAGGCATAAACATGCTTGAAATTGTTCTGATGTAGAATGATTAATTCTTAGAGACTTATATTCATTAGTTTCTATGAAAAAAAGAGATATCATTAGGAAAAAACTCAATGAGAAGTTTAATCCTAATACAATCATGGTAGTCAGAGAAGATGCATTCAAGAGACTTACTTTTACTCTGAATATGATAGATTTACAATTTTTAATTTAGAAAGAAGGCACTACGAACCAATTTTTCGAAGTGAAACTAGCTAGGAAGTAGTCTAAATGACTAACAATTCTAAATAGGAGGACCTATAAGTAAACCCTAAAGTTTTATTTTATGGATAGTTACTCCTATCCAGAGATAATAGTTGGGGAGGATGCTAATTTGGATGCTTCCTCCTAGCCATACCATAAGAAGTTTAATTAGAAAATTATACCACTTGGGGATTTATTCTTATCTGGTTAACTATTAGGAAGATGTCTTTAAGGACTTGATTCCAACCTAAATAACTAATCTTGAAGAGAAGGAGTCTTTAATGACATAATTCCTGAACTTTAAAATTTTGTCTAATAGGCAAGGGTCACATGGACTTAATTTCTAGCTTGGGAGGCTATAGGAATGGGGCTTTTAATGACTTATTTCCACTCATTAATTTTCATAATTTTGAGCTAGATAAGGGATCACAAGGACTTAATTCTTAATCTAGGGATATCAACTAATAAGAAGGGGCCTTTAGTGGCTTAATTCCAACCTGACTAGCTTGCAGAGGAAAGGGCTCATAATGACCTAATACAATCCTAATTCTCTTATAAAGATGCTTGCTAAGGGACTTATTCCCATATGATTAGATATTAAGAAGGGCCTCCAATGTCTTAACTTCTTTTTAAATAGCTACAATGAAGAAAAAGGGGTCTTAATGACTTAATCATAAACCTCAAATTTGGACTAGTAGGAAAGGGAACTTGATGACATAATAATCATGTAGTCTATTTGATAAGAAGGGAGTTTTGGTGACATAATCTTATCCTTATATTTTAGAAAAGAATCCCTACTGAGGGGCTTACTTCAATTTAATTATCTGTTAATTAAAGTTTAAGGAAATATTTTAGATCTTAATTAAAGGTTATAAATCAAAAGACTATAAATAAAACTAAGAAACATAAAGTTAAATATAAGTTTAGATTGTGAAACTATATATATATATATATATATATATATATATATATATATATATATATATATAAAATCAATATAAAAAAATTTAAATAACATCAAACATAAATGAATGAAATAAATTGACAACAAATCAAACTAAAATAAAAATTATACACAATCATGATAACATAACTTATAATTAAGAGTTAAGGAAGCATTTTGAATTTCAATTAAAGGTAATTGATTAAACTAAAGAAACATTAACCAAAATAAAAGGAATATAATAAGAATGAAGTCTTCAAATCTTAATAACATTACATTATATAAAGCAAAATTTTAAAATATTTATCAAATTTAATGCGAATTCGAATAAATCATTTAAATAAATTTAAAAGTGGTTAGTTAAGATACTTAGGATCTTAGTTTGACCCTTAGAAAAGATGAAAATATCATTATACTAGGATTTATGATGTTAAATGGAATGGGTTCATCCCATAGAAGAATTTATTTAATTCTTCATTCTTTAAAACTTCAATTTCAACCTGAACATAAAAGTAAACCTAAAGATGGAACTGACCTCATAGATCAATTAAATCATTTAAATTGAAAGCATCAAATGGTAAATTTACCAAAACATTTCATAACTAGTTATCAAATGGTATATAGTTTAGATACCTGAGGCCACAGGTTAAATGTCTAGGGGAGGCCTTGATACCTTGAATCTCTAGTTTAATAATGACACTTACATATGAAACAAGATTATGAAAGTAAAAGATTAAATTTTAAACTAATTCAAACTTTAACTTGAACTTGTATAAAAACCAAGTACAGGATACCACACAAGCCCCTCTTCTCACACACTAGAATACTAGGTTATCGACCCTGGATTTAGGTTAGATCAATGATCTGTGATGTTCTATAATGTGAAATAATTTGATACCTTTCCTTGTTTTGTGGTGTAATGTCTTAGACTAGATGGTTAAGATTATTTTCTTGTTATTCTGGATATCAGAGCGATCATTTTAAGCTAACACTATTTGTTTCATGGGGGACTTTGCGTAAAGGGATCGATGTAATAAATATAACATAAATGTTATTTTCTTGCAGGTGCTACTTAAATCCTTAAACATTGTCCAATAGAATAGGTGGGCTTGGCAAGCAGCTAATTCTAAGCTCATATATTTAAAATATAATTGCTGATGTGCTGTATATATTTCTTGATGTTATTTTGCACGGATTAAAAAAATGTTTTTAAATTTAAAATATAATTTGAGTCTAGAATTAAGTTAGGATCTATGGGGTCTAACAATAGTAAGAGCAGATTTTACCAGTTGGTGCTCCCCTATGAAGCTCATGCAGGTCTATGAAGAAGGTGAAGATCTTGAAAGAAGACCCCCATAAATCAAAACTGTTAGTTTTAGGCCAATTTGTATAAGGGTAGAGCTTAGTTGTCCATTATTTTTCTTTTGGGGTGTACAACAATACTTAGTTGCATTGGCCATTTTTATTAATTTGAATTTGGTCATTTTATTCTAGGGTACACAATAGAAATTGCATGCTTTTCTAGATTTCTTCTTGTGATGTGATTTATGATGAAATGTTTGAAACATTAGGCTCCTAGAAAAATTAAATTTTCTACCTCACCTAAATTAAATAACTTAAACCTAAAAAAATCATAACCTCATTTAAATAATAGCCCTAGGAATAGCTTAAAAGTAACCAAAATTAATTAGCTTTTACAAACCATGAGAACATATTGTTTATTCTCCTTGAATTGGACGCTTCACCCATTGCACATAATGGGACATCTAAATTTTGAGGATGACCATCCTTCCTGGGGGAAGTGTGTCTTCTCTATTTGATTTGGTCCACGATAACTTCTATTTACATATCATTATATGCATAAATTGCATACCCAGACCTATAAAATGAATTATGAGTCAAAAATATATTAAAGATGAAATTTATCATATTATTTAGGTGCATAACATGCCAAACATTATTTTTGGATAAGAAGTGAGTTAGGTTTTTAGATTTCTTCTTAAATGCAATAGCTCAACCATCTTATATATATAAGACAAAACTCATGATTTTCAAAAATTGTTTAGATATTGTTAACAGGAAACCCTTATAGGCAGGTTATAAGTCTAGAAGAGTTATAGATGGGTTCATTTTTCTCTAATAGGGAAAGAACCAATAATTCCCACAAAATTTACATTAGGTCAAGCCTCTAACTTATGTTAGAAGTATTTGTAAACTTAGGGTTTGAAGCATCCTACTAGAATAAGTCTTCACCCACTAAACATATCTACAGTCTTGTGTTGTTAGAATATAAGTCTTAGATTTCTAATAAAATGTTAATTCAAAATAATAAAGTTATGTTTTACTAATTTGTCTGGTAGGAAAGAAACTAATAATTTTTCTGGTAGGAAAGGGATTAATAATTCCCAAAATATTTTCATTAGGTCGACCCTCTAACTTATGTTAGATGCATTTGTAGACCCTAAGGAATATTACTGGAATAAGTATTCAACCACTAAGAATTTCTAAGTCATGTACTACTAAAATATAAGTCCTACATTTATAATAAAATATAAATTTAAATCATAATAAATTTAATCTCAAAATGAAAGCCTAATGGTAGGATAGTTGAAATGCTTACTAGGATTCTCAATTTCTAAATACATTTCTTACCGAATCTTGATTGGCCTCTGAAAAGAACTCTTCCCCATTTGAAGAAATCTCTATTAAACTTCCAATTTAACCATCCTTTTATGATAAGCTTCAAAATCTATAAAAAATAAAAGTCTATTTCTTTAATTGAGAGTATTCTTAGGAAGAGATCTTTCATTCGTAAGATGTATTTAACTATAGAGGCTTTCCCTGATAAGAAATTGTGAACCCTACACTAAAATAGACCTTATTATACTTCTCCATGTAGTTTAAGGGAAAAACCATTGGTACATTGAAGACCCATCAGCCTTAGGAATCTTTATTAAGAAATTAAGTCCATTATAGTGTAATATGATTATCATTCAAGATAATATTTTTATCCCTCAATTGCATATTTGATTATCTAAATAAGTACCTCAAAGATCTATGTGGTGTTCCAAATAAAATTCTCACAATATCATTTTGTTGTTCCTCACCAAATCATATCCGATAATGGTCCATCATTTAAGTCCACTAAAATAAATTACTTTATAGCTAGACATAATATTGATTGAAGATATTTGATAATCTATTACCCTAGGCTAAATGTATTGGCCAAAGCATTTAACAAGACTTTTGTATGAATTCTAAAAAAAGTACTTGATGAAAATAAATATCAATGCAACGAAAAGTTGTTTGAAGCCTTATAAGCCTACAGACAACATATAGGACACCAACTCATTCTACACCATACGCTTTGGTTTTTGGAACTGAAGCTACTCATTCATTGGAAGTACAACTACCTTTGTTAAGGATAGTAGTTAATAACAGCATTACATCAAATCAGAATCATAAACTTTGACTGAAAGAACTTGAGAGTCTTGAAGGAAAATGTTTGAAATCTTAACAAGACCTTGAACATTACTAATCACATTTGATTCAAGCTCATGATAACTTGGTATGTCCTATAACTTTCCAAGTAGGAGACTTGGTCTTGGTTTTTAGAAGACCAATTTTAGCTCACTGTAGGATAAGTAGCAAATTTGAGCCAACATGGGAAGGACCGTTTGTTGTAGAGAAAACATATGAAGGAGGTTCTTATCAATTGATAACATGTAATGGTGAACATCTAATGCTGCCTATTAATGGATGTTACTTAAAGAAACATTATGTATGAAATGTACTTTATTTTAAAAATAATGATTAATAAAATTATGTTTACCTCTATTTTGCAATTTATTTAGCTTCAAATATTGTTTCTTCTAAATTTAATTTTGTGCAATGTCTTCTAGACCCTTGCAAATTTCCTCAAGTCCTTTTGGGCATAATTTGTCCATCTATATAGAATGGAAGCAAGTCTATTTATCGCATCCTTCTTATAAATCTCTTAGGTTTAGAGTAAGCCTTTGTGCGCCATTCCCATAGGTTTGGTGTAAGCCATTTATGGCACCAACTTAATGTATCTTAGATTGCTAGTTGACTGCCTAACTCAAACTCAAAGGGAGCCATGAGTCAAACAAGCTCATTTGAATTGAGTTTGGGCTTAGGTGTCCTAAGTTAACACTTTTAGGTTTGATTTAATCTAGATTGAATTATGTTAAATTCACATAATTTATTGATATTAGGTGATGACTGTAATTATTATTGATTAACCTTTGAATGATTTGAAGTTCAATTGATCTATTTCACATGGAGTTTTGATTTGATTCGAGCTAATTTGACCTTCTTGACCTAAATGAGTTAAGTTAAATTCAATTGAGTCAAATGACTAATTTGACTCAATTAAAATATATTGGAACTTCAATTTTGTTTAACTAAGTGTTTGAGATGATATAGACAAATTAGTTTCATTTCATTTAAGGTTAATTTTGAATTCAAACCCACATTGACCTAATTTGGGCTTAATGGGTCAAAATGTGTTTAATTGGGTCAAATTAAATCTAATAATTGGTTGAATTATATTTAATAATGATTTCCATATAATTTTGTGCATTCAATTTGAATTGATTTTGATTTAATTTAATTTTAAGTTTCATAAAGCCCATTTAAGCTCGTTTAGATCAAGTGACCTAATTAACCCAATTAAGGCCTTATTTATTTAGATTCATATAGATTCATATTTAAAAATATTCATTTGATGATTCTTAGTCTTTGAAATGATTTAATTTGGTCAAATTTTGGTCGGTTGACCTTTGATTAGGTGGGACCCACATAAGTCTACTCTATGTCACTAAGTATACTATCCTAAGTGCCTAATTAAGAGGCTCCTAATATGGGATTAGGTGTCTTAATTATTAGTTTAGAGAAGATGTTAACCTCATATAAAAATGATGTGAATGCTAATTATTTTGAAAAACTATGGAAAAAGAAGGATAAGAAAGCTTAGTTAATACCAAGATTAGGATTTAACACAATTAGCCTAGTAGATGATAATGAGTACTATTTAGTCATTACCAAAAGAGTTTGATAGGGTCTTTTTAGATGACATTATATTGCTCAAAGGAATCTATTCATAAACTATAAATGATCCAAATGACCTCCAAGTCAAGGATGCACCCCTAAAATTAGAGGAAAAAGTAAATTATAAATGTGCTAAAATAATTAATTTGCCTACTAGGGAAAACCCACGACTAAAATTCATAAATTCTCCTTTGGGTCAATCTAAAGCCATTGACTTGGTTAAGCTACTTTCAGAGTTTAAAGATTACTTTGCTTATATTTATGAGAAAATTCTTGGATTAGTGAATGATATTGTAGTCCATAAGCTAGAAATTCAGCATGATGTAATCTAAATGAAGCAAGCTCCTCAACATATGTGATTAGATATTAAACAATAAATCATCACCAAAGTTAAGAAATGGATCAATTCTAACCTTATTCAAAAATGGAAATAACCCAATTAGTTAGCTAGTGTCATCCAAATTAAAAAGATGAACGGTCGTCAACTTTAGGGATCTAGATGAGGCATGTCACAAAGATGAGTTCTCGTTACTGATACTAGAGTTAATGATAGATATAGCCTCCTCACACATGATGTTCTCATTCATGGATGGGTCATGTAGTTATAACTCTATGAGAATAAGAAGCATACCACATTTTAAATCCTGATTGAAATTGATTAGTACAAGGGCATGCCTTTTGGCCTTAAAATTCTTGAGCTACACACTAACTGGCTATGGCCCAGATCTTCAATGAACTCATTCATCACCAAGTCAAATGTTATGTTGATAATGTAGTGGTCAAGAGCAGAGATAAGCATGACCTTTTATATAATTTGAGAGTTGTATTTAAGCGGTTGTGAAGCTATAACTTGAAGATAAATCCTTTGAATTATACTTCCAGGGTACCTCAGGGAAACGTTTAGGGTTCATAATACAACATCATGCGATCAAGATCAATCTAGAAAAAATTAAGGTAATAATAGTAATGCCAACTTTGAAGATTCTAACCCAACTTAGATCATTCTAAGAGAGGCTGATGTATCTTATATTCTTCATATCAAACCTCTCGAGTAAGTATCAACTTTTTTCTACACTTATAAAGAAAGATACCAAGTTCCAATAGGGTAATAAGTTCTATTAGACTTTTGAGAGCATAAAGAAATATTTCATGATAGCTCCTATACTACCTACTTCTATCTTGGTTAGGCTACTCATTCTTTATGCTATGATGTTATGTGACTCCCTTAGCATATTATTAGCCCAAGTCAATGAAGAAGGGATTGAAAATGCACTATACTACTTGGTCATTACCTTTAAACATAAAAATATAGTATTTCCCATCTAGAAGCATTGGCTATCTCTGATATTCAAAATATAGAAGTTAAAGCATATATGTTTTTTTTGATAAAATCAACCTAATTTTGAGAGTTAATCCACTACAATACCTCATGAAACAATTGACACTATATGGACAATTAGCATGTTGGTTCATGATGTTGTTACAGTTTGATTTCACTTTTATCCTCTTTTATGCCATATAAGGTTAAGTAGTAGATAATTTCTTATTGGTACACCTATTCCTATTGAATGATGACCTCCTTGATGAGCATGTCATAAATTTAAAGAATGTGAATGTCAATCATTGAGAGTTATATCTTGATGGTACAAACATTCTTTCAAAGAAGATATTAACCGTAATATATTCTTCCAAGCAAAGAAAAGATGATGCAATTTTAACATCACCTATCTAAGTCATGAAAAAATAATGAAGCTGAATACAAAGGTCTATTTGTCATTCTAGAGTCATTTCAGTAGGGATTAAAAGGATCAACATTTTTGAGGATTCATAATTAGTAGTAACTATTGACCTCATTTTTCATTTCTAAAAGTAGGAATTATGACACCTAATCCTAGATTCAAAGCCTCTTGGTTAAGCACTTAAATCTCTTTGCTTAGTGACCAAGTGAATTTTCATAGGGTTTGACCTAACCTAATGGGATTAGGTAGATCCAACCCAACCAAATCTAAACAAATAATTGGCTTGAACATACCCAAATTGATGATTAAATCTAATTGAACTTAGGCGAAAGTAATTAGGATGGCTAACCCAATTACCCCAGTTAAACTCAAAATCTCTTAAGCTCAAAGAAATTCAAATAAAATTAAAATAAATGAAATCATATCAACTAAAAAAAGAATAAAATCATTACATGAAAATAAATGAAATCAAATCTAAATGAAATTCAACCATTAAGCATAATATTGACTTATGTGAGTCCTACCAAGTCAGAGGTCAACCCATGATCAGTAAAAAAAAATACCTTTAAGGATGTGCTCCATCATTTTTATTGAGATGGGTAGGAGTATGTTCTTTTGTGAGGCAGATTAATATATATTCAACTAGATTTCTCTTAACATTTATGTTAGGGTTTGTTTAGATCTAAGTTCTACTTCTTATGGATGGAAGCCTCCATAGTTTATTATCCCTTTTACTATAGTAAAAAAAACTCTTGATTAATGTTGGAAATTATCATATCATTATGATATGCATTGGTGTATTAGAGGTGTATGTGGCATTGATGACTATCTAAAAAAATAAGAATATAATCCTAATCAAGATCCCATGCTTCTGTCATCCTAGGATTATGTTATTCCAGTCTACCAATATTAGAGGGACATAGCTGTAATGTCTAGAGAATCTGATTAGCAGCCATGGGTTACCTTATTTCAGGTATCTCAAGTAGACTTAGAATTTTAGTGTAAGGGGTGTAAGAATGTTCATGTGGTGAATTAAACATAAGGTGTTCGCATGGTGAATGGATAGAATGTTCATATGGTGAATGAATATAAAGCTGGGCTTACATCTAGAATGCCAAAATTGTGTAGATGTTCACATGGTGAACATATAAGTTTTGTTCGCATGGCAAACAAATAGAAGATTGGACATACATACCTTTGGAATGCCAACATTAGGGTTGTCCACATAGTGGATGGATATGAATTTGTTTTTATGACAAACGAATATATGGTGTCGCATGGAAAATGGATAGATGTTCACATAATGAATGAATAAAAGGCTAGACTTACATCTCTTTGAAATGCCAAAAATTAAGGTGTTTGCATGGAAAATTAATAGTAAAATTAGACTTACATCTCTTTGGATGGCCATATAAATGAATTATCCAAATATCAGGTAGTCATAGTTGTGTTTTCTTATCAAACAGAAAAAAAATTAATTTTATTTAAAGTATATAAAATTCTCATTTCATTTTTTTTACCAAGCACCTCGGCGTTAGGATTTAGCTCCATGACACTGTGATAGTGAACCCCATTTCTTATGTGGCATGACACAGGGGCAGGTGAGCTAGAGGCTCAGTGCCTTGACGTTGCATATGTAGCACTGCGGTGCCACCTTGTAGCATTGTAATGCTGGTCAAGATTTTTGATAGGCATGAAGTAGGTTTTAAAGGGAAATGAAAACCTCATTTTAATGAGAACTATGGCCATGTTTTGTAACCCAAGAGGGTAGCACCTTGGAACCGTGGCCCTGGGTCCTCATCTATAAATAGAGGTCGAAGCTATTAAGGATTTTCATTTAGCAATCCCTTTGCTTAAGAATTTTTTTTCTTTTATAGATCTTTCTATTTTCTAATTTCCACTATTAATCATGTCTCTTAGAAGAGTTATGGGCAAGAAAAGGGCATCCAATGATGCCAACCGCTTCATTAGCACTGACATTGAGGAGTAGTACTAGCACTTAGTTCCAGAAAGGGGTTTCCAGAATCTTGATGGTAGTGTGGAGGGGATAATTATGGAGAGGAGGTGGCTCAAACTAGTTTATGACAACAACTGATGCATCATCCCAGTGGTGCGTGAGTTCTTCAAGAATGCACAGGACGACCAGGACAATATGGCATTCATCTAGGGATAGATAGTAAGTTATGATAGTAATGCTATAAACACATATTACGATCTCCTTAATTTTGAGTATGATCAATATCTCTCCTACCATAATGGCCATCCCAATTTTAGTAAGATTATTCTTTTTCTTTGTAGTAAAAATGAAAGCTTGCAATGGAAATGATGAGAGGAAATGATTATCAACTTTCCTATTGCTGGTATGACAACTGCCACTAATGCTTGCCATTATTTTATTTTTGTTAGAATTATTCCCTCTCGTACATTAGTTAGATTACCAAGGATAGAGCTACTTTGAATTTTACTATTTAAAAGAGGTTCTCGATCGATATCAGGAAGGTTATTTTTAATTCTATTTGTAATATGCTGAAGGGGAGCATTACTGTCGGGCACAGCCACCCTTCTTTTATTTATGGTTTTTGTGTAGCAGTGGGTGCAATAAGGGGACCTGATGAAAAGGTACTCCTTTAGAAAGCTCCTCTAATGAAGAGGGTGAGTGGAGGGTTCAAAAATAGATTTGAAGTGGAGAGATTTTACGCCCTACGTAATCTAGTTCTCAAGCACCAAAGTCCTTGGCTGAGCAAGTTTGAGAGATTGACAACCAGGTCTCAGACTTATAATAGAGAGTTGATAAAAGTAATCATAGGCAAGAGATGCTGGAAGATTAATGTGACAATCACATGGATCAATAGCAGATGCAATTCTCCTACATGGCCTAGTTCAACACTGCAATGTTCAAAATGTTTTAAAATTGCAATCTTGCAGATCCTAGATAGGTATCTTTCCATACGGTGCCTTAATATTAGCCTTGCATGATTGGTCCACCACTATCAGGCATGGAGGAGGAGGAAGAAGAGAAAGAGAAGGGTGGAAATGAGTATGACTACTAGCTTCCCCCCATTTGTATTTTTTTTCTTCTGTTCTTCCTTTTTGTTATTTTGTAATTGTAATATTCAAATTTGTCAACAAAATTTTTCTTTTTTAATTTTGTGTTTTGCTTATGTATTATTATTTCCACTAATGCTTCAGGATAAAACAAAAATAACAACAACAACAATAATAACAAACCTTTATCCCACTACGTGGGGTTAGCTACATGAATCCTTTTTCTCCATTGTGTTCTATTATGTGTCAAATTCTCATTTAATTGAAGTATACTAAGGTCATTTTTTATACATCTTAACCAAGACTTATTAGGTCTACCTCTACCTTTCTTAACATAAGGCAAATCTAATGCATTTACTTTACTAATTGGGTCATTAGATAGACAATGTTTTATGTGACCAAACCATCTAAGGTGACTCTCTCTAATATTATTTGCCACTAGAGCTACTCGAACTTTTTCCTGAACATACTTAGTTTGCATTTTATATCAAAGAGTAAAACCACTCATCCACCTGAGCATCCTCATCTTTGCATCACTTAACTTAGTCTTATGCTTCTATTTTATTTTCCAACATTCTTCACCATAAATCATTGCATGTCTTACCACCATTTTATAAAATTTTCCCTTAAGTTTAAGCAATACTTTTCTATTACACAATAGGCTAAATGAATTCCTCCACTTCAACCATCCAACTTGAATTCTACTAATGACATCTCCATCTATTTCACCATCATTTTGAACAATAGAGCCTAGATATCTGAATCGCTCACTCTTTTTAATGGCTTGTTCATCCAATGTCACAACACTACCACTAGAACTACTACAACTAAAATTGCACTCCATATATTCAGTTTTAGATCTACTTAAATGAAAACCTTTAGACTCTAAGGTTGACCTTCATCTTGCACTCCCTCTCTAGTCTTATTAATAAGAAGAATGTTATCAGGAAAAAATTGAGTACATCTTCTTGTAAATGCCTAGTAAGAACATCCACAACTAAAGAAAAAAAATATAAGGGCATAAAGTTGATCCTTGAAGTAATCCAACTGAAATAGGAAAATATTTTTTCAATCCTCCTTGTGTTTGGACACATGTAATAGATCTAGTATACATATCTTTATGACTTGGTTATAACCAATATTAACTCCTTTCTTTTCTAGAACTCTCCAAAGAACATCTCTTGATACTTCATCATAAGCTTTCTTTAAATCAACAAATATCATATGTAGATCTTTTTTACTTTCTTTGTACTTCTCCATCAAACCTCTTCACAAATATATATCATCCATAATAGATCTACCTGGTATGAAACCAAATTGATTATGAGAAACTTTAGCATCACATCGTAACCTATGGTCAATTACTCCTATAATTTTAATGTATGACACATTAACTTAATTACTCTATAATTTGCACACTCTTGTTCATCACCTTTATTCTTAAATATAGGAACCAACAAACTCTTTCTCAACTCATTTAACATCTTTTAAGTCTTTAAAATAACATTAAAAAAATTTGTAAGCTAAGAAATTCCTTGATACCCTAAACATTTCCACACTTCTATTGGAATACCATCAGGTCCTACTATTTTTTCACATTTCATTTTCTTTAAAACTTCTATAACTTTATATTTACTATAAAAACAAAATTTTCTATTTTTTTATAGTATTAGGGTTGCTAAATCATTCATATTTTAAGACCCTTCATTGAAAAGTTTATCAAAATACCTTATCCACTTATTTTCAATATCTTTTTCTAAGAAAAGCACTTTATAATTTTCATCTTTAATACACCTCACTTGAACTAGATCTTTAGTTCTCCTATCTATTTGGTTGGCTAACTTATACATTCATCTTTCACCATCTTTGGTATCCAATCTATTGTATAAATCACTAAAAGTTAAATTTTTTGCATCATATATTGCGTTCTTAAAATCTCTATTGGCAGCTTTATATTTTTCCCAATTATCTAAGTTTTTACATCTAAACCAAGATTTATAATAATGCTTCTATTTTTTATCTTTTTTTGCACATTCTGACACCACCACCAACTATTTTTATTAGAAGAAGAGCTTTCTTTTGATTCTCCAAGCACATTTTTTGCAACTTGGTTAATTTCACTTATAATTTTTTCCCACAAAACATTGGCTTCCTTATGAACATCCCAAATTCTAAGCTCTTTTAGCTTACTTTAAAAATAGTTTTGTTAGTGTTCTTTAAATGCCCACATATAATCATAAAATAATAATTTGATTTATTTTTTATCTTGCAAATTTTTATCTTAAAATTTAAAACTAACAGTCAATGCTGGATACTTAGACTTTCACTCGGAATGACATTACAATCTTTACAATCTAAACAATCTATTTTTTTATCCAAAAATAATCCATCTGTGTTTAGCTAAATCCATTTTTATAAGTAATAATATGCTCATCTCTATTTTTAAATAAAGTATTACCAACTATAAAATCATAGGCTAAAGCAAAATCTAATATCCTATCTTCTTCATTAGACCAAATCCATAGCCACCATGAATACTTTTAAAATCATTTACCACTTTACCAACATGTCCATTTAAATCTCCTCTAATAGATACTTTTTCTTCAAAAGTTATCTTTTGTATTTATCCCTCTAATTCATTCCAAAAGGTTTTTTTTTTAGCTTACATCCAAACTTAGTTGAGGAACATAATTACTTATAACATTAATAATCTTAGTATCAATAATAATCTTTCAAGCAATAATTCTATCCCCAAATCTATTTATATTTATAACATTATCCTTCAAACTTTTATCTATAATCACCCATATGCCATTTCTAATTTGACTTCTACTTGAATACCAAAGTTTAAAACCTAAACTATCAACCTCCTTTGCCTTCTCCCTAACCTATTTAGTTTTTTGAATACATAAAATATTTATCTTTCTATGAACCATAATATCTATATATTCCATTAAATTACATGTAAAAGTACCTATATTCTAAGTTCCTAACATAATTCTAATTTTATGAACTAACTTCTTTGCCAGCATTTGTCCATAATATGGGAACCCTTATTTATTTAACACTACGCCTGAGTGCCGATGTAGTGGCCCTTGCACACTTTTTTCTATATTTAGGGCATACAGGTCAGCACTTCCATGCAATGCCCTAACATTAACACAATCTTTTAAGGGATTCATGTCATGATTATTTTGATAAGTTTTACGCTGGCTGTCGACTGCCTATCATAACCCTCCACTTTTCACATCAAGACTTGTGATTGGACAAAGTTGTGTTAAAAAGGATAAAACTTTTAATACTCTTATATAAAAAAAGCCAAGTCAAGGTGCAGCACCATGATGTTGATATGTCAGTACCTCAGCACTAGAGATAGACTAAAGAACCCAAGTGGCGGGTGCCACGACACTGTCCTACAGCACTGCGACATTGTGGGATATTCTTTCCTCCCCAATAGAAAATTTTCTAAGTCCTTTTTCACATAGAGCAAGGGGACATGACACTACAACGTTGTCCCCACAGTACCATGGCCTTGTGGGATTTTATTTCATTTTTATCAAAATGTTATAAGTCATATTCCAAGTGACACATGGGTATGGCATCATGGTGCTGATGCTATGGCATTGTGGTGCTATGATATTATCTTGGTTATATTAGGATATGGCACCGTGGCGCGATGAGATTTTATTAAAGCACTACAACACTAATTCTTAGGTGCTGCATTGCTACTCTTGGAACTTGAATACTTGAGAGCATGGCATCACGGTGCTGATATCTATTTCCTCGATACTCTTGGAACTTGAATACTCTTAAGTGCAATTTTTTTAAATTTTTTTAGAAATTTTTCCAGTATTTTACCTTAAAAGTGCTACGTTTTAAAATCATATAGCTCAATGCACTCTTCTCCCTTATTTTGGATCTTAGATTAGTGGAGCAGATGGGATATTCATCTCACACCAAAATAAAATTCAATGGTGGCGGTCTTCAAATCTCCAAGTTTTTTACACTAGCTCAAAGATCAATGGCGAGATTTTAATTAAACTAGAAAGAAAGAACATAAATTCTTTATCTAAAGTGAGAAAACTTGGAGTGAAGTGTGAACACCATTTAGAGGGAGTAGAGTTAAGTAGGGAAGAAAGATTTTTGGAGTAAACTGATCACTTCTATTTATATGAGCGAGTTGATAACTATTCCAACTCAATAGCCTATGCAATGCCTCGATGCCAAGATTGCAGCACCATGACATTGTACCATAATTTGAGAGTTGGACCACATAGTTGGGCAGTGCCTAGGTGGTAAGATTGTGGTGCCGTGATGTTGTACCATAATTTGATAGTTGGACAGTGTAGTTGCTTCTTCTAGAACACTAGGGTAGTGCCTCGGTGCTATGAACATAGTGCCACAACACTATAACTAAAAAATTGGATATTTTATTATTATTATTATTATTATTATTATTATTATTATTATTATTATTATTATTATTATTATTATTTTATTTCATTTATTTTGATGTAAACAACCCACCATAATTTGATTAAGTTGAATCATTCCAAAGGCTTAAAAGTATTAAATAAATATGTTTAAACATTAATCAAATGAATCTATAACTATTAAGGCCTTAAATGGGTTAATCAAATTATTTGATCTAAATGAGCCTAAATGGGCCTTATTAGATATAAACTCAAATTGAATAAAAAAACAACTCAAATTAATCATCTAATATTATTTGGAAACCATTATTAAATATAATTTGACCAATTATAGGGTTTAATTTAATCAGTTTGGTCATTTGACCTAATTAAATCAATGTTAACCCATTAAGACCTAAATTGGGTCAAAGTGAGTTTCAAACTCAAAATAAAATGCAATTCAATGATCCAAATCATCCGTGATACTTGGCTAAATACAATTAAGGGTAAATATATTTTGATTGAGTCAAGTTAGTCATTTCACTCAATTGGATTCAATCTAACTTATTTAAGCCATAATGAGTTATGTATTGAAACAAACAAATAATCAATTCCAAATCTCATGAAATCCATTAATTGGAAACATTTTAAATGACTACATAAACATAATTAAGCTCTAAATTTGGTGGAAATCCATTAAATAAAACAAACTAGGCTAAGCCAAAAGGGAAAGATACCTATGTGACATAATCAAAGTATTTGAACTCAAACCTAAACTAATCACCTTTGCATATATCTAAACTCATCCTAAGATGAGTTTAGGGTAATTGATAGCCAAGCTTAAGCAAACTAAGAGGGTCCAAGTCCATCCAAAAGTGGAATATGCCATTATTAAAGAGATTAAATCATAGAGACAAACCATTTTTCCCAATCCATTTCTCTTTCCCCATTCCTTATCCTAGCTGCTTTGGACTAACCCTAATCAACTGACCACCCCTCAGAGCTAGTCTTTAAGGGTGGCAATCACCTATGTTGGCCATAGTTGACTTCCCTCACATTAAAGCTCTCAGCTACCCATGGAACAAGAGAAGAGAGCTTCTCTCAAGTCCATTTAAACCGTCCAAAATGTTCCTCAAGTAAAATGAAGAAAAGCACACCTTTCCCCTGACCCCCACATTGCCGGCAAGCCAGAGTTCTACCAGGTCCATCAAAAAATGAGTGAAGCTTAGTTTGTAGGCCAATCCATGGGGGAGATAATCCAATTCCTCCTTCCCAAAGCCTTACTACAACTCAACAAAGCTTTTTGAATCATCCCCATCATCAAAGACAGCCATTGATGAGGTATGGGTTCAAACTAACCCTTTAAGAATTCAATTTTGGTCCTTTACCAAATGAACTTGATCTCAAATGATATCATGCCATATAGATACATTCTAAATGCCCTCTTGATGGATTTGTAAACAAAATCAAGTGATTCTACTGCCTAAATGTTAAAAAATCACTTGAATTTAATGGATGGAGGATAAGGAAGATGCAATCTCCAACGTCTATTCTTTCTATTAAGAACATTCAGCCAAGATTTAGTCAGACCTCCAATTAAATCTTATATAGGATCCATCGGTGAAATCATAACCATTTGATCAAATATCTGACAGTCATAAATTATTCTGAACGGTCACCACTTTTTGAGTTGGATCTGCATGAATCAAACTGCCCAATAACTTTGCATCGCATGGAAAAGAGTGTCATGTGATGCCAAGCATATTAAATGGAAAATCTAGATTGTTTGGATTTAAAACATGATAAAAAAATGCATATAACTTTAAAAATTTATAAAAAAAATAAAATACTCAATCAAAAAACCAAATAAGGGCTCTATGGATTCATCTCAGTGATGAAAATCCATTAAACTCAAAATCCTTCATTTTTATTGAGTATGTTTGGGTTAATTTGGGTTTAAATAAAAATAATCAAACTCAAATTAAACTCAAATCATTAACCCAATCAATTTGAAACTTTGGAGAATTGAAACTAAGGTTAAAACTTACCTTAGATAAATTTCTCATAATTTATTGGTAAGCAAATCAATGTATATGCAAATTTCAACCCCTAAACTATTAATGTAATGAAATAAATTAATATTAAATTAAAAAATCATAAAAATTATAGAATTAATTTGAATCATCATAATAAACCATAATGAATCTAAATACATCATTAAAACTTATTGAAACCCCATAATTGCCAAAATGACCTAATTTGTTAATTAACTAAATTAATTAATTCAATTAATGAATCTAAAATTTAAAAAATCATAATAAATCAGCTAAAATTTCTAAAAATTCTAAATAAACTCTCTATGGATGCATCTTCTAGAGGAGATTTTAAGAAAATTAAATCCTTATTAATATCTTTTAATTTAGGCTTAAAATAAGTTTTATTAAAATAATTAAAACCTTAATTAATCCTAAATTATACAACTAATTAGGATGAAATTTTAGAGAACTTAAATGGACTAGGAACCCCACTTTAAGATCAAATGACATCTAGATTTGAAGTTGTTGAATTTCAAATCTCCTGATCAATATAATTGAAATAATATATAAAAAAATTTTAAAAATTTATAAAATAAATTTAAAACCTTATTGTTAACAACATAACACTTAAGGAAAATTCTCTAACCATTTGAAGTCATTGAATTTTATTAATCATACACTTTAGATTTAATGAAATAATTATGAATATAAAATCTAATAAAACCCCAAGTTAATAATTTAAGAAATTTACAATGAATCAATTTAAGCAATTGAAATGTAAAATTAATTAATCTTTGAATTTCATACCTAAATATGGAATTCATTAAATCCTTTGAATCCATTTGGGTTAATAAACAACATAATTCTAAATGTAAATGAAAATGAAATAACTAATTGAGTTAATTAAATGGTTTAAAAAACTAAAATGGCTTAGATTTAAGTTGGAAGCCCAAATTAGATCATTTCTTAGGCTTCCTATGTTATGATTGGTAAACAAAACTCTATCTTAATAAATTATACCAAGTAATAAACTTTAATACATAATATTATATTAAACTTAATTTGAATAAAAAATTAGAAAGCATAAGATAATGAATTCTTTAAATGATAAAATCAAAGCTTCCGAAAGATTGATTGAAACTAATTGAATTAGCCTATGTAAATTTATATATATACACAAACATTAATGAAATGAATGAATGAAATCATTAGTTAAGTTGCCTTATTCAAATTCATCAACATAATATTAATGAAATGAATAAATGAAATAAATTAAAATAAAATAAACCTATAGAATATATTAAGAATACATAAATGAATAATAGATCATTTAAATATTGACACATTATAGATCATTTAAATATTGAAATAAAAACCATGTTTGAATTAAAATATTAACTTAAGCTAATTCATTCAAGCTAATAAACATTGATAAACATAAACATAAACATTAATGAAATAAATAAATAAGATCAATCCAAATCAAATAAATAAATAATTAAAATAAATAAGATCAAATGAACATTTAATTAAATCAAAAGAAGCATAAGATCAAATTTGAAGCCAAGTTATTAAATAAATAAATTAAATTAACTAACATCAAATATAAATGAGTCAAATCAAACTTAAAATGAAAACCAAAATCAAACTAAATCTTGGTAACATGGACTTTAAATTTATGATTTAAAGAAGCATTTTGAAACTTAACTAAAGATCATAAATCAAACCCAAGAAACATTAATTAAAGCAAAAGAAGTGGAATAGAAATGACATCCCCAAGGAGACAACAATAATAAAAATAATATAAATGTTGTTTACTTGCAGGTATGCTTAAGTCTTCAAATGTAGCCCAATATGATATGTGGGCTTGGAAAGCAACTAATACTAAGCCCATATAGTTGCAAATATAATTGCTAGAATACTATTTGTATTTTCTAACATCTATTTTGCATGGTTTAGGAATCTACTTTTAAAATTTTATATGTTATTTGAGTTTAAAATTAGGTTAGGATTTATGTGATCTATGAATAGTATGAGCTGACCCTACTAGTGCATGGTCTTAGTGATCCCCTGTGAATCCCATGGAGGTCCTTGAAGAAGGTGATGATCCGAAGAAACACATAAATCAAATTTTTAGTTCTATACTGGGCTGTATATGGGGAGAGCTCAGCTGCCCATTTTTATCTTTCTTTCGAGGGGAGTACAGTGCTACTCGATCGTATTGGCCTATTCTATTTTATTATTTTATGTTGATTTATTTTGGGTGTGCATTAGAACCATCCTGCTTTTCTATGTTTCTTTTTGTGATGTATTTATGTGATCTAATGCTTAGAACATTAGGCTCCTAGGAAAAATTAAATTTTCTATCTAATCTAAATATAAACCACTTGAACACAAAAAAAAAGCTCATAACCTCACATTAATTAAATCCCTAGGCACAAGTTGAGAACAACTATAAATAATTATCTTTTATGAAACATAATAGCATATTATTCATTCTCCTCTAATTGGGCACTTCACCCATTACATATAAGGGGACATCTGACCTTTGAAGATGACCACCCTTCTTTGGGAAGTGTACCTTCTCTTTCTAATTTGGCTTATAACTATTTTTAACTGCATATCATTGTAAACATAAATTGAATACCCATGTCCTTAAATGAATTGTGAGTCAAAACATAAATAAGGAAATTTATTAGATTAACTAAATTCATATCATACTTAATATGATCTTAGAGTTAGGGAGTGAGTTTAAGTTAATAAATTCATTCTTAAAATATAATAGCCCAACCATCTTATATAGCATGAAGACTGAACTCACAAATTTAAAAGTGTTTAGGCGCTGTTAGTTGATAGCCCTTCCACCCTGGTTATAAGTCCATAAGAGTCAGATATATGTTCATTTTCTTACTTATAAAAAATAGCTGATAATTCTCTAAGTTGAACTAGGTTGGGCCTTTGATCTATGTCAGAAGCACCCATAGACTTAGGTTCTAAAACATCCTTCTAAGAATAAGTCTTCAACCTTAGGCATTTTTGTAGTCTTGTGCTGTTAAAATCTAAGTCTTAAATTTCTAATAAAATGTCAGGTAATAATGTACCTAAGAATAGTTTTGCAAAACTTATGGATGCTGATCCTCTATCAAATGACTCTATTCCAGCCTCTTTAACACCTTTAGTTAAAGAAAATGGGATTCCTCATGATGGAATGGCTGGTGTGCAAAATTTGGAGAAAACTTCTACTCCTATTTTAGGTACATGTGCTTTAGCCAGCTCTAATCCTTCTTGTGCTTCTTCATCTAACTTGGAACTGATTCTTAATCAAATTTTACAAAATAATAATGAAATGGAAGAAGGTGAACTACCCTGTAATGTTGTTTTCAATGTACCTCCTTTTTTAAGCAATTCTTTGATCAATCTCTATCAGATGGTGATGCTATGGCTATGGCAATAAATCTCAGATAGTTTTTAGAAAGAAAAATAAAACTTCTAAAACTCAACATCCTAACTTTGCCAGAGTTACTAGATCTGGCTCCTCTGCCCAAAAATAGTGGTCTCATCTCTTATCTGGACTGCGAGAGGGATTGGTACCCTCTCTGTTAGAAATAGAATCAGTAATTTAGTTTTCTCTCATAACATTTCCTTTTTGGCTATTTTGAAACCCTTTATTCTTCCCTCTAACATTGCCTCTATTGCTAGAATGATTGGCTTTGGTAATTTTTTTACTAATTTGAGTAATAAAATTTGGATTTTTTGGAAGAGTCCATTTGTTTTACAAATTAAGTAGGATTTGCCCCAAGTTGTTAATGTTAAAATCACTTACAAAAATTGGTGTTGCTTTGGGTCTTTTGTCTATGCCTCTTGTAATAGGAATGGTAGATGCTTATATGGGAAGATCTTGTTAGTTTCTCTTCCTCTGTGAATGCTCCTTAGTTTGTGGGTGGGGACTTTAACATTATATCTTCCTCCTCTGAACGAGTTCGTGGTAATGCTCCAAACTTATTTTCCATGGAGGAATTCAATAACATGATCCTTGATTGTCAACCTACTAATATTGGATTTACTAGGTCTCGTTTCACTTGGAATAATCACAGACTTTGGCAAAGATTAGATAGGATCCTTTTTAATAATATGTGGATCAAACTTTTCCCTATTACTTCTGTTGAGCATCTCAGTAGAACCCTATCAGACCATTCTGCCTTGCTGATCACTATAAATGTTAATGTTACTAAACCCTCCCCTCATATCCCATTCCAATTTTAAAATATGTGGCTTATGGATGATAGATTTATGGATGTGGTTGTTAGCAATTGGAGTGAACCTCTCCATCCTAATGAATCTATTTTTGGGATGATGAGATTGTGGTTTAAATTAGAAAGGCTTAAACAATGCCTTAATTAGTGGAATAAACACTGTTTCAAAAACCTTTTTGTTAGTATCAAACAATTAAAACATGAGCTTATATCTTTAGAAGATGCTACTGTTAATGATCCATCTAAAAACTCCTTATTAACTCAAGCAAAAAATAGGTTAACATGTTTTCAAGACATGGAGGAGACCTATTGGTGGCAAAAAGAGTCTCTAAAATAGATATTTGATGGTGATCGAAATACCAAGTATTTTCTTGCCATGGTTAAAAAGAAAAAGGTGTTAAATCACATTAAAAAAATTAAAACTAATGATGATATCTGGTGTACTGATAATAATGAGCTTATGGATTCTAGCATTTCTTTTTTTACTGAGCTACTTAATAAAAGTATGACTTATGATGTGATTTCCTTGCCTGAAGTTATTCTTAATCTCATTTCTGATAAAGATAATAATATGCTTATTTCATTACCCTCTAAATCCAAAATTGCTAACATTTTGCAAAATATGAATCAGATTCTGTGGCTGATCCTGATGGATTTAGCACCTTATTTTTTCAAAAATACTGGTATATCATTAAAGAAGATTTGGTTAATGTTATTCTTGATTTTTTCAAGGGAAGTATCCTCCCTAAATATTTTTCTAGCACTTTCATTATTTTAATCCCTAAAATTAAAAATCCTAAACATTGGAGTCATTTTAGGCCAATTAGCCTCTGTTCCTTTTTTAATAAACTCATCTCTAAGATTCTGGCTAAAAGATTAAGTATTCTGCTTCCTAAAATTATCTCCCCCAACCAAACAGGCTTTATTAAAGGCCGTTCTATTTCTGATAATGTTCTTTTAGCTCAAGAGATGATCCATGATTTAAATGCCAAAGTTCATAGTGGTAACTTGCTCTTTAAGCTGGACATTTCCAACGCTTATGATAACATTGGTTGGGCTTTCCTATATAAAATTTTGGCTTTATTTAGATTTTTCAAGTCAATTTATTACTTTAATTAAGAATGGTATTAAGAATTCTTGGTTTTCTTTACTTATTAATGGTGAAGTTCATGGATTTTTCTCTTCCTCTCACGGGCTAAGGCAAGGGGATCCTCTTTCTCCTATTCTTTTCATTATTGCTGTGGAATATCTCTCTAGAAGTATTGAGCAGATGTTTTGTAAAATTCCTAGCATATATTACAAAACTAGGGGTGGCTTTCCCATTTCCCACCTTAACTTTACTGATGATTTCATTATATTTTTGCAATGGTTCTATTCTCTACATTAAAAAGTTATGTAAGTTTCTTACTCTGTTTGGTAGGAAAAGTGGTTTGAAGATTAATCCTGACATAAGTTATTTTATCTCTAGCTCTTCTATTTCTTTATCAAAGATTAATGCTATTTAGAATATTACAGGCTTTGCACATCAAACCTTGCCTATAAAGTATCTGGACACTCCTTTATATAGAGGAATGAAAAGATCTTCCTTATTTGATGAAGTTATTCAGAAAATAAATAAGAACATTTTCTCTTGGGAGTTCCACTTACTTTCCTTTGGTGCTAGACTTATCCTGATCAAAAGTACCCTTTGCTCCTTGCCTTTGTATCTTTTGTCCACTATTTTGCCTATGTGCTCTATTATTAAAAGGATAAATAGATTTATTAACAAATTTTTTTGAGGTTCTACCTCTTCTTCGAGGAAAGTTCATTGGGTTAGTTGGAATAACTGTTGTGGGCCTTTTAATGAAGGTGGTTTGGGTTGCAAAACTTTAGAAGACTCCATTAAATGTTTTTCACACAAAATGTGGTGGAATTTAAGAAACAACCATAGTTACTGGTCTTAATTTATGCTTGCTAAATATTATAAGGGGAAACACCCCCCCTCATTTGTACTTTCAAACCCGGGGACTCACCAGTGTGGAAAAGACTTTGTAACATCAAGTGGAATGCTGAGAATCTTATCTCTTGGTGTGTGAATTTAGGCTCCTCTTTCTTTTGGCAAGACAATTGGCTAGGAAAAGGTTCTATTAATTCTTTTGTTAATACTCATTCCACTGTGAGGCATAAGGTAAGTCATTTCATTACTCAGAATAATTGGGATGTGGACCAATTAATCTCCATTGTCCCTAAGGTGATAATTGACAAAATCCTTACAATTTGTCCTTTACCTGCTAAATCTGACCAAATCCTCTTCAATGATTCCTCCTCTAGAGAATTTATTTTTAAGGATGTTTGGCACTCTTTCAGATTTAAAACTCAAGAGTCCTTAGTTTTCACTAAAATTTGGAATATCTCTATCCCTACCTCCTTTTTCGTTTTAAATTGGTGAATTCTAAAGCACTACATTCTTATTGGTGCAACCCTTTTAAAAAAAGATTTCCACCTCCCCTTTAGATGCCAATGTTGCTTTCACATTAAAACTGTGGATCATGTGTTTGTGAATGGCCCTATTGTTGTTAAGGTTTGGAGCTAGTATGATAGTATGTTTAATAGTTTTCATTTCGATGATTCATTTTTGTTATGCAACTTCTTGAAAGTTTTTTCTCTTATACTCCTAAAGGTCATGCCAAAGTTGTTCTAGAAACTACTCTTCTGTGGTATATTTGGTTGGAATGAAATGATGCTAAACATCATGATATACCTAGAAACTATCATCGTATTATTGCTAGAGCCAAATGTAAAATTATGTCTCTTTATAAAGCTGACCTTCTTACTTCCTTTAGTTTCAAAGGATAAAAATATATGGCCTTGAACTTTAGGATTATTCTTCCTTCTTGTGGTATTGCTCCTAACCATAAAATTATATACTAGATGAAGTTAAATTATCATGTCATTAAGATTAACACTGATGGCTCAATTTCTAATGGCTTTTATGGTTGTGGGGGGATTTTGAGAGATTATAGTGGTCAAGCATTCTCTACTTTTGCTGCTCCTCTAGAACCTTGTTCTGTATTATTTGTTGAGCTTAAAGGTCTGCACTATGGGATTTCTGTCTGCTTACAAAAAAGATTTTAGAAGATTTGGCTCGAATTTGATGCTCTCCTTCTTCTTGAATTATTAAATTTGGGAGCACATGGAAATGCTGAAGTGTATTATTTACTTAACCAGACTAGGAGGCTTCATGCCAACATAGATTATCAAATTTCTCATATTTATCGAGAAGGTAATTCTTGTGCTGATTTTCTTACTAATTGGGGAGCCAAGTCCTCCTCTTTGAATCTGTTCTCTAATGATGATATTCCTTCACTTTTAAGTGGGATTATGAATCTTGATAAAATTGGATTGCCTTATGTTAGAAATTTTTAAGCTTTTTATGATTCTTTTTTCTATGGAGATATGGATTTTTCCTAAGCTTTGGGATCTATTAGTTATCATTTTCATCCTCTATTGGTTTGGGCTACTCTTCATTTCTATGATGTTTTGTGTTATTATCCCTTCTACTTTCTATTTTTCATTCTCTACTATGCTAGTAGAGGTGGTTATTATAGATGGTGGCTATTAGGACCTGCTTGTCCAATCCTGGGTGAGTCCTTTTCCAGCTGGATCTTTTTACAATCCTTTTTTTGATGCTTCCCATTTTTAGGTTGGTCATTCTGTGGGTTTTCCTGTTTCTCTGGGATAGCTGGGTTATGTTGCTCTTTTTCTTAACCATACAAGAGCTCTCCTCTCTCAAGTCTTCTTTAAAATCACTCACATCTGGCATGAAGGAAATGCTTGTGCTGATTATCTTGCCAATCTTAGAGCTAGAATAGATGAGCTCACCCTTTTTGATCATTTCAGTCTTCCTAAACATTTGCGGGGATTGATTAATCTGGATAGCTCTGGATTACCTTATCTAAGAAATTAATATGTATATGCTGGTGTTTACTATTTGCTGTATTTTTTGCTTTATGTTTCTTTTGATCTGTTCTGTTTCCTTCTCATTTTTCTGCTGCATTTGCTTATTATCCTATTTTGATGGTATTTAGTCCCTAATCCTCATTTACTGGTTACCAGTTGCCTTTTTTTGCCTTTCTTTTTGATGGGTTCTATTTTCACTATTGATAGCCCTATCTGTTGGACCAGTTACCTGTCTCATTGGATCTGCTGGGTTTTGTTCCTACTCAACCCGTAAGATTTTTTAGGTGCTTTGCTGAATATAATTACTATTTCTTTTTCTCCTTTTATTGATGTGATTATTGTGGTTTTCTTGCAAGGTAGGCATCTCTTTTTCTCTTCCTTTCTTTCAAATTCTGTTGCTGTTGTTTACTTAGCTGCTGACAGTTTACCCTTTACTTGAAGGCTGTCTTCGGCAGTTTTTTCATGGAATCTTTTTATGGCTGTTTTCTACTTTGGAGTTATTTACTATCACCTCAGTTGGCTCCATTTTTTGTTATGTGGTAGTGCTTATTGGCTGAATGGATTAATGGGTTACTTTGTTATGTAGGCTAATTCTTTGTTGGTTTCAGATGGTCGCTTTGTTATGTTGTTTTTTGCTTGGTTAGCTTCCATGGTGGGCTATATGTTTTCACTGGGTTGAGGTCATTTTTGGATCAAATGGTGTATAATTACTACAGTGATCTAGCTTTTAATAGGTGGACATTTCTCCTGACTTTCGTTCCTGTTAGGCTCTCATCTTTGGTTTGGGTTTACTGCCTTGTTGATCTCCCTGTTGATCTCCCTATGTGCATGTATTTTTTTGGCTGTTTCTTATCAAGCTATGTTGAAGTCTGTATTTGGTTGGCTACTCCGCATCAAGCTTATGCATGGAATGCAGGTGCTATAGATTATTTTCTTTACAACAAGTGCCCAAGTTTGTAGACTATGATGGCTAGGATGATTTCACTCATAAACTGACTAATAGCAACAATTGTAATGCAACCCTTATTTGGAGGTTTGGATGCTCATGTTTGTGGTTTGCCCTTTCATGGGTGATTGAGCTTGAGCCTTTCCTTCACTCTATTATCTAAATATCTTTTCCTTTTCCTAGCCTTCTTAGTTTACTTTACTCGCACCTCTTTAGTTGTGCTAACTCCTTTTCAGATGTTTGCAAGTTTTCTATTTTCTTTGTAGGTTTTTTTGTGTGCAGGTTCCTTATCTGAATGTGGGATATGCTGCTCGTATTTTCACAAGCTTTTGCTGAGGGCTAACTTATGGCTCTCATTCTTGTGCTTTTTTGTACCTTTAGCTATTTTTCCTTTTTGTCTTTTCCTTCTCTTATTTTGGTTGTATTTAGATAGAGGATTTACTCTCTAGGCTAATTGTAGCTCTTTGAGCAGTAGTTTCTGAGTTTATCCCCTTTTAAGGACCTTGTAACCCCTTTGTATGGCAATAAAATTCCCATATATGGGGTTCCCCTAAAAAAAAAAAATTAAACTCTACTAAATTCAAGTTCAAAATTGTAAAGCCCATTGGTAGGTTTGTTGAAATGCCTACTAGCATGCCAATATCAACAAGAATTCCTTACTTAATCCCAATTGATCTCCAAAATGAAATCTTTCCCATTTGAGAGCATTCCTTATTGAATTTCTATATTATCATCCTTTTAAGATAAGCTTTGAAATTCATAGTAATAAAAATCTATTTCTTTATTTGAGAGTATTCTTAATAAGAGATCTTTCAATATTAGGATGTAATTAACTATAGGGGCTTGCTTTATAGGGAACTAGGAATCCTGTAATAAAATAAACCGTATTCTACTTCTCCATGTAGTTCATGAGAAAAAGCTTTGGTGCATCTAATACCCATTAGCCTTAGGAGTCCTTAGTAAGTAATCAAATTCATTATAGGGTAATATGTTTATCTTTCAAGATTTTACATCTATTACTTAATGATGTATTTGAGTATCTAAATAGCTACCCCTGAGATCTGCATGGTGGTCCAAACTCAAAAACTTCAGTAGTAACCAAAACCTATAAAGTCCTCAAGCATAAACTTCATGGATACCACAAGTATATAATAGAGTTACTAAAATAGATTTCAGATGTGAGTCTATATTGAATTCTCTAAAGATAAAATTTCTAGTCTTGAGTTGGCCATCTCGATAAGAATTAAAATCATCAACATCTTCAAGAATTTATAATTAGTCATCATCAAAACCTATAATGTCCTCAATCATAAACTTCATCATGACCACAAGTATTTGATGGAGTTATTAAAATGGATTATGAATTGACTTTTTATTGAATTCGCTCAAGAGAAGTTCTATAGCATATGACTTAGCTAAATCTTTCTAAGGAGATGGTTTGTTTGAATGATAATTCCATCTTAATAAAATACATAATGGCATGGTTGTCTCTCTTGTTCACATGGAACTCATCAATAAACAAACTCATAAATGGAAGGTTGCCTTTACCAAAGATGATGAAGTGGTTGAATGGAGATGACTATTCATTATCTATTTGTGTGAAGGAAAACTACCTTAAGAAAATTCTCAAGCCCTTCATGTGAAACAAAGAGCATTGTCTGATGCTCTTATTGATGACACACTATACCAGCGATCCTTTGATCACATATGATTATGCTATTTAGACAAACACAACCTTGAGAATTATGATTAAGGTGCATTTAAGATTGTGTGATGCTCCTCAATTAAGTCCAAAAGTGAAAGACAAAATCAAAAGACTCGAGTATTATTGGCCCTTAATGATCATGAATTACATAGATGTCACTCGCAACTGTCTCTAATTAGGTGAATGGAGTAGTTCTACATCAGCCACCCAATATCCTCTATTTGACAATAACATCATGTCCATTTGAGAGTTGGGGCATTTACATTATTGTCTAAATTAGTCCTCTTTCTTCTAAAGGCCATCAATTCATTCTAGAAAGAATAGACTACTTTTCTAAGTGGGCAAAGGCAATCCCATTGAATGTTCTATAGTTCTTTAAGAATCATCTCATTGGTGAGTTATTGAGATATACGAGAAACTATTTTCCTAAATGGCATGCAATAGATTGGAGGTACTCAATCATTTACTACCCTCTAGCCAATAGGCTAGTCAAGGACTTCAATAAAATCCTTATCCAAATCTTAAGAAAAACACTAGATGAAAATACATAGTAATGGCATTGGAAATTGGTTGAAGACTTGCGGGCTTGCTAAAATACATACAAGGCTCTGATATAGTCCACACCATTCTCTCTAGTATATGGGTTTGAAATTATTCTCCCTTTTAAATTAAAAGTTTTGAAGAGAGATGTCTCCAAGCTCATCAAACTCTTAGGTTATGTAAAGCACAAATGATTTAAGCTCATAATAAGTTAATTCATCTAAGAAATTTTTAAATTGGGGAGCTAATTTTAGTTTTAAAGAGACCAATTATAGCCCTTTGTGAGATTTAGGGCAAGTTTTAACCAATGTTGGTAGATTCTTTCATCATAAAAGATTTCTACCTTGGAGGATCATATTAGCTAATTAATCATAAATGTGATAGCATGATTCTTCCTATCAATGGGATTTACTTAAAGAAATATTATGTGTAACTGTACTTAAAAATAAATTGCAATTTTATCAATAAAATTATGACATCATATGAAGTTGGTGCTTACATCAACTGAGTCTAAGTTCTAAAAGAAGCCTTTAGTTTTTCAATCTCCTCCAAAATCACTTTCAAAGTCATAATCAAAATTCAAAATCATCTTTAAACCATATCTACATCATCACATTCATTGGCATTAACTTTGAACTTCTTTATGAGTCTCATTTGTGTAGATTAATATAATCATATTCATGAGATTCAGCTTTCGATCTCTTCAATAGTTCTTCTATAAGGGTTATACATACTTCAGGGATTGTACAATACCCTCACAAAACTTTTCCAATTGGTATCTTCTTTATATAACACTCTTGCAACCTTATATAGGTATGACTTAGACTACTTTAGTTTAGAATAATGCCCTATGGCGTATTTCTTAAAAGTGAGTCCATAGGTTGGGTAGTTATTGTGCCACAATTGATTCAAAAGGCTATCCCTATGGATAGTAAATCTAAGTTGGTTGATGCCAACATAACCCCTTTTAGTGTAGTCCATCTCATATTAATAAGTTATGCATACTTTAGGGATTAGATAGTGTCCTCATGATCCCTTTCCTAATAAGCATCCATTTAGATAATATTCTTTTGACCCCATTAGGGTATGAACTAGATTATTTTAAGTTAGGATTACACCCCCATGGCCCATTTGTTAATAGACATCCCTTAGGTTAGGTAGCCACTATGCCATAGTTTGTAGTGCATCCTATTGAGGTGAATCATTTTGTTTCATCAGTGGCACAATTGATAGGGGAATTGACATGAATCTCAAGGTTGAGGTAGTGCATCTATTCTAGTTAGGATGAGTGAAGTAGAGATGAAGGTTTAGGTTGTTGTTGTGCCTTTAGTTTCTATTGAAAATGCAACTATTAGATTATAAAGTGTTCTTTAATAAGATAAGGAAAAGGAGCTTCCTCATTTTATTTGGTGATAAGGTTCTGGTGAGTAGGTTGTTGAGGACTTCATCCTAGTAAAAGTTGGTAGAGGATTGTCTTGCCATGGAATTTTGACTTTGTATTAAATTTATAATTTTAAAAATTTTCAATAAGATGTCTAATTGATTTTTCCTTTTTTTTCTTACATTTTAGTGTGCTTAGCAATTTTGAGTTTGCTAAGAAAGATGATGGGCAATCGCTAGCTCATGTAGGTAGATCTATTGATCCCATAAGTTGAATTATGACTAGTATTCATTTTATTATAAGCAAGTTACTAGAACATCCTTTAAGTAAAGGGGAAGTGCATTTGCTTCACCAGTAGCTTCCTTTCCTAAAGATGACTCCTTTGAGTCATCGCCTATATAAGTTTTCTTACTAGCATTTCATGATAGTGTTTCTCATCATGCATGGGTGTCTTCAATGAAAATGATTCTTGCTTTTCCTAACACACCAATGGTTCCACGAAGTGGCAACTTAATCATCTCAAGTTTCTCTTTAGGGTTGGAGCTCCTCTTGCCAAAAAAGACTCGATATTATTAGCTCTTTCTATCATTAAAGTGATGAGCTTCACTTTAGTGGACTTAAATGAGATATTGGCAAGTTTTCCTTTTTTAACTCATTATGAGAGTTGTGAGTTAGAGAAAAACAAGTCTTTCCTCTTAAGGGAAAGTGATATCATGGAAGAACCATTACCTTCTACTCCATCTAATAAGTTCATCTCTTTGTAGAAGAGAATGGTTTTACTTAAAGAAGGTGTAAGCTTGACTGAAGAAGTGGTTGTTGAATTCCAAAAGATGTTATTAGTTATGGAAGCTGAGTTGGTCTGACTTTGCTATCGCAATGAATTTAGTGAGTCACCTCACTTCTTTGCGAGCACCAGCTTTATATTTGATAATTTATTGAGTTAAAGAGCACTCGTAGATGAATAGTTTGTAGATCTAGTAGTTATGTAATTTAAGAAATAATTGAGTAATGGAAAGTATGTGTGAGCTCTTTTGTTTGAATAAATAATTATTATTACATAAACAAATGATTTTTATTTCACTCATTTGTTTGTTCTAAATGATTTTCTTCATACTAAGCTTATTAAATTCTTTATTTTGTTGCAAGTATGCATACTTCCATTTGTCATGACTTTCAATGTTAGAGTTCCCAATGGAATTTGGTAATAAATTTTTGAGATTTTTAAATTAAATGCTTGATATGATAAGCCATCATTTTTAAAAATTGTACTCCATGAATCAATAATTTCATCTATGGCATGGTAAGCTTTTTTGCCATACTTTTGATGAGGGTGATTAGTTCCTTTCTTGTCTGAGTTATCCTCTTTATCTCTTTGAAAGTTCTTCCTTATTGCTATGAGTATGGTTATGATGACTTTAAAGAAGAGCACTATCAATTTCATAGTGAGAACATTGACGGAGATGTCAATTCTTGACCTGAGAATAAAGAATTCCACCTTTTATGGTACTACCATGGTAACTCCAACTACTAGATATGAATTGTTTCAATTGATAATCAAGTTAACACCATGAAGGATAATATCTTTTGTGTCCCTTTCAACCACTTCCAATGTGGCAACCAATTCTCCCTCAAGACTGAGTTGGTGGAAATATTGAACTTATATAGTGTGGTGCTTGCTCAGTTTTTACCAAACTTGATAGCAAACATCATGACCTTCTGATGGAGCGGTCATAGAGAGAACATCATAGTGGATGGAGGAAGAAGAAGTGCTTGGACCTTCCACTCATCAAAGTTGAAGAGATGCAAGAAGTTCTACTCACCCAAGTAGAATGGTAGCAAAGGATCAAAAATTTCTTTGGATGGTCTGCTACCAACCTCCAACTGAAGAGTTTTCACTCAAGTTTTTTATACACAAATAGTGTAATCTTCTCCATTAAATCAAAATAAGAGTTTATATAAGTTATAACAACTCAAGGGTTGCATCCCTTCAAATAAACCACTAAAAAACTAAAAAAAATAGAACATGTACTCACATAGTGTCGAGGCATCATAGGCCAGCTCCTAGGCCCTAACTTTTCTATCTAGACACCCCAAAAAGAATTGGACGTAGCACTAAAGTGCCAAAAAGCTAACGCCTAGGAACTTTATAACTAATGGACTTTTCCCACTAAAGCACTGAATGATTTAAATCATAACTCTCATTCACACTTAAACATGATCAAATACATCCACTACTATATAATACAATACATGAAACATAAACATAAACTACCACAACACATAAACATAAATTATAATAAAAGCCCTCATTAGTTTAAGCTTTTGGTTTCGGATCTTGGATTGTTCCTTTCTTCCTTTGATGTTCTCTAAAAAGTTATAATTTTAAAAGTCTTTAAGAAGTTTGAGGGCAAAGCTTTATAGTTCTTTTAAGGTTATCTAGATATCCTCACTTGGTGGCTTATTTTTCCACCTAATTAAGAATCTTTGGGTGGTGTAATCATAAGTTGGTGTTTTAGCTATCATGATGTTCTCTACTTCAAAAAATGTTGGCTAGATAAGTACCTGTAAATAATGTTTTTCTCTTTTTTTAAAAGTATTATTCTGAAAATTTAGAGGTTGGGTAACTCCTTTAAAAGATATGAGATCTTCCATATTGAACAAAAGGCTAATTACTATGTGATGGGGAAATTTATGAACATAAGCATTAGTACCAAGTTTTCTAATAATTTTAAATGGCCTACATATTCTTACTTGAAACTTCATATATTTTATGGAAGAAAATCTCTTAGGACAGATATGGACCAATACATAGTCACCTATCTCATTAAATTTTTATCTCTATTCTTTTGTTCAGCATATTCAACATTTTGTATTTTCAATTATTTCTTTAAGTCTTCATGAAGGCTATAAAAATCACATACAAATGTATATGCTAATTCAAAAAAAAAGTATGAGTAGATGTATTAGCTACATTAATAGAAATTTTAGGGTTATATCTATAAAATATCTCAAAAGATGATTTATGGGTTGGTTTAGAAATAGAATTATTATACACAAATTCATATGTAAGTAGTGTTAAATCTTAGATTCCTATGTTTTTTTAACTAAACATCTTAGTAAATTTCCAAATGTCCTACTGACAACTTTTGTTTATCCATCAATGTGTGGATGACATGTAGAGAAGTATTTTAGTTGTGTGCCCATTAATTTTCATTAAATTTTTTAAAAATAAGATATAAATTTGACTTCTCTATTGGAAACTATAGTGGATGGGACTCCAAGTAACCTAAAACTTTCTTTAAAGAATAATGATGTATCATTTAATTTTGAATAAGGTATGAAATATGTAATCTTAGAAAATCTGTCTACAATAATAAATATATTATCATGTCCGCAAGACGTTCTATGTAAACCTAATGTGAAATTTATGGATAAGCCTTCCCATGATCTAGAAGGAAATAGGTAATGATGTGTAATGACATATTTTTTTAATAGTTTTAGCTTAATGACAAGTGAAACATTAGGCTATGATACATTCAACATTCTTTTATAGAGATAGCTAATAAAACCTCTATTCAACTAGTGTTTGGGTCTTTAATCTACAAAAATATTTTTATATAGCTATTGAATGTAGTTCAAAATTAAGGAATTCTCTTAGGGATGTTTTAGGAATACATAATCTTTTACCTTTATAAATATATTCATTTAGAGTGATAAAGAAGCAATAAAAAGTTAAGAGCTTTTATTCTTGTTCTTAGTATATCATATGGAAATCAAAGAAAATTTTATAATCTTCTTTTAAAGTCTTAAATTTTGGGATTTAAAGTTTTAAGGATAAAATAATTAAAGATACTCTAGATAGATTGTTTGCTGGTTTATTTTCTATTCCAAGTTTATATTTGAGCATAAAGGAAAATCTTGAAGGTCTATAATTTAGCTTCTTTTGGGAGTTAAAAAACTTTAGAGCTTGATGATCTGTATTTAGAATAAACTCTTTTTGTAATAGATAATGTCTCTAGTGCTTAAGGGTTTGAATAATCGCACTAAACTTTCAATCATATGTAGAATATTTTTGTCTAACATCATTTAATTTTTCACTAAAGAAAGTAATTAGATGATTTTTTGACTTAATATTTCAACAATTCTAATACCTAATGCATCACAAGTCACTTCAAGTACTTTATTGAAGTTAGGAAGTCTTAAGAGAGGTGAAGAATTCATAAGGGTTGTAATTTATTTCATGGCCTTTTTAGCACCTATGATCCACAAAGATTTATCTTTTTTTTAAAGTGTTAGTGATAGGGGCTACAATAGTGCTAACATATCTTATAAACTTTTTATAATAAGTAGCTAATCCATGATAACTTCTAACATTCATAAAAGACTTCAGAGTTAGTCAATCTATAATGGACTTAATTTTTATGGGTCTGCCGTTAATCCATCAACAAATACAATGAAATCTTGGACAATGACTTCTGCTTCATTAAAGAAACATTTATTAAGATTTACATAAAATTTTGCTACTTTTAATTTTTCTAAGACTATTCTTAAGTGATATAGATTCGACTTCTCATCAGACCAATAAATAAGAATATCGTTGAAATAAACTACAAGGAGTTGACTAATAATAGGTTTCAGTATAATTTTCTTTAGTCTCATGGATATAGTACGTGCATTTTAAAGAAAAAAAATGCATAACTAACCATTCATGAAGATAATTGAGAGTTTTGAATGTGTCTTCCATTTATCACTTAGTCTAGTCCTTATATAATGCTATCCATTTCTCAAATATATTTTAGAGAATAAAGATAAACCTGAAATAAGATCTAACATGTTATCCAACCTAGCTATAAAGAATTTATATTTTATTATGATCTTATATATTACTATGTTATCAATACATATCGCCTAAGTTTTATCTTTCTTAGGAGTTAAAAGAGATAGTACAATAGAAAGACTATGACTTTATTTGATAAATCCTTTCTTCAAGAGTTCATTTACTTGTCATTTTAATTTTGCATGATTGTCTAGATTCATCCTATAATAGGGTAGGTTAGGTATTTATAAACCAAAAAGTAGATCTATGACATGCTATAAATTCTATAATGTGGTAGTTCATTCAGTATATCATCAGGGATTAAATAAATAATATCATATAATAGCACTAAGACTACAATAGCTATCGGGTGATCCTTAATATTAATGAAGACTTCTAAAGATGAAAGATAAATAGAGAAGTGGGATCATTGAATTCACTAAGTAAGCATCTAAATCCTGAGATTATATTTTAAATTCAAGGAGATTTACACATATTAAAATGTATATTAAAAGTATCATCCCTATCATTGGGTGGTGATATCGCTATTAGCTGGAGTTTTATATTTTTTCTCTTGGTTAAGATTGGGTTGGAGTTTATAATTGGGTTTCTGAGGAGGTACAGAAAGAATTCTATGTGGTGGGTGTAATTGACCTCTTTTCATTAGGTTTTATAAAAAATAATTATATTATTTTTTATTATATTTGAATACATAATGTTTCATGACCATAATAAATTATTTTCAAATCATAAAGCCATGATCTTCCTAGTAGGATATGAGTTATTTCCATTGAAAAATATCACATAAAATTTGATCAATATATCTACCTATCTTAATTTGAATAAGACATCAATTTGTGGTAGGTAGTGATGCATGATTTAACCAACTGACTTGGAATTTGGGTGTGGTTCAGACGTAAGGATGGCTTTAGTGATAGCATGGTTTGATAAAACATTTGTGACAATCCCTCCATATATTACTAGCTTATACCTCTTTTCCTTACATGCTCTACATTAATTTTTTATATGACCCTTCTTATGACATTTAAAGTAAACTATTTCTCTCATAATTTTAGAAGTAGATCCAGTGGGGTCATATTAAAGGGGTTCTTAGATGTAAAAGGATTATGTTTAATGAAATACTTTTGAGGTTTGGATGTTGTTGGATATTTAAGATTTCATCTTGGGTGTGGATGCATCATTTTCATGATTTTCTTGGATTAAATCATAGTGGAAGGCATCCTCTAAGATTTGGGGATCATGCTAATGACTCCTCTTAAGACAAGGACAAATTTATTAGCTACTTACCACTTTTGATCAGTACAATGGGTTCTAGCTATTAAGTCCTCTAATGTATTCATATATTCCACTATTGGTGTATTCCCTTGTTTAAGAGTAGTCAATTATTCATGGACCATTTTATCATGATTTTTAAGATAATATTTTTCCCATAAATTTTTTATTTATTTCTACCCATGTAATGAGGTTTCTATCGAATCTCTCTATTTTAGGTAAAATGTTATTCTAATTGATTTTTGCATGACCTACTAATTTCATTTTAGTGAGTGTAGTCTATTGATAATCATCCATATGATACCAATTAAATAAATTATCCATTTGGGTTAACTGATCTAAAAATTTATTGGGGTCATGAACACCATCATATGTTGAGGCTTCTATCTCAACTTATTTCGTAGGCTCATTTATGGTTTTATGGACCCTATGATGATCTTGTCTAAGGATGTTCTTTATGTTTGGCCTTCTCATAAGATATTCCTCTCTAGGAAGTTCAATATTTTCACCTCCTACATGTTTTAAGTTATCCGAACATGGGATAGTTCATGGGGTTTGAATCTTAATACTCAAAATTTGAACTTGTGTGGCTAGGTTCATTAGAAGGTCTTCTACCTTAGTGATTTTCTCTTCACTTTGCATAATGGTCTCTTCTACCCTCTTAGTTATTAGTTGGGTGGCATGATGTAAACAAAAGATGCAAATATGTCACTCTAAATGAGATTTTAAATATTCATTAAGTGAAATAGATTTAACACAAGGAGATGCACAATTCTAAAAGATGATTAGCCTTCAGTAGACATAAATAAACTTATGGATAATACAAAATATTAAGTAAACATACAAAAAAAAACATAAACTCTTTAAGGTTATAAGTTTAATTTTTATGTAAGGTTGGTATAGTAGATTTGGTTATTTTAATGAACTCTCCCTTACTCAAGTTGTCACGCAAGCTTTATGGATTATAGTTAGGTTAAATAGAGAAAGGCTAGACTTTATGAGTGGAGACAACTAGTTAGTAGTAAAATAAATGTTCATAAGATTTCCTATCAGTTGGTTTAACATGAGTTTCTAAACAAAATCACAAAATCTGTGAAGAAAATTACATAAAATCTAAATTACAAAACTAACATTGCTTGGATTTGATATGGATTATTTATGAGAACTTTCTCCAAGCCTCCAGATCTTGGACCCTGATACCAAAATTAATTGATCAATCATGGAAGGAATGCTATAGGGGATGGAGGAAGAAGAATTACTTCAGGACCTTCCACTCATAAAAGTGGAAGAAATGTGAGAAGTTCTACTCACCAAAGTAGAATGGTAGTGAATGATCACCAAATCCCCTAGATGATCAACCACCAACCCACAACAAAGAGTCTTCACTCAAGGTTTTCATGCACAAAAAGTATAATCTTCTCCATTGTTAGCTAAGTAGTGCTGACTATGCCCATTCCCTTTACCATTGATAAGATGGTGATTCCTTAAGCAAATCTTACTGAGAAAGTAATATTGAGCAAGTTGGCAAGGATGTCACTTATCATTATGCTCTTCTTTACATTTAATAATATTCATGAGAAAATATACTATTTGTGCTCACCTTTTTGAAACTCATCATTCTCTTTTTCTCTTTTTGTGATAAGTTTATATTTGTTCTTTTAGGTAATGACATCTCCACTACCTACTTGACTAACCCGATGGTGCACCATACCCAACATCGCAGTGCTACATTGTAGTATCGAAGCCCCATATCCAAATATTCAAAGTAAAAAAATTAGACAGCACAACTTAATGACACTACAAAACTAGCACTAAGGTGCTACAACCTAAAAAGTGTAGTTTCAAGGAATGTTACAAGTTTGAAAGGTAGTTTTGGAGGGTCTTAGAGGGAATGTGGTGATAACAGAAGGGGGCTATATCACTTATACATAAGCCTTCATTTGGTGGACTGGTTTCTTTTGGTAAAGGGTGTTGTGCCACGAATTAGTGTTAGTGTTGAATGTGCCACTTGGAGAGTGAGACTCAAGTGTAGTGTGTAGTGCAATTTTCATTGCTTCATTCATGATGTTTTGTGATGTTTGTGTTGAAAATTAAGGAGGGAGAAGACTAGTTAGAAGGGAAATTTATATTGGGAGGAAAAAAAATTGGATTAAGAAGAACTTCGGAGACCCTACTCAATTACTTTTTATTATTTCTATTAAAATTTCTTAAATGTTCTCATACATTTATGGCACTCTAATGTTATCTGCTTTCTCTATAATAAGTAACTAAAGCAACAGTGCTTTGAGTTTATGATTATTTTATTTTATAATATATTGCAAATTTAGTATAAAATAAAATTATTTGTGCTTCAAAGTTATGTTGCTCTACTTTCCTTTGTGCTTTATATACTTGTAATTTGGCTAATTACAATGTTAAAATTTAGTGTGAATTAGAGATATTGAAAGAATCCTAATGAAATAATTAGGGGAAATAGACAAGTTTTCTAAATATTCATAGGCATATACTATTTAGAATCTACAATCAAATAAGGAGAAGCTTTTAATGCAATCACTTATTTTAATTAGATTATAATTATATAATGAATTAATTATAGTGATTAGGTTTTATTAATCTAGACATATATAATAAGATATTAATGCTCATGATTTACAACTACTATAAAACCTAATATTTTCATTTCTAATTAAAATAATTTAAAATATCTTAAATTTAGTGCACATTTTTCAAAATTTAGAAAAATTTTATTTTCAGTAGTCGCTTTATTAATTTTTAACATTTTAAAAATATTTATATATTTTCACTTAGTTCGTTATATAATAAGGCTAATAATAGAGTAGTAATTAATTTTTTAAATAGATCTTCATGAGAATGATACTATACTCATTAGTATATTACTTGAACGACACCTGCACCATGCTGGAGGAGCTCCCCAAAAGGTGACTTCACTATGCTGTCATGACTATTCATGTGATGGTTTGGAGTCAACTTGAGATATTTGTAAAAGGTATACATCTAAGTTGAAGGCATTGGTTGCTACTTGGGAAATGCATGTCTCAACAAGGAAAGAGTTGTAAGCTACAATGAAAACCAAGTTAGAAGAGAAGGCACAATTCCATGAAGAAGAGAAGGATTAAGTAGTGCTAAGTTGACTGGCCTCTTTAAGTTAAATAAGTAACTAGAGATTGAACTCTTTCATTACACTAAGGACATCTAGAAAAAAGAGGCAAAGTTGGTCAACTTTCTTCACTTTAATGAGTACAAAGATATTCTTAGGAAGAAATTGAGGGAAGATGTACAATCTTATCATTCAAATTTAGTAAGGCATGGTTAGCTAGACCACAAATTTCTTAACTTTAAGAATTTACTTGCTTTTTCAGTGTTACAGTCTATGGAAAATAAGAAGAATGAAAGCACAAACTAGATTTATTACTTATTTTTTATAATTTTTATAATTTCTTTTACCTATGAGTGATAACAAAGAAATTATACATTTACTATTTTACTCGTCACTAGCCTTTTGTACTTAATACTTTTATTTAATGAAATAGAATTATTTCTTTTACTCATTTTTATATTGAATGTTCATGTTGTGATTTGGTCATTTATGCAAAATGTACTTGTCTTACTTATTATTTATTTTGTATAAATGTACTCAACATACTTGTGGAATGGTACTCACTTATTAACAGAATGCTTGATTAAATTACAAGGGAGTCTCCTTAAATAGTTATTAAGACTAGTGCTTTTTAAAGATAATTTTGAGTAGCCAACTTTGTGGTGTGTTGGCCCTTTAACGGAGCAGACCATGTGGACTATTAGTCTTAACTCATAGTCGCCAACCATTTGGTGTTGAACTTTATTTTGTAGTTACAATTACATATTGTTGGTCTTTAATTTTTTCAAGTGTTAAGGTCTAACATAATTTCAAACACCTAATGTACTCTTTTTTTCATGAAGAGCAAATATTTTATTAATCAAAAGAGTTCAAAGCACTTACCCTTGATATGAGGTAGGGTGTGCATATCACCAAAGACAAAGGGTGTAAGGTTTGAGGGAATACATAATGAGATTGAGGTGGTTTTCAGGGACTCACCAAGTTTGGCAAGATGATCAATTAGATGATTCACCTCATGGAAGTTGTGAGAAAGTGTAACGTCCATGTGAATGCTTAGTTGTCGCATAGGTGTACCATGCTCCATGGAGGCTTAGTGGATCTATTGAAGATAATAAGTAGGCAAGTAGAATCTGTTTCAATCCATATAGAATTAGGAAAAGCTTGGGAAATTTTAAGAATAAAAAAAGTACGTATGCTTCAGCAAATAGTGAGTTTTTGGGAGTACATGGTTTGTAGAATGTCTAGATAACATTACAATCACAATCCTAGATGATTCCCCTAGATCCTGCTATATTGGTGTTGGAATTGTATGATCTTCCTATATTGAATTTAAACCCAAAAGGATTTCGCGTAATCTAGTAAACTAGATTGCTAAGATAATGACATGGAAGTGTATTCAAATTATTTCCATAAATTTCCCATTGCAAGTTTTTGTAATTGATAACCTGTTGAGAATGGTTAAGAATTTATTGCATAATGGCATCCAGGGTCATTGGATTTCTATTGTGCTTGGTTTCATTTCTATCCAACCATATGTACCATGATGATAAGATTGGAATGTGATTATAATGCAGCTTGAGTTGTTTAAGTTTACCCAAGTTTAGCCAAAAGGTGAAAGTTGAATGATATCCTTTGAACGTTGTATCAAATTTTGTAGCCCATAGTGTGATTGAAGCTCTATCTAAACATCTTGGCTTTATGACATTAAAAAAATATATGCATATTAGGTTTTCCATCATTGCAAAATTAACATTTGGAAGCTATCTAGATTCTTCTCCTCTTCAAGCCTTTGTTGGTGGCCAGAGCATTATTAGAAAGTTCCAACGGAGGAAGGAAATAGTTGACCTACAACACTTATGCCAAATGAGGTGTTCCCATGGATTTAGTGTAGATGTTGAGGTTGCTTCTTATAACACGCTAGTTAGGGACTTACCCTTCGAAATAAATATTTATTTATCTCTAGTAATGGGGTTGGGAGGAAAATTGAGAATATCAGTTACAATATGATTTGGAAAGACCTAAAGCAACTCCCTTTGATTCCAAGCAATGGTATTTTCAGAGATGAGAAAGTAGTCTTTAACAAGATTTTTGGATGTCATCTTGAGTTGATGGGTAGCTAGTGGTTCTTCATGAAACCAAATTTCATGCCAAATGTCAATGTTGCCTTCATAGATTTTCCATCTGATAAAGGTTTTTACATTGTCTCTGATTCTTAGTAGATTTTTCCAAAGAAGGGAATCTAAATGCTTTTGTTGAGTTCCATGTGATGGACTTTATTACAATACTTTATTAACATAAATGTGCACAAAGTGTCTTATTTTGTATTAGTTTAGTCTAAAGTTTCATGAAATTGTAATTAATGTTGTCTTATTTTGATTTAACCCCTAGACCACCATGATCTCCTTTATCTAGTCCAGTGATAACCTTTTCCATTTCCCCTCTAAAGGAATATGTTGAAGATGGATTAAATTTTTCTTTGAATACTAATGGGCATATTTTTCATTTGAAGAACATGCATAAGAATGAAACTCAATATGCTTTGGATTAATGTTAGTCTACCACAATAAGAAAGTAAGTGGCTCTCCCATAATAATAGCCTATCATGAACTTTAGAGATGATGTCGGTGAAGTATGTCTTCTTGGTCCCTCTCATGTAGATGGTATTGCCTAGGTACTTGATAGGGAATTGGCGAGTTCTAAGGCCTATGTATTCTTGTATCAACTTTGATTTATTGTTACTGAGTTTATTTCTCAAGTAGATAAATGATTTTTCCTTATTGATCTTCATTCTAGTTGCCTCCTCAAAGATCTTAAAAGATTGTTGGATCTTCTTTATGGATTATTTAGTTCCATTGCAAATATAAGAACATCATCAATGAAAATTAAGTGGGAAATAAGAATCCCACCCTTGGTATGAAAATGAGTATTTGGGTGAACACTAATCATGTTATTCAAAATTTTGATTTGAAAGCTTTCTTTAGCTCCATTAATCAAAAGTAAACAATAATTGTTGGTGATGATTCTCATGATAAGATTAATGGTCTCAATTATAAATCTGATAGAATGAAGCACTTATTTAATGAAGCTCCATTGTACTGTATCAAATGCTTTTGGATGTTAAGTTTGATTGCTAGGTTGTGGCCCCTACATTTAGTATTAAGGTCTCTAAGCATCTCTTGGGAAACCGAAATGTTATCACTGATGTTTCTACCCTTGATGAATGCACTTTCATTAAGGGATATGATGTTGGGTAGCTTTTGCTGCAATCTTAGACAAATTAATTTGCTAATGATTTTGCTAATTATGTTAGGCTAATTGGCCTAAACATGTTCCAAGATGAAGGATAGCTCTATTTGGGGCTTTGTCAATAGAAAAAGTGAAAATAACCTGCTATATCCTCTTCATCTGGAGTTCTGTTGATGTTGATAGGTCTACTATTATAAATTAAGCTTGCTTTAATCCTTCTAGTTGAGATGCCATCATGGGCCATTACCACCATCAGCCTAAATTTTAGACTAGACAGAAAGCCACATATTGTTAACATTTTTGATTCTGGGAATGGTGACTTGTTCCCTCCTTTTCCTAAACTATGCAAAAATTTAGTGTTTCTCACCCCCTCAAGGAAGCATACTCTAGGTATTTTTGGGCCCATATAAGCTCTTCCTTTTTTAGCTTTCATTCTAAGTTCTCCAAAGCTTTGTTGAGTGCTTCATTAGGCTCATCACTAAAAATGATAATGACTTTCTTCGTTAGATTTTTAACATCCTCCCCAGCTTGGCTTAACTAAGGGTGAAGATTAATGTAACATTCTCTATTCCACTTCCTTAGGTCATTAGCGATTTGTTTATGTAGTTTATGGAGCTTAGTCCATCCGTTGCCTTCATCATTAGGTATCCAACATTGTTTGATAAACAAAATAAAATCCTTATGGAGAGCCCACCTATTGTAAAACCTAAAGAATGAAGTTTTAGTGTGTTGAGAGTTAGATATTTGGATAAGTAAAGGATCATGGTAAGAGGTAGTTATTGACAGGTGGAAGATGCATGCATCTCGCTTATGTATTTTCCAAGGGATTTTGATAAGCACTATATCTAGCTACTCTAATGTTCCTCTTCAATTGCAAGTGAATTTGCTACCATTGTATCTTACATCAAAAAGGTTGGCCTAAAGAATTATCTCCACAAAATCAGCCATCAATGATGGGTTAGGGGGTATTCCAACACTCTTTTCTTTAGTTAAAGCTATCATATTAAAGTCCCCACCCACAAGCTAGGGTGATGTGATTGGACTACCAAGGTAGATTAAGCTGTTCCAGAGTTCCGTCCTCTTATTACTGGAACAAGCAGCATAAACAATGGTGGTAAAGAGGCAAGAAGAAACTAAGAGGAAAATAGCCAAGTACTATAACCACCATCATTCGGATCTATAGGAGCTCCTGACCTAGCTACTTTGGTGCCTCTCCCTAGTACGCTTCCTCCTCGTCAATGTTTACTATTCTATTGATTTTTTGGTTGCCCTGCTTGACTCTTCCCTAGTGCATCTCCCCTATTACTGCCCATGGATCCCCCTTCCTATGAAAATGTGTTGGCTAGTGGGTCCCATGTGGAACCTCCCCCACATGACCTAAACCTGCTCCTATTTTGTCATTCTTACCATGATACTTCTGTTAAAGGCACCTCCTCCTCCCTTTTGAGAAAAAACTACAAGAAAGAATGGTAAACTTGCCCTTTTACTTTCTAAATCTGAGACATGGACATTGGTTGAACCTTTCTGGTTCACCCTCATTAAAAAGTTCTCTTATAGAAACCCAAGAATGGACTTAATTAGAAACCATTTTAATGATCTAAAACTGGCTGGAAATTGGAAGGTGGGTCTCCATGATGGGAGGCATATAATGATCAAGTTTTCTATGGAGGAAGACTATGTAAGACTTTTTACTAAGAAGCTTTACCACATTGATAATGTTCTTATGAAATTTTTAAAATGGACAACCCCATTTGACTTTGCATAGAACCCCTCATTGCTTCTATTTGGATTAAATTACCTGGCCCAAAACTCCACTTATTTAATAAGCAAATCCACTACTCCATAGCTACAATAATTGGAAGACCCTTTAAGCTAGACAATTCTACATTCAACTTATCTAGGCCATCAACTACTAGAATCTTGGTGAATATGGACATAGCAACAACTTTCAATAAAGAAATCTAGATAGGAACATAATCCAATGGGTATTGGCAAAGGGTGGAGATTGAAAAAAAAAACCTTTGTATTGTAGCAAATGTAGAAAGTTTAGACACACTTTGGACAATTGCTTCATTGCACATCCAAAGTTAAAAAATAGCAAATATGATAAAGAAAAACAACCAATGGAAACATCATCTAGAAAAGTTTAGACCTAGCTCAAATTCAATCTAAAGTTCCCTTAAACAACATCACAAACCACACTGAACATATAAAACCTGGAAATAACTTTCAGATGCTTGAAGAAAATTTTGATAGAAGACAACCAAATTTTGAACATTTGATCAACCTAATTGATACTCCTAGAGAAGATGACCAAGAAAATTTGTTTCGTAATAGAACTTCAATTCCACTGATCTACACCAGCCATAAGGAAACCACAAAGCTTTTCTAACCAAAGAGCATGAAACTAAAACCATTCTTTAGTCTAAAAATCTAACTGACAACAATCCTAAAATTGATAACATCGTTAGGATATTTCCACCTCCTTCCCAAAGCATTATAATAGATCACCTTGACTCCAGATATGCTTCCACAACTACTTCTACAATCCCTCATCATACTTCAAAATAAAACTCCATCGATCTTGCTAAATTTTAGAATTCTGCTGAAATCATTCTAGATTCTGGAAAAAATCTTATGCTTCAATCACCTAGTCATAACCCCACTAAAGAATTAATACCATCTTCCCATAACTTTACATTATACCCAATTGAATCTAGATATGACTACATAAATGCTTCCACAATCCCTCATCAAACATTGAAACTAACCACCACCCAAGCTATAGTTTCTTTAGAATTCTACTGTAGCATCTGACAGAATTCTAGCTCAACATCCATCTAGTCAACACCCACCTTAGAAATGAACTTGTTCAATCTAGCAACTTATCTAGTGAGTCAATACCCCTCCTTGGTTGTTCATGATCACAACATGTCGAGTATGGTCTTAACTTTGTTAAAATTCATCTTTATGCTTTCTTGGGTAAGTAGGATTTCTAAGAACCTATCCAATCCAATGCCAAATATACACTTTAAGGGATTGAGGCAAATGTTATACTTCTTTAGTGTGAATAGGCCTCTTTCAAATTGATAATATGTTACTCGAGTGACTTACTTTTGACCAATAATTCATCCACATAAACCTTCATGTTCCATCTTTTTCACTTTATAAACACTCATTTCATCATCCTTTGGTGGCTCCATAATTCTTCATGTAAAAGGATATTTATTGTGGTCACAATGAGCAAGCATCATAGTGGATGGAGGAAGAAGGGGTGCTCAAGATCTTCCACTCACCAAAGCAGAAGAGGTGAGAATGGTTCTACTCACTGTTGATCTCACTTTTAGAGTAAGTCTTTAATTTTCTCATCATATATCTATGACTCATATAGACACTAAGAGCTCCTTAGTCTTAAGAAACTTCTAGTGATTAGGTGAACACTTAACCTAAGCCTAGAGACTTAGAAGGGTTAGCCATAGAGATAGGTCATGCCTTAGGGGCATATGAAGACTTGCCTACCCTATAGCCTAAACCTAATCCATGCTTTCCTTCTCAAACTAGACTTCAAATTCAAATTCATGCCAAATACAAACTAAATTTGCAAGACTCATAATTAATCCCATGATCAAATTCAAGCTCTAAATTGTCCATGAACTTTATGGTTGAATTCAAAACCCTTTCTAAGCTCTTTTATTTCATCTTATGGACTTAGACTTAACCAAATTCAAATCAATCCCAATTCAATTGATTCTCTCAAAGATCAACTCAATCTCTCAATCGTTTATCATATCCAAATCCAAACTCAATTCCAAAAGATTGAAACCCAAAATCAAGTCCAAGTTCCAAAATTCCTTCCTAAGCCTTATGACCCACTCTTATAAGCTTAGCCAAAACTCAAATTAAGCTATCCCAAACTTGATTGATTTCTTTATAAACCAATTATTCCTTCATTTATATTCACAAATATAAATGAACTCTGTACTCAAATGACCAAAATTGAATCAAAGTAACTCAAACTAAGCCAAGACCCTTCTTAAGCCATATTGACCTACCTCATAAGCTTAACCAAATCTTAACCCAAATCAACCCAAAATCATTTAATTTCTTTATAAGTCAATTACTCCTTCATTTATATTCATAAATGTAAATGATTCCCACCTTTCAAAGACCAGAAATAAATCAAACTAAATTGATTTCCTTCTTACCCCTTTTGACCTACATCCATAAGCTTGGTCAAATTTGTATCCAAATCACTCCAAACTCAAGTGATTTTCTCATGAATCATTTATATCTTCATTTATATTCTCAAATAAAAATTAAATATAAATCTAAATAGCCAAAACCAAAGCCCAAATAAAACCAAAATCCAATTTATACCCTTTAAGCTAATTTTTGGACTTAACCAAATCCACCTAAACCAAGCCAAAACTAATGGATTTTCTCTTGAATCAATCATTCATGCAGTCATCTATCCAAATATAAATGAAACCTATAATCACCAAACCAAACTCAAGTCAACCCAAGTCAAGCCTAAGTTAGCCCTTTTAGCTTGAAAACTTCAAATGAGCCAAAATCTATTGGACTCTAAATTGATTGCAGTTGGATTTATTTTTCAATCCTAGGCTCATATACAAGTTCAACTAAACTTGAATCAAGCCAAAACCAAACCAATTGACCCATTTAGGTCCATTTGACCTAAAGTGGCCTAAAGTTACTTTTTGAGCCAAGTTCTAATCCAACCTAAATTGGATTGAACCAAGCCCATCCACGCCTCATATCATGACCAACAATCACCATAGGATGATCAATTGCTTTGAATTAGGTCAAACCAACTCAACTTAGTCCTTTGACCAAGTCAACCTTTAGCCCAAATGAAATCCAAACTAGCTAAAACTCACCATACACCAAATTGATTAAAATGATTGATTCACACCAACCCATGATGAATGATTGAACATGTCTTGACCCTCAATTGTGTCAAATTAAGTCCAATTAGCCATTTGACCCAAGTTGACCCAAATTGGCCTAAAAGGCCAAAATAGGTCAAATCATAATTTAACCCAAATTGATTACAACCAATGGCTCAAGTTCATTCCAAATTGATTATTGAAATTGTTCAAAGCCATAATTAAGTCCAACTTGACTAATTGGCCAACTTGAACCAACCTAGCCCAAATTAACCTAAAAGGTTAAATTAACCAAAATCCAAATTAAATACAAATTGATTCAAACCAAAACTATAATAATTTTCAATGGCCCAATTGAACATGAACCAACACCTAACCTAACCCAATTTATCCAATTTGGTCAAATTGGTCAACTTACCCCATTTGAGCTATATGAATCCAAGTGAGCCAAAATCAAACCTAGGCCAAATTGATTAAAACCACTTGAACCAAAACTCTTCAAATCATCATTTGAATATAAGCTAAGCCTTGGTTTGATCCAATTTGAACAATTGGTCAACCCAACCCAACTTAAACCAATATGAACCCATTTGAGCAAATGAAGCCAAAACCTATGAAACCAACCCATGACCCATTGGAGACTGACTATACCCAACCTAAACCCATCTTGGGTCAACCCAAAATAAGTCCAAACCAATTTGGTGCCAAGCCCAATGTAAATCCTTCATGGATCCTCTCCCCCATGTGGGATTTTTCCAAAAATAGCAAAGTCCACCTTCCTTTCACCTTGGCAGCCCTCACTCACCCAAATGAAGGATTCCTAAGCCTCCTAGCCTATTCTACAAGAGGATGGAACTTACCATTGACCAAAGGGAGGTGAGCCAACTCACCTCCAATGTAACCTGAGCACCGAAGGAATCAAGGAAAGATAATCAGCCCATATCTAGCTTGGAGCCTCCTGTCGTGGCCTCTCCCAATCCATACGAGCCATGTGTACTTGAGTGCAACAACTCTAACACTTTGATGGTGGCTGTCCAGCCAAAAAATGGAAAGCCATCCCATCCATCCACCTCAGCAAATCGAGGGGTATACCACCTCAATTTGCATGAGAAATAGATCACTTCGATTTGACTAAGCTTCCATAGATGATTTCAAGCCTCTTTATGATCCCTAAAGCTATCCTGAGCTTCTTATCTTTGGTATTTCTCCTCCTTGTGTGAAATTGAAATAGGGAGGTTAATCCTGATCCAATCCCACTTGTTCCCAACCAAAATTAAATCCCTCTTATAAACACACCTTCCACGAACATCATCGAAGCTACCTAAGTCATTTCCCAAGCTCCTAAGCCACCGGAGGAAGGACTTTGATCACCACTGAGGTCCACAGTGATGGAACTTGACCCACCAAGCAAACCAAGGGGAACTAGCTTGATTGCTTCTCAATAGGGCATCATCTCTACTAGACGAAGCTACCTCCATCGATCCCACCATCAGTCTTGAGCTCTAGTGAGACAATTGTTCAAAATAATAGAAATAGAAAAATTTTATTGGAACTTTTCAAAGGAAATTCCCATGTGAGCCCATCCTAGCTGATGGAACCTTGTGGATCCCCCGCACAAAGGTGTGGGTTGATTTTAGAGTGAATCCAAGCTTGAGTGAGCTTGAATCGAGCGATCCATGGCGGACGACCTCCGTCATTTGTCGCTCACAGAAATGAAGATCACGGGCCATCTATTCTGTGTGATTAGATTGGATGGCTCTGATCAAACCACGTTAGATCCATTCAATTTTTTCCCTTTACATCACAGATTTAATCTACGCCATCCGATCTAAGATCGGATGGTGGAGATCAATACAGGGTCCATCGCCGACTGACTCAACGCATGGATGTGACATCTTAAATAACAAATCCCACGGTGCCACGTGGAAAGTGCGCCACATGGCACCAATAGGATTAGGCTTAATTAAGGTTATTTAATGTGTTTTTAAGGTTGAAACTTCAATAATTCATAACTAATTGTAGAAAAATCTAAAAAACTATAAATAATGTCTCATTTTAAAGGTATTTCAGAGGGGAATCCATTAAAATTATTCTTAATTAATTTTGAACAATAATTTTGGCTTAATTAGAGATTTAATAAAAATTTTAATTAGTCGAATTACTCCCTAATTAATTAACCAATCAATTTCAAACTTTTTGAGAATGTTTAGGGAAATGACCTCTGCCTCCCCTATTTTTCTTGGAATTTATTGGTCTATTAATTAGGGGAATTGATTGCTTAAGCCTTAATTAATATTTTAACTTACTTAAGTGAGAATTAAGCTTTTGAACAATAATTAATCAATAACTTAGACCTCTTTATCACTATTAAATAGTGGGGAGACTTAGGGAATTGGATTGGGAACTCCCTCCTAATCTTTTCTCCTAAATTTCCTTCTCTTTTTCAACCAAATGCTAATTAATGTTTAATAAATTAATTAGTGGCTTAATTGGTTAATTTGAAATTCAAATAATTTTAAATCATGTTTCATTGAATGAGAGGTCTTAGGAAATTAGGATGAGACCTCTTTCCCAACCTTTCCCCCCTTATCATTTCAAAGGATAGTAAATTAATTTTGGTAATTAAGAAGGAGAATGGATTAATGGATTAATGGCTTGATTAACCTAATTAAGAGGGTAATTGCATTCTGATTTCTCTTAATTGATCCATGGGTAGAGCTTTAGGTGTTCAATAATCTAAAGAGAGTTAATGAAATTATAGTTTGCTCACATGTGTGAGAAAACCATAAAAGTAATTAAGTGAGTATCTTAAGCTTAATTAATTGATGATTGTGAGCTAATTGCATTAGGGCCCTTTCATTTCATAAGAGCATTGCTATTTACTTTTCATTTCATTTGCATATAACATTGTCTCATAATCATTTAGTTAATTATCTTAAGGTAACATAGCTAAGGGTTAATTATTTGATTTAATTTATATCTTGACCTAATTAATTTAGATAATTAACCTAATTGCTTTTCATTAAATCAAATTAACTCCCACATGGGGAATGGGATTAATATTAGCAAACCTTTCTCACATTTCTTAAATCAAATTAAACATGAGATTAAAAAATGACATTAAGAAATTTTGGTTTATTTTAAATAAGCTTATTTAATATGACTGTCCTTAAGAATTAGTTGGATTGAATGAAATCATGTGCTTATATCCCTTTATTTCTTTTCAATCATATTAAATGTTGTATGTCACTTGTGATCATGCATTCATATTTTTGCAAACTTAATTAAATAAAATGGTTTCCTTTATGTCAATCTTGCATGTGTTGATTTAAATTAATATATTTCTAGCTATTATCATTATTACATCCAAATTTATTTTCCAAAACTTACAAATAAATGATTATGTATGCTATGAATGCTAGTTATAAATTCATAGGAGATGAATGTCATTATAACTTAAGTGTATAAAGTGAAGTTTCCTTTCTTTCATTCATGTATTGATTTATGTAAGTAAGAATGTTAATTGGTATATAGCATGGACATCTTGTGAATACGAGGCTTTAGTTAGCCCCAAGGAGGTCATTTGATTACCTCATTTCCCTGGTTCAACAATGGTGCGTACTCCATTTGATTTCATTCTTACATATTTCAATTCTAGAATTTAATTAAGGCTTTATTCCATATGCATAAATATTTCAAAAATGCAACTTTAGCATGATTCTTCCATTCTTATAGTTACCTGTACATTCATGTGTATTTAAGAGTAGTAGGTATATCTAGTTTGGACATCCCGGGAATACGAGGCTTTAGTTAGCCCTAATGAGGTCATTTGATTACCTCACTTTCCTAGTTTAAGAATGGCGAAGTATCCACTTAAAACTTTTATACACTTGTATGTGCATTTAGGTAATGAATGAGAATCTCATTTTTCTATTAAAAAGGCATGCATTAATATTTATTCAAATGATTGAGTCAATTGATCAAATGGTTTAAAGCTCTCTTTCTTATGTTCATGTTTATATGCTTACATATGTTTGAATGTAATGTGAATAGACTTTGGACATCCTGGGAATACGAGGCTTTAGTTAGCCTCAAGGAGGTCATTTGATTACCTCACTTCCCTAGTTCATAATGACACATAAATATTTAATTTCATTCCTATGTATTTTTATATAAGAATTTAGATAAAGCATTAAATTAATATGATGAAATAATTCAATCAAATGAAACATCTAAATTCCAAAAATACATGCTTACATCCATAATTTAATTGTGCTAAGGTATATTGCATGTATAGGTATGCTTAGGATTTAGTCATGTGCATGTTATATATGATGGAAAGAAATGAATGAATGCTTGTCATGTGATAGTAATTAATTCCAATTAATCATGAGATGTCTTTCTTATTAAATGAGTTTATTTAAAATGAACCTAAACCTAAGATTAATTTAAAATATGTAATAAGCCATTCACTAAAGAGAATTGATTAATTAATTTGCTTTAGATGTGACTTTGGATAGGATAAAAGAGAGTAACCCTCTCTTTTCTTCTCTTTATAACACTTAGTTGTTAGGTGTAAGCCAAATGGAATAAAAGAAAAAGCTAAGTAAAATTTTCAAATCAATTAAACCACTTAAAGTGAAACCACCCTTTGTAATTAAATCCTTTCATACTTAGAAAATCATAACAAAGCTTAGTTAATGCATACCACACAAGCCTTAAGACACACACTTTAGAAGTAAGTCACCACTTTTAGCTTTATGTTAGGGTGGTGCATGGAGTGATGTATGTTTGGTTTTATGATATATTATTTTAGACTGGATGTTAGGGTGTATGCTTCGTAGACTAGATGTTAGGCTGTGATTAGCCTAATCATATTTTTTCAAAAGATTGTGCTTAAGGGGTGCTTAAAATAAATATAAATTCTCTTTTGTAGGTTGCTTAACCCCTTAGCATAATCTAAATTAGAACAGGTGGGCTTGATTACCCATGTGTAGGGTACTAAGTCCAAATTATTCATATAATTACTTGGGTTGTATGGTGTGTTTAGCTAACACTTATTTTGCAGATGTAGTTAGATTTACTTTTTCTATTTTAATGTAATTTTTCATTAGGAATTAGGATTAGTGTTATGAGGGATTAGGATGAGCAGTGGCTAGAAGGTTTTGTCCTAGGAGGCCCTGTTATGCCTTTGAAGCAAGCAAATCCAAATGAACAAATGAAGCAGATATAAAGAATGAAGATAAGAAGACCCCCATAACATTTATTCATTTGTAAAAGTGTAATTATTCTTTCATATAGTAGGTGGTATAAGGGTACTGTTCGGCTACCCATATTCTCTTTTCGTGTTGTACGGCTTTACTTGACCGCACTGGCCTTTTATTATTTTGCATTGAATTTATAAAATGCTTAATGTTATGTTTTAATTGCACAATAGAAATGAAATATTTTTTCTATTTTCTTTATGAATGGTGATTTAATGTGTGGCATGATTTCGATTAGGCTCTTAGGGAAAAAATAAATTTTCTACCCCAACTACAACTCTTAACTAAATTTTTTAAATAATCCATAACCTTACATAAAGCCTAGACATTAAATCAATATAATTAAAATATTTAGCAACCCCTTAGCTTAATGTTGTGTGTTTAATATCATGCATCCATATTACTTCACTCTTGCTAAGAGAGGGTTTCCATCCTTACATGATAGGGGAAGACTTGACCTTTAAGGGTCTCCTCTATGTTGGAAAACACCTCTTTCTCTCTGATTTAGCCCATAACGCATTTCATCATGCATTTAGACATATAATAATCCTATGGCCTTTATCAAAATGAAGAGTCCAAAATCAAATAAAAATTAAAAATATTTGCATTAGACTAAGTCAGTACTCATTCCACTCATGCTCTAGTCTCTTAGAGAGTGGCTTTAAAGACTTTAGTTTCTTTCTACATAATAATAATCCAACTATCTTGTAAAATCATATGACTTGTCCACATGGTTTTAAAATATAGGAGGAGTTAGCTGGCTCCCACTCTGAGTGGTTATAAGTCCAGCAGTCAGGTGGTTTATTCTCTCTTGTGGAGAAAAACTTTATACCCACTTTCTCTTAGATTTAAGTTGGGCTTTAGCCCTTGCTAAAGCTCCTTAGATTCAGGATTCGGGGTGGCTGTTTCCTTTGAGCTACAAGCATAAATCCTCACCTCTTAGGCATTTCCATAATCTTGTATTATGGGATTATAAGTTCTAGCTTTCTAATAAAATTTTAAATCAAACAAATAATTCTCCTCAATTTCAAACAAATAAAACCCAACTATAGGGTAGATTGGAATGCTCACTAAGTTTCCTAGTATCATGAGCATTTCCTACTCATCTCCTTTGGCTTCAATAATAAGTCTCTCCTTTTGATCTATCCTATTTGATTTTCCAATATAACTAATTCATTGATAGTCTAACCCTTGAAATCTTTGGAGATAATAATTTCCTACTTTAACTGAGAGTACTCCTAAGGAATTTACTTTCCTTAGCATGTAATTAACTATGGGGGCTTGCCCCCATAGAGAACTTCAAAACCTAGTTTAATATAAACCTTACTTTATTCATTTATGTAAAATAGGGGGAAAATATTTGGTATATTTAAAGACCCATCATACCTTAGGAGTCCTTATTAGGCGATTAGGTCCATTATAGGATGGTGATTTCTATCTTTTGAGATAGTGCACCAGTCCTTAATATCGTACCCAATCACTTCAATAAGTACACCCTTAGATCTGCATGGTGTTTCCCATACACATCAAAAATAAATACCACACTCACCCATGTAGAATGGTGGCAAACAATCATCGAATCCCTATACGTTCAGCCACCAAGCTCCAACCTAAAGAGTATTCACACAAAACTAGTATAATCTTCTGCATTACATAGAATAAAGTTTTATATAGGTTACAACAATCAAATGGATGTATTTCTTTGAAAAAATCATTGAAAAATTAAAAATAATTTGGTACCCATTATTTTGCGGTGTCTTGGCTCTAGCTTATTTGTCCATACACTATATAAGGAATCTACTATAGTGCCCTGGCACCACTAGGTAGTGTATAAGTGTTATACTGCTCATGCACTTCCAATACTTAAATACTTATTGATCTCTCTCTCCCCATACACACACACACACACACACACACTTAAATATTAGCAAATACATGCTTAAAATTGATTAAACACATGAGACATAATCATAATATGTAAAATATAATAAAACACCTCATAGCCTTAAGCTTTTGGTTTGGGACCTTGAGATAGGTCTTTTCCTTCTTTGATGTGCTACATCACTTTCCTCGGACAACTTTAAAGAGTTAGGATTTTAAAAGTCTTCAAAAACTTAGACGAAAGGCTCTATAGCTCATCTAAGGACATCCAAGTATCCTCACTTGGTGGCTTATCTTTCCACCTATTTATGAATCTCTAAATGGTAACACTATCTATTGGTGTTTTAGTTCTAATGATGTTTTTCACTTCAAAGAATGTTGGTTGGATATGTATCTACAAATAATTTTTATTTCATCATGTAAAAATATCATTCTACAAATTTGGAGATTGGGCAACTCCTTTGAAAGATATTTCCACATTAAAAATAAAGCTAATAAACATGTGAGGGAGCAATTCAAGGGCATAAGCATTAGTACCATGTTTCTAATAATTTTAAATGGCCCACTTGCTCTCACCTGTAAATTTTTATATTTGGTGGAAGAAAACCTCTTCGAATGGATATGAACCAATATATAATCACCTATCTCATATTATTTAAAATTTTAATTTTTATTCTTTTGTTTAGCATACTTAGCATTTTGTACCTCCTTTTATTTTCTTAGGTATTCATAAAAGCTACGAAAATCATATGCAAAGGTGCATGCTGAATTAAAAAATGCATGAGTATGCATAATAGATATATCAGTAAGTATTTTAAGGTTATATTCATAAACTATCTAAAAGATATTTTGAGTGTTGATTTGAAAATAGAATTATTATATGCAAATTTAGGTATAGGTAAGGTTAAATCTTAGTTTCTAAATTTATCGGAATTAAATATTTTTGTAACTTTTCTAAGGTCTTATTAATGACTTCTGTCAATCCATCAATTTGTGGATAAAATGTAGAAGAACATTTTAGTTATGTTCCCATTAGTTTTCATAAAGTTTTCTAAAAATAAGATATAAATTTGACATCTCTATTAGAAATTATAGTGGATGGAACTCCATGTAACCTAATGATTTCTTTTAAATAAATCTTACTATGGAAATTGCATTATTTGATTTTGAACAAGGTAAGAAATGTGTCATCGTAGAAAATTTATGTACACTAATAAATATACTATCATGCCCACAAGGTGTCCTAAGTAAACCTAATCTGAATTATATGGATTGGTATTCCCATGGTCAAGAAAGAATAGGTAATGATGTGTAATGACCTACTTTATATTTAATAGTTTTAGCTTGATAATAAGTGCAACAGTAGGCAACTACAATACATTCAACATCCTTTTATAGAGGCTATCAATAAAATTATGTTCAACTAATGCTTGGCTCTCCAATTTACCAAAACATCATGATATATCTCCATAAGGAAGTTTGGAAATAAGGAATTCTCATATGAATGTTTTCAGAATATATAACCTTTTACCTTTTTTAAGATTTCTCTTTATAGTGATAAAGGATCTTTTAATCAATATTTTCCCTTTATAGATAGATCAATAAGTATTTTAATCCACGAGGATAACTATTGGTTGATAAAAAAAATTATTAGGATTTACATATAACTTTGCTATGATCATTCTTAAGTGATGTAGATGTGACTTCTCATATGGGCTATAAATAAGAATATCATCAAAATAGACTAAAAAGAAATGACCACTAAAAAGTTTCAATATAGTGTTCTTTAGTCTCATGATTGTATTAGGTGCCTTTGAAAGACCAAATGATATAACTAACCATTCATAAGACTATCAAGAGTTTTTAACATTTTCTTCCATTTATCACCTATTCTAATCCTTATATTGTAGTATCCACCTTCAAATCAATTTTAGAGATTAAAGATTAAACTGAAATAAAATCTAACATGTCATCCAAGTTTGCTATAAGAAATCCATATTTTATTGTGAACTTATTTATTATTCTGCTACCAATACACATCCTCCAAGTTTCATCTTTTTTATGAGTTAAAAGAATAGATACATCACAAGGACTAAGGCTTTCTTAGAATAAATGTCAAGAGTTCATCTACTTGTGATTTTAATTCTACATGCTCGATTGGATTCATCTTATAATGTTGTAAGTTTGATATTTATGAACCAGGGATTAGGTCTATAGCATGTTGTATATCCCTTAAAGGTGGTAGTAGTTCATTAGTAATTCATTGAGAATCAAATTAGCAAATTTTGAAAATAAACTTGAGACCATAATAGGTATGTAGTAATTCTTAGTATCAATAGACACTTCCCAAAGATACAAGATAAATAGAAAAGTAGGATAAGTGAACTCTCTAATTAAGTATCTAAACCATAAGGTTATGGTTTGAACTAGGAGTTCACACAAATTAAAATATATATCAAAAGTACCCTTTCTATCATTAGATGGTGCATCACTATCAACTGGAGTATTCCAAGTTTCTTTTGATAGGGTCTAGCTTATTATTTAAAATTAAGTCTAGGGATTGTGTAGCTCTACCTCATTTTTGTTAATTAATAGCCAGTCTTGATTGGTGATGTGTTTAAGCCATTATGTCTTCAAATGTATTCATATATTCCACTTCTTGCATATTCCCTTATTTAAGAGTAGTCAATTGTTCATGGAGCCTTTTAAAATAATTTCTTGGATAATATTTAGCCCTTATAATTCCCTTTATTTCTATCCCTAAGATTTCTACCAAATCTCTCTTCTTTAGGTAAAATATTATTCTAATAGATTTTTGGATGACCTACTAATTAATTTTGGAAAATGTAGTTCATTGATAATCATCCTTATAATACCAATAAAAAAAGTCATCCATTTGGGTTAAACAATCTAAAATTTTATTAGATCCATGAACATCATCATACGTTGGGGATTTTATTTTAACTTATTTTGTTGTTTCATGTAGTGGTTCATGGATTCTAAGATGTTCATGTTTATAATCTTTCCTTATATTTGGTCTTCTATTGAGATAATCTTTTTTAGGAATATTAAGGTTTCCTCTCATATGATTTATGGGTCATCTTGACTTGGAATAGTTAGCGGGGTCTGAACTCTAGAATTTAAAGTTTAAATTTGGGTGGCTAAGTTCTTAATAAGGTCTTCTATCCTAGTAAGTTTCTCCTCATTTTGTAAAGTATTTTTATTTACTTGTGTAGTTAAATCCTTAAATTGATCTAAGCTAACAAATTTTAGCATCATGATTAATGCAAATGGAATGTAAATATGTTACTCCCAAATGAAATTTTAAATATGCATTATATGAACCATATTTAACATAATGAGATGCACAAATCTAAAACTAATTAGCCTTTAATAAACACAAATTAAATTTTAGATATTATTAAACATTAAGTAAGCATACAAAGAAATAAACATAAGGTCTTTAGCATACAAAGAAATACACATATGGTCTTTAAGTATATGAGTTCAATTATTTATGTAAGATTTGTTAACTAGGGTTGGCTATTTAAGTGAACTCTCCCTTACGCAAGTTATCATTCAAGTATTATGGCTTATAGTTAAGCTAAGTAGGGAAAGGTTAAGCTTTATATGGAAAAAATTAATCGGTAGTAAAACAAATACTCATAGAATGGCCTACCACAAGAATTTAGCATGAGTTTTCCAAGAAAATTACATAAAATCCAAAATGTAGATCTTGCTTTGATTTAATGTAGATTTTTTATGAGCCCTTACTCCAAGCTTCCAAACTGGACTCTGACACCAAAATGATGGTGTGGTCATGACAAGAAAGTGTCACAGTAGATAGAGGAAGAAGGTGTGCTCCAGATCTTTCACTCACCAAAGTGGAAGTGATGAGAAAGATCTTACTCACCCAAGTAGAATGATAGTGAAAGATAATTGGATCCATCTATAGTTGGCCACCAAGCTCTAACCTAAAGAGTCTTCACTCAATGTTTTCACATAAAACTAGTTTAATCTCGTCCATTACATAGAATAAAATGTCTATTTAAGTTATAAAAATCCAATGGATGTGTCCCTTTCAATAACAAATTGAAAAACTAAAAAAAAATTGGAAGCTATCATTTTATGGTGCCAAGGCCCTAGCTTCTCTGTCTAGACACTATATAAATAATCAGCTATAGTACTGTGACACTAGAGGGCCAATGCTTAGGCATTACAATGTTGATACACTTCTAATAATTAAAGACTTAATTCTCTCAATCAAAACTCTCCTACAACACTTAAACATGACTAAATACATGCCTAACATTAATTCAACACATGAGACACAATCATAACATGTAAAATATAATAAAAGTCCTCATAAGCTTAATCTTTAAGTTCTTAATAAAGTCTTCTATCCTTTTCTCTTTTGATGTGCTTTATTAGTATTACTTAGTAATAGTAAAGCCCTTCACCAATTATGAAAGCTATCTTCTCTGATTTAGCTAGGTGCATTCTAATTTGGTGGTATCATGATACAACATCTATAAAACTCATAAATTGATATCCTGCTATTGAGTTGTTGAGCTCATCAATGTTTGGGAGTGGGTACCTATCCTTAGAATAGTCCAAGTAGTCCAAGTTCATATAGTGAAGTTCATGCACATTATTCACTTATCATTAGGTACTAGACTTCTTTAATGAAGTCAACTTTTAGTAATTTAGCAACTTCTTTAATTAGCTCAATAAGTAATATTATTATTTTCTAATATTATAATTTGATAGTTCATGCATCCTTCTTAATATTAAGCTTATGTTATGTAACATTAATTTCTATGCCTGACATCTTAATAGCGGTTTAAGGAAATACATCTATGTTTTCTTAAAGAATTAATATAAGGGATTACTTATACTAACAATTATAGGATGAACTAATTCTAAGCACTCACCTTGAATCTTCAATCATTGACACTTCTTAGACTTCCACAATGGTCTTTAGTTCAATGTATGTGACTTCAAATTGTATTACTTTCCTTTTGAGTGAACCCTTAACTACTCACAAGTAGTACACCCCTAGATTGGCTCAAGTTTCTCCTAATAATTATATCTTCTCCTTCTGAAAACTTGACTACCACATGGTATGTTAACACGACATTATAAATGTGTTAGCAATGGCCAACCAAAAATAGAATTGAATGTGATGAGCATCTCTGCTATAATAAAATCGTCTATTGTCATGAACTACTTATGTCCTTCATAATTTAGTCAGAGTGTGATTATTTTTTCTATCTCCCCCTTTTCTCTAGAAAATACATAAGGGAACCTATTGTAGATACAAGTCTAGAACACACTATATTCAATTTATAAAATATGGACTTAAAGAAAATATTGACCGACCTCTCCATGATGAGCAAAATGCTACTAATTTGATAATTGATAATTAACACTGTAATGACATTATGTCATTATAAAAATTGCAGACTCTTGGTCAGTCTTTCTCTGTGAAGTTAATTTGGACAATCTTCGTAGTTAGCACTTTTTCCATAGCTGTTGAGTTTACTTCTTTTGTTAAGAGTTTCTTTTATCTCCTTTAAAAATGGATGGCACCACTCCAATGATAGAGATTGCACAGGCTATAGTAGGTTCATTACTCAGTTATGGAGTTTCTTTCCTTGTTCTCCTCATAAATTCCTTCAATTTTTTTTTATCTTTATGAGATCTTTTATTAGGCTCCTTATGTGTCAACACTCTTTGATGTCATGACTATTTTCATGGTGATAGGCATCGTACCTTGATCAGTCTAGCTCTTCATCATTCTTAATTGGTAGTAGTTTGTTGAAGTATTTTTTATTTTGCATGGACTCATCTAATTAGACCATTAACACCCATAGACCTGTAGCCACGATTGGGTGTTAAGGTTGGCACATACCTTGTAGATGATGAGTTGACAGGTTATGCATGTACTCGCACTTGTAGATTGTCACTCATTACAGTTGAGTGCACTATCTTCCTCTTTTATCTTGCTTCTTAATTTAGATCCTCTCTTTTTAGAATTGCTTCAAGGGTAACCTTTACAAGTGTTTTTATGTAGTAAAGTTTTTATATTCAAATTAAGATTGTTTTTATGGTAATTTTGTGTTTAAATAAGTTATTTATAGTTTTTTTTATGTTGTTTTAAAAAAAATCTAATAAATAAAAAATAGTAAAAATTAGATTCAGCACTTTGGCATTGAACATGACTTATTTTGTATTAAAGAGAGAAAGGCTAGCACCTAGGAATTGTATAAGCAATGCCACAATGATGGAATAAGATCAAAATTTGAACAAAAGATAGAAAAACTAGCACCTTAATGATAGATTCTTAGCGCTACAATGCTAAGAACATAGAAAATTTTCCTAAGGGAATCCATCAGGCATGCACACAAAGTACTTCAGCATCGTAAACATAGTTCCATAGTGCAATGGAGTTCATAATCAAATAAAAGATAGAAGAGCCAGCATCATAATTCTATTAAGTAGCATTGTAGCACTATTAAGCAGCACTACAATGCTATACTCAGTGCCTAAGTGCCTCCTTCATAGCACCATGGTGTGATGACCTGACAGATGTAGTTAGAGTAGTTTCAATAAGCAATTTTTATACTAAACTCGATGTAGCAACCACCACAGTAAAGTGTAGGATATAAAAATGGATTAGTTGTGAGTAAGTGTAAGAGGCACTTAGAGAATGACACTCCAATTTATAGTATATGCGTGTTAGTGTTTTGTTCAATGTGTGGATTGTCTGAATGAGTGTTCATCTTATGGGAGGAATTCGATACTAAAGATTTGTGGTAGGGGTTGCTACGAATTTCCATGAGAAAGCAAGAAAAAGGTAGTTAAGAGGGTGCTTTGAATATTTACTCAGCTCTCTCCTCCCTTTTCCTCTAATTATCCAAGCATTTTGTTTTACAAATTCAAATATGTTCTTATTCTTATTTAATATGTAGCTCTAATACATAAAATTCTCTAGATTTATCTATTTTTTTGTTGATTTCATTGTAACAAACTTGATGTTTAGATTAATGAGAATTGTTCGTGCTTTATATTAAATTGTGTTTTATTTTTACCTACACTTAATTTACTGACAATCTGTGCAATTGTGGAGCTAAAATGAATTATGATCTAGAGATATTGGAAGAGTCCACGAAGAATAGTTGGAAAAATAGAGGATTTACTAAATAAACATTGTAATTTGCTATTTTGGATCTACAGTCCCTTCAGTAAATGTAACCACTTAAAATGTAATAAGACCAATATGAGAGCTAATTAAAAGAAGTGGTTTAGTAAAGTTGATCTAGGCATAGACAGCTTAATACTTATGCTCCTACTAACACTAAAAATGTTTTAAAATAATCCAATGTCATTTTTAACAAAAGAAAATTAGAAATATAATAAAATCTAGAGTACTATCTTGAAACAGTAAGGAACAACACTAAAATTTTCTACAAAATCATAAAAACCAACCTAAGGTGCAAAGGCTTAATTTAGAATAATTTATGTTGCAAATGGGGACATAATTATAAAGCCAAGCAGCCCCTATTAGAAACCTAGAAATTTAATTAGGGAAATTGGCTAATAATATTACAAATAAACCTTTAGAATGTACATGGTAACACAGAAGTAAATCCTATGGAAAAGGGTAAATTATAATTTAAAGTAACATAGTTGAGAAGTGGAAGAAAGCTAGATGAAATAAAAATTAAAAAAATTTAGAAGGTAAGAAAATCAAGGAATTATAAGAAAGACAAAGAGAAACTTAGAGAGAAGCAATTAGAAAAAGAAGAGTAAGGTCACCACCTTTATTTTCTAAAAGACTTCAAAAATAAAAATTTGATAATTAGTTTACTAAATTCTTAGAAGTTTTTAAGAAGCTAATCAATAATCCTTTTCTGAAGGCTTAGAATAAATATCATCCTCTAAAAAATTCATGAAAGACATTTTATATAAAAATAGAAAATTTAGAGAAAATAAAACACTTGGCCTTATTGAAGTGTGTAGTGCAATAATTCAAAAAACACTACCTTAAAAACTTAAAGATCTGGGTAGTTTAACCATTCCTTGTAGTATGGGGAATATTTTTTTTGCAAAAACACTATGTGATTTTGGATCTAATATAAATATAATGCCTTTATCAACTTTTAAGAAGTTTGAATTGGAAGAAGTACAACCTACTAGTATGACCTTACATGTAGCTGATAGATCTTTAACTTATTCTAAAGGAATTTTTTAAGTTGCATTAGTAAAAGGTTGTAATTTTTTATTTCCGATTAATTTTATAGTCCTAAATATGGAGGAAGACAAGGAAATACCCTAATTTTAGGTAGACCTTTTTGAGCTACTGGTAGAACCATGATTGACATATAAAAAGAAGAATTAGGAAGTTACATTTAAAGTGTTTAATTCAATCAAATTTTATAATGATGCAAATGAAGAATTTTAAAGAATTAGGCTTAATGAAGATAGCATGGAAGAGTTGAACAATTTTATGATTAAAAGCCAAACAAATTGAGAAGAAGATAAAGAGAGTTAAGAGATCCAAAGCCTTAGATCTATTCCTAGTAAAATTCTGGAAACCTTTGAACAATTAGAAGAATCTTTAAAGAACATGTAGTCTTATATCTGTTATTGAAGAAGCTCCAAATTTAGAAATGAAACATATACCCAGCCATCTAAAATATGAATACATAGGAGACATCCACTTTACTAATAATAATTTCAGCTAATTTAGATGAGGAAAAACAAAATAAGTTGATAAATGCACTAGAAAGATATAAGAGGACTTTTTGGGTGGACTATAGCTGATATTAAAGGAATTATCCCTTCTTTGTGTATGCATTGGATTTTGATGGAATAAAACACTAAACCCTTCATAGATAATCAAAGAAGGCTTAACCCAATTTTGTAAGAAGTAGTAAAGAAATAAATTTTAAAGTGGTTAGATGTGACAATCATTTACCCAATATTTGATAATACTTTGGATAGGCTTGTTCATTATGTACCTAAAAAGAGTGAGATGACTATAGTAATAAATGAAAATAATGAAATCATACCCACTAGGACAATAACTAGGTGGAGAATTTATATTTACTATAGGAAACTACATAAAGCAATAAGAAAAGTTCATTTTCCATTGTCTTTCAGTTATCACACATTCATTTTATTATTGTCTTAGATGGGTATTCAAGATATCAGTAAATAGCTATAGCACTTGAGGATTAAGAAAAGACTACTTTTACTTGTTCTTATGATACATTTTCATTTAGAAGAATGTCATTTGGTTTATGTAATGCACCTACTACGTTTGAACGTTGCATGATGTCCATCTTTTCTGATTTGATTAAAAAATGCATACAAGTAGTTATTATTGATTTTTTTTTCTTTTTTTGGAATGACATTTGAACTTTTCCTTGAAAACCTAGAAATTATGTTAAGGAGTTTTGAGGAGAAAAATCTAATACTAAATTAGCAAAAGTGTCATTTTATGGAATAAGGAGTAGTGCTAAGACATAAAATTTCAAAATTCAAAATAGAAGCAGATAAAGAAAAAATGCAAATCAAAGAAAAACCTCCTCCACCAATAAATGTAAAAGATATTAAGAGTTTTTTTTGGAACATACATGTTTTTATAGGTGATTCATCAAAGATTTCTTATAAATTTTGAAACCCCTATGTAATATGCTAGAAAAGAATACACCCTCTACTTTAACTCCTGATACCATGAAGCATTTCAACTATTGAAATCTAAACTTATTTCTACACACTTGTTATTATTACTCTTGATTGGATCCTTTCATTTGAACTCATGTGTGATGTTAGTTATTATGCATTAGGCTCAATGTTAAGATGAAGAAAATAAAAAAGAAATTCATGTTATTTATAATGCAAGAAAAACTCTTAATTAGAATCAATTTAACTATTCAACTACTAAAAAAAGAGTTACATGTGGTTGTATTTTTCTTTGATAAGTTTAGATCATATGTAATAGGTACCAAAGTTATAGTCTACATGAACTATGATGCAACAATGAAATATCTTGTAGAAAAAAAAGATGCCTAGATTGATAAAAAGGGTGCTTTTCCTACAAAAGTTTAACTTAGAAATAAGGGATAGAAAGGTTGTAGATTATCAGGTTGGCAACCATTTGTCTAGGCTAGAACTAAGAGAAGAGTTTAAGTCTAGTTAAAAAATTAGAGAAGAATTCTTGGATGAACACTTATTTGCAATAAACAACAGAATTATTCATTGGTATGTAGATATAGTAAATTATTTAGTGAGTGAGATTTTACCCTATAAACTGACTTATTAACAAAAGAAAAAGTTTATTCACAATATCAAATCTTATTTTGGGATGAACCATTTCTTTATAAGAAATGTTTAGACTAAATTTTATGAAGATGTATCTCTAATGACGAAATTTATGATATTTTGAGGTCATGTCATGATTTTGTGTATGGGGACATTTTGGATGAATGAAAATAATAGCAAAGACATTACAAAGTGTGTTCTATGTTTTTCATGAACTAGGTATTTCATTGATTACCTAAAAAGTACATGTAATCTAAAAAAGTATAAGAAAAGTAAGATGGTAACATAAAAGAAAAGGTTGCAAAGTTTTAGATCTAATGTAGGGCATGTCCAAGTTATCACTATGCACAAGTAAGTATAGGTCTCTATCAGGTGTTCTAGAGTAGCCAAATTGTTGAGTTATGGAGCCTTATTTCGTTAGTAAATTAGTAGAGTCATTGCCTTCATGCTAGATGTGGGAAAAGATGGTATGGAGTGTCTTCATCAAACATCTAATAAATTTTAGGGTGTTGATGATGAACCAAGGTGGGTGGGTTTTACTTTCCATAAATAGATGAATAAGGTCCAATGAATCCAATTCAGTCTAATAATTAAAGTTTGGATTTCTGGAAGCAAAATAAGAGCATAATAGTAAGCATCAATTTCAATTTATAGAGGGGACATAGCTTGATAAGGCATGGAAAAATGGAGAAGACGGTTGCCCTTCATATCCCTAAAAATGCCACCAATACCAGCCTTCTAATTAATTGGATCATAACTCCCCTCAATATTAATCTTAATGGTGTTTATAGGAGGTTTCTCCCAACGATAGTTCCCATCCATGTAGATTGCTTGGTCATTTGGTCCTTTTCTATTTGAATCTTTATGTTGATTGTTAAGGAAATTTCTCTTAGTAGTGTCAAAATGTTAAACCTTATGTAAGTAGGATTTCATTATCATTATAATGACTTCAGGAGTTTGGTTGATATCATTGTGCTTCAGTTCATTTTGTGCTATCCATATAAACTAGAATGTAATGAAGATTGTATTCAGGTGCTTGTTATTTCTTCAGTAATTTTTAATCTGCCAATTCTCAAGTAATTCTGGTAGTGAGTTGGAGATGTTATGAATGTCTAATTGTAGCAAGTTTGCAAATGCTTCCCAAATTATTTTGCCAAGCTTGCAATGTATAAAGCAATGTAATATGCTCTCTTCTTCTTCTTCTCTGCATAATAGGCATATAGAAGGCAGTTTCAATCCTTTGAGCTTAAGGATATCATCCATAAGAATGAACATATGGAGTAGTATCCAACAAAAATAAATAGAGGGATTGTTTGAGGAGTTCAAAATCACAGGACCCAGGGGGTGTGTCCTTCCACCAACTATTATAGATGGTTTCATGAGTGGATGAATTTTTATAAGGCCCATTATAATGAGGTTGTCATTCTTGTAGTCTTCAATTAGAATATTATAAATTATCTTACAAGTGTCCTTGGGTAGGTATGTCTCTAATTTAATTTTATTCCATTTGGAATCTATCCAAAATTTATAGATTTTCTGTGGAGTTGTTCTATCATCAGCATTCTTGCAAGAGAGAGGTTCTTCACCAAACCAATGATCATTCCAAAATTCAAGGTTACCATCACCTAAATCCTAAAACAACTAGTTCTTAGCAACATCTCTGTGTTTCAACATTAGCTTCCAGGTTTTATAATTTGAATGTTTCATCTTAATTTACATTGGATGCATGTTGGGACTGCATTTATTGTGCATGATCTCATCCCAAAGTGATTTGTTTTCTTTAAATATGATCCATAGTTTAATTACATTGCCCTTGATATTGTATTTAATCATTTTGAATCCAAAGCCTCCTCCACTAATCGACTTTTTTAATTTCTTCTAGGTGGAATAATGGATAGATTTATACTTATGGCTCCAAATAAATCTATTAAGAATTATCCAATTATTAGTTGAGTGGTCTTAGGGATTTGTTAGACTTGGGTAGTGTAAAAAGGGATGGAGTTAAGGATACTTTTGGCTAAAGAGATCCTTCCTCCAAAGGACATGAAAGAGTTTTCTCAGGAGTTAATTCTACGATGAATATTTTCAATTAGATTATAGAAAAGAGAAGATGTAAGTTTTCCTTTGTATAGTTTAATACTAAGGTAGGTAAGTTGTAATTGTGAATGTGTAAATCTTGTCTTTTCTTTGATCCAATTTACTTTGGTATTGTTGATAAGTTTTCCTATCATAAAGAAACATTTGTTAGTGTTCAAATTCATACTTGAAAGGGTTGTAAAGTCCTTCATATTACACATGTAAGTGTTAATTGCTTGTTTGCTACCATAGTTGCATAGAAGGAGGTCATCAACAAGGGCTAGGTAGGAGATGTTAAAGTTCCCAGAGCTTTTGAAATTAAGGTTTTCCTTGGAAATAGCTTTGTTGAGTTTTATTGAGAGGAGGGATAATGTTAAGATGAAGTGAGTAGAGGAAAGGGAGTCACCTTGTTTGACACATCTATTGGCTTGGAAGAATCCAGTTGATTGCCCTTTGAGAAGTAGTTTGTAGTGGTTGTTTGTAAGGAGTCAATCCACCAGGTTAAAGAAGTGATCAAAGAATCCCCTCTCTTTTAGAGAGGTGAGGAGAAAATTGTAGCTAATAATGTCAAAGGCTTTCTTGATATCAATTTTGATGACTAGGTTTCCCCCTCCCAATTTTTTGTCCAAGTCCTCAATGAGTTCTTGAGAAGAAAATGTTGTCAATTATGTTATTTCATTTAACAAATGCAGCCTAGTTTGAAGAAATGAGAGTTGGTAGAAGTCTTTGAAATCTATTAACAATGATTTTGCTGATAATCTTATTAATGGTAGGGGTTAAGCATATAGGTATGAACATCCCATGTGTGACTATTTTGTTGTTTAGGAATCAAAATAATGGCTGAAGTGGAGAAGAAATTATGGAAGTTCTAACCTCTGAAGAAGGATTGGATGTATTTTGTAACTTATTTCTTGACAATGAGCCATGTTGTTTGGTAGAAAAGGGCTACAAATCCATCAAAGCCTACTGCCTTGTTGCTAAATCTCATTTTCTTGAGGGATGGCGGTAAGTTTCTTATTATTTAATGGCACTTTCTCAAATTTAAAGTAGCTGCTCCATTGCCGATTGATTGGATTGTTGATAATTAGCTAGTTGAGGGAGTTAATGAAGTAGTTTTTACAATCTTCCAATATGCCATCTTGGTTAATGATCAAATTTCCATTTAATCTTTTAATTTTAGGTACCCATTTCTCCTTCTTCTTCTTCTTAATATAAGCATGAAAATACTTAGAATTTATGTCCCCTGAAGCTAGTTTTGAGCTAAAGCTTTCTATTTGAGTAGATTCTCTTCCTTGTCTATGTATGTTTGTAGTTCAATCTGAAGTTGTTCAAATTGGTATTCAAGTTGGGTTGCAGTTTGTGCTTCCAAATTAGCTAATTCATGTTCAATGCTGATAATTTGGTCTTCAGCAGATTTGATCTAGTAGTGGATGTTTCCAAAAAATTCAATGCTCCACTTTTTGAGGGCATGGGTTAGCATTTTCCAAAGATGAATCTTAAGGATGGGATGCTCCAAGTAGAGTTTAGAAATTTATTATTCAGATGATCCAATATTTCATTAAGGAATAAACATATTATCTTGAAAGATAAATATATTTTCCTATAATGGATTCAATCATTTAAAAAAAAAGACTCTAAGGCTAATGGGTCTTTTGTGTACTAAAGATTTTTTGCCTGAAGTACATGGGAAAATAGAATAGGGTTTATTTTAAATTGGGTTCATGGTTCCCTATAGAGGCAAGCCCCTATAGTTAATTACATCTTAAGAAGGGTCTTTTCTTAAGAATACTCTCGATTAAAGAAATAAGTTGTTATTTCTAAAGATTTCTAAGGTGGTTTTCAAATAATTGATTATTTTAGAAATTTCAATTGGGAATAGTCTAAATTAGAGAGAGTTATTCTGGAGGCCAAACGGGAAAGAGTAGGAAATGCCTACTGATACTAGGATGCCCAGTAGGCATTTCAACTATCCTATAATTGGGCTTTAAATTTGGAATTTAATTTAGATTTTGAATTAACATTTTCTTAGAAATCCAGGACTTAGATTCTAGTAGCATAGACTATATAAATGCTTAGGGTTGAAGACTTATTCCTGAAAAGGATGCTTCAGAACCTAGTCTACAAGTGCTTTTGACATATGTTAGATGCTTTACCTAGTTATATTTTGGGAATTATTGATCATTCCTCTCAATTGAGGGAATTAACCTATCCCTGACTCTTCTGGACTTATAACCTGCCTAGAGAGGGTTGTCAGCTAACACCACCTAAGCACATTTTAAATTTATGATGCTAAGTCTCATGAATGCAAGATGGCTAGGTTGTTACATTTTTAAGAAAGGAATCTATGAACCTAGACTCACTCCCTAATCCTTAGAATCTTGTAGGGTATGAAGATGTATCTAACTAATGCATTTTTTTTTAGATTTTTATAAATTTTGACTCAAGATTTATTTTAGGCCATGGGTATGCATTTATGCCTAATGTGATGCAATTAGAAATAGTTATGGGACAAATCAATAATAGAAGGCAGGCTTCCCCAAGAAGATGGTCATCCTCACAAGACAGATGTGGCTTATATGCAATGGGTAAAGTTGCCCAATTCAAGGAATAGAAATAATATTATTTTATGATTTCAAACCTAATTATTTCTAAATGATTTTATATTATGCCTACAGCTTTAGTTTATGAAGTTTTCAATTGTATTTATTTTATATTTCAATTAGTTAAATTTAATTGGGTAGAAAATTTAGTTTTCTCCTATGAGCCTACGTCCAGGCATTCATCATAGTAAAGCACAGCACTAAAAGAAACCTAGAAAAGTAGGTTGATTCTGTTATGCACCCAAAATAAATCAAGCTAATTAAATTTATAAAAATAGGCCAATACAGCCGGGTACTATTGTACACCCTTGAAGAAAAGAAAAATGGGTAGCCGAGCTCTACCCTTATATAGGCCAGACTGGAACTACAAGTCTAGATCTATGGGTCTTCTTTCTAGAATAGTCTCTTACTTTAAGGACATCCATTGGGCTCCACAGGGGACCACTGCACCATCTCCTAGTAGGGTTAGCTCTTACTAATCCTAGACCCCATAGATCCTAACCTAATTCTAAGCACAAATTTATATTTTAAAATTCAAAAAGATATCCTAAGTTTTATAAAATAGATGTTAAGAAATACAAACAGCACACAACAGTTATATTTTACAAATATACGGGCTTAACATTAGTTTCTTTCCGAGCCCACCTATCTATGAACTATGTTAAGGGATTTTTTAGCACCTGCAAGCAAACAATAGTTTTATAATTTTTATTTATAACATCGATCCCTTTAACACAGTCCCCTGCAGAAAAAAGTGTTAAATTTGAAAAGAATGCCCTACCATACAGTCTAATGGGTAAACAAACCTAGACATCTAGTCAAAAGTAATACACCACACAGACATGTGAAGCATAATAAATCACAACACATTATATAGAATTAAAAGAAAATCACAGAACGATCTAACCTAAATCTAGAGTTCGTGACCTAAATAATCTAGTGTGTATAGAAGATGGGCTTGTATGGTAGGTCTTTACTAAGCCTCTTTTAGTTCAAGTTTCAATTTGGGGTTTGATTTTGTTTGAATTTTACCTTTGGGTGGTTTCAATTCAAATGCTTTAGTAATTTATTTTCATTTTTATTCCATTTATTTGGTTAAAATAGTTTTTCAATTTTTAAGAATGAAGAATAGAATAGATCCAATTTTTGGATGGAATTCATTCTATTCTACATCTTAATTCCTAATAAAATCTCCATTTTAAGATAAAGATTCATCCTAAAGGTCTAATTAAGATCCTTAAGTATCTTAATTAATCCTTCTTTATTTTATTTAGTTTATACTTGAATTGGTTTTGATATTTATTTCTTTCATTTAATTTAGTTTGATTTAAATCATTTATTTTAATTTGAATTAGTTTATTTATTTTACATTAATTTTTTGTATTAAGTCAAGTTGATTTTATTTAGTTTAGTTTATGTCAACCTAAAATACTTAGGTGAAGGTTTATGTTCATTCTTGGATTGGATTAATTGTAAATGTTAAGATTCATTTATATTAATCCAATTCATTTAATTTTGCTTTATTAAGTGTTATTAATCCTTAAGTATTAAATTCTTTTGACTTAGTAGTATTTAATAAACATTTCTTAAGGTTTTCTGATGCTTAATTAAGATTATGTCAATTTATTTGATGGTTTAGTGGATTAATGAATTTATTAATTCTTTATTTGATTAATATTGACTTAGAACTTGGAATTTCAACAATTCCTAATCCATATATCAATTAGATTTGCAATGTTTCTGGAAAGTGGTGTTGCATGCCAATTTCATGTGTCCAAAGTTTCAACTTGATTAGATTCATAATTAGGATGTAATTAAAATTTTAATTATTTTATTAAAACTTAAATTATGCCTAATTTAATGACATTCATTTAGAAATTTTATTTTTCATTGATTCCTCACTGAAATATGTTTCCAATGATGGTTCATTCCTAATTTTTAGACATTTGATTAATTTATTATGATTTAATTAAGTTCTGGTTGATTATTTGATTTAATTAATTCATTTAATTGATTAATTAAGCTAATTTGTAAATTATTAAATTCATGTAAGTTTTATTAATGGTTTAATGTTTACTAGAGTTTATTAAGCTGATTTAAGGTTATTTGAAAATTTTTCATGAATTAATTTGTTTATATTTAATTTATTTAATTAAATTTAAATTTTAGGATTTAAAATTTTAAATTTCATAAAATATAGTGAAATAGATTATGAGAAATTTTTATTATGTGTATTTCACCCTTAATTTCATTTCTCCAAAGTTTCAAATCAACTGGATTAGCAGTTTAAGAGTAATTAGGGTTTAATGAATTTCAATTAAACCCAAAGTTAGGCCAAAATACCCAACATAAATTGGGTATTGTAATTTTTTTGAATTCCTCTCCATAAGACAAATCCATAGAGTTCTCATTTGAATTTTTTTATTTATATTTATTGTTCTATAATTTTTAGAAGTTGTGGACATTTTCTTAGCATTTTTTAAATTGTAAAACCCAATTTTCCTCTTTAAAGCAGTCAGTGCCAACGTGACACAGCGTGCCGCATTTTGCACACTGAATCATCCACAGGGATCCCACATTAAAAGGGTAGTGGGATGTGATTTCAAGCAGGACTGTTTGATCAAAGATCGGACAGTCCACAATTGATTCGAGGGTCCTAAGGGGTTTAAATCAAGCGGTCCGCCTAAATTTAGTCGTCCATTCCTTTTAAAAGGAACGGATGGCGCGATTATCTCTTCTCCCTTCTCTACGTGAGCCAAGAGCCGTCCGCCTAAATAGGTTGATTTTTGGTTATCCAAGCAATGAAAACACATGATTTCAATTGCAAAATGATCGTGGAAGGATTTCCTATCAATCTAAGTAGCTTGATCTCACTTGAGATCAAGTTTGCATCAAAAATGATGAATACTAAAGCTTAAGAGAAAAATAAGAGTGTGTTAATGGCAAACCTCCAATTCAATGATCTCTAGTGATGAAATCTTTTCCATTAGCTTCGGAATGATGCAAGAAGCTTGTGCGTCAAAAGAATCAAGCTATCTCCCTCCGAATTGCTCCTTAGACCAAACCTGATCCAAATTTTGAAGGTTTGGTCATTCTCCGGCCTCCCGACGGTGAGGGAAGTGGGGGAGGATTCAAATTGGCTCTTCTCAACCTCTAGAATGTGTAGGTAGCTTCAATTTTAGATGAAATCTAGTCCCTTGGATTTCACCATTATGGGGTTTCAGTTTTTCCTTATACATCACCTTACTGGTGAGGAGATGGCCGAGGAAGGGTCTTGAACATCTCCCCAAGCTTTGGTGAATGTTTTGGAATAAAAAGGGGGAGGGGTTAGGCTTCCCCTTCCCAATTCTATGCTTGGCCAACCCTCTTCCTTCTCTTTTTTTTTTCTTTCTCTTCTTCTTCCATTTCATCCTCCATTCCTTAGAAGAAGCCAAGTCCTTTTTCTGCTGCTTACATGGGTGGCTTGGTTGGGTGGCCTTCACTTGAAGGCAGCCATCCATAAGTGGTGGGATGGCATAAGGTGCAAAGAGATTGCATTTGAAGAGGTGGAAGAGGGGAATTTTGTTTTCCCTTCTTCCTTTCTTCTCTTTAATTTTCATTTCTTCCCTTTATTATTTTGTGATTTATGGCATTACCATGATAGTCCCTAGACTAATACATGGCTGCCTATTTTCAAACTCAAGTGGATTTGAATTTAAACTTGAACCCATTTGACTTGGTTTAGAAAATTGAATCCTACCCAAATGCTTTGATTCAAAAATGTTTAGATTTTAATTTAATTATGTTCATTTTGAATGTAATCACATTTGATTGATGATTGATTGAGTTTTACCTCAATTTTGAATTGAATTTGAATTAGGTTCAAATTTTGATGAGTTTACTTTTGGCTAAGTCGGTGGAACCAAAGTCAACTAGGTTTGAATAAACTCAAGGAAGATTCCTTAGGCACTAGGTATAGTGTCCTAAGCATTGAATTAGGAGGTTCTTATTTGGAATTAGAACATCCTAATTACTGATTTCAAGTTGATATTAACCTCATCCAAAAATGTGGTCAACAAATGGACCCCCAATATGTGTAGTGGGTTGACTAGAGTACACTACACATATTGGCGTTGACCAGATTGATCGACATACATGCATAAGCTTGGGATTCAAATCCAAGATTTTGATTGTGATTTTTAATTTTCAATTTATGTTTCGATTGGATTTGATTATAAAGTATAAGAATATGTATGCCTATACTTGTTTTGAAATGTGATTCATTCTTTGAAACTTAAACTCACTAAGTTCTAAGATGAATAGGAATTCCATTAGAAGTGGACCCAAAGGATGGTCTAATCTTAATGCAATCACTATGATCAAAGAAGATGCCTTCAGGGGACTTACTCTTAATTTTGAAAAGTAGTTGGAAAGGTGCTAATATGGACACTTATATTCCATACTACCTGATGTTTTAACCAGGAAAGATACCACTAGGGGATTTACTCTTATTTGGTTAGCTATTAGGAAGGGTTCTTTAGAGACTTGATCCAACCAAAATAGCTTGAATGGAGGAAAAGGGGTCTTTTGATGACTGAACCTTAAACCTCACACTCTAATAGGATGCCTGTTCGGGACTTACTTCTATGTGATTAGAAAGAATGTCGACTATGGGACTTAGCTCTTTGTAGTTATTAGGATGGGGCCTTTTGAGGACTTGATCTAACCTAAATAGCTTGTGTGAAGAAAAAAGGGTCTTTGATGACTTGATTCTAAACCTCACACAATAGTAAGATGTATGCTAGGGGACTTACTCTTATGTTATTTTAGCTATTAAGATGGGGCCTTCGATGGCATGATCCATCCTAATTAGCTAAAGAGAGGAGAGGGGTCTTCAAAGACAGATCCAATCCTCAAAATTTTTGACATAAGGATATGTGTCTTAATGATGTTATCCTAACCTTAGTCATTTTAATAGGATTCTGACTGGTGGACTTATTCCTATGTGATTAGCCAATAAGATGGGGCCTTCGATGGCATGATCCATCTTGATTAGCTAAAGAGAGGAGAGGGGTCTTCAAAGACATGATCCAATCCTCAAAAGTTTTGACTTAAGGATAGGGGTCTTAATGACATTATCCTAACCTCAGTCATTTCAATAGGATGCCAACTTTGGGACTTAATCTTAAGTGATTAGCTAATAAGATAGGGCCTTTGATGGCATGATCCATCCTGATTAGCTAAAGAGAGGTGAGGGGTCTTCATAGACATGATCTAATCCTCAAAAGTTTTGACTTAAGGATAGGGGTTTAAGGATAGAGGTATTAATGATGTTATCCTAGCCTTAGTCATTTCAATAGGATTCCGACTGGGGGACTTATTCCTATGTGATTAGCTAAAAAGATGGGGCCTTCGATGGCTTGATCCATTCTAATTAGCTAAAGAGAGGAGAGGGGTGTTCAAAGACATGATCCAATCCTCAAAAGTTTTGACTTAAGGATAGGGGTCTTAATGACATTATCCTAACCTTAGTTATTTCAATAGAATGCCGACTGGGGGACTTATTCCTATGTGATTAGCTAATAAGATAAGGCCTTCAATGGCATGATCCATGCTGATTAGCCAAAGAGTGGAGAGAGGTCATCAAAGACATGATCCAATCTCAAAAAAAGGACTTAAGGATAGAAATGACATTATTAGTCATTTTAGGATGCCAACTAGAGACTTATTCCTATGTGACTAGCTAATAAGATGGGACCTACGATGGCATGATCTATCCTAATTAGCTAAAGAGAGGAGAGGGGTCTTCAAAGACATGATTCAATCCTCAAAAGTTTTGCTAGTAGGAAAGAGATCAAAGTGACTTAATTCCTCTAAATAGCCTATGTGACACGAAAGGGGTCTTTAAGACTTGATCTTATCATGTACACAATAGGAATGGTGCCACAAAATGCTTGCTCCATAACTATGGGAAGAAAGTGTTATGACATAAAAGGCTTACTCTAAGTTTATGAGAATGGCATACAAAGGCTTACTCCAAGATCATAAAGAAAGACATGAGAAAGGAGCCACAAAGGGCTTGCTTCCAACACAAGATATATATAGGAAAGGTGCCACAAAGGGCTTGCTCCTAACTCAAGATATGTAAAGGAAAGGTGACATAAAGGGCTTGCTCCTATCCTATAAAAATGAAGAGTTAAGCCATTAAAGGCTTACTCTAAGTTTATGAGAATGGTGCATAAAGGCTTACTTCAAACTCATAAAGAAAGACATGAGAAGGTGCCACAAAGGGCTTGCTCCAAACTCAAGATATGTATAGGAAAGGTGCCACAAAGGGATTTCTCCTATCCTATAGAAAGGAAGAGTTAAGCCATTAAAGGCTTACTCTAAGTTTATGAGAATGGTGCATAAAGGCTTACTCCAAAATCATAAAGAAACACATGAGAAAGGTGTCAGGAAGGGCTTGCTCCCAACTCAAGATATATATAGAAAAAGTGCCCCAAAGGGCTTGCTCCTATCCTATAGAAAGAAAGAGTTAAGCCATTAAAGTCTTACTCTAAGTTCTTGAGATTGGTGCACAAAGGATTACTCTAAACACATAAATAAAGACATGAGAAAGGTGCCACAAAAGGCTTGCTCCCAACTCAAGATATGTATAGGAAAGGTGCAATAAAGGGCTTGCTCCTATCTAATAGAAAGAAAGAGTTAAGCCATTAAAGGCTTACTCTATGTTTATGTGAATGGTGCACAAAGGCTTACTCTAAACTCATAAAGAATGACTTGAGAAAGGTGCCACAAAGGGCTTGCTCCTAACTCAAGATATGTATAGAAAAGGTGCCACAAAGGGCTTGCTCCTATCCTATAGAAAGAAAGAGTTAAGCCATTAAAGGCTTACTCTAAGTTTCTGAGAATGGTGCACAAAGGCTTAATCCAAAATCATAAAGAAATACATGAGAAAAGTGCCCAAAGGACTTGCTCCTAACTCAAGATATGTATAGGAAAGTTGCCACAAAAGGCTTGGTCCTATCCAATTGAAAGAAAGAGTTAAGCCATTAAAGGATTACTCTAAGTTTATGCGATTGGTGCACAAAGGCTTACTCCAAACTCATAAGGAAAAACATGAGAATGGTGCATTGAAAGGCTTGCTCCCAACTCAAGGTATGTATCGGAAAGGTGCCACAAAGGGCATGCTCCTATCCTATAGATGAAAAGAGTCAAGCCATAAAAGGCTTACCCTAAGTTTATGAGAATGGCGCAAAGGCATACTCCAAACTCATAAGGAAAAGATGGGAAAGGTGCCATGAAAGGCTTGCTCTTAACTCAAGGTATGTATAGGAAAGGTGCCACAAAGGGCTTGTTCCTATCCTATAAGTGATATGGATGAGGAAAAGGGGTCAAAGTGACTTAATTCCTAATCCTCAAAAGTTTTTACTAATAAGAAAGAGACTTATGTACTTCATCCTTACTTGATTAGTATAACTTGATGAAATGGTAATGAAAGGTTTGCTTCCATTTCTTGATTTCACTAATACTCCTTACAGATGAAGAAGTTCAGTGAAAAAGGCTTCAAAGAGTTGGAATTTATTTTTGAAATAAGATTTGGGTATATTTTGGACCCAATGTTTTACTATGCCATGAGCATAGAAGTTCATCATTTTTTTTTCTTTTTCTTATCTTAAAGTTACATATAACCATGCTAGATGTCTAATTCACTGAAGGCAAGACATCATAGGGTACTAACCTATGAATTCTACCTTTTTGAGCTTGCATTTGACTATGTAGTTCTTTTGGCAGTAAAAACCAAAGTCAACATGTGCTTCTTAGATGGATTTTTTTTCTTTTTTATTTGGACATGCACTTCAAATTTTTTGTTGACATGAATCAATAGCTTATAAGGCCTTATCTTAGATTCAATAAAGATCAAAAGATTCCTTTGAAAGTTTTCTAAAATAAATGAGAATCAAGATAAGCAAACTCTTGGATTCTCATGGAGACATTTTTGTATTTTATTCTTTTGACTTTAATCAATAAGGGAATTAAAAGGATTAACATATTAGAGAAATTAAGATTCTCCTAATAAGCTTGAAATTGAATTCTTAAGTTGATTTATTATTTTTTAAAAGGTTTTATGAAATGAGTTTTCATAAATGTTTTTCATCAATTTCTTATTTTTTTTGCATTTTTCATCCTTCTAAATTTTACTACAAGGTCCTTAAAATTACTTTAAAAGTAAATTTCAAGACTCTATATATTGTAATTTTGGTTGTTTTTCAAATAATATTGATGTTTCTTTTACTTTCTTTTATTCATTTTATGGAAAAGTTTTCAAATATAACTCTCCACTTAATTGAAAGTGAGGTTATAGAAATCTTGATCATGACCTTTTTGATAAATTATCTTGATCTTTTTGAGATTGAATGATATGACTATGCAACAGAACATTCTTATAAGGATTATGAATGTCATATCATATGCTCTCAATTTTCTTTTCTAGAATTATTTTGATTTGACAATTTTCAGATATGTTATCCTTAAGGAGGATAATATTATGAATGAAAGTCTTTTTGATTTTGAAATGAAATATGGGCAATATGAACCCATTTTCAAGATAAAGATTTTATCCTAGTCCCAAAATGTGGCTCACATGGATTTGATCTTTTTCTTTTTCTTCATTTTCATTTTTTTTTGTTAATGATGTTATCAAACTAAGAAGAATGTTTTCTTCTCATGTAAAGCCATCATTTTCTAGCCTTTAATTTAGCAAAAATTTTGCTTTTCTTTTGGAGTTTGACCACAGTTGTCAAGGGACTTAGTTTATTGAAATGACATCGAGGTTAAGTTTATAGACAACTATATCTAGAGATCATTTCAATTTATTTCCAGATAAAGTAGTCTTTAAACTCAAAAGATAACTTGATTAAGTCATCAATAGTTGACTCATTAAAGAGTTCGACTATTGATATCAGATGTAGATCAATTTCTTTTATCTTTTTTTGTTTATTTCAACTTTTAAATTGTGAAATTGGATTCCTCTTCAAATTATAGGTGTGCATCCCAAACTTGAAGACTATATAGATCTCCAGGCACATCTAAACAACATTCATTCAATATGTTAGAGTGCCTTTTGAAGAGAAAGTCAAGACCTTGACTACTTAATAATTTTCAACTTGCAATGGCTCTGTGGTTCCATAACTTTTCTTGTTTATGGTTATAGGCCACTTGTAATGGAATCAGAATACACTCAATCGAATCTTTGACATACAAAGGAAATGGACCTCTAGAAAATAAGATCAGTTATCCTTTTAACCTGCCAAGCGAGCTCACCCAATCATGGCAAAAGATATGATGACAAAGTATCAAGCATCTGATTATTTTTATTTAGTTAGGGACAATTTTTGACTTGAAACCCTATCACTTTATTTTGATCTGGAGTTTAAAGTCAAAATGTCCACTTACTTAAAAATTTTATACTCCATCCTTTCATTCTTGGATATAGTCCTTCCATCCCTTTACTTTTCTTTCTTTCTTTTTGTTAACATTCTGATAACATTTCATTTCTTTGTGAAAAGTTACATTTGGTAATTTTCCTAGTTACAAATCTTACTAAGAGATTGGATGTATTTGACCTATTTTCCTAACATTTCATTCTTTATGAAATAACTCCACTAAATGATTTGCTAGGAAATTAGATGTATTTGACTTTTTGTCCAAATACAACATTTGATTGATTGACTTTTTCATATGATTGAAATCATTATTTTGATAGGTTGATCATATAATTTGATCCAACATTTTAATTTTTCTTCATCATTTCATGGCACAACAAATCTAGTAAAGCCATTTAATATTAGTAAATGACTTTCTAAAGATGTTACACTTCTGAATTTAAAATTATTTAGTGGAGTCATTCAAGGTTGGCATAATGACTTTCTTGGAAACATTATGCTTTTGAAATTAGAGTTTTCTACTCGAATCAAATATTTAGTGAGGTCATTTAGGATTAGCTGATTGATATTCCTAAAGATTCAATACTTTCAATTTAGCATGAATGTGAACATCCTTCCATAATCAATATTTTTCTTATTTTTCTTTTATTCAATTTTTTAAATTTTTTTTCTTTCTTATTTTTTATATTTGGTCCTAATCCTAAGGTCATGATTTCTTTAGAAGGATTAGAACCTTCATTTATTTTCTTTTTTCAAGATTTGTCCTTAAAATTAATTAAGGCCAATCATGAAATATCATTTCATTCAATGGGGGTAAAACTCCCATTAAGAAAGTTGATTTTAATTTATTAAATTTAAATTTCATTCATTTCAACTTTATCAGGAGAATCAGAATTCTCTTTCACTACCCTATTTTTCTTTTAGTGAGTAGGAGCAAAAGTGAATCTTATCATTTTATCTTTTTATGTAATGCCATCTTCCTCTTTTGACTTTCTCCTAAACTCTTAAGAATTTAAGGTTTTGGAAAGGTCTAAAAGAGGGTTACCTCCAAGTACCTCTATAGAATTGGCCAATCAGCTTGAGTTGTTGATTTTCCAATATTCTAGTTGACATATGTAGATAAATTAAGTTTAAAGCTAATTTGCATTTATGTAAAATTTTCTTCTATAAGGATAGATGATTTACATTTAGTTCCTTAATCAACCTCTGCCTAGGGTCAATAAGGCATTCTTTTAGGATGATTTTTTGTTGGTATCCCTCTTTTATTTTCTTTGAGTGGATCCTTCTTTAAATGCAATTCAACCTTCAATCATGGTGGTAAGGAGCAATAGGCACAACTATGCCTCATTTTGATTTAGATTTTCCCAGGATTTGAAGGAACTCCTTCATTTCAATTTACATCCTTAGGTATTTGTCACCTTTGAATGTAGTAGAACAAAGGGTATCCATTCAAGGACCCTGTTCTGATTCTCTTTAACTTTAGTACAAATCCAAAGTAAGATCAAGGATAAATTTTAACTTTGAGATTATATTCTTGAGATTTACTTTTAAATTTTGAAGTAATTTTCAAACTCTTTTAAATTTAACACTTATTTTCTATATTAGAATCATTTCAAATCCATCTTGACCAGCTGTAAGTCTTAACAAAAATGAATAGTTTTTCATTTATTTCTCTCCCATTTTTTTATTTTGAGATTTGGTTCTAGGACCCAATTGTTTAATTATGACAAATGAAGAGTTCTAGAGCCTTAGTTCATGATGTTGGATAGGCTCAACAAAGAATGAAATGTAGAGGTATCCAATGGAAAGAAAAGCAGTGTTGACCGGTGAGTGGTACTAGTACACTGTCGAAATATAGAAATAATCACTTATTGCTAAGATGGAGGGAGGAACCATTCCCCAGTGGAGTCGCCAAAAAATATCTCTGTGGACAAAATTTATGACACCATGTAGAGTTTAGGAATTTATTATTTTGATGATCAAATACGTCATTAAGGAATAAACATATTATCTCAAAAGATAAATATGTTTTCCTATAATGGATTCAATCATTTAATAAAAGACTCCTAATGCTAATGGGTCATTTGTGTTCCAGAGATTTTTCCCCTGAACTACATGGGAAAGTAGAACATGTTTTATTTTAAACTAGGTTCATGGTTCCGTATAGAGGCAAACCCTTATAGTTAATTACATCTTAAGAAGGGTCTCTTCCTAAGAATACTATCGATTAAAGAAATAAGTTATTATTTTTAAAGATTTCTAAGATGGTTTTCAAAGGATTGATTATTTTAGAAATTTCAATTGGGAACGACCAAATTAGAGAGAGTTATTTGGAGGCCAAATGGGAAAGAGTAGAAAATTCCTATTGATATTGGGATGCCTAGTAGGCATTTCAACTATCCTATAATTAGGCTTTAAATTTAGAATTTAATTTAGATTTTGAATTGACATTTTTTTAGAAATCTAAGACTTAGATTCTAACAGCACAAGACTAAAGAAACACTTAGGGTTGAAGACTTATTCCTAAAAAGGATGGTTCAGAATCTAGTTGATAGCTACTTCTGACACATGTCAAATGCTCGACCTAGTTTTATTTTGGGAATTATTAATCATTCCTCTCAGTTGAGGGATTTAACCTATCCTTGACTCTTCTGGACTTATAAACCGCATGAAGAGGGTTGTCAACTAACACCACCTAAGCGTATTTTAAATTTATGATGATAAGTCTCTTAAATGCAAGATGGCTGGGTTTTTGCATTTTTAAGAAAGAAATCTATGAACCTAGACTCACTCCATAATCCTTAGAATCATGTAGGGTACGAAGATGCATCTAACTAATGCATATTTTTTAGATTTTTATGAATTTTGACTCAAGATTTATTTTAGGCCATGGGTATGTATTTATGCCTAATGTCATGCAATTAGAAATGGTTATGGGCCAAATAAATAATAAAAGGTAGGATTCCCCAAGAAGGTGGTCATCCTCTCAGGACAGATGCCACTTAGGTGCAATGGGTGAAGTTTCCCAATTCATGGAATGGAAATAATATAATTTCATGATTTCAAACCTAATTATTCCAATTGATTTTATGTTATGCCTAAGGCTTTAGTTTATGAAGTTTTGAGTTGTATTTATTTTATATTTCAATTGGTTCAATTTAATTGGGTAGAAAAATAAGTTTTTCCTATGAGCATATGTCCAGGCATTCATCACAGAAAAGTACAGCACGTAAAGAAACCTAAAAAAGTAGGTTAATTATATTATGCACCTAAAATAAATCAAGTCAATTAAATTTATAAAAATAGGCCAATGTGGCTGGGTATCACTATACACTCTGAAAGAAAAGAAAAATGGGCTATCAAGCTCTACCCTTATACAGCCCGGCATAGAGCTACAAGTCTAGATCTATGGATCTTCTTTCCAAGATCATCTCCTTCTTCATGGACATCCATTGGGCTCCATAGGGGACCATTGCACCATCTCCTAGTGGTAATCCTAGACCCCATAGATCCTAACCTAATTCTAAGCTCAAATTTATATTTTAAAAGTCAAAAAGAAATCCTAAGTCCTTCAAAATCGATGTTAAGAAATAAAAATAACACACAACAGTTATATTTTACAAAAATACAGGCTTAGCATTAGTTACTTGCCAAGCCCACTTGTCTTATGGACTATGTCAATGGATTTTTCACCACCTGCAAACAAATAATAATTTTATAATTTTTATTCATAACAATGATCTCTTTAACATAGTCTACTACAAAAAATAATGTTAAATTTAAAAAGGATGCCCTACCAACAGTCTAACGAGCAAACAAGCTTAGACATCCAGTCTAAAGTAACCACACAGACATGTGAAGCACATCATATCACAACACAATACTAAGAATTAAAAGAAAATCATAGAACGATCTAACCTATATCTAGAGTCTGTGACCTAAATAATGTAATGTGTGTAGAAGATGGACTTGTGCGGTAGGTCTTTACTAAGCCTTTTTTAGTTCAAGTGTCAATTTGGGGATTGTGTTTGTTTGAATTTTACCTTTGGGTGGTTTTAATTCAAATGCTTTAGTAATTTATTTCCATTTTTATTCAATTTTATTTGATTAAAATAAAATTTGGATTTTCAAGAATGAAGAATAAAAAAGATCCCATTTTTAGATGGAATTCATTCTATTCTACATCCTAATTCCTAATAAAATCTTCTTCTTAAGATAAAGATTCATCCTAAAGGTCTAACTAAGATTCTTAAGTATCTTAATTAATCCTTTTTTATTTAATTTAGTTTATATTTGAATTGGTTTTGATATTTATTTATTTCATTTGATTTAGTTGATTTGATTCATTTAGTTTAATTTGAATTAGTTTATTTGGTTTACATTAATCTTTTGGATTAAGTCATGTTGATTTTATTTTGATTAGTTTATGTTAGCCTAAAGTACTTAGGTTAAGGTTTATGTTCATTCTTGGATTGGATTAATTGTAAATGTTAGGATTCATTTTTGTTAATCCAATTCATTTAATTATGCTTTATTAAGTGTTATTAATCCTTAAGTATTAAGTACTTTTGACTTAGGACTATTTAATAAACTTTCCCTATGAGTTTTTGATGTTTAATTAAGATTAGTTCAGTTCATTTTATGGTTTAGTGGATTAATGAATTTTATTATTTCATTATTTTATTAATATTGACTTAGGAAATTGGAAATTCAATAATTAACAATCTAGAGATCAATTGGATTTGCAATTTTTTTAGCAAGTGGGGTTACATGCCAATTTCATGTGTCCACAGTTTCATCTTGATTAGATTCATAATTAGGATGTAATTAAGGTTTTAATTATTTCATTAAAAATTAAATTATGCTTAATTTATTGAAATTCATTTAGGGATTTTATTTTTCTTTAGATTCCTCTCTGAAATATGTTTCCAATGAGGGTTTATTCATAATTTTTAGAAATTTGGTTGATTTATTATGATTTAATTAAATTTTGGTTGATTATTTGATTTAATTAATTTATTTAATTGATTAATTAATCAAATTTGTAAATTATTAAATTTAGGTAAGTTTCATTAATGGTTTAATGTTCATTAGAGTTTATTAAGTTGATTTAAGGTTATTTGAATTATATTCATGAATTAATTTGTTTAAATTTATTTATTTAATTAAATTTAAAGTATAAGATTTAAAATTTCAATTTTCATAAAATACAGAGAAAACAATTATGAAAAAATTTTATTAGGTGTGTTTCAACCTTAATTTTAGTTCCCCAAAGTTTCAAATCAATTGGATTAGTGGTTTAAGAGTAATTAGGGTTTAGTAAATTTTAATTAAACACAAATTAAGGTTAATATACCTAATATAAATTGGTATTGTAATTTTTATGGATTCCTCTGCTCAAGATGAATCCACCCTCATTTGCATTTTTTTGATTTATATTTAGTTTTCAATGATATTTAGAAGTTCTAGACATTTTTTTGCATTTTTTAAATTCCAAAAACCTGATTTATATTTAGTTTTCAATGTTGATGTAGTACATCATGTCGCATTTCGCAGGCTGATTGGTCCATGCGGGATTTATGTGGATCCAGCATTAAAAGGGCGACGGGATGCAGTTTTGAGTAGGACTGTCTGATTAAAGATTAGACAGGCCATAATTGATCTGCGGGTCCTAAGGGGTTTAAATCAAAAGGTTTGCCTAGATATAAGCCATCCATTCCTTTTAAAAGGAATGGATGATAGTGATTATCTCTTCTCCCATCTCTGTGTGAGCTGAGAGTCCTCCAACTAAATAAGTTGATTTTCGATGATCCAAGCAAAAAAATCATAAAATTTCAATTGTAAAATGATCGTGGAAGGATTTCCTATCAATCTAAGTGGTTTGATCTCACTTGAGATCAAGTTTGCTTCAAAAATGATGAAAACCAAAAGCTTAAGAGAAAAATAAGAGTGTGTTAAAGGTGAACCTCCAATTCGGCGATCTCCAGTGATGAAATCCATTCCATTAGCGATGGAATGATGTAAGACGCTTGTGTGCCTAAGGAATTGAGTTGTCTCCCTCCGATTGCTCCCTAGACCAAACCTGATCCAAATTTTGAAGGTTTTGTCATTCTCTGACCTCCCGGTGGAAAGGAAAGTGGGGGAGGATTCGATTTGGCTCGCCTCAACCTCTATAACATGTAAGTAGCTTCAATTTTAGGTGAAATCTACTCCCTTGGATTTCACCATTAGAGGGGGTTCAATTTTTCCTTATACATCACCTTGCTGGTGATGAGATGGCCGAGGAAGGATCTTGAACATCTCCCCTAACTCTAGTGAAGGTTTTCGAATCAAAAGGGGGAGGGTTTAGGCTCCCCATGCTTACCAATTCTTCCTTCTATTTTTTTTTCTTTCTCTTCTTCTTCCCTTTCTTCATCCTTTCCTTGGAAGAAGCCACTTCCCTCTTTTCTGCTGCTTACTTGGGTGGCTTGGTTGGGTGGCCTTCAGTTGAAGGCACCATCCATAAGAGGTGGGATGGCATAAGGTTCAAAGAGATTGCATGGGAAGAGATGGAAGAGCAAAATTTTGTTTTCCCTTCTTCCTTTCTTTTCTTTAATTTTCATTTCTTCTCTTTTTTATTTTGTGATTTATGGCATTACCATTATAGTCCCTAGACTAATACATGGCTGCCTATTTTCAAACTCAAGTGGATTTGAGTTTAAACTTGAACCCATTTGTCTTGGTTTGGAAAATTGAATCCAACCCAAATGCTTTGATTCAAAATGTTTTAGTTTTAATTTAATTATGTTCATTTTTAATTGAATCACATTTGATTGATGATTGATTGAATTTTAAATTAATTTTGAATTGAATTTGAATTAGGTTCAAATTTTTGATGAGTTGACTTTTAGCTAGGGGGGTGGCACCAAAGTAAACTAGGTTAGAATAAACCCAAGGAAGATTCCTTAGGGCACTAGGTATAGTGTCCTAAGCACTGAATTAGGAGGTTCTTATTTGAAATTAGAACATCCTAATTACTAATTTCAGGTTGATATTAACCTCATCCAAAAATGAGCTCAATACTCACCGTTCTAATTCTTGGAAATACAGTTAATAAAGTCAAGGTGGGTAGTCCACACATTAAAAAATCTGAAGGGATTGTATTTTGGTTTAGGGATTTGATTGAGGATAATAAGAAGAGAAAAGTGGTCAGAGGCTATTCTAACAAGGTGATGAAATCATATAGAGTAGAAGGTGGAAAACCAAGCAGAGTTGGTAAGGACTCTATGAAGTCTCTCCGAAACTCTCCCTTTCCTCCAAGTGAAAGGTGAACCACAAAAACCAGCATAAAAGAGATTAGCATTCTCAATGTATTTAGTAATTTTTGAAATGATAGATATGTTAGGATTCCTTCCACCATTTTATTCTGATAGGCACACAATCATGTTGAAGTCACCACCATTAATCCAAGGCCAGGTTGTTTGTGAGCTTATTTATTTTAAGTCATCCCATAGTTCTGTTCTCTTTTATCTATTGCAAGTAGCATAAATAATGGTTGTATAAATTCTAATGTTTGCATCTTTAATGTGATTATGGAGATAGTGGTTGGTATCAACAAGAAACTAGACTTGAAAGCTAGATTTCTATAAAAACTAGATTTTATTATTGATATTAGAAATTATGTTGAATTGGGGGAATCTTCTATCAATCTTTGGTAAACTAATATGTGGTTCCGAGATTGCAAAAAACTCAATTTTATGAGATCTAATGAAACTTTTAAGTCTATTAGTGTCATTGGCCTTGTCAATGCCCCTAATGTTCCAAATCATGGTGTTTAGCATAATGGAGTAGATTTATTCCTAGATGGCCTTTTAGAGGAACCTTCCCTACTAGTGGTATTATCAGTTTTGTGGAATTTGTTTGATAAGAGGTTTTTGAATTCTCTTGAACCTTTAAGCACCTATGTTTTTTTTTTTAATTTTTGAGATTGCCATTCACCCATTACTGAATTGAGAATATCTTCGCAGTGTTCTTCTTCAACTTACTCCTCTTGAGGTTGAGTTCCCATATCTCCTTCCATGTCTTGATTTGAAAGTATCTGTTGTGTGGGAATATTACCTTGGATAGGTAAGTTATGTTGAAATTGAGGGTCTCATTTGATGCCAAGAAAAGTTATTTTAAATATGGAGTTGGTTATATGGGGGTTTTTCTCCTCATTCTCAGATGTATCTCTATTCAGGATTGTATTGGGAGTTTGCTGAATATTATGGATGGGAGATAGGAGGGTAATGGTAGTGGGTTTTGAAAGAAAGTTGGTCACCACTAGGATGTCTATTTCCAGACTTCTGGCTGAATGCAGACATTGGATATTGTATCACTTGTAGTACAAATGGTGAGAGATTGAAGGATGTAGTGGTCAGTCAAGTTAGTTTCTTGATTATTGTCAAGGTGGGTTGCTTTAGTTTTAGCCTGTAATAGGCCAAGAGTGAAGTGCTTATTTGGATCAAGTGGCTTCTTCCCTTTGTCATTTCCATTTTGCACTAGTTAAGGATGGGAAATAAAGTATTTATCCATTAATATTTTACATTTCTCATAGTATAGAGGTTTTGTTCCAATCTCAATCTTTTTCCAATATCTAATAGAGTGTATACCAATCCATATTTCTTCATTGTAAGGTGTTGTTAAATCCATGTCAACTAGTATTCTATCAACTGAGGGAGTAGAGAGATGAAAAGTAGGTGTATCAAGCATTAGGGGTCTACCAAAGAAGGCGGCTATGGAATATAAGATTTGTTTATATCTCAGCAAGTATTATGGCAGATGAGTTTTAGTCCTGGGAGTTTAATCCAAATGGGAGCTATTGGTGGTTCAATACTATAGTCAAAGGAGGGTGCCCATTTTAGAAATTTAATCGGGACATTATCAACATGGTAGAGCATTTTGGAAAAGAGTTTAGCATAGTCTTCCTTCTTTGAGAGTTTAATCATAATGTGCCTTCCATCTGGAAGTCCAACATTCCATTCACCAACTAATTTGAGTTCCTCAAAGTGTTTTCTTATAGAATCCATTTTGGGATGCTTGTAGTTGAATTTTCCAGCCAATGTGAACTTAAAAGGCTCGACAAAAGTCCAAGTTTATACTTCATAGAGTATAAAGGCAGGCTTGCCACCTTTTCTTAAGGCCTTTCTCAACAAAGAAGAGTTATAGTTGTCTGAGTATTAATCATGGTAGCATTGAGGAAAGAGGAGGATATTAGGGTCAAGTGACCCCTAAGGAGGTCTAGAATCACCAACCACCACATTGGCATAAGAGGTGGTGTCCATAGATAAGGACGGGGCTGGGGGCGAGATGGAGAGAGAAAATTAGAGGTGGTGGAAGACTTAGAAAAATAATGGAATAGTAACTAGGGGGAGATGCACATACTTGAGAATGGCGGCACCATCTTAAGGTTATACTTCATCTACCTACTCTATCTAATGATGCACATGATTATGTAAAAAATTATGATTGGTGTTAGAGAGTAGAGAACATCCCAAAGCATAATGAAATGCCTTTAAATTATATTATAGAGTTAAAGAATTTTTTTTGTATGGGGACTAATTTTAAGGAAAAATTTATATCCTCATTTGTAAATAAATATATCTTAATAGGAGTTAACTATATGTCCAAATGGATAGACGCTATAGCCACACCTAAAAATAATTTTAAGGTTGTTTTAAAATTTCTAAAGAAGAATATTTTCACCAGATTTGAAACACCTAAAGTTATTATCAGTCATGAGGGAGTCTATTTTTGCAACAAGAATGTTAAACAATTTTTAGCAAATTATGTGGTTAGACATAGGGTGGCTACTACTTATCATCCCTAATATAATGGTCAAGCTGAAATTTTGAATAGAGAGATCAAAAGAATTTTAAAAGAAAAAAACTATAGGTCCAACTAGGAAAGATTGGTCTAAAAAATTGGATGTTGCATTATGAGCCTATAGAACTAGGTATAAGACACCAAATGGAATGTCTCCCTACTGATTATTATATGAAAAAGATTGTCTCTTATTATTAGAATTAGAACACAAGGCATTTTGGGAAATAAATAAATTAAACTTTGATATAAAAATATTAGAGAAAAAAGGCACTTAGAGCTAGATGAATTAGAAAAATTAAGGATGGTAGCTTATGAATATTCAAGGATTTATTGGGAACAAATTAAGAAGTGATAAGATAGAATGATCCTCAAGAAACAATTTGAGCCTAGTCAAATAATTTTATTGTACAATTCAAGGTTAAAGATATTTCTAAGTAAATGAAATTTAGATGTGTAAATCTAAAGTAGCAGGCAAGCCTAAACGAGCTTATTAGTTAAGATAAGGATACTCATATAAAGGGTACTCGATGACCTAAAATAAGAATACTTGCAGAAAAGAGCACCTGATAAGAGAAGCTAGATCTGACCCAACGAGATGAGAACTTGGAGTACGATAATTCAAAGTCAAGACCTAATTCTACTCACCCGCATCTAGTGACTAGGCTGAGGAACAATATGATTACTCTCCTCCATGTTATTCTTATTCACATGATCAATGAATCTTACTCAGTCATCACTATTAGCCCAGATGAGAATCTTTTTTTATTAAACTTACCTTATATGATCTTTCTATGTATGGATACTCTTTAGTATTATAAAAAGGTATTTATTTCATACCGGAGGACTTTGAAATTCTTCATTCAAACCTCTATATTCTACACTCATATTTTGGCATTTTTAGTAATAAAGATTATATTTTCTCCACTTTTTCTATTTTCTTGTCTTCATACTATCAATCATTTTGCCTAACTTTATCTCTTAAGAACCTCAGAAGTTTCTTCCTCCATCTATGGATAGAATTAGATTGAATATTCTTTTAGGGGTGGTGAGCATGAATGAGGATGAGAACTACAAGTCATATACAAAGTGAAGCCGGACCCTCTACACAAGATTGCTTGGCAAACATGGAGTAGAATGTCCAACAATTTGCAACTTAGTAGGATTTACATGACGCGAAAGATACGATCACTTGCCTGGTGCAGTTGGTCATCTGAAAACCACACCATGAGGAGCTTAAGCTGAAGGAGATAGAAGGATCCACATGGTTAGCTACTCACCGAGCTCGGTGAGAGAGAAGACACCCATCTAAGGACTGCAGTGCCCAGTCACCCAAATTATCAAATTTTGAAGATGACTCCTACGACATTAGTGAAAAAGAAGTTGTGACCAAGAAATAGCTGCAACCTACCACCGCTATCTTTATGAATATTGTAGATGCTCTCCCTCCTCATAAGTTCAACATCCCACATCTTCAATCTTACAAAGGTCAGACAGACCCCACCAACCACATAGCCTACTTCAAGTCAACCACATCGCTACTAGCCTTAGATAATGCGATGAAGTATTGGCTTTTCTTTTCCACTTTTAAAGAGTCAGCCCTCAGGTGTTTCTTGCACCATCCTTTTGGACTAATTACATCATTCACTAAATTTAAGAGGATGTTCTTTGCATAATTTCCCAGTGCTCAAAAGCCACTGAAGAGTTCTCAATATCTTCTATAGATGAGGTAGGAGCATGTAGAGTCCTTGAAGATGTTCATCACTCATTTCTAGTGAGAAATGGTGGATGTCAATGATTTAGTGCCAATAGTCACTCAAGTAGCACTCACCTACGATCTAATGGAGGGACCTTTCAAGTATGCCATGAGGCACCAATAGCCAAAGACACTTGTTGAACTACTAAAATAGACAAAGAATCATGTTAATGCTGAAGAGTGTAATGAAGTGGTCTAGCTAGAACTGTAGATCAGAGTAAAGGACTCATTGAAGAGGTTTTTAGAGTGACTACCCAAAGAAGGATATTACAGTTGAAAAAGTGGATAGAAGAAGACAACTAGAAGTATCAGGATGTTAAAAAATAGAACTACTAGCTACTATAGTTGCAACTATGCACAACCTACTCTAGTCACTCCTTTGAGAGTGTCCATGGTAGAGCTATAGAGGCAATCCATAATAAAGATTATTTAAGGTGACTTCTACCCATGAAGGTTGATGGAGTACATGATCAATTAACATATTATGCTTATGACCGGGATCATGGCCATGACACCAAAGAGTGTCACCATTTAAAAAGTCTAGTGGATGAATTGACAAAAGTGGGGAAGCTCGAAGAGTTCATTAGGGGGAAAGACAATGAGGCATCAAAATTGGTATTGAACCTATGTCAGCTCATATGGTCTATATTATATGAGTCATACTCATTATCTTTGAGGGTGATGGAGGATCTTTTTAGAAGGCAAGCATGAAAGGCTATGATTTGGAGAAGTGAACTCAGCTACCATGATGTGAGCACCCTCTACTACCATCATGCTAGTATGTTTTTTAGAAAGGGGTAGACCATCTATTGGGAATCATTATAATAATGAAGTTTTGGTGACAGCCTTGATCGCCAACTATCAGGTAGAGAGCATCATGATTGATATGGGGGGATCAATAAATACTATTTTTAACTTGGTATTTGATAAGCTAGACTTAGCAAACTCTAAATTTATGCCCACTAAAGGAATATTGTATAATTTCTCTAGAGACTGTAGAGAAACTGACGGAATCATAACTCTTCCCATCACTTAATGGGAGGGTAAGAAGTAGTTAAAATCCTTGGCCGACTTCTTGGCCTTCCCCTTTGGCTCCTACTACTTACGATGCTATCTTTGGACAGCCTCTACTTAACATGTTCAGACTGGTGGTATTGACATATCATGTAGCCATCAAATTTTCCTTTGAAGGATAAGTGATTACCATCAAAGGAAACCTTAACCAATCACACACATATTACTTGAAGGCCATTGGTGGGTCAAGTAAAGAAGATGAAGTGTTGTAGCTGGATATAGCTCAAATTAGGACTAAAGCCCTCAAAGAGATAGAAGAAATACCGATCACACAAATGTTTACCTCAATTTTGAATAAGGTTAACATTAGCTCAAATCCAAATAATTAGGGATTTTATAATCAGGCACTTAGGACACTACATATAGTGACTGAGAGTGTAAACAAATCAAAACCAAATTTAAGAAAGTAAATCAAACTCAATACCTTAAGCTTTAGACTATCCTAGTCAACCTCTCTAAGATCTAACCTAACCTAATTGAATTAAGTAAACCCAAAAAAAATTCAAATTTAAATAAATGATTAAATCAAATTGTTGACCTCACTTTTAGAATGAGGATTAATCCACCCCATCTTAGATCTAGGAATCAAAATCCAATTAAACCCCCATTAGATCAAATCAAGCAATCTAATCCCTTCATTGATGATTGTAAATCATTATTGAATACTCCACTACAATCAATTGAACCAAGTCAAGCCAATTGGACCCTTTGACCCAAGTTGACCCACTTTGGCATAAAGGGTCAAATTGAACCAAATCAAATCCTAAACCAAATAGTATGAAACCAATGCTTCCAACCAATCTCTAATTCAATATTAAAGATAATATAACCTTCAATTAGATCCAATTTGGTTTACCTAACCCAATTATTCCACTTAGAAAAATTTTTCCCAAAGGGTCAAATTGAGCCAATTAACTCCAAAATCCAAATTAATTCAAATCAACTATTCCACTCAATCACCAATGATCAATTAAACATAGACTTAACCCATGCTCAAGCCAATTTGGCCAATTTAGTCAAATTGGTCAACATGACTCATTTGACCCAAATTGAACTAAATGCATCAAATTCAAATCTAACTAAAATTGAATCAAACCAATTGCACTCATTCACTCCAAATGACCAATTGAACTCACCAAAATCATCATTTTGACCCAATTTGGTTAAATTGGTCAACTTAGTCCAATTGATCCCATTTGACCCATATGGGTCAAATTGAATTAAACCCAACTAAACTAAGCCCAAACTCAACCAAACTTGGCATGAAATCCTTGGGTCACCATGGGCCTGCTCAAGTGGGCCCAACCCTTGGTGAACCTAGTTTGGGTCAAACCCATTGAATCATGCCACCCAAATTGGACAAAATCCCCATTTGAATGGGTTCTCCACTCCCTTACCCCATGGATACCACTTTTGGAACTTCTTGGACAAGAGGACCACTAACCCAACTGATGGAGGTGGGTGTTCTTTCTTTTGGTGAGATTGAGAGAACTTGGGTATTGGAAGTGAGGAAAGAAGATATGTTGATAACTAGCGCTCCCACCAAGGGTTGCTAAGGTTTGGCCACCAAGCACTCAAATAACAAGAACAACTCAAATAATTTGTAATTGCTAAAAGATCTCCTTTCATTCTAGCAAAGAGGGCTATTTATAGCCATTACAAATATTTTTCAAAAGAATAGAATTTAGAACATGGAGGGAAAGGAGGGTGGCCACATTAATGTGAAGCATTAAGTTGCCTTATTATTTTATGCCATCCACCCATTTCACATGCTATTATTTTATGTGGATTCAACCACCTCACATGTCATGCTTTGAATTTTTAGATTCAAAATTTCAAACCGGTGTTTCTAGAAGAAAATTAAAAATTATATAAATAAAAAAGATAAAATCATAAAATGGGCCTTAACAGGCTAATGGGCCAAGCCTTCTTCTTTCTTGAATTTTCTTGGGGTTTAGCTTGAGATCTTCTAAATGGACCTTGAGCTCTAATTTTTGGAACCACATGATGTTCTACATCAACTCCATGGGACTCAATTGAACTCTGCTTCATAGAGTTGAAATTGAAGAAGTCTTCTACTAATTATTGGGCTAGAGTCTCCAAATCAGTGCAGGTCAACCATGTGCTAGCTGGTGGCTTATTGATGTTCAGAAGCTGGATTAATGGGTGCTTCCTCAATAGTAATATAGTTAACTTCAAAGGAAGAGGTCTTTTGCAAGTACGGTGCTATATCTCCTGCTAAATATTTAGACTAAACAAGTGGAGGTTTACTAATTCTTTCATATGATAGAATATCTTCAATATTAATAACTAGATGAATGAGCATATCAGCAGGAAAATCAAGATGATAAGCATTAGTTCTAAATTTCTTAAAAATTTTAAATGGACCATAATCTCATGTATGTAATTTCTTATATTTAGTGGTTGATAATACTCAGATCGAATACAAACCAATACATAATCACCTTCTTTATATTCTTTCAATGAACGATTATGATTTACCTTAGAAGCATAATTTTCATTACTTATAGCAATTTGCTTTCTTATATCTTCATGGGGGCTATTAAAATATTTAGCAAATGAGAATGTTGCATTTGAAAATACATGAGATTGTAGTTTTTCTACATCTATTAGTCATTGTGGGTTTTGACTATAGACTATCTCAAATGGTGATATTTTTGTAGTTATAGAAATAGTACTATTATAGGCAAATTATGAGGTTAGTAAATATAAATCTCAATTTTCTAAACTTTTACCTACCAAGCATGCGAGAAAATTTTCTAAGGTACGATTGACTACTTTAGTTTGTGGGTGAAAGACAGAAGAAAATTTTAGCTTGGTACCTAATAATTTCCATAATATTTTCCAAAAATATAAGAAAAATCTAACATTTAATAATGATTAAATGGAAACCATGGAGTCACACTATTTTCTTAAAAAATAATTTGGCTATGTAAGAAGCATCATTTGTTTTTGAATAAAGAAAAAAAATGAGCCATTTTTGAGAACCTATCCACTACAATAAAAATGCTATCATATCCTCGAGCTATCCTAGGTGATCCTAGAATTAAATCCATTGATAGGTCTTCTCAAGGCCTACTAGGAACAGGTAAGGTAGTGTACTACTGTCTAGACCTTTGTTTGATAGTTTTATCCTATTTACAAATTAAACATTAAGCCACTAATTTTTAAACATCTTATTTTAATGAAGGCTAGTAAATTAATTTTATAATAGACATATAGTCTTATCCTTTCCAAAATAACCAGCTACACCTCCAACATGTAGCTCGGTTATATGGAATTCTCTAAGAGAAGATTGAGGAATGCATAGTTATTTTCTTTTATATAAATATTCATTTGTTATTAAGAATGTTCCTTGTAATGTTATTTGTTTATCTAGGTGTTCAAGATAAATTAGGTGAATGTCAGGGCTCATAATATAATTATCTTTAATTCTATCAAATCTTGTGATTCTTACATCTAAAGAGGAAATCATTAGGCTTACCTAGGATAAAGTATCAGTAGGTTTATTCTCAATTCCAGGCTTATGCATTAGAACAAAAGAGTAGTCTTATAAAATTCAACCCATTTTGCATGCTTATAACTTAATATTCATTGAGAATTAATGAATATTAAAGCATGATGATCAAAATTAAGTATAAATTTTCTATGTAATAAATAGTGTCACCAATGCCTTAAGGATTGAATTACAGCATAAAACTCCCTATCATAAGTGGAATATTATTATTTGGCTTCATTTACCTTTTTATTAAAGAATGTTATTGGATGATTCTCTTGACTTAAAATTCTATTTATCCTAATTCCTAAAGCATTACATGTCACTTCAAAGGCTTCAAAAAAAATCAAAAATCCTAAGGATTGGTGTAGAAGTAATAAGAACTTTAATTTACTCTAAGGCTCTTTGTGCATTAGGAGTCTGACAAAATTTATCTAATTTTAGTATATCAGTTATCATAGCAAGAATAATACTAAAATTCTTGATAAATCTTTGATAAAAGTGGCTAAACCATGTAAGCTTCTAACTTTAGTAAAATTTTAGGTGATGGCCAATCTAAGATTGCTTTCCCTTTAGAAGGATCAAGTTTAAGTCTAGCAGTGGATATAATAAAGCCTAAAAAGATTACATCAGCTTGCAAAAATAAATACCTTTTTAAATTAATATATAATTTCTCTTGTCTAAGTATTTCAAAGACTTTTTATGGGTGTTGTAGATGCTCATTTTCACTTGAACTAAAAATTAGAATATCATCAAAATACACCACTAAAAATTTACTTATATATGATTTTAAGAATAATATTCATTAACCTCATAAATGTGCTAGGAGCATTTAAAAGTCCAAAGGGCATGAAAATCCAGTCATAAAATCCATTAGGGGTCTTAAAAGTCAATTTCCACTCATCTTCTAATCAAATTTGAATTTGATGATATCCACTTTTTAGATCAATCTTTGAAAAAAATTTGTTTCTAAAATTAAATCTAACATATCATCTAATCAGGGAATAGGAAACCTATACTTAATAGTAATTTTATTTATTGCCCAATATTAAAACACATTCACCATATTCCATCTTTCTTTGGAGTTAATAAAGCTGGGACTGCATAAGGTCTAAGACACTAGTGAATAAAACCCATTTTAATAATTCCTCAACTTATCTTTTAATCTCAACATGCTCAGTAGGGTTCATCCTATAATGTGAAAGATTAAGAAGTTGAGAGCTGGGTAACAACTCAATAGTATGTTGAATGTCTCTTAGAGGTTGTAGCTCATCAAGAAGCTCATTGGGTGTAATACAGTTAAAATTAGAAAGAAGGGAAGAGGCCACAATAGGTATGTGAGTCTCATTAGAGTCTAGTATAATTTCTTTTACATGTAATAAGTGAAGGAGAATTGGGTCGGAAATTTTTTTTTCATAAGGCTCCAAAACCTTTTATTTCTATATTTAGGGTCAAAGAAGGAAGAATAGATGTTTTAAAGTAAGAATCTAAAATGGTAGTATTAACCCTAATAGTAGAATTTTCTATGATATTTAATTAAAGTGTGGCATTTTTCTTCAATAGAGGCTTAGGTTGCAAGTCAGAAGTTATTTTGTGTGATGCTATAGAGGGTGTTTTTTCTACTACTTTATTCGTAGGAGTTTAATAGTATTATTATTGTGTTTAAAAATATAAGTATTTTCCCTACCATAGTGAATAATATTTATATCATATAGCCAAGGTCGTCCTAATATAATATGAGCAATGTCCATAGGGAGAACATCACACCAAATTTGATCATCATAGCTTCCTATTTTAATTGGAACTCAACAGTGATTAGTTCTGGGAAGAGATGTATGATTTACCCAGCTAACATGAAATGGTTCAGGGTGAGGTTTAGATTTTAGGTTGGCTTGAGTTAAGGTGTGTGTTGAAATGATATTCATCGCACTTCTTCCATCTATAACTAACTTACCTCTCTTTTCATTGCACAAAACATGCATGCTAAAAATGTTCTTTCTCCTCCAATCTTCTGCATCATTTTTAATTATAGTAAGACATCTCATAACATTAACCTTAGGGTCATCAGTTAATTCCAATTCTTCATCAGATAATGGGGTGTCATCACAAACATCTTTTAGATTATCATCTATTGGTTTTTCAACTTCTTCTAAAAATAAGATTTGACTTTTACATTGATTTTGCATATGACCCTTTTTAAGACATTTAAAATATATTACTTCCCTAGTGCTCTTAGAGTTCCCTTCAATTGAAGTTTTAGGCATAGGTGTAATGCCATTTGGATGGGTGGGTCTAACAATAGATCTATGGGATCAAATGGAAGATACTTGACTTTTAGTTTTAGAGATGGAAGTAGATTTATTTTGTTGTTCCTCCAATAAGGCATAATGAAATGCTTCTTCTAAAGATTGTGGGTCAAATAATTTAACTTTATTTCTAATGTTAGTCCTAAGTCTAATAATAAATTTATTGGCTAATTACCAATCTTTATCAACACAATCAATTATAGAAACTAGATCTTCAAAAGTATTCAACTATTCAGTTATAAGATGATTACCTTATCTCAAAGTTAATAATTGACTATGTAGCTTCTTATCTTGATGCCTAGGATAGTACTTTGCTCTTAACATTTCTTTCATTTCTATCGAAGTAAGGTTTGTCCTTCCTAATATTTATTCTTTAGCTAAAGTATTTGCCCAATAAATTTTAGCATGTCTTGATAATTTTATTTTAGCAAAAGTAACCCTTTGATAATCATCCATTATATACCAATCAAAGAAGTCATCCATTTGAACTAACTAATCGAGAAATTTATTTAGGTCATGGATACCATCATATGTTGGGGCTTCTACTTAAACTCTTTGAGATGGATTATTAGAGTCTTCTATTATCTTAAAATAATTTTCTCCCCTTCCAACATTTCTAACAATTGGTGGTCTTCTAAATAGTTGGTTTTTTCTATGGTTTGTATGAACTTTCTTCATCTATCCTTATAGGCATAGTCTGAGCAGGTATTGGAGGATGAGTTGGTGCTCTATTATTTTGTAGATGAGCTATAAGAGTTTACATTTATTCTTTAAGTTCTTACATTTGATTCTTACTTCCTTCTTATATTTATTGATTTATTAATGCATTGTCATGGATCCTAAAATCTAAGGCATCAACTAATCTAAATAATTTTTTCACTTAGTTCTGAGAGATAGATTTTGGCACTATAAGATTTTTTTTAAAGGAAAAAAAAGATATATTAAAAGGGATCAAAGAAATAAAATAAAATAAAATAAACAAGTATAATATAATTGTGCAATCATAGGCTAAGAGAACTTCTAGGTGAGGAGGGGTGTACAAGACAACTTAAATCCCAAGCTCTCCTTAAACAGTTTAGGTCTTTTTGATAAAGTTCTATTTAGCTTTGAAAATCACCAAGTTTAACACACTTATATTATTATGCATGCATTTTTTTTAATGCAATGAAAAAAATGCTCAAATTTATCAAGCCTCTTTTTTTTAAAGAAAGCAAGTTATCATAAGTTAATTAGAGAAACTTCTAAAATTAGCCATAAACAATAACAAAGATAATAAAGCAAGCAATTAGATTTCTACTTGCATTAATGGCTAGGTTGTTTTTATGGTGAAGCACTACCTCACTAAGGTATTCTCTTAATTGTTTTTTGTTTTTTTTTTGGGAAAGGGGTGGGTGGGAAGTTCACACAATCGTTTAAAGGCTAAATTATGTAATGGAGCTTACTAATTGAAATTTTATGCTATCACCATAAATAAGCAATATATATTCTTACAAGCTACTAATATGTATTTAAACTATCATATAAAAGGAAGTTATTTAACCTCACAAGTCCACAAAAAACTCACAAGTTTGAAGACAAGTCCACCTCTTAAGATGCTCCGTTTGTTGAAGGAAACTTTTAACAAAATTTTCTCCTTCCAAGCTTTGCTCTGATACTAAATTTGATGGAGGTGGGTGTTTTTTCTTTTGGTGAGATTGAGAGAACTTGGGTATTGGAAGTGAGAAAAGAAGATATGTTGGATATCTAGCATTCCCACCAAGGATTGCCAAAGTTTGGCCACCAAGCTCTCAAACCACAAGAACAACTCAAATCATTTATAATTTCTAAAAGATCTTCTTTTATTCTAGCAAGGAGGGCTATTTATATCCAGTGCAAATATATTTTAAAAGAAAAGAATTTAAAACATGGAGGGGAAATGTGAGAGGTCACAATAATGTGAAGCATTAAGTTGCCTTATTTTTATGCCATCCACCTATTTCACATGCTATTATTTTATGTGGATTCAACCACCTCACATGCCTTGCTTTGAATTTTTAAATTCAAAATTTCAAATTGGGAGTTTCTAGAAAAAAAATTAAAAATTACATAAATAAATAAAAGATGAAATCATAAAATGGGCCTTAGCATGTTAATGGGCTAAGCCTTCTTCTTTCTTGAATTTTCTTGGGCAATAGCTTGAGATCTTCTAAATGGACCTTGAGCTCTAATTTTTTGGAACCACATGATGTTCTACATCACCAACCAAACCCAATGTTGTTGGGCTCAACCTTTGTCCAAGAGAGGGTGAGTTCACCCATGATAACCATTTGGTGCACCTAAAGAAGAGTGTACACCTCATGCCAGCCCGCTACAGTCCCTCAACCTCTTACCCTCAGCCACCTCAATAATCCCCTGCCAGCTCTGACCACCAACCCAGGCTAGATGGCTGCCAAAGACTAAATCAATCTGAGCTCTCAATTTAGATGAGGAGGAGAGTATACTCTCCCTATGGATTCAAATTGAGTAGACACCTTCCCTGGAGCATTATGCATAGTCCCAAACTTCTCATGAGATTGTCGTGCATTCCATCACCTGCGAGACTAGCTCCTGATCGAATTCAAGAGTTCCATCCATCCAAGTTTCTTAAACCCTTACCAAAATCAAATTAACTCTTCCCACGCCTTCACCTAACTTTGTCAAACCAAAATGAATCATTTTCTGAGCAATTCGACCACCAAAAGACATCTCATAACCAACTCTGATGAGCTTTGCAAAGGCATTTGGTCCATAGAGTGATCAGTGAGGAGGCAGCTTATGATCTTCTCAACAATGCTTCATCTCTTCAAGATGAATCTACCTCTATTAATGAATCATCAATTTATAGCTTCGACGAGGAGAAAGTCAGGCAACCTTATCTTTGACCCGTAAGTGTTAGGTTTTTTTCTTAAAGAGAATCATGTTTCATGAAATCTCCACTATATAATCTTCTTAGATTCATTCCTTGATCATTTTGGAGTCAATCTTACCATTGAATGAGCTCCAACAAGCTCAAATCGAGTGGCAAAAGGAGGACAATGTTCGGCATCTAGTGCTCATGGGATGAGGGATCATCGATCATCTGTTCCACATGATTAGAATGGATGGTTGTGATTAATAACAAAAAAAAAATTGATTTAACCCCTTTGAAATCATAGGATTAATCTTAGCCATATGATTTGAGATCAGACAGCCAAGATGAAACTATGTCTGCCACTACTAAGGCAATTGTCACGTCAGATAATTTAAGTGACCAATATCATGGTGCCACATGGAAAGCATTATCGTGTTAGCGTCCATGTGGCATCAATGGTTTAAAAGGTTTATTAGGCTTTAAAATGTAATTTAATGGTCATAACGTTAAAAAATTAAAACTAATTGTAGAAAAATTCAAGAAAATATAGATAAACCCATTTTGGAAAGGTTAAATAGAGGAGAATTTAAAAAAAATAAAATCCCTAATTTATGTCTAGTGCATAGTTCTTAATTAATGTTTGATGTTTTGGCTAATTATCTTAATTAAGAGAAAATTACTTGGTTAATTGATTCAAAAGTTGGTGGGATGATTCCATGGGATGTCCTCCGCCTCCCTTAATTTTCTTGGAATCATTTGCAATGTAATTTAAAGAATTTAGAATTTCAATCCTAATTACTCTTTTTAATTATTTAAATAAGTATTAGAACTGAGGAAGAGTGAAAATTAATTAATTAATGATAATTAATCCTTCTGAATAGTGGGAATAGTGAGGAGAAGTACTTAGGACCCCTTTTTCTAATTTTTTCCAAATGTATTTTTTAAGAGGTTAATTAATATATGTAATAATTAGGGATTATTTAGGAAAATGAATGATAAAATAGAAATAAAAAAATTAATGATTGCTCCAGATAATTCAAACATAATCCATTTATTTTCATTTATGTGTTTAATAACATAAAGTCATTAAAGAAAATGGAAAAATCATAAGGGTACTTAACTTAAATTCTTTCCTTCTTTAATCTAATTAACTCCTAAGCATAAGCCTAATTGCATTATATTCCTTTAGGTGCATTGCAAATTTTACGTTCCCGAAAGCAAATCATCGAAGGCTCATGATCAAGTAGTTAATTAAATTAAAGAAGTTTAGGGAAGGGTAATTAAGTTGATGTGCTTAATGGCTTGAACCTAGTCAATCGATTAAATTCATTTAGGTTTTAACAATTCAAACATCAAAATCAAATCTTATAAGAATTTTGGTTAGTCTTAAAGAGTATTTATTTGGCTTGATTGTCCTTAGGACTTAATGTAATTTAATATGTTATGTGGCAATGTTTAGTTACTTCTTTTTAATCATTATAAATGCGCATGCTTTTTATTTCACATGTTCAACTTTTTTAAATAAAAAAGGGAATAAAAAGAATATGCTTGAATTTAAGTTGCATGTGTTGGATAAATATTATTATATGGTATGGCTATTATCACTAATAAATCCTAAATTATTTTCAAAACTATAATCTATTGATGTAAAATCTAAGCTAATGTTGGGTATAAATTTTTAATAAAGTTTTTATTTAGTTATAATTTAGAGATTATAAATGATTGTTTTGCTTTCATGGTTCATGTCTATGTTTACATATGTTTGGAGTTGGCAAGTATATAGTCTAGACATCCTAAGAACACGAGGCTTTAAGTAGCCCCAAGGAGGTCATAGATAATATCACTTCTCTTGTTTAACAATGGCATATACTTTCTTAATTTCATTCATGTGTATGCATTGCATTACATGAATAAAAGATTTTCTTTTATATAACATTTGCATGATTTTCATTTTTATGCTTGTGTATATGTTTACATGTATTTAAGTTGGTAAGTATATAGGTTGAACATCCCAAGAATGCATGGCTTTAAGTAGCCCTTAGGAGGTCCTAGATAATCTCACTTCCCTAGTTTAATACTATCATGTACTTGCTTAAATATCTAATACCTGTCTCCAAATGCTTAACTATGAAATGAAATCTTTCTTTTATACTAAAATTCATGCATTAATTATCATTAACTGTGCAATATATATATATTTTATGTATAAATATGTATTTGAAATCAAGTATCATGAATAATAGAAAAATGAAGAAGTTCGTATGCTATTAATGATGGAAAGAAGTAGTGGAATGCTATTCATATGATTGTGATTCAATTTTATTAATCCTAAGATGCATTTTATGTTTGAATAAGACTCCTTAAAATTAACCCAAACTTAGGCTTAATAATAAAATATTTAATAAATGGTTCACTAAAGAAACCAAAATCATAATAATATACATTTAGAAAATAACATAGGGTAGGGATGAAGGGGGTCAAACCCCTTTCTTCTCTTCATAATGATTAGATGTTGAGTAGACATTAAATCAAAATAAGAAAGTGTAAATTAAAATTAATCAACTTATTCAAAGATTTGAAGTGAAACCTCGCCTAATGTTTAACTTAAACAATTCTAAACTTTAGATAATCATACTCTTAAAGCTTAGTTAAGACATACCACACTAAATCCTAGAAAAAACATTAGAATACTAAGTCACCAATTCTAGTCTTAGGTTAGGCCAGTGTATGTTATGGTGTTATATTTTATTTTATGATGTAATATTTTAGGTTGGATGTTAGGATTTTTTATGTGTACACTGGATGTTAGGTCGCTAATAGGATAATGATGTTTTTTTGCAAGAGATTGTGCTAAAGGGGCCACCATAATAATAAGTAAATATAAATATTCTTTCTTGTAGGTGTTGTTTGTGCCCATAAGCATAATCTAATTAGGATAGGTGGGCTTAGCTACCCAAGTGCAGAGTGTTAAGTCCAAATATGTAAAATATAATTGGTTGTCTTATATGTTTGTTTAGCTAATATCTATTTTGTAGGTGTAGTTAGGTTTCATTTTCCATAAATATGTAATTTTGGCAATAGGATTAGGAGTAGTGCTATGGATTTAGGATGAGCAGTGGCTAGAAGGCAAAGACTTGGGAGGCCCTGTGAAGCTTGGAGCGTGCTAATCCAAAGAAGAAAAGAAGAGCCCAAGATTGAAGGCCCACATAGCATTTATTACATTTGTAAAAATTTAATTATAATCTGAGTTGTATAAGGGCAGAGCTCGCCTATCCAACCTTTCTCTTTTTTAGGGTTTAACAGTGATACCCAGATGCATCAGCCTCTTATTATTTTATGAAATTCATATGTTGATTGATTTGTTTTGTTTACATGTTAGAGATGTCATGCTTTTCATAAGTTTCTTTAAATATGATGATTTGATGTGTAGCCTGGATGCTGTAGGCTCCTTAGAGTAAACTTAATTTTTTTATCCTCATTATAAACTCTAACTAAATTTTAATATAACTCATAACCTCATCTTAAAGCCTAGGTTCATAATAAAGATAAATAAAAGATTTAGAATCACCATAGATGAATGTTATATGTTATCACACCATGCATTCCATATTATTTTGCTCTTGAATAGGGAGGGTCTCCACTCTTGCATGATAGGGGATATGTTTGTCCTTAGAGGGTGATCCTTTGTAATGGAGAACACCTCTTCTTGATGATTTTTCCTAGAACTCTACTTCAACATGCATGTAGGCATAATTGTCCCAAACCTTAGTCTAGAAATAAATGTGTCAAAATGAGTTAAAAAAATTATAAATCTTACATTTGTCTAAGTCATATTTTCATATCAATCATGATCTAGTCTCTTAGGGAGTGAGTTTAGGATGCGAGCTTCCTTCCTAACTAAATAATAGCCTAGATATCTTGCATCTATATAAGATTGGCCTACCTAGTTTTAAAGCATAGAAAGTGTTAGATGGCAGCCACTCCAAGCAATTGTAAGTCTAGAATAGTCGGGATGTGTCTATTCTCTCTCATGGAGGTAAACCATTATATCTCATTTTCTTGATTAGACTTAGGTTATGCTTCTAACTTGTGCTGAAGCATTTTAAATTTAGGTTTTGAGACTACTTATTTCCTTTAGGCTATGAGCATAAGTCATCACCTCTTAGGTGTTTCCACAATCTTGTGTTATTGGACTATAAGCCATAGCATTCTAATGACATTTCAATTCAAACAAAAGTAAATTCTCTCTTTAAAATATATAAACCCTCATTATAGGGTAAATTAAAGAACTTACTAGGCTTTCTAATATCGTGAGTGCTTCATACTTATTCTCCTTTGGAATCAGTAAATAAGTCTTCCTATTTGAACTTTCTCACTTGATTTCCAAAAGTAACCTCTCCTTTGATAATCTATCCTTGAAATCTTTAGATATACTTATTGACTACTTTAATTAAGAGTATTCTCAAGAAATTCTCATTTTATAAGATGTAATTAACTATGAAAGCTTGCTTCCATAAGGAATTAAAGAACGTGGCATAAAATAAATCCTACTTTACTTCTCCATGTAAAGCAGGGGAAAGATCTCTAGAATATATGTAGACCCATCTACCTTAAGAGTCCTTATTAGGTGATTAGGTCCATTGTAGGATGATGTTTTCATCTCCCAAGATGGTACATAATACCTTAATGCCGTACCCAATCACTTTAAAAAGTACCCCCTAAGATTTACGTGGTGTCCCTACGACCCTAAATTAAAATACAAATACATCTTAACTGAAATCTAAATTCAAATGAGCTAAGACTAATATAATTGGGATGGTCAACTCTATTAACCTACTTAAGCTCAAATTTACCTAAACCTAAGTAAATTCAAATAAAATCAAGAAAAATTGAAATCAACGTAAACAAAAAGAATAAAATAAATGCATGAACATAAATGGATTCAAAACTAAATCCAAATGAAGGTCAAAGATGATCAACCATTTGGCTTAGGTTAACCTCTGTGGGTCTCATTAGGTTAAAGGTCAATTCACTAAAGTTTGACCAAATTGACTCCTTCTAAGGTCTCAAAATCATCAAATGAATATGTTTGAGCATAAATATAAATGAATATAAATCTAATAAGGTCTCAAATGGGCTAATTAGATCATTTCATCCAAATGAACCCAAATGAGGCTTATTGACATCTAAATCATAATAAAATAAAAATAATTCAAATAAAATATTTAAAATTATTTTGAAATCATAATTAAATATGATTAAACCAATTATAGGGACAAGTTTGATTAATTTTGTCATTTAAACCCAATTAAATCTATGTTAACCCATTAAACCCAATTTGGGTCAAAGTGGGCTAGAATTCGAAATCAACCTTACATGAAATAAAAATATTTGATATAAATAATCTAAAACACTTGATTAAATATAATTGAAACCCAAATGCATTTTAATTAAGTCAGATTGGTCATTTGACTCAATTGAACTCATCTTTTCTCATTTAAGTCAAAATGGTTCAAGTTAAAACAAAATTAAAATCAATTACAAATCTAATAAAATCAATCAATTTAAAACATCATGAATCATCAAACAAACTTAATTAGAACTTATTATAAATCCCAAAGTAATAATTTAAGCTAGGAGAACTAATTTAATTTATTTTTAATCAAATGAGTCAAACTAGCTTAAGTTAAATTAAAATCCCTAGGATTAATTCGCCTCTATGCTTTTTTATGGGAAATTAGGCACAATTATAACTTAAATATAAATCCAATTATCAAATAAATTAACTAAAATTAATCCAAAAATAAATGATAATCAAATAGATCGTACCTAAGTACCTAAACCTAAGTCAAATTCAAATAAACTTGAGTTAGACTCATGGTTCACCTTAGCTATAATTTGGGCAGTCAAATATCAATCCAAAAGAGCATTGAGATGATACCATGAAGCCAAGTGGTGCCATAGAGGGTGATGTGAAGCTTGAGAGAAAGAAAAGTCTAAATTCTATCAATGAATGCAAAATCCAAAACACTTTCTCCATCCCTCCTCCATTCAACATCTTAACTAATTTGGTTTTCAATTAGTTAACCATCTCTTGGAGCTAGTCTCCAAAGATGGCATGTTGACTATATACCTAGTGTATCACACCATTTGATTTGATGATAATAAACTTTATGCAATAAGAACTAATTATTTCTTTACAGTATAAATTATCCACATTAATTATGGTGAATGTCATTCTTAATTTAGATTTATATTGATGATAAATATTTAATCTTGATGTTATTATTTAAGTAAAATTTAAGTGTGCTAGAAAAATCTTTAGCTTCTAGTTCTTCAGTTAAGTCATAATGCTAAAGCTATTGGACATGAACTGAGTGGGAATTTTTCTATGAATAACTATATTAAGGCAAATGAAATGTTGACTAAAATAAAATATATCATTCATTCATTTTAAAATAATATATTTAAAATTATTATAAACACAATATTTTACATTTATAATTATTCTTTAAAATTATTCACTTTTTGGATAATGTGAACTAAATGCATAAATAATGTTACATTTATTGTGCTTCAATACAAGTTAACTTAAGTTCACATCTCACTAAATTATTTTCATGCTAAAGTATGTTCATTATCCATTTATTATTTGCATAAAATTAAATTATCTTTTGTATTATTTTCCTATCTCCTATCCCTTTTTTCATCCTAAACCTTTTTGGCCAAATATTTTCATGATTATTTGCTAAATAAATTATATGAGAGTCATCACTTTGAGAGAACACTGTGGAGGATGTGCTCCATAATCTTTGTCAAGATGGGGTAAGAACATGTTCTTTTAGGAGGCAGATTGATACATATTCAACTAGATTTTCCCTGACATTATGTTAGGGTTTGTTTAGATTTGGGTTCTACTTCCTATGAATGCAATCCTCCAAAGTTAATTATCCCTCTTACCACAACAAGAGAGTACTCTCAATTAAGGTTGGAAATGAACATAATTATCCAATATGCATTGGTGTCTTTAGAGGTGTGTGTGGCATCAAGATGACTATCATGTATAATTAGCATAATGAATAAAGAGATTAGGCTTATTTCCCTTTATGTCAAGATATAATTTAAATGTTCACATTATAAGAAGTTTAAGCATTTAATGCATATCATCTGGAAAATAATGAATAAATGCATTATATAGCTTAAAGCATATGTTGGGAGGGGATGATGATATGCCCAATCATGATCCCATGGTTTCATCATCCTTGATATTCATGGCCCCTAGTCTACTTAGAAAAATTAGTCCTTACTAAAGAGTCCTTGTTAGTAGTCGTGGGTTATGTCGTCCAAGGTGTTCTTGTAGACATCGGGTGATATTTATCTAAGGAGACAAATTGAAGTCAACCTTAGCTAATATAAGGCTTTTTGCATATTAAATATAATCCATGACTCATAGCTCAAGGGAAAAAGCCATCAGGGAATAAATGAACTATTACTGTGAATAAAATATAGTGGATCCATATGAATGTCAAGCCACCCATTCAAAGGGTTCTAGTCATATCTACATTTCCTATGGTTACATTTGATGGCATAATGCATGATAGAGGACATAGGCCACGTCCTTAATAGCATGAGATTATTTTAGTATAAGATATATATATATATATATATATATATATATATATATATATATATATATATATATATATATATATATATTATCATAGGCTTTATTATGAGCAAAGATTTTCATAGCTTATCATCCTTGATAATAATGATGGATGGATGGATGATTATTTGCTTTAAGTTATATGGAATGATAAACTTCATTTAATTTAAGCATATCGCCTCCGGATGAATTTTACAATCAGCATGGCCATTATCTTCTGCACCATTCTCATATACTAGAGTTATAGTTTTTTTGCATTTGTCAGGGTACTTGCCAAAAAGTCAAGCTTATTTTTAACCTACAAAGCATTCTCAAGTAGTAGATTTAGGCAATTATTATTATACCAGGCCAATGTGGGTTATTCATACATATCTAAGGCATAGCACCTCGGTGCTGCTAATGTGGCATCTCAGTGCTACAAATGTGGCACCTCGGTGCTGTGGCTCTAGTGTTATGCCACTGTATGGTTAGCACCATGTCACTGATGTCATTTACCATATTGATCACCTTACTAGCACCTCAGCTATGATATTATAGCATTATAGCACCAGTCAAAACTCAGTTCAAGATAACTAACAGATGTTTAGGCTATTTAATAATATGGGATGAACATTTTGACTAGCACTGTGCCTTCATGGTGCTACATCAAAGCGATGCATCATTTTTTATTTAAGAATTTATGGTAGTTTATGTCCCTTTTTGACTAGCATAGTAACCAACTTGACTATTTGACCAACACCATAGTGCTGCATGTAAGCATTGCAGCGCTGGGCTGTTGTCTTAGAAACCAAGAGGATAGTGCCTCGGTGCTGCCTTTGTGGCACCGTTGTGCTATGCCTAGATTATAAATAGTCCCCTTGGGTAGCCAAAATTTTCATTCTGCATTCCCTTTAGAGCCTTTCTTAAGAGTTTTCCCTCTTTCTATTTCTTCTAATTTTTACTTTCTTTTACACCATGTTAGTAAAATATGTTAGTATCGAGATTCATAGGTTTCTTAGTTTCGAGGCTGAGGAGAGGTACCACCATGCTCTTATACACAAGCATCTGATCCCAGAGAGGAGCTTCTATAATTTGAACGGTTGCTTGGAGAGCATCATTCTGGAGTGAGGCTAGGCAAAATTTTCCTATAATAATAAATCTAGTGTCATCCCCATGGTGCAAGAGTTATTTGTCAATATGAAGGAGCACTAGAATAATTAATTCTTTGTCTCGAGAAAACTAGTAAGTTCTACTAGTACTTTAGTAGGCGAGAGATGGCTTTTGTAAGAGCTAGAGCCAATCTTCCAGCAAACACAAGTTCTCGGAAGCAAGAACCACCAAATAAATTAGAGAGAATCAATTAAAAAGTGGAGATGGGAAGTGGAAGAAAAGGGAGGAGCAGTTTTCCTCCATTTTATAGAGTTATTTCTACTAGTGGTGCGGTTTTCCACCCCCATAATTATTCCCCATGCTCCCCTAGAAGGTTAACAGTCTTGGGGAGGGAACGACAGTTCTTTTTTGCATCTCTAAATGGTAAATCATGTTTGCAGTGCCTCGACACTTTAATGATAGAGACATGACACCAAACCATCAGCTCGCCAACTGTAACTAATAGTTATCCTTCTAGAAGGATTATTTTAGAACCACAGTGCCATGCTCACAATGCCAAGATGATGTGGCCAAATAATTTATTATTTGCATTTTTTTATGCAAACAAAATTTCCCCCCAATGAATGTGTCATGTTGATTGGACATGATGAATTTGTAGCGCATCTATTTATTTGTTATATAATAAACAAAGAGAAATCATGAGCTTCAATCATTTTCATTCATTACATATGACAATGATATAATAGAGATTATAACTATAAATGCTTAGTATGAATTTCTCTAATATAGATAGAAGGTGTTTAAGCCCTATAGGCCATAGTGGATTTCCTCTCTTGCGCTTCATGGGGATGCTGGGCAGCAACCTCTTTGTTATGGACCAATGAGGAAAGGATTCTCTTAAGCTCAGTTACTTGAGTGTCTGCTAGTGGGCAACCCTCTTCTATCGTTGTAACAACTTGCTTGATTACAACTCTTCTCTCAATTAGGTATTGTCTCTTCAATTATAATTCTTGCAACTCACATGATATATCTACGAGTTCAAAATGTGTTCTAAAAAGCTCCATCTAGTAGTTTCTCATGGATTTGAGACTATGCTGAAGATCTTCATGAACTTGAGAGACTTGGTGTGATGTAGCACTGAGTGAGGTCTCTGCAGTGGTAATGCTATATGAAAAAACCACCTAATAGGTAGTGCGTAATGAGAATATGCCAAACTCAACCTCTCTACATAGGAATTCCCAAAGCTGTAATTCTTTTATTTCAAGACCCATGGTAGCCGCACAACCCAATAAAGAGTTTACCTATATACAAAAGCTGTGAAGCTTAGGCAAGACCTCTACGTCAATGCTTAGTAGTAGGTGACGTAGTTTCATTACTTTATGAGATATGCTCTTAGAATAGCTGCATTATAATATACATGAATTCCTAGGATGTATCCTCGAGATAAAGCATAAAATCTGGCCAGATAGCTGTTTCTAACTTGTGTAGCTGGGATTAGATGTAGGATGACTCTTTACACAAGAGTTAGCATTGGAGAAACCACACTAAGTAGTACTCACTATTACCCAAGTTTAGTTGGATAAGAGTAGTTCATGACTAGCCATTTAATGTCAAATTCCTCTATACATAGGGCTTATAGTATATAAGTGATCATCCCTAGTAGGTTAAGTAGATGTTGGAGAAGCTGCACTAGCATTTGTTGATAGTACCAATGTGACATCTCCCCTTGTCTGCTCTACTCATGGTTAGACAGCTACTAGTATCTCAGTTACTATTGGTTACTCAACTACTACTGATAGGATTGGAACATATGTAGAATCATTTATTCCTGGCACTCCCATGATATGACCAGCTAATGAAGGACTATGAATATCTCTATCTTCTCTCTCTTGTTTAGATAAAGTCCTTTGTCATCGCTTTCTAGTGCCACCCTACTTATCTGATGATCTTTTGGGAGCATGAGTCACATGTTAAGAGGAATGTAAATCTTAGGCTAGTTTACCTCTCCCCATTCTATGGCTGTATATGTGAAAACCTAGCTCCAAGAAAGAAGAGAAGGTATGGCATATCCATGATAGCCACATGTGATTAATCCCTGTGTAAGCTTTGTGTGGAGCTACACCAAAGCCTAAACCAGTCCCTAGGTGAAGTGTGAAGGTCTATGTTGTAGCAGCTATCGATAGAAAAATAGATAATGGTAATGTCCTTAAGGAGTGAGTATCTGGTACATCTAGTATTTATGATAATTCATATATGGGTGTAGCCTGTGTGAACCCATACTTCCTAGCCACTCTGTTGGGATGATATCCCTCCATGATCATAGACACATGGTGATGATAGAAAAGCTAAGCAGGTCTTAGCCTGATGAGGTATTTAGCTACACATCTATCTCTTGGCTTTGCAAATATTAAAGGCATACATCTATCAGTGAGAAAATCCATAAACTTATGTCCCAAAATTTGAGCATGTAGGCTCTAAAAAGCTGATTTATGGATGATCTGGAAGATATTTATCATGTGTCATGGAGCAAACATGAACGTCCAGACCTGATTCCTATCCATAGAGATTGTAGCCCTGCTCAACTACATCATCAGAGGGAATCACTGTTCTCCAAAATATGAGGGCATCTCAGGACAACTAAATGCTCCTAAAATATGAGCATAGATCCACCCATTTAGATAATGTAAAGGGCCATCCACGTCATACCATGATGAATCAGTCATGATGCTAACTCTACCCTATCCATTATACCTAGGCTAGCATTTCCTGCATCAGTGTTGTACTCTTGCCATGAGTGAGTAAACTGGCCATCTGGAGAGTAGAAGAATGGAATATTCTATTGTGGCTTACAAACATAAAGTAGCACAACTAGGTGGCAATGAAGGCTACTTGAGACAACTCTTCATCAATACCTCATGCTAAAATGTATCAAGAATTCATTCTACCCTCTAGTTCAAATTTTGTACTATCAAATCTCACAGAAGATTGAAATCCCATATCGAATGGATCATTTAGCCATGAAAAATGAGACAAGCATACTGTCAATTATAGGAAACTCTCAGACCACATATCTAAAGTGATCGTGCCTCACTGTCACTAACCTACTCTCTTCTCACAATATAGCTCTTAGTAGTGAGTTAAAGCATGATAGATGTTTGAAGAGTATATATAACTACCTCTTCTACATTGATTAGCTGGCTAGCACTGAAAAAGTTCATGATATGGAGGAATGCATTCCTCAAAAGGAGTACCCATGATAGGGAGGCCTACTATATCTAGCATATCAGCCATTATGACTATCATTTTATGTGGGCTGATCCAATAGGTTTTGGTAGCCCTATCCCATTATTCTACTACACTTTAGATCCAGGTAAAAGGAAGGTGGCTATAATCAAAGAGGGATGCATAGACAACATGATATATGTTAGCTTTTCTAAAAATATCACCATGCATCTACAAATGATGATGCACCCAATATATATAGCCACTAACTGATATTAAAGGTGTGTCCAACACTAATTTTGGATCCCAATCTTTTACTTCATGATGTAGTATGTAGTGACCCAATAATTAGATTATACTTATAGAGGGGGCAGTATCTTCAACTGGTTGAAGGATATTTGGATCTCCGAAGCTAATATAGTCTGCAGCCCACTCCAGAGAAATATCATGGTTATGCCTCAACCTCAAATTGGTCACCCAGTCAATTAGATTATGACCTGCCAATAGTTTTGAATTAGATGTCAGGATGCGTGATGATCAGGTGGACAAATCATCAAAGATATCTCTACATAGAAACATATCTTGATGCACTGAGAGTCGCTCCTATAGTCTAACTGTACCACATGAGTCATGGGCCTCAATAATTTCCCATATCTAGTCTTCAGTGAGCTCTATAACAAGCATATCCCCTAGCCATCTCAAAGTAAACATTATAGCTAATATCTAAGGCATATAAATTTCACAGACATTATAAAAAATAATAATATCTAAATTTATAAAAGAGTCATCTTGTGCACTTTGACTCAATCTTCTCTGATTTAAAAGAATTTAAATCCATATTAAAATTTAATCTTTCTTTGAATACATGAATTCCAACTTTTGTTTAAACTCACCCCTTTTTACACTTAATAGTATCTACGGTTTGGACTTTTGACCCAACACATTCTTGCCATGATGGATCCTATTTAAATATATAACTAGTCCTTTTAGACACAATGGATTTGATCGAGGCCTTTGGGCATGATGGATCTAATTTAAATATAGATTTGGTCTTTTTGGACATGATGGATCTAATTTGGATTCTTTGGGCATGATGGATCTTGTTTTAAATATAGATCTGATCTGACCCTTTAGTGCATGATGGATCTTAGTTTAAATATAGATCCGATCCTTTTGAGGATGATGGATCTGATCTAGGCCCTTTAGAAATGATGAATCTTAGTTTAAATTTAGATCCAGTCTTTTTAGATAGGATAAATTTGATTCGTGCCCTTTGGGCATGATGGATCCAATTTTAAATATAAATTCAATCCTTTTGGACATGATGGATCAGATCCAGCCCCTTTGGGAATGATGGATCATAGTTTAGGCATAAATTTGGTCATGGATTAGATCTAGCCCCTTTGGGCATGATGGATATTAGTTTAAATATTGATCTAGTCCTTTGGGCATGATGGATCTAATCTGTCCCCTTTGGGTATGATAAATCTTAGTTTAAATATAGATCCAATCCTTTTAAACATGATGGATCTGAGTTAGGCATGATGGATCTTAGTTTAAATCATATGTCAGTTTTGATTGGAGAAATTTTCTCCTTGACAGAGCATTTTCCTTCCATTGTACGGCTTATAAAATTACACTTATTTTCATGGAACATTTTTTTAGGTGAGTACTTTCACTTATTTCTCTGCCATATTTTCAATGTAGAGTATCTTTTTAATTGATCATCTCAAATTTTATTTTGAGTTTTGCATTTTTATGCATAACATCTCTTGAGATTTTGTCCATTTATATGGGGCATGGGTCTTATCCCTTTTGCATCAATGAGTTGATAAGCTCCCCCTTCATAGAATTTTTAAATGATGTATGGTCCTTCCTAATTTGTGTCAAATTTTTCACCGATTCACTGATATAGAATGATAGGCCTTTTATGTACCAGTACTAGTTCACCTACTTTGAAGCTTTAGGAAAACATGACTATTATGGGCTCGAGTCATTATTATTCTATACATTTTTAGACTCTATTGATCTTGCTTTCATAATTCATTGAGAGCCTCTAGCTCTTCGAGTCATATTTGAACACTTTCTTCCATTGAAGGTTCATTTTTAATGGCTATACGGAGTGACGGTAGCTCCACTTCAAGGGGCAGTATCACTTCTGCTCTGAAGACTAATGAGTATGACCTTGCATGTGTACCCATTTTGTATGTGGTATGGTATGCCCATAATGCTTCTGTTAATTTGTCATGCCATTCCTTTTTTATTTTTATAGAGAATTTGTTTGAACAGCTTAGTCAACATCTTGTTGAATGCTTCAACAAGACCATTGGCTTTGGGGTTGTAAATTGAAGAGTACTGCCAATCTATCTTGTATTTCTCAATAAAGTGATAAACTTTGCCATTCTTGGATGCAGTGCCATTATCTGATATAATTCTTCAAGGTACTATGAATCCGTAAATGATATGATCTCAAAAGAACTTCACTATATTGTCACACTAACTTCTTCTAAAGGGCTCACTTTTTTCCATTTGGAGAAGCTATCAATTTTGGCTAGAATGAAATGATGTCCCCTATATGATGGAAGATCTACCAAGCCTATTATATCAGTTCTTCAACTTTTGAATGGCCGTGATGCCACCGTTGGATGTAATGCATTAGGTGATTGATGCCACATGTTTGCATATATTTGACATTGATGACATCGTTTGTCATGTTCCATGCAGTCTTGCACCATGCTGGGCTAATAATACCACATCCATTTAACTTTTATTTTTATTTTAGGACCAGATTTATGTGCACCACATAATCCTTCATAGACTTCAACCATTATTATTTTGGCTTCATCTAGTCTTGGGCATCTCAACCACATTTGGTCAAATGAGTGCCTGTATAATGCATTACTCACAAGAGCATATCACAATACTCTTTGTGAGATATGATGAGCCTTTGACTTTTGTTTTTGGCCATCCACCTCCTTTAAGATAGGTGATGAATGGTTCTCTCCAATCTTCTTCTTCTATTATTGTAGACATTTTTTGGCTTTGTTTAAGGTTGATGCCAATGCTATCCTACTTTATAATGTTATAATAGTTGGCTCTCTCTTTGAGTTTATCATTTCCTTAGCTAATTTAGCTAAAGCATCATCTTTACCATTATCCTAACATGCCACTCTTGTAATCGTTATTTCATTGATTTGCTTGAGGAGCTCCAAGAATATAATGCTAATTTAGGCTTATTTATCTTGAATGTTCTTATTATCTATCAAATTATGAGTTATAAATCTTAGTAAGCATGAAGTTTCTTAATCTTCATGTTAATTACAAGTTCTAGGCTTGCAATTAATGCTTTATATTCAGTCTCATTATTGGTTTGAGGTTTCGTTAAACTATATGAATATTTGAGAATATCACCTTGTAGTTTCATAAATACTAATCCGATCCTGACATATACCGTAGGTAAACCACACAGCTTACTTTGCTTTATTGATGAAGCTCTATCAAAGTAGAGTTCCCATTTTGATGGTTGTTGAACTTCTTCAACTTTAAAGATTTGCTTATAAAAAAAATCACTCTTGAGCAGGGAATTTACTAGTAAGGCATGAGCAGCTAGGAAGTTAGCCAGAGCTTGTCCTTTTACTACTTTTTATGGAAAATATATTATATCAAATTAAAGTAATAGAACTGCCCACTTAGCTTAATGGCTCGTCAGAGGCAGTCGAATCATTAGAAATTTTACAAGGTTGACTTAGGATATCAATGTTATCTTATGTGATAACATATAGTACCGTAGTTTTTGAGTGCGGATATCAATGCTAAACACTACTTTTCAATAGGAGAATATGTTATTTTAGCTATTATTAGACGTCAACTTATGTAATACATGGCATTTTCCTTTCCTTCTTTATTATCTTGAGTTAGCAGAACTCCTAATGATTCTTCTAGGGATGATATATACAGTATAAGAGACTTCTTAGTTATTAGTGCTACTAAAATTGGGGGATTCAACATATTTTAGGCTATCAAATGCTCTTGATAAGCATCATCCCATACAAAATGTGCATTCCTTTTCTTCAATCATGCAAAATATTGGCATTTCCCTGGTAGGTTAGAAATGAACTTTTTGACGTAATCCAATCTGCCTTGTAATGAGCATAACTACTTTGATATTTTAAATGATGGCATTTTTTACCATCTTTATTTTAGAGGGATCAATTTCAATCCATCTATGATGCATAATGAAGCTTAGGAATTTTTCAAAAGTTAAACCAAAAGCACATTTTAGCGGGTTCATCTTCAAGTTGAAACTCTGAATTCTTTCGAATACAACTTTGAGATCATTTATGTGCTCACTTTGATCTTTGCTTATTACGACCAAATCCTTGACATAACATTCCACATATCTATGTATGTGGTTGTCAAAGATATGAGTCATCGCTCTTTGGTATGTAGCATTGACATTCTTTAGGCTAAATGGCATTACCTTGTAGCAATATATACCGATTGGTGTGCAAAAGGATGTATGTTTTTTATTTCTTAGGGCCATATTTATTTGATTATAGCCTGATGAACCATCCATGAAAGAGAACATATCATAGTTTGATGTGTTATCAACCATGAGTTCTACAATAGGTAATGGGAAGTCATCTTTTGGGCATACTTCATTTAAGTCCCTGAAGTTGATGCAAATATAAATTTGTCCATTCTTCTTCTTAATTGAGAAAATATTGGCAATTTAGTCAGCATATGTTTTCTCCTAGATGAATCCTACTTTGATGAGATTTTTGGTTGCAGCGACAACTTACTATTCAATTTCTAATTGCATTCATCACGATGCTTGTTTTATAGGTGGGACATGGCTTAATGGCAAGTTTATGTATGACCACATCTAGTGATAGGCCTGGCATTTCACTGTAGTTCCTTGTGAAGAAATCTCTATACTCATAGAGTAGTGCTTTTTTTTTCTTCTATCCTTTTCAGTGTGAGGTTATCATTACCAAAGTCGGTTCATCACTTCCTTTGGGGCCTCTTTGAGGTAAATAATTATATCTTCTTCAAAGATGCCCTTATTTTTGAATGAAGCATCCCTTAGTTCATCTATGCTTTCTACAAGAACTTCTTCTTTGTAGGATAAAAAAGATTCCAAGTTCATCTATGCTTTCTACAAGAACTTCTTCTTTGTAGGATAAAAGATTCCAAAGTTTGTTGTCCTTGTTCATTAAACCCTTGTAGAAATACTATCCCTTTATCAAAATAGCAAGCATTTAAAGCTAGCGCTCATAATGTTTTAGTCATTATAAGATTGGCCAAAGCATCGAGATCAATCGATATCCTTTTTATGTGAACAAAATTACTTTGAGCTATAACATAAAGGAGTTGATTATGCTCGATTGTCCATAATAATAGGTCATTCTTAATGAATGTAATGGTTACTGATTTCTTGGAGGTTAAATCCTCTTTCATCTTCTTTTTTATGAAGAATGTTTCATATCATTTTGGATTTTATAGAGCTTTGATTAATATCTCACGTATATCCTTAGATAATATGAGAGCATAAAAAATGCTTAGCATGTTAGGGAGATTGCATAAGTGTACCAAAATATTATCGTCAACCCTTATCTTGGTAGACTATTAAGGTTTAATTGGTAGTGGAGGTAAAGCATTTTCATTGACTTGGATTTATTTGGCTTTGTCATTAGCTTTCTATTATGGAGGTAGAGGAATTCTTATTCCTCTTTTTGGCTAGACTTGGGTCACCTCTTCTGTCTAATCTCATTTATTAGAAGAAGTCTCTGAATTCTGTGTTTCTTTAAAGTGTTCAGAGTTCTTAGTGCTTTCCAAATTATTACCAAACCTATGACATAATTTCTTCGAGCCTGACCTAACAATCCTTTTTGTATGTTTCAATCTAGGAAAGCATAATTCCCCTTCAATGTTAGTTGAAGTTACAACCATGTTCATGGTGCGATAAGTTTCTGTCAAGACTTTTTCAAAAAATTTTGCACCAAGTTTTAAATGGGTCAAGTATTCTTCCAGCTTAATAGGTCTTCTAGGAGGTTGTTCATATTCTTGTAAAGACTAAATCATTTTTTGTGTTTTAGATTTTGATTTTCTTGATTTTCTTTTTTCCTTCATTTTATGGGGCTTTGACGAAGAAGCCTAACCTTTTTTTTTGTTAGCTTCTCTTTATTATATATAAATTGCCTCCTATTGGGGAAGAACTTCCTTGGATCCACATCAAGCTCCAAAGAAATCTTCCATCGAATACATTCTATAGCCGCAAGAATGTTGATCATCCATTTGGCCTTTTTGGAGGTGAAGGTTTCCCAACCACCTTCTTCTTCTTCTTGCCTTTAGGTGCTTAGTCTTTGTTAGTAGTCATACTTTAAGATCCAGCTGGCTTAGTAGTTTTGCCTTTTATAACATGGACTAGGTGATCTAAGATAACCTTCACCTTTTCCTTTTTGGGATGCATCAACATTGTATCTGAGAAGGAGAGTTCTTCATTTTGATAACTTTTCTCTACCCAACCTTTGAAGATAAAATAGTCTTCGAATGGGTGGCTTATGAGCCTATGAATGGACAAAGTTGGGATCATCAACTTTGTCCACTTAATCTAGCCATCTTGGCTCTGGTAATTTTAGTTCCAACTTTAAGGCATATATGATGATCTTAGAGTACATTCTCTTTTTAATGAGTACTTCTTAGACATCTTTATTGAAGGGTTAACCTTTTATTCTTATCTTTAGTCAGCTTTGTCACTGATCATGAAGTTGTCGCACCTCCATTCCCTTCTTTATCAATCACGAATTTGAATGTTGTGTTTATGTCATTCTGTTTCATTTCATTCGACCTTGGTTGTTTACCTTTTCCAAAGGGATTGTTGTAATTGGTGCTGAGCTCTTTTTGCTTAGGTAATCTCTCAAATTTGGCCACATGATCCAATAGTTCTTAGAGCCATTTGATTGTGGCCAGGGCTAGATATGGAGCCATTTGATCATCGATATTCCCCATGAGGAGTTCTACTGCATGTTCCTTTGTGAGTTGCTGGTCATACTTCATGCTGAGGTTCTTCCATCTAATAATGTATTTTTTGACACTCTCATCTCTCCTTCTCTTTTCCAAGGCAAGATCTACTACTATTACCTTTTGGTTGCTCTAGCAAATCTCTTAATAAAGAGTATCTTCAATTTGGCCAATATTTTTATCGAGTCATTGGGTAACTTAGCATACCACTCAATGGCCATATTGGTGATACTGCTAATGGATTATCATAGTAGTAGGGCATCATTTTCTCTTATATTCTCACATGTAGCTTTAAACTAGGCTAAATGCTATCATAGATTTTCTATGCCTATGAATGCATTGAATTTCAGCACAACATATACTTCAAGGTACAATATTTGATCATATTCGACTGAGTATGATAGGCTTTTCCCAACTAACTGCTTCGTGCTTTTTGAAGCCATAACTACTTTGACCTTTTGACTTATAAGGTCTTCCATTTTAGATTTGGTGAAAATATCTACTTCTTGATGGATATTTTATGTAGCCTTTCCTGGGGCTTCTTGTCTTTGTGTTAGGACCATTAGAAACTTGGATGTAGTATTTTGTATAGCCCCAATTTCAGTGAGGTTAATCATTTTTGGAGGATCCCTTAGAGGTATATGCTGCGTTGTAGTCACAATTAAATTAAGCTAACCAAACAAATCTTACATTAGATCATTCATTTCATTAAGGAAAGCATTGAGTTGACTGATCTCTTGATCTCCTTGTTGTAGTTGAGAGCACATTTTTAATTGTAATCTTGTTACAACGTCTGTTAGCCAACTTTTCTATTACTTCAACCTCTACTCAGGTTGTTGATGATTAGGGTTCTCTTGGTGTCTTCCTTCATCTTGTTATTTGAGCAGCACATTTTTATCTTGCAAGCATGTGTCAACCATACAAATAGTTTTGACCTCCATGTGATTGATATCGTCCTTACTGTGAAGGTTTGGAAATGATTGCTCTTCATTAGTTAGAAATTTTTCATCTTCCCAGAAGAGTCAATTGTTATCTTCATCATCTGTTGGTTGATTTTTGTTAGACCAACAATTCTAATTGATGATGGGAGAATATACTCCTTCAGCATCTAGCAAAGTGAGTTTACGATTAATGATTTGGGCTTCTTTTAGTACCCAAATCGATCAGGACCTCTTATGGGTGGATCTCTGGGTATATGTCCTAAATGTCACACCCTAGAGTTCACTAGATATATATAGTCATCTCTCAGTATATGTCTTAGATCTCTAAGTATTTCTTTTGACCCATCTAAGTGGATCAAAGTTATTTCTAGTGGGCACATTAGCTTCCACCAGTGGGTCAGATTATCACTCAGCATGTATAGGCAATCCAACAGCACTGTGGGTAGCATTACATTTTATGTGGGCCCTCCTAAATGTTTTGGTGCCTGAGGCAGATGCTTCATAGTCATTTGTGCTCAGGGCAATGGTAGCATCATGTGGGATAGTATGTTCTCGTGAGGCATTGCTGAGTGGGTTGACTATAAAGGACTTCATTTTAGGATGAGCGGCCTTCCTGTCCTCAGCGGGGGTGGTTGGCATTGCCTTTGATAACCTCTCAAAAATAAAAAGCACATTTTAAGTTTAGGGCTTTGGAGTTGGGAGCATGTGGGATGACCATGTTCAGTCGCTTCCCCTTGGTGAATTCCTTTGGCATTCCAGTGCTCTTGGTTGCAGGCTTAGTGACAAATCTAACTGGTAAGAATTAGACAACCTCTGAGATCATTTCAAACTGAAGAGTAGCCCCAGTAGAACCAACATTGATTACTCCCTAAGAGAATCTTATTATGGATCCTTCATTGAGCTTTATAGTCATCAAATTCTTAATATTTGTTATTGAGAAACCTAATCATAGATCTTAAAATTTTAAAATATTATAATGCTTTATCTATGATGACACCATATATTTTCAACCAAAATTGGAGAGGGAACTGATCCTTAGAGGAGTCACAAAAATATTATCACTCTGAAAGAACAACATGGAGGGTGCGCTCCATAATCTTTGTTAGGATGGGGTAGGTGCATGTTCTTTCATAAGGCAGATTGATATATATTCAACTAGATTTCTCCTAATATTATGTAAGGGTTTGTTTAAATCTAGGTTCTACTATCTATGGACATAAGCCTCCAAGTTAATTACCCCTCTTACCACATTAAGAGAGTGCTCTTGGTTAAGGTTGGAAACAAATAGATTAATTTGATATGCATTGGTGTCTTTAGAGATGTGTGTGGCATAGATGACTGTCATGTATAATTTACAAAGTGAATAAAGTGATTGGGCTTATATCCCTTTGGAATGTGAAGATATAATTTAAATATTCACACTATGAGAAGTATAATCATTTAATGCATATCATTTGGAGAATAATGAAAGAAGACATTATGTAGATTAAAGAATATGTTAAGGGGGATGAGATAACCCTAATCATGATCCCATGATTTCATCATCCTGGGCTATCATGGCCCCTAGTCTACTTAATCAAAAAAATTATTTCTGACTAAATAATTCTTAATAATAGCCATGGGCTACATTGTTCAAGATATTCTTATAGACCTGTGGTGATATTTACCTAAGAAGATTAATTAAATTCAACCTTAGCTAACATAAGTCTTTTTGCATATTAAACATATTCCATGAATCATAGCTTAAGGGGCAAAGCCATTAGGGAACATACAAACTATTACTATGACTGAAATACAGTGGAGTTATATGGATGTCAAGCCACCCAATCAGAGGTTTTGGTCATATCCACATTTATTGTGGTGCCATTTGACAGCATAACCACATAGAAAGAGGACACATGCCATATTTTTACTAGCATGAGATTATTTTATATGAGCGTATCTATATTTATTTGACATAGGATTTTTTCTAAGCATAGGTTTTCTTAGCTTATCATCCCTGATAAATAATGATGGATGGATAGATGATTGTTTACTTTAAGTTATATCGAATGATGTACTTCATTTAATTTAAACATATCCCCTCCATATGAATTTTACAATTGACATGGCCATCATTGGGGAAAGATTAGGTTTTGGTAACCTGGACCCAGTCATAGGACCCAACCAGAGAATTATCCCACCCAACATCCTCTTATGCTAGAGTTAGATTTTTTATGCATATGTCGAGGAACATGCAGGAAATTCAAGCTTATTTTAACCTCGAAGTATTCTCACGTAGTAGATTTAGATTCTTATTACTATGTAGGACCCATGCCATTTATTCATAAATATATCTAGCATAGCACCTCAGCACTACAAATGTGATGCCTCAATGCTGTAGCTCCAATTTAATTGTGTTGCATGGTCAGCACCATGGTGCTAATGTCATTTATCCTATTGATCACCATATTGGTGCCTCAACACTGATATTGTAGCACTGTATTGCCAGTCAAAAGTTAGTTTAGGATAATTGATAGTCGTTCATGCTAGTTAATGACATGGATGAAATTTTTGACTAGCATCATGGCTCCGTGTCAGAGAAACACAGTGCTACATCAATGCGACATGTTATTTTCTGTATAAGAATTTATGGTAATTAATGTCCCTTTTCGATCGGTGTTGTAACTGCATTTACCATCTGACTAGCACTACAGCATTGCATCTAAGCGTCATAGTGTTAGGCTACTATCTTAGAAACCAAGAAGATAGTGCCTTGGCGTTGTCTTTGCGGCATCACAGTGCTAGGATCAGCTTATAAATAGGCCCCTTGGGCAGCCAAAAATTTCACTTTGCATTCCCTTTAGAGCCTTCCCTTAGATTATTTTCCTCTCTCTCTCTCTCTCTCTCTCTCTCTCTCTCTCTCTCTCTCTCTTAATTTATATTTTATATACACCATGCTAATAAAATATGTTAGTAAGGGCAAGAAGAAGGCATCGTCAATGACACTAACAGGTTTGTTAGTCATGATGTCGAGGAGAGGTACCATGAGGCCCTCATACACAAGCATCTAATCCTGGAGAGGAGCTTCTACAATCTAGATGGGTGCATGGAGAGGATCATTCTGGAGCGAGGCTAGGAAAAATTGGCTTATGATAATAAATTTGATTTCATCCCCTTAATGCAACCATTTTTTGCCAATGTGTAGGAGCACCAAAATAATCAAGTTTTCATCCAAGAAAAACTATTAAGTTTTTCTAGTACTTTAATAGGCGAGAGATGGATTTCATATGAGAGAGAGTCAATCTTCTAGAAAACACTAGTTCGTGGAAGAAAGAACTATAAGAAATATCAGAGAGAATTAGTTAATAAGTTGAGAGGGGAATTGGAAGAAGAAGGGGAAATTTTCCCAATTTTTATAGAGTTTTTTCCACTAGTGTGTTGGTTTTTTACTCCATAACCATTCACTTCGCTCCCCTGAGTAGTTAGCAGTCATGGGGAGGGAATGACAGTTCTTTCTTGCTTTTTTAAACTATAGATCGTGGTCACAGTACCTCGACGCTGTCATGGTAGCACCACGGTGTCAAACCATCAACTCACCAACTGAACTAACAGTTATCCTTCTAGAAGGAATGTTTTAGCACTACGATGCAACACTCAGAGTGCCATAGTACTATTGCCAAATAATTAATTATTTGCATTTTTTAGTTCAAACAAAAATTTATTCAAATTACTTTCATAACTATCCCATATTTTTCTAAATTAAAAAAAAATCATTTATTTGAATATTTAATTTGAAATATTTTTGAATTCAAATTGAATATTCTCTTGATTACATGTTCAAATTTTAACTTAGCTTTTTATGGAATGTTTTTGGCTGATATGATATTTTAATTGAGCTTATTTGACTTAAGTTGAATTTATTTAAGTTAATTTATATTAAATTAAATTAAGCCATGGAATTATCATATTTTCAATTTTTGCTTAATTTTAAAAACATCCCATGGACAATCACATTATAAATTGAAATTAAATGAATCTCATGATAAATATTAATTTAAAATCTCCAAATATATGATTCATCATCATTTGAATTTGAATTGAATTACTAAAATATATTTAATCTATATTTGGAAATAAGCTTGGCCAAATTTCCATAATTTCTCTTGGATTTAATTTAATGTATTTTAGAATCATCTTTTTCTTCTTTCATTCAATCAAGTTCAATTGATTGAATATTCCATGATATTACATTGAATTCAAATTGTATCCCATCATAGAAACTCTTTTGGCTGACCCTATCATGCCAATCTAATTAATCATATTTCAGATTTTTTTTCCTTCAAACCTCCCTTGGTTGAATTTCCCTCTTGATTAAATTTAATTGATTCAATTGAATTACTTACCATTTGGAACTCCCTCTTCCTTGCCTTGGCCAAAATTTCTCTCATGGAAATAGAAATTTAAATTGATTAATTCAAATCAACTCTTCTTACGAAATAGGATTTCCCTCTTCTTTGCTTTGGTTGAACCCTTCATTATGTAAATTACTTCTATTTTTAATTTATTTTTGTTTATTCAATTTCAAATATCTTTTTTTGCCTATTATTTTCTGCTTGGCTGACATGCATTGACCTCTCAACCTATATATGTAGTTCTTTAGACTAGGGTTACTTCTTCTTGGATTTGTTTCTCCTCTTGGTTGAACCTTTGCAAAAAGTTTCCCTTGGAGATTTCTCTTGGTTAATCAAGTGCTAACCTCTTCAACATCTTTCCTCTTCCTTCCTTCAAGTGATTACTTTAACGTTTAAACAAAAGAACTTGGGGGATTGGTGGATTTCCATGTGGGTGGAAGCATAATAAGGTGCAATCATCTTTTTGTGATTTTACATGCTAAGTGACCTTGTTCTCCTTCTTAACTTGAGTTTATTATGCATTTGGTTAATTTGGTTTATGCTTAACTTATCTATTCCTATATTTTGTCAAGTTGGCCAAAAGCTCTGTGGTTGATTGATTAAAGTTTGTTATTGCAATTTGTTTTCTCTTCTTTACTCCTACATATTCTAAAGTGAGATTATTTCATATACAATACTTGTGAGTAATAGTTTTATTACTTCTAAATGATCTCATCTTTTGTATAAATAATAATTCTTTTAAAAGATAATTCATTTGGGTTTATGTGCTTCCATATTGCATATACATTTGATATTTCCTAAACTCAAGTCTCTTTGTAATAATTTGAGTGTTTTAGATTTTAAAATCATCATTGTGCTACATTTTAAATCATTAACTAAATCATTTTAATTCCAAGTTTTTACATTCTTTTCAAAAAACTTTTAAGGTTTAATTTATATCATATACATATTTCAAGCTTAATCATTGCATTCATGTTTAAACATCAATTAAAGTGAGATATCTTACTTACTTTTGTTTTCACTTTCCTTAATATTATTGTAGTTGGATTTCAAGAGCAAAATTATTTTAAAATTGAGAGTTAGATACTTTCATATTCCTCTTCCTTATTTTTTTATTAGGTTGTACTTGCCCATTAAGGAAGGTATGTGTTAGGTTGTACTTGCCCGTGAAGGAGAATACGAGAGATTTGTTGTAATCTCAATTTTATTTTAGTGAATTCCTAGCCTAGGTGGCTAGGCGAGGCCAGTTTTAGGGCTTGGTCAAACCAGATAAAAATCTTTTTGTTCTCTTTTTTTATTTTCCTGTACTTTACTTATCTTCTATTGCTAATTATTATTTCATTTCACCAAAACATTATCATTAAGTACATAAGATTTGTTGTAATCTCAACTTTGTTTTAGTGAATTCCTAGCCTAGGTGGCTAGGCAAGGGCAATTTTGGTGTTTGGTTGAACCACATAAAAATCTTTATGTTCTCTTTCTTTATTTTCTTGAACTTTACTTATCTAGTTTGGCTAATTGTTGTTTCATTTCACAAAAACATTATCATTATGTATTTAAGTTCTCTTCAAAAGTTTAAAATTAATTTTTAAAACCCAATTCACCACCACCACCACCCCCTCCCCCCTCCCCTACCCACCCACACTCTTTTTTTGGTGTTATAAATGAGTAACAATCAGTACTAGAGCTTCTACTCAGTTTATGGCTTAATATTCCTGAGTTGATCATTATGACACTTCAAATGGTTCTTTGCCCTTTTGATGATAAAAGCTATTATGCGCCTATGTTTGATTAAACTAATTTTGATATATGGAAAGTTAGATTTTTATGGTTTTTACTACGTATTGATTCCAGAATTTGGTATATCTATTTAAATGGTAGCTTATCTTCTATTTCAGAAAGTGATTTAATTCTTTTAAATGAAAAACAATTTTATACTTTTATAAAAAATCTCTTCTTGGTGAGCTTTCTTATTTATTATCTTTTAAATCTGGAAAAGATATACGTGATTCTCTCACTTCGCTATCAAGGTGTGACTGTAAGACAAGTGAGAAAACTTTTTTACAAGAAAAGGAAATTCTTATTGAGAATTCCATAAAATTAAATTCAAAGCCCTAAGTGCATGCCTTTGGTCTCAAAAAGAGTAAGAAGAGAAATAAGAAAGGCGAAGGAAAGGAGAATAAAAAAGATTTTAGGAAAAGTCTTATGGTGCTTACAGAAAAAGAAGAAAAAGAGCTTTCAACTATATCCCTCAAGGCAGCTACCCAAAGCTTCGATTTTCAAATTGATTATGATGATGACCCTAAGGTAAAAAATTTATCTTATGAAGAGTTATCCAATGTCTTTAATGAATTAGTGGATATTTATCATAAATTGAAAAAGAAATACATTTCTACTAAAAGAAAATCTAGAAGTTTTAAAGTAAATATTGATACTTTGATGAAAGAAAATGAGACACTTTTAATAGATACTCAAAAATCTCATGATATGATTTATTTTTTTGAAATTGAAGTATCTTTATTAAGTACCAAATTTAATGCTTTTCTAAGTGATTTATCTAGTACTTCTACATCTTGTTGTCATGATGAGCTTATTTTTGAAATGAGATTTTTAGATGATGAAAACAAAGTATTGAAAGATGAGTTATTTTCTAGAAATAAAGTGGAACATGATTTACATATTAAGATTGAAAATTTAAAAGTTGAGAATACTAATATTATAAACAAATTAAATGACGTATATTTATCTCATACAAGTTCTAGTTGCTCACATGCTTTACATTCAAATCCATCCATGTTTTGCAAGTAATATTCATGTTATTCACATGCTTTAAATAATTGTACATCTCACAAACATGTTAGTTCATTCTCTAAAATTAAACCTAGAAGTTATATTTCATTTATGCATGTTTTTCCAAATTTTACTTATACTTATTATTGTAGAAAATTTTATGTTTTATATGTTTGTTCAATTAGGAGATCCATGCAATTAAATGCTTCATCTCCACATAGTTGAACTTCTAAGGGAACTAGTTTGCAATGCCCATCATCTACTTATGCAAATATTTATAATGCTACTAACGTTAAAGGATCCAAGCTTGCTTGGATACCAAAAGCTAAAAAATAAGAATATATTGGAGGTTTGTCTTCATGGAAGACCGGTGAAGACAAGTCATCAATTCAAGTATACAAAAGCAAAATTAAATTACAAAGATATACAAGAAGGAATGGCATGAGGTAAAGTATTTTGTAATGTTCATTAATACATTCCATACATATATTTAGGTCCTTATATTAGTTATGTTTCATTCATGCTTAACTAATCTATTTAAGCTTTATGTTCTATATTTTTAATGAATGAATAGTTTGAAAACAAAAATTGAAAATATTTTATAAATTTTATAAATTTCACATATTATTCAATTTCTTATGGCTTTAACATTTCATAGGTTTTATGAGTTTTATAATGTTTTACAAGAGAATGATTTTATTTATCAAGATTTGTATTTATATTTTAACCTTTGAACTAGATTAGTTTGTAGTTTTGAAGATAAAATGGTTTACTTAATTGATATTTACAACTTATATGTGATTTGATCTCTTATGCCCCTAGTCAATAAAATATGATTTTTTTTGTTTATTGATTTTATAAAACTTATTCAACGTATGTTTTGTGATCCATAGCTCAATATGCTTATTTTGAAACTCATCATCATTTCTTTATATAGTTCATGCTTATTAATTTACCTTAGATTATATTAAAAAATGGATATGATTGAAAAAATTAGCTTGTATCCATTAATTTAGAATAAATATGAAATTAGCTTTATGAATCATTTTTGCATGATTAGAAATTCTATTGTAATTTCAATCTTCATCATTCATGCAAGTCCATAATTTTTAGCCTTTATTCTTCAATTAACATTTAATACAGTTATGTTTGATTTGATGATAAGATAATTTTGGTTGGTATCTTAAGTTGTCATTTCTTTTAAAGTATTGTTCATTTTCAATTGTAAAAATGTGAAATATTAAAATTTCTTGAAATGTTGCTAAAATTTTATTTTTGATACTTATTTGAATCTATCATATTCTTAATTATATATTTTCATAAATATAGATATTTTTTAAGTTAGTTTCATATAAAATTTTTATATTTAGTATTCATTAAATAAGTGGAGAATATCAAGCATGTTAATCATTAATTATTTTATCCTCTCATGCTAATATTTACTCTTGTACTTAATTTAAGGGGAGAACTTTATCAATATAGCCAACTTCTATTTTATTGTGAACCTTTTGATGATGTTAAAAGGGGGAGAAATATTGATGTCAGTGTATATCACAACTGATGTTGGCTAGACTTTAAATTTCTTACATAAGAGTTTAGTGAGTGAGAGAAATATCTTTTTATTATTATAATTATTCTTCACACCAACATTGGTTTGTCATCATCAAATAAGGGGAGATCGTTGACTACACACCTTGTTTATCTCACCATTTGATTTGATGATAACAAACCTTATGTGATAATAACTAATTATTTATTTGCAAGATAAATTATCCACATTAATTATTATGAATGTCATTCTTAATTTATATTTCTATTGATGATAAATATATAATCTTGATGCTACTAGGAAAAATTCTTCACTTCCTGGTTCTTCAATTAAGTTAGAATGCTAAAGCTATTGGACATGAACTAGGTGAGAATTTTTCTATGAATAACTATATTAAGGTAAATGAAATACTCACTAAAATAAGATATATCATTCATTTATTTTAAAATAATCTATTTTAAATTATTCATAAACACTATATTTCACATTACAATTATTCTTTAAAATTATTTATTTTTAGATAATGTGAACTAAATGCATAAACCATGTTACGCTTATTATGCTTCCATGCAACTTAAATTAAGTTCACATCACATTAAATTATTTCCATGCTAAAATATATTCAATATTTATTTATTATTTGAATAAAATTCAATTATCCTTTGTATTATTTTCTCTCTCTTATTATTCTAGTTTTCTCTCTCCTATCCTATTTTTCATCCTAAACCTTTTTGTATGAATTGTTTCATGATTATTTGCTAAAAAGTTAGTTCCGAGTTATTCAAATTATTTTCACAATTACCTCATACTTTTTTAAGTTAAAACTTTATTTATTTGAATCTTTAATTTGAATCATTTTTGAATTCAATTTGAATATTCTCTTGATTACATGTGCAAATTTGAACTTAGCTTTTTATAGAATGTTTATGGTTGATTGTATGCTGTTTTAATTGAGCTAATTTAAGTTAATTTAAATTTATTTGATTTATTTGAAATTAAATTAAATTAAGCCATGAAATTATCTTATTTTTAATTTTTGCTTAATTTTGCAAACTTCCTATGGCCAACCACAACATAATTTAAATTTATATGAATCAAATGATATATATTGATTTAAAACTCCAAATATATGATTTGTCATCTTTTGAATTTGAATTGAATTATTAAAATTGATTTAATCCATATTTTGAAACAAGCTTGGCTGAATTTTCATAGTTTCCCTTGGATTTAATTTAATGTATTATAGAATTATCTCTTTCCTTCTTTCATTCAATCAAGTTCAATTGATTAAATATTAACCTTAATCGAAAGTGCTCTCCTACTATAGTAAGAGGGCAATTAACTTTGAAGGCTTGCATTCATAGGAAGTGAAGCCCATATCTAAATAAACCTAAATGTAATGTTAGGTAAAATCTGGTTGAATATATATCAATCTACCTCATGAGAAAATATACTCCTAACCATCTCAATAAATATGACAGAGAGCATCCTCAAAGTTTTTTTTTTAGTGATCAGATTTCTAGTGACTTTGATGGGGATTACTTTTCTCTCAATCTATGGTTGGAAAATTTAAAATACATGGTATTATCATAGACTATAATTTCAGAGTATATTCTTTCATAAAAAGCTTAGGTTCGTAAATCCTAGCAGAACCTAACTTTAGATCTACAACCAGGTGTGTCAAATAGAAAACATCAAGAATATGATGAATATTAGACACTGTGAGAGATCCACGGTAAGATTCCCTCAAGCAATGATCAATGTTGGTTCTATTGTAGCTACTCTCTAGTTTAGAATAATCTCAGAGGTTATCCAATTTTTGCCAGTTAAACATATCACTAAGCCCATAGTCAAGGGCACTAGAATACCAAATGAATTCAACAAAGGAAAAAGGTAGAACATAATCATTTCAAACATACCCAACAAAGGATAATGAGTCTTTATATACCATAGTATTCTCCCCTAAACAACATTATTGAAAAAAATGTGTACACCATGTAGAGTTTAGGAATTTTTTATTTGGATGATCAAATATGTCATTAAGGAATAAATATATTATCTCAAAAGATAAACATGTTATCCTGTAATGGATTCAATCATTTAATAAAAGACTCCTGTGGCTAATGGGTCTTTCATGTACCACAGATTTTCCCCTCATCTATATGGAAGGTAGAACAAGGTTTCTTTTAAATTGGGTTCATGGCTCCCTGTAGAGGCAAGCCCCTATAATTAATTACATCTTAAGAATTGTCTCTTCCTAAGAATACTCTTGATTAAAGAAATAAGTTTTATTTTCTAAAGATATCTAAGTTGGTTTTCAAAGGATTGATTTTTGGAATTTTCAATTGGGATTGATTCAAACTAGAGACAGTTCTATTTAAATCCAAAAGCAATGAACTAGAAAATGCCTATTAATATTGGGATGCTTAGTAGGAACTTTAACTATCCTATCATTGGGCTTTAAATTTTGAAATTTTTTTTTAAAATTTTGAGTTGATATTTTCTTAGAAATTTGGGCTTAGTTTGTAGCAGTATAAGACTGTAGAAATGCTTAGGGTTGAAGACTTATTCTAAGAAGGATGCTTTAGAACTTAGTCTACAAGTGCTTCTAGCTCAAGTTAAATGCTCAATTTAATTTTATTTTGAGAATTATCAGCCATTCCTATCACTTGAGAGAACTAACCCTATCATTTGAGAGAACTAACCTTAGCCCAGACTCTTCTGGAGATACAACTCGCCTAGAGAGGCTGCCAGCTAACACCACCTAAGTAAATTTTAAATTCATTAAGCTAAGTCTTATGAATGCAAGATGGCTAGGCTATTACATTTTAGGAAAGGAATTTAGGGATCCTAGACTCACTCCCTTATCCATAAAATCATGTAGGGTATGACATGCATCTAACTAATACACATTTTTCAAAGTTTTAAATATTTTGATTCATAATTTATTTGAGGTCTTGGGTATACCTTTTATGTCTACATGCCATGCAACTAGAATGGTTATGGGCCAAATCGATAATAGAAGGCAAAATTTCCCAAGAAGGTGGTCATCCTCACAAGTTAGATGCCCCATATGTGCAATGGGAGAAGTCGCCCAATTCATGGATTGAAGCAGTATGATTTCATGGTTTCAAAACCTAATTAGTTTCTAATTAATTTTATATTTTTCCTAAGACTTTAGTTTATGTGAAGTTTCAATTTTTTTCTTTAGGTTTATTTAAGTTGTTTAGATTTAAGTTGGGTATAAAATTAATTTTTCCCATTGAGCCTAATCATCCAGGCATTTAATCATAGGAAAGCACAATATAGGAAGAAATATAGAAAAGCAGGTTGATTCTATTACACAACATAAATAAATCAAGCCAATTTTAATTTAATAAAATAGGCCAATGTGGTCGGTTACCACTGTACACCCCATAAGAAAGTGCAAATGAGTAATTGAGCTCTACCCTTATATAGCATGACCTAGAATTACAAGTCTAGATCTATGGGTCTTCTTTTCAGGATTGCCACATTCTTATCCCATCTTATATTCCGGTAGTGCTCTTGTTAATCCTAGACCCCATAGATCCTAACCTAATTCTAAGCTCAAATCTATATTTTAAATTAAAAATTTATTTTTAAGCCCTACAAAATAAATGTTAGGAAAATATAAATACTAGACACTAGTTATATTTCACAAACATATGGACTTAGCATTAGCTGCTTGCTAAGCACACCTATCCTATAGGCTATGCATAAGGACTTAAACATACCAACAAGAAAATAATATTTTTTTTAATTTCATTTATGATTGCAATCCTTTCTAGTATAGTCTCCTGTAGAACATAATGTTAGATCTAAAAAGAATGTCCTACCATCTAGTATCACAGGCAAATAATCATAGACATGAAGTCTAAAATAGTACACCACAAAGATATGCGAAGCACATCATTTCACAACACATCACAACACATAGAATCATAAAAGAAATCACAAAATGACCTAACTTAGGTCTAGGGTTTGTGACCTAATGAACTAGTGGTGATGAGAATAAGCTTGTGTAACAAGTCTTTGCTAAGCTTTTTTTAATTTGGAGTTTGAATTTGTTTCAATTTTACCTTTGGATGCTTTCAATTCAAATTATTTAATGATTTATTTTCATTTCATTTTTGCTTTTGTTTGGTTAAAGTGAAGTTTATGTTTCCAAGAATGAAGATTAGAATGGATCCCATTTTTGGATGGAACCCATTCTATTCAACACCCTAACTCTTCATGGAATGAAATCTTCATCTTAAGATGAAGATCCATCCCAAAGGTGAAACTAAGATTCTTACGTATCTTAATTGATCCTTTTGGATTCATTTAGATGATTTGAATTTGAATTCATTTTGGATTTTAGATTAATGCTTTTCTTTGAAATTTGATTTTCATTTCATTTATTTTGGTTTGATTTGATTTTCATTCTTGGTTTAGTTTGTTCTTTAATTTAATTTGGTTTGAATTATTTTTTATTTGATTTGAATTGTGTTCATATTATTAGAAATGTCATTTTAGGTTATGAAACTGTGTTCATTCATTAGTGATTTATTAGCTAACTTACTTAAATGCATTATTGATTTAACCCAAGCATAGACATTAAGTTTCTTAACCCATAGATGGAGAACTATGTTCTGATTTAGAACATAGATTTTTGTTTCATGATTTCATGAATTTTCTTAATTAATTATTTTATTTATATTGACTTAGAAATTTAGAAATTCAACAATTCCCAATCCAAAGGTCAATTGGATTTGAAATTTTTATTGCAAGTGGCGTACCATGCTAATTTCATGTTTCTGAAGTTTCATCTTGATTAGATTCATAATTACGATGTTATTAAGGTTTTTATTATTTCATTAAAACTTAAATTAGGCCTAATTTAATGAAAATTTTTTGGTAACTTAATTTTTCCTTCATTTCTCTCTAAAAGATGTTTCCAAAGAGGGTTCATTCAAAATTTTTGAAAATTTGATTGATTTATTATGATTTAATTAATTTCAAATTATTTATTTAAATTAATAACTCAATTAATTACATAATGAAGTAATTTTGTGATTTATTTAGTTTGAATGAGTTTCGCTGATGATTTTATGTTCAATAGAATTCATTGAGTTGACTTGAGGTTATTTAATTCATTTTCTATTAATTTATTTAATTAAAATTGAGGTTTAAGATTTGAACTTTCATTTCTCATAAATTATATTGAATTAATTTTTGAATATTTTTCCAAAGGTGTGTTTTAACCTTAATTTCAATTCCGTAAAGTTTCATTTGAATTTGATTAATGGTTTGTAATTAATTAAGGTTTAAATGATTTCATTAAAACCTAAATTAAGGCTAAAATGCCCAAAATAATTTGGAAATTTTAATTTTAATGGATTCCTCTTATAAGGATGAATCCATAGAGCCCATGTATGCAATATTTGAATTTGTATTCATTACCTAATGAAATTTTGAATTTTATGTAATTTAAATTATGTTTAAATAAATTTAAAGGCAATTTACTCATTTTATAAAGGCAAGCCAATGTGGCAACCTTCGTTGCACCGTCACCATGTGGTGAGGCGTGATTTGGTCATATGGATCCCCCGTGGCATCCGTGTCCAAAGCGGTGCCATGCAAGATGATCCTCGACCATTCGATCGAAGATTAAGTAGTCCTAATTCATTTTGTGATTTCTTTAAAGAGTAAATCAAATTGTCCAACTAAATCATGGCAGCCCATTCCTAATAGAAGGATCAAACAGCAAAGATTAGATCCCATAGATCTCCGATGAGAGACGGACACTGTCCGTCATTTTTTCCAAAATTTTTATCAACCCCTATTGATTTTTGCTTCATTTTTTACTACAAAATGATTAAGGAACATTTTGAAACCCATGCATGTGGTTTGATCCATTTGGGGATCAATTTTATTTCAAAAAGGGGCAAAATTGATGGCTTAAGGAGATGGTGGTGGAACATACCTCAATTCTGGAAATTACTGATAGTGGGATTAACTCCATTAGCTTCATGTCAATGTGACGAAGGTGTGTATACAATTTGGTAGCTTGCCTCCCCATGGATTACTCCCTAGACCAACATCAGATCAAAATTTGGCGACGTTGGACGTTCTCCAGCCTCCCGGTGGTGTGGGGAAGAGGTGGTAATTTGTTTGAGGTTTCCTCGACCTCTAGAACGTGTTGGAATGTTCAATTTGATGAAAGAATCTCTCCCTTGGATTTCACCATTAATGAAGCTCAAATTCTATCAAGTTTCATTCATTTTTTGACATGCCAATGGCGAGGAGTCAAGAGAAGAGTCACCTTCTTCATCTCCTATTTTGGTGAACATCTTGGGATGAAAAGGGGGAGGGAATTGGTCCTCCCTCCCCTCTTTCCATGCTTGGTTGGGAACCTCTTTTTTGGCCATCAAGGTGACAATAATCCTTCCACCAGCAATGGTAAAGCCAGCCAAGTGGTGGACTCAATCCCTCTTAGCCTCGTGAACATGAATGGATCATGGAATGGAAGGGAGGAAGGCAATTCCTCTTCCCTTTTTCCTTGGACGAGCCATATGCTTTCTTCATCCTATTTCTTGGCTTCTCCTTTGGAGAAAGCCAATTTCTTTTTGTCTTGAGGCTTGTTTTGGTGGTCTTCAATGGATGGCAGGCCTATCCCATGTCTTTCAACCATGAGATAAAATTTAAATAGAATATGAGATTAAAGAAATCAAAGTGGACTTTGCTTCCTATAATCCCTCTTTCACATTGGATAAGTTTATCATGTTGGTTTGACTTAGATTTGATTAATTTAATTAAGATTACTTGGCAACCTCTATTAATCCATGCTATGATGAATTTAAATAAGTTCCATAGGTTTCATTTCAAGTTGAATCCATTTGGTGATTAATCTTTGCATTAGAATTAGTTTAAGTTTCAAATGCTTTAACCACCATTAATTGGTTTTAAATTTGATTTAGACTATCCTTATTGTCCATCGGAAGATTAGGAATTGACTTAACCCATGCCACATGAAGGTTTAGCCCAACTCCAAGTCAACTTGACCCATTTTACATTAACTAGGTTAAGTTGAATTTGGTTGAATCAAATGACCAAATTTAACTCAATCAAAGTATATTCACACTCCAATTATGTTTAATCACATGTGTGAGATGATTTGGAGTAATTTATTTAATTTAATTTCAATTTTATTTCAATTTGAACAAATTTGAACCAAAGTGGGCTAAATGGGGTAAGCTAGCATTTCAGGCTCAAATGACAAATTTGACCAAATTAGACCTAATGATGGGTTGGATTGTGTTTAATTATTATTTCCAAATGACTTTGAGCAATCAAATTAAGTTTATTTCAATTTTATTTGGGTTTGAACATTTAGAGTTATTTAGACTAAGTGGTCTAATGAATGCAATTAAGGCCTAAATGAATTTAAATTTCTTTAGATTTATGATCAAACATGTCTATTTAATCATTTAAACATTCAGAATGATTTAATTGGGTTAAATTCTTGGTGGGTTGACCTTTAACTTTGTACTACCTGCTTAAGTCAAACCTATGCCAAATGGGTTGACTAGATTTCACTTTGGTTTGTTTTTAGATTTGTTCCTTTATTTTAATTTGATTTCATTTTGATTTATTTGGATTTGATTTGATTTAATCTAAATTTGGAAATTAGGGTTGAGTCCACCTAAGCTAATTAGGAAAGATCAAACCCAAGGAAGATTCCCTAGGTCACTAGGTATAGTGTCCTAAGCTTTAAATTAAGAGATTCTTATTTAAGATTAGGACATCATAATTACTAAATTTAGAATTCAAATTAAACTCATTCAAAAATAAGGTCAACAAATGGACCCCCAATATGTGGCTAGAGTACACTGCACATATTGGTATTGACTGGATTAATCATCACTATAAGCATAAGCTTGGAAGGGTTCAAATGCAGAATTTTGATTCTTGATTTTCATTTTGATTTCAATTTATGTTTTGATTGGATTTGATTGTAAAAGATAGGCATTTGTATGCCTATACTTGTTTCAATTTGGTTCGCTCATAGGAACTTAAATTCACTAAGTTCTAAGATGAATAGCAATGTCATTAGGAATGGATCCTAAGAATGGTCTAGTCCTAATGCAATCAGTATGTTCAAAGAAGATGCCTTCAAAGGACTTACTCTTGTTTGAGAATAGTAATTGGAGAGGATGCCAATATGGATACCTACGCCTATTCTATACTACATATTATTTTAACCAGGGAAAGATACCAGTAGGGGATTTACTCTTATCTAGTTAACTATTAGGATGGGCTCTTTTGAGACTTGATTCCAACCTATATAGCTAGGTTGAGAAAAAAGAGCTTGAATAGATTAGTCTTAATCCTCAACATTTTGACTGCTAAGCATGGATCACATGGACTTAATTATTGTTTGAGTAGTTCAAAGGAATGAGGCATTGAATGACTTAATCCCATTCCTTAGTTTTTTTATTTTGTATTAGACAAGGAGCAGAAGGACTTAGATCTTATTCTAATGAAATTTAGCTAGTAGGAAGGGGCCTTCAATGGCATAATTCCAACCTTGGTAGCTTGAAATGTAAAGGGGTCTTAATGACTTTATCCTATCCTTATAAAAATGCTTACTAAGAAACTTACTCATTTATGATTGGATAAAAAGAAGGAGACTTTAATGGCTTATTCCAACTTGAGTAGCCACAATGAGGAAGAGGGGTCTTAATGACTTGTTCCTAGATCTCAAATTTTGGCTGATAAGAAAGGAGTCTTCATGACTTGTTTCAAACCTAAGTAGCCTATTTAACAAGAAAGGGGTCTACATGACTTGTTCCTATTCATGTCTTTTAGAAAGAATGCCTACTAGGGACTTATTTCTTTCTAGTTAACTATTAGGAAGGAGCATTCAATGGTTTAATCCAACCTAAATAGCTTAGGTGGAGGAAATGGGTCTTTGATTACTTGATCATAAACCTCAAATTTTTGTTTTGATTCAAGGATAGGGGTCTTCAGCACTTTATCCTAACCTTAGTAATTTTAATAGGATGCTTGCTATGAGGCTTACACCTATGTGATTAGCTATTAAGATGGGGTCTTAAAAGGCTTAATCTAGCTTAGATAGCTAAAGAAAAGGAGAGGGGTCTTCATAACTTAATCCAATCCTTAATATTTTTTCTAATAGAAAAGGGATCTTCATGACTTATTTCTAATCTAGTTAGCCAGTATGACAGGGAAAGGGGTCAAAGTGACTTTATCCAAACCTTGTCATTTTAAAAGGATGCCTATAGTGGGACCTTGTAATTTTAAAATGATGCCTAGAGTGGGACTTACTCCGTATGATTAGCTATTAAAATGGAGCCTTCAATGGCATAATCCAACTTAAATAGCTAAAGAAGATGAAAGGGGTCTTAATGACTTGATCCAATCCTCAAAAGTTTGGCTAATAGGAAAGGGGTCTTAATGACTTATTTCTATCCTAATTAACCTATGTGCCATGAAAGGGGTCTTAATGACTTAATCCTATCATGTGAATAATGGGAATGGTGCCAAGAGAGGCTTGCTCCAAACCTATGGGAAGTTATAAGAAGGGTGCCATAAATGGGCTTACTGCTAACTTAAGGAAAGAAAAAAGTTATGCCATAAAAAGCTTACTCTAAATTTATGAGAATGGTGGTCAAAGGCTTACTCCAAACTCATAAGGAAGACATGAAAAAGGTGCCATAAAAGGTTTACTCCCAACTCAAGGTATGTATAGGAAAGGTGCCACAAAGGGCTTGTTCTTATCCTATGGATGATATGAGTGAGGGAAAGGGGTCATAGTGACTTAATTCCTAATTCTTAAGTCTTTTGACTAATAAGAAAGAGTGAAATGGACTTGATCTTTAATTGATTAGTCTAACTAGTGAAAGGTGTTGGAAGGTTTGCTTCCATTTCTTAGTTTCATTAATGCTTCTTACACATGAAGAAGTTTAGTGAAGAGGGCTTCAAAGTTTTGAAGCATGATTTTGAAGGAGGATTTGTGTATATTTTGGGCCCAGTGCTTTACTATGCTATAAGTAAAGAATTTCATCATTTTTCCTTCTTCTCTTTTCACTTCTTTTTTTTAATCTCAAAGTTACATATAACCATGCTAGATGTCTAATTCACTTAAGGCAGGGTACTAACTTGAGAATTTTCCCTTTTTGAGCTTGCATGTGACTTTGTAGTTCTTAGGCAGCAAAACTCAAAGTCAACAAGTGCTTCTCAAATCAAATTTCTTATTTTTTTTGTTTTGATATATATTTTATTTTATTTTGTTGACATGACTCAACAGCTTATAAGGTCTTCTCTTAGATTCAATAAAGATCAAGAGATTTTTTTGAAGCTTTCAAAAGTATTTGAGAATCAAGGAAAGAAACTCTTGGATTCTCATGAAGACATCTTTTTTTTAAATAAAAATTATTCTTTTGTTCATAATCAATAAGAGAATTGAAAGGATTAACTTATTAGAGAAATTAAGATTCTCCTAATAAGTTTGAAAATGAATTTCTTAAGTTCATTTATTGTTCTTTTAAAGGTTTCATGAAATAATAATTCATAAATGGCTTTGATTTGTTTCTTGTTTGTTTATTTTTGATCTGTCTAAATTTTACTACAAGGTCCTTGAAATTACCGTAATGGTATATTTCAGGACACTATAGTGATATGATTGTTTTTTTAAATCAGATTGAAGTTTCATTTTTTTTCCTTTTTATATTTATTCATCATTTTTGACAAGATTTTCAATATAACACTTTGCTTAATTGAAAGTGAGGTTATAAGAAATCTTGATCATGACCCTTTGTTAAATTGTCCCAATATTTTGAGACAGAATGATACAGTTATATAACAGAACATTCTTGTAAGGATTCTGAATGTCATATCATATGCTTTGAATTTTCTTTTTCCAAAGTTATTTTTATTTGATAGTTTTCATATAAGTTATCCTTAATAAGGATAATCTTATAAATGAAAGCCTTTTGATTTTGAGATGAAGTATGGGTAATAGGAACCCATCTTCAAGGTAAAGATTTTAGTCCTAAGACATGGGTCATGCGGATTCGATCTTTTTATTTTTTGTCTTTATTTTTCTTATTCTTCTTCTAATCATTGTTAACCAACTAAGAAGATTGTATTCTTCTCATGTAAGGCCACTATTGAATAGCTTGTAAACTAGTAATATCTTTTTTTTTTCTTTTGAAGTTTTGACCGCATTCATCAAGGGACTTAGAAATGGGATCATGCTTAAGTTTATAGACCACTATATCTAAAGAATATTTTATTTTATTTCTAGATAAAGTAGTCTTTAAAATTTAAGAACAACTTGATTATGTCATCAATATCCAACTCGTCAAAGAGTTAAATTATTAATATTTGTTGTTTTTCAACTTCTATTGTAGACTTATTTCTTTTAGTTTAGCAATTATAGATTTAGATTCCTCTCCAAATTCTAGAAGTGCATCCTAAACTTGAAGACTATATAGATCTCCAGACACATCTAAATAACATTCATTCAATATGTTAGAGTGCCCTTAAAGATAAAGTCAGAACCCTGACTATTTAATAATTTTCATCTTGCAATGGCTTTATGGTTCCATAATTTTTCTTTTTATGGTTATAGCCAACTTGCAAATGGAATCAAATTATACTTAATTGAAGCTTTAACATACAAAGGATAAGGATTCTTGAAAAGAAGAGCCATTATCTCTTTAACCTCCCATTTGAGCTCACTCAATATTTCCAAAGCCATGATGACAAAATATGAGATATCTAATTATTTTTATTTAGCTAAGGACAATTCTTGGATTCTAACCCTACCACTTTATTTTAATGTGGAGGAGCATTGACCTCACTTTTGGAGTGAGCTTTCAACTTCCTCACCATAGGTCTAGGACTCTTATAGACACTAAGAGTTCCTTTGCCTTAAGACACTTATAGTGATTAGGTGAACACTTAACCTAACCCTAGAGACTTAAAAGAGTTAGCCATATGAATAGATTATGCCTTAGAAATTTAGAAAGACTTGCCTACTCTAAAGCCTAAACCCGATCCTTACATCCTTCTTTTAAAACCAAACCTCAAATTTAAATTCAAATTCCAAAATCAAATCTAGATATCCCATGATTGAAATTCATCACCAAATTCAAACTCCAAATCACTTTCTAAGCCCTTTTGATTTTATCTTATGGACTTAGACTTAACCAAATCCAAATCAACCCCAACTCAATTAATTTTCTCAAATTATCAAATTCAATCTCAATTCAAATTCCAAATCACAAGTCAATTCTGGATTCTGAATGATTGAAATCCATGATCAACCCCAAGTTCCAAATTCCAAAAATCTCTTCCTAAGCCATATGAGCCACCTTCAGATGCTTAGCCAAAATTCCTTCAAACAAACTCAAACTTTGTTGATTTTTTTATAAATCAATCATCCCTTCATTTATATTCATAAATATAAATGGAACCCACCCTCCAATGATCAAAAATAAATCAAACCAAATCAAAATCCAAATTAGCCTTTTTCAACCTACATCCTTAAGCTTCATCAAATTTGCTTTCAAATCACACCAAACTCAAGTGATTTTCTCATGACCCATTTAAATCTTTATTTATATTCACAAATATAAATGAAATATAAATTCAAATAACCAAAACCAAACCCAAATCAAACTAAATTCTCAACTTTAACCCTTTTAGCCAAACTTTTGGACTTGGCTAAATGAAACCCAAATCAACTCAAAACCTATGGATTTCTTCATGATTAAATTATTCCTACAATCATTTATCCAAATATAAACATAAACCACCATTATCAAACAAAACCCAAGTCAACCCAAATCAAACCCAAATTGACCCTTATGACTTGAAATTATCATATGAACCCAAAACCCATTTGGCTCCAAACCAAATGCAATTGGATTTATATTTCAATCATAAACTCATATGTGAGTTCAACCAAACTTGACTCAAGCATTGATCAAGCAAATTGACCCATTTAAGCTCACTTGACCCAAAGTGAGCTAAAGGACCTTTTTGAGCCAAGTTCTAATCTAACCCAAATTGGATTGAACCAAGCCCATCTAAACGTCAATCATGATCAACAATCATCATAGGGTGATCAACCACCTTGAATTGAGTCAAACTAAGTCAAACTTAGCCTTTGACCAAGTTAACACTAAGCCTAAATGAAACCCAAACTAGCCAAAATCCACCACATGCCAAATTTATTGAAACTATTAAACCAAACCCATTCATAATCAATGCTTGAACATGACCAAGTCATCAATTGAGCTAAACAAAACCTAATTGACCACTTGACCTAAGTTGACCCAACCAATGGATCAAGTTCATTCCACATCACTTGTTGAACTTGATCAAAGACGTAATTAAGCCTAAGTTGAACAAATTGGTCAACTTGACCCAACCTAGCCCAAATTGACCTAAAAGGTCACATTGACCAAAATCTAAATTAATTACAAATTTAACCAAACCAAAACCTACAATCATTTTCAATCAACCAAATAAACTTGACTCAACACCTAACCCAACCCAATTTGGTCAAATTGGTCAAATTAGTCAACTTGACCAATTTGACCCTTTTGAATCCAAATGAGTCAAATTCAAATCTAAGCCAAATCAATCCAAATTAATTTAACAAAACATCCCAAATCATCATATGAACCTAACCCAAGCCTTGGTTTGATCTAATTTGACCAATTGGCCAACCCAACCCAACATAACCCAAATGAACCCATTTGACCAAAGGAGCTCATGTCACCCAAAACCAGGCCATGGAATCCTATTGGTCAACCAAAGCATACCCCAAACCAACCTTAGGCCACTCCCAAGTTAACCCAAAAGTTAAACAAACTCATCCCATGTTTACTACCCAATGGACAAAGCTCCCATATTGGATTCCTACCTTAAGTGGAAAAATCCATTTTGCACTCCCCATGGAAGTCCTCCTTTTACCAAATGAGGTATCCCTAGAGCTCACTAGCCCACTATATACACCCTAGGACTTACCTTAAACTAAAGGTAACTTACCAAGCTAAGCTCACTCTCCCCCATCCATTGTCGGACCCGATGGGTGCAAGTAGAACCAAATCCCCCACCTGCCCATATCAAGCCTTGAAACCCCTGACATGGCTTCGGCCACTCATGGTGTGCCAACTCGGATTGAGGGTGACCCCTCCGACGGCTTCAGGACAATGAATTGATGGAATTTATGGGAGTGATCCTGTACATCCATTTGGCTCAATTGAGGGATATACTCCCTCAATTCAACTATTTTTTCATAGAATTAAATCCCATTCAACCCTAAAGTGATTTTCAAATTCTCACAAAGCTTTCCCAAGGCCTCCTTGAGCTCCCTCGATTGGCATTTCTCCTCTGTGTGCAAAGCTAAGATAAGGCATCCCCATTCCAAGCAATACTCGTTCATCACTTCATCAAACCCAAATTCCTCTTACGCACACCCTCACCACACCTCATCAAGCTGAACCAAATCATTTCCCAAGCCTCAAAGCCATGAGAAGTACAACTTTGATCAAGATCGATCACCATTGAAGAGGAGCTTGGTCGACCGAGCAATCCAGTTCAAACTAAGATCGGATTTCTTCAAAAGGGCTTTGTCTCTACTAGACGAAGCTACCTCTATTGTTGGAAGCACCAGTGATATCCTTCGGTGAGGTAATTATTCAAAACTGTAGATATAGGCAATTTTCAATTTGTATTTTTTGATAGGAATTATCACCCCATGTAATTTTGACTGTTGGATTTGCATCCCCCTCCTTCCGAAGGTATTGGATCATTTTGATCCCAATCCGAGCTTGGGTGAGCTTGGATTGAACTAGGAAAGATGAACGGTGTTAATCTTTCATTGCTCGCGAAGGAGAAAGATCATGTGCCGCCCATTTTGCGTGATTGGAATGAACAGCTATGATCAGATCACGCTAGATCCACTGTGATTCTTAACCTAAACCACGGGTATAATCCCAATCATCCGATCTTAGATCAGACAGTCCACAGAGAAAATGCGTCCACCACCATTAAGTCAGTGCACAGATATGACAACTTAAATAATGAATCCTGTCGCGCCACATGGAAAGTGCGCCGCGTTAGCAGTCACGTGGCTGATAGGATTAAGGGTTTAATTAGGGCTAATTAATTCTATTTTTAATACTAAAATTTTTTAAAATCATAACTAATTGTAGAAAAAAAATATAAGCTTAGGCTCATTTTAAAAATATTTTAGAGTAGAATCTAGGAAAATTATTATTAATTAATTCTAAACATTGATTTTAGTTTAATTATGGTTTTATTAAAAATTTAATTAGCTTAATTACTCCTTAATTAATCACCCAATTGATCTCATACTTTTTGTGGGTATTTAAGGGGATGACCTCTGCCTCCCTTAATTTTCTGAGATTTTATTGGTGACTTAATTAGAGAAATCACTTGATTAAGCCTTAATAACTCTTTTAATTTAATTAGTGATGATTAGTAAATGAACATTGTTTTAATTAATTATTTAAGCTCAATTACCTCTGTTGAATAGTAAGGAAGGTTAGGGAATGTGATTGAGATATTTTTTTAATTCACTTCCTAAGTGCTCATCACTTTTTGGAATTAATCTAATTAAGGATTAATGAGGTAATTAGTAGCCTAATTAATTAATTAAGCTTAAATATGAAGATCAGAGCCTAAGTTATTAAGTATAAGACTTAGAGATTGAGATCAATGCCTCTTTCTTGATCTCTTTCCTTTAGTCCATTCCCTTTCCTTAATTGGAGATGTTTAAGCTTAATCAAAAATGGATTAATCAACTTAATCACTTAATCAAAATTTCCCATCACATCTAAGAAACCCTAATTAACTTATAAGCAATACTTTGGGTGTTTAGTAACCTAAAATGAGAGAATGAAATTATGATTAACTCACATATGTGAAAAAATAATAAAAGTAATGAAGTGACATCTCTTAAGCTTAATTAACTATTAATCATAAGATAATTGCATTAGGCCCCTTTCATATCTTAAGAGCATTACAAATTTACTTTTCATGTGGTTTCATATCATGTTGGCTTATTATTAATTAGTTTGTTAACTTAAGGTGATATAGTTAAGTGATAATTAATTCATTTAATTTATACCTTAACCTAATCAAAACATAAAATGAACTTAAGTATCCTTCATTAAACCCAACTAATTCACACATGGGAAATGGGTTAGGATTAGCAAACCTTTGTCATATTTCTTAGCTCAAATCAAATTCAAAGATAAAAAACTATCTTTAAAGTATTTTGATTCATTTTAAATAGCCTTATTTAATTTGATTATCCTGGGAATTAATTGGGAAGAATGAAATCATGTGCTTACATCCCTTTATTTCTTTCCAACCATGCTAAATATTGCTTGCCATATGAAGTTATGCATTCATTCCTTTTAAAATTAATTAAATGAAATGTTTCCTTTTATGTTAAATTACATGTGTTAACTTAATTTAAATATGAGTGGCTATTATCACTACTAAATAGAAAACTATTTTTTAAAACCTATAAATCAATTATTAAAAAAAGAAGTGATTCTAATTACAAGTATCTATAAGTTTGCATTTGATGATAGTATAAGATGTGTAATATGAAGCTCTCTTTCCCTACTTTAATATAAATCCACATAGGATTTGTAAGTGCATATTTCATTTGAAAGGAACATAACACTTGCTTAAATCTATTCCTATGCGTGTCCATGTTAAGACTTAGGAATAATTTCATATTACACATGTAAATCATAAATCAAATAAAATTTCTTACATGATTCCCTATTCATATGTTTCTTTTTGTACATCCATATGTATTTAAGAGAAGTGGTATATTAGTCTGGACATCTCAAGGCTGTGAGGCTTTAAGTAGCCCTAAGTAGGTCTCATACCTTATGCCCCTGGTGTAGAAAATAATGGCATCATACTCACTAAAACTCTTATACAGATGCATGTGTGTTGTGGATAATGAATAAAGAATCACAAACCAAATAAATCAAACATAACCTTTTGCATGGATTTTCTTATCTTTATTGTCATTCATTCATACATCTACATGTATCGAAAAAAAGTGATATATTAGTCTGGACATCCCAGGGCTGCGAGGCTTTTAGTAGCCCTAAGTAGGTCTTATATCTTACGCCCCTAGTGTAGAAAATAATGGCGCCATACTCACTTAAGACTTTTATACATGTAAATGTGTGTTTAGCTAATGGATGAAAAATCTCTCTTTTATACATAATAAAAATATGCATTCATAATTCAATTAACAAATGAAACATCTAAGTTTAAAAATACATTTCTTTGCATTCCTCATCAAAATATGCTAAGATTTACACAGCATGTATAGGTATGCTTAGGATTTATCCATATGAATGATATACATGGTGGAATGAAATGAATGAGTGTGTGTTATGTAATAGTAATCTATTTCAATTAATCTTAAGATGCCTTTCTCACTGAATAGGGCTATTTAGAGTAAATCTAAACTTAGGGTTAATTAAAACAAATAATAAATCATTCATTAAAGAAAATTCATTAATCAATTTACCCTAGAAATTACTTAAGGTAGGGATAAAAGAGAGACTCTCCCTCTCTTCCTTCTCTACACAACACTTAGTTGCTAAGTGTAGGTCATATAAAATAAAAAAAATACTAAATAAAATCTTCAAATCGATTAAACCACTTAAAGAGAAATCAAACCTTCATGAATTAAATCCCTCATACTTAGCAAATCATAACTCTAAAGCCTAGTTAGGACATACTACACAAGCCTTAATATATGCACATTAGATTAAGTCACCACTTCTAGTTTTATGTTAGGGCGGTGCATGGTTTGATGAATATTTAGTTTTGTGATGTATTATTTTAGACTGAATGTTAGGGTGTATGTGCATAGCCTGAATGTTATGTCAATATTAGCCTAATCATGTTTTATGCAGGGGGTTGTGCTTAAAGGGGCTATTGTAATAAAATATAAATGCTTTTTGCTATGCAGGATGCTTAACACCCTAAGCATAGCACAAGTTAGGATAGGTGGACTTGGTTACCCATGTGTGAGGTGCTAAGTCCAAATTATTTCTAAAGCTGCCTTGGATTGTATGGTGTGTTTAGCTAATATTTATTTTACAGGTATAGCTAGATTTACTTTCTTTCCTTTTAATGTAATTTTGCATTAAGATTAAGATAAGTGTTATGAGGATTAAGGGTGAACAATGGTTATAAGATCATTTCTTATATACCATGTTATACCTTCGAAATAAGTTACATCCCAATCAAAGCCGAAAGAAAGAAAGAAATGAAGCAATCAGGATGAAGGAATGAAAGATGAAGAGTGAAGAATGGAGGATGAAGAATGAAGACCCCCATAACATATATTATTTTATATTATAATTATTCTTTCATTATACCAGGATGTATAAGGGTAGAGCTCAACTACCCACTTTTCTTTTTGGGTTTTATGGCGATACCCAATCGCACCAACCTTTTATTCTCTTATGATAGCTTTATAAAATTATGTGAAGTTTTTTTTAGCTTGTGCATTAGAAATAGCATGCCTTTTATAGTTTCTTTATGATTGGTGATTGCTGTGTGGCCTTGATGTGATTAGGCTCCTAGGGTAAAAATAAATTTTCTATCCCATTAATAACTCATAATTAAAATTTTAAAATAACTCATAACCTCACATAAAAGCCTATGAATTAAATCAAGATAATAAAAGTTTTTAGCAACCCCTTAGCTAGATGATTGAATTTATAATATCATGCTTTTCATATTCTTCCACTCTTGCTAAATGAGGACTTCCATCTGTGCCAGAGAATAAAGGCTTAACCTGTAAGAGCCTTGGATGAAAAAACACCTATTTTTTTTCTTGATTTAGCCCACAACTAATTTCTCATGCACGCATACAAAATCCTATAGCCCGTGTCAAAATAAAAGTTCAAAAATAAAATAAAACTTGACAAAATTTGCATTAAGTTTAAGTCATGACTCATGCCCTTCATGATCTAGTCTCTTAGGGAGTGTGTTTAAGGACTTAGCTTCTTTTCTAAATATAGAACAACCTAACCATCTTGCAAAGCATATGACTTTCCTACATGGACTTAAAGCATATGAGGAATTAGCTGGCTGCCACTCCAGGCTGTAATAAGTCCAACAGTCGGGTGGTTTATCCTCTCTTGTGTAGGTAAATCATACACCCATTTTCTCCTAAGATTTAGGTTATGCTTTGGCCCTCGCCGAAGCCCCCTAGATTTAGGATCTGAGGTCGTTATTTTCCTTTGTGGACAATAAGCATAAATCCTCACCTCTTAGGCATTTTCATAATCTTGTATATAAGTCCTAGACTTTTAATAAAAATTCAACTCAAACAAATAAACCTTCTCAAATTCAAATGTATAAAGCCCAACCATAGGCTAGATTGGAGTGCTCACAAGGATTCCTAATATCATGAGCACTCCCTGCTTATCTCCCTTGATTTCGATAAGAACACTTCTCCTTTTGATCTCTCCCACTTGATTTGAAAAAAAAATACAACTAATCCTTTGATAGTCCTATCTTTGAATTCTTTGGAGAAAATATTCGCCTACTTTAATTAAGAGTATTCTTAAAGGATTCATTTCCCTTAAGATGTAATTAACTATGGAGGCTTTCCTCCATAGGGAACTTAATGAACCTAGTTTAAATAAACTCTACTTTACTCTTCCATGTAAAGTAGGGGAAAATTTTTGGTATATATGTAGACCCATCATGCCTTAGGGTCCTTATTAGGTGATTAGGTGCATTATAGGATAGTGACTTCTATCTCTTGGGATAGTACACTATTTCTTAATGTCATACCCAATCACCCTAATGAGTACATCTATGGATCTACATGGAGTTCCCTCACACAAACACAAAAATAAACACCACAAGAAGTTTAAAGTTAAAATACCTACATACTCAAAAATTTCAGACTCCATCCTTTTGCACTTGGATATAGTCCTTCCATCCTTTTTATTTTCTTTCTTTTCTTTCATTCTTTCTTTCTTTTATTATTTTTTTTATAACAATTCAATTATTTGTGAAATATTTCATTTGATAATTCTCTTAAATATAAGATTTACTAGGAGATTGGATACATTTGGCTGTTTGTCTGAATGCAACATTTGATATGGCTCAATTATTTATTTTGATTGATTGATTGATCATATTGCATGTCCAACACTTCAATTTATTTTCCATCATTTAATGAAACAAAAAATTTAGTGAGGTCATTTAGGATTTGTAAAATGACATTCCTAAAGACTCTGCACTTATGCTTTCGGGATGGATATGAACATCCTTTCATAATTATTATTTTTCTTTTTTTTCTTTCACTTCATTTCATTTTATTTATTTATTTTTTCTTAGAGCTGGATAGGACCATCCAAGAGTGTTAAAGATGTTCTTGAATTCCTAAGATTTTTTTTCAATGTTTGAATTTTTATCTTCAATCAATTATGTGATTGAGATCAAGTTCTTCTTTTGAATTAGGTTTTCAAGGTTAATTTTTCTTTAAACTGAAAACTCATTTTGCTACTTGATTGAATTTACATGGCACCATCTTGTCAAAGCTTGATTAGAATTAGGCCTATGTATATTCACTCTCATGTTTATAATTGATGTTGACCAATGCACCCACATTAATAAGTATTTTGGAGATTTTCTTCTTTTGAATTTTTTGCATCAACCAAGATGTTGATAAGTTCTTAGTAGTCTATCTTCATTATAGGTGATAACTCTAGAACTTCTTTATAGTGGAATGCCACATCAGGAAGTTGCTGATAATTAAATAAGGAAAATTACAAGATTATGAAATGTCTTGCTTAATGCTAATTTCTTTTTCATTTTATTTCTTTTATTTCATTTCTTTTCTCCTTTTTTATAGAGCATTATGATGCTTGATTTTGCAAGAAACTTCTCTAAAATGGGCAAAATATCATGTTTTGAAGATGAATTATTTGCCATTTCTTTTCAATGTCATTTAAGGTGATATGGCTCTACCATTTTGAATTTGATTTCAAGAATTTCCCTTTTGATATGAAAGGAAGGTAGGTCTAATTCTATCCTCAACGGAGCAATAGACCTCATGATCTATTCATTTGGAGGATCATCACTTAAAAGAGGACCCTCAAGGGCAGATGACAAGCTATTAGAATGTCATGTATGACTTACACTTTTTACAACACAAAGAAGATTAAAGGTAATCTCAGCTTACAATGAAATCTTTGATCACCATACTATACATTAAGACAATGTCAAGCAGGTCATAAGACATTGGAAAGGATTCACCTTAGATTCTCTTTGTAATGAAAGCATATTACACCATAGTTTTTGAACAGAGAAAACTAAGGCTTTCTTCATTAGTTTGGACTGACAAAGTCCTAAGTAATTTATCTATCAACTTACATGAGATAGTAATTTCATACTTTCACTCTGAGAGATAGAAATATCACCTTTAGGTCAAAATCCTATGATCATGATTTCTTTAGAAGGATTGAAGTCTTCATTTATTTTCTCTTTAGAATTTATCCTAAAAATTATTTAAAGCCATTTATAAAATATCAATGACTCGATGGGAGAAAACTCCCATTAAGGAAGTTGATTTAAATTTATTAGGTTTAAATTTCATTCATTTTAACTTTATCAGGAGAATCAAAATTCTTTTTCACTAGCCTTTCCTTTTTTGTATTGATCAAGAACAAAAATGAGATGTTTTTATCATGTCATTTTTTTTATTCACAATGTCATGTCATCTTCCTATTTTGACTCTCTCCTAAACTCTTAAGGATTTAATATTTTGGGAGGTCTAAAAAAGGGTACCTCCAAGTCACTCCCTAGAATTTGCTAATCATAGCTTGTACAACTGATTTTCCAAAATTCTAGTGGATGTATGGAGATGAATTAAGATTAAATCTAATTTGCATTCTTATAAATTTTATTCTTTAAGGATAGAAGATTCACATTTAATTCCTTAATCAACCTTTACCTAAGGTCAATAAGGCATTCCCTTTTTGGAATGATTCATTTTATCCCTCTTTTACAATTTTCTTTTGAGTTGATTCTTTTTTTATTGTAATTCAAGCTTCAATCATGGTGGTAAGGGGAAATATGCACAACTATGCTTCCTTCCTTTGATTTGGATTTTCTTAGGATTTGAAGGAACTCCTTCATTTCAATATACATTCTTAAGTATTTGTTGCCTTTGAATGTATTACAATAAATGGTACCAATTTATCTTCATTCTCTTTAACTTTAGTATAAAGCCAAAGTAGGATCAAGGATAAGTTTAACTATGAGATTTCTTTTTAAGAATTTTCTTTTCAAATTTTGAGGTAATTTTCAAACCTTTTGAATTTAACATTTCTTTTCCACATTGGAATGGCCTCAAATCCATCTCGACCAGATTTATGTTTAATAGAAATGACTTGCTTTTCATTTATTTCTCTACATTTTTTATTTATGGAATTGGTTGTAGGACCCAATCATTCAATTGTGGTAAATGAAGAGTTCAAGAATCTTAGTTCAGGATGTTGGATAAGCTCAACCAAGAATGAAATGCCGAGGTATCTAATGGAAAGAAAGGTAGTCTTGTCCTGTGAGTGGCACTAGTACACTATAGATATATAGAAATAATAACTTATTTCTAAAGATAAAGAGTGAAATTATTCCCTAGCAGAGTCATTACAAGATATACTCTAATGAGAAAAATTTGTGACACCATGTAGAGTTTAGGAATTTCTTATTTGGATAATCAAATGCATCATGAAGGAATAAATATATTATCTCAAAAGATAAACATTTTATCCTATAATATATTCAATCATTTAATAAAAGACTCTTAAAGCTAATGGGTCTTTTGTTTACCAGAGATTTTTCCCCTGATCTACATGGAAGGTAGAACAGGGTTTATTTTAATCTGGGTTCATGGTTCTCTAAAGAAGCAAGCCCTTATAGTTAATTATATCTTAAGAAGGGTATATTCCTAAGAATACTCACAATTAAAAAAATAAGTTCGTATTTCTAAAGATTCATAAGTACATTTTCAAAGGATTGATTTTTGGAATTTTTAATTAGGATTGATTCAAATTGGAGAGAGTTCTTTTGAAATCCAAATGGGATGATGTAGGAAATGGCTATTGATACTGGGATGCCTAGTAGGCACTTCAACTATCCTATCATTGGGCTTTAAATTTTATAATTTTAATTCATATTTTGAGTTGATATTTTCTTAGAAATTTAGGGCTTAGATTCTAGCAACACAAGACTATATAAATGCCTAGGGTTGAAGGCTTATTTGAAGAAGGATGCTTCAAAACGTGGTCTATAAGTGATTTTGACTTAGGTCAGATGCTCGACTAAATTTTATTTTAAGAACTATTGGCCATTCCTCTCACTTGAGAGAACTAACCTAGCCCAGCCTATTCTAGAGTTTCATCCCGCCTGGTGAGGCTACCAGCTAACACTATCTACGTGCATTTTAAATTCATGACACCAAGTCTTATGAATGTGAGATGGCTAGGCTATTACATTTTAGTAAAGGAATCTATTGATCTTAGACTCATGCCCTAATCCCTAAGATCATGAAGGGTAGGGTATGGCATGCATCTAACGAATGCACATTTTTCAAAGTTTTAAATTTTTTGATTCAAGATTTATTTGAGGTCTTGGGTATATATTTTTATGCCTACATGCCATGCAATTTGAAATGCTTATGGGTTAATCAATAATAGAACTAAAGCTTCCCCAAAAAGTGGTGATCCTCACAAGTTAGATGCCCCTTATGTGCAATGGGAGAAGTTGCTCAATTCAAGGATTGAAGTAGTATGATTTTGTGGTTTCAAAACCTAATTAGTTTCTAATTGATTTTATATTTTTTCTAAGACTTTATTTTATGTGAAGTTTTAATTTTTCTTTAGTTTTGTTTCAGTTGTTTAGATTTACATTGGGTATAAAATTTAATTTTTTTCCTATGAGCCTAATCATCCAAGCACTCAATCACAGGAAAGCACAACATAGAAAGAAACATAGAAAAACACTTTGATTCTATTGTGCACCCAAATTAAATCAAGCTAATTTTAATTTAATAAAATAGGCAATGTGGTCGGGTACTACTGTACATCCTAGAAGAAAGAGAAAATGAGCAGTCGAGCTTTGACCTTATACAACTTGGCCTAGAACTACAAGTTTAGATCTATGGGTCTTCTTTCAAAGATTGTCTCTTTCTTTAGGGACATCCACAGAGCTTCACAGAGGACCACTACACTTATCTTTTAGTAGGGTTAGCTTCCACTAATACTAGATCCCATAGATCCAAACCTAATTCTAAGCTCAAATTTACATTTTCATTTGAAAATTAATTTCTAAGCCCCGCAAAACAAATGATATCAAATAATAAATAACACACAATAATTATATTTCATAAACATATAGGCTTAGCATAGTTATTTTCCAAGCCCACCTATCCTATGGGCTACGTTTAAAGGCTTAAGCATACCTACAAGAAACTATAATTTTTTTTATTTCATTTATGAAAGTAGTCCTCTCTAGCATAGTCCCCTATGGAAGACAATCTTAGATCCAAAAAGAACATCCTACCATCCAGTCTAACAGGCAAATAATCCTAAACATGCATTCTAAAATAGTACACCACAAAGACATCTGAAGCACATCATATCACAACACATAAAATCATAAAATAAATCACAAAATGACTTAACCTAAGTCTAGGATTCGTGACCTAATAAACTACTGTGTGAAGAGAATAGGCTTATGTAGCAAGACTTTGCTAGTCTTTTTTTGATCAAGTTTAATTTGTTTTAATTTGACCTTTGGATGGTTTCAGTTCAAATGATTTAATGATTCATTTTTAACTTTATTTAGTTAAAGTGAAGTTTCAATTTTCAAAATTGTATAGTAGAATGGGTCCCATTTTTGAATGGAACCCATTCTATTCAACATCATAACTCCTAATGGAATGAAATCTTCATCCTAAGATAAAGATCCATCCTAAAGGTCTAAGTAAGATTCTTAAGTATCTTAGTTAATCATTTTAGTTTCATTTAGATGATTTGGATTTGAATTCATTTTGGATTTTAGATTAATTCTTTTCTTTGGAATTTGATTTTTTTTTATTTCATTTCTTTTAGTTTGATTTGATTTTCATTCTTGGTTTAGTTTATTCTTTTAACTTAATTTGGTTTGAATTATTTCATATGATTTGATTTGAATTGGTTCATTTGATTTAATTTGAATTGATTTTTGGTTTGAGTTATGTTTAGATTTGTTGAACTTATGTTCATTCATTTAATTTGATTTATGTTAACTTAAGGCATTTATGTTAATGTTTGAAATTCATTTTTAGGTTAGATTAATTGTATATTTAAGTTTCATTAAGTGTTTGTGATTATGATTTTATTAGCTTAATGTTTAATTAGGCTTAACATGCATTATTTATTTCATTAACTCTTAAGCATGAAAATGATTAAGGTCTTTGACTTATGTTGTTTGGAGAGCCATCTTAAGAGTTTTTGATGTTGAAATAGATTATTTCAAGTTGTTTCATGATTTCATGAATTTTCTTTATTAATTATTTGATTTATATTTACTTAAGAATTTGGAAATTCATCAATTCCCGATCCAAAGGTCAATTCCCATCTAAAGTTTCATCTTGATTAGATTCATAATTAGGGTATAATTAAGGTTTTAATTATATTATTAAAATCCAAATTAGGCTTAATTTAAGGAAAATTATTGGGGAATTTTTTCCTTGATTCCTCTCTGAAAGATGTTTCGAAAGAGGGTTCATTCATAATTTTTGAAAAGTTGGTTAATATATTATGATTTAATTAATTTATGGTAAATTGTTTGAATTATTTACTTCAATTAATTACCTAATTAAGTAATTTTATGATTTGTTTAGTTTGAATGAGGTTCATTGATGATTTTATGTTTATTAGAATTCATTGAGTTGATTTGAAGTTATTTAATTTATTTTCATTAATTGTTTCTTTTTTTATTAATTTATTTAATTAAAATTGAGGTTTAAGATTTTAAATTTTATTTCTCATGAATTACATTGAATTAATTCATGAAAACTTGTCCTAAGGTGTGTTTTAACCTTAATTTCAATTCCCCAAAGTTTTATTTGAATTTGATTAGATGTTTGTATTTAAATATTCTATAATTGATTTCATTCAAACCCAAGTTAAGGCTAAAATACCCAAAAATAAATTTGGAATTTTAATTTTAATGGATTCCTCTCATCAATTTATAGAGCCCAAGTTTGTTTGGATATGTATTTACTTTTCTATGAAAACTTTGAATTTTCTATATTTTTTAATTATTTTTTAATTAATTTTAAAGATGATTTGCTCATTTTATAAAAGCGGGCCTCCATGGTGCCATCGCCACTTGGCAAGTCATGATTTGGTATCATGGATCCTGCATGGCTTCCACATCAAAAGCAATGCCACATGGGATGATCCTCAACCGAGGTTTCCTTAATGGATAAATTGAATCATCTGACTGTCTGTCATTTTTTTCGGCAAGAGACGGAGACTGTCTGTCATTTTTTCCAAAATTTTGATGATTGTTGGTGATTTTCAATTAATTTTTTATTTCCAAACAATAAAGAATCATTTTGTAACCCATCCATGTGGTCTGATCCATTTAGGGATCAATTTTGTTTTGAAAAGTGTCAATATCGATGGCTTAAGGAGATGGTTATTGAGCATACATCAATTATGGCGATCACCAATTATGGGATCGACTCTATTAGTTTTATTTTGATGTGATGAAAGTGTGTATGCAATTTGGTGGTTTGCCTCCTCATGGATTGCTCCCATCGACATCGGATCAAAATTCGATGATGTTGGACATTCTTCGGCCACCCAGCTGTGTGGGGATAAGGTGGTGATTCATTTGAAGTTGCCTCGATGTTTAGAACATGTTGGAACATTCAATTTAATGAAAGAATCTCTCCATCAGATCTCACCATTAATAGAGCTCATATTCCATTCATTTTTTTCCATGCTAGCAGTGAGGAGTCGAGTGAAGAGTCATCCCCATCATCTCTTGCTTTGGTGAACATTTCAAGATTAAAAGGGGGAGGGAATTGGCCCTCCCTCCCCTCTTTCCATCCTTGGAAAAGAACCTCCTTTTTGGTCTTCGAGGTGGCCAGAATCCTATCACTAGTGGTGGTAAGGCTTGCCAAGTGGAGGATTCAATCCCCGTTGGCCTTGTGAACATGAATGAATCATGGAATGGAAGGGAGGAAGGCAATTCATCTTCCGTTTTTCCTTGGCCAAGCCATATGCCTTCTTCATCCTCTTTCTTCTTCCGTTTTCTTGGATTCTCCCTTGGCAGCAAGTTTGTAATTTTTTTTGTCTTCAACCTTACTTTGGTGGCCTTTAATGGATGGCAACCATACCTTAGGTCTTTCAACCATGAGATAGAATTTAAATAGAATAATGGATTAAAGAAATCAAAGTGGACTTTGCTTCCTATAATCCCTCTTTGCCATTGATAAGTTTATCATTTTGGTTTGATTTAAATTTTATTAATTTAATTAATAAACATCTCTAAATCCATGCAAGGATGAATTTAAATAAGTTCCATAGGTTTTATTTCAATTTGAATCCCTTTGGTGATTAATCTTAGCATTAGAATTATTTTATGTTTGAAATGCTTTAACCACCATTAATTGGTTTTAAATTTTGATTTGGATCATCCTTATTGTCCATTAGATGATTAAGAATTGACTTAACCAATGCCACATGAAGGTTTAGCCCAAGTCTAAGTCAACTTGACCCATTTTGACTTAAGTGGGTCAAGTTGGATTTAATTTAATTGAATGACCAAATTTAACTCAATCAAAGTATATTCACACTCTAATTATATTTAATCACATGTGTGAGATGATTTGGAGTGATTGATTTTATTTAGATTCAAATAGATTTTAATTTGAACCCATTTGACCCAAAGTGGGCTAAATGGGTTAAGCTTGGGTTTCATTTTGGTCAAATGAGCAATTTGGCCAAATTAGATCCAATGACAGGTTGGATTGTGCTTAATTATTATTCCCAAATGATTTTGTGCAATAAAATTGTGTTGATTTCAATTTGATTTGGGTTTGAACCCAATAGGACCCATTTAGGGTTATTTGGACTAAATGTTATAATGAACCCAATTAAGGCCTAAATGAATTTAAATTTTCTTATATTTGTAATCAAACATGTTGATTTGATCAGTTGAGATATTTGGAATGCTTTAATTTGGTCAAATTCTTGTTGGTTTGATCTTTGGCTTGGTGGGACCAACCTAAGTCAAACCTATTCCAAATGGGTTGACTAGATTTCACTTTTTTTTATTTTTTGATTGGTTACTTTATTTTAATTTAATTTCATCTTGATTTATTTGGATTTAATTTAATACAAATTTGAATTTTTGGGTTGAGTCCACCTAAGCCAATTAGGAAAGATCAAACTCAAAGATGATTCCCTAGGTCACTAGGTGTAATGTTCTAAGATTTGAATTAGGAGATTCATATTTAAGATTAGGACATCCTAATTACTAAATTTATAATTCAAATTAACCTCATCCAAAAATGAGGTCAACAAATGGACCCTCAATATGCATAGTGGATCGGCTAGAGTACACTACCAATATTGGCATTGACTGAATTAGTCAACACTACAAGCATAAGCTTGGAAGGGTTCAAATGTAGAATTTTGATTCTAGATTTTCATTTTGATTTCAATTTATTTTTTGAATGGATTTGATTGGAAAAGATAGAAATATGTAATCCTATATAAATATGTAATCCTATACTTGTTTCAATTTGATTCACTCTTAGGAACTTAAGTTCACTAAGTTCTATGATGAATAGGAATATCATTAGGAGTGGACCTGAAGGATGGTCTAGTCCTAATACAATCACTGTGCTCAAAGAAGATGCCTTCAAGGGACTTACTCTTATCTAAGAATAGTGGGATTGGAAGCCATTATGGAAACTTACTCCTATTCCATACTACATATTACTTGAACCAGAGAAAGATAGCACTGGGGGATTTACTCTTATCTAGTTAACTATTAGGAAGGGGTCTTTTGAGACTTGATTCCAACCTATATCGCTAGGTTAGGCAAAAGGGGCTTGAATAGATTAATCCTAATCCTCAACATTTTGACTACTAAGCAGGGGTTGCATGGACTTAATTCTTATTGAAGTAGTTCAAAGGAATGGGGCTTTCAATGGCTTAATACCATTCCTTAGTTTTTCTAATTTTGTATTAGAAAAATAATCACAAGGACTTAGATCCTATTCTAATGAAATTCAACTAGTAGGAGGGGGCCTTCAATGGCTTAATTTCAACTTTGGTAGCTTGAAATGGAAAGTGGTATTAATGACTTTATCCTATCCTTATAAGGATTCTTACTAAGAAACTTACTTATTTATGATTGGCTAATAAGAAGGAGCCTTTAATGGCTTATTCCAACTAGAGTAGCCATAATGAGGAAGAGGGGTCTAAATGACTTGTTCCTAGATCTCAGATTTTGGCTAATAGGAAAGGGGTCTTCATGGCTTGTTCCAAACCTAAGTATCCTATTTGATAAGAAAGGGGACTTCATGACTTATTCCTATGCCTGTCTTTTAGAAAGAATGCCTACTGGGACTTATTTCTTTCTAATTAACTATTAGGAAGGAGCCTTCAATGGTTTAATCCAACCTAAATAGCTTGGGTGGAGGAAAGGGGTTTTTGATGAGTTGATCCTAAACCTCACATTTTTTTTGATTTAAGGATTATGGACCTCATGACTTTATCCTAACCTTATTCATTTTAATAGGATGCCTGTTATGGGGCTTACACCTATATGATTAGCTATTAAGATGGGGCCTTCAATGGCTTAATCCAACTTAGATAGCTAAAGAAAAAGATAGGAGTCTTAATGAATTAATCCAATCCTTAATATTTTGGCTAATAAAAGAGGAGTCTTCATGACTTATTCCGAATCTAGTTAGCCAGTATGACAGGGAAAGGGGTCATAGTGACTTTATCATAACCATGTATTTTTTAAAGAATGCCTACTGTGGGAGTTAATCTTTATGATTAGCTATTAAGATGGTGCCTTCAATGGCTTAATCTAACTTAAATAACTAAAGAGGAGGAAAGTGGTATTAATGACTTGATCCAATCCTCAAAAGTTTGGCTAATAAGAAAGGGGTCTTAATAACTTATATCTATCCTAATTAGCCTATGTGACATGAAAGGGGTCTTAATGACTTAATCCTATCATGTGAATAATAGGAATGGTACGAAGAGAGGCTTGCTCCAAACTTATGGGAAGTTATAAAAAGGTGCCATAAATGGGCTTACTCCCAACTTAAGGAAAGGAAGAGTTGTTCCATAAAAGGCTTACTATGAATTTATGAGAATGGTGCTCAAAGGCTTACTCCAAACTCATAAGGAAGACATGAGAAAAATGCCACAAAGGGCTTACTCCCAACTCAAGGTATGTATAGGAATGGTGCTACAAAGGGCTTGCTCTTATCTTATTGATGATATGAGTGAGGAAAATGGGTCATAGTGACTTAATTCCAAATTCTGAAGTCTTTGGACTAATAAGTAAGAGTCAAATGGACTTGATCTTTACATGATTAGTCTAACTAGTGAAAGGTGTTGTAAGGTTTCATTCTATTTATTGGTTTCGCTAACGCTTCATACACATGAAGAAGTTTAGTGAAGAGGGTTTGAAAGATTTGAAGTATGTTTTTGAAGGATGATTTGAGTATATTTTGGACCCAATGCTTTACTATGCAATAGGCATAAAGTTTCATTATTTTTTTTCTTCTCTTTTCTCTTATTTTTGTAGTTCTTAGGAAACAAAACCCAAAGTCAACCAATGTTTCTTAAATGAATTTTCTTTTTCTTTTTTTGGATATGTATTTTATTTTATTTTGTTGACATGACTCAACAACTTATATGGTCTTCTCTTAGATTCAATAAATATCAAGAGATTCCTTTGAAGCTTTCAAAAGTATATGAGAATCAAGGTAAGCAAACTCTTGGATTCTCAAGAAGTCATCTTTTTTTTAAAAAAATTTATTCTTTTGTCCCTAAATAATAAGGGAATTAAAAGGATTAACTTATTAGAGAACTTAAGATTATCCTGATATGTTTGAAATTGAATTTCTTAAGGGGATTTATTAGAGTGCCCTTGAAGATAAAGTCAGGACCTTGACTATTTAACTACTCTCATCTTGCAATGGCTCTATAGTTCCATAATTTTTCTTGTTTATGGTTATAGGCCACTTGAAAATGGAATCAAAATATACACAATTGAATCTTTTACATACAAAGGATAAGTATTCTTAAAAAGGAAGAGTCATTATCTCTTTAACTTGCCATATGAGCTCACCCAACATGGCAAAGGCCATGATGATAAAGTATGAGATATCTATTTTTTCTTTTTTACCTAGGGACAATTTTGACTTCTAATCCTACCACTTCATTTTAATGTGGAGGAGTTTAAAGTTAAAATGCCTACCTACTCATAAATTTTAGACTCCATCCTTTTGCTCTTGGATATAGTCCTTTCATCCCTTTTGTTTTCCTTTTTTTCTTTTGTTCTTTCATTCTTTCATTATTTTGTTATTTCATTCTTTCCTTTTTTTTAACATTTTGATAACATTTCAATTCCTTATGAAATATTACATTTTACATTTCACCTAAATATAAGATTTATGTGGAGATTGGATGCATTCAACCGTTTGTCTGAATGCAACATTTGATATGGTTCAATTCTTTATTTTGATTGATTGATCATATTGCATGATCCAACACTTTAATTTTTTTCATCCTTTAATGAAATAAAAGATTTAGTGAGGTCATTTAGGATTGGAAAAATGAGATTCCTAAAGACTCTACACTTATGTTTTCAGGATGGATATAAACATCCTGTCATAATTATTATTTTTCCTCTTTTTCTTTTATTTCATTTTATTTATTTATTTATTATTATTTTTGGGTTGGATAGGACCATCCAAGAGTTTTAAAGATGTTCTTAAATTCCTAAGATTCTTTTTCAATGTTTGAATTTTCATCTTCAATCAATAGTGTGATTAAGATTAAGATCTTCTTTTGAATTGAGTTTTGAAGATTAATTTTTCATTAAATTGAAAACTCCTTTCATTACTTCATTGAATTTACATGGTACCATCTTATTAAAGCATGATTAGAATTGGGCCTATGTATATTCATTTAGAACTTATGTTGATGGATGCACCTGGATTAACAAGTATTTTGGAGATTTTCTTTTTTTGAATTTTCCACATCAACCAAGATGTTGATAAGTTCTTACTAGTCTATCTACATCGTAGGAGATAACCCTAAAATTTCATTGTAGTGGAATGCTACATCAGGAAGTTGCTTATAATTAAATAAGGCAAATTATAGGGTTATGTAATCTCTAGCTTAATGGTAATTTCTTTTTAATTTTATTTATTTTTTATTTCATTTTCTTTTCTTTTTTTATAGAGCATTATGATGCTTGATTTTGAAAGAAACTTCTCTAAAATGGGCAAACCATCATATTTTGAAGATCACTTATTTGCCATTTATTTTCAATGTCATTTAAGGCGGTATGACACTACCATTTTTAATTTGATTTCAAGAATTTCCCTTTTGATATGGAGGGATGGTAGGACAAACTTTATCCTCAAAGGATCAATAGAACTCATGATCTATTTTGGAGGGTCATCATTTAAAAGAGGACCCTCAAGGGTAGATGATGTGCTATTAGAAAGTCAAGTATGGCTTGTACTTTTTATAACACAAAAAAGATTAAAGGTAATCTCAGCTTATAATGAAATCTTTGATCACCATACTAGACATTAAGACAATGTCAAGTGGGTCATAAGACATTGCAAAGGATTCACCTTAGATTTACTTTCTAATAAAAGCATATTATGCTTTAGTTTTTTAATGCAGAAAACTAATACTTTTTTCATTAGTTTGGACTAACAAAGTCCTAAGTGATTTACCAGAGATAATAATTTCATACTTTCACTCTGAGTGATAGAAATATCACCTTTAGGACCCAATCCGAAGGTCATGATTTCTTTAGAAGCATTGAAGTCTTCATTTATTTTCTATTTAGAATTTATCCTTAAAATTAATTAAGGCCATTTATAAAATATCAATGACTCAATAGGAGATAACTCCCATTAATTAAGTTGATTTAAATTTATTAAGTTTAAATTTCATTCATTTCACGTTTATCAGGAGAATCAAAATTTTCTTTTACAACCCTTTCTTTTCTTTTATTGATCAGGAGCAAAAATGAGATGTTTTTATCATGTCATTTTTTTTATTCACAATGTCATGTCATCTTCCTCTTTTGACTCTCTCCTAAACTCTTAAGGATTCAAGATTTTGGGCGATCTTAAAGAGGGTTACCTCCAAGTCACTCCCTAAAATTGGCCAATCAACTTGAACAACTGATTTTCCAAAATTCTAGTGGATGTATGGAGATGAATTAAGATTAAAGCTGATTTTCATTCATGTAAATTTTCTTCTATAAAGATATAAGATTCAAATTTAATTCCTTAATCAACCTCTTCCTAAGATCAATAAGGCATTCTCTTTTTGGGATTATTTTTTTATCCCTCTTTTACATTTTTCTTCTGAGTTGATTCCTTCTTTCTTTTATTATTGTAATTGAAGCTTCAATCATAGTGGTAACAGGCAATAGACACAACTATGCCTCCTTCCTTTGATTTGGATTTTCTCAGGATTTGAAGGAACTCCTTCATTAAGATTTTCAACCTTCGGTATATGTTACTTTGAATGTATTAGATCAAAAGGTACCAATTTAGGACCCTATCTTCATTTTCTTTAACTTTAGTACAAAGTCAAAGTAGGATCAAGGGTAAATTTAACTTTGAGATTTCCTTTTGAGAATTTACTTTTCAAATTTTAAGGTAATTTTCGAACCTTTTGAGTTTAACATTTGTTTTCCACATTGGATAGGTTTCAAATCCATCTTAACCAGATTTAGGTCGAAGAGAAATGACTTGGTTTTCATTTATTTCTCTTCCTTCTTTATTTCAAGATTTGGTTCTAGGACCTGATCATTTAATTGTGGCAAATGAAGAGTTCTAGAATCTTAGTTTAGGATGTTGGATAGGCTCAACCAAGAATGAAATGGAGAGGTATCCAATAGAAAGAATGGCAATCTTGATCAGTGAGTGTTACTAGTACACTGTCGATAAATAGAAATAATAACTAATTTCTAAAGATGGAGAGAGGAACCATTCCCTAGTGGATTCGCAAGAAAATATACTTTGTTGAGAAAATTTTATGACAGCACATAGAGTTTAGGAATTTATTTTTTGGATGATCAAATGCATCATTAAACAATAAACATATTATCTTAAAAGATAAACATGTTATCCTATAATGGATTCAATCATTTAATAAAAGACTCCTAAGGCTAATGGATCTTTCATATACTAGAGATTTTTTCCTTGATTTACATGGAGGGTAGAATAAGGTTTATTTTAAACTGGATTCATGGTTCCTTAAAGAGGCAAGCCCCTATAATTAATTACTTCTTAAGAAGGGTCAATTCCTAAGAATACTCTCAATTTAAAAAATAAGTTATTATTTTTAAATATTTTTAAGTTGGTTTTCAAAGGATTGATTTTTAGAATTTTTAGTTAGGATTGATTCAAATTGGAGAGAGTTCTTTTGGAATCCAAATGGGATGAAGTAAGAAATGCCTATTAATATTAGGATACCTAGTATGCCCTTCAACTATCCTATCATTTGGCTTTAAATTTTGGAATTTTTATTTAGATTTTGAGTTGATATTTATTTTAAATCTATGGCTTAGATTTTAGAAGCACAAGACTATAAAAATTCCTAGGGTTGAAGACTTAATCCACCAAGGATGCTTCAGAACCTAGTCTACAAGTGCTTCTAACTCAAGTCAGATGCTTGACTTAATTTCATTTTGGAAATTTTCAGCCATTCCTCTCACTTGAGAGAACCAACCTATCCCAGACTTTTTTGGACTTACAACCTGCCTGGAGAGGCTATCAGCTAACACCACCTAAGTGTATTTTAAATTAATGATGTCAAGTCTTACGAATGTAAGATGGTTGGGCTATTGCATTTTAGAAAAAGAATCTAAGGATCCTAGACTCACACCTTAATCCCTAATATCATGTAAGATATGGCATGCATCTAACTTATGCACATTTTTCAAAGTTTTAAATATTTTGATTCAAGATTTATTTAAGGTTTGGGTATGCATTTTTATGCTTACATGCCATGCAATTAGAAATGGTTATGGGCCAAATTAATAATACAAGGCAGGCTTCCCCAAGAAGGTGCTCATCCTCACAAGTCAGATGCCCCTTATGTTCAATGGGAGAAGTTTCCTAATTTAAGGATTGAAGCAGTATGATTTCACGGTTTCAAAACCTAATTAGTTTATAATTGATTTTATGTTTTGCCTAAGGCTATAGTTTATGTGAAGTTTCAAATTTTCTTTAGATTTTTTTCAGTTGTTTAGATTTAAGTTGGGTATAAAATTTAATTTTTTCCCTTTTAACATAATTGTCCAAGCATTCAATCATAAGAAAAGACAACACAGAAAGAAACCTAGAAAAGTAGGTTGATTCAATTGTGCACCCAAAATAAATCAAGTGAATTTTAATTTAATAAGATAGGCCAATGCGACCGGGTACCGTTGTACTCCCTAGAAGAAAGAGAAAATGGGTAACCGAGCTTTGCCCTTATATAGTATGGTCTAAAATTACAAGTCTAGATATAGGGGTCTTCTTTCCAGGATTGTCTCCTTATCCAGGGACATCCACTGAGCTTCACAGGAGACCACTACACTTAACTTCTGGTTGGGTCAGCTTCTTCTATTCTGAGATCCCATAGATCCTAGCTTAATTCTAAGCTCAAATTTACATTTTAATTACAAAATTAATTTCTAAGCCTTGCAAAATAAATGTTAGCAAAATACAAATAGCACATAACAATTATATTTCACAAACATACAAGCTTAGCATTAGCTGCTTGCCAAGCCCACCTATCTTATGGGCTATGCTTAAGGACTTAAGCATAACTGCAAGAAAATAATATTTTTTAAATTTCATTTATGAAAATAGTCCTTTCTAGCATAGTCCCTTGTAGAAGATAATGTTAGAAAAAATATCCTACCATCCAGTCTAACGGGCAAATAATCCTAGATATGCAGTCTAAAATAGTACAACACACAAAATATGTTAAACACATCATATCATAGCACATCACAGCACATAAAATCATAAAAGAAATCACATAATGACCAAACCTAAGTTTAGGGTCTGTGACCTAATGAACTAGTATATGAAGAGAATAAGCTTGTACAACAAGACTTTACTTTGTTACTTTAGTTCAAATTTTAATTTAGAGTTTGAATTTGTTTGAATTTTACCTTTAGATGGTCTCAATTCAAATGATTTAATGATTTATTTTTCATTTCATTTTCACTTTTATTTAGTTAAAGTGAAGTTTAGGTTTCAAGAATGAAGAGTAGAATGGATCCTATTTTTGGATGGAACCCATTCTATTCAAAATCGTAACTCCTAATAGAATGAAATCTTCATCCTAATATGAAGATCTATCCCAAAGGTCTAACTAAGATGCTTAGGTATCTTAATTAATCATTTTAATTTCATTCAGATGATTTGGATTTGAATTGATTTTGGATTTTAGATTAATGCATTTTTTTAGAATTTTATTATCCATTTCATTTCTTTTGGTTTCATTTGATTTTCATTCTTGATTTAGTTTGTTCTTTTAATTTAATTTGGTTTGAATTATTTCATTTGATTTTAGTTGAATTGGTTCATGTGATTTAATTTGAAATGATTTTGGTTTGAGTTATGTTTAGATTTGTTAAACTTATGTTCATTCATTTAGTTTGATTTATGCTGACCTAGGGCATTTAGGTTAATGTTTGAAGTTCATCTTTAGGTTAGACTAATTGTATATTTAAGTTTCATTAATTATTTAATATTACTATTTTATTAGCTTAAGGTTTAATTAAGCTTAACACACATTATTGATTTCAATAACCCTTTAGCATGGAAATGATTAAATTATTTGACTTAGGATGTTTGGAGAGCCATCCTAAGAGTTTCAGATGTTGATATAGATTATTTCAAGTTGTTTCATGATTTCATGAATTTTTTTATTCATTATTTGGTTTATATTGACTTAGGAATTTGGAAATTCAACAATTCCCAATCCAAAGGTCAATTGGATTTGAGATTTTATGGAAAGTGGCATTCCATGCCAATTTCATGTTTCTAAAGTTTCATCTTAAGTAGATTCATAATTAGGGTGTAATTAAGGTTTTAATTATTTCATTAAAATTAGGCCTAATTTAATGAAAATTATTTGAGAATTTTATTTTTCCTTGATTCCTCTCTGAAATATGTTTTCAAAAAGGGTTTAATTGTAATGTTTGCAAAGTTGGTTGATTTATTATGATTTAATTAATTTCCAATTAATTATTTGAATTATTTAATTCAATTAATTAGGTAATTATGTAACTTTGTGATTTATTTAGTTTTAATGAGTTTCATTGATGATTTTATGCTCAATAGAATTCACCAAGTTGATTTGAGGTTATTTAATTTATTTTCATTAATAGTTTCATTTTTATTAACTTATTTAATTAAAATTAAGGTTTAAGATTTGAAATTTCATTTCTCATGAATTTCATTGAATTAATTCATGAAAATTTTTTGTAAGGTGTGTTTTAAGTTTAATTTAAATTCCCCAAAGTTTTATTTGAATTTGATTAATGGTTTGTAATTAATTAAGGTTTAATTAATTTCAGTCAAACCCAAATTAAGGCTAAAACCCAAAAAATATTTAGGAATTTTAATTTTAATGGATTCCTCTCATCATGATGAATCCATAGAGGCCAAATTTGTAATTTTTGGATTTGTATTTATTTTTTATAAAATTTTAATTTTTTTGTAATTTTTAATTAATTTTAAAGGGGATTTACTCATTTTATAAAGGTGGACTGATGTGGCAGCCTCTGTGGAACCATCACCATGTGGTGAGGTGTGATTTGCTTCCGTGGATCTCGCGTTGCATCTTTATCAAAAGCAGTGCCACGTGAGACCATCCTCGACCGTTCGATTAATGATCAGACGGTCTAGATTTATTTTGCAATTTTCTCAAGGGATGAATGAGATCATTTGACTAAATCATGACCATCCATTCCTAATAGAAGGATCAGACGGTGGAGATTAGATCCCACAAATCTTCGACGAGAGATGGACACCGCCCATCATTTTCATCAAAATTTCAATGATCACCGATGATTTTTGATTCATTTTCAATTGTGAAATCATTAAGGATCAATTTGCTACCCATCCATACGATTTAATCCATTTGGGGATAAATTTTGTTTCAAAAGTTCCAAAATTGATAGCTTAAGCAGATGGTGGTGGAGCATACTCAATTTCAGCAATCAGCGGCAGTGGGACTGACTCCATTAGCTTTGTATCGATGTGATGAAGGCATGTATGCAATTTGGTAGCTTGCCTCCCCATGGATTGCTCCTTAGATCAACATCGGATTGAAATCTAGCGGTGAGGGGATGAGGTGGAGATTCATTTGAGGTTGCCTGGACCTCTAGAACATGTTGGAAAGTTCAATTTAATGATATAATCTTTTCCTTAGATTTTTCCATTAATGGAGCTCAGATTCCATCGAGTTCCATTCATTTTATGGAATTCCAGCCACAAGGAGTCGGGGGAAGAGTCACCTCCTTCATCTCATGCTTTGGTGTACATTTTGGGATGAAAAGGGGGAGAGAATTGGCCCTCCCTCCCCTCTTTCCATGCTTGGTAGAGAACCTCTTTTGTGGCCTTCTAGGTGGCCAGAATCCTGCCACCAGTGGCAGCAAGGCTGTCCAAGGGGTCGATTCAATCCCCATTGGCCTCGTGAACATGAATGAATCATGGAATGGAAGGGAGGAAGGCAATTCCTCTTCCTTTTTTCTTTAGTCGAGCCATATGCCTTCTTCATCCTTTTTCTTCTTCTTTTCTTCTTCGTTTATCCCTTGGATAAATCCAATTTATTTTTGGTTTGATGCTTGCTTCGGTGGCCTTCAATTGATGGAAGGCTTATCCCATGTCTTTCAACCATGATATAGAATTTAAATAGGATGAGGGATTAACAAAATCAAAGTGGACTTTGCTTCCTATAATCCCTCTTTGCCATTGGATAAGTTTATCATTTTGTTTTGATTTAGATTTTATTAATTTAATTAAGATTACTTGGAAACCACTCTTAATCCATGCAAGGATGAATTTAAATAAGTCCTATAGGTTTCATTTCAATTTGAATCCATTTGGTGATTAATCGTAGCATTAGACTTAGTTTAAGTTTCAAATGCTTTAACCACCATTAATTGGTTTTAGATTTTGATTTGGATCATCTTATTGTCCATTGGATGATTAGGAATTGACTTAACCCATTCCACATGAAGGTTTAGCCCAACTCCAAGTCAACTTGACCCATTTTTCCTTAAATGTGTTAAGTTGGATTTGGTTGGGTCAAATGACCAAATTTAACTCAATCAAAGTATATTCAAATTCAAATCATGATTAATCACATGTGTGAGATGATTTGGAGTGATTTATTTTATTTAACTTCATTTGGATTTCAATTTGAACCCATTTATCCCAAAGCGGGCTAAATGGGTTAAGCTTGGGTTTCATTTGGGTCAAATGACCAATTTGATCAAATTAGACCTAATGATGGGTTTTATTGGTTTTAATTATAATTTCAAAATTATTTTAAACAATCAAATTGACTTTATTTTAATTTGATTTGGGTTTGAACCCAACAGAACCCATTTAGGGTTATTTAGACATAATGGTCTAATGTAGCTAATTAAGCCCTAAATGAATTTAAATTTCTTTAGATTTGTAATCAAACATGTTTATTTGATCATTTGAAACATTTATATTGATTTAATTGGGTCAAATTCTTAGTGGGTTGATCTTTGACTTGGTGGGACCCACCTAAGTCAAACTTATGCCAAATGAGTTGACTAGATTTGACTTTGGCTTGTTTTTAGATTATTTTTCCTCTATTTTAGTTTGAATTCAATTTGATTTATGTGGATTTGATTTGATTTAATCTATATTTGAAATTTTGGGTTGAGTCTACCTAAGTTAATTAGGTTTGATCAAACCTAAGGAAAATTCCTTAAGTCACTTGGTATAATGCCTAAGTATTGAATTAGGATATTCCTATTTAAGATTAAGACATCTTAATTATTGATTTCAGAATTCAAATTAACCTCATTCAAAAATGAGGTCAATAAAGACAAAGAAGTAGAACAATGTTTATTTTAAACTAGGTTCATGCATCCTTATAAAGGTAAAACCGTATAGTTAATTATATCTTAGGAATGGACGACCTCTTTCTAAGAAAACTTTAAATTAAAGAAATAAGCTATTAAATTTATGGATTTCTAAGTTGGTTTGTAAAGGAAATGTTATATGAAAAGTTCAATTAGGAAGACTACAAAATGGAAAGAGCTATTTTCTGAAGCCAATCGGAATTAGATAGGAAATGCACTAGGATGTATAGTAGGCATTTTAACTATCCTATTATTGGGCTTTAAAATTTGGAATTTAATAGAATTTTGAGTTAGCATTTTATTAAAGATCTAGGACTTATATTCTAACAACACAAGACTGGAGAAATGCCTAGAGATAGAGACTTATTCTAAGGAGGATGCCTCAGAAACTAAGTTTATATGTGCTTCTGATATAAATCAAGGGCTCAACCTAGTTCAACTTTTGGAAATTATTGGCCATTTTTTCTCATTTGAGGGAATAAACATATGCCTGACTCTTATGGACTTATAACCTGCGTGGAAGGGCTGTTAACAAACACCACCTAAGCGATTTTAAATCCTTGATGTTAAGCATCATTTATGAAAGATGACTAGGCTATTATATTTTAGGAAAGAATCTAAGAACCTAAACTCACTCCGTAATCCTTAGAATCATGTAGGGTATGATATGCACTTAACTAATGCACATTTTTTCAGCTTTTAGATGTTTTGACTCATGATTCATTTAAGGTTTTTGGGTATGCAATTTATGTCTAAATGCTATGCAATTAGAAGTGGTTATGGGACTAAATCAAGAAGAGAAGGTAAACTTCCCTAGGAAGGTGGTCATCCTTAATGGTCAAATGCCCCTTATGTGCAATAAGTGAAGTGCCCAATTCACAGAGTTAGAATAATATGTTAGCATGATTCACTAAAGATAGTTATTTTTAGTTTATTTTAGGTTATTCCTAAGGTTTTAATTAATGTCAAGTTTTGAATTAATTTATTTTTTATTTAAGTTGTTTAAATTTAGGTTGGGTAAAAATTATAATTTTCCTAAGAGCCTAATCATCCAAGCATTCATCACAAAAAGCAAAGCATGGTAAGAAACTTAGAAAATTAGGTTGATTTTATTATGCACCTAAAATAAATCAAGTCAATTTAAATTAAAGAATAGGCTAGCGCAGTCGGGTATCACTGTACACCTCAAAAGAAAGAGAAAATTGGCAGCCAAGTTCTACCCTTATACACCTCCACCTAGAACTACAAGTTTAGATCTATGGGGGTCTACTTTCCAAGATCATCTCCTTCTTTAGGGACCTCCATTAAGCTTCTCATAAGACCTCTACACCCATCTGTTGGTAAGCTAAGCTTCTACTATACTTAGACCGCATAGATCCTAACATAATTCTAAGCATCAAATTACATTTTAAATTTCAAAAATAAATCTTAAGCCTTGCAAAATAAACGTTAGGAAAGTATAAACAACATACTAGCAGTTATATTTGCAAGCATACGAGCTTAGCATTACTTGCTCACTAAACCCACCAATCTTGTTGGGATATTCTTACAGACTGAAGCATACCTGCAAGAAAATAACATTTATATAAAATTTATGATGATGGTCCCATTTGAGCACAACCCTCTGTAGAAGATAATATTAATTCTAAAAAATACATCCTACCATCGAGACTAATGACAAACAATCTAATGGTCGGTGACCTAGTCCCATCAAAAATAATACACCACAAAACAAGAAAAATACATCACATCACAAAACATCACAAATCGACTTAACCTAAATTTATGGTCGATGACCTAACATTCTAGTTTATGAAGAAATTAGGCTTGCGTGGTAAAACTGTACAAGGTCTTTTTAAGTTCAAGTTTCAATTTGTGTTCCCAATATTTAATTTAATTTAATTTTAAGATTTTTTTTAATTTTTATAATTTTGCTTCAAAAGGACTTGTCATTGTTATACCAGAGATTCAATTATTAAGAACTCCTTCAAACCACTAACTCTATGACCTCAAGTGTTCAAACTATACCAGATGTTTCCAACTATAAAAAATTTTGTTTTTATTCATTTAACTTTTTTTAGTTTTAAAATTTATTTAATTTAACATGGGTGGTTTCAATTTAAGTGATTTAATGATTTGTAATTCCATTCTCATTTTAGGTGCATTTTTTAGTAGGATGAAATTAGGTTTTTAAGAATGAAGAATATAATAAGTTCCATTTTGGGTGGAACCCATTCTATTCAACATCCTAAGTTATGATAGGATGAAATCTACACCCTAAAGTGAGGATTCATTCTAAAGGATTTATCTAAAATTTTAAGCATCTTAATTAACCTCTTTCTGAGTTTAGTTCAATGAATGTTTTAATTTTGTTTATTTTGAATTTTCTGTTCATTCATTTGTTCTTTTTATTTGATTGATCACATCGTAATTTGGTTTGTTTCTTTAAAGTATGTTTCTTTAATTAAGTTCAATTAAGGTTTATTTATGTTATTATAATTTAATTTGAATTGGTTTTAACTTTAAATTTAATTAATTTGTTATTATAGTTTGAGTTTTATAATTTGATTTTATTCATTCATTTAACTTAGATTACTCAAGTTCAATTATTATATTAATGTTTATGTTATTATAATTTACTTTGGTTTAGCATCATTTTTATTTCCTTATCCAATTAATTTTTGATGTAGGCTAACTTTATTTATTAATTAATATTTTTTTATGTTTATGTTTAGTTTATGTTCATTATATATTTATTTTATGTTTATGTTTATGTTTATGTTCATTAATGTTCATTAACTTAAATGAATTTAATATTCAATCTTAATTTTGATGTTATCACTTAATTATATTTTAATTTTATACTTTATTTTCTTTATTTACATAATTTCAATTAATTATTTAGGTTTTGTTTCAATTTCTTTTATTTCCATTTATTTATGTCATTAACAATTATGCATTTGCTAAATTGGTTGAAATTAAAATAGTTCATTTATAGCTATGATTTCATTAACATTTATATGTTGTGAGTCTAAATGAAATGTTCAATTATCTCTAATTAATCTTTAAGAAAATGATAATTTCATTATGTTAGGAAGGTTCTTCTTTTCATTTGATTTAGTGTGATTATTATTATTAGTCATCATCTAAGAAGGGGCATTCTTATGTATTAACCTATCTTAATCCATCTTGATGCTTATCTCGTTTAGATTTAATTAATTAATTTAAGTTTGTTGAGTTTGTTTGTACTTGCATTTGCCTTATTCTTTGATTTAAATGACCTTAATAAATTCATAAGTTCATAAATTAATAAATTTTATACTGCAATTCATTAGTGGAGTTATAATTAATTAGTAATTTTGGAGTTTAATTATACTTTATATTTTCATTTATCCTTAATATTAAACCCTAATCTTATGTTTAATTAAGTCTTTTTTAACTTTTAGATTGTTTGGAAATTTTCTTTGAGTGTTTTGGTGCATATGATAATGTTTTAAGTTTATTTTACAATTTTTGTAAAATTTTGTAATTTTGTAATTTATTATTTTATTTATATTGACCTAGAGAATTTGAAATTCAGTAATTCCCAATCTAGAGATCAATTGAATGTGAAATGTTTATGGAAAGTGGAGTTTCTTACCAATTTAAGTTTCCTAAATTTTCACCTTAATCAGATGTATATTTTAAGACGAATTAAACTTTAATTATTTCTTTAAAACTAAAATTAAGCTTATTTAAAATAATCACTTAGTAGTTTTATTTATTTCTTGCTTCTTCTCAAAGATGCATCCATAGAGGGTTTGTTCATAATTTTTAAAATTTTAATTGCTTCACTATGATTTTTCTAAGTACAAGTTGATTATTTAAATTAATTAATTCAATGAATCATTAAATTAGGTGATTTTGTGTTTAATTAGGTTTCAAAAACTTTCAACAGTATGTTTAAAGTCATTAAGATTTGTTATGATGATTTTGGTTATTTTCATGATTTTTCATAATTTTTAATTAATATTTATTTATTTCATGAAAATTAAATTTTGGAATTGAAAATTCATCATCTTTAAATTTATTTTAAAATAAATCACCAAAAGTTTCCCTCAAGTGTATTTTAACATTGATTTCCTTTTCCCAAAGTTTCAAATCATTAGGATTAATTTAAGTTTGATTACTTTCATTTAATTCTATATTAATTCATATTTACTCAAAATTAATTGGAGATTCAAATTTTTATGGATTTTTCTCTTAAATCCATTGAGCTCCTATTTGGATTTTTTTGGCTTAATATTTAATTTATTATGATTTTTTTTGATGTTTTTACCAATTTTCTAAGATTTATAAATCCATAAAATTAAAAAAATTCATATTTAACTGGGTCGATGCCACATGGAACTACATTACATGCAACATCGTGCCATGGATCTCGTGTTAATATGACAGCGCATGGAGTTTCAATTCAGGCAATTTGATCTTTAATCAGACGCTTAGATATTTTCACAGGTTTCGATAGCGATTTTAATCAAGCAATTTGACTAAATTTCAATTATCCATTCCTAGTGAAAGGAACAGACAGCAGAGATTTCACCCTCTCAGTGATGGTGAATGTTGAGAGCCGTCCACCGATTTTAAATGATTTTTGGTACCCAACTATTGAACCCGTTCAATTTCACTACCAAAGCCATCAAGACCTCATGTAGATCAAATCTATATTGCTTGATCTCCCTTGAGATCAAGTTTCTTTAGCAAAGGACTAAAGGAGAAATGAAATAAGGTTGGGTTTGGTGCGTACCTGACAGGTGGCGATCTCAAGCGACGGGGTCTACTTGGTTAGCTTTGGAATGATGCTACGAGGCTGTGGGAAGGAAGAATTAAATACTCTCCTTGTGGATTGGCCTATGGACCAAGATTGACTTATCTCCAATTGGCTTTGGTCATTCTTCGACCTCCCAGTGGTGAGTGGATTGGGGTGTGAGTGCACTTGAATTCGTTTAGTTCAGGTAAGATGGAGAAATGCTCAAGTGGGCATGAGATGATCTCTCTCTCTCTCTCTCTACCATGTCATTAGAGGCCGAGAGCTTCCTTTAATCCTTTTCCTTATCTTAGTTGGCCATGAAGATTGACACCTTCGAAGGCTAGTTCCAAAGATGTTTGGCTGTCTCACATCTATTTAGAGGTGCTGAGATGAATGTGCAAAGAGAATGAGGGGATTGGGGGGTTGGATTTGGCTTCATGCAGCTCTTTCTTGCCATGGAATATTCTCTTATTTTAGATTTTGTTGGGATTGATTAAATTTCTTAAGCTTGTTGTCAATCACCCTTAACCCCTCTTAGGATGGGTTTGGATGGGTTTTAAGATGTTTGGTTCAAGCTTGGGTTCATTTGGTGCTTAATTATGCCACTTGGATTTGACTTAATTTAAAATATTTAAACTGTGTTACTTTTGATTGATTGGTTTTAAGTTTGAGTTTAAATTATCATTGGTTGTCCATTGGATAATTGAGAATTCAACTAGCCTATGCCACGTGAGAGTTTAATTTGATTTTAAGTCAACTTGGCCCATTTTGATTTAAATGGGTTAAGTTGAATTTGATTCAGTCAGATAATCAATTTTAACTCAATTAAATTATATTTTGACTCCAATCATGTTTAATCACACATGTGAGATTATTTGGAGTGATTACTTTCATTTAATTTCAAGATGATTTCAATTTTGACCCATTTGACCAAATTGGACTTATTGGGTTAAGTTTGGGTTCATTTGGGTCAAATGACTGGTAAAATTGAACTAATGATTGATTGAATTATATTTAATGCTCATTTGCAAATTATTTTGAATAATCAAATTGAGTTGATTTTAATTTGATTTGGGTTTGAACCCAATAAGATTTAGATTTGGGTTGAGTCTACCTAAATCTATCAGGTTAGATCGTACCCAAAGAGGATGCACTAGGTCATTAGCTATAGTGTTCTAAGTGCATAATTATGAGTCTCCTAAGCTAGAATTAGGTGTCCTAATTACTAAATTCAGAAGTACTATTAATCTCATCAAAAAATGAGGTTAACAAACATTCTAGGATAAACATATACATCCCAATCTACAAAGTCAACAAGAGAAGGAGGAATCCATTTCTTGCAAAATCTACAAGGTTCTAAATGCTGTCAAAAATAGAAACCTTCGAAGAAGAATACAAAAGTTGGTGAGCTAGGTCACCAACCCAACAAATTCCTACCCTAAAAGAGGTGGGAATATTCAAAAATATTATGCCCATTTACAACAAGACTCGAATTCAATAATACTATAGTTTTTGAACACTAGCAACGAACCCTTAGACACAAAGACACTAAGTGGTTAGTTGTTGGAAGATCCCAACAACCACTACAAAAATCCAGTGAACACCAGGCTGTGATATCTGAGATATATTCTGAGAGATCCACTACTAGAAGGTCCTAATCGATTTGGGTACCAAAAGAATCCCAAATCATTGGTCACAAACTAACCCCACAAGATAATGAAGGAATAGAGTCTCCTATCATCAACTAGAAGCACCAGCATGACAAAAGATAGTCAACATATGATGAGGAGGACAATCGACTCTTCTGGGAACATGAAGATTTTCCAACGAATGAAGAGCAGTCAATACTAGATCTACAAAATAATGAAGATATGGATCATATGGAGATCAAAGTTGTTCATACAGTTGATACGCATCTACAAAATAAAGGCGTAGTACTTAAAGAACAAAATCAAGAAGAGCAACAAGGGAACCTAAGTCATGATGATCCTAATTATGAAGCTCAAGTAGAAGTTGAAGTGACTAAAGAGATAATAGACATTATAACAATGTTATAATAGTAGATGGGTTCCTAACATCAAAGGAGAGATCAAGAAATCAGCTAGCTCAACAACTGGCTCAATGACATGAGTGGCCAAGTACAATACCATAGAGGGTACTTTTACTTAAATATACCACCCAAGAGAATTGGGTGGGAGGAGGATGTGAATTGTGTTTTAAAATAAATTTCAGAAAATTTAATTTTATCTTTTGTAGAAGACCTAAATATTTAATAATAATACTTTAGTAAATGAAGTAATAGAAAAAGCAATAATAGAAAAGTAAAGTGCTGAAAAATAAAGAAAGAGAGCACATATATTTTTATGTGGTTTGGCCAAACCCCAAAAAACTGGCCTACGTCCACGCCCAGCCACCCAAGCTAGGAATTCACTAAATCAAAGTTGAGATTACAACAAATCTCCCATACTCTCTTTCATGGGAAAGTATAATCCAACACATACTTTCTTTAATGGGAAAGTATAACCCAATAAGAAATCAAGACAAAGCAAAGAGAAATATACAAGTCTAACTCTCAATTTTAAAATGTTTTTGCACTCACAACCCAATCTGTACTAATATTAAAGCAATTGAATATTAACAAAAATGAGAGCTCACTTTAATTTTAAATGAAATTAAAATAGAATTTTAATCAAATATTTAATGCAATTAAGTAACTTATGTTGATTGAATGATCTTTAAAAGGTTTGAAATTATTTTCTTGAATTACTTTGAAATGCAAACTAAAATGCAATCCCTAAAAATTTTACTTTGAATTATTTTTCACAGAAGTTAACTTTCATTCAAAGGATAAATGTATTTGCAATTTGAATAACTAAACAATCACTTGAATATGAATTTGAATTGTATCACATGAATGCTATCACATAACATATGGATAATCAAATTGAATATTAGTAATCAATAAGTGCAATCAAATTTAAACAACCTATATGAAACTTTAAGCCAAAGGGATAAACAAGGGATATTCAAATGATTAAGCACTTAGGAAATTAATAACCTTTAAAAAGACTTTATACAAAGAAGAGAAAAAAATGAATATTCAATGATTAAGCACAAAATAAATTTATTTCCACATGTTAGCTTTTGGCCAAACAAGAAATCAAAAGATATCAAGAAGGTAAAGTCCATACAAATTGATCTAATCTTTGTTCTTGGCCAAACAAAATCTAAATATTATGTCATGAATAAATAGAAAAAAATTTACATAACCTTATAAACTTCAAAGCTAAGAAGAAATATAAGAAGTTTAAGAATTTATCACCTTAGAAAATAAACACCAAAGAGATGATGTTTTTGGCCAAGGGTGGAATCACACCAAACCTTCACTTTTCCCAATTAATCTTCAAGCCAAATAAATTTCCAAGTGAAAGGGAAGAATGATGAGGAATGCTTGCACTTGTATCACCAAATGTCTCCAAGAAATGCACTTGCAAAGATCGGCCAAGGGTGAGCAAGAGAGCAAGAGAACAAAAGAGCAAGAAAGAGTTTAAAATTCTTTTTTTTTAACCTTTTTTTAATTTGAAACAAAGCCCTTAAATAGATGAGGGAGGAGTCTAGGGTCGGCCAAAAACTAATTCAATGATAGGAAAATTGATTTGGCATCAATTTAAATTTCAAAATCAAAATAGAGAGGATCAGCCAAAGAGATCTTTGATAGGCTCTTTTACAAATTTGTTTAAATTCAATATAAAATGTATGCTATGTGATTCATGACCAAGGAAGGAAGAAATCCCATATAGATTTCTCCCAAGGGAGTTTATATATGAAGGAGGGACTTTTGAATAAAATAAATCCATTAAAATCCACTTCAAAGAACTCAACCAAAGAGGTTTCCTAAAATAGGAAATTCTTAAAATAATGCATGAATTAATTTTAAATCAAAGCTGATTGTATTATATACTTATTGAATGTTTAAATAACATATAAATTTAATAAATTTAAAGCATAATGGCTAGCCTCCATTAAACCTTTCTAAAATAGGTCAAATTGGAAAAGGAAAGGAATTATTTTGGAGAAGATAACTAGTTTGAAATTAAATTTAAAATAACTTATAATAAATTAATTAGGCTCTAAAAAAATCTATTAGGCTATAATTGGCTGAATTGTGTTTAAAAATGATTTGCAAATGATTTTGGACATTTAATTTGGGTTGATTTTAGTTTAAAATTGGCTACTTTTATACATTTCTTTCTGTTATGAAATGCCTAGAACTTTAGGCTTGTAGAAAAATTAAATTATCTATCCCATGAAACTTAAACAACTCAAATGTAAAATAAAGAAATTCAAAACCTCATATTAATTAAAAGCAACTAGAAATAATTAGCTTTTGTGAAAAATGATAGCATATTGTTCATTCCTCTTGAATTGGGTGGTTCACCCATTGCATATAAGGGGCATCTAACATGGGAGGATGACCACCTTTCTTGGGGGAAGCTTGTCTTCTCTTTTCATTTGGCCCAGGACTATTTCTAACTATGTATCATTGTAAGTATGAACTGCTTACCCAAGACCTTAAAATGAATTGTGAGTCAATATATAAAAGAAGAAATTTGTTGTATTAGTTAAGTGCATACCATGACAAACATTATATTAAGGTTAGGGAGAGAGTGAGGCTCTTAGTTTCATTTTTAAATACAATAGCCTAGCCATCATGCATACATGAGACTTAATTCATGATTTTCAAAATCACTTAGGTGGTGTTAGCTGACAACCCTTCCAAGCAGGTTATAAGTCTAGAAGAGTAAAAATAGGTTCATGTTTCCTCTGGTAGGAAAAGAATTGATAATTCTCAATAAATTTATATTAGGTCAAGCCTCTGACTTATGTAAAAAGCATTTGTAGACTTAAATTTTAAAGTATCCTTTTGGAATAAGTCTTTAACTACTTGGTATTTCTATAGTCTTGTAGAATATAAGTCCTACATTCTTAATAAAATGCTAACTTAAAGCTTTATTAAATTAAATATGAAAATTATAAAGCCTAATGATAGGTTAGTTGAAATGTCTGTTAGGCATCCCCGTATTTGTAGCAATTTCCTACTTATTCCTTACCGATCTCCAAAAGAACTCTTCCCTTTTGAAACGTTCCTTGTTGAATTTTTAAATCATCATCCTTTTAAGATAAGCTTTGAAATCCATTGAAATAACTATATATTTCTTTAATTAAGAGTATTCTTAGAAAGAGATCCTTCAATCTTAAGATGTAATTAACTATGAGATTTTATACTTATAGGGAACTGTGAATCATGCAATGAAATAAACTCTGTTCTACCTTTTTATATAGTTCAGGGAAAGAATATCTGGTATATCGAAGAAGGATTCTTTATTATGTAATTGAATCCATTACAAGGGAATATGTTTTCCTTTTGAGATAATATATTTATCCCTTAATTACATATTTGATTACTTAAATAAGTACCTCCAAGATCTGTGTGGTGTTCCAAAAAAAATGCCAACAATAGACATCAGTATATTCTGGATTGAATAGAGGAGAATGGATTTAAGAATACTTTGCAAGAGGGTGATTATTCCTCCAATCGAAAGAAGCATATTTTCCCATGAGTTGATTCTGGTCTGGATTTTGCTAATGACACCATCAAAATACTAAGTTTTTATCCTCCCTTTGTATATATTCACACTAAGATATTTGAGTGGAATGTGGATGTTTGCATCTAAAAAAATCATGAAATTAATGCATATTAACAAAAAAAAAATTACACATTTCGGCCTGGAGCACCATGGTGTTGTCATTACCTTAAAGGGGGAAGCAAAAAATTGCTCCCTTCGAGAGAAATTGCCTATAAAAAGGGGAGAGTAGCCCCTTAACTTTCTTTCTTCTTCTTCCACTAACTCTCTCTAGTCTTCTTGCCTTTTTGATGTGTTCTTGCTCCCAATAATTAGTGTTATCTATAGGCACACTTTCTACTACAACAGGAATGATCTCACATCAACTACACATAAAAGATTTATACAATAATATTTTTTATGCAATTTTGTCTCTGAAAATTAAGTTTAACCAAATTTCTAGTGTCGATCTTGGATCCGGTGAGAAATAGAAGAGCGCATCTTTGAGATCTCGGATTCAGAGTGAAAAAGAATGCTCCCTAAGACTAAAAAATTCCAGATTCTTAAAAGTTGAAGTTCTCCTACATTGAACTTGGTTTTGACATTAGAAGAACACCCTGCCTCCATCAAACTTAGATCCAAATAAGAGAGAAGAGAGTGTTTACACTAAATATGTAAAATCTAGCCCTATTAAGGTGTTATGCCATAGAATATACATGAAAAAAATTGTTAAAAACTTCAAGAATTGAGTTCAATAAAACTGTTCCATTCCATAGTACTAAAGTGCTAAGGCCTAGTGCCGAGGCGCCAACTTCTCAGGAATGAAATCTTGAACACTCTGTTCATTGCACCAAGGGGCCATAAATTGGGTGTCACAGTGCAAAGTTATTGGGTTCAGATGCAATTCTATTAGCATTGAGGCACTATCATCTATCACTGCTGCACTAAGCTTTTGGGTCCCTCATCTCTTATGCGGTACTATAACATCTTCTTTTCAGCACTAAGGTGCTATATCCTCTACCATTGAACTTAGTTCCAGTGTGAAATGAAACCCTCCTCCATCGATCTTAGATCCAGAACAAGGGAGAAAAATGTTAATGCATTAAGAAATATGTAAAATCTAGTACTATTAATGTGTTATGCCACTAGCCACCAAAAATTTTGAATCTTAGACATCAGTGAAACAGCATTGCGATGTTGCATCCTAAAAAAATTAAGCTTAAGCAGCCATCTCACAGTACCATGGAGCTGACATCCCAATGTCGAGGCACTGTGTTCTAAAAATTGAAACTTAAGTGATAAAATTAAGGTGTTTATGTCATAATCCAAATCATACCCATTATGTCGTGGCGTTATAATGATGCCATATGGTTAACATCGAAGCACTGGTTAGCTTGCCATCCTGAATAAACTAAGCTAAACAAATCCAACATTAAGCATTATAGTGTTGTGTTTGTAGTGTCGAGCAACTGATTCTTTATTTTTAGTACTAAGCACTCGATGCCAAGGCACCAATTTGACAGTGACACAATGCTATCAAGCGCCTAAGTGATATGTTCCTAGTGTCGATGTGCTACCCTAATAAACATATTTTTAGCACCAATGCACTTAATAAAAATGGATCTGCATCACTCGCATGGGCCCTGACATAATAATAATTTTTTAAGTTCAATGTTTGAGGATGCTTCATGGGTTAACATAAAAAATAAAGTTGAATTGCCTATATGTGTATGGACTTAAAGATCTAAGATACAATCGTAATGTCTAAATAGGCTACACAGGTTGAATTTAAAAATTAAATTAAAAATATAAAATCAATCTTCCAATTTCAATAAAAAATTATAAAAACACCCACATGTGCCCCGACACATCTATAAAAATCTAAATTAAATGTTAACCCCGATGATGGCCTACTGGTTGTTGAATTCATTCGAAGGGCATATGTTCAAATTGAATGAAGTTCATCATTTGAAGTTACTTAAAGTAAATAATCATATATCCATCCATAATTATTTGTTAAAGATGATAAACTGAGAAAACCTTTGCTCATAAATAGCTAATGTCAAATTAAATGTATCTATGTTCATACTTGAATAATCTCATGCTAGTAAGGATATGGATTTTGTCCTCTGTCTGTCTGGCTTTGCTAAACAACACTATATGAAATGTGAATATGACCAGAAACCTCTAACCAAGTGGCTTGGCTTCTATATAGCTCCATAATACTTCGATCATGGCAATAGACCATATGCTCCCTAACGGATTTGCTCCTTGAACCACGAACTATGGAATATATTTAAAAATAAGAAAGCATTATATTAGCTATGGTTGACTTAAAATTTGGCACCTTAGACAAGTACAACCCCAAGTTTACAAGAACACCTTGGATGATGCAACCCATGGCTATTGATAAAGGATTCTTTGGTAAGGAACTATTTCCCTTGCTAAGAAGGTTAGGAACCACTACAACCCAAAATGATGGAACCATGAGATCATGATCGGGCATGTCATCTTCTCCTCCAATATACACTTGAAGTTAAGTGACAGTCATTTATGCCATATTACACACACCACTAGACACCAATGCATATCAAAGAGATATGTTTATTTTCCAACTTTAATCAAGAGTGCTCTCTTACTGCAATAAAAGCATAATTAATTATGAAGGCTTGCATTCATAGGAACTAGAATATCTAAATAAACCCTAACATAATTGCTGACCTCATTTTTGGATGAGAGTAACATCATCCCTAAATTTGTAATTAGGAGCCTCTTGATTAAGCACTTAAAATGCCATGCTTAGTGAATTAATAAATTCTCCTAAGGTTTGATCTTATCTAATAGTACCCAAATCTATACAAAGAATTGAATTAAACACATTCTAATTGAAATCTAAATTTATTTGCATTTAAAACAAGATAATTTTAGTGGTTAACTCAATTATCCTACTTAAGCTCAAAGTCACCTATACTCAAAAAATTTAAATAAAAATTATACTAAATTGAAATTAAATCAAATAAAATGTACAAAGCCATTCCATAAACATAAATGGATTTAAAACTAAATCCAAACGAAGGTCAAAGTTAATCAACCATTTGACATAGAGTTGACTTATGTCAGTCCCACCAAGTCAAAGGTCAACCCACCAAACTTTGACCAAATAAAGTCATTCTAAAGTCAAAATCATAAAATAAACATGTTTAAGCATAAATCAAATGAATTTAAATAGACTAAAGTTTTAATTGGGCTAATTAGATCACTTGATCCAAATGAACTTTATTAAAATCAAAATCCAAATTAAATTGAAATTAATCTAAATAAAATACTCAAAATCATTTCAAAATCAAAATTAAATATAATTGAACCAATCATTGGGTCTAATTTGACCAATTTGATTATTTGACCAAAATGAGTCCAGCTTAACCCTAAGCCCAATTTGGGTCAAATGAAACAAAATTAAAATAAACTACAATCCAAATGAAATTAATCACTTTAAATCATTCCATACATGTGATTAAACATGATTAAAGCCTAAACATACCTTAGTGTCAAATTGGTCATTTGACTCAATTGAACTTAATTTAACCCATTTAACTCTAAATGGTCAAATTAAGAGAAACCCAAATTAAACCTTACATGACATGAATTAATTAACCTCCAAATATTCCATTGGATAATAAACACTAATTTAAACATAAATTTAAATTCAATTAATTAAAAGAAATGTAATCAAACCACTTTGAATCAATTTAAATCCAAATGATATTGAACTAGGTTTAAGCTCTGATTCCAACTCAAATGGACTTGAGTTTAATCCATGATTCATCTTGATTTTATTTGGCCAACCAACCATTAACCCAAAGGAGTGTTGAGGTGATGCCAAAAGTTAAGAGAGGCTTTGTAAGGTGAAATCATAAAGGATGAGGGGTAGCTATGACAAGAAGGTGGGAAATCCATACAAAGAAGTGAAATCCCATTTTTCTTCCACATAAATCATCCATCCTTTATCCTAATTGATTTGGACTAATCAAATTTAGTTGACCGCCTCTTGGAGCTAGCCTCTAAGGGGGGAAATCGCCATAGCATATTGAAACTTCTCATCCATGGAAAAGGAAAAAAGTACTCTTATGTCTTCAAATTATTCATTCCAATACATTCACAAGATGTAGAGAGACTAAATTGATCCCTCAGCTAGAGTTCTGGCCACTGGTGGCTAGATTTTGGCCACCATAAACCTCCTTTATTTGTCTCTCAACCATATATGGAAAGAGAGAAAAGAAACATGATCTCACAAATCCAATCATCTCTACATGTTCCCGAGGGGATGAGGAACTCAATTGAAGCCTTACCCAAGCCTCTCGCCCCCGACAGGCCATAAATTGGCCATGGTTGGCGTCAAAGAGGATTGAAAGCTCTTAGCCAAACTTACAAAGTTGGAAAACTAGCTCCTTAAGCCCAATTGACTCTCCCTACATGTTCAATGAGTAGTGTCAAGCTCAAACAAGCTTTTCCCCAAGTCTCTCGCCACCAATAAGGCAGAGTTTGACAAAGGCAAATGGTAAAATGAAAAGGCTTGGTCTCCACACCAATCTAGAAGGAGACAAGGCTCCAAATCACATTCGCAGGTTCACCTTGATGACACGAAGGTGCTCAAAGTAGTTCGGCTGCCAAAGATCAATGCTAGCAAGGTATCACTCCAAACCGTCAGCCCCTTTAATCTAAGTTGGTCCTTTATGAAACAATTTGATCTCCATTAAGATGAAACTATAGGGATGCATTAAAAATCAACTGTTGATTGATTTGCAATAAAAGCTTCATGTCCTTGCTACATAGATCATCAAAAATTGACCTTAAATGGTGGACAGTCTATGTTTCTCTGGTGGGAGAACAAGGAAGAAATCACTGTCATATATACATTTTGTTTAGAATGGACGTCAATGATTTAGAGCGATGATTGATTAGAATCCATACAGAAATCGTGGATCTGCGATCCTACTTAAAGTCGTGTCACCTTCACCATGTGATGTGGGATCCCACGTGGACCAATCCATAGTCGAAACACAGAAAGGGCGGCCTAGTAAGCACTAACTGGGTTAAGCAAGAAATTCAGAAATTTTGAATTTAAAAAATGATAAAAAATGCATAAAACTTTAAAAATTCATAAAAAAAAATAAAATACTTGGCCACAAAATACAAATAAGCGCTCTATGGATTCATCTCAATAAGGAGAATCCATTAAGCCCAAAATTCCCAAATTTTATTAAGTGATTTTGGGTTAATTAAGTTTAAATTAAAATAATCAAACACAAATTAAAATCAAACTATTAGTCAAGTTAATTTGAAACTTTCATGAATTTAAATTAAGGTTAAAATACATCTTAGATAACTTAATCAAGATTTATAGGCAAGTAAATTTTAAAATACAAAATTTTTAAGACATATGCCTTAATTTAATGAAATAAATTAATTATAATTTAAAAAGAGCATGAAAAAATATAAAATCAACTTGAATCATTATAATAAACCTTAATAAACCTAAACACATCATTAGAACTCTCTAGGATTTAATAAACTCTAAAATGACCTAATTTATTAATTAATTGAATTAATTAAATCAATTAATTATTCTAAATTTTAAAAAATCATAATAAATTAACCAAATTTCCAAAAATTGAAAATGAACTCTCGATTGATGCATCTTGTGATGAGGAATTTAATAAAATTAATACCTCTAGTTAATTATTTTTAATTAGGTTTTATTGAAAAAATTAACACCCTATTTAGCCCTAAATTACACATATGATTAGGATGAAACTTTAGGAAACTTAAGTTAGCAAGAAACCCTACTTTCCGTAAAACTTTTATGGTCAAATGACCTCTCGATTTGAAGTTGATGAATTTCTAATTACTAGGTCAATATAAATGAAATAATAAATCACAAAATTACAAAAATTATAAAAATTCATTAAATCAACTTTAAACATTTTCATTAACATCAGAACACTTGAAGAAAATTTTCTAACCCTCTAAAGTTAAGGATTTGAATTAATTACATACTTAAGGTTTAATGACATGAAAGCAAATAAAAATTTAATCAAATCTTAAATTATTAATTTGATAAATTCTTAATAAATCAATTAATCAATTAAAATTAAAACTTTAAACTATTCTTGAGTTACAATATCAACTTAAATGAATTTAGTGGATTCATTCAAGCTAATGAACATAAACACTAATAAACATAAAACATAAATAAATGAAATCATTTGATAATCAAGATTTAAAAGAGCGTCTTAAATTTTAATAAACTAAACTAAAGAAACAATAATGAAAGCAAAAGAAATAAAATAAGAATGAAATCTCCAAATCTTAAAAATGTCAGATTGCATAAACTCTAAACTTTTTTTAAAAAGAAAATTAAAATATTAATCAAATCAAACTCAAATTAAAATAAATAAGTTAATGAATTCAAAAGAAGCTAATTAAAATACTCAGGATATTAGTTTGACATTATATGATGGATGAAAGTCCATTCTATTAGGGTTTAGGATGTTGAATAGAATGGGTTCCACCCAAAAATGGGACTTATTTCATTCTTCATTCTTTAAAATCTAAATTCCACCTTAATTTTAATAAAAAGCTTTAAATGGAAATAAATTTATAAATAAATTAATTCACTTAAATTAAATTTAACTAATGGTAAATTAAACAAATTTTGAAAACCAAATCGAAACTAAAAACTAAAATTCCTAGTATAGTCATATTACATAATCCCATTTTTTCAAACACTAGATTATTAAGTCACTGACCATAAACTTAGGTTAGGTCAATGTTTTATGATATTTGGTGACGTGATGTGAAATCTTTTCTTATTTTATGGTGTACACGAGCCATAGTCATTTAAAGGATGGCTAAGATTATTTTCCTGCTAGTCTTGATGGTAGGATGTTCTTTTTAGGCTAACATTATTTTATGAAGTAACATTATAATATATATATATATATATATATATATATATATATATATATATATATATATATATATATATATATATATATATATATATATATATATATATATATATATATATATATATATATATACATACATATATATATACACATACATATATGTTGTTTGCTTGCAAGTATGCTTAAGTCCGTAAGCATAGCCAAATAGGACTAGTAGGCTTATCAAGCAACTAATGTTAAGCTCGTATATTTGTAAATATAATTACTAAAGTGCTATTTATATTTTTTTAATGTTTCTTTTGTAAGATTTAAGAATTTATTTTTAGAATTTTAAATATAATTTGAGCCTAGAATTAGGTTTGAATCTACAGGGTCTATGTGACCCTGCTAGTGCATGGTCTCAAAGGTCCCCTGTGATTCCCATGGAGGTCCTTGAAGAAGATGATGATCCTAAAAGAAGACCATCATAAAGCAAAATTTTAGTTCTAGGTCAGGCTGTATTAGAGCAGAGCTCAGTTTCCCATTTTTTCTCTTTCTTCTGGAGTGTACAAAAGCACCTGACTGCATTGATATATGTTCATGTGTAATAGTAATAACCTATTTTTATAGGTTTCTTTTTATGGTGAGTTTCTGTGATGAAATGCTTAAAACATTAGGCTCCTAGAAAAATTAAAATTTCTACCCCACCTAAATCTAAATGAACTGAACATAAAAGTATAAAATTCATAACCTCACATAAATTAAAGCTCTAGGCATAACTTAAAAAGTAGCTAGAAATAATTAACTTTTATGAAACATAATAGCGTATTGTTCATTCTCCTTGAATTGGGCCCTTCACCCATTGCACATAAGGGGCATCTAGATTTTGAGAATGACCACCCTTCTCTGGGGAAGTGTGTCTTCCCTTTTTGATTTGGCCTATAACTGCTTCTAACTGCATATCATTATAGGCATAAATTACATATCCATGGCCTTAAATAAATTGTGAGTCAAAATATGTAAAATATAAAATTTATTACATTAGGTAGATGCATATCATACCAAACATAATCTTAGGGATAAGAGTGAGTTTTGGATTTTACTCTCTTTCTTAAATACAACAGCCAACCATCTTGCATAGCACAATGATTAAACTAATGGATTTTAACAATAATTTAGGTGGTGTTAGTTGGCAACCCTTCTAGGGGGGTGATAAGTCTAGAAGAGTCAAGGGTAGGTTCATTTCCTCAAGTGAAAGAAAGAGCCAATAATTCTCAAAAGTTGAACCAGGTTAAGCCTTTGACTTATGTCTTCAACCCTAGGTATTTCTATAATCTTATGATGTAAATTCTAAGTCATAAATTTTTAACAAAATGTCAATTCAAATCCTACTAAATTCAATCTCAAAATTGTAAAGCTAATGATAGGTTAATTGAAATGCCTACTATGTATCCCAGTATCTATTAGCATTTTCTACTTAATCCCAATTGATCTCCAAAAAAAAGTTTTTCCCCTTTGAAAGCATTCCCTATTGAATTTCCAACTAACCATCCATTTAAAACACACTTTGAAATCCATAAAAATAAAAATCTATTTCTTTAATCAAGAGTATTCTTTGTAAAAGATCCTTCATTTATAAGATGTAATTAATTATAGTGGCTTGCCCCTATAGAGAACTACAAACCCTACAAAAATTAAACTGTATCCTACTTCTCCATGTAATTCAGAGAAAAAAATCTCTGGTACATCGAAGATCTATCAGCTTTAGGATCCTTATTAAGAAATCAAATCCATTATAATCATTATATTTATCTTTAAAGATAATATATTTACCCCTTATGATGTATTTGATTATCCAAATAAGTACTCCCATGATCTACATGGTGTTTCAAATTATAATTCTCCAATAATGTTAGGGGAAATCTAGTTGAATATATATCAATCTACCAAATGAGGAAGATACTCTTATCCATCTCAATAAAGATGGTGGAGATCATCCTCAAAGGAGCTTTTTTGAGCGATCAAATTTTTGGCTACTTTGCTGGGGATTACTTCTCTCTCCATCTATGGTTAACAAAATTTAAATATATTATGTAATCACAGACAAATTAAGTGCTAGAATCTATTAAAATCTTAAGATCTACAACCAGGTTCATAAAATGGAAAACATTTAGAATAGGATGATTGTCAAGCTTGGCGAGGGATCCATGGTAAGATTCCTTTAGGCCATAATCAATACTGGTTCTACTAGCGCTACTCTTAGTTCGGAACAATTTTAGAGATTGTCCAATTTTTGCTAGCTAAATCTATCACTAAGCCCATAGTCAAGGGCACTAAAATGCCAAAGGCATTCAACAAAGGAAAGAGGCCGAATGTGATCATTCTGAATGATCCCAACCTTAAGGCCCTAAACTCAAAGAGGGGGGTTCCATCTTTGATAGACTTTCAAAGGCAATGCCAACTACCCTTACTGAGGATAAGATGATCATTAGGCCTAAATTGAAATCTATTATAGTCAATCCATTTATCAGTGCATCAGGAAAGCCTACTACCCCATATAATGCTACCTTTACTCTAAGAAATAATGACCATGAAGCATCTTCTTCGAGCACCAAAATGTTCAGGAGTGCTCGACAAAAGACAATGTTGGTTGTAAAGCTATTGGATTATCCATTCAGGTTGAACAACAATATGACCCACCAGTGGAAAAAATATACCCACCAATAATAAGTTCAATTTGCTCTGATGGGTGCTATAAAGAAATCATTCTAGGGCAGACATACACATCCCATTCTATATAATCAACCAGGAAAGGAAGAGACCATCTCCTACAAAATTTACAAATTTTTGAAGGGTGTTAAAAAATAAAAAACATTATAAAAGAATCATGATGTTGACCAACAAGGTTTCCAACCCAACAAATTTCTACCCTAAAATTAATGAAAACATTCAAAAATATCTTGCCCATTTATTGCAAGACTTAAAGTCTACAAGCACTATAGTCGGTGAACAGAAAAAATGAGTCCTTAGATATAAAGACACTAAGTGGCCAGTTGTTGGAAGATCCTAGCAACCCCCATAAAAAAAGAGGAGATCATTCATTCTGTGAACACCAGGATGTGACATCTAGGATGCATTCCTAGAGATTCTCTACTGGGTGGTCATGATCGATCTGGGTACCAAAAGAATCCAAAATCATCGACAGTGAGACAACTTAACATAAGACAATTCCACCATATGACAAAGGAATGAAATCTCCAAAATAAGGGCAGTAAAGATCTGAAACACTAATCTAAAAAAAAGTTAGCCAGTAGATGATGAGGAAGATAATCGGCTCTTATGGGAAGATGAAGATTCTCAACTAATGAAAATAAATCAATCCTAGATCACCAAAATAATGAAGATATTGATCACATGGAAATCAAAGTAGTTTGTATGGTCAACTCACATTTATGAAACATAAATGTGGCACCCAAACAATAAAATAAGGAGGGACACTAAGAGAACCTAAATCATCAACAACCTAGAATTGAAACTCTGGTGGAGGTAGAGGTAACTGAAGAGCTAGATGATGTTGTAACAAGATTACAATAATAAATGGATTCTCAGCTTCTATAAAGAGACCGAGAAAACAACTAGCTCAACAACCACTTAAATAAAATGAGTGAGCTGATGAAAGAGCTATTTGGTCAGTTTAATTTAATATCAACTATAATGCAGTGAATACCTTTTAGAAATCCTTCGAAGATAGTCAATCCAATAGCTGAAATTTGGGGTATGCAAAATGTTATGCCAAACGTACTAACAACTTTGACATAAAGGCGAGAAGCCCTAGGAGAAGCTACACCAAATACCTATCAAGAAGTTGACATTTCCACAAAATCTCAAGTAAAAGATCTCATCAGCAGAAAGTCAATGCAGTTATTGCTTTAGAAGCAGTTGAACACCTAGTTAGAAAAGGTTTACCATACCCCACCGAATATGACTAAGTGCAGTACTCTAAAGGGTATGTTGTGCTGAAATTCAACATATTTTTAGGCATATAAAATCCTAAGCAGAGTCTCGCTCAGTTCAAAGCCACATGTGGAAACATTAGAGGGAATAATGCCTTGTTGCTACTACATTTTAATAGCCTTACTAAGATCACTTTCGAATGATATGATAAGTTGCCCAATGACTTAGTAAAAACTTTTGTTAAACTAGAAACACTCTTCATTATGAGATCTATAGGAGCAACTAAAAGGTAACAATAGTATATCTCACCTTACAAAAGAGAAAGAAAGATGAAAGCATTACTAAATACATTACAAGATGGAGAAATCTAACTATAAAATATTGACGATCAAATTTATTGACGATCATAAGGAATATTGATAATCAAATTTATCTATATCTAGCTATAGCTATAATTAATACATTTAAAGAATTATTGGATCATGTAGCCAAGTTTGAAAGGCTCCCCAAGCAGAAAGGCCTCAGTGCCATCTACATTAATAGTCTCTTCAAAAAAGGAAATAACCTAAAATCACACAATATGAAGAAAAATGATGTTAATACAACATTCACATTCACGGTTGACAAAAAGGGAAATGAAGGTGAGTCAACCTTGCGACCAAGAACAACAACACGACAGGGGACAAAGCCAACAGAAGATAAGAAAAAGAGTAAACCCCCCAAGAGAAGATGTTAAAATAGTACTCATTTAAAAGAGTATGTATTGCTGCAACTTTAGACATGACCTAAAATTAGGATTATAATTTCCAGAGCCATGACAACCTGACCAAGTAGTCAAAGTTGATAATCCTAACTATTGTCCATTTCATAGGCTCATAAGTCATCCAATTGAGGATTATTTTACTTTCAAGGATTGAGTAGAAAAGAACCATTAAAATGGGTAACTCACCTTGCTAGACACTGTACCAGTACACCCTATGAAGGAAAAGCTATAATTTTTTACAACATGCTCAATCTAGGATGTAAAAGATAAAAATGCTGAGCTAGTTGGAACTTAGAATATGAATGATGATAAGGACAAAACCCAACAAATACAAGATGAAGAATGTGGTTGGGAGACCTTCATTTCAAAAAAAGACTAAAAGGATGATTAACATTCTTTTATCCATAGAGAGCTTCCGAAGAAAAAATTCTCTAGAGTTTGAAATATACCCAAAGAGATTCTTCCCCAATAGGGGGATATTTTTATATAATACAAAGAAGCAGATGAAACATAATCAAGCTTCTTCATCAAGCCCCATAAATCAAAGAAAATAAGGAATTCCAAAAAACTAAAATATGAAACATAGAAAATGATTGTATTTTTAGAGGAGTATGAACAACCTCCTTGAAGGCCAGTTAAACTCGAAGAATAAGTGGTCCACTTAAAATTTGACATGAAAAATTTTGAGGAAGTTTTGACAAAAATGTGTTATCATAAATGTGGTTACAACTTCAACCAACTTTGAGGAAGAATTATGCTTTCCCAGAGAAGAGCTCACTAAATGGAAAGTCAAGTTAGGCTCAAAGAAATTATTTCCTAAACTGGGGAGTGATTCTAAGAGTATTGGAAACTTTGAAAGCTTTGAAGAAACACAGAATTTAGAGATTTCTTCTAATAAAGAAGATCATACAAAGGAAGTAACTCAAGTCTAGTTAAGAAGTGGAAAAAAAATTTCTCCACCTCCACAATAGAAAGTCAAAGATAAAAGTAAAGAAATTCAAATTAATGAAAATGCCCTACCCCTATCACCAAAATAAGAGTAGACTATTATATTATGGCACATTTATGTGAGCTCCCTGCTTTGTTAAGTATCTATGATGCTCTCATGTTATCTAAAGATATATTTGAGACATTAATCAAATCCTGACAAAACCAACAATAATATGAAACATTCTTTGCTAAAGAAAAACTGAAAGAGGACTTAACCTCTCAAAAGTCAACAACCATCACAGTTAGTAAGAATTACTTGATATTAGAGATGACCAAACATAATCAGCCCTTTTATGTTACATCTAAAAGCAATGCTATCCGAATAAAAAGGATATTGATTGATTCAATTTCTTAAATAAATCTCCTAACTATTAAAATGCTATGAGCACTAGCTTTAGAAGCTTACTACCTAGATAAAAGTACACTAATCCTATAAGGATTCAATAAATAAGGAAAACAAACTTTGAGATCTCTTTTCTACCCATATGTTTCGACAAACTATACATAGAAGCTAAATTCTGTGTGATTGAAGCTCAAGTTGCTTTCAAGCGCTCCTTGGTAGACCTTGGATTCATGAATATGGTATTGTGCCTTCAACTCTTCATTAATGTATGAAGTATATTTAAAATGGTGAAGAGCATCAACTTAATGGAGATATGAATCTATTCTTGATACATAAGATCAAAATCTATGATGATGCCAAGTACTTACAAAGTAGGGAAGTCAAATCTCAAAAGAAAGTAGGTCCACCTATAAAGCTAATGTTAAAAAGTGATAATTCGAATGGTAAAAGTACCAAGGAATCAACCCAAGTAATTCCCACCTTAGTAGAGATACTAAGGATGAATAAGAAGAGTTAGTACTTTATCAACCTAGGAAAGCCTCAGCTAACTAGAGGATAGAGGAAGCTAGTACTAGTAAAGTGGCAAAGCAATTAAAGATAACTCATGTTTCTCTAATAAGGGTACTCGAATCCCAAGTTCTTGTAAAGCTATGAAAATAATTATAATGCTAAAGCCACACATAAAAGCCTTGATAACTTCAAGGATTGAGAAAATAAAATAGCTAAAAACTTTCTACATTCCTCCTCAAAGAGGCAATAATGAACATGAAATTCTTTTCTATAAGACAGAAGAGAGAACCCCAATTCCCACACAAATGTTGTTGGAAAATGAAGATTTTGAGGAAGAAGGTATTTCAATAATGATTTCTTTATACTTTTCACAAGCTCTAAGGAAATTGGTTAAAAATAATATTCAGCCTATACAATCAAGAGTTCAAGCATAATTATTTAAGAGACTCTAGCAAGAGGATAATACCTAAAATCCCATAGGATATGAGAAATTTTCCACATGGGTATTATGACATATTACCTTAATATCTCCTTCGATGAGTTGATGTTGTACCATATCCTATAAAGAAAAGGCCCCTATGGAAACTTTTGATAAACAAAGGGATGTTGTATGTAAAAAAGAAAATATACTTGAAGAAGAATTAATCATTGACCTCAAAGAGGCCCCAAAACAACTTGAGGGAGGCAATTAAACCACCATTGATGAACTCCAAGAAATTAACCTCTGTATTGAAGTAGAGCCTAGGCCAACCTTTATTATTACTAAACTCACATTAGAAAATTTTGATAAATTAAAAGCATTGCTATATGAATATAAAAATTACTTCGCATGGAATTACAATGAAATGCTAAGCCTATCACCAGATGTGGTTGTACATAAGATTTCCATTAAACTCAATGTACAACCTATAAAGTAAGAACCAAGGTGAATGCGATTAGAAATTGAAGAGAAAATAATTGCTGAAACCAAAAAGCTCATCGAAGCAAAATTTATCTAGGAAGAAAAGTATACTGACTAGATTGCCAATATCATCCCAGTGAAGAAAAAGAATAGACAAATTCATGTCTTAAACAAAGCATGCCTAAAAGTTGACTTTCACCTACCCAATATAGAACTCATGATAGACAATACATCAAATTATGATATGTTTTCTTTCATGGATGGTTCATCGAGCTATAACCAAATTAAAATGGCTAGAGAAGATGAAAAGCATATGTCTTTCCACACACAAATTAGCATTTATTGATATAGAGTGATGTCATTTGGCTTAAAAAATGTCGTACATATCAAAGGGCAATGATTCACATTTTTGATAACCTTATACAAAGGTATATGACATGTTACATCGATGATTTGGTTGTTAAGAGCAAGAAGCAAAACAAACACATAAGAAACTTAAGAGTTGTATTTGATAGAATTCAAAGTTTCAACTTAAAGATGAATCCATTGAAAATTGCTTTTAGTGTAACCACTCGAAAATTCTTGGGTTTTATGGTGTGCCATAAAGGGATTGAAATTGATCCTCTTAAAATAAAATCAATAATAGAAATGATGGTGCCTAAAATGTTGAAATAGGTGTGTTCACTACAAAGCAAATTGGCGTACATTAGATGGTTTATTTCTAATCTTTCAAGAAGATGTCAAACTTTTGCTTGACTAATAAAAAAAGATGCACCTTTTATATGGGATGATGCTTGTCAAGAAGTATTTGATAGCATAAAATAATTTATGTTACATCTCCCAATTTTGGAAGCTCCAATAATAATAAATCCATTAATATTGTATATGCAAGCCTTAAAGGGTTTGTGGGTGCTTTGTTAGCTCAGAACAATGAAGAAGGGAAGGAAAATGCCCAATATTATATAAATTTACCTCTGATAGGGGTCATAACAAAATATTCTCCTATTGAGAAGCAATGTCTAGCATTGGTATTCACTACTAAACAACTGTAGCACTATATACTATTACATAAAATAATGTTGATATCTAAAGTCAACCCTCTTAAATTCTTAATGACTAGACCTACATTAACTGGTCAATTAAATGGGTAGTCCTGTTACTTCAATTTGATATAACATATGTCCCATAAAAGGCTATAAAAGAGTAAGCCCTGGCTAATTTCTTAGCCACTCATCCCTTACTTGAAAACTCTCCACTCAATGATGAATTGCCTAATGAATAAATTTTTGAAATAAAAGAAGCTCAAAAACCATAAAAATAGGAACCCTACTTTGATGGGTATTTATCAATAAAGCCAGTTAAACTGTCTAGTTTGGCCACAGTACATGTCAGAATTGGCCTAGTATTTGTGACATCGCAACATGATATTCTTCGATATTGATATAACTTAGCGGAACCTCGAGCCAATAATAAAGCTGAATATGAAGCATTAATTGTGGGTCTAGAGCTAACAATTAATATGAAAATTATGAAGCTTCACGTTTAAGGAGATTCTCAACTTATAATCCAATAAATAGTTGGTATGGTCAAGATAAACAAACCTGAATTGGCACTTTACCATAAGCATGTCTAGAGTTTTTGAAACACATTCCTAAAGTAACAATTACAAGAGTGTCATGTTGGGATAATGGCAAGGTCGACACATTAGCTAAATTAGCAAAAGAAATGATAGAGCCTCAGGAGAACCAATTACAATAATAGTCTAAGGAAAACTAGCATTAGTACCAACCCTCTTACAAGCCTTTGAAGCCAAATAGAATAAAGAGATTTCAACAATAATAGAATAAGGTGAGTCACAAGAGCTATTCATCATCTATCATAAAGATGGAGGCTTACTAAAGGATAAAACAAAGGCTCATCAAATTTTATGAAGAGCTCTATGATATGCTCTTGTAAATAATACATTATATTGGCAATCGTTTAACCAAATGTGGTTATGATGCTTAGGACCAAATGAAGCAAAGGTGGTGATGGCTGAAGTCCATGAAGGGTTGTGTGAAGCACACCAATCCGGTCCTAAAATGAAAATTAAAATTAAATGATTGAGATATTATGGGCCCAGTATGGTTGAAAACTATATTGAACATGCCGAAAGATGTCATTAGTGCCAAATACATGTAGACGCATTGCATCGACCAACTAATAATTTACAATCAATAGTGTCATATTAGCCATTCAAAAGTTGGAGAGCCAATATAATAGGCACAATAAATTCTCCATTGTTTGGGGAACATCACTGATTACTTCTCCAAATGGGTAGAAGCAATCACATTGAAAGAAGTTAAAGCAGAGAATAATAATGAAATTTTTTTGAGACCATATCGTCTACCGATTTGGAGTACCACAAAGAATTATATCCAATAAAGGCACCACCTTCAAGATTACCAAAATCTATCATTTTATTGAAAAATATAAGATAAATTAGCAATATTCTTCAATATATAATCTAAGAGGCAATGGTCTCACAGAAGCTTTCAACAAAACTTTGGTTAAACTTTTCTAGAAAATTCTCTCTAAAATAAAAAGAAATTGCACTATGAATTAATAGAAGCCTTATGGTCATACCGTATCACATATAAAATGGCTACATAAGAATCACCATACTCCTTAGTCTTTGGAGCTGAAGTAATACTTCCCCTTGAAGTAAAGCTACCTTCAGTATATATAGCAGTTCAAAATGAACTTACAATGGAGGAAAGTGTCTGGATATGATTAGAAGAGCTGGAAGCTCTCAATGAAGTGTGACTACAAGCCCAATAAAATCTAGAAATATATAGAGCAAGAATGACTCAAGCTCATGATCGCATGGTTTTCCCAAGAAGCTTCAAAGCAGGTGAACTCGTGTTGGTACACAAATGGCGTATCGTTTCACACCAATGAACTTGTGGAAATTTGACCCAAACTAGGAAGGACCCTATATCTTTGAAAAAGTATATGAAGGAGGAGCTTATTAGCTCATTGATGTGAAGCGAATAAGACCTATGCCCCTAATAAATAGATAATATCTCAAAAGGTATTATGCATAACTATTAAAAGCATCATACTTTACAAATGCAAGAGTCAAAATTAACTCTAAAATGATTAACTGAAGAGATACTCCTCACTAAAAGTATGAGAGGAAAGTTGTCTTCTCAAAGAAAAATCCTCTATCAACAAGGAACAATTTTATAAGCCTTATAATGTAAGAAAAATACTTCATCAAAAAGAAACTCTATACAATCAAAAAGGATTAAACTACGATCCATCATCCTCAAAGGGGCTTGGTCAAATCCATCATGTCCAAAGGGTTCGGACCTAAATTTAAATAAGATCCATCATGCCCAAAGAGGTCAGGTTAGATCCATCATGTCCAAATGGGTCGAATCTAAATTTAAATAAGATCCATCATGGCCAAAGGGGCCATGTCAGACCCATCATGTCCAAAGGGACTATATTTAAATTTAAATTAGATCCATCTTGTCGAAAGTAGTTTGGGTCAGATTCATCATGTCCAAAAGAGAAAAATCTAAATTTAAATAAGACCCATCATGCCAAAAGGGGTTGGGGTCAGATCCATCATGTCTGAAGGGACTAGATCTAAATTTAAATTAGATCCATCATTTGCAAAGGGGCCAAATAAGATCCATCATGTCCAAAGGGACAAGATTTAAATTTAAATCAGATCTATCATGTCCAATATAGCTGGTTTAGATCCATCATGTTCAAAGGGATGGAATCAAAATTTAAATTAGATCCATTATGCCCAAAAGGATCGGATCAAATCCATCAATACCCAAAAGGGTTGTGTCTAAATTCAAATCTTAGATACTATCATATCTAAAAGGTTTTAGTATAAAAATAAACTTAGATTTTAGATGTTTAAAAAGAATTAAATTTAAATATAAATTTAAACTCTCTAACATTGGAGAAGATTGAATCAAAGTGCACATGCACAACTCATGTATAAATTTAGATATCACTACTTTTCATAATGACTATAAAATTTATATGCTTCTCTTGTCTAGATTTACTATAAATTTGCTATAATATTTACCTAGAGATGGCCATATGATATGCCTCATACAAAGCATACTAAGAAGCAAATATGGGCCACTATTGAAGCCCATGATCGACATGGCATAGTCAGGTTGCAGGGGCGACTCCGATGGCATCAAGATATGTTGATGGGCAAAGATATGTTTGAAGCTTCATTTGCCCGATCATCACACATTCTACTGTTGATCTCATTTTTGAATGAGGTTAATATTATTCTAAAATTAGTAATTAGGATGTCTTAATCTTAAATAGGAATCTCTAATTTAGTGTTTAGGACATTATACATAGTGATCTAGTGCACCCTCCTTCAGTTTGATCTAACCTAATGGGCTTAGTTGGACTCAACCCAAATTCTAAATTTTGATTAAGTAAAAATAAATCAAATTGAAATCAAATGAAAACAAATGAACTAATCCAAAATTAAACCAAAGTCAAAACTAGTCAATCCATTTGGCATAGGTTTGACTTTGGTGGGTTCCACCAAGTCAATGGTCAACCCACCAAGAATTTGACAAAATTAATTCATTCCAAATATTTTAAATGATCATATAAACATCTTTGATCACAAATCTAAAGAAATTCAAATTTACTTAGACCGTAATTAAGTTCATTAGACCACTTAGTCTAAATAATCATAAATGGGTCTTATTGAGTTGAAACCCAAATCAAATTAAAATCAATTTAATTTGATTACTCAAAATCATTTGAAAATGATAATTAAACACAATCCAACCCATCATTGGTCTAATTTAGTCAAATTGGTTATTTGACCCAAATGAAATCCAAGCTTAACCCATTAAGCCCACTTTTGGTCAACTGGGTTCAAATTGAAATCCAATTGAAATTAAATGAAACTAATCACTCTAAATCATCTCACACATGTGATCAAGCATGATTAGAGTCCAAACCCAATCCAATTGAGTCAAATTGGTCATTTGAACCCAATTGGAATCAAACTTAACCCATTTAGTTTTAAATGGCTTGAAATGAAATGAAATTCAAAATTAATTCAAATTTAAATAAATTAATCAAATCAAAACTTAATCAATCATTGATTAAAGATGATTAAATTCAAAATTAAAAATAATTGAATTAAAATCAAGCACATTGAATCCAAATACCTAGTTTAGATTCCAAGTTCCAAACCAAGTCAAATGGGTTTAAACATGAACTCAAACTCATACTAAGTTTGATGCAGGCAACCACATATTAGTGTAAGGATTTTAACAAGTGATGCCTAAGGACAAAAGCAAAGAGAAAACCAAAGAGAAAAGGAATAAATGGGAAACATTGACCAAATGGAAATATTTTGGTAAATTCCTCCCCCTTTCCATCATGAAAATGATTTGGATTTATCCAAGTAGCCATGGACCTTTGACCACCTCTTAAGAGCCTAGTTCTAAGGGCTGAATGCAAGAGGATAAGCCTCAAAGAAAAAATGAATTTGTCTTCATCCAAAGGAGAGGCTAAGGAAGGAAGAAGAAGAAAAGAAGGAAAGAAGAGGCTTGGCCAAGGAAGAAAACTAAGGTAGATGCCTTCCTCCCATCCATGTGACGATCCAAACATGTTCATAAGGCCAAGGAGGATTGAATCCACCCCTTGGCCAGCCTTGCTACTGCTACTATTTGTATTCTAGCCACCTAAAAACCAAAGAAGAAGCCTTTCAACCAAGCATGGAAAGAAGGGAGGAAAGACCAACTTTCTCCCTCTTTTCATCTCAAATCATTCACCAAGGCAAGATATGAAGGAGGAGACCCTTCCTCCGACCCCTTACTTCCGGTACGCTGGAGAACAGATGGAAATTGAGCTTCATCAATGCTAAAATCTGAGGGGGAGTTTCTTTCAGCAAATTAAACATTCCAACACATTCTAGAGGTCGAAGTGACCTCAAATGAATTTTCACCTCATCCTGTCATCGTCAGTGACCAGAAAATGGCCAAGACTACCAGAAAACCAATCCAATGGTGGTCTATGGAGCAATCCACGAGGAGGCAAGCTATCAAACTTCACATACACCTTTGTCACATCAAAACAAAGCTAATAGAGTTGATCCCACTATCGGTGATTGCCAAAAATGAGGTATGCTTCATCATTAACCTCCCTAGCCATTGGTTTTATCACTTTTTAAAACCAAGTTGATTCTCAAGTGGATCAAACTGAATGGATAGGTTGTAAATTGATCACTAATCATTTTATAATTAAAATACTTTCAACATTTGTTGGCAATCATTAGAAATCAGTCAAAAATGATAGACGATGTCCATCTCTCATCGGAGATCCATGAAATCTAATCTCTATCGATCCTTCTATTTAGAACAGACGGTCGTGATTTAGTCAGACAATCTGATTTATCCCATAAGGAAATTAAGGAAAGAATAAGGACTGTTCGATCAAAGATCAGATGATCGAGGATCATCCTGTGTAGCACTAATTTTTTTTCATATGCCACGTGGGATCTACATGGCCAAATCATGACTCACCATGTGGTGACGATGCCAAGTTGGCCCGCCATTATAAAATGTTTAAATCCCTTTAATGATTAATTAAAAACATAGAAAATATAAAAATTACTTAAAAATAAATACAAATAAAAAAAATACAAACTTAGGCTCTATAGATTCATCTTGGTAAGAGGAATCCATTAAAAATACAATACCCAAGTAATTTTGCATATTTTAGCCTTAATTTGGCTTTGAATGAAATTAATTAAATCTTAAATAATTATAAATCATTAATCCAATTCAAATGAAACTTGGACAACTAAACTTGATGTTAAAACACACCCTAGGAAAACATTTCCTGAATTAATTTAATGTAATTCAAGAGATATGAAATTTCAAATCATAAATCTTTATTTTAATTAAATAAATTAATATAAAATGAAATAATTTATGAAAATAAATTAAATAACCTTAAATCAACTTAATGAACTCTAATGAATATAAAATCATCAATGAAACTAATTGGAACTTAATAAATCTTAAATTAGCTTAATTAAGTAATTAATTGAATTAAATAATTGAAATAATTAACTAAAGATTAATTAAATTACAATTAATCAAGCAAATGTCAAAAAATTTTGAATAAACCCTCTTTGGAAACATCTTTCAAAAAGAAATTAAGTAAAAATGAAATCTCCAAATAATTTTTATTAAATTTAGCTTAATTTATGTTTTAATGAAATAATTAAAACCTTAATTACACCTTAATTATGAATCTAATAAAGATGAAACTTTGGAAACATGAAACTAGCATGGAACCCCACTTGCCATAAAAATTTCAATTATAATTAATTTTTGGATTAGGACTTGTTGAATTTCCAAATCTCTAGGTCAATATTAATCAAATAATGAATAAATAAAATGATTAATTTATAAAATCATGAAAAAATTAAATTAATCTCAATCAAAAATTAGAAACTCTTAGGTTGATTCTCTGAACATCCTAAGTCGAAGAACTTAGGGTACATTTGGGACAGCTTTCTGGCTGCTTTACTTTTTTAAAAAGCACTTAGAAAGTAAAACAACTTCATTTGGTTACAAGCTTTTTGGCTACTTTTCAAAAAGTTTTGTGGTGAAAAAGCTATTTTGAGAACTAGTGCTGTTAGAGTGTGGTGGTTGTCAAAAAGCTATTTTTTGAATTTTTCAAAAAGAAAAAAATATTTGTAACACTTACAACAGCTTTTTTGAAAAGTTATTTTCTCCACAACAGTTTTATAACTAGCTTTTTAAAAAGCTACAACTGCCCCTAAATAGACCTGTAATCATTTCGATGCTTAAGGGTTACTAAAATCAACAATACATGTTAAGCTTAATTAAACCTTATGCTAATAAAATCATAATCAAAAACACTTAATAAAATTTGAATATATAATAAATCTAACCTAAAAATGAATTTCAAATATTGATCTAAGTGCCTTAGGTTAACATAAATCAAACTAAATAAATGAACATAAATTCAACAAACCTAAATATTACTCAAATCAAATGAAATAAACTAAATCAAATAAAATAATTCAAACCAAGGAAAATTAAAAACTAAACAAAGAATGGAAATCAAATCAAACCAAAAGAATGAAATGGAAACTCAAATTCCAAAAAAAATAATTAATCCAAATTCTAAATTCAAACCAAAATCATTTAAATGAAACTAAAAGAATTGACTAAGATACTTAAAGATCTTAGTTAGACCTTTAGGATGAATTTTCATCTTAGGATGAGGATTTCATTATAGTAAGAGTTAAGATGTTTAATTAGGATGAGTTCCATCCAAAAATGGAATTTATTCTACCCTTCATTCTTCAAAACTTAAACATCAATTTAACTAAAAAAAGTAGAAATAAAAATTAAAATAAATCACTAAGTCATTTGGATTGAAACCATCCAAAGGTAAAATTCAAACAAACTCAAACTCTAAATTGAAACTTGAACTAAAGAAGCCTAGCAAAGTCTTGCTACACAAGCTTATTTTCTTCACACACTAGATCATTAAGTCATAAACCCTAGACTTAGGTTAGGCCATTTTATGATTCTTTATGATTCCTTATGATGTGTTATGATATGATGTGCTTCACATGTATTTGTAGTGTACTATTTAAGACTGCATGCCTCAGATTATTTGCCCGTTAAACTAGATGGTAGGATGTTCTTTCTAGATCTAACATTATCTTCTACATGGGGCTATGCTAAAAAAGACTACTATCATAAATAAAAAAAATTAAAATGTTGATTCTTGCAGGTATGCTTAAGTCCTTTAGCATATCCCATATAATAGGTGGGCTTAACAAGCAGCTAATGCTAAGATCATATGTTTGTGAAACATAACTATTGTGTGTTGTTTGTATTTTCTAACATTTGTTTTTCAAGGCTTAAGAATTAATTTTGAAATTAAAATGTAAATTTGAGCTTAGAATTAGGTTAGGATCTATGGAGTCTATTATTACTAGGAGCTGACTCTACCAAAAGATAGGTGTAGTGGTCCCCTATGAAGCCCAATAGATGTCTCTGAAGACCCATAGATCTAGACTTATAGTTCTAAGCTGAGCTGTATAAGAGTGGAGCTCTGCTGCCTATTTGCTCTTTCTTTTAGGGTGTATAGTGGTACTTGGGCACATCAGCCTTTTTCTTAAATTAAAATGGCTTAATTTATTTTTGGTGCACAATAGAGTCAACCTACTTTTTTAGGATTCTTTCTATGCTGTACTTTCCTGTGATTGAATGCTTGGATGATTAGGCTCATAGGGAAAACTAAATTTTATACCTAACTCAAATCTAAACAATTAAAGAAAAAATAAAATAAAATTGAAACTTCATATAAACTAAAGCCTTAGGCAAAACATAAAATTACTTAGAAATAATTAGGTCTTGAAACCATGAATTCATATTACTCTAAATCCTTGAATGGGGACTTCACCCATTGCACAAAGGGGCATCTAACCCATGAGGATGACCACCTTCTTAGGGAAGCCTGCCTTCTATTATTAATTAAGCCTATAACTATTTTCTAATTGCATAGCATGTAGGCATAAATTGTATACCCATGGCCTAAAATGATTATCGAGTCCAAATGAATAAAAATATAAAAATGTGTATTAGTTAGATGCATTTCATTCCCTACATTATATTAGGAATTAAGGAATGAGTCTAGGATTCTTAGATTCCTTTCCTAATAATGCAATAACTCAGCTATCTTGCATTCATAAGACTTGAAATCATGAATTTAAAATGCACTTAGATGGTGTTAGCTGGAAGCCCTCTCTAAGTGGGTTATAAGATCAGGGATAGGTTAGTTTCCCTCAAGTGAGGAATAGCTCGTAAATTTCAAAATGAAACTAAGTCGAGCATCTAGCATGTGTTAAAAGCACTTATAGATTAGGTTCTGAAGCATCCTTATCAGGAACAAGTCTTCAAACCTAAGCATTTTTGTAGTTTTGTGTTGTTATAATCTAAGTCCTAGACTTCTAAGAAAATATCACCTCAAAATCAAAATTAAATTTCAAAATTTTAAAGCCCAATTATAGGATAGTTGAAATGCCTACTGGGCATCCCAATGTCAATAGGCATTTCCTACTTCATTCCGTTTGGTCTCCAAAATAACTCTCTCCAATTTGAACCACTCCCAAATGAAAATTCCAAAAATCAATTTTTTGAAAGCTACCTTAAAATCTTTATGAATAATAACTTTTTTTTAATCAAGAGTATTCTTAGGAAGAGACTCATTTTAAGATGTAATTAACTATAGGGGATTATCTCTATAAAAAATCATGAAACCAGTTTAAAATAACTCATGTTCTACCTTATATGTAGTTCAAAGGAAAATTTTTTGGTATATGAAGTACCCATTAGCCTTAAAAGTCTTTTATTAAATGATTTTATCCATTATAGGATAACATGTTTATCTTTCGAGATAATTTGTTTATTCCTTAATGATGTATTTGATCATCCAAATAAGAAATTCCTAAACTCTATGTGGTGTCACAAAGTTTCCCCACATCTACCCATAGATTTAGAGCTTCCATTAGGTCATGATCTTATTAATTAGGTGATCATTCTAAAAATGAAATATAATCATGATGTTCCTTTATAGAGGGTGGTAGATCACCTTAGTTTTGGGGATCAGGACATACTTCAACTAGTTATAGATATTGCTCCATTTGTAGACACAGTCAGACTTTTAGGTTATCATACTACATCATGAGGTAGATGATCAAGACCCAAAGTTAGTATTTGGCACACCCTCAGCTATCAATAGCTATGTATATTGAGTGTGTCATCAACTATAGATGCATAGTGATATCCTAAGGAGGGCTGGTGTATATCATGTAGTATAGCCATTACTTTTTGACTATAGTAGCCTTCCATTTACTTGGATCTAGAGCATAGCAAAGCATTGGGATAAAATCATCAGTACCTGTTGGCATTGACCCACGTGAGATGATGATTACCTTAGCTAATGTGTAAGATATAGCAAGTATCCCTTTTATAAGCATTCTTTATGAGGAGTCTGTGTCTTCAGATTATGAGCTCTTTCAATGTTAGCTAGCTGGTCAGTGTAGGAGAGGGAGTTATGTATATTTCTCAGGTCTCCATCATGCTCTAGCTCACTATAAGAGATTATTTAGAGAGCATAGATCAAGTCACAGGTGATGGGGTACAATTACTATATACACATGATCTGAGTTTCATTTATGTAGCAGTATGTTTATCTCATTTTGCACAATTAGAGGATTCATTTGGTATGTGATTTCATTCAACTAAAGTGTCATTTAGTGCAAAATTTGAGCTAGAAGGAAAAGTCAATTTTCAATGAATCTTAGCATGTAACGTGGATGAGGAGCTACCTTTAGTGGCTTTTATTGCCACTTGGTTATGTTATTTTATATTTCCAAGACAAAACAATCTTTCTATCCCTTCACTCTCTTAATGGGCATCTTGCTTACTTGTGGTGAGAGGATAGCATTAGCACCAGCATCAATAGCCTACTTATACTATGGATTAGGTAGAGTGAGCATGATGATTGACTCATGGCGCTATGATGTAGATGCTCCTTGGCATTACTTACATGGTTAGATTCATGCACATATATCAACAGCTTTTAATTATTTTTAGATACCCTCTTTTTTAGAGAGCAATAGTTCCCCATGATCATGTAGTTGAGCAGAGCTATAATTTCCTTAAATAAAGATCAGATTCATACCATCATGTTTACTCCATCATGCATGATGGATCAATTTCACATCATTCACATATCATCCTTTCATAGTCTACCTGTTCAGAGCTTAGGGAAAAGGTTCATAGATTCTCACACTTATAGAGAAACACCATTGCTAGTATCAAGGCCAAGACATAGATGCATACCAGAATACCTGATTGGTCTGAGTCCTACTTGGCTTTATTATAGATGTCATGAGTCTGTTAAAGTGGAGGGATATAATCCCAACTGAGAGGCTAGGTAGTATGGCTTCACTCAGGCTATGCCCATAAACGGACTACCACAAATATTAAACATAGTAGATACTCAGTCTTTTGGGATGCTCCCACTTCCTCTTCTATTAATAATAGCTTCCATAACATGGGATTTCTTACTTCAGCAAAGGACCGATTTGGATTATTGTGTAGCTTCACAGGAGACCTACATAGGAGTTAGGCTTATGTGGATCCATCATGCATACTATTTCTTCTTAGAACTAGGCTTTCATATATATAGTTATGAATTAGGGAGAGCCAGACTAGTACAACATTTGAATTCCCCTAAACATATGACTCATGCTCCTAAGAGATCATCAGATGAGCTGGGCAGCAGTAGGAAGTGACGATGAAAGGCTTCATCAGCTCAGAAGAGAGATGCTAGAGATATTCATGGTCCCATGATAGATGGCCATGATATGGGAGTAGCATGGATAGATGAGCCTACTTATATTCTCATCCTACCAGTACTAGCCTAGCCACCCACAAGACAGATGGATAATGATGCTAAGCTAGTATTATTGATAGATGCTAGTGTCGCTTCCCAAATTTCTATTCAACCTTTTAGTAGTGACCATATGCATGTTGAAAAAGACCAACACACAAAGGAATCTAGCACTTTGATAATTAGTGTGGGAAAAAATAATGTGACACCATACCAATTTTAGGAATGTCTTATTTAGGTAATCAAATTTATCATTGAGAAATAACCATATTATCTTGAAAGATAAACATGTTATCCTATAACGAATTTGATTACTTAAATAAGGACTTCTAAAGTTAATGGGTTTTTTAATATTCAAGAGATTCTTCCCTTGAACTACATAGAAAATAGAACAAGATTTATTTTATACTAGGATCGTAATTCCCTATAAGGGTAATCCCTTATAATTAATTACATCATAGGAATGAGGATCTCTTTCTAAGAGTACTCTTAATTAAAGAAATAGACTCTTATTTCTATGGATTTCAAAGTTAGTTCCAAAGAATGGTTAAATTAGAATTTCAATAGGGAACACTCTTAAGTCTATAAGTGCTTCTGATAGAAGTCAGAGGCTCAACTTTGTTTAACTTTTGAGAATCATTAACTCTTTCTCTCACTTAAGGCATGAACCTATCCCTAACTCATCTGTACATATCACCTACCTCGAAGGGCTACCAGCTAACACCACCTAAGTGAATTTTCAAATTCAAGATGCTAGTCTTATGTATGCAAGAAGGTTGTGCTATTACATTTTAGAAAAGATTCTATGAATCTAAACTCACTCCCTAATCCCTAAGATCATGTTAGGTATGATATGCACCTAACTAATGCAATAATTTTTAGCTTTTAAACATTTGGAGTCATAATTCATTTAAGGCCTTTGGGGTATGGAATTTATGCCTATAATGAGATGCAATTAGAAGTCATCATGGGCTAAATAAAAATAAGAAGGAATAATTCCCCAAGAAGGTGGACATCCTCAAAGGTCAAATGGGCCTTATGTGGAATGGGTGAAGTGCCCAATACATGGATTTTGAATAATATGCTAACATGGTTCCGAATAGCTAACTATTTTTAATTGCTTTTAAGATGCACCTAAGGCTTTAATTTATGTGTGAAGTTTCAAATTTGTTTATCTTTGTTTAAGTTATTTAGATTTAAGTTGGGTTGAACTTTTATTTTTCCTGAGAGCGTTCATCAAAGAAATAGAACACATAAAAAATCTAAAAAATAAGCAATTTCTACTACGCTCCCAAAATGAATCGCACCAATTTAATTAATAAGATAGGCTAGTGCAATCAAGTACCACTATACATCCCAGAAGAAAGAGAAAAATATGTAGAAAAACTCTTTCTTATATAGCCCAACCTAAGACTAAAAGGCTAGATCAATGGATCTTTCTCCAAGATCGTCTCTTTCTTTAGGGATCTCTACGGGCTTCATAGGTGACCACTATCTAGTAGGGTCAACTCCTACTATTCTTAAATCACATATATCTTAATCTAATTCTAAGTTCAAATTACATTTAAAAGTCCTAAAATAAAATTCCTAAACCCTACAAAATATACATTAAAAAATATAAATAGCACTCCAATAGTTATATTTGCAAGCATGCAGGCTTATCATTAGTTGTTTGCCAAGCCCACCTGTCCTATTGGTCTATACTTAGAGACTTAAGAATACCTGCAAGAAAATAACATTGATATATTTTTTATTATAGTAGCCCCTTTTAACACAGCCTACTATAGAAAATAATGTTACTCTAAAAAAAATTTCCTAGCATTCAGGCAGAGGACAAATAATCCTAGTCATCCAGTCTAAAACTATACAGCACAAAATAAGAAAAACATCTCACATCACCTCACAGAATATCACAAATCAACCTAACTAAATTTTAAGGTTGGTGACCTAATAATCTGGTGTGTGAAAGATGGATTTGTGTGCTAAGACTTTGCTAGGAATTTTAAGTTCAAGATTTAATTTGGATTTCAAAATTTGTTTGTTTTACCAATGGATGGTTTTAATTCAAATGATTTAATAAGTATGTTATTTTATTTTTTTTATATTCATTTTATATTAAAATGAAGTTTAAGTTTTAAAAATGAAGAATAAAATAAATTCCACTTTGGGCGAAGCCTATTCTATTCAACATCCTAAATCCTAATGAGATCTTCATCCTAAGATGAAGATTCATTCTAAGGGTCAAGCTAAAACCTTAGGCATCTTTAACTTCATTTGGGTTTAATTTGGTTTGATTAATGTTTTGATTTTATCTAGGAATTTGATTAAGATTCAATCTTATTTTCATTTCTTTTAATTTAATTAAACATTTCTTGATTTAGTTTATAATTAATTTATTTTCAATCTTTGATTAAGATTTAATGTGTTTCTTTAAATATTAATTTGGAATTTAATGTTCATGTTATTATAGTATAGTTTTATTTAATTTTCATTTTAACTTTGATTTTCACTCATTTTTATTTGATGTTGCTTATGTTTTATAGCTTAATTCCATATTTAATCTTTCTAATTTAGTTCATAATCATTTAATTTTATTTATTTGTTTATTTAATTTAGACTGATCTTGTTTATTCATCGCATTAATGTTTATGTCTATGTTTATTTTATTAATGTTCATTGGTTTGAAAGAACTTAATTAACTTAAGTTAATATACTAATTCAAGCTTGGTTTTGATTTCATCATCTAAATGATCCATTATATTTTAATTTCATGATTTATTTATTTATATATTTTCAATTTATCATTTAAGTTTATTTGATTTTAATTAATCTTATTTATTTATTTCATTAATAATTCCATGTATGCTAACGAGTTTGGATTAATGTAATTGATTTCAAGTTATGACTTCGTTCATTCACTTAATTAACATTTGCATGTATGAATTTATAAAAATTAATTTAATTGTTTCCAACCAATTTGGAGGAACTCTTAATTTTATTAGTTAAAAAAATGCATTTTTTATGTTAACCAAATTAATATTTTAAAATTAAATTTAATGAGGCGCTGCATATTAAAATTTAATTTAGTTCATTATGTTGGAGTTTTATTTTCTCATCTTAATTTAAGAAAAGTAAGGAATTGATTGACTTTGGCTACCCAACTCAAATCTAGGCTATTTTAGTTTTTTAGGTTTTTCTACATCTAATTAACTTAATGAATTATTTTGCTTTTAATTCCTCCTTCTATTCTATACTTAGAACTATGTTATTCATAAGTTTAAAGGTTTCTTAATATTAATGAATTCCATGTTTTACTATAAAATTTAGAGATTAGTTAATGTTGAATTTTAATTATCTAATTAAATCTAGTGATTTAAAATTTAATTAAATTCTATATCTTAAATTATTTCTTTAAACCTTAAACCTTAAACACTTTATTAATTGAGTTCCTTAACTTGATAGAATTAGGGAATTTTTCTTAAGTGTTCATATATTAGTGAAAGTGAGTTAAGGTGATTTTTAAAATTTCTGTAATTTTCATAATTTTTTGATTTAAAATTTTAACTTAAATTAACCTAAAGATTATAAGTTTGGTAACTTCTAATCTAGAGATCATTTGCCTCTAAACTTTTATGGCACCAATTTGAGTTCTCTAAAGTTCACTTTGATTAGATGCATAATTTGAGACTAATTAAGATTTTAATTATTTCACTAAAACATCAATTAAACTTAAACTAAGCAAAATTAATTAGGGGATTTAATTTTTCTATATTGCTCTCTAGAAGATGCATCTATTGAGGATTTATTTAAAAATTTTAGAAATTTAGTTGATTTATAATGAATTTTTGAAGTTCAAATTATTTAATTTAGTTAATTAATTAAATTAATTACTTAATTAGGTCATTTTAAGAATTATAAGGTTTCAATGGGTTTTAATGATATATTTAGGTTCTTTAGTATTTATTATGATGCTTTAGCTTAATTTTATAATTTTCCCTAATTTTTTTAATTTAATATTATTTTATTTCATTAAATTAAGACTTATGGCTTGAAAATTTTGCATTTTGACATTTATTTACCAATAAATCATGAAAAATGTATCTAAAGTGTATTTTAACTTTAATTTCATTTTCCTAAAATTTCAAATTTACTAGATTAATGGTTTCTGTTTAATTTAAGTTTGATTATTTTCATTTAAACCCAAATTAACTCAAAAATACCTGATAAAAATTGAGCATTTTGGGTTTAATAGATTCTCCTCACTGAGAAGAATCCATAGAGCCCTTATTTGGATTTTTTTGGTTGAATATTTTACTTTCTATAATTTTTTTTGAAGTTTTTGGTACTTTTATAAATCTCTAAATCTAGAAAAACCAATATTCCTGTTTACCAGCATCAGTGCTAAGTGGGGCCGCTTTACACATGGCGGTCCTTGATTTGGCCATGCAGGATCCATGTGGATTTCACATTATTTTGATGGCGAGACACGGTTTGATCTGGGCCACCCCGGCTTCCTATAGAAGATTTAATCAAATGGTCTGACTAAATTGTGATCGTCTATTCCTAATATAAGGAATGAACGACAAAGATTATGTCACCCTTAACGATAATGAGAATCGAGCACCATCTACCTTTTGTGTCTAATTGTTGGTGATCTATGTACTGAAATCTCAAGATTTCGAGTACAAATTGATCAGGGTATGATTTAAAATGGATTTATATGGCTTGATTGATCCTAGTATCTACTACACTTCATAAATGACCAACGTCAAATACAAAAGAGGTCAATTTTGGCTATCCTCGTCGGCATGGGGTCTTGAGGGTGATTTACATTTTAAAAACAATCAAGAAAGGGAAATAAAGCCTTTGGAGGAAGAAATGATCTTTTCCTCTCTCTAAATCGATGTGTGGATGGATGTCTACTATGACTCACCAGAGTTTTATGTCAAGAGCAATCAAAAAAGTTTGGTAGAAGAGAAAAAGTCTGGTTAGATTTAGTTTTATTTAGATAAGGCGATGGAGTTGAGAAAAAGACCTAATTCAATCCCCTCCCTCCATTTTAAGCTTGGCTAAAAGATCTCTCATTGGATTTCAATGGAGGATAGGGAACTGAACTCCAAATGATGGATCTAAAGGTGGTGAGAAGGATAGACATTCCTTTTGACTTCCTTAGGGCGACTAAAACTGAATAGATGGAAAGAACTGGGGATTTGAGGAAGGCATTGGCTTGGTTTCACCTTTTCCCCTCGTATGAAATATTTCATTCCCTTGGATGAACTTGGACACTCTTAATATGCTTAATCTTGGCTACCATTTACTTAAACGCATCTTAGGATGAGTTTAGATGTGTTCTAAGGTGATCAGTCTAGGTTCATGTTCAAATACTTTGAATTATGCCACTTAGGTTTTTCCCTTTTGACTTGGCATTGCTTCTTCCATTAGATGGATTGATGATAGATTTAAGCTTCCATTATGTTCATTTAATCATTTATGATGTTCCCAGTTAATGGGCTTCATGAAATTTGGTGTTGGTTGCTTGCTTATTTCTACTCTTAACCCATTATGGCTTAAATGGATTTGGTTGAGTCTAATTGAGTCAAATGACCTTCTTAACTAAATCATAATGTATTTAGCTTTCAATTGTTTCAATCCAAGTATTTGGGATGATTTAGGTCAATTGAATTCATTTGTCTTGGATTTAAAATCCACTTTGGCCCAATTTGGGCTTAATGGGTTATGATTGGTCTAATTGGGAAAAATGACCATATTAGTCAAATTAAACCTAATAATTTATTAATCTATGTATAATAATGATTTTAAATAATTTTAGATAAGTAATTTGAATTGATTTCAATTTAATTTGGATTTGAATTCAATAAAGTCTATTTAGGCTCATTTAGTTAAATGATTTAATTATCCTAATTAATGCTTATTGAATTTAGATCCATTTGATTCATGTTTAACATGATTATTTTATTATTTGGAACCTTTGGAATGATTTAATTTTGTCAAATTATGCTAGGTTGGATTTTGACTTTATGGGACCCACATATGTCAACCCTATGTTCAATGGTTAACTTTCATTGGATTTTCATTTCATTTAAGTTTATATCATGGTTTCATTCTTTTATTTGAATTATTTTGAATTTATTTTAATTTATTTGAATTTCTTTTAATTTTAGGTCCTTTTGAGCTTAAATAGGATGATCACGTTAATCATCTAAATTTCCTTGGTTTATGCTCAATTGGTTATAGTTTCCAATTTGAATATGTTTGATTAAGTTTTGGTTTAGTTTTAGATTAAATTTGGTTTGGGTCTACTCAATTCTATTGGGTTAAGTCGAAATCTAGAAGAATCAACTAGATATCTAAGAGTTACTTCCTAAGTGTCTAATTAGAAGGCTTCTAATTTAGGATTAGATGTCCTAATTAGTAGTTTAGAGATGATGTTAACCTCATCCAAAAATGAGGTCAATAAATGGACCCCAAATATATGTAGTGGACTAGCTAGAGTACACTGCACATGTTGGCATTGATTGAACTAGTCAACAAATCACAAGCATAAGCTTGGAAAAGTTTAAATTTGACTTTGAAATTTGGATTTGGTTTTAGTTTTGATTTCAAATTTTATTTGAATTTGATTCTAAAAGATAGGCAAAAATATGCATGAATTTGATTTTATTTAGAATGAATTATTCATTGAAACTTAGATCCACCGAGTTTTAAGAAGGGTAGGGATGTTATTGGGAAGAGAATCAATGCGGAATATAATCTTAACATAGTCAGAGAAAATTCCTTTAAGGGACGTATTCTCAAATTGACTATGTGAACTTTAACTTGAGAAAGATACCACTAAGGTATTTACTCTTATCTAGAAATTGCTGAGCTAAGGAAGAGGGGCTTTTAGCAGCTTAATTCCTAATTCTTAAGATTTAGATTAATAGGTAGGGGTCACAGGGACTTAATTCCTATTTTAAATAGTCCATCAAAATGGGGGTATTCAATGACTTATTTTCACTCCTAAATTTCTTTCATTTTGAACTAGAAAAGGGATCACAAGAATTTAAATCCTAATATAATGAAATTCAACTAACAGGGCAGTGCCTTCAATGGCTTAATTCCAACCTGAATAGTTTGAAAAGAAAAGGGGTTATAATGACTTAGTCCTATCCTTACAAGGTTGCATGCTAAGGGTTGAGGAAAGGGGTCTTGATGACTTAATCTAATCCTCGTTATTTGAAAGATGCCTACTAAGGGACTTACTCCTCTTTTGTTAACTATTAATATGGGGCCATTAATAACTTAATCCAACTTAAATAGTTAAAAGAGAGGAAAGTGATCTTGATGACTTAATATTAATCTCAATTTTTGACTAATATGAAAATGGGTCTTAATGACTTAATCCTAACCTAAATAGTCCAATTCACAAGAAATGGGGTGGTCTTAGTGATTTAATCCTATCCTATAAATAATATAATTGGTGCCATGAAAAGCTTACTCCAAACCTAAAAAATATATAAGAAGGGTGCCACAATAGGCTTTTTTTCCATCATATAGGAATGTAGAAGTTATGTATCAAAGAGTTTAAGAAAATTTAAAAAAATTTAAAAGTCATTGCACATAATTTAAAATAGAATACTGTTTATATCTAAATAATTTACAAAAGATACAAAGATTTTATTGATGATCACTTTTGAAACTAAAGTATAATTTAAACATAATATTTATTTAAGTAACATCCATTTATAGGTGGTATTGAATGTTCACCGTTACAAGTAATTAATTGATTAGAGCTACCTTTATAAGTTTTTTTCCACCAAAAATGGTCCTTTTGAGGTTGGCTCAAATTTGCTGCCTATTCTGTGATGAGATAAAATTAGCCATTTACGAACCAAGATCAAGTTTCCTACTTGGAAAGTTCTAGGATGGACCAACTTATCATGTGCTTGAACCATATGGGATTGGTACAGTTCAAGATCTTGTTAAGCTTTTAGATGCTTTCTTTCAAGGCTTTCAAGCTACTCCAATCGAAGTTTATGATTCTAATCTGTTATAATGTTGTTATTAACTACTATCCTCAATGAAGGTAGTTATACTTCCAATGGAAATAATAGCTTCAATTTCATAAACCAAAGCATATGGTGTAGATTGAGTTGATTCTATATGTGATTTTATAAGCCCATAAGGCTTCAACACATTTTTCATGCCATTGATGCTTATTTTCTTGATGTGTCTTTTTCAAAATCCACATAAGAGTTTTGTTGATTGTTCATTCAATCCATTTTCTCCAGAGTAATAGATGGTTGAATATCTCCGATCAATTATATGCCTAGCAATAAAATGATTTAGTTTAGTGTACTTAAATGATAGACCATTATCAGATATGATTTGGTGGGGAATGCCAAATTGATATATGATAAGCTCATGGTATACCGACACTTCTTTCAGTGGACCGCTTTATCCCACTTAGAAAAATAATCAGTTGTAGCTAATATAAAGTGATGCCCCTTTAATGAAGGAGGATTAATAGGCCCTATGATGTTAGTACCCTAACTCTCAAAGGGACAAGAGGCAATAGTTGGGTGTAGTACATTAGGCGATTGATGAAAGGATACACCATGTATTTGGCATTGATAACATTGATGTGTAGTTTTCATGCAATCATTTAACATCAAAAGAAAAAAATATCCTAGTCTTTTTATTTTTAATTTCATTTTAAATTCAGATTGGTGAGCACCACACAATCCAGAATGTACCTCATTTATGATCTTATGGGCATCTTGTTTGTCTAAACATCATAGCCACATTTGATCAAATGACCTATGATATAATATATTATTGATTAATGCATAAGGAAAAGCACATTTCTTAAATTGATTTGCTAATGACTTGTCTTCAGGAAGCCTCCCCTCATTTAAATAGTTAATAAATTGTTACCTGCAATCACTCTCTTGTTGACCTTGAGTAAGGGTGGCTACCCATTATATTTTTATTTCCTATTCATGTAATCTATATCTATAGGGAATAAAAATTATTGATTTTGAACTTCTATAGAAATTTTTTTTTTCAGGACATGTGATTTCTTTGGCCAGTTTAGCTAAAGCATCTACTATATAATTATCTCTATGAGATATTCTATATAGAATTACAAATTGAATCTTTTCAAGCAATTTCAATGTATACTGGAGATAACTGAGAAGCTTAGGGTGCAAAACCTTATAGATACCGCTCACTTGGTTAATAACTAATTAAGAGTCCCCAAAGATCTTAATATTTTTAATATCTATAAGGATTGCTAACTCTAACCCAGTTATAAGAGCCTCATATTCAGCTTCATTATTTGTACAGAGCTCAGACAAATGATAAAAATATTGCATCATTTCTTTATCTAAAATTATGAAAATCAATCCAATCCCTGACTTCTTTGGGATAGAAGAATTCAATTCTTTATTTTTTTTTTATTGAAGATGGTGTGCCATCAAAGTATAATTCCCAAGTGGCATTAAGTTCTTTCTCTAAATTCATGATACGTTCATCTAAAAGATCATTATTTAAAGGAGAACCCTCACGTAGAGGTTGTTCTGCTAAGAAGTCAGCTACAACTTAACCCTTTACAGCATGAACAGGAATAAATGTAATATCAAATTACAATAGAATCATTGACAAATGCACTAAACATCCAGACAAATGTCAGGCAGGTCATAAGATATTGCAGCAAATTTACTTTTAAAATTATATTTACTTTACGTGAAAGCATGTAAAACCTTAGTTTATGAGCAGCAAAAACTAAAGTTAAATAATTCTTTTCAATAGGAGGATAATTCATCTCCACTAGGATGAGTCTGCAACTTAAACAATAAAAGGTATTTTCCTCCATTCATTAACTTGAGCTAGTAAAGCTACAAGTGATTTATCTAAGGCTATAGTATGTATAATTAATGACTTTCCTAGAATTAGAGTAGCCAAAATAAAAGGAATCATCAAATATTATTTAGACTTTCAAATGCACCATGACATTTCACATCCTAGATAAATTTAGAATCTTTTTTAATTAATGCACAAAAGTTTGGCATCTTCCAAATAAGCTTGATATGTCAGTTGTCATTGCCTAGTATACATAGCCACTGACAGCTGCCAAGGGTGTGCCAAATACTTACTTTGGGTCCCAATCTTCAACCTCATGGTGTAATATGCGATAACCTAAAAGTCTGAATGTTCCTATAGAAGGACCTATATCTACAACTAGCTGAAGCATGTCCTGATCTCCAAAGCTAAGGTGGTCTACTCTCTAATGGAACATCATGATTATGTCTAAACTTTAGATTGATTACCCAATCAGTAAGATCATGGCTTCCTAGAAGCTTTGAATCAATAGGTAGAATGTGGGATGATCATGTTAATGAGTCTTCAAAAATATCCTTGCTTGTCAACATATCCTGATGTCATGAGAGTCACTCATGCAACCTAACTATGCAGAGTGGAACATGAACTTCAATAGTGGGCCATATTTACTCCTCAGTAGGCTCTGTATGAGGCATATCATCTAGACATCTCTAGGTAAACATCATAGCCAATATGTAACAAATTTGGATAAGAGAAGCATATAAATTTCATAAGAACTATAAAACCTGTTAATATCAAAATTTGTAAATGTGTTGTGCTTATAGGCCCTAACTCAACCTTTTCTAATTTTATAGATTTTGAATTAAATTTATTGAATCCAAATTTATATTTAGACCATCCCTTTTTGGTATATTTAGACTTAAATTCTATGTTGGATTTAAGTTTAGATTTAGATTCGAGCCCTTTTGTCATGATGGATCTGATACATCCCATTTGGGCATAATGGATCTGATTTAAATTTAGATATGACCCCTTTGGGCATGATGGATCTATTTTTAATTTAGATCTAACCCTTTTGGGCATGATGGATTTGATCTGACCCCTTTTGGCATGATTGATCTGATTTAAATTTAGATCTGCCCCCTTTGGGCATGATGGATCTAATCTAACCCCTTTGGGCAGGATGGTTCTGATCGAGCCCCTTTGATCATGATGGATCTAATTTAAATTTAAATATGACCCCTTTGGTAATAATGGATCTGATCTAGCCCCTTTGTTCATGATGGATCTAAGTTTATTGCTTTTTTATTATATAAAGTTTTTTTATTGGAGTATTTTCTTACATTGTATTGCATATAAAATTGCTCCCTGTTTACAAGGAATTTTTCTTTGAGATGAGTACATTCTTCTTATACTTTTAATGAGGAATCTCTCTTCAATTGATCATTTTAGTGTTGATTTTGACTCTTGCATTTACAAAGCATAATATTTTTAATAGTTATACATAATATTTTTTGAGATATTATCCATTTATAGGGGATGCAATTCTTATCCCTTTTGCATCAATGAGTTGATAATTTCCTCCTTCATATACTTTTTCAACAATATATGGCCCTTCCTAGTTTGGGTCAAAATTTCTGCCTATTTGTTGGTAAGGATCGATAGAACTTCTGCATACCAACATGAGTTCACTTACTTTGAACCTTCTTTGGTGTACCATATGGCCGTGAGGTCAAGTCATTCTTGGGAAAGGGTTGGTACTAAGGCTTTATGCTTTCTATTATTATTATAATTAGTTATCCTTGAAGGTTTATCATTTATTTAGCTTATTTAGCTAATGTGTCAACTTTACCATTATCTTAAAATGATATCCTTATAATTTTCCCTTCAGGGATTTGTTTTAAAGATCCAAGACATGCTTATGATAAAGTACCAACTCATGCTTGTTTATCCTAAAAGACCTGATTATTTATCAAATTATGAGTTGGGAATCTCCATAAAAATGAAGTTTTTTTAATTTTGATGTTAATTACTAGCTCTAGACCTACAATTAAGCTTCATATTCAGCCTTATTTTTTGTTCGAGGTTTCATCATACTATATGAATATCGGGGAATACCTCTTTATGATGTTACAAATATTAAGCCAATTCTAACATGTACTATAGGCAAACTAGTGGGTTTAGTTGGCTTTACTAATGAAGCTCCATCAAAGCAGAGTCCCCATTCTGATGGTTGTTGAGCTTCCTCAACTTTAAAGATTTGTTCATCAAGAAAATTCATCATTGAGTGGAGTGATATAACCCTAAAGTCACTTAAACTTAAAGAGGGAGGGTCTAAATATAAATTTGGATTAGCAGCTAAAATCACTTAACCCACAAAAGGCTATAAAAGGATACGTTCTCGCTAATTATTCTATTTAACCCTAAAGCCACTTAAACTTAAAGAAATTAAAACTATATCAAAACAAACCAAAATTAAAATAAAATGAAATCATGAAATCACATCCAAATCAAAGTCAAATTTTGTCAACCCTTTTGACATAGGTTTTACTTATATGGGCCCCACCATGTTAAAGGTCAACCCACCAAAAATTTGACCAAATGAAATAATTTCAAATTGTCCAATTAATAAAATAAACATATTTAAATATAAATTTAAAGAAATATAAATCTATTAAGGACTAAATTAGGCTAAATAGATCACTTGATCAAATGGGCTTAAATGAGCCTTTTTGAATTCAAATTAAAAACAAATTGAAATCAAACTAATTAATTATTCAAAATCATTTGAAAATGATTATTAAACATTAATCAACCAATTTATTGATTTAAATTGATTAATATGATAATTTAACCTAATTAACCCAATCTTAACCCATTAAGACCAAGTTGCACCAAAATGGGTTTTAATCTCAAAATAAGTAAAATTATTTAACCCAAACCATTCCAAATGCTTGGAATAACATAATTGAAAGATAAAGACATTGTAATAGAGCCAAGTAAGTCATTTGACTCAATTGGACCCAACCAAACTCATTTAAGCCATAATAGGTTAAATATGGAATAAGGAAATGATCAATTTCAAATTCCATGAAACCCATTGATTAAAAACATCATAAATGATTGAATGGATAAAATTAAAGTATAGATCTAGCATTAATCCATAAAATGTAACAAGCTCAATCAAACCAAATAAAAAAGTTCTTAAATGACATAATTTCAAAATATTTTAACCCAAGCTTAAATTAATTATCTTTGAATACATTCAAAAATATTCTAATATAAGTTTAGGATAATTGGCAACTGTTCTAAGTAGGTTATAAGTCCAGAAGAGTTAGGGATAGGATTCTTCTCTCAAATGAGAGAAAGAGCTAATAGTTCCATAAATTCAAACTAGGTTGAGCTTGTAATTGATGTTAGAAGCAATTATGGACTTAGAATCTCAAAACATCCTACTAGAGTGAGTCTTCAACCCTAAGCATTTCTAGTATCATGTGTTGTTAAAATATAAGTCCTAGACCTTTAATAAAATTATAACTTTAAATTTAATTAAAATTTTAGATTTTAAAGACCAATAGTAGGATAGTTGAAATGTCCACTAGGTATCCCAATATATATTGACATTTCTTACATTATTCTAATTGGCTTCCAAAATAACTCCTTCTACTTTGCAGTGTTCCCTTTTGAATTTCAAAATAATGATTTTTCTTTGGAACCAGCTTAGAAATATTTATAAATGAATGACTATTTTCTCAATCAAGTGTATTTTTAAGAAGATATCCTTATTTCTAAGATGTAATTAACTATAATGACTTACCCTTATAGGAAACTATGATCCCAATATAAAATAAACCTTATTCTGCTTTTTCATGTAGTTCAAGGGAAGAATCTCTGGAACATTAATATGATCCAATAGCCTTAAGAGTTCTTATTTAAGTGATTAAATCCATTATAAGATAACATGTTTATCTTCTGAGATAATATGCTTATTACTTAATGACAAATTTGATTACCTAAATAAGAAATTCCTAAAATCCTTGTGGTGTCAAAAATATTCCTCATAATGATTTTTTCTGGCAACTCTGCTGGGGAATGATTCCTCTCTCCATCTGTAAAAATAGGCTTTTATTTCTATATATCGATAATGTACCTATGTTTTAACAAGTCAAGAATGCCTTTTTCCATTAAGTATCCCTCTATTTCATCTTTTTTAGAATATACTCAACATCCACTAATTAGTACAAAACTTTCCCATTTATTGAAATCAAACGAGATGGTCCTATAACTCTTATATTTTCAAAAGAATAAAATATCTTTTAAAAATTTTAGCCATATCAAAATGGATAAGTTTTACTAATGGGTCAAGAAAAAAATTTTTATTACATTATTTAATTAATATTAGTTAAACCTTATGTGATTTCTTTATTTTAAAATAGAAAATGTTTAGGCAACTTATCTTTGCTACCATATCTGGGATCAGCTTCCCTATCGATAGTAGTAGATTGGCTTATGGCTCATCAATAAATTCAGAGCTAGATCTGAAATCTTAACATTTTAATTAATGGAGTAACTCTTGCTCCTATTACTGAAATGGTTGTTAAGGATAAATAGCCCATTTTGGAGTTCACTAATGTGTCATGTTCTACCCCTGCCATTGGTTAGGTAGGAACTACTGAGGCCACTATGATGGCCTAGGCAAGTTTTGTCCCAAAAAAGCTTAAACTGCCTGATGTAGAGACATTGTCTGTTTCCTTCTTCCCTAGCACCTTTGAGATAGGGTATACATCTAAGCCTTCCATCATGACTTAAAGTTAGAAAAATAATAAAGGGAGGAGGCTTAGAAATATGTATCTGAAAGAAAGAAAATAAAAGGAAATGGAAGAGATAAAGTTGGCTAGGGTGAGTGATAGATATAACCTTTGTAATACTTTCCCTCTTTTGGGAAGTAGTAGATTCCATCCTCTTTTTACAACCTATGGAGAGGAGGATGTATCTATGGTAGTGAGTTCTCCACCTCACCCATTCACTTATGAAAGTAAGAAAAATTTAAAATGGTGAATAAAGAAACACATGGTAGATTGCACCAGATTCTTCATAAGACTCTTAGGTCCCCCTCTTATACTAAAGAGTTACTCATCAAGCATCTAGATTAATTAGGGAGACATGTCACTTTTTAGAATAAAGGGAAAGGATAGGTTGTCCTCCCTCATAAAATAAAATCTTACCATCCCATCACTTCCCAAATGAACCTTATTCTACTTTTCCATTTAGTTCAAGGGAAAAATTTCTAGAACATTAATAAGACCCATTATCCTTAGTAGTCCTTATTTAAGTGATTAAATCCACTATAGGATAACATGTTTACCTATTAACATAATATGATTATTCCTTAATGATGAATTTCATTACCTAAATAAGAAATTCCTAAAATCTATGTGGTGTCACAAATTTTCCCCACATCATCCTCTTCCAGTAACATTTGAGTGGGATTTAGTGTTCACTGTTCTATTTTGTAGAAAAGGATCCCTCTTTTATCGTAGCCTCTTCTAGGAGGGACATCAAAAGTTTTTAACTATTCTATTTTCTTATTTCTTAAAGTTGTTAAGACTTTTATGTGTGGCTTTGGCACTATAGTTATTTTTATGTCCTTGTTGGAGACTTGAGATTTTGGTATCCTTATTAGAGAAACATGAGTTTTCTCTAATTATTTTGTCACCTTACTAGTACTAGCTTTTTTTTGTCCTTTGGTTAGCTAAGGCTTTCTTGGGTTGATTAAGTATTATCTCTTCATCATCCTCAGTATTGCTACCAAGGTGGAAAATTACCTTGGGTTTCTTTGACTCAATGGTATCATTGACATTATTATCCTTTGCACTAGCACCTTTCAATATTAGTTTGATAGGGGAGCCACTTATTTTTGAGCTTTGACTTCCTCCACCTTCTTAGGCATGAAGTACTTGGCATCATCATAGATTTTAATCTCATGCATTACAAATAGATTCATGTCACCATCAATTCAATGCTATTCACCATTCTGAATATACTTCATACATTAATGAAGAGTTGAAGGCATAATGTCATGTTCATGAATCCACGGCCTACCAAGAAGTGATTTGTAAGCAACTTGGGCTTTGATCATTTGGAATTCAGTTTATGTGCATAAATTTTCAAGGCGTATGAGTAGAATAATTGATCCCAAGGTTTATTATCCTTGTTCATTAAATCCTTGTAGGAATACTGTACTTTTATCCAAGTAGTAAGCATTTAAAGCTAGTGCACATAGCATTTTAATTATTATAAAATTGACTGAAATTCCTGGATCAATCAATATCCTTTTTAATAACATTGCTTCCAAGTGTAACATAAAGGAGCTGATTATGTTAGGTCGTCCGTAATAGTAGGCCATTCTTATTAAATGTAATAGTTGCTGACTTTGAGAGGTTAAGTCTTCTTTCATCTATAGTTTAGTGAAAAATGCTTCATGTTACTCTAAATTTTGGAAAGCTTTGATTAATATCTCATGCATATCTTTAGACAACATTAGAGCATCATAGATACTTAGTAAAGTAGAAAGTTTGCATAAATGTGCTAGAACATTATAGTTTACTCTTATTTTGGTAGACGGTTGAGATTTAGTCGGTGATGGGGGCAACTCATTTTGATTAATTTCAATTTATTTGCCTTTATCACTGACTTTCCACTATAAAGGTGGTGAGATTCATTTTCCACACCGTAATTAGACTTTGCTCACTTATTTTGTCTAATTTCCTTTATTTGAAGAAGTCTTTGAATTTTGTGTTTCTTCAAAGCTTTTAGCATTTTCAGTACTCTCAGAATTACTGCCCAGTTTTGGACATAATTTCTTAGAACCTGACTTGACCTTCCATTTAGTAGGTTTTTTCTAGGAAAGCACATTTCTTTCTTAGAAATAGTTGAAGTTGCAACCACATTTATAACATGACATATTTCTGTTAGATCTTCTGCTTTAAAATTTTTCATGTTAAGTTTCAAATGGCCATGTATTCTTCTAACTTAACCAACCTTCGATTAGCTTGCTCATACTCTTCTAAAGAGTCAATCATTTTACGTGTTTTAGATTTTGGTTTTCTATTATCCTTTTCCTTAATTTATGGGGCTTCGACGAAGAACACTGATTATTTTTCATTTACTTCTTTACATTATATAAAAACTTCCCCCTATTAGGAAAGAATTTTTTAGGATCTATTTTGAGTTCTAAGGCATTCTTCCACCTAATACATTTTATGGCTAGAACATTGTTAATCATCTTTTTAGTCTTTTTTCAAATGATGGTCTCCCAACTACCTTCTTCTTATATTTGTGGGGATTTTCCTTTATCCCCTATACTCTGAGCTCCAACTAGCAAAACATTTTTATCTTTTACATCTTAGACTGGGCATGTTGTAATAACATTTACATTTTCCTTTTTAGGGTTTATTAATACAATGTTTGCTCAAACGAGTTCTCCATTTTGATTGCTCTTTTCTACCTAATCCTTGAACATAAAAAATCTTCAGTAGGATGACTTATGAGCCTGTGAATGGACAATAATTAGGATAATCAACCTTGTCTACTTGGCTGGGCCATCGTGGCTCTAGCAATTGTAATCCCAATTTCAAAGCATGTCTAAAAATTTTAACTGTACATTCTCTTTTAAATGAGTACTGATTATATATTTTCTCTTATAGGGTTGATCTTTTTTTTCTTATCTTTTGTCAGCTTTACCATCGATCACAAAGTTGTTATTGGTCGCGAGGTTGCCATTCCTTCTTTTCCCTTTTCATCTACCATGAAGGTGAATGTTGTATTCAAACTATTCTTTTTCACTTTGTGCAATTTCGATTGCTTTCCTTTTCTGAAGGAATTATTATTGTAGTTAGCACTTTGGCCTTTCTTCTTTAGCATCCTTTCAAATTTGGCTACATAATCTAATAATTCTTGGAACGTGTTAATCATAACCATGGCTAGATATGGAGCCATTTGTTCATTGATATTCCCCATGAGGAGTTCTACAACATGCATTTCTGTGAGTTGTTGGTCACACTTCATTGTTAAATTTCTCCATCTTGTAATGTATTTTGTAGCACTCTTATCTTTCTTTCTCTTATCTAAAGTGAGATATGCTATCATTACCTTCTTAGTTGCTCTTACAAATCTCTTAATGAAGAATGTTTCCAGCCCGACAAAGGTTTTATTAAGTCATTAGGTAACTCAACACACCATTCAAAAGCTGTGTTAGTCAAACTACTAATGAATTATCATAATAGCAAAGCATCATTCCCTTCAATATTTTCATACATGGCTTTGAACTGGGCTAAATGTTGTCATGAATTTTCTATGATTGAAAAGGTGTTAAAATTTGGCACAATGTTTCCTTTAAGATACTATATTTGATCAGATTTGATTAGGTATGGTCAACCTTTTTTGACTAATTGTTCAACTGCTTCTAAAGTATAACTTCTTTGACTTTTTTGCATAATGAGATCTTCTACTTAAGATTTAGTGATAACATCATCCTATTGATAGGTGTTTGGTGTAGCTTCTCCTGGATCTTCTTGCCTTTATATTGAAGTTATCGGAAAGTTGGGCATAGTATTTTGGATACCCCCAATTTTAGCTATTGGATTGACTATCTCCATAGGATTTCATGGAGGTATTTGTTGTGTTGCAGTTGCTATCAGATTAAGCTGACCAAATAGCTTTCTCACCAGTCCACTCCTTTCAATAAGGCAATTATTGAGCTAGCCAATTTTTTGGTCTCTTTGTTGGAGCTGAGAACCATTTGTTGTTGTAGCATTATTACAATGTCAGATAATTCTTCAATTACTTTAACCTCCACTTGGGTTTCAATTCTCAGTTGTTGATGATTTGGGTTCTCTTGGTGTTTCCCTTCATTTTATTATTCAAGTACCATATTTTTTATTTCTTAAATGTGTGTCAACCATACAAGCTACTACAACTTTCTTATGATTAATATCATCATTATTTTCAAGATCTAGGATTGATTGCTCTTCATTGGTTGGGAAATCTTCATCTTCCTAGAAGAGTCGATTATCTTCCTCACCATCTGCTAGCTGACTCTTTATAGATTGATATTTCTAGTTGATGATAGGAGATTCCATTCCTTCATCACCTAGTAGATTTGGCTTTTGTTGAGTTGCTTCATCATTGATGATTTAAAATTCTTTTGGTACATAAGTCGATCAGGACCTTCCAGTGGTGGATCTTTGAGAATGCATCCTAGATGTCACACCTTGGTGTTCACCGAATGAATGATATCCTCTTTTTGTGGAGGTTATCGTGACCTTCCAATAACTAGCCACTTAGTTTCTTTAGGCTTACTGACTATAGTACTTGTACAATTTAAGTCTTGATGTAAATAGGCATGATAATTTTGAATATTTCCATCTCTTTTAAGGTAGGCATTTATTATGTTGGCAACCTGGCTCACCAATTTCTTTGTTTTTTTTGAAGGTTTCTATTTTTGATAACCTTTCAAATTTTGAAGATTTTGGAGTAGATGGTTTCCACCTTTCATGGTTAATTCTATGGAATGGGATATGTATGTCTATCTTAGAATGATTTCTTTATAACTCCTCCTGTTCTATTCCTTTTGACCCATCAGAACAAATTGAAGTTATTATTGGTGGGTATATTTTCCTCCACTAGTGGGTTGTGTTGTTGTTTGACATGAATAGGTAGTTTGGTGGCTTTGCGACCAGCATTATATTTCTTCCAAGCCCTTCTAGACATTTTAGTTAAAGTGGAAGAAGCTCATGGTCGTGATTTCCCAGAGTAAAGGTAGCATCTTCTATGATAGTATGGGCCCTCTGATATACTGCTAAGTGGATTGACTATGATGGATTATAATTTAGGCTTAACAACCACTTTCTCTTCAGTAGGAGTAATTGGCATTGCCTTTGATAGCTTCTCAAAGATGGAACCTTTCTTAGAGGTTAGAGCTTTAGGATTGGGCTCATTCAGAATAATCATATTCTACCTCTTTCCTTTATTGAATACTTTTGGCATTCCAACAAACTCGATGAGAGGTTTAGTGCTAAGTCCAACATGTAAAAACTAGACAACCTCATAAATTTTTCTAAATTGGAGAGTAGCTCTAGCAGAACCAGCATTGATTATGTCTTGAGGAAATCTCACCATGGATCCCTTGTTGAGCTTGACAGTCATCATATTCTTGATGTTTACCATTTGACAAAACTGGCTATAGATCATAAAATTTTAAAAGATACTAACACTTTATTTTAAATCTATGATGACACCATTTATTTTATTTTATTTCCAACCAGAGATGAAGAGAGAAGCAATCTTTAGCGGAGTCATTAGAAATCTGATCGCTTAGAAAAAAAAGTTTTGAGGATGCTCTCTGCCATCTTTATTAATATGGGTAGGAGTATATTTTTTGTAAGATAGATTGATATATATATATATATATATATATATATATATATATATATATATATATATATATATATATATATATATATATATATATATATATATATATATATATATATATATATATATATATATTCAACTAAATTTCCCATAACATTACATAAGGTTTATTTACATCTAGGTTCTACTTCCTATGAATGCAATCCTTCATAGTTAATTATCCATCTTATTGTAGAAAGAGAGCACTTTCAATTAAGGTTGGAAAATAAATATATCTATCTGATATGAATTGGAGTTTAAAGGTGCATTCAATATGGCATAAATGATTATCATTTAACTTAAAGTGTATATTGGGGAAAGACGATGACACACTCAATAAAGATCCCATGGTTCTGTCATCCTGGGTTGTTGTGGTCCCTAGTCTACTTAGCTAAGGGAACTAGTTCCTGACCAAAGAATCCATATTAGTGCTAAATTTAAGTCGACCTTAGCTAATAGAAGGTTTTTTTCCTATTAAATATATTCTATAATTCTTGGCTCAAGGAGCAAAGCTACATAGGGAACATACAAGCTATTGATGTGAGAAAACTATAGTGGAGCTGTATGGAAGCCAAGCCACCCAGCTAGAAGATTATAGTCATTTCTACATTTCATTTTGTGCCATTTGATGACAAAATCATGTGGAAAGAGGAAATATGTCATGTCTTTACTAGCATGAGATTATTTGAGTATGAATATAATTATATTTAATTTACCATCAACTATTTATGAATAAAAGTCTTCTTAGCTTATTATCCTTGATAAATAATAATGGATGAGTGGATGATTTTTTACTTTAATTTATTCTGATGATGAACTTCATCCAATTTGAACATATCCCCTCTTAATGAATTTAATAATCAACATAGCCATCATTGGAGAATTATTAGGTTTTGATGACCTGGACCTAGTCATAAGACCCAATTGAGAATATTAACTTGTGCAACATCTTTAGTAGAACATAGACAATTGCTACTATGCTAGAGCACATGCGGGTGACTTTATAAATTTTTATTAAAATTGAAAGATTATCTTTAAATCTGTATGTATGCATGCGATTCAAATTTATTTTATATTAACCTGCGAAGCATCCTTAGACATGGAATGTAGACAATTGTTATAATGTCGAGACATATGTGAGTAATTTAGGTCCATTTTTATTAAATTCCACAACATGAAAAAAAAAATTTATTAAGGTAATGCCTTGGTGCTAAAGACATAGCGCCTTGGCACTTGATAGCATTGTGGCACTGTCAAATTAACATCGTGGCATTGGGTGCTTAGTACTGTAACATTCTATGGTAGATATTTGTGATGACCAACTAACTAGCACCTAGGCGCTGATCATATGGTGCTACAGTGCTAGTCAAAGGTCAGCTCATAAAAACTAGCAGATTAAGAGGCGCTTTAAATGCTTGATATCAATACCTGTGTCAAAGGATAAACTTTTTAACTAACACTGCGATGCTATGTTAGAGCATTGTGACACTACATTAATGCTTGACATATTTTCAATTACAAAATTAATGGTAATGAGTGCTCTTTTTAACCAGCAAAATAACTAACTTGACCAGATGACCAGGACCACAGCGCTACATGTGAGCACTATAGCACTATGTTACTATTTCAGAACCCGAGAGTTTAGCAGCTTGATGCTAACATTGTAGCACCGTGGTGCTATGTTATTATTTCCGTTACTTATTCTCATTTATTTTGTTACCATGTAATTTAGGTCCATTCTAAACCATCCATTCCCTAGAGCTCTCTCTCTTTCATTTTCTCAGCTTTCTCTCCTTCTAAGAAAGTAACCATGCTGCTCAAGAAGCTTGTCAACAACAGGAGGGCAACTTCAAGTGAATCTAATAAATTCATTAGTGTAGAGGATGAAAAGAGGTATCATTACACTCTTACTCATAAGCATCTCATCCTAGAAAGGAGCTTCTATAATGATCAATGAACGCAGCTAGGCTAAGCTGGCGTATGAAAGCAGCTCCTATGTTGTCCCCATGGTGTGAGAATTCTTCGTTAATACAAAGGAGCACCAGAATAATAAAGTTTTGTTTAGGAAAACTGTTAAGTTTTTATAGCACTACATAAATGCATATTATAAATTACCAAATGTGACATACGATCAATATCTTTCCTATTATAATAAGCACCTATATTTTAATATAATTCTTTGTTTTCTCTCTAGAAGAAATGCCAACGTTCATTCTAAATAGTGGGAGGAAAGAATTATTAACTTTTTTTGTTGACATCTCAATGGTAGAATCAAAAGCTTGGCATTATTTCATTTCTGCTAAGCTCATGCCCACTAGTAATATTAGTGAGGTAACCAAGGATAGAATTATTTTAAATTTTGCAATTCAAAGGCTTTTATAATTGATATAGGGAAGATTATTTATAATTCTATTTTTAATATGCTTAGGGGTAGTATTATAGTAGAGTATGATCATCATTTTCTTATCTATGATTTGTGCACTGTGGTAGGTGCTTTATGGGAGCTCGATGAAGTAGTTTATATTCAGAAGGCTAACAAAAAGGCTAATTGAAGAGTTTAGCTCAAGGTTCAAAATAAGGGTGAGTTCACGTGCCCCATGACCTCAACTCCAATCTTCTCAATCCTTAAACGAGCAAGTATCAAATTTAAGGAAAGAGGTAGGTGAGACTAGTCATAGGTAACGGGCTTTATAAATGAAACTTGATTATCATATGGATCAACATCAAAAGCACTTTTTTTATATGGCCTTGTTCAATATGGCACTAGTCCATGTGTTCAAAAATTATGGATATGGGGATCTAGATCAGGCTTCTTTTCTTGTGATGCCTCAATATCCCCCTAATGTAGCTACCTTGCTGAAGCCAGACGAAGAGGAGGAGGATGATTATGACTATTAGTTTCCTCCTTTTTAATTTTTATTTTTTATATTTTCCTCTTTTTCTTTACTTTATTATAGCACTTTTTTGTAATAATTTTTTATATTAATAAAGATTTTTTTTATTTAAAAACCTTTGTGTATTTCTATGTATATGCCTTTTTATTTGAGATTTAAAAGCTCTAGGATATAAAATAAATTTTTTCTAACTTAAAAATGGCATTGTAGTAGTAGCGCCTCGATGCTGCTAGCCTACACAACATAAGTTTAAAACCCAAGAGTTCAGCATCTCGGTGCTAATATTCATAATGCCATGACACTGTGGGGCATGATTTGGATTACACCATGAATATCCTAATATTATTATTTTAAGTGTAGAAACACATCACCTTGATGCTAGATTATGATGCCATGAAGCTATAAGATGCTCACAAAATTTTAATTTTTTGAGGATGCAACTATTGACCTCATTTTTGGATGAGGGTAACATCATTTCTAAAATTAGTAATTAGGATACCTAATTGTAAATTAGGAGCCTCCTAATTAAGAACTTAGAACACTACACCTAATGACCTGGTGCATCCTCCTTTGATTTGATCTAACCTAACAGGTTTAGGTAGACTTAACCCAAATCTCATACATAAATTAAATCAAATATATTTCACTTGAAACTTGAATTTATTTGACTTTAAAGCAAGGTGATTAAAGTGATTAACCTAATTTCCATATTTTAGCTCAAAATTCATTACATCCAAAAGAAATTTAAATAAAATCAAAACAACTCCAAATAAACCAAAACAAAATCAAATCAAATCAAATAAAAGAAAATCAAATTTAATTCAAGGTAAAAATGGTCAACCCTTTTGACATTAGTTTGACTTATGTGGGTCCCACCAAATCAAAGGTTGACCCACCAAAATTTGATGAAATGGAATCATCTTAAATGATTTAAATAATAGAATAAACATGTTTAAACATGAAGTTAAAGAAATTTAAATTTATTTAGGTCTTATTTGGCTAAGTCGATCATTTGATCTAAATGGGCCTAAATGAGCCTTATTGGGTTCAAACCCAATCAAACTAAATCAACTCAATTTGATTATCCAAAATCATTTGGTAATGATCATTAAACATCATTAAATCAATCATTAAGTCTAATTTGACCAATTTGGTGATTTGACCTAAATGAATCCAACTTAATCGATTAAGCCCAATTTGGGTGAAATGGGTCAAATTGAAATCCAATCCAAATCAAATAAAATTAATCACTCCAAATCATCATACGCATATGACTAAAAATGATTGGGGTCTAAACATACTTTGATTGAGTCAATTTGGTCACTTGACTCAATTAGACTTAATTTAACCCATTTAATTCAAAATGGGTCAAACTAAGATGAAATTAAATTAAACTCTCAAGTGGAATAGGCTAATTGAATTCTCAATTATCCATTATACAATCAATAATGATTTAAACTCAAATTTAGAATCAATCAACCAAAAGAAACATAATTAAAATATTTTAAATTTTGTCAAATCTAAATGACATGGAGTAGGTCTAATCTTCAAATCCAATTCAAGTGGCTTAAGTTTAACATAAGATTCAAATTAGTTTGATTTAGACAACCAACCACTAGCCTAAAGAGATGTGGCAGTGATGCCAAAAGTCAAGGACATGCCATGTGAGATGAAGTCATAAGGAGATGAGGTGTAACCATGGTAAGGAAGGTTGGAATCCATACTAAGAAGAAAATTAGCACTCCCTCTCTTCCATACCTCATCCATTTCTTCACCATCACTGATTTTGGACTTTATTTAGTCAGTTGACCTCCCCTTGGAGCTAACCTCCAAGGGTGGCCATCACCATAGCAAAGGGAGCTTGGCTTCCTCTATGGATTCCATGAGCTTGCTTATAGCCAAGACAAAAAAATGAGAGGAGGAGGCTTCCTCCCCTCAAGAAATTCATCCAAAGACACACTTAAGAATAAGAGAGATGATACCAACCCTTGCCTAGAGCTTGCATCATTAGTAGCTAGATTCTAGCCATCCCAAATTTCATAGAGATACATCTCGGCCAAGCCTGGAAAAGAGGAATGAGGCTTCCTCTAGCCAATCTGATCATCCCAACACATTCAAAGGAGAAAAGAAGGAGAAATGAAACTTTCCCTGGACCTCCCACCACCAGCAAGCTAGAATTCAGCCAAAGCAAGTGGCTAAGCCTTCGACCAAGCATGGAATCAAAAAAGGAATGCCCCTGTCCCCAAATTGGATGTCCCTACATATTCCAAGAATAGAGGTGAACTCAAACGAACCTTTCCTGAGGTTTGTCGCCACTGGAAAGATGGAAAAAAATCAAATCTGATGAAGGAGAGGTGGAGTTTGGTCTTTAGGTGATTGATAGGGAGGCAAGCCAATTCCACTTCATGAAAGGTTCGTCTAAACCCAAGGAAGGTTTTCAAATGGGCAAAAATGTCGAACATGGCTCTAGTGAGGTACTCCATAAACTGACTACCTACTCTCATGTGGGTTGGTCCTTTATTAATCCAATTTATATTTGATAAAGATCAAGGTGTGTGGATAGATTGTAAATCGATCTATGATCATTTTACAATCGAAAACATGTAGAATGGTAGCTTATATCACTAGAAATCACCATCCAAAGGTGGAAGGCTATCAGTTCACTAATGAAAACTTAGAGATGAAATATCCATCATCCATTCCTTCTATTAGAAATAAACTATCAAGAGGAATCCATTAAGAGTTCTATGGACTCCTCTCAATGAAAGGAATCCATTAAACCCAAAATCCCCAATTTTTATAAAGTAATTTTGGGTTAATTTAGATTTAAATAAAAATAATTAAACTCAAATTAACCATAAACCATTAATCCAATCAATAGAAAACTTTGCTGAACTAAAAATGGGGTTAAAATACACCTTAGAAAAACTATTCATGATTTATTGCAAAGTAAATTAAAAGATATTGAATTTCCAACCTCAAACCCTAATTTTAATAAAATAAATTAATATTAAATTAAGAAAATCATGGAAAATGATAAAGTGACATTAAATCATCATAATAAACTTTAATGAACCTAAAACACCACTAAAACTCACTGAAACTTAATAAATCATAAAATAATATAATTTGGCATTTAATCAAATTAATTAATCTAATTAATGAACTTGAACTTAGGAAAATCATAACAAATCAACCGAAATTCTAAAAATTCTAAATCAGCCCTCTATGGATGCATCTTCTAGAGTGGAATGTAAGAAAATAAAATCCCTTAGTAATTCCATCTAAATTAAGCTTAATTTAAGTTTTAAAGAAATAATTAAGACCTTAATTAATCTAAAATTAGACATTTAATCAGAATGAAACTTTAGAAAACTCAAATTGGCAAGGAACCCCACTTTCCATAAAAATTTCAAGATCAATTGACCTTTGGATTAAAATTTATTGAATTTCCAATATGTAGGTCAATTTACATGAAATAATAAATCAAAAAATTGCAAAAAATTATAAAAATTTATAAATTAATTGAAAACATCTTCATCAACATCATAACACCTAAAGAAAATTTTATAACACTCTAAGTCAAAGAATTTTATTAATTACAAACTTAAGGTTTATTTGAAATAATTTAAAAAGAAAAATCTAATTAAACATTAAAGTTAATAAATTTTTAAATTCATGATAAATCAATTAATGGAATATTAACACATAATGAATTTAAATTAAAACTGAATTAAAACATTAACCTAAATGTAATATGTTAACATAATTTAAATTAAATAAATGCAAATTAAATGGACATAAACATTAAATCAATTTAAATCAAATAAGTTAAATCAAATTGAAAATAATTCAAACTCAAAAAAATATAATCAAATCAAAAGAAAAGAAAAGAAGAATTAAATTTTAAAACAAAATTAAAACATTGACCTAAATTAAACTCAAACCCAAATCTTTCAAATTAATCCAAACAGGTTAATTAAGATACTTAAGATCTTAGTTAGACCACTAGAATGAATTTTCATCTTAGGGTGAAGGCTTCATTATATTATAACATAGGATGTTGAATAGAATGGGTTCACCCAAAGTGGAATCTATTTTAGTATTCATTCTTCAAATTTTAGAATTCAATTTAACATAAAAATAAAATAAAAAAATGAAAATAAGAATCACAAATCATTAAATCATTTGAATTGAAACCATCCAAAGGTATATCAAATAAACCTCAAAACTTAAATTGAAACTTGAATCTAAAAGTCTTAGTAAAGTCTTACCACACAAGCTTATTTCCTTCACACATTAGGTTATTTGGTCACCGAACCTAGACTTTGGTTAGGTCATTCTGTGATATTCTGTGATGTGATGTGGTTCTTTCTTATTTTATGGTGCCTTATTTAGATTATATGTCTAGGATTATTTTCCCATTAGATTGAATAGTAAGAGGTTCTTCTATAACTAATGTTATCATCTACAAGGGGATGCTCTAAAGGGTCTGGTGTATTAAATTATAAAATTATTATTTGCTTGCAGGTGCTAAATAAATCCCTTAGCATAGCCCAACAGGATAGGTGAGTTTAGCAAGAAACTAATGCTAAACCCGTATGTTTACAAATATAATTGTTAGTGTATTGCTGCATTTTATTGATGTTTATTTGCAAGGCTCAAGATTTATTTTTGAAAAAACTTGAGCTTAGAATTTGGTTAGGATCTAGAGGATCTAGGAATAGTAAGAGCCGACCCTACTAGATGGTAGTCCACTATGAAGCCCAATGGAAGTCCCTAAAGAAGGAGATAATTTTAGAAAAAGACCTATAGATCTAGACTTGTAGTTCTAGGCTAGGTTGTTTAAGGGCAGAGCTCGACACCCATTTTTATCTTTCATTCATGGTGTATAGCGATACTCAACCACAATGTCCTATTCTTTAATTTAAATTTGTCTCTATTTACTTTGGTAGCGTAATAGAATCAACTGGCTTTTCCTAGGTTTTCTTTCTATGCTATGTTTTTTGTGATGAATGGTTGGATGTTAAGCTCTTAAGAAAACTAAATTTTTTTACCCAACTTAAATCTAATCAAATTAAACAAAATATAAAGAAACTTGAAACTTAACATTAATTAAAGCCCTAAGAAAAACTTAAAAGTAACTAGAAACAACTAGCATTTACAACCATGCTAGTATATTGTTCTAAACTCCATGAATTGGGTGCTTCACCCATTGCACATATGGGGCATCTTACCTTTGAGGATGGCCATCTTCTTGTGGAAGTCTACCTTCTCTTCTTGATTTGTCCCATGATTACTTCTAATTGCATATCATTTAGGCATAAAATGCATATCGCAAAACCATAAATAAATTATAGTAAAAAATATTTAAAAGCTAAAATTTGTATTATTAGTTAGGATCATTTCATACCTAACCATAATCTCATGGATTAGGGAGTGAGTTAAGGTTCTTAGATTCTTTCTTAAAATGCAACAACCCAACCATCTTCCATACATGAGGATTGGTATCATGGATTTAAAATTACTTAGGTGGTGTAAGCTAGCAGCCCTTCTAGGCGGGTTATAAATCCAGAAAAGTCAGAGATACGTTTCCTTTCTCAAGTGAGAGAAAGAGCCAATAATTCCTAAAAGTGAAATTAGGTCAAGCACCTGACTTGTGTTAGAAGCATTTATAGTCTCGGGTTCTAAAACTTCATACTAGAGTAACTCTTCAACCTTAGGCACTCTTGCAGTCTTGTGCTGCTAGAATTTATGTCCTAAATTTCTAATAAAATATCAACTCAAAATTCAATTTAAATTCCAAAATTTAAAGCCCAATGATAGGATAGTTGAAATTCTGACTAGCATCCTAATATCTATAAGCATATCTACTTAATCCCCATTGACATAGAAAAGAACTCTTTCTGCTTTGCAATGTTCTCAATTGAATTTTCTAAATATCATTTCATTTTGAAACTCCCTTAGAAATCCATAGAAATAATAGCCTATTTCTTCAATTGAGAGTACTCTTAGAAGAGATACATCTTCTTAAGATGTAATTAACTATATGGGCTTTCCCTCAGAGAGAACCATTAACCCAATTTAAAATTAACCCTCCTCTACCTTCTCATATAATTTGGGAGAAAATTCTCTTGCAAATTAGAGACCCATTAGCCTTAGGAGTATTTTATTAAATGATCAAATCCATTATAAGATAACATGTTTATCTTTCAAGATAATATGTTTACATTTTAATGATGTATTTGATCACCCAAATAAGAAATTCTTAAAATTTTATGTGGTGTCATAAATTTTTTTCACAACAACGCCTTAGAGTTGGGCTTACAGCACTACAACACTACTTTAGTGATATCCAAAATTCAAAATTTTGGTAGCACAACATTTAGCAATGCTAGTTTTAAAGATTTTAGTATAAATCACTCTTCACCCTTGTTTTGGATCCAAGATCGATGGAGGAAGGGTTTTATTTCACACTAAAGCCAAGTTCAAAGGTGGAGGATATAACACCTCGACGATGAAAGGATGGCACTGCACACCATATTAGAGATAGAAGACTTGGAGACTTTAGCATAGTGGCACTGAATGGAAATGCCTTAGTGCTAATAAAATTGCTTTATGTTTGAGTGCTTAGCACCATGGTGCCTAATTCTTGGCACCTCGGTGCTCTAGATATAGTGTTGAAGGTTTCATTCTTGAGAGCTTGGCATCTTAGTGCTGGGTCTTAGCACCATGGCGCTATGAGATGGAGACATATGTATTAAACCAAATTCTTGATTATTTTAACAATTTTCTATGAAAATTTTATGGCGTAATGCCTTAGAGTGCTATGTTTTCACATATTTTAGTGCAAACGCACTCCTCTCCCTTATTCTGGATCAAAGATCAATGGAGGAAGGGCATTCTTCTCATGCCAAAACTAAGTTCAATAGCGGAGGACTTAGACATTCAACATTAAAGATTTTAAAATATTTTAAATCTTAGGGAGCTTTCTTTTTACTCTAGATACAAGATCGATGGAGATACACTCTTTTATTTCTCACTGTATCTAAGATCAATGGTGAAATTTTGGTTAAAGTTTATTTTTTGAAAGAAAATCTTGTGAAAAAATAATTTCTTGATGTTTTTTAACCTAGAATTGATGAAAATAAGTCTTGATTTCATTTCTTGCATGAGGAGATCAGTCTTGTAGTTGAGGAAGCACGTTATTGAGAGCCCAAATGACAAGAGCAAGAATAGTGAAAGGAGTTAGAGTGAGAGTGAGGGAGGAAGGAAGAAGAGAAAGAGAGGGCCTACTTTCCCATTTTTTAGTGAATTTTCCTTCTACTAGGGGCAGTTTTACGATATATAACCATTCCCCCAACTCCCTTTTAGGCAATTATTTTTGTTAGGGTGGGGATAGGGGCTTTCTTTATTAAAAAAAATTGAAGATACATGGCAGCGCTTTGACATTGGTATGACGGTGTCATCAGGAATGCTTTAAGCTTTAGATTTTATTAAGGTGGAAACAACACTTAGATGCTATGATTGTAGCACCAAGGCCCCCCAAAGACGGGATGTGAAAGTTTTTATCATTATCATCATCATATTTTTATTTTGTTTCATTAACATTTTTAAGTGCAAATAGTTGTATGCTTTTCATCCTCTGAAGATATCTTTAATTGGTTATACCTAGATGACTGATCCATGAATGAAAAGATTTCATGCAAAGAGGCTATGTCCACCAAAGTTTTGGTATCGATAATGGGAACTCATCTTTGAGACAAGCCTTATTCAAGCCTCTAAAATCAATGCAAAGGCGTATTTGATAGTTCTTTTCCTTTACTGAGATAAATCTTGCTAACCAAATGGGGCAATGCTCTTCTTGTATAAACCCAACTTTAATTAATTTTTTGACTTCAATAATGACTTATTATTCAATTTTTAGATGCATACATCTAGGAGCTTGTTTTACTGGAATTATATCAAGTTTAATCTCTATTTTGTGAACGACAACATCTGAAGATAAACATGGCATGTCATCATAATTCTATATAAAGCAATCTTTATATTCAGAAAGTAAACTAATAAACTCTTTGGAATCTTTTGGATCTAATAATGAACCAATAAAAGTTGGTTTTAGGTCTTCATCAGTTCCTAGATTGATCTTTCTTAATTCATCAATAGTGGATTCTATTTCTTCTTTAATTTAGGGGGCACATTCAGAATCAAGAAATCATCTAGATTACTATCATTTGATGTTTCAAGATAGAATTCTTCTAAAAATTTAGAAGAAAACCCAAATAGCTAATCAGAATCCATATGATTACTTATCATCAAATAATGTTCTACATTATCTAGAGATCCTATGGCACCAAACCCAATGCCAACATTAGACTTTTATTTTTTATTTTTAATACTCCATAAGCTTTCCATGTGTTGATCTATATCTTTAGGCCAAGTATTTGAAATCAAATCACATCTTATAAAATTTCTAAGGCAATCAGGATACCATTCAAACTGGAGTTCTATTGTTTCATTTCATGATGGATCTTCAAGCTGTATATCTACCTTTGATCTTGGAGGTCCTAATATAGAATAAAACTTAGACAATTTCTCACATTTCTCTTGAAAGGTCAAGGGCCACTTTAACTTCTAACTATGAAATTTTATTTTGAGAAAGAGGAGTTAAATTCAAAGTGTCCACATATATTTTCAATCTTTCATAAGGAAACAGTTGATCATTCAAAAAGAAACTTGAGAATGGTCTCCACCTTCATTATTGAGATACGTAGGAGTATATTTTTTCATGAGGTAGATTGGTATATATTCAACTAGATTTCCCATAACATTATGTTAGGGTTTATTTAGATGTAAGTTCCACTTCCTGTGAATGCAAGCCCTCATAGTTAATTACCCCTCTTACCATAATAAGAGAGCACTCTCTATTAAGGTTGGAAAATAAATATATCTTTCTGATAAGCATTGGAGTATAACAGTGTGTAATATGGCATAAATGGTTGCCATTTAACTTAAAGTGTATATTAGGGGGATGATGACATGCTCGATAAAGATCTCATGGTTCTATCTTCCAAGGCTATCATGGTCCCTAGTCTACTTAGTCAGGAGAACTAGTTCCTGATTGAAGAATCCATGTCACCAGCCATGGGTTCTGTCATCCAAGTTATTTTTGTAGACCTTGGGTAATATTTGTCTAATATGATAAATTTAAGTCAACCTTAGCTAACAGAAGGCTATTTCTTCTATTAAATAAATTCTATAATTCATGGCTCAAGGAGCAAAGCTATTTAAAGAACATACGGGTTATTACCGTGACCAAAATATAATGGAGCTATATAGAAGCCAGGCCACCTGATCAAAGGATTTTGGTTATATTAGCATTTCATGTGGTGTCATTTGACTATAAAATGATGTAGATAGAGGATTTTTGCCATATCCTTACTGGCATAAGATTATTTGAGTATGAATATAATTATATTTATATTTAATTTGACATTAGCTATTTATGAGTAGAGATTTTCTTAGCTTATCATCCTTAATAAATAATGATGGATGAGTGGAAGATTATTTACTTTAAGTTATTTTTGATGATGAACTTCTTCTAATTTTTACATATCCCCTCTAGATGAATTCCATAATCAACATAACCATTATTGGGAAATGATTAGGTTTTGTTGGCCAGAACCTAGTCATAAGACTCAATCGAGAATATTAACCTGTGCAGTATCCTAAGACATTGAACTTAGTCAATTATTACTATACGAGGCACAAGTAGATGTTTTTATAATTTTCTATTAAAATTGAAAGATTATATTTAAATTCATACGTATGCATGTGATTCAAATTTATTTTATATTAACCCATGAGCATCCTCAGACATTGAACTTAAGAAATTGTTATTATGCTGTGGCACATACAAGTAATTTTTGTATTTTTTTTATTAAAATTTGAAGATTGATTCTTGCAGGTAATTCAAAATTTTTTTTATGTTAACCCACGAAGCATCCACATACATAGAACTTAGGAAATTATTATTATGCTGGAGCCCATGCAGGTAATTTATGTCTATTTTTATTAAATGTCATAATATTAAAAATATATGTTATTAAGGGTAGTGCATCGGTGTTGAGGGCATAGCACTATGGCACTGTGAAATTAGCACTATGGTGTTGGGTGCTTAGTACTGTAACATTCTAGGGTATATATTCATGTTGACCAATTGACTAGCACCTTGACACTAATCATATGGTGCTACGGAGCTAGTCAAGGGTCAGTTCAGAAAACCTAGTAGACAAACAAGCAGTTTAAATGAAAAGGATAAACTTTTTCAGTAGTGTTGTGGCACTACATTAGAGTGCTACGATGCTACGTTAATGCCTAACAAGATGTTAGTTATGAAACTAATGGTAATAAATACTTTTTTGACTAGCATAATAATTGACTTAACCAAATGACCAATACTATAACACTGTATGTGAGCACTATAGTGATATGTTATTATTTAAGAACCTAACAAGTTAGTACCTCAGAGCCAATATTGTAGCTCCACGGTGCTAGGCTGGGTTTATAAGTAAACCACCCCTTGGGATGCTCATTTTTCATTCTCCACTTTCTATTCCATAGAGCTCTCTCTCTCTCAATCTCTCTCTCCCTCTCTTTCATTTTTTTAGCTTTCCCTCCTTCTAAGAAAGTGATCATGTAGCTCAAGAAGCTCATCAACAAGAGGATGGTGACCTCAAAGAAATCTAGTAGATTTATTAGCATAGAGGCTGAAGAGAGGTATCAATATGTCCTCACTCATAAGCATCTCATCCCAGAAAGAAGCTTCTATAACTCAGGTGGGAGATTAGAAGGCTTGATTAATGAACATGACTGGGCTAAGCTAGCCTTTGAAAGCAACTCTTGTGTCATCCCCATGCTATGAGAATTCTTCATGAAAGCAAAGAAGCAATAGAATAATAAAGTTTTTATTCGAGGAAAGCTAGTAAGTTTTGATAGCATTGTCATAAATTCATATTAGGAATTGCAAAATGTGGCTTATGATTAATATATTTCCTATTATGACAAGCAACCTATATTTTAATGAAATTTTTGATTTTCTCACTGGTAGAAATGCTAACGTCTAGTGGAGACAAGAATTAGTAACTTTCCTACGACAAGCCTAACGGTAGAATCAAAAGCTTGGCATTTTTTCATTTCTGCTAAGCTAATGCCCACTAGTAATATTAGTGACATAACCAAGAATAATCCCATTTTGAAGTTTGTAATTCAAAAGAGCTTTATAATTAATATAGGAAAATTAATTTATAATTTTCTTTGTAATATGCTTAGGGGCGGTACTACAATAGGGTATGGTCATCCCTCTCTTTTCCATGATCTGTACACTATGGTGGATGTGTTAGGCGATCTCTGTGATGAGATTCTTATTATGAAAACTCCTCTAACAAAAAAATATTTTTGAGGGGTTTAACTTGAGGTTCAAAGTAGGGAAGAGTTCACATGCCCCATGACCTCAACCACATCTTCTCAATCCTTAAATGAGAAAGTCTCATATTTAAAGGTATAAATAGTGAGAGAAGCCACATGTTGCGAGCTTTAAAATAGAAATTTGATTATGATTTGGATCAACATCAAAAGTAGTTTTCTTATATGGCCTAGTTCAATACGACACTGGTTCATATGTTCAAAATTTGTAGCTTTGGGGATCTAGGTCAGCCTTCCTTTTCTTGTGACACCTCAATATCCCCAATATGTAGCTACCTCACCAGAGCCAGATGAAGAAGAGGAGGAAGTTGATGATTATGATTATTAGTTTCCCCCTCTTTCTTTGTTTTTATATTTTCATCTTTTATTTTTTTATTATAGCACTTTTTTATAATAAATTTTTTTGTATTAATAAAGATTTTTTTCAATGCATTTGAGTATTTTTGTGTATATGTCTTTCTATTTGGGATTTAAAAGCTTTAGGATTTAAAATAAAAAATTTCTAACATAAAAATGATATTACAGTAATACTACCTCGATGCTGCTAGCTTGCATGACATAAGTTTAAAACTTGAGAGATCAGTGCCTCGACACTATATTTATAGTGTCACAGCATTGTGGAGTATAATTTAGATTATGCCATGAATGTATTAATGTTATTATTTAAGTGTAAAAACATAGTACCTCGACATTGAGATTATGGCTCCACAGCACTATAAGATGCCCACCAAAGTTTAATTTCTTAGGGACACAGCAACTTAGTGCTAGTCTTACAGTGTCGCGATGCTACTCTACTAATATCCAAAATATATAATTTTGGCAGCATAACATTTTTGCAATGCTAGTTTTCATGATTTTAGTGCATAACACTCTTCTCTCTCTTTTTGGATCCAAGATTGATGGAGGGATGGTTTTATTTCACATCGGAACTAAGTTCAACGGTGGAGGATATAGTGCCTTGGCACTGAAAGGATGGCGCTATAATGTTGTACTAGAGATATGGGACCTGAAGACTTTAGCGCAATGGAGCTTAATTACAAAGCTTTAATGCTAATAGAATTGCTTTATGTCTGAATGCTTAGCATCATGGTGCCCAATTTTTGGCACCTCAATGTTCTTGATAGAGCATTGAAGGTTTCATTTTTAAGAACTTGGCGCCTCAGCATTTGCCTTAGCACCACAATACTATGAAACAAAGACATCTGTATTGAACCGAACCCTTGATGATTTTAAAATTTTGTTTATGAAAATTTGGCAACATAATGCATTAGCAATTCTAATTTTTCACAAAATTTAGTGCAAATGCACTCTTCTCCCCTATTCTAGATCCTAGATTGATGGAGGGAGGGTATTCTTGTCATGTTGAAACTCAGTTCAATGATGGAGGAGTTTTCCATACAACATTCAAGATTTTGAAATATTTTAAGTCATAGGGAGCTTTTTTTAATTTGGATCTTAGATCAATAGAGATACTCTCTTTTATTTCTCATCAGATCTAAGAATGATTATGGAAATTTGGTTAAATTTCATTTTCAAAAGAAAATCATGTAAAGATAATATTTCCTAGAAATTTTTTACCTCGAATTGATGAGAGTAAGTCTTGATTTTGTTTGTTGCACGAGTAGACTTCTCTTGTAGCCAAAGGAAGAACACTGTTGAGAGTGCAAATGACCAGGAGCAAGAGTAGTGAAGATGGTTAGAGTAAGAGTGAGGGAGCAAAGAAGAAGAGAATAGAGAGGGGCTACTTTCTCTTTTAAGGAAAGAAACGGGATTTCTTGATTTAAAAAAATTGAAAATACATGACAGCACATCAGTGCTAGTATCATAATGACATGATGATGTGCCATTTTGTCAGGCATCCATTGAGGGAGGTTTGAGCTTCTAGATTTTTTTAGGGTGGCAACAGTGCTGGTTGCCCCAAAGTCAGGATGTGTACATTTTTATCATTTCATTTTTTTAATTTAGTTTCATCATTATTATTTGATGAAAATAATAACTCAGGTTTATCCTTTAATACCCAGATTTGTTCCTCATTACCATCTAATTCTATTGAAACCTCAAACTTTATTGAGGCATCCTTCTGACTAGAATCTTCATTAAAGCTGGATTCAAATTCAATTTGTATTATTAGAGGCTCTTTTTCTTTTTCCTCCTTTTCTTTTTTTTTTTATTTTTTTTATTTTTTGCACTTTTTGGTGCATCCATAATGTTGAATTTTATAGAATCATGTACTTTCTCCTCAAGCATATAATAAGCTACATCCTCATAAAGTTCAATTTCATGGATTAAGAATCATTGTATGTCACCTTTTATTAAGTATTCTATTCCATCCCTAGTGTACCTAATACATTGATGGAGTGATGAGAGAACCATTCTATATTCATGTATCCAAAGTCTGCCTAAGAGGGCATTAAAGGATGTCTCTGAGTTGATAATGTGAAATTTTGTTTTAGTTTTCAACCTTATATCTCTAACAATAGAGTGATTGAACCTAAAGCTTTCTCCCTAGTTTCAGTAAACCCCCTTAACAACATTTTATCTGAATTAAGTCTTTAATTGTTAGTTTTTAGGAAAGATAATGTTCTAAAGTTCATATTGTAGATTGAAGCAATAGGATCAACCAGAACTCTCGACAACCTGATGCTTTCCACCTTGACAAAAATATAAAGGGGTCGATTGTGATCTGTAGTCCCTAGAAGTAGATACACATTAAAAAATGGTGACTCTTGGGATCTCCTTCAAGTAGCAAGCCTCATTTGTGGAAGTTACTTCTAACTAAGTTAAGCATATCTCTAGGTCAAGTGATGACTATAATAATGATTCACTCATTTCTTTTGATAGAATAAGGGCATCATAGATACTTAGCTTAGCAGTAAGTTTCCAAGATGGGCTAAAATTTTATAATTGACCTTAGGAATGACCGACTCAAATATTAGATCCTTTTGCAAAGATTTTATACTTTAATAAAAAATTTCTATTCCTTTATCTTTAGGAGGAGTCAGATGAGGTGGTAAAACCTTCAAACTATAAAGATTAACCTCAGTAATGTCTCTAAGGGTCATATCAATTTATCCTTCATCAGTAATATCCTTTTCTAGAGATTAGTCAGAATCTGACAGCTCCTTCTCTATGTTAATAGAGTTACCTTACAAATCATCTATAAGAATATCAGTGTCTAACCCTCATTCACAAAACACATCAACATGAAAATTTTCTTTTTCATCTTTTTGTTTTTCTTTAGTTTCAATGCATTCATCATAAATGGAAAAAAAAATATAAGAAATGCCTTTAGAGGTAAACTTTTTATTCATATTTTTAAAATGTGTATATAATGATAAAGGAGTGTAAGGCCAAACCTTTCCATCCTTATTATACAAAACTCTATCAGATATAATAGATGTCCCTCCTCACCACTCTCTCCAATCATCTAAACATCTAATGATTCTGACTCGAGTCGAGGTGGAACTAAATCTTCTTACTCTGGCTAATCAATCTAAATGATATTCTTCTAGATCTTCATCTGATCTTGAATTGAATTTTTAAATTTTTTTCATTAAATATTTTTTAGAGGAATTGGATAAGGCTATATCTCATTCATTTGAACGAGAAGAACTAGAGGAAGTAGAAGAATTACCTGTAATTAGTACCCTTATTTAGGGTCCATAAGGTACTCTTTATGGATTATCACCAGGCCTCTCTTAAATTTTCTTTCAAGCTAGTCCTTAAAGTGAAGCAATCATCAACAGTGTGACCAAACACCAAATGATATGGACAATAGTTCAGGAAATTCTCTTTGCTAATTCCTCTGGTCTTTTTGTATTATGTAGTTTGAAATCCAACTTCTATTATATATTTTTTAAAAAAATTTTCTCCCTGCCTCTCTCTTCAAAGAATAAGTCTAGCTAATTCTCTCACTAAAAGGGCTAGTGGGAGCCTTCTTATGGGGCGATGATAATTGCTGGTAAGATGGCCTAAAAGATGTAGGCCACTCTGCTTGCACCTGGATGGGTGCCTTTCCCTTATCTACTATAAAGACATTGCCTACCTTTTTTTCTAGTACATTCCTAAGCTTTGACAGTTCTACAAAAGAGTGCTCTATTAAGAATGACATCCTAGGGGCTTCTTCTTACAGGCTAATGGCTTTATTTAAATTTTTTTTAAAGTCTTAATAATAAAGCCCTTTAATAAGAAGGGCACCAGACCATGAATATTTCTTAGGAGTATTTCACTGCATGCTACTCTTACCATTATGGGTCACACTTTAATTTGAAAATTCTCCATCTTAAAATGTAATCAACTAAGGATTCACCTAGCTTTTTCTTCAACAACAAAATCACCCACAATAATGTGGTGATGACTGCTAATGAATCTCATTACAAAAATGTTCTCTAGTTCAGTAAAAGTGTATATTGAATCATTGGGTATCTCCACATTCTAGTCAAAAGCAACCCTAGTTAAACTATTGATAATTGCCTAAACAATAAGGCAACACTTCCTCTGGTATTACAACAACTCGCCTAGAAATGCACCAAATGTTGTTTGGGGTTACCCATCCCATCAAAAAATATAAATGAAGGGGGTACAAATCCCTTGGGATAGGGTACAAAGTCATATTCCTTAGCGTAAGGTTTACCCTTTGGAATTAACATTGTACCATGGGATTATGCCAATGCTTCCTTTACTTGCTTCTCCATGAGACTTTAGGTCAGTTTTAGGAGTTACATCATTTGTTATTTTGTGTTGTTCTTGATGATGTTCTTCCAAACCAAACCTCTTCTTATCCATGGGATAGAATTCTCTAGATGTTCTGAAGAATGAGGCTAAGAAGGACTAGGTGATGGAGGTGGGCATTCTTTCTTTTGATGAGATTGAGAGAATGTGGGTATTGGAGGCGAAGGAAGAAGATATGTTGGATAAATAGCGCTCCCACTAAGGATTACCAAGGTTTGGCCACCAAGCTCTCAACCACAAGAATAACTCAAAAATTTGTAATTACTAAAAGATCTCCTTCATTCTAATAAGAGGGGATATTTATAGCCATTACAAGCATCTTTTAAAAGAAAAGAATTCGAAACATGGAGGGAAAGGTGGGTGGCCACATTAATGTGAAGCATTAAATTGCCTCATTATTTTATGCCATCCACCCATTTCACATTTTATTATTTTATGTGGATTCAACCACCTCACATGTCATGCTTTGAATTTTAAATGCAAAATTTCAAACATGGAGTTTCTAGAAGAAAATTAAAATTACATAAATAAAAAGATGAAATCATAAAATGGGCCTTAGCACTAATGGGCTAAGTCATCTTCTTTCTTGAATTTTCTTGGGCTTTAGCTTGAGATCTTGTAAATGGGCCTTAAGCTCTAATTTGTTGATCCTCATGATGTTCTACATCAACTCCCTTGGGCTCAATTGAACTCTGCTCCGTAGAGTTGAAATCTAAGAAGTCTTCTACTAATTATGGGGCTAAAGTCTCCAAATCACTACGGGTCAACCATGTGTCTTCAGTTGGTGGCTTATTCTTCCAATGAACTAGAAAATGATGTTCAGAAGCTGGATTAATGGGTGCTTCCTCGGTGATAATATAGTCAACTTCAAAGGAAGAGGGCTTCTGTAAGTACAGTGCTATATCTCCTACTAAAGAGTTAAACTGAACAAGTGGAGGTTTTCTAATTCCTTCATATGATAAAATATATTCAATATTAATAACTGGATGAATGAACATATCAGCAAGCAAATCAAGGTGATAAGCATTAGTTCCAATTTTCTTGAGAATTTTAAATAGACTACAAGCTCGTGCATGTAATTTCTTATATCTAGTAGTTTGATAATGCTCAGGCTGAATGTGAATCAATACATAATCACCTTCTTTATATTCTTTCGTTGAACAATTATGATTTGCCTTGGAAGCATAATTATCATTACTTATAGTAATTTGCTTTCTTATATCTTCATGGAGGCTTTGAAAATCTTTAACAAATGAGAATGTTGCATCTAAAAATACATGAGATGGTAGTACATCTATTGGTCGTGTGGGTTTTGACCATAGACTATCTCAAATGGTGATTTTTTTGTAGTTCTAGATATAGTACTATTATAGACAAATTCAGAGGTCGGTAAATGTAAATCCCAATTTCCTAAACTTTTACCAACCAAACATCTAAGAAAATTTCCTAAGGTACGATTAACTACTTCAGTTTGTCCATCAGTTTGTGGGTGAAAGGCATAAGAGAATTTTAATTTGGTACCTAATAATTTCTATAATATTTTCCAAAAATATGAGACAAACTTAACATCTCTGTCAGAAACAATGGTTAAAGGGAGACCATGGAGTCGCACTATTTTCTTAAAAAATAATTTGGCTATCTAAGAAGCATCATTTGTTTTTGAACAAGGTAAGAAATGAGCCATTTTGAGAACCTATCCACTACAACAAAAGACTATCATGTCCTCGAGCCCCTAGGTAATCCTAGAATGAAATCCATTGATAGGTCTTCCCAAGGCCTATAAGGAACAGGTAAGGCAGTGTATTGTCCAGACCTTTATTTGATAGTTTTAGCCTGTTTACAAATTAAACATTGAGCCACTAATTTTTGAACATCTTGTTTTAATGAAGGCCAATAAAATCTATTTTTTAATAAACATATGGTCTTATCCTTTCCAAAATGACCAGCTACACCCCCAGCATGTAGCTCAGTGATAAGAAATTCTCTAAGAGAAGATCGAGGAATGCATAGTTGTTTTCCTTTATATAAATATCTATTTGTTATCAAGAATGTCCCTTGTAAAGTTATTGGTTTATCTAGGCATTCAAGATAAATTAGGTGAAAGTCAGGGCACATAATATAATCATCTTTAATTCTATCAAATCCTGAGATTCTCAATTCTAAAGAGGAAATCATTAGGTTTACCTCGGATAAAGCATCAGCTTATTCTCATGTGCTTATGTTTTTAGAACAAAAGAGTAGTCTTGTAAAAAATTCAACCCATTTTGCATGCCTATGACTTAATTTTTTGTTGATTAATGAATTTTAAGGCATGGTGATCAATTAAGTATAAATTCTCTATGTAAGAGATAGTGTCGCCAATGCCTTAAGGATTAAATTACAGCATAAAACTCTCTATCATAAGTGGAATATCATTATTTAGCTTCATTTAAACTTTCATTAAAGAATGCTATAGGATGATTCTCTTGACTTAAAATTCCACCTATCCCAATTCCTGAAGCATCACATGTCACTTCAAAAGCTTTAGAAAAATCAAGAAGCCTAAGGATTGGTGTAGAAGTGATAAGAACTTTAATTTGCTCTAAGGCCTTTTGTGCATTAGAAGTCTAACAAAATTTATCTAATTTTAGTATATCGATTATCGGAGCAACAATGGTACTAAAATTCCTAATAAATCTTTGATAAAAAGTGGCTAAACCATGGATGCTTCTAACTTCAAGAAACTTTTAGGTGGTGGCCAATCTAAGATTGCTTTCACTTTAGAAGGATCGTTTAAGTAAGAAGTGGATATAATAAAGCCTAAAAAGATGACCTCAACTTGCAAAAGAAACACTTTTAAATTAATGTATAATTTCTCTTATCTAAGTAGTTCAAAGACTTTTTTGTAGGTGTTTTAGATGTTCATTTTCACTTGGACTAAAAAATCGAATATCATCAAAATACACCACCAAAAATTTACCTATATATGGTTTAAGAACAGTATTCATTAATCTCATAAATGTGCTAGGAGCATTTGAATGTCCAAAGGGAATGATAGGCCATTCATAAAGTCCATCAAGGGTCTTAAAATCCATCTTCCACTCATCTCTTGATCTAATCCAAATTTGATGATATCCACTTTTTAGATCAATATTTGAAAAAAAATTTGCTCCTGAGATTAAATCTAACATATCATCTAATCGGGGAATAGGAAACCTATATTTGATAGTAATTTTATTTATTGCTCGACTATCAACACACATTTTCCATGTTCCATCTTTCTTTGGAGTTAGTAATGCTAGGACTGCACAAGAGCTAAGACTCTCTTGAATAAAACACTTTCTTAATAATTCATCAACTTGTCTTTTAATCTCAACATGCTCGGTAGGGTTCATCCTATAATGTGGAAGATTAAGAAGTTGAGAATCGGGTAAGAACTCAATAGCATGTTGAATGTCTCTTAGAGGAGGTAGCTCATCAGGAAGCTCATCAGGTGCAATATCGTTAAAATCAGAAAGAAGAGAAGAGACCACAACAGGTATGTGAGTCTCATTAGAGTCTGGTATGACTTCTTTTACATGTAATATGTGAAGAAGAAATGGATCCAAAAATTCTTTTCGTAAAGCGCCAAAACCTAATATTTCTATCTTTGGGGTCAAAGGAGAAAGAGTAGATGTTTTAAAGTAAGGATCAGAAGTGATATTGTTAGGCCTAACAATAGGATTTTCTATGATAATTAATTGAAGTTTGGCATTTTTCTTTAATAGAGGCTTAGGTTGCAAGTCAGAAGTTATTCTATGTGATGTTATGGAGGGTGATTTTTCTACTGGCTTTATTGGTAGGAGTTTAATAGCCTTATCATTATGTTTAAAAACATAAGTATTTTCTCAACCATAGTGAATAACATTCATATCATATAGCCAAGGTCGTCCTAAGAGAATATGAGCAATGTCCATAAGGAGAACATCACACCAAATTTGATCCTCATAGCTTCCTATTTTAATTGTATGATTTACCCAACTAACATGAAATGGTTCGGGGTGAGGTTCAGATTTTATGTTGGCTCGAGTTAAGGTATGTGTTGAAATGACATTCATAGCACTCTCCATCTATAACTAACCTACATCTCTTTTCATTACACAAAACATACATGCTAAAATGTTCTTTCTCCTCCAATCTCGCCTCATTTTTATTATAGTAAGACATCTCATCACATTAACATGAGGGTCCGTTAATTCCAATTCTTCATCGATAATGGGGTGTCATCATAAACTTCTTCTAGATTATCATCTATTGGATTTTCAACTTCTTCTAAAAATAAGATTTGAGCTTTACATTGATTTTGCATGTGACCTTTTTTATGACATTTAAAACATATTACTTCTCTAATGTTCTTAAAGCTCCTTTCATTGAAGTTTTAGGCAAATGGGATGGGCCATTTGGTCTAAGAGATCTATGGGATGAAATGGAAGGTACTTGACTTTTAAAGAGAAGTGATTTCTTTTGTTGTTCAACCAATAATGCATAATCAAATGCTTCCTCTAAAGATTGTGGGTCAAATAATTCAACTTCATTTCTAATGTTAAGTCCAATAACATATTTATTTTAATTGCCAATCATTATCAGCACAATCAGTTCTAGAAACTAGATCTTCAAAAGTGTTCAAGTATTCAATTACAAGATAATTACCTTGTCTCAAAGTTAATAATTGACTATGTAGTTTCTTATCATGATGCCTAGGATAGTACTTTGCTCTTAACATTTCTTTCATTTCTATCCAAGTGAGGTTTGTCCTTCCTAATCTTTATTCTTTAGCTAAAGTATTTGTCCAATAAATTTTAGCATTCCCTATCAATTTCATTTTAGCAAAACTAACCCTTTGGTAATCATCCATTTTATACTAATCAAAGAAGTCATCCATTTGAACAAACCAATCAAGAAATTTATTTGAATCATGTATACCATCATAAGTTTGGGCTTTTACTTTAACTCTTCGAGATGGATCATTAGAGTCTTCTATAGTCCTAAAATAATTTCCTCCCCTTCCACCATTTCTAGCAATTGATTATCTTCTAAGTGGTTGATTTTCTCTATAGTTTGGATATGAATCTTCTTCATCTATCCCTATTGGCACAGTTTGAGTAGGTATTGGAGGAGGAGTTGGTACTCTATTATTTTGTAGATGCACTAAAGAGTTTGCATTTATTGTTTAAGTTCTTGCATTTGATTCTTACATTCTTCTAATATTTGTTGAGTTTTAATTCATTGTCTTGGATCCTAAGATCTAAGGCATCAACTAATCTAGTCAAATTTTCAACTTGATCTTGAGAGATAGATTTTGGTGCCATGAGATTTTTTTTTTAAGGAAGAAAAAAAATATATGAAAAGGGACCAATGAAAAAATATGAAAAAAATAATAAATAAGTATAATATAATTGTGCAATCAAAGCAAAATTTTAAGCTAAGTGAACTTCTAAGTGAGGAGGGGGTACAAGACCACTTAAATCCCAAGCTCTCCTTAAACAGTTTAGGTCTTTTTGACAAAGTTCTATTTAGCTTCCAAAATCACCAAGTTTAACACACTTATATTATTATGCATGCATATATATATATATATATATATATATATATATATATATATATATATATATATATATATATATATATTAATGCAATGAAATAAAATGCTCAAATTTATCAAGCCTTTTTTTTCTTTTAAGAAAGCAAGTTATGATAAGTTAATCAAAGAAACTTCTAAAATTAACCATAAACAATAACAAAGATAATAAAGCAAGTAATTAGATTTTGATTTATGCTAATGGTTAGGTTGCTTTAGGTGATGAACTACCTCACCAAGGTACTCTATTAATTTTTATTTCTCTTTTTTTTTGGAGGGGAGGGGGAGGGGGTGCACACGTTCACACAATTGGAAAATGGCTAAAATATATAATGGACCTTACTAATTGAAATTTTATGCTATCACCATAAACTTGCAAGCAATATATATCTTTCCATGCTACTAATATGCTTTTAAACTATCACAGAAAAGAAAATTAATTAACCTCACAAGTCCAAGAAAACTCACAAGTTTGAAGACAAGTCCAACACTTGAGTTGCTCCCTTTGTTAAAGTAAACTTTTGACCAAATTTGTTCCTTCCAGGCTTCGCTCTGATACCAAATTTGATGGAGGTGAGCGTTCTTTCTTTTGATGAGATTGAGAGAACGTGGGTATTGGAGGTGAAGGAAGAAGATATGTTGGATAACTAGCACTCTGACCAAGGGTTTCCAAGGTTTGGCCACCAAGCTCTCAAACCACAAGAATAACTCAAAAATTTGTAATTGCCAAAAGATCTCCTTCATTCTAATAAGAGAGGCTATTTATATCCATTACAAGCATCTTTCAAAAGAAAAGAATTCAAAACATGGAGGGAAAGGTGGGTGACCACATTAATGTGAAGCATTAAATTGCCTCATTATTTTATGCCATCCACCCATTTCACATGCTATTATTTTATGTGGATTCAACCACCTCACATGTTATGCTTTGAATTTTTAAATGCAAAATTTCAAACATAGATTTTCTAGAAGAAAATTAAAAATTACATAAATAAAAAAGATGAAATCATAAAATGGGCCTTAGCAGGCTAATGGGCTAAGTCATCTTCTTTCTTGAATTTTCTTGGGCTTTAGCTTGAGATCTTGTAAATGGGCCTTGAGCTCTTTGTTGATCCTCATGATGTTCTACATCACTAGGAGTCATAATTTGGAGTGATTGCATAGTGGCAATCATTTCCTCCACCTTCCTCTCCATCCTCAAAATGTAATCATCCTTCTTTAACAGTTGAAGGATCAACTATAGTGTAGGATTAGATACATGACGCTCATATGTTTTCTCCTTTTCTTTTTTTGATGACCTCTTGTCAACCATAAAGATATGTGCTATAGGTAACCTTGAGTCATGATCTAGCAAATTATCCAGGTCTAAGTCAAAGTGATCTTGGACCTTACTTATGTTTTCATTTTCTTCATCCTCTCTAACAATAATCTTTACTTCTTATTTTCTAAGATGGAGTGGAACATCATTTTATCAGTGATACCTTCTGATTCTTCTTATACATCCATAGGTTTCATTTCAGATATTTCTTTTTCATGAGTTCCATGGATGGTGGGAACTTCCTCTAAAGTAAGAGTGACACCCAAATCAAGGTGCCCCTCATCTGTAACATCTCTATTGTAAGGAGATAGATTAAGTGACTCTATCATTCTACTAGAAACATGAAATAAGGTTGTTCCTTTAATTTGAGGCTTAAACACAGATGATGATGGCCTTTTCTCAATAGGCCAAGTAATAAGTGCTCTCTTAAGTGGTAGTGGAGAAGGAATGTTTGGCTCATGTTCCAATGAAACTTTTTTTGACATAAAATCTTATTAGTTTCTATTCTAGGGAATGTTTTATCTATTTCTAAGCTAGCAGGTTTTTCCCTATGCTAGGTTAGTGACTTTCTTGAGTAGTGATATCAGTCTGACCTAATGGGCATGGGTTGATTAGATTTTCTTTTATTAGGGAGGACCATATTTACTTTCCCATTGTTTTGGGAAGTGGTAGGCCTCCCTAGAATCTTTTTCTCTCAAGTCTTCTTGAAACCTAATATTTCATAACCCTAAGTAGCTATTCTTTAGTGTAAGAGGAGGACCAAGGAGTCTTATGAAGAATCTAGTGTAACCTACCATGTGTCTCCCTATTCACCATTTGTTGACCTCACTTTTGGAGAGAGCTTTCAACTTCTTCTTCTTAGACATAGGACTCCTCTTAGACATTAAGAGTTCCTTATTCTTAAGACACTTCTAGTGAGTAGATGAACACTTAACCTAACCCTAGAGACTTAGAAGAGTTATAAATATGAATAGGTTATGCCTTAGGGGTATTAGGAAAACTTGCCTACCCTATAGCTTGAACCAAATCCTTACTTCCTTCTTTCTACTCAAACTTCAAATTCAAATGAACTTCAAGTTCAAACAAACTTCAAATTCAAATCAACTTCAAATCCAAATCAACTTCAGATTCAAAGCAACTTCAAGTTCAAATCAACAAAATTCAAATCAATTCCAAATCCAAAATCTTTCCTAAGCCCTTATCAATTTATCTTATGGAATTAGCTCAAATCAAATCCAAATCACTCCAAATTCAAAGATTTTCTCATAACCTATTTATATTTTCATTTATATTTATAAATATAAATGAAATATAAATTCAAATAACCAAAACTAAAATCAAAACTCAAGCTCAAATCCAACCTAAATCCAACCTATACCCTTTCAAGTCAAATTCTTGAACTTAACTAAATCATTCTCAAATCAACTGAACCCTTTGGATGTTCTCTCAAAACAATCAATCCTTCAATCACAAACCAAATATAAAGATAAACTTCAATCATCAAACCAAAATCAAACTAAACCAAGTTAAACCCATATTCACCCTTTTGCTTGAAATTGTCAAATGAATCAAAACTCATTTGACTCCAAATAACTTGCAATTGGATTTATATTTCAATCATAAGTCCATATGTGAGTTAAACCAAACTTGAATCAAGCTATGATCAAGCTAATTGACCCACTTAGGCTCACTTAACCCAAAGTGACCTAAAGCACCTTTTTTAGCCAAATTCTAATCCTACCCAAATTAGATTGAACTAAGCCCATCAAAGCCTTACATTGTGAGCAACAATCATCCTAGGATGATCAATCACTCAAATTGGGTCAAACTAAGTCAAACTAGCATTTGACCAAGTCAACACTTAGCCCAAATGAAACTCAAACTAGCCAAAATTCACCATAAGCCAAATTGATTGAAACCATTGATCTAAACCAGTTTATAATCAATGATTAAACTTGACCAAGTCATCATTTAAGCCAAACCTAGCTTAATTGGCCACTTGACCCAAATTGACCTATGTTGAACTAAAAAGTCAAAATGGGTCATATCTTGATCTAAGTCAAATTGATTGCAACTAATGGGTCAAATTCATTCAAATTACTTGTTTAACTTGACCAAAGCTTCAATTGGCCAACTAGCCCAACCTAGCCCAATTGACCATGAACCCAACTTGACCTACAAAGTCAAATCAACTTGAAATCAAACTAAACCAAAATTGATTGAAACCAATACTTGCAATACATTTCAAATGATCAACCAAGCCTAAACCAACCAACCTAAATTAAATCAAATGGGTCAAATTGGTCAACTTGACCCATTTGACCTAAGTGAACTCAAATGAACCAAAACCAAATATAAACCAAATTGAACCAAACCAATGACAACCATAGGCTGCAAATGATTATTTGAACTTGACCTAACCCATGGTTTGACCCAATTTGACCAATTACTCAACTTGACTCAAGTCGACCCATTTTGACCTAAATGGGTCAACTTGAGCCAAAATCATATCAAATCAACTCCAAATTCCTTGAAATTTAGACCGACCTATTTTTGAAACATCTCAAATTTGCTCAAATTAGAATCATGGAAAAATGATCACTTAACCCTTGGGTCAAAGGGTAAACTATGCCCATATTCATTTAGAATTTGGCTGATTCCTTATCATGGCCACTTGGCATCTTCCTAGTGGCCCACATTGACATTAAGGAGGGTGGCGAACATGACCCAATGGGTTTGGGTCAGCCATGATCCAACCCAAGGCCAAACTGACCCCTCTAATAGAAATTCTCCACTTGGATCACCTCATACACTAACCTAGCACAAGTGCACTTCCCCTCCTCCAAAATAACCCATTCAATCAAGGCAATTGAGGAAAAATGGCAAGATTGCACTCGACCATCTAATCTAAGAAGGGGGAGATATACTCCCCCTAATTCCAACTCAAGACACACACTCTGAATTCGATTGAACCTTAGGAACTAAAACCAAGCTTCTCCAAGCCTTGGCAAGCATTCCCAAGCTCATTCCAATTTCTCCTTCTAGGTTTTCTTCAAAGTTGAAATAGGGGAGGTGAGGTGAAATTCCAACTTGTTGAATTCTCCACCAAATCCAAATTCACTTTACAAGCACCATCAAGGAAGCAAGTTGAGCTCATCCAAAGTGTTTCCCAAGCATTCAAGCCACGTGAAGGGGGATTTTGATCAAAACTACAAGGCATTGAAGGGGAGCTTGGTGAACTGACACATCCACTTCAAATTAAGGCTTGAAACTTTCAACAGAGCTTCTTCTCCACTAGAAGCTACCTCCTCTATTGGAAGTGTCGGTGATAGCCTCCAGCGAGGTATGACTCAAAAATCAATCCTCCATTAAAAATTTCTTGGTCTTTGTAAAAGGGAATTATAATCCCATTAGATCCTAGCCATTGGATGTTCTTCCCTACACCTCTTGATGGTGTGGGGTGAATCTCTACCTAATTTGAGCTTAGGTGAGCTTGGATAAAGCCATGGAGAGCGAACGGCCTCCATCTCCTGCAGCTTAGGCAGGGATGAATTATGGGTCATCCATCTCGCACGTATTGGATGGACAGCCCTAATTAAATCTTGCTAGATCTCTGATTTAAACCCTTAATAACCATGGGATTAATCTTGGCCATCCGATCCTTGATCGAACGACCCAGGGGAAAGCATGTTACGCTGCCAACTAATGCAGGTGATGTGACAACTTAAATAATTAATCCCGTCGTGTCATATGGAAAGCATGCTGCATTAGAAGTTCACGTGGCACTAACAGGATCGGCTAATTAATTAGGGTATTCTAATTATCCTATAATCATAAAAACTTCATAAATTCATAACTAAATGTAGAAAAAATCCAAAAAATATAAACTCAAGCTCATTTTAAAGATAATTCAAAGGGGAATAATATAAAATTAAGTTTAATTGATTTTGAATAGTAGATTTCACTCAATTTGAGTTTTATTAGCAATGTAATAATTTTAATTACTCCTTAATTATTTTGGTAATTAATTACAAACTTCCTGTGGTTGATTAGTGGGATGACCTCTGCCTCACATGATTTTTTTTGGAATTTATTGTTGGATTAATTAGGGGAATTATTTGATTCACCCCTAATGACTCCCTCATTTAATTAAGTGATTAATTAACCTATTAAATAGTGATGGATCCATTAATTAAGTTTTCTAATCACTATGAAATAGTGAATGGACTTAGGGAATGAGATTAGAACTCCTTTTCCAATCTCTTCTCTCTAAATTCACTCCATTTGGAAAAAATTTAATCAAGTTGTAATTAATGGCTTAATCACTTCATTAATAAATTTAATTAATCCAAAATTCATAATCAAATCATTCTAAAACTTAATCATCTTAATTCTTGGGTAGATTCTTAAGTGTTCAATAACCTAAGAGGCTTCAAAGGAAATCATAATGAAACTACATATGTAGGATGGTTATGAAAGTACTTAATTAAACCTTTTAGCTTAATTAATAAATAATTATGAGCCAATTCTATTAGGCCCTTTTCTTTCTTAGGTGCATTACTGATTTAATTTCTATGTGGTTGCATATCATATGTTAGCTCATAATTATTTGATTAATTATGTTAAAGTGGTATAGGTAAGGGGTAATTAATGGATCCAATTCACACCTTAACCTAAACAAAACATAAAATTAGTCCAATTGGTATAAAAATTAAACTAAACCTATTCACACATAAGGGAAATGGGTTAAGACCAGCAAACTCTTTCTCACACAGCACTTTCGAATCAAATCTAAGAAATAAAAATCTCTTTAAAGAATTTTGATTCACTTTGAATAATCTTATCTTATAGGATTATCCTTAGAAATTAATTAGGGTGAATGAAATCATATGCTTACATCACTTTATTTATTTTCAAGCATGCTAAATATTGTATGCTATATGAAATCATACATTCATATCTTTTGAAAAATCAAATAAATGAAATATTTCATTTATATCAAATTGCATGTTTTGACTAAAGTAAGAATATGAGTGGCTATTACCATTATTAAACCAAAAATTATTTTCAAAACTTATAAATTAAATATTATACATGAGGTGATGCTTCTTATAAATACTTATAAGCTTGCATGTGATTATAGCATAATATGTGTTATGTGATTTTCTTCTCTTCTCTTAATATGGATTTGAATAGGATTTGCAAAGTGTATAGTTCATTTGAAAAGAGCATAACACTTGCTTAAATCTATTCCTATGCACTTCTATGTTATGATTTAAGAAGAATCCTCACAATACACATGTAAATTATACAACTAAATCAAATAAACAAAAAGCTTTTGCATAATTCTTCATCCTTTTGCTTCTTTTTGTACATGCACATGTTTTTAAGAAAAGTGGTATATTATTCAGGACATCCCAGGGTTGCGAGGCTTTAAGTAGCCCCAAGTAGGTCTTATACCTTACACCCCTGATGTAGAAAATAATGGCGCCATACTCACTTATATCTTTTATACATGTCAATGTGAATTTGATTAATGGATAAAAGAGTCCCTCTTTTCTACTTAATAAAAAAACATGCATTCATAGAATATCCAAAATTTCTTAAACAACATCTCTTAGCATTTATCATCAAGGTGTGCTAGAATTTACATTGCATGTATAGATATTCTTAGGATTTATTCATATGCATGGTATACATGTTGCAAAATAAATAAATTATTGTGTGTTATGTGATAGTAATTCACCTTAATTAGTCCTAAGATGCCTTTCTTATTGAATATGTTTATATTGAGCAAATCTAAACTTAGGGTTAATTAAAACAACTAATAAAACATTCATTAAAAAATCATTAATGAATCTACTTAGAAATTACTTAAGGTAGGGATGAAAGAAAAGTTTTCTTCTCTTTTCTTTTCGTTACAATATTTTATAACTAAATGTAGGTTCATTCAAACCAAATCAAATCATAAATAAAATTAATAAATCAACTAAATCACTTAAATTAAACCACCCTCTAAGTTGAATCCTTCACACTTAGAAAATTTCAACCTTAAAGCCTAGCTATGACATGCCACACAAGCCTTAAATGGCACACACATTAGGTTAAGTCACCATTTCTAGATCTATGTTAGGGTGGTGCATGGTTTGATGCTTGACTTAGTTTTATGATATAATGTTCTTAGACTAGATGTTAAGGTGCATGTGCATAGACTAGATGATAGGATGATCTTAGTCTAATCATGTCTTCTGTAGGGGATTGTGCATAAGGGACATTGTAATAAAATATAAATGCTTTTGCTATGCAGGTTGCTTATAACCCTACGCATGATCCAAACTAGGACAGGTGGGCTTGCATACCCATGTGCGGGGTGCTAAGTCTAAATTATTCCTATACTTCTTGGGATTATATGGTATGTTTACCTAATCTCTATTTTGCAGGTTTAATTAGATTTATCTTTTCCATTTTAATGTAGTTTTGTAATTAAGATTTGGAATGAATGTTATGAGAGAATTAAGATGAACATTGTTCATAAGACTATGTCTTATATACCATGTGAAGTCTTGAGGCAAACTACATCCCAAGTCAAATCAAAAGAAGAAAGAAGTGAAGAAAGAAATAAAGAAAGAAATGAAGAAAAGAAGAAATGAAGAATGAAGACCCCATAACATGAATTCATTTTAATTATAATTATTCATTTGTAATTCGGGTTGTATAAGGGTAGAGCTCGGCTACCCACATTTCTTTTTGAGTTTGTGTGGTGGAGCCTGACCACATTGGCCTCTTATTCTTTTGCACTAGCTTTATAAAATAGTTTGATGTTTATTTAGCTTGTGCATTAGAAATGACATGAATTTTCTAGTTTCTTCATTTATTGATGAATGGACTGGATGCGATTAGGCTCTTAGGGAAAAATAAATTTTCATCCAATTAATCAACTAAAAATAAAATTAAATAACTCATAATGTGACCTAAAGCCTAGGTCATAAATCAAGATAATAAAAGATTTAACAACCCCTTAGCTAGATGTTGTATGTCTCACATCATGCATAAAAAGCATCTTGCTTCACTTCCACCTTGCTGTGAGAAAATGGCTTGACCTTTGAGAGTCATTGTGGAAACACACCTCCTTCTTTCTGATTTTAGCTCATAACCAATTTCTCATGTATCAGGCATATGAATCCCATGGCCCGTGTCAAATAAATTGTCCAAAAAATTAAATTAAAACTTAACAAAAATTTGCATTAGATTTAAGTCATTATTCATACCCTTCATGATCTAGTCTCTTAGGGAGTGTGTTTAAGGACTTAGTCTCCTTTCTAAATAAACAACATCCTAGCTATCTTACAAAGCATATGACTTACCTACATGTATTAAAAATCATAGGAGGAGTTAGTTGGCGGCCACACCCAGGCAATTGTAAGTCCAACAATCAGGTGGTTTATCCTCTCTTATGGAGGTAAATCATAAACTCATTTTTACCTTAGATTTAGGTCATTCCTTGGCCCTCACCAAAGCTCCCTAGTTTCAGGATCCGAGGTTGTTGTTTCCCTTTGAGGGCTACAAGCATAAATACTCACCTCTTAGGCATTTTCATGATCTTGTATTATGAAATTATAAGCCCTAGATTTCTAATAAAAATTCAACTCAAATAATTAACTCTCTTTAAATTTTAAAAATATAAATCCCAACCATAGGATAGTTTAGGATGCTTGCTAGGTTTCCTAGAATCATGAGCATCACCTACTTATCTCTCTTTCATTTTGATAATAACTCCCTATTTTTTGATCAATCCCACTTGATGTTCCAAAAATAACCAATTTGGTGATAGTCCTATCTTTGAAATCTTTGGAGACAATGATCATTTATCTTAATCGAGAGTATTTTTAGGGAATCTCATTCCTTAAGATGAAATTAACTATGGGGGCTTGCCTCCATAAGGAACTAAATGAACTCGCTTTAAAATAAACCTTACTTAACTTTTTAATGTAAAGTAGGGGATGAATCTCTGGCACATCTGGAGACTCATTATCCTCAGGAGTACATATTAGGTGATTAGGTCAATTATAGGATGATGACTTCTATCTCTCGAGATAGTTCATAATTCCTCACTGTCGTCCAACTAGCATATTTTATTTTCATTTTACTCATTGATGAAAATAAAATACCATAAACTTTTTTGGTGACTCCGCTAGGGATGGTTCCTCTTTTCATCTTTGGTAAATGATTATTGTCTCCAAGTATCGATAGTGAATTTGTATTTTATATGAGTCCAAGAATATCCTTCTTTTTTTATTAACACTTAGTTTATTTCATTCTTAAGCTAAGCTAGCCAACATCCTTCAGGTTTTAGGACCTCACTCCGTATAGGTCTTACCAATAGGGGAAAATAAAAAATTAATAAAAATAGATTATTATGGACCTTCCTCCTTACCATTTCTATGGTAAGAAAGGTTCATTCCAAAAAATAAAGAAAAATAAATCCTTTATAAAATCATGGCTTTTTCAAAAAGCACATTTCTAAAAAGTTCACACAATAAAATATTTGCAAAAAAAATTTCATAACTTAACCTCAACTAACAATCTCCATGATTGTTACATGTAGGATCATTTCAAAAACAAAATCAACAATCATCTTTTCAAAAAAGCACAAATAAACATCCTCATTCAATATACCTAAATTTATTGAATGAAGATTTCATTTCCAAATAAAAATCTAAAATCAACTTTTAAAAAAACACAAATAAGCAACTTCATTCAATATACCCAAATTTATTGAATGAAGATTTCATTTCCAAATAAAAATCAAGATCATCTTTTCAAAAAGCACATATGAACATCCTCATTCAATATACCCAAATTTATTGACTGAAGATTTCATTTCCAAAAAAAAATCAAAATCATCTTTTCAAAAAGCATATATGAACATCCTCATTCAATCTACGCAAATTTATTGATTGAAGATTTCATTTCTAAACAAAATCAAAAATCATCTTTTCAAAAAGCACATATAAACATCCTAATTTGATATACCCAAATTTATTGAATGAAGATTTCATTTTCAAATAAAAGTACAAAATCATCTTTTTAGAAAGCATATATTTGAAAATGAACACCCTCATTCAATATACCTAAATTTATTGAATGAAGATTTTATTTTGAAATAGAATCATATCATAACATTGAAATTCCATTTCAACATATCTCACATATGTTGAAGTTAGAATTTCTTTCTTTTCAAAAAGTAGAAGTTTGAAGATAAACCTCTTTGTTCAATACATCCAAATGTGTTAAATGGAGGTTTCATTTCCAAAACAAAATCACACTATTCAAAATTCCACTCAACAAATCCTTCATATGTCAGGTTAGAATTTCCTTCTTTTCGAAAAGCAATAATCATAAATAAAATTTCATCTTTGAAAAATAAAATATAATTGACTCCCATTTGACATACCCAAATTTATCAAATGAGAGTTTCACGTTTCAAAATAAACTTGGATCTTTTATTTAGCATACCCAAATTAGCTAAGTAAAGATCCCTCTTTTCAAAATCAAAATATCAAAATCAAACACATTTGAACCTTATTTAGCATACACAAATTTTCTAAGTAAAGTTCTCATTTTCAAAATTCAAAACATCAAAATCAAACACATTTGAACTTTATTTAGCATACACAAATTTGCTAAGTAAAGTTCTCATTTTCAAAACAAATATCAAAATATCAAAACACAAAAAAATACATTTGGATCTTTTATTTAACATGCCCAAATTTGTTAAGTAAAGATCCCTCTTTTCAAATTCAAAGTAAAAAAAAAAACACATTTGGATCATTTATTTAGCATACCCAAATTTGCTAAAGTAAAGATACTCTTTTCAAAAATAAAAAATCAAATACATTTGGATTCTTTATTTAGAATACCCAAGTTTGCTAAGTAAAGATCCTCTTTTCAAAATCACAAAAATCAAATACATTCGGATTCTTTATTTAGAATATCCAAATTTGCCAAGTAAAGATCCTCTTTTCAAAAAATCATAAAAATCAAACACATTTGGATTCTTTATTTAACATACCAAAATTTGCCAAGTAAAGATCCTCTTGTCAAAATCACCAAAATTAAACACATTTGGATTCTTTATTTAACATACCCAAATTTGCTAAGTAAGGATCCTCTTTTCAAAATCATAAAAATCAAACACATTTGGATCCTTTATTTAGCATGCCAAAGTTTGCTAAGTAAAGATCCTCTTTTCAAAATCACAAAAATCAAACACATTTGAATCCTTTATTTAGCATACCTAAATTTTCTAAGTAAAGATCCTCTTTTCAAAAATCTTAAAAATCAAACACATTTTGCCTTTATTTAGCATACCCAAAATTTCTAAGTAAAGACCTTATTTTCAAAAAATAAAAACAAAAACATTTGGACTTTATTTAGCATACACAAATTTACTAAGTAAAGATTCCATTTTCAAACTCACACATAATTCACTCAACATTCACAAATAAGCAAAAGAAGAAAATTATTTTCAAATAATTCATTTAGCATACCCAAATTTGCTAAATGAGCAATCCCAAACAAAATTAATTGACCATTTATTTTAACATACTCAAATTTGTTGAATAAAGGGTCCCCAAACAAAAAAATCAAATTCAAATATGAACCAATGGAAGCATAAAAAATTTCTTCAAAATATTTGAACCCATTTCCAACATACACAAATTTGTTGAAAATGGATTCTAAATTCAAAAAATCTCCTTTCCAATTCTAAATTCAAAATCTCTCTCCTAAATCAAAGTGGCCTACTTAACATATTCAAATTGTTGAGTGTGGGTTCAAATTCTAAAAGCAAATTAAAGTAGAAATTTGATTTGAGTTTTTTTGTCAAAATTTACAGAATTTCAACTCAGTTTCAATCAGTTTCCCTCAAGTTTAGTTCAGTTCAAATGGATGCTCAGAAGTATGTCCTCACTTTTCCTTTTGGGATGGATTTAGCCTTGGATCAGGCCAGCCTCCACAGGCTGACTTTGCCCATCTCATTCACTTTGGCCAAAGATTCGAGGGGGCCAGGATCACTTGTGAGTGGGCAACCCTTATAACCGTCAGTAGGAGTGTGGTGACTGGGCAGAAGCCAGTCAACCACATTGAGATGCCTTCAAACTCTAAATTTCTCTCACTGAAGAGGAAGGCTATAGCTGTTCCCATAGTAGTTATAGTTTTAGTGCCCATTCAGTCAGTTGCTCCATCACTTCCCTAGTTTGAGCTAGTACCCACTCGTTGGCTTCTTCCAAGGGGATGGCTCCCCTAGCTTCAGGGATAGTCTCCCCTCCCTATGATGTAGGGTCTAGTTCCCACACTGCTCCTCCCAACAAAACTTAGTGCCACAATAGATGATGCAAGATCAAGCAAAGTTTCTCAGTTTGTAGTAGAGGAGCCACCCAAGATAGTTTCTCCTATGTTCACATAGAACAAGTTCCATCCTCTCTCTGGATCTAATAGAGAGAAAGATGTTAGGATGATCTCAGTGTCACCTCTACCTGCAGTTCACTATGAGGCTCCTACCAGAGACAAGAGGAGGTCGTATGCTGGCCTTTGGATAGTTTTGCACCAAGTTAGCGGGGTTTACGGACGGTCAGTGTTTGGGGCCCAATTTGATCTATGATCTATCATTCTTCACAGCGTGGGTGAGCATATTCAATAAGAGAGGGCCAGGGAGGCCCATGTATCAATATATGTTACCAGTAGGGAGAGGCAAAGGTATGCCAAATAGTCTGTTGCCTCTGTCATCATGGATTTCCCCAATCAGCATGCTATCCGTGCTGTTCATACTGACAGCATTGTATTGACTAGTACTACCCACCACGGGAGGAGGGCTCCCGCACAGAGAGAGTTGGTGGTGCCTCTGCCACACCACTCCACTCCATGTCCACCATCTCTAGTGCAAGTTCCATCTTTCATAGTTTCATCAAAAGCCATGAAGGCAGCATTCGGGGAAAAGAGAGCCCCACTGGTGATCTGACTATGGCTAAGAGATCTCATTTCATCTACACTACAGACTGAGGTGAGGCCAAGCTCTCCTGCTTGACCTCCTACTTCAGTTATGGTAAAGAGGGAATGGCGACCATGTAGCATTGTAGTCATGCCATCATCACCACAACTACGACAGTTCATGGAGACAACAACAGCAGAGGGAGAAAGAGATAGTTATGTTGTCTCAATGGCCATAGATCTTCCCAGGAGTAGTACTCCACCTAGAGCAGATGATAGCAAGGAGCATGTATCCTCCAATGAGCATAATCCTCACAAGATCAGTGTTTTGGTAGTAGGGGAGGTTAGATGTATCTCTGTTCATGAGCTTTATCCTACCACCGATCAACCATAAATTTTTGTGCCTGCATAGGTGGACAGCTCCTTAGATGACATCGTATCATAATATCTCATTGAGAAGAAGAAAACCCTAGGGTATGATTGGTTTGATCTAGAGGAATAAAAGGTTAGCTTTGATCCCAATGAAGCTGATTTATTGGAAGATTCAACTGAGGTGCATATGGTATGGTTGACACTAGAGGTTCTCTCCTTCAGGATCCGCATGGTTTGGAATGTATTGTGGCTGAACAAGATGATATAGCCCACTTAACCCAACACCTCCTTCAACAACTTAAACAAAAAGATGAGCAGATAGATAGGATGGAGAAGAGGCTTGAAGATTTGCTAGCGATAGTTTTGGCTCTTCAGAATCAATCTCCAGTAGCACATCCTACTATGGTAGAGACCAGTCAGCCTGAGTTGTTGCATGACTTGGATCAACCTAAGAGTTCACCTCTGGTAGAGTAAGGTGGCACTAGCTTGTATACTAAGGTAGTGGATAGTACCACCGTACAAGAAAAGGATATTAAACTCATGATTGAGTAGCAAGTGAGAGAAGCGTTGACATAAGTCTGAGGAGGATCATCAGTTCCAAAGGGTAGACCTTACCCAAAGGAATTTGATTTTATCCAATATCCTAAGGGTTTTGTGCCACCTTTTTTCAAGCATTTTGATGGCGTAGAACCCACACCACACATAGCACTTGTATTAGTTGTTGCTGTTGGGTATGATGCATTACTATTATGTCTTTTTGTCATTTTAGTAGCGAGCCTTTGATTGGTATGCTAAACTCCCAAGTTGAAGACTTTTCGAGTTGGAGAAACTCTTTATTAAGAGGTTGCTCAGAAAAGGTAAGGCATCTGTAGAACAACAACACCACAGTGTGTCCCTCATTGATTATATTCTCAGATGGTGCAATTTTAGTATGAAATATGAACTATAGTTGTCTGAATAGCATGCCATATAAGTTCTACTAAAGAATATCTATGGCTCGGTTGCCTTCATGGTCAAAGGTTTTACCATCAAGACATTTGAGAAGTTAATCAACAAGGCGGCTAGTTTATAAGGAGAGGCCAAATAGTTTCTTTTTCAAGATCAATCAAAAAAGCCAAAAGCCATAGAAAATCTATGAAAAGAATCTAGGGGTAGTAGCAGCATTGGACAAGTGGAAGCAACTGGCCAGAGAGCAGTATGAGAGACCTCGAGCTCCACAACCGTCACTTCCACTTCCACTACCACCGCCTAGGCCATCCTATCAGCCGCCACAGCAGCTTCCATGACCTTCGCCACCTCTTCCTCAACCATATTCACATCAGTGGTACACATACCGTCACTAGGTAACTACCATCCACCTACTCTTTTGGATAAACTAAACAAACCTTATTCATTTAAGAAGGAGGTAGTTAGAAAAATCTTAAAGAAACTCTTAAAGAAACCTAATTTTCAGCTACCCGAGCCTTGAAAGTTAGAGGAAGTAGGCAGGAGCAATGATCCTAACTTTTGCCCCTACCACCGCATGATAAGCCATGTTTTGGAGGATTGCTTTACATTCAAGGATTAGCTTGAGCATAGCTACAAGTCAAGCACCATAGTTATCGCAAAGGAATATCTAGTGGAACAACCATCTAGTTTTGTTAAGGTAATCCTTGGGGATACATGTGATCCTCTCAAAACCAAAGAAGGTTGGGATATCTCCTTATCCCTAATATCTAAAAGGATTATTTCAAAAATCAAGAAACTTTCCTTGCAAGTGCCTGAGGCAGCTCGAACAGCTAACATCAAGGAATGTTTGCAAGTTGCCAAGGATAACTTGGGGAAAGTGGGAGCTCAACAGCAGTAGTAGCAGCAGCCCATACTAGCTAGGATAGCCAAGTAGTATAACCATTGACCGAGCCATGCCTCCATTCCACCGTTACAACTACTACTTCAACCGACTTCTACTTCAAATTTTAGCTCTTCTTAGTATCTTGACGGATGAGGGCATCAAATCCCTCACCCCACTTACTAGATTTCTATAATGTACCTCCCTATAAATCCAAAAATTGAGGAATAAAGCTAGTTTCAATTACATCTGTGTCACTTCTAATGGGTTATCTAACTTTACTATTTTAGAAAACTCTTCAAGTCTCAATAATAATTATTACAACTCTGATCAACCTCTTTCTGATTTAAAAATTGACCTTTTTTTTAACACTACAGGTTCACCTCTTGAGATAGACTTGGAATCATCTAATTCTGAGGGTCCTATAGGAGAAGCTGTAGGTGAGCCTAACAAGACAGTAGAATCTTCAACTATACTGCCATAAGATATCACTGAAGTTAACCTCTGTAGTGGCAAGGTTCTAGCTTTTAGGGCAGCACCTCAAGATAAGGGGAAATAACTCATTGGTACCAGTGGGCAAGAAGCCCCTCCATAGGATGCTCCGCCCATGGATATGCTTTTGGAGGATCAGCCCAAAATTGATTACAATATCCTCACTCACCTAAGAAAGCTATCAGCTAAACTAAGTATATATGATGCCCTTATCTTATCCAAAGAGATGAGAGAATCATTAATCAAGGCTCTTCTTGATCCACAAATATGCTTAGCTCAACTGACTGCTATTAGAGAGGAGGCACATTATTCAAGAGAAGCCCAATGAGTTATATTCATAGATGAAGACCTTCTTCTGGGGGACATGGAGCACAAGTGTCCCCTCTACATTATAGTGTATATGGGCAGATTCAGACTTTCTCAGGTTTTGGTTGATCCAAGTGCATCGGTGAACATTATGAGTCTAAAGACCCTTGCCTATTTGAGGTTTGACATATCTACACTCCAAGGAGATCAGATGATGTTGAGAGGATTCAAAGAACAGGGCGAGAGGGGTTTAGCCTCCATAGTGTTATCTTTGAAAATATGTGACTAGAAGACTGAATCCAGGTTCTATATAATTAATTTGAATAAATCATTCATCACTTTGCTCGGCAGACCTTGGATACACCAAAACAAGATGATTCCAACCTCCCTTCATAAGTGCATCAAGTTCAGAAGGGATGAAATCGAATACTGTGTCAAATAAGATGAAAAGCCATTTTCAGTTAGAAAGATTGAGATATATGAAGATGCGACCTACTATCTTCATCAAAATCAAAATATCTTTTCTCATGAACTTGGTCAAAATTCAAATACAAAAGAAAAAGAAAAAGAAGAAAAAGAAAATAAAAAAGAAAAAAAGAAAAAGAAAAGTACAAGTGATTGAGAAAAGGACACCAAGGAAGAGGTAGAGCCACATGTTACATTCCACCCATAGTTCATTCCTCCATACAGACATATGGGTAGGATGACTCAACCTCCACCAAGTAAAGGCAGAGGCAAAAATAGAGGCAGTTCTAGAGGTGGAAGACCCCTAGGTTGGTAACCAGCCAACATGGGTTATGTTCCAGTTTGTAAGAGTACCCATGCTATTTACATAGACTTGGAATCTAGCTCGGAGGATGAGTCCCATGTGATTAGCATACCATCCAACCCCTCTCAATGGGTTTCATTGGAGGTGACACTTGAGCTAGACAGTGATGAAAACTAGGCCTCCAAGTAGAATTTATTCAAATCAAATTTATGTAAAACTATTAGGAAGAAGTTAGGAACTTTAGCTCTAACCTCACATTCTTCTCAAAAAGTTAAAGGTTTAGTAGTTAAGGAGGCCCCTAAGTCTTCCATGAATGTCAAGCCAAAGAGATTCCTATTGGGAACATCATCCATAAGCTCAAAAACTGATGTAGAACTTGATAATAATTCATGTAAAGATTTAATGGAATTACCTTTTGACTGGTACTCTCCTTGTGTTCATAATCTTGTAAAGAAAGGTTTGATTCCTTGTATATGGTCCAAGCACAGGTCAGAGTATTTTGAGAAGCTGTGGAACAACAAAGGCAGGAATGCAAAATCAAGTTCAAGACTAAGATTTAGTATAGTGGGTCAAGTTGACGATGATGATTACTACTTATTTGTCACCAATCAACTAGAGTCTGATAGGTTCTTCTCAAACCACATTAACTCTTATAACGTGATATATTTAAATATATTTAAAAACTTCAGATGATCCAGATGATCTCTAAATCAAAGATTCACCTCTAGAATTTGAAGAAGAAATCCATTCAACTATTGACAAGCTCAAAGAAATCAACCTCGAGATAGAAGAAGATCCACGCCCTACATACATTAGTTATGTGCTAAATGAAGAAGAAATCAATGACTTAGTTAGGCTATTGATTGAGTTTAAGGACTACTTTGCATGGAGCTATGAAGAGATGCCCAGATAATCTCCTAACATAGCAGTCCACAAACTAGCAATAGACCTTAACGCTAACCCTATCAGGTAAGCTCTTAGACACATGAGATTAAAAATTGAATAACAGGTCATTTATAAAATCAAAAAATTGATCGATGTTGGTTTTTTCAAGGAAGAAAAATATCCTACTTAGTTAGCCAGTGTCATGCTAGTTAAGAAAAAGATGGCCAAATTCACAGATGCGATGATTTCAGGGACTTAAATAAGGCATGTCCTAAGGATGAATTTCCACTTCTTAAACTAGAATTAATGGTGGACATTGCCTCATCTCATGCAGTATTCTCCTTCATGGATGGGTCATCTGGCTACAACCAAATCAAGATGGCCCCCAAGGATGAAAGAAACACTGCTTTTCAAACCCTAATCAAAATCTATTATTATAAGGTCATGCCTTTCAACCTTAAAAATGTCGGTGCAACATACCAGCGAGCCATGACTCAGATCTTCAATGAGCTCATTCATCATCAAGTTGAATATTATATTAATGATCTAGTAGTCAAAAGTAAAGAAAAAGAAGATCATCTCTTTCACTTGAGAGTAGTTTTCAAATGGTTAAGAAAAGATAACCTCAAAATGTACCCCCTAAAGTGTGCATTCGAAGTAGCTTCAAGGAAGTTCCTTTAGTTTGTTGTTCAACACTGGGGAATAAGGATAGACCCAAAAAAGATCAAAGCTATCTTAGAAATGCCACCACCTAAAAGTCTAATTGAACTCAAATCTTTCCAAGGGCGATTGGCATATTTAAGATGCTTTATCTCTAGTCTATCTAGGAGATGCAGGCCATTTTTAGAACTTATCAAAAAGGATGTCGAGTTCAAGTGGGATGACAAGTGTCAGCATGCATTTGAAGACATAAAGTAGTATTTAATGAAGCCGTTAGTTCTAGCATCCCCTATCCTGGGTTGGCCGTTGATCTTCTACACTACTACATTAGATGACTCACCTGGTGATTTGTTGGCCCAAGCCAATGATGAAGGGAAGGAGAGTTCTCTCTACTACCTCAACCATAGGCTGATTCCGGTTGAAGTAAACTATCCACCTATTAAGAAATATTACCTAGCTTTAATCTTCACATCCCAAAAGCTATGTCATTATATGCTTTTTAATAATGTGAACTTTATTTCAAGAATCAATCCACTGTAGTATCTCAAGACACGACCGACGCTATCCAGATGTTTGGCATGTTGGTCCATGATTCTCTCACAGTTCAATGTTACATTCGTACCCCTCTGTGTGGTGAAAAGATAAGCACTGTCAGATTTCTTAATAGCATACCCACTACCTGCTGATTCCCCACTTAGTGATGATCTCCCCAATGAATAAATAATGAACTTAGAGGAGGTTGACAATCACCATTGGGAGATGTATTTTTATGGTGCGGATTCCTTTCAAAAAGGAGAAGAACCATGATATACTCTTCTAGGAATGGTAAGGGTAGGAATAGTTCTCTTAACTCTAGATCGTGATGTCATGAGATTCTCATACTATCTCTCCAATCCATGCACCAACAACGAAGCTCAGTATGAAGCTTTGATTGCCTGTCTAGAGTTAGTCATTATAGTGTGTGTCAAAAGTATCAACATCTATGGGGATTCTTAACTAGTCATCAACTAGATTATTGAGTCTTATAAGGTTCTAAAACCTAAGCTTCATCATTACCACGAGTATACCATGAAGCTGTTGGCCCAAATCTCTATGGTCACCATCTACAAGGTTCCTCGAGGAGAGAATGCACTAGCAAATGCTTTGGCCAAACTTGCCAAGGAATTGGCATGTCCAGAAGATGAGTCCATTCCAATAAAGGCCTAAAACAGACAAGTCTTATCGCTTATTGATGTTAAACTCATCAAGAGACTTTCTCTTGAAGGGGAGGTCACCGTTGCTAATAAAGATGAGGAGCTGGATTGGAGGCAACTGTTCATTGATTACTTGAACACAGGCAAACTACCTCAAGAGAAATCATAAGCCCATCAAATGAAGTAGAGAGTTCTCTTCTATACTCTCATGGATGGCACCTTGTACTGATAATCTTTTGATCAAATGTGGTTATGCTGTTTAGACAAACATGAAGCCCATAAGATCATGCCGGTACATTCGTGTCTATGCGAACACATCAATGTCCAAGATGAAAGTAAAGATCAAGAGACTATGATACCGGCCTCGATGATCATGCATGAATGTGGCTAGAGATGTCATTATGTTAGGTACACATGTGTGGTCCTACATCAACCACCCAACATTTTACATCCTACATTGGCCTCATGGCCATTTGAGTGTTGGTGACAGTGGGTCCTATCGATCCTCCTTCTTCAAGGGTCATCTCATCCACTGCGACTACTTTTCCAAGGGGGAGGCAATCCCACTCGAGAGGTCACCAAAGATGTGCTAATTTTTCAAGAATCATATCATATATAAGTTCGGGGTGCCTCGATAAATTATATTTGATAATAGTATTGCATTCAAGAGCACTAAGATTAATAGCTTCTCCAGGAGACATAGTATAGATTAGAGATACTCTACTATCTGGTATCCTAGGGTAAATGGCCTAGTAGAAGCATTCAACAAAACTCTCATCCAAATATTGAAGAAGACACTCGATGATAACAAGCGATAGTGGCATGAGTAGCTAGTTGAAGCTTTATGGGCATACCTTACCACATACAGAACTCCAACTCAATCTACCCCGTTCTCCTTAGTTCATGGGTCCATGGCCATTCTACCATTAGAAGTTCAACTCCCATCACTATGAATAGCAATGGGTAGAAAAATCACTACAGAGTAGAATGCTAAGTTATGATTAGAAGAGCTCGAAGGTTTGGAGGAGAGACCACGCGCAAGCCGAGAACCAACAAAGCCAAGATGATTCAAGCTCACAACAAGTTGGCCCACCCCTAGAGCTTTTAGGTTGCTTTTAGTTCTAAGGAGACTAATTATTTCCTGTTGAAAGATGTGGGGCAAGTTTGAACCCACATGGGAAGGCCTTTTTGTCATAAAGAAGGACTACCAAGGAGGATCTTATCAGCTTATTGATTGTAAAGGGGAACACCCGATGCTTCCAATTAATGGGCTCTATTTCAAGAAATACTACCAATAAAATCATATTTGAAAATAATTATCATCAAAAATTCTATTCCAATTCATCAAAATATTCTCTTCTTTTGAAGTGTTATTTGCTTGTTTGTGAATCTATCACGATGTGTTTAGGGTCGACGTAAGAGAACCCGAGAAGCATCATATCCTTCTTTCACAACACAAACATAATTAAACAGAATTCCCCAGCACCACTAGAATAGTGTGAGAGAACCCAAGAGGCATCTTATTTCAACTAGCATGGCTAAAGTAGATGTAAGACAACCCAAGCGGTATCCTTTCTTAATGGGATCATAATTTCCATTCATGACACCATTTCATCAATTCCACAGCATGTTTTAGGATAGGTGTAACAGAACCAAGAGGCATCCTATTCCATCTAACATAAACATAAATAAAAATAAACACATATCTTTTATCTCGGGCTAGTTTGATGTGGGAGCAAGCCCCTTATGGCACTCACTCATTAGCTGCTCTAGGTCAGACTAACATGCTACCTTGCTAGCATGTCACCCCAATGGTCATTTTTTTGGTGGATGTGAGTCCCCGCACTTTCTTCCTGACTTCACCATTGCAAACCAATGAGTGCCTTGTTAGTTTGGTAGACCTCGCTGCACAGCCTGTAAGCTACCTCATGTTGACTATGTTAATGAGGATGTAAGCCTACACACTTTCTTCTTGAACTAGCCATCATGCACTGACTAAGTTGAGTATATTTGAGGTTTAGGATAAGTCCCCCAGTGGCTCCTTTTCTCTTGACTACTCTTAAGTTGATATAAGTCTCCTAATGACATTCACTCAGTAGTCACCCTAGGTCGGATAGCACCTGTCAAGCCAAAGAAAGACTATCCCGACAATCAGTTCTGTTATTGGAGGATGTGAGGCCCCGATACTTTCTTCCTAAACAGATTGTTACAAACCAATGGGCACTTTAGGTTGGTTGATGTTTGCTATACTGAGAGTGACTCACCTGGTGGATACACCACTCTTGGCAGATATGAGTCCCCACGCTTTCTCCTTGAGTTGGCCACTGAATACCTACATATATTATCTTCTTCAGGATTTTGGATAAATCCCTTAGTGGCCCCTTCCCCTGCCGGCACTCTACTTGGATCACATCCTTTGCAACCCCATTTAGACACTACCCGGATTACTCTTGGATTGGACAGCCCCCCTTTCTTAGTAACCACCCCTGTGGTTAGAGAATTTATAGATGCGATTCTTCTTGGTTCAAGAATCAGATAAGTCTAGGCTAATATAAGCTCCTTTTTAGTATGATCCCTCATAAACCAATAGGGTCTATGATAAATAAAAAAATAAAATAAAATAAACAATCTATTCACTTGTGGATTAGGAATTCAAGCCCCTAATAATCTCTCTCCAAAGCAGGCATCCTATATTTAGGCGTTATAACTCCCTATAGAATTGCTAACTCTGAGAGATAAGTCCCCGGTCACAATCTCAAGAGCACCCTTAGGTTAGGTTCAATCTATTTTGCTACAAACAGGTTTCCACGATAGTCATTTCACTTTGGAAGATGTAAGTATAGTATGCATTCTTTCTAGCATGATTATCACAAATCGATGGGCAGCCCTAGGTTGGGTTGATAGGTTACCTCGCTAATGTGTCACCCTAGTGGTCTTTTATTTAGAAATATGTGGGTCCCCATGCTTTCTTCCCTAAATTAATCACTGCAAACTGAAAGGTACCCCTTTGGTTGGATAGTTCTCTCCTCGGCCAGGAAGCTACTCCCTTTGGGTTGGTAAATCTGAGCTAGATCAAGGCCAACATGGACCCTACTCAATGTAGTCCATTGCAAACTGATGGGATCCATCAAATATAATTAGTTAAAAATAAAATCAACTTTGACTATCTTTGAGCTGATTTAAGTCCCCTAGTGGCATTCACTCAGTAGTCAACCCTAGGTCGGGTTAACATGTTACCTTACTAACATGTCGCCCTAGTGGTCCTTTGTTCAGGAAGATGTGAGTCCTCATGCTTTCTTCCCTGAATTAACCGTTGCAAACCGAAAGGCAATTCCTTTGGTTGGATAGTCCTACTATGTGATTGCAACCCCTTGGTAAATTGGAAGGCCACATGGACCACTCAGGTGTCCATCATAAACCTGGTCCATCTCAAAATTTAAAAATCAAATAAACCCCTCCTCCCATAGTGAAGTCAAATTAAATAAACAAAATAAATCCAATCAACCTCCCTAGTGGAGTCAAACCAAATGAAACAAATCAAATCAATCTGCTTCTCCTCAATGAGATGCAAATCTTTCCAATTCCCCTAATGGAAGCAATTCACTTCAACTTGAACTTGCTCCCTAGCAGAGAGTTCATATTTTCATCCCTAGCAGATCCTAAATTCTAATCCCCCAGCGGATTTCACAACCTCTTATCCCTAATGGATGACTTGAACTTGCTCCCCTAGTGGAGAGTTCACATTTTCATCACCAGTGGAGCATAAAATCATAAATCAACAAATTAAATCAAATTTCTCCCAGTGATATGCAAATTAAATCAAACCTCTCATCCCCTAGTGGATGACTTGAACATTTTCCCTTAGTGGAAAGTTCACATACTTAATCCCTAGTGGATTCCTCCTTCACTCTCTTATGTTGTTGACATGAGTAGAGTCATATTGCACTAAACTCTGATCTTTCTACACCTCTAAGTTAGATCATTTCTTTAATGTCAGGATCATTCGCATTATTGATCTTGATCATATGGTGTACCTTGTCATCACACCACACATTGCCTTTGTTGACCTCACTTTGGAGTGAGCTTTCAACTTCTTCCATCTGACATAGATTCTAGATATTAAGTTCCTTAATCTTAAGACACTTCTAGTGATTAGGTGAACACTTAACCTAACCCTAGATACTTAGAAGAGTTAAACATAGGAATAGGTTAATGGACTTAGCTCAAATCAATTCCAAATCCAAAATCCAAAATCCAAAATCCAAAATCTTTCCTAAGCTCTTTTGATTTCAAATTCAAATCAAATAACCAAAACTAAATCCAAAATCTTTCTTAAGCTCTTTTGATTTCATCTTATGGACTTAGCTCAAATCAAATCCAAATCACTCCAAATTCAAAAGATTTTCTCATAACCCATTTATATTTTCATTTAAATTCATAAATATAAATGAAATATAAATTCAAATAACCAAAACTAAATGCAAAACTCAAGCCCAAATCCAACTAAAGTCCAACCTATACCCTTTCAAGTCAAATTCTTGAACTTTACCAAATCATTCTCAAATCAACTCAAACCTTTGGATTTTCTCTCCAAACAATCAATCCTTCAATCACAAACCAAATTTAAAACATAAACTTCAATCATCAAACCAAAATCAAACTAACCCAAGTTAAACCCATATTCACCCTTTTGACTTGAAATTGTCAAATGAATCAAAACCCATTTGACTCCAAATCACTTATAATTAGATTTATATTTCAATCATAAGTCCATATGTGATATCAACCAAACTTGAATCAACCCTTAATCAAGCCAATTGACCCACTTAGGCTCACTTGACCCAAAGTGACCTAAAGCACATTTTTTAGCCAAATTTTAATCCTACCCAAATTGGATTGAACTAAGCCCATCTAAGCCTCACATTGTGAGCAATAATCATCTTAGGATGATCAATCACTCAAATTAGGTCAAACCTAGCCTTTGACCAAGTCAACACTTCGCCTAAATGAAACCCAAACTAGCCAAAATCTACCATAAGCCAAATTGATTGAAACCACTGATCTAAACTAGTTCATAATCTATGATTGAACTTGGCCAAGTCATCATTTGAGCCAACCTAGCCCAATTGGCCACTTGACCCAAGTTGACCCAAGTTGACCTAAAAATTCAAAATGGGTCAAATCTTGATCTAAGCTAAATTGATTGCAACCAATGGGTGTCAAATTCATTCTAAATCACTTGTTGAACTTGATTAAAACCAATTGCCAACTAGACCCAACCCAAAATGAATTATGAACCCAACTTGACCTAAAAGGTCAAATCAACTTGAAATCAAACCAAAAAATTGATTAAAACCAAAGCTTGCATACATTTCAAATGATCAACCAAGCCTAAACAACCATGACTCCAACAAATTGTCAAAATGGTCATATTAGTTAACCATTTGACCAAGTGAACTCAAATGAACCAAAACCAAATATAACTAAATTGAACCAAACCAATGATATAAGCTCAAATGATCATTTGAACTTGACCTAACCCATGGTTTGACCCAATTTGATCAATTGGTCAATTTGACCCAAGTTGACTCATTTTGACCTAAATGAGTTAACTTGAGCCAAATCATATCAAATCAACTCCAAATTCCTTAAAATTTGGCCCAACCTATTTTTGAAACATCTCAAATATGTACAGATCAAAGTCAAGGCCAAATGACCATTTTTCCCTTGGCTCAAATGGTAACTTATGTCCAAATTCATTTGGAATTTATCCAATTCTTTCTCATGGCCAGTTGGCATCTTCCTAGTGGCCCACATGGACACTAAGGAGGGTGGCAAACATGACCCAATGGGTTTGGGTCATCCATGACCCAACCCAGGGGCAAATTGACCCCTCAAATGGAAATTCTCCACTTGGATCACCTCTTACACTCACCTAGCATATGTGCACTTCCCCTCCTCCACTCCTCTACCAAAATTGAAGCACATGGAGTCCCTAATAGCAAAAATAACCCATTCAATCAAGAAAATTGAAGGAAAATGGTAAGATGGCTCTCGATCGTCCAATCCAAGTAGGGGGAGATATACTCCCCCTCATTCCAACTTAAGACACACACTCTGAATTTGATTGAGCCCTAGTTACTAAAACCAAGCTTCTCTAAGCCTTGGCAAGCATTCCCAAGCTCATTCCAATTTTTCCTTCTTGGTTTTCTTCAAAGACAAAATAGGGGAGGTGAGGTGAAATTCCAACTTGCTCAATTCTCCACCAAATCCAAAGTCACTTTACAAGCACCATCAAGGAAGTAAGTCAAGCTCATCCAAAGTGGTTTTCAAGCATCCAAGCCATGGGAAGGGGGATTTCGATCAAAGTCGCAGGCCATTGAAGGGGAGCTTGGTCAACCCACACATCCACTTCAAATTAAGGCTTATAACTTTCAACAGAGCTTCATCTCCACTAGACAAAGCTATCTCTTATATTGGAAGTGCTCGTGATAGCCTCCGGTGAGGTATGATTAAAAATCGATCCTCCACTGAAAATTGTTTGGTCTTTTGTGAAGGGAATTGTAATCCCATTAGATCATAGCCATTGGATGTTCTTCCCTACGCCTCTTGATGGTGTGGGGTGAATCTCTACCTAATCCTAGCTTAGGTGAGGTCAGATTAAGCCATGGAGGACGGATGGCCTCTATCTCCCGTAGCTTAGGCAGGGATAAAACATAAGTCATCCATCCTGCATGTTTTGGATGGACGGCCCTGATTAAATCTCATTAGATCTATGATTTAAATCCTTAATAACCACAATTACATCCCATCCTGATCAAATGTAGGAAAGCGTGTGTTGCTGGCTTGACATGCGCGATGTGACAACTTAAATAACCAATCCCATCGCGACACATAGAAAGCGCATAGTGTCAGCAGTCCACGTGGCGCTGATAGGATTAGTTAATTAATTAGGATATTCTAATTATCCTTTAATCACAAAAATTTCATAAATTCATAACTAAATGTAGAAAAATCTAAAAATACAAACTCAAGTTCATTTTAAAGATAATTCAAAAGGGAATAAAATAAAATTAAGTTTAATTGATTATGAATAGTAGATTTTACTCAATATGGGTTTTATTTAGAATGTAATTATGTTAATTACTCATTAATTATTTTATTTATTAATTCCAAACTTTGTAGGGTTGATTAGTGGGATAACCTTTGCCTCCCATGATTTTCTTGGAATTTATTATTGGATTAATTAGGGGAATTTCTTGATTTACCCCTAATCACTCCCTCAACTAATTAAGTGATTAATTAACCTTAGTGATAGATCCATTAATTAAGTTTGCTAATCACTATAAAATAATGGACTTAGGAATAAGATTAGATTCTTTCCAATCTTCCCTAAATTCACCCATTTGGAAAATCTAATTCAAATTAATGGCTTAATCACTTCATGAATAAATTCAATTAATCTAATATTCAAAATCAAATCATTCTAGAACTTAATCATCTTAATTCTTGGATAGATTCTTAGGTGTTCAATAACCTAAGAGGCTTCAAAGGAAATCATAATCAAACTACATGTGTAGGATGGTTATGAAAGAACTTAATTAAACCCTTTAGCTTAATTAATCAATAATTATGAGCTAATTACATTAAGCCCCTTTCTTTCTTAGGTGCATTACTGATTTACATGTGGTTGCATATATCATATGCTCATAATTATTTATTTAATTATGTTAAAGTGGTATGTAAGGGGTAATGGATTTAATTCACACCCTTAACCTAAAAAAAACATAAAATCAATCTAATTGTTCTAAAAATTAAACTAAACCAATTCACACATAAGGGAAATGGGTTAGGACTAGTAAACTCTTTCTCACAAATCACTTTCAAATAATATCTAAAAACAAAAATCTCTTTAAAGAATTTTGATTCACTTTGAATAATGTTATCTTATAGGATTGTCCATAGGAATTAATTAGGGTGAATGAAGTAATATGCTTACATCACTTTATTTCTTTCCAAGCATGATAAATATTGTATGCCATATGAAATCATGCATTCATATATTTTGAAAAATCAAATAAATGAAATGTTTCCTTTATGTCAAATTACATGTTTTGACTAAAGTAAGAATATGAGTGGATATTATCATTATTAAACCAAAAATTATTTTCAAAATATATCAGTCAAAGATTATAAATGAGGTGACGCTACTTATAAATACTTATAAGCTTGCATGTGATTATAGCATAATATGTGTTATGTGATTTTCTTCTCTTCCCTTAACATGGATTTGAATAGGATTTGCAAAGTGCATAGTTCATTTGAAAAGAACATAACACTTGCTTAAATCTATTCCTATGCAATTTTATGTTATGACTTAAGGAGGATCCTCACATTAAACATGTAAATTATAGAACCAAATCAAATAAAAAAAAATCTTTTGCATAATTCTTCATCCATTTGCTTCTTTTTGTACATGCACATGTATTTAAGAAAAGTGGGATATTAGTCCGACATCCTGGTTGAGGCTTTAAGTAGCCCAAGTAGGTCTTGTACCTTACACCTGTGTAGAAAATAATGGCATCATACTCACTTATGTCTTTATACATGTAAATGTGCATTAATGGATAAAAGAATCCCTCTTCTACTTACATAAAAAACATGCATTCATGGAATATCCAAAAAATTTTCTAAATAACATCTCTTAGCATTCATCATCAAAGTGTGCTAAAATTTGCATTGCATGTATAGATATATGCTTAGGATTATTCATATGCATGGTATACATGTTGGAAAGAAATAAATTATTGTGTTATGTGATAGTAATTCACCTTAATTAATAAGATGCCTTTCTTATTGAATAGGTTTATTTAGAGAAAATCTAAACTTAGGGTTAATTAAAACACATAATAAAACATTCACTAAAAAATCATTAATGAATCTACCTTAGAAATTACTTAAGGTAGGGATGAAAGAGAAGTTCTCTTCTCTTTCTTCTCTTTACAACATTTAGTAACTAAATGTAGGTTCATTCAAACCAAATCAAATCATCAAATAAAATTAACAAATCAACTAAATCACTTAAATGAAACCACCCTCTAAGTTGAATCATTCACACTTAGAAAATTCAACCTTAAAGCCTAGCTAAGACATGCCACACAAGCCTTAAATGACACACACATTAGGCTAAGTCACCATTTCTAGCTCTATGTTAGGGCAGTGCATGGTTTAATGCCTAATTTTATTTTTTGATGTAATGTTCTTAGACTAGATGTTAGGGTTCATGTGCATAGCTGGATGATAGGATGATCTTAGTCTAATCATGTCTTCTACAGGGGATTGTGCTTAAGGGGCGTTATAATAAAAATATAAATACTTTTGTTGTGCAGGTTGCTTATACCCCTAAGCATGATCCAAACTAGGATAGGTGGACTTGGTTACCCATGTGTGGGATGCTAAGTCCAAATTATTTCTATAACTACTTAGGATTGTGTGGTATGCTTAGCTAATCTCTATTTTGTAGGTTTAGTTAGATTTATCTTTCCCATTTTAATGTAATTTAGCAATTAAGATTTGTAATGAATGTTATGGGGTAATTAGGATTAACATTGGTCATAAGATTATGTCTTATGTACCATGTGAAACCTTGAAGAAAACTACATCCTAAGTCAAATCAAAAGAAGAAAGAAGTGAAGAAAGAAAGAAAGAAATGAAGAAAAGAAGAAATGAAGAATGAAGAATGAAGATCCCCATAACATGAATTCATTTTAATTGTAATTATTCATTTGTAATCCAGATTGTAAAAGGGTAGAGCTCGGCTATCCACATTTCTTTTCAGGTTTGTACGGTGGAGCCCAACCACATCAGCCTCTTATTCTTTTGCACTAGCTTTATAAAATTATTTGATGTTTATTTAGCTTGTGCATTAGAAATGGCATGATTTTCTTAGTTTCTTCATTTATTGATGAATGGCCTGGATGTGATTAGGCTATTAAGAAAAAATAAATTTTTTATCCAATTAATCAACTCAAAATAAAATTAAATAACTCATAACCTCACCCAATGCCTAGGACATAAATCAAGATAATAAAAGATTTAGCAACCCCTTAGCTGGATGTTGTATGTCTCACATCATGCATAAAAAGCATCTTGCTTCACTCTTGCTAATGGAGGGCTTCCACCTTTGCTATAGAAAATGTCTTAACCTTTGAGAGCCATCATGGAAACATACCTCCTTCTTGTTGATTTTGGCCCATAACCAATTTCTCATGCATTAGGCATATGAATCCCATAGTCTGTGTCAAATAAATTGTCCAAAAAATCAAATTAAAATTTAACAAAAATTTACATTAGATTTAAGTCATTATTAATACCCTTCATGATCTAGTCTCTTAGGGAGTATGTTTAAGGACTTAGTCTCCTTTCTAATTAAACAACATCCTAGCTATCTTACAAAGCATATGACTTACATACATGTATTTAAAATCGTAGGGGGAGTTAGTTGGCGGCCACCCCCAGGTGGTTGTAAGTCCAACAGTCGAGTGGTTTATCCTCTCTTGCGGAGCTAAACCATATGCCCATTTTTGCCTTAGATTTAGGTCATGCCTTGGCCTTCACCAAAGCTCCCTAGATTCAGGATCCAAGGTTGATGTTTCCCTTTGTGGGCTACAAGCATAAATCCTCACCTCTTAGGCATTTCCATGATCTTGTATTATGGAATTGTAAGCCCTATATTTCTAACAAAAATTCAACTCAAACAATTAACTCTCTTCAAATATCAAAAATATAAAGTCCAACCATAGGATAGTTTGGGATGCTTGCTAGGTTTTCTAGCATCATGAGCATCCCCTACTTATCACTCTTTGGTATCGGTAATAACTCCCTCTTTTTGATCAATCCCACTTGATCTTCCAAAAATAATCAATTTATTGATAGTCCTATCTTTGAAAGCTTTGGAGACAATGATCATTTACCTTAATAGAGAGTATTCTTAAGGAATCGCATTCCTTAAGATGAAATTAACTATAGGGGCTTGCCTCAATAGGGAACTTAATGAACCTGGTTTAAAATAAACCCTACTTTACTTTTCCATGTAAAGTAGGGGAAGAATCTCTAGCACATCCGAAGACCTATTATCCTTAGGAGTCCTTATTACGTGATTGGGTCCATTCTAGGATGATGACTTTTTTCTCTCGAGATAGTACAACATTCCTTAATGTCATACCCGATCACCCTATAAAGTATATCTACGGATCTACGTGGTGTCCAACTAGCATATTTTATTTTCATTTTGCTCATAGATGAAAATATAACACCACACCATTCTAAAGTTTTTATTTCTTTAATAAGTAATAAAGCAAGGTGGAGAACTCATAATCTAGGGCATATTCTCATCTCCCTAAGCTATAGAAAGAGGGTGGTATCTAAAACCTCCATTAAGAGGAAAATTATTAGGAAGGGTATATGCATCACTTGCCCTGGCCACTCTATTCCTACCATATCTTTTTACTCTCTCTCTCTCTCTCTCTCAGGGTTTATTGTTGGGAAAATTTATGGCACCGCATATATTTTAGGAATACTTATTTAGGTAATCAAATACGTCATTAAGAAATGAACATATTAACTCAGAAGATAAACATGTTATTCTAAAATGAATTCAATCACATAAACAATAACTCCTAAGGCTAATGGGTCTTTTTATTATTCCAGAGATTTGTCTTTTGAATTACGCAAAAAAGTAGAGCAAGTTTTATTTTATATTGGGATTGTAATTCCCTATAAGAGAATTCCCTTATAGTTAATTATATCATAAGAATGAGGTTCTCTTCTTAAGAATACTCTTGTGGTATTTTAATTTGGAGTCCTAGGGACACCACACAGATCTTAACGAGTACGTATATGAATGATCGAGTATGACATCTAAGGAATAATATACTATCTCAAAGATAGAAACACCATCCTATAATAGACTCAACCACCTAATAAGGACTCTTATGGCAGATGGGTCTACATATATACCAGATATCTTTCCCCTACTTTTCATGGATAGGTAAAGTAGGGTTTATTTTATGTCAAGTTCTTTAGTTTCCTATAGAAGAAAGCTCTCATATTTAATTACATCTCAAAAATGAGAATTTCCTAACACTCTTTATTAAAGTACTAAACTAATGTCTCTAAAGATTTCAAAGGTAGATAATTAAAGAATTGGTCATTTTGGAAAGTAATCGGGAAGAGCTCAAATAAGAAGAGTTCTTGGTGGATTCCAAGAGTAAGTAGGAAGCACACATGATACCTAGGAAGCCTAGTGAGTACTTCAATCCACCATATAGTAAGGCTTTACATTTTTGAAAGAGAAAATTGTTTATTTGAGTTGAGATTTTATTAAAATTCTAAAACTTGATTCCAATAACACAAGATTGTGGAAATGCCTAAGAGGTGAGGACTTATACTTGTAGCAAAGGAGAAATATAAGCCTCTGAACTTATATCTAGGGTGCTCTAGCACAAGCTAAGAGGTTCACCTAATTCTGTTAGAAGGAATGGGATATATTGGTTCACTTCCCCTAAGGAGAGTGGACCAATCAAGACTCTTCTGGACTTACTACCTCTTGGAGTGGTTGCTAGCTAACACCTCTTATAATTTTAAAATTATATGAGTTAGTAATATGTAAATGCAAGATAGATGACTTGTTGTTAATTATGAAAGAATCTAAAGTCCTAAACTCACTCTTTAAGAGACTAGATCATGATTGTTGTGCAAATTATGACCTAAGCTAATGCAATAAAGTCTACATATTTTTATTCCACTTTTGACTCATCATTTGGACTCAGGCTTGGGAGATTTTATGCTTAAATGCATTATGTATAAAGATTATGGGCTAAATCAGATAGAAGGGGTGTTCTTTAGTACAAGGGACTGGCCTCACATGTCAAGGATGTTCCCTATCGTGCAAGAGTAGAGATCCCCCATCTTCAAGAGTGAGATAATATGCATATGTATGATGTTAGAACATACAACATTCAAATAAGGGGTTACTAAATCTTTTATTACCTTGATTAAAAGCCTAGGCTTTAAGATAAGGTTATGAGTTTATTAAAATTTAGTTAAGGTTATTAATGAGGGTAGAAAATTTAATTTTATCCTAAAGAGCATAATGTATCAAGGCCACACATCAAATATACACACTTTAAGAAATATATGAAAAGCATGGCTCTTCTATTGCATAAAGTAAACACAATAATCAAACATTTGCATATCATAAAAGAATAAAAGGCCAGTGTGAGTAGGTACCACCATACACCCTATAAAACAAATTTTGGGTGGTCCAACTCTACTCTTAAATAACTCATATTAAAATTAAAATATTGATAAAAGGAGAAGTTATAGGGTGTCTTCAATTCTTCTTCATCTTAGCTTCTTAGATTTAAATACTTTAGGGTTAATAGAGCCTCAAAAGTCCATGCGTTCAAGCCACTGCTCATTCTAAACCCCATAGCTCTAATCCTAATCTTATTGCAAAAATCACTTTTTGTGAAAAATTAAATCTAACTACACCTACAAAATAGATATTAGTATGACACACATTCAAACCAAGCATTATATTCCACATAATTAAACTTAGCACCCTACCTTGGGTAACCAACCCTCCTGTCCTATTGGATCATGCTTAGGGACTTAATAGCACATGCAAGTAAGAAGCATTTATATTTCATTATTATAGCAGTCGCTTAAACATTATCCCCTATAGAAAATATCATGAATCTAACATCACCTTAATGACCAGACTACTTACAAATAATCCTAACATTTAGTCTAAAATAATACATCACAAAATAAAACATCACAACAATCACTGACCTAACCTAGCATTAGGATCAATGACTTAGTATTCTAATATGTATGCAAAGGCCAAGGGTGGTATGCCTTAATTAGACTTTAAAGTTAGGATTTTCTAAAGATTGAATTGTTAAATCGCTTATTAAAGGTGGTTATTATTTTAGTTTATTTAAAGTTTAGATGAGATTTTAAATTATATGTTTATTATTGTTTATTCTTTAATTATAATTTAACATTATAAAGAGAAGAAAGAGAGTTGACTCTCTTTAATCCCTACCTTAGGTTGATTCTAAGGAATGAAACTTTATGACTTTTAAGCCTTCTAATGAAACCTTTCTGAATTTTAATTAGACATATATTTGGATTTGACTTAATGAACCTTATTTAAACATGAAAGATATTTTAAGATCAATGAAGCCAAATCATAATCAAATGGGCAATGTTTTTTTATTTTAGCCTAATTGTCAATATACATCATTATTATATTTTTGCTTTATTTATTTTATTTCATATATGTACATATGTCTTATATGCATATATATATATATATATATATATATATTTGAACACACTTGAAGTATGAATATGCATGAATTTTATAACAAAAGGAATTTCTCTTCGTATTAATACACATGTATAAGTGTATAAGAAACTATACAAGTACATGCCATTATTAACCAAGGAAGTGAGGTTATCTAGGACCTCCTTGGGGCTACATAAAGTCTTATGTTCCTGAGATATCTAGTCTATATACTTATTCGCTCAAATACACACATACACATATATAAATGTAAAGATAAACTCATGAAAAGTCACAAGTTGTTATCCTTTTAAGCATGAAAGATAAATAAACTTTACTTTATTTTATTTATAATTAAAACTTATAGATATAAAGCTTAGATTTAAATTATTTAATTAATAATTAACATGTGATTATTCATTAGAGAGGAAAAATAATTTGAGATTTATTAGTAATAATACCCACTCCATATATTTACACCTTTCTACATCATGTAATTGGATGCAACATATTTTTTTTAATTTAAAACATGATTGTATGGAGCATACGACATGCAAATTTATGATAATTGAAGCAAAAAAAATTATACATTATTAAATGATATATTTGGCTTAATTGAAACCTAAGGACCATCAAGTTAAATAAGCATACCATAAGCCTAATCAAAGTACTTTATAAATTTTTAATTTTTAAGATTATGAGATATTTAATCCTAAAGAGGAGAAGTGAAAGTTAGTGTTCAACCCATCACCATATTTGTTTATTAATAAATTTAAAGAGAAATTAAGGATCTTTAAGAATTAATTAAGTTTGGCCCATTAATAATCCATTTAATTACCCTCCTAAAGGAAATTTCTTTAATTTAATTAATTATTAAGCAAGAGCCCATGAATGATGATTATATGCTTGGAAAATAAAATGTACAATGTTCTAAGGGTTCTATTGCAATTAGGCATAGGCTTAATAATTAATTAAGTTAAGAGAATTAAGCTAATTACTTTCATAACCTCCATACCCATGGGGAATCATGATTTCATTAACAATCCTTACATTAATTAAGCACATTAGGAGAATTCAATTATGCATCTTGATTATTTAAATTGATTATGATGATTTTACAATTATGAATTTTTCTATAATCATTTAATTAATTAATTAATTGTGCTCACTAAGGAGAATTTTGAAAAATGATTAGAATAAGGGGTCCTAATTATTACTCATGATCATTCTTACTGTCTTAGTGATTGATTAACCTTCTCTAATAAATTTAATAATTTTTAAATTTTGAATAATTATTAAATACAAAAAAAGGCAATTAGGACTTAAAATTTTGATTCTCATAATCCACTAGAGAAATTAACCCAATAAAATTATGCGAGGTAGAGGTCATCCTATATATTGAACAAGACAAATCTTAAGTTAATTAACCAAGCGATTAGAGCTCAACAAAGTTAATTAATTACTATTCACTAGATAACATTTAGGGATTTTATTTTTCCTAGATTTTTCTCTATCTAAGCTTTCCAAAATGGGTTTATTTATATTTTTTATTTTCTATAATTATTTATTATTTTTTGAAGTTCTAGCTATTTGAAACATAATTTATACCCTAATCAATCTATTTCCACAGTCGATGCCATGCAGACACTGATGTGGCAGCGCTTTCCACATAGCCCTGCGAGATTTGTTATGTAAATCATCTGACACGACTACTGACCTAGTGGCGGTGAACAAGCTTTTGTCTTAACTCTCATCATGGATCAGATGACAAAGATTAATCCTATGACTTTAATAAGAAAATTTGAAAAAATCTAGCATGATTAATCACAACTGTCTGTCCTAATCATGAGAAATGGATGATTGATGATCCGCCATCTTCCCGTGGAGGAAGACAGACACCATTCTTTTTTCACAACTCAATCTAAGGTCATAGTGGATTTGATTCCAAAATTATCAAGGTGTGGTTCTAAGGGGATCCTACTATGGAATTCACATGAAATGATTATTTTTTTAAAATCCTATGATTTTTTATGGTTGACCAGAAATAATCTCGTTGGAGCTCAAGATAGACAGTCCATCGATAGAGATAACTTTGTATTGAAGAGATGAAGCCTTGTTGAGAAGATTGCAACTTACCTCCCGGACGGTTGCCCTCTTGACCAAAAGCCACCGTAAAGCTCATCAAAGTTGGTCTTGGGACATCTTTTGATGCTCAAATCGATCAGGAATTAATTCATTTTGGCTCACCAAAGCTAGAGGAAGGTATGGGGAGAGTTTATTTAAGTTTGGTGGAGTTTGGGTGATGTTGGACAAAATAAGGGCTAGGGTATTAACATGGCTTGGTCTCACTGATGACCAGAGGCATGGGGAGCTCTAAGGATGCTTGGTGATTGCTCAGGTTACTATGTGGATCATCTTTATGAAGTTCGAATGGGTGAGGAGGAGTACACCCTCCTCCCCAAGTGAACTGAAGCATGGGATTAGTTCAACCTTTTGCAGATGTCCAGCTGGCGTAGGTGGCCATAGGTGGTAGGGGACTGATGATGTGGAGGTGCTTGAGTGCTTGAGGGAGTTTAGTAGCTTGTCATGGGGTGTACACCTCTTTTGAGGTAGACCAATGCTGGCCAGGGGGAGGAGGTCCTCCCCTTGGTCATGGGCCACCCAACCGCTTTAAGTTAGGTTGGGTCAATGGGTTTATGTCTAAAGAGGGCTAAAGTTGGTTGCCATTGGCAGAAGAGGTGGGTAAGCCTTCCAAATGGGGATTTTGTTTTATTTGGAACCATTGGTTCACTTGATTTGACCCAAATGAAGTTCACTTGGGCAGGTCAATGGGGTCTTAAGGATGAGTCATGCCAAGTTTGGTTGGGTTTGGACTTAGTTTGGTTGGGTTTGGCTCAAGTTGACTCATATAGGTTAATTTGGGTTTATTTAGGCTAGGTGTTGGGTTATGTTTGATTGGATATTTGGAATGCATTGGTGAAATTGGTTTGATCCAATTTGAAGTGAATTTGAATTTGGATAGGCTCATTAAGGCTAAATGGACAAGTTGTCCAATTTGGTCAAATTGATGAAAATAAGTTGATTGAACGGTTGGTACATGTCTAATTGATCATTTGTGACTAATTTTAGGTGTTTGTTTGAATAGATTCAATTAGATAGAGTTTTAGTTCAATTTGACCCTTTAGGTCAAATTGGGTTAAATGGGTCAATTGGGTTAGCTTGATCAAATTGGCATAAATTGGTGATTGAAGTGTGTTCAATACATAATTGGTTTTTGATTAGAGTCATTGGTTTCCATGAATTTGAAGTGGAATGAGATTTGGCCGAATTTAGCCCTTTAGGTCAAATTGGGTCAATTAGGCTAATTGGCTTGGTTTGGCTCAATTGATTGCAATTGGATGGTCTATGGTGAATAATATTAACTTTAGAATGGATTGAATGAATTGAATTGGTCCAATTTGGGTTGAATAAGGATTTTCTTCAATTTGGTCATTTAGGCCAAATTGGGTCAAGTGGACCAATCGGCTTGATTAGGTTCAATTGGAGGTATATGAAGGCTAGAATATTTTCAATGATGATTTTGAAGTGGATTGTTGACTTTGGTTGCAATAAATTTGGGTTAGGTTGATTTTTGACTCATTTGAACCCTTTAGGTCAAATGGGTCAATTTAGGATAATTAGGTTAACTGAATGGTTTGCAATGAATTATAGCATATAATTAAGCACTTGGGACAATCATGAGGTTTGAATTAAGTTGGTTTGGCATGAATCAGATTGAATAGGGTTTTGGTTCCATAGGGTCCAAGTGGGTTGGGTTAGGTCAACTTAGCCCTTTTTAACCAAATTAAATCAAGATGAGTCATATTAAGCCCAGGTTAAGTTGGCATTTGGCTTGAAACTTGGTTTGTAATCATTAGCTTTTGGTTTGAGTAATTGAGTAAGTATAGGATTCGGTTGGGCTTTAAGGAAGGTGAGGTTTTATCTATCCTAAGGTAAGTTCTAACCCTAGGGTTGTACCATATGGTTCTTTTGAGTTTGGGCTTAGTGTCCTCTTGGTCACTAAAAGTGTCCTAGCACTAAGGAACTCTTAGTATCTAAAAACATCTTAGGCCTAAGATGATGGAAATCAACCTTACTCTAAAAGTGTGGTCAACAACTCCCAATTAATGAAATAGACTCTTATTCTTATAGATTTCAACACTGGTTTCAAAAGATAACTAAATTTGAATTTTAAAAGGGAACACTTCAATGGGGGAAGAGTTTCTTTTAGGCCAATGAAGATAAAGTTGGGAATGCCTATATATATTGGGATGCTCAGTATGCATTTCAACTATCCTACCATTGGGCAATACATTTTTGAGATTGAATTTATTTAGATTTGGATTGACATTTTATTAGAAATCTAGGGCTTATATTCTATTAGCACAAAATTGTACAAATGCCTAAGGTTGAAGAATTATTCCTAAAGGATGCTTTAGAACCTAAGTCTATAATTTCTTATGATACAAGTCAAATGCTAAACTTAGATAGACTTTTGAGAATTATTAGCTTTTTCTCTCACTTATGAAAGGAACCCATCCCTGCAATTTTTTTGGACTTATAACTACCAAGAAGGGTTGCCAGCTAACACCACCTAAATGAATTTTTAAATCCATAATGTTGGTCTTTATGTTATGTAAGATGGATGGCCTATTACTTTCAAGGAAATAATCTAGGAAGCTAAACTAACTCTCTAATCCCTAGGATCATGTTAGCTATGACATGTTCCTAACTAATGCAACATATTTCATCTTTTATATCTTGACTCACATTTCATTTAAAGCTTTTGGGGTATGCAATTTATGTCTAAATGAGATGTAATTAGAAGTGGCCATGGGCCAAATCAAGGAGAAAAGCCAGACTTCCCTAGGAAGGTGATCATCCTTAAAGGTTACATGCCCCATATGTGCAATGGGAAGCTCCCAATTCAAGAATTTAAAATAATATGCTAGCATGGTTCATTAAAGGAAATTATTTCTAGTTACTTTTTGATTATTCTTAGAGCTTTAATTTATATGTGAAGTTTTAAATTTCTTTATTTTCGTTTAAGCTATTTAAATTTAAGTTGGGTAGATAATTCATTTCTCTAGGAGCCTAATGTCCAAGCATCCAACACAGAAAGTACAACACAAAAAGCAGTTTGATTTTATTGTGCACCTAAAGTAAATCAAGAAAAATTTAAATTAAAAGAATAGGCCATTATAGTCGGGTACTATTGTACACACCAAAAGAAATGGAAAATCGAGTAGCCTAGCTCTGCCCTTATACAACCCTAGAACTAAAAGTCCAGATTTATGGGTCTTCTTCCAAGATAGTCTTCCTCTATAGGAACCTCCTTCAAAGTTCACAGAGGACCTCTCTGTTGGTAAGGTTAGCTCTTACTATTTCTAAACACCATAAATCCTAACTTAATTTTAAGCTTAAATTACATTTAAATTCTAAAAGTAAATTCTTAAGCCCTGGAAAATAAATGTTAGGAAATGTAAACATCATACCAACACTTATATTTGTAAACATACATGATTAGCATTAGTTGTTTGCTAAGCCCACCTTTATAATTAGGCTATGCTTAGGGAATTATTCAGCACCTACAAGCAAATGGTAATTTTATAATTTATTATGATAGTCCTTTTAGCATAGCCCCCTACAGAAGATAGCATTAGTTTTGAAAAAATGTCCTACCATTGAGTCTAATAGACAAACAATCCTAAACATCCAACACCACAAAATAATAAAAACATCACATCACATCAAAGAATGTCATAGATCGACCTAACCTAAACTTATGGTTGATGACCTAATAATCTAGTGTGTGAAGGAGGAGTTTATGTGGTAAGACTTTCCTAGGCATTTTAAGTTCATGTTTTAGTTTTGGTTTCTAAAGTTTGGTATAATTTGATTTTGAGATTTTCACTTTTCATAATTTCACTTCAGGTACATGTCATTGTTAAACTAAAGATTTGAGGTATTAAGACCTCCTTCAGACCAGTATCCCTACGACCTCGGGTGTCTAGAATATATACCATATGTTTTCTAATTATGAAATACTTTGTTTTCATTTTTTTTAATTTCTTTTATTCTTAAAATTCATTCAATTTACCATTGAATGGTTCCAATTTAGTTGATTTAAGATTTCATTTCCTTTTTTTAATTTCATTTTATGTCGAAGTAGATTTTAAGTTATCAAGAATGAAGAATAAAATAAATTTCATTTTGGGTGGAACCCATTCTATTCCACATCCTAAACTCTAATAGAATGAAACCTTTACCCTAAGATAAAGATTCATTCTAAGGGTCAAGCTAAAACCTTAGATGTTTTTAAATTTATTTTATATTTGATTTTATTTGATTAATATTTTAATTTGATTAAGGTTCATTCATCTTTTCATTTCTTTAATTTGATCAAATGTTTCTTAGTTTAGATTTATAATTAATTTATTTAATATGATGTTCATTTAGTTTGATTTAGCCCATAAAATATTTATACTTTGATTAAAATTTATTTATGTCTCTTTGAATCTTATCTAAGAGTTTAATGTTCATATTATTATGAATTTAGTTTGATTTAGTTTTTATTTTATGTTTGATTTTAATTCATTTCTATTTGATGTTGTTTAATTTAGCTTTTATAGCTTTATTTCATGTTCAATCTTTTTAATTTGGTTCATTATTCATTTGATTTTAATTATTTGATTATTTAATTTAGATTGATCTTGCTTATTTATTAAATTAACTTTTCTTTACATTTAGTTTATTTGAATTTAACTTAATTCATTTAAATTGGTATTTTGATTCATTCTTAGTTTAAGTTTTGGTTTCATTATGTGTGAAGATTTCATTAATTAATTCAACCCTTTTAGATTAAAATTTATTTATCAATTCATAACCTAGGAAACTTAGGCTATTTTGGGCACTAAACTTAACTTAGGCCATTTCAAGTTCTTAAATTGTTTTAATTTTAATTAATTTGGTTAATCATTTTCATTTACATTTGGAATTTTATTATTCATTAACTTAAATAGACTTAAGAAATTTTTCTTTTGTTACTGAATTCCATATATGAATATGAAGCTCAGAGGTTAATTTTATGAATTTTTATAAATTTTATGATTTTATGATTTATTATTTGAGTTATTTTGACCTAAAGATTGCAAATTCAACAACTTCAAATTTGAAGGTCAATTGGCCTTGAACTTTCTATGGTAAGTGAGGTTCCTCGCAAATTTAAGTTCCCTAAAGTTTCATCTTAATTAGATGTGTAATTTAGGGTTAATTAAGATTTTTATTATTTCAATAAAACCTAAATTAAGCCTAAATTAAAAGGAATTAAATAGGGATTTTTTTTCTTGCATTCCTTCTTAGAAGATGCATCCATAAAGGGTTCATTTAGAATTTTTGGAGATTTGGCTGATTTATTATGCTTTTTCTAAGTTTAGATCATTTAATTGAATTAATTAATTCAATTAATTATCAAATTAGGCCATTTTATGGTTTATTGGATTATACAGAGTTTTAATGAAGTGTTTAATTTTATTAAGGTTTATTTTGATGATATAAATTATTTTCATAAAATTTCATGACTTTTTAATTTAAAATTAATTTATTTTAATAAACTTAGATTTAAGATTGGAAATTCCATACCTTTTTATTTACTTTTTAATAAATTCTGAAAACTTTTCTTAAGGTGTGTTTTAACTCTAATTTCATTTCCCCAAAGTTTCAAATTAATTGGATAGTGGTTTGAGTTTAATTTGAGTTTTATTAGTTTTATTTAAACTCAAATTACTCCAAAATTACCTAATAAAAATTATATATTTTAGGTTTAATGGATTCCTCTCGCTAAGACGAATCCATATAAACTTTATTTATATTTTTTAAATGTGTATTTTATTTTTTATAATTTTTAGAATTTTTTTGATAGCTTTTTTATATTTATTTGAATCCAAAATTCAAGAACTTCCCGTTTTAACTTGTTGTGCTACTTTACACATGGCAGTGCTTGATTCATCCAGTTGGATCCATGCAGATCCAGCTCAGATGGTGGTGAGGACACGAGATTCATCACGATCATTTGATCTTTGATCGGATGGTGAGGATCTCACCCATGTTTCCTTAAGGGTTTTATATCTAGTCATGCAGCTAGATCTTGATCGGCTATTCCTAACAGAAGGAACGGACAATAAAGATTTTTCCCATGTTCTCATCGGTAAGAAGTATGGACCATCTACATTTCATGACCAGATTCTAGCAATCTAGACTGTGATTTCTTATAATTTTAGTTGCAAATCAATCTAGAGTTAATTTGCAACCCATCTAAATAGCTTGATCTCACTTAAGATCAAGTTGACTTTATAAAGGACAAAACCAAAATGCTTTGGAGGTCAGTTTTGAAGCATACCTCACTGTCATCGCTTTTCGATGGTGGGAACAATTTTTACAACTTCGTGGGGATGTGGTAAGTTTTTGAGAGAAGTTTCACAGCTTGCCTCCATGTGGATCACCATATTGACCAAACTCAACACATTTTTCATCGGGTTTGGACATTTTTGGCTTGTCGGTAGTGTGGTCATTGGGTATGGGCTCGATCGTGATTGATTCCAACTCTAGAATGTTTTGGGAGATTGATTTACAAGAATGGGATGCCCTTCCCTCAATTCTCTATTTAGACATCTTATTACCGCCAACTTTCACCGAATTTCGGTGTGCCAGTGGCGAAAGGCTCAGGTAAGGGGTCATATGAGTTCCACTTTACCTAATGAGTGTGTAGAGGGTATTAGGTCAATGAAATGGGTATTTCTTCCCCCTTTTCCATATATGGCCAAATGCCATATATGCTAGGCTTTATATGGTTGAAATCTAGCCACCGGTGGTGAGGGCCTCGATGAAGGGGTCAGTTTGGCCCTTTTCTTCCTTTGTGAGTGTGTTTGGATGCATATCTTAAATGGAGAAAGCCTCCTCTTCTATTTTTGTCTTGGCTGTGAACCATTTCTTTTTAATCCATGGAGGAAGCCAAGTTCTCTTTACTATGGTTATGGCCACCTTGGAGGCTCTAAGGGGTGATCAGCTAATTGAAAAAGTCCAAAATCAGTGATAGTGAATAACTGGATGAGGTATGGAAGAGAGGAAGTGGGATTTCTTTCTTTGTATGGATTCCAACCTTCTTGCCATGTTTACACCTCATCTCCTTGTGACTCATCTCATATGGCACTTGCTTGACTTTTGACATCACCATTGCATCTCTTTGGGCTGGTGGTTGGTTGGACAAATTAAACTAATGTGAATCCTAAGTTAAACTCAAGTCCACTTGAGTTGGATTTGAAGATTGGACTTAGTTCATGTCATTTAGATTTGACTTAATTTAAAATGTTTTAATTATACTACTTCCTTTTTATTGATTGGTCTTAGGTTTGGGTTTAAATCACCATTGATTGTCCAATGGATAATTGAGAATTCAATTAGCCCATGCCACATGAGAGTTAAATTTAATTTCATCCTAATTTCACCAATTTTTAATTAAAAGGGTTAAATTAAGTTTAATTGCATCAAGTGGACAATTTGACTCAATCAAAGTATGTTTAGACCCCAATCATGTTTAATCACATGTTCGAAATGATTTAGAGTGATTAATTTTATTTGATTTAAAATTGATTTTAATTTTGTCTCATTTGACCTAAATTGGGCTTATTAAGTTGGATTCATTTAGGTCAAATGACCAAATTAGTCAAATTATACTCAATGATTGGTTGTATTGTCTTTAATTATGATTTTCAAATGATTTTGGACATTCAATCTGAGTTGATTTTAATTTGATTTAAATTTTGGATTTTAATAAGGTTTATTTGGGTTTATTTATATCCAGTGACCTAATTAGCCCAAATGAAACCTTATTGGATTTAGATCCATTTGATTTATGTTTAATCATATTAATTTCATGATTTTAAGTCTTTATAATGTCTTAATTTGGTCAAATTTTAATGGATTAACCTCTGACCTGGTGGGGCCCACAAAAGTCATCTCCATGTTAAAAGATTCACCATCTTTGATTTTCATTTGAATTTAGTTTTGGTTTTATTTTTAATCATGCATTGGCTTCATGCTTTTTACTTGATTTGATTTTAATTTATTTTGATTCCATTTTAATTTCTTTAAGTTTAGGTGATTTTGAGCTTAAGTAGGATAATTGGTTAAGCACTCCAATTATCTTACTTTAAATGCAAATGGATTTGGATTTCAACTGGAATGTGTCAAATGGGATGTGTTTGACTCAATTCTTTGTTTATAATTAAATTTTGGGTTGAGTCTACCTAAGCCCATTATATTAGACCTAACCTAAGAAGGATGCACTAAGTGACTAGGTATAGTGTCTTAAGTGTCTAATTAGGAGGCTCCTAACCTAGAATTAGGTGTCCTAATTACTAGTTTTAGAAATGATGTTAACCTAAGTAGAAAAAGTCTCCTAACTAAGCACTTAGGTCATTACACTTAGTGATCTAGTGTACTCTCCTTGGATTAATCTAACTCAATGGATTTAGTTAGTTTCAACCCAAATCTTCAACTTAAACATACACTACTTTAAATTTGAAATTTATTAAGTCTATATTAGGGTTTGTTGACTACATGAGCCCCATCTCATATGAGATTGATTTTGAGGATAACAAACACATGATCAAATGATATTAATCAAGTTAAATTCAAGTGTGCAAGAAAAATTCTTCAGCTCATAGTTCTTTGGTTATATCAAATTATTAAGGCTATTAAACATGGACTAGGTAGAAATTTTTCTAGGAATTATTATATTAAGGCAAATAAAAAGCTCACTAAATTAAAATAAATGTTTCATTCACATTTTGATTCATCATTCTCAAATTATTTATATTTTTTTATATCTTAACATTACAATTATTCATTAGGTTATCCATTTTGGATAGTATGAACTAAATACATGATATAAGTTTCTTTAAATGTGTGTTCAAGCAAGATAAATTATGTTTAAACTTTATTAAATCATTTCCATGCCATTCTTAATTTTTATTCATAATGTTTACTGCATGAAAATTCAATTATCCTAAAATTATCCTTTTTCCTCTTATTCTCTCTCCTATTATTCTTTTTTCTCTCGCTTATTATCATTTCTCATCTTAACATTGTTTTGGCTAAATGTTTTAAAGGATTTTGTGTAATAAACTGTGTGAAATTTATTCAAAACATTTCCATATTATTTTCTCTCATTTTTCATATTTTAAAATTCATTTATTTGAATTTTTGAATTTGAATTATTTCTGAATTATTCTTTAATTCAATCTCCTTTATGCATGTCATATACTTGCTAAATCAAATAATTTTTTTATCAAATATGGAGAACATCTCAAGCATGATTAATTGGGATTATTTAGAGCCATTTTTAAAGTATGGTTATTTTATTTTAAGTTATTTTTAAATTAAATTCAAATATGCCCTCTTTTTCAAAACAAATCCTTTCCTTTTTTTTTCTACTTTGACCTATTTTAGGAAACCTTAAGGGAGGCAGGGCACTATGATTTAAATTTAATAAATTTATATGTTATTTAAACATTTAATAAGTATATAATACAATAAGCTTTGATTTAAATTAATCATGCATTATTGTGAGAATTTCCTATTTTAGGAAACCTCTTTAACCGAAATTTTTGAAGTGATATTCCATTGATTTTTTTTTTATTCAAAACTCCCTCCTTCATGTATAAACTTCATTGACTGAATTTTATATGTGAATTCATCCATCCTTAGTCATGAATCACATAGCATACATGTCATATTGGGTTTAAACAAATTTGTAAAGGAGCCTATAGGAGATCTCTTTGGCCGATCCCCTCTCTTTTGAATTTGAAATTCAAATTGATTCCAAATCAATTTTTCTCTCATTGGATCAGTTTTTGGACGACCCTAAACTCCTCCCTCATCTCTTTAAGAGCCTTGTTTCAACTTGAAAAAGGTTCCAAAAAGTTACAAATTCTTTCTTGCTCTCTTGCTCACCCTTGGCCGATTCTTGCTAAAGCATCCCTTGGAGATTTTTGGTGATTCAAGTGCAAGCATTCCTCATTATTATTCTCTTTCCCTTGGAAATTTATTTGGTTTGATGATTGATTGGGAAAAGTGAAGGTTTGGTGTATTTCCAACCTTAGCTGAAAACATCAATTCCTTGGAGTTCATTTTCTAAAGAGCTAAGTTCTTAAACTTATTTTATTTCTTATTGGCTTTGCAGTTTACAAAGTTATGTAAATTTTCTTGTGTTCATTAATGATATAATATTTTAATTTTATTTGTCCAAGAACAAAGATAAGAAGAACAATTTGTGTGGACTTAACTATTTGATAATCTTTTGATTTCTTGTTTGGCCTAAAGCTAACATAAGGAAATAAATTTATTTTGTTCTTAATCATTGAATATTTTTTTTTATTTCTAGTTAGGTTGAAATCTTTTTAAAGGTTGTTAATTTCCTAAGTGCTTAATCATTTGACTATCCATTGTTTATCCCTTTGGCTTAAAGTTTAATATAGGTTGGTTAAATTTGACCATGCATAACATCTCATTTCATCTCTTTCTCCATTTGGTCGATCACATCACATCTTGCATAAATTATTTTGTGCTTGTTGATTACTTGTATTCACTTGGTTTATGCATATGTTATGTAATAGCTTTCATGTGATATAATCCAAATCCTTATTCAATTGATTGCTGAGTTGTTCTAACTGGACATATATTTATTATTTGAATATAAGTTAGCCTGTTTGAAAAAGAATTCAAAGTAAAGTGTTTGGTGATTGCCTTTTAGTTTGCATTTCAAGTCATTCAATAAAATCATTTCAAACTTCCTAAAGATCATTCAAGCAATATTGAGTTATTTAATCGCATTAAATATTTGATTCAAGATCTTGTTTCAATTTCTTTTAAAATTAAAGTGAGTTCTCCTTTTCATTAATACTCAATTGTCTTAATATTAGTATATATTGGATTGTGAGTGCAAAATATTTTAAAATTGAGAGTTAGACTTGTATCTTTCTCTTTGACTTATCTTGATTTCTTGTTGGGTTGTACTTGCCCATGAAAGAGAGTATGGGAGATTTGTTGTAATCTCAACTTTGGTTTAGTGAATTCCTAGCCTAGGAGGCTAGGCTGGGACGTAGGTTAGTTTTTGGGGTTTGGCCGAACCACATAAAAATCTCAGTGTTATTTTTCCTTACTTTTCAACACCTTGCCTTTTCTATTATTACTTTTTTTTTCTTTCACTTCATTTCACTAAAGCACTATTATTAAATATTTAAGTCTTCTAAAAAAGATAAAATTAAATTTTCTAAAAATTTATTTTATTAAAACCCAATTATACCCCCTTCTGTGTGTTATAGCTAAGTAATAAGGTTTAACTAGGGAACTAAACCTACTTACCTTATTGAAGCTAATGACTATATAAACATAACGGATTCATATTAATTACAAACAATAGATTTGACTTATGTGGGTCCCACCAAAATTTGATCAAATAAAATCATTCCAAGTGGTTGAGATGATGATATGAACACATGTAAATTTGGATTTAAAAAAATATAAGTCCAATGTAGCTTTAATTAGACTTATTAGGTCATTTGACTTAAATGGGCCTAAATGGATCTTATTGGGTTTAAACCCAAATCAAACTCATCTAAACTCAAATAAATTGTCCAAAATCATTTTAATATGATTATTGAACATAAACCAATCCATCATTGGATCCAATTTGGTCATTTGACCTAAATGAACCCAAACTTAACCCATTAAGCTCAACTTGGGTCAAATGGGTTCAAAATGAAGTAAAATTAAAATAGTTTGATCCATTGCATTCCAAATTGATTGGATTAACTCAATTGAAAATTAAACACATTATAATTGATCCAAATAAACTATTTAACTTAATTAAAATCAACTCAAATTAAAATTACATCAAAATGGACTAAACTTAATGTAAGCACTCCATAAATTTTAAAATCCTTAAAGAGTTCATTAATGATTAAATGGATACAATCCAAGAATTAATCTAAGGCTAATTCCATCAAGTGACACATCTTAGATCAAACCAATAAAATAAATCATTAAATGGCATAATTCAAAAGGATCTCAACCCAATCTTCAACTAGTTCACTTAGGATGGAACCAAACCTTTCCCAAACATAATTAATATTGATTCTTAGCCAACATTAAGCCACTTAATCAACTTCTAATAAATCCAAAGCCAAAGAAGATGCCATGGAAAGTCAAAGTAATGTAAAGTCAATTCCAACCCTATAACTTCATTCCCATTCCACCTCTTTAGCTTAGGCAAGTGTTAGATGGCTAGTAAGCCATGTAAGTAGTTTCTAAGGATTACATTCAACTTAGCAAACCAAGAGGAGAAGAAAACCATGCTTAAGTGGCTCAGCTTCAATGGTACTTTCACCTAGAGCTATTCTAAAGTAAAATAGACCATCTCATCACTTTTCTTACCTCACACAAAGTTGAAACCCATCTTCCCCTGATCCCCTCATCATCGGGATGCTAGAGAACGACCAAAGACAACAGAATCTAAGCCGATATGAGGCAACTAATCTAGAATGAGGCAATTTAATTTCTTTGGCACACAAGCATCCCGCACCATTCTGCAACTATTAGAGTCAGCTGCACTGTCGAAGATTGCTGAGACCGAGGTATGCTATTAATGACTTTCCTTAAGCTTTCGAGTTTGGTACTTTTTGAAGTGAATTTGATCTCAAGTGAGATCAAACTATTAAAATTACAAATATTTTCATCCACTAATGGATTTAACATCAAAATCATGTGATTTCAACTATCGGATTGTCAAAAATCATGCAAAAATGACGGACGGCTCTCAGCCTCTACTATTGCCATAGGAGACCTAATCTCCTCTATCCATTCCATTTGAAAGGAATGGATGACTAAGATCTAGCCAGATCTCTGATTAAATTTGATAAGAGGAACCGTGAGTCAAATCATGGCCATCCGATCTTCGATCAAAAGGACCGTAATTAACCTACGAGCGCCGCCTTTTTAATGTTAATTGGCATTGATCCTGCATAGCATGATGATGAGGCACCACGTGGAAAGTGGTTCCATATCAAATCCATGTGGATCTGACACGCCTAAATGAAAATTTTAGGTTTCCTAAATTAAAAATTAAGAAAAATGCTTAAAAATTAAAAAAAAACCTCTACAATTAAATATAAACCAAAACAATGCAAACTTTTGCTCTATGGATTCATCTTGACGAGAGAAATCCATTAAAATTAAAATCCCCAAATTATATTGGGTTTGAATAAAAAATTTCAAACCCCTAATTAATCCCAAACCAATAATCAAATTAAAATGAAACTATGGGAAATTGAAATTGATGTTAAGACAGACATTAGGTAAATTTTTCATAATTTATTTAGCAATAAATCATAATATTAGAAATTTCAAACCCTAAACGCTTATTTTCATGAAATAAAATAATACCAAATTAAATAAATGATGGAACTTCATCAAATCAAATCAAAACATCATGATATAATCTAATGATCATAAATAAGGCATTGAAACTTATGGGAACATAATAAATCACAAAATGGCTTAATTAGGCCATTAATTGAATTAAATAATTCAATTAATTAACCTAAAGTTAAATAAATCATAATAAATCAATAAGAACTCCAAAAAATTATAAATAAACCTTCTTTGGATTCATATTCTAGAGGGGAATCAAGAAAAAATAAACCCCTAAATATCTTTCACTAAATTAAGTCTAATTTAGTTTTTTTTTAAATGATTAAAATCTTAATTACACCTTAATTACAGTTTAATTGCACATCTGATGAGAATGAAACTTTAGTGAAATCAAATTAGCAAGGAACCCCATTTGCCATAAAAATTTCAAACCCATTTGACCTTTGGATTGCGAGTTTTTGAATTTTCAAATCTCTAGGTCAATTTAAAAGAAATATTAAATCAGAAAATCACAAAGATTATAAAATCTATAATATAAATTTATGGCATTATAATTTACGTCAAAACACCTAAATAAAATACTCAAACCAACTGAAAGCAACAGAACCTAAATAATCCTAAGTTAAAGATCATGATTAAATGAAAATATAAAATTTAATTATACTTAATAATAATTGGTCCTTAAACCATAATAATTCCATTTATAAATTGAAATATAAAGTTCATTTGATCTCTGAAATTTATAAGTTATTAACATATAAATACATTAAAACCATTTAGAATAAGGGATGACATGGTTTAAATGCAAATATGAAAGGTTATGTGTAATTAAACTTTAAGCTAGGATTGAATTAAGGAAAAAATAATTCACAAGGGAATAACCTTTCTTTAAGTTCCTTAAATCATGAAAAGAAAAAAAATCACATTAGGATAAATGTTCTTTCCAAATGACATAATGATCATTCCATTCAAATTGATTAAAATAAATTGAACCATTCCATAATGTACGAAATATACAATTTGGACTTAATTATCTAAGTCTTCATTCATTAGCAAACCTTAAAGAATTTCATGAAATGAATAAATTAAAAAAAAGAAAGAATCATTAATGTAAATAAGTTATAGAATTGAAGAATAATAAATTGAATAATGTTAAACATAACAAATTGAATTTAAATTTACTTAGGTTAATGAACATTAATGAAAATGAACAAATGAAATTAACTTGAATTGAATGAATGAAATACTTACAACTAAATGTAATGAGTAAACTACATACATCTTAAAATTAAATAAATGAAATGAAAATAAAATGAAACTATACCCTAAATTAAAATTAATAAAATAAAATAAACAAAAATGAATATTAAATCAATGAATATAAACATTAAAAACTTAATCAATCTAAAGTTATATAAATAAAACAATTTTTCTATGCAAATAAAGTAAACTTAATAACTTAAAAATATATAAATCATCATAATAAATAAATCAAATATGTAAAATATAAATGAATCAAATTAAGAGAATAAATGATAAATATCAATATTAAGCTAAAGAAATTAGAATGAAATTAATATCATAATAACAGATGAATTAAAACCTCAAGTTAAAGTTAATCACAACATTATTGATAAAGAAATCAAAACATAAAATATTAAATAAAAAAGAAAAAATAAAATTAAAATAAAATAAAATAAACTAAATTAATTCAAACCTTCTAAATTTAAAGAAAAGTTCAATTAAAATACTTAGACTTTTAGTTACACTTTTAGGATGAATCCTTACCTTAGAATAAAGGTATCATCATATTAGGAATTAGGATGTTGAAAGGAATGGGCTCCATTCAAAATGGAACCTACTGTATTCTTCGCTCTTAAAAGCCTAATCTAATTTTAACATAATAAAGTGTACCTAAAAATGAAGATGAAAACATCCAAGTATTTTAATTGAAATTGTCCAAAGGTAAATAGACAAATACTCAAAACTAAGAAAAAATAATTTGAAACCTAAAATCTTGGTAATGTCTTTCCACACAAACCATTTGTCTTCACACACTAGAATTATAAGTCACAGAACCTAGACTTAAGATTATGTTTTTATGATTTTCTCTAAGTTTTTTATGATGTTATGATGAGAATTTGTTTTACTATTTTGCGATGTACTATTTTAGACTAGATGGCTAGGATTGATTATCATTAGTCTGGATGGTATGATGTTATTTTTAAAATTAATATTATCTTCTATAGGTGGTTGTGTTAAAGGGGCTGTCATCATAAATAAAAACTTTAAAATTATTGTTTACTTGCAACTGCTGAATAGTCCCTTAGCATAGCCCATAAGATAGGTGGGCTTGGCAAGCAACTAATGCTAAGCCCGTATGTTTGTAAAATATAATTGTTGTGTGATGTTTGTATTTTCTTGACATTTGTTTTGTAGGGCTTAAGATTTAGTTTTTTAATTTAAAAATATAAATTTGGGCTTAGAATTAGGTTAGGATTTATGGGGTGTAGAATTAGCAAGAGTTGGCCGTACCAAGAGATGGTGCACAGGTCCCCTATGAAGCCCATTGAAGGTCCATGACGAAGGAGATGATCCTAGAAAAAAGACCTATAGATCTAGACTTGTAGTTCTAGGTTGGATTGTATAAAGGTAGAGCTCGGCTACCCATTTTTCTTTCTTTCAGGGTGTACAGTAGTACTCGATTGCATTGGCCTATTTTATAAATTTAAATAAGTTTGATTTATTTTGGGTCTGTAATAGAATCAACCTATTTTTCTAAGTTTCTTTCTATGCCGTGTTTTTTTTGTGATGAAAGCTTAGAGGTAGGCTCATAAGAAAAAAATAAAGCTTATACCCAATTAAATTTAATCAATTTAAACATAAATAATGCAATTAAAAATTTCACTTAAAGTAAAACACTATGAAATAACTTAAAATCAATTAGAAACCAATTATCTCTTGAAAATCATGCAATCATATTACTTTAATCCTTGAATTGGGTAACTTCTCCCATTGCACATAAGGGGCATTTGACCTGTGAGGATAACCACCTTTTGGAGAAGCCTACTTTCTATTATTGATTTGGCACATGATTTATTTTCTAATTGCATACCATGTGGGCATAAATTACATACCCATGGCATAAAATGATCATAGAGTCAAAATGTTATAAATAAAAAAAGTGTGAATTAATTAGTACATTTCATACCCTACATTATCTTAGGGATTAGGGAGTGACTCTAGGATTCTTAGATTTCTTTCTTAAAAATGCAATATCTCAGCCATCTTGTATTTATAAGGCTTGGCATCATGAATTTAAAATGTGTTTAGGTGGTGTTAGCTGGCAACCCCTCTAGGAGGGTTGTAAGTCTAGAAGAGTCATAGATATGTTAGTTCCCTCAAGTGAGAGGAATGACTGATAATTCCCAAAATAAAACAAGATTGAGCATCTGACATGTGTCAGAAGCACTAGTAGATTAGATTCTAAAGCATCCTTTTTTGAGTAAGTTTTTTCTACTATCTTGTGATGCTAGAATCTAAGTCCTAGATTTCTAAGAAAATATCAACTCAAAATCTAAACTAAATTCTAAAATTTAAAGCCTGATTATAGGATCATTGAAGTGCCTACTAGGCATCCTAATATCAATAAGTATTTTTTTTTCTTTTATCCTATTTGACTTTCAAAAATAACTCCCTCTACCTTGGATCAATCCTAATTTAAATTCCAAAAATCAATCTTTTTAAAAGCAGCTTAGAACTCCATAGAAATGATGATTTAGTTCTTTAATTGAGAGTATTCCTAGGAAGAGATCCCACTTACTATGTAATTAACTATATGAGCTTACCTCTATAGGGAGCTATGAACCCAATTTAAAACAAACCTTGTTCTACTTTCCTTGAAGTTTAGGGGAAAATTCTCTAGTACACGAAAGACCCATTAGCCTTAGGAGTATTTTATTAAATGACCAAATCTATTATAGAAAAGCATATTTATCTTCTAAGATAAAATGTTAATTCCTAAATGACATATTTGATCATCCAATTAAGAAATTCCTAAACTCTATGTGGTGTCAAACAAAGTTTTTCTCATCAATGCCTTCAAGATACTTTTTTTTTGGGACTCCATAAAGGGAATTTTATTGCCACAATAAAAGGGTTACAAGGTCCTTAAGAGGGGATAAACTCAAAACTACTACTCAAAGAGCTACATTCAACCTAGAGAGTAAATCCCCTGACTAAGTACAACCAAAACATATGAAAAAGTAAAAGAAAGCAAAGGTACAAATGAGCAAATAAAAAGTCATTGGACAGCCATCAGCAGAGGCTCTTGCAGATGAGAGAAGTCTATGCCTCCAGTAGAGAAGGAACCTGCAAGAGAACACACATAATCTGCAAACATCTAGAAGAAAGAATTAGCACAGTTAAATTGATACAAGCTAAATTGAAAGTAGAAATAGAATAACTTGAGAGAGATAAAGAGAAATGTGTGGAGAAAGGCTCGTGCTCAATCACACCAAATTCGGGCAGCCACAAACATGAACATCCAAACTTCAAAGGAAGGGTCACATCAGATGTGCTACTACCAGCCAAAGAATGGGTGAAATCACTCCAGCCATCATAGCCTACAAACATGGGGGAAAATAGCAACCATTGGATGAAAGTCGTGTGATCATTAAGACCTACATACCAAAGCATAGCCACATACACTATGGAAGAGAAGCCAACACAAATCCGAATGGTAAAGGGGTGACACCAATCCTTACTAAAATAATAAACACTAGACAATGCCAACATAACAGTCAAAATCATAGCCAACAATACCCCAACCAGAAGATACACCATATTGAGGAAAGTCAATCAGAGTTACCTGCTTACCAAGACACCATTTTCTTTTATGAAGAGAAAATCCAAATAATGCCAACATAATATCAGAATGCACAGCCCACAACAACCCTACCCTGAGGTCACCCTATAGAGAGAGAAACCAAATAGGGTCAGCAATATAAATGATAACATCCACCATATTAATGGCATGATTACAGCCATATATGTACAGTTCAAAAAGAACTAAGCATAACTGAAGTAGTGGATAATTCCATACAGCAAAGGCATAGTTAATACAGTTAAAACCTGACAGAAAATAAACCATTAGTCCAGGCATTAAACCATCCACAATAGGGAGCTGTAAAGGCTCCGATAACATGGTTAACCACCCAGTAGTCAACCAAACAAAAAAACCAATCAGAAACCAGCCACAATAGTTTTCCAGCTGAACAAAAAAAATCTGATAGACCATTCAGCCAAAAGCCAAAACTGCAAACCAAATACTAAGCCCAACAGAGAGTATTATAAGTAATACCATTACTGTAAACAAACCACAAAGAGAAGGTGAAGTTAAAAAATAGTTAAGAAAACATCACCAGTGAGGATAGTGGGGAGGGGAGGCAAGAGACAATCCCAAACGTTCAAGGAAGCAGTACTAATGGCAAGCAAAGTAAATAATCTAACCATATAGCTGGACAACTACCAGTTATCTAGCAACTGGGGCTACAGAGGCAGGATTCACCATTGCATGATAACCAGAAAAATGCTGCAGGGAGAAACATTAGGAAACCAAGAAGCACAAAAAAGGAAAATGAAAGAGCAGCATAACCCAAATAGCCCAGAGACATAAGCAAGCCATGATATTCAGTAGCACCCAACTACCAACCAGAAAGGAAAAGGGACAAAAATAAAAAAGCCTAAAAAAGAAGACTAGCCCCAGCCCAACCAAGAAAAGGTAAAGCATCCAGGCAATAAAATAAATTAAAGTTCCCAAATTTCCTCCTGAAAAAAAGAAGGCAGAAATTACTAAGGACTTCTAACATAAGGCAAACCAATTTTATCAAGATTCATAAGCCCCCATAAGAGGGAAGGAATATCATCATTGGAGAATAGATTCAAAGAGGAGGACTTTGCTCTCCAATTAGCAAGAAAATTAGCTCAGGAATTACCTTCTCAATAGATATGAGAAATATGATAATCTAGGTTGGCAAGAAGTCTCCTCATATAGTTAAGTAAATAAAAAACTTTAGCATTACCATGAGCTCCTGAATTTAATAATTCAAGAAGAAGGAGAGCATCAACTTCAAACCAAATTTTCTGGAATCCTTTCTAAAGGCAGATAGAAATCCCATAGTGCAGACCATTAAGCTCATCAAATAATGCAGAATAAGGTTGTAGAGGAGCAGCAAAAGCAGTGATCACCTGTCCACTATAATCTCTTAAAATCCCCCCATAATCATAAAAGCCATTAGAAACTGAACCATTAGTTTTAACCTTAATGACATGAAAATTCAGCTTAATCCAATATATAATTTTATGAGTAGGCTCAAAATCAGAAGAAGGGATAAAAATCCTAAAGTTAGGGGCCATATATTTATACCCTTTGAAACTAGAGGAAGTAAGGAGATCAGCTTTATAAAGAAACATAATTTTACATTTGGTTCTAATAATAATATGATGATAGTTCATAGGGATATCACGATACTTAGCATCATTTATTTCCAACCAAATATTCCGCAGAAGAGTAGTGGCTAAAACAACTTTGACATGGCCTTTAGGGGTGTGAGAGAAACAAGTTTCAAGAAGTTGCATGATAGAGAGTGATCCATCAAAATAGAGAGTATTTAACATACTATCATACCAGCTCCAAACCTTTACAGCAATAGGGCCATTCACGAAGACATGATCCATAGTTTCAATGTGAAAATAACACTGGCATTGATAGGGGAGTTGGAAGCCTTTTTTAAGGAGGGTAGCATCAATAAGAATGTTCTGCTTTAGAATACGCCAAGTTAAAACCGAGAAGGAGGTAGGGATAGAAATACTCTAGATTTTAGTGAAAACTAATGACTCTTGAGTTTCAAGTCTGAAAGAATGCCAAATATTCTTAAAAACAAAATCTCCAGAGGAGGAACTTTTAAAGAGAATTTGGTCAAATTTATTAGATAATGGACAAATATTAAGGATTTTCACATTAGGGACATTGGAAAGTAATTGAGCTACATCCCAAGTATTATGCATAATGAAATGATTAACCTTAAGCCTCTCAGTGGAATGAGTATTAAGCAAAGAATTAATAGAACCTTGGCCCAGCCAATTATCTTGCCAAAAAAAGGATGATCCTGAATTCACACCCCAAGAGATCAGATTCTCAGCATCCCACTTGATATTACAAAGTCTTCTCCACACTGGAGAGTCAGCAGGTTTGTAAGGGCAAGTGAGGGGGTGTTTCCCCTTACAGTATTTGGCAAGCACAAATTACGACCAGTAGCTATGGTTGTTTCTAAGATTCCACCACATTTTGTATGAAAAATATTTAATGGAGTCTTCTAAAGTTTTGCAACCTAAACCACCTTCATTCAAAGGCCCACAATAGTTATGCCAACTAGCCCAATGAGCTTTTCTAGAAGAAGAGGTAGAACCCCAAAAAAATTATTAATAAGTCTATTAATCCTTTTAATAATATAACTGGTAGGCACAATAATGGATAGAAGATAGAAAGGCAAAAAGCAAAGAATACTTTTGATTAGGATAAGTCTACAACCAAAGGTAAGTAAATGGGACTCCCAAGAAGAAGTTTTCTTATATATTTTTTGAATAACTTCATCAAATAAGGAAGATCTTTTCGTTCCTCGATATAAAGGAGTACTTAGATACTTGATAGGTAGGGTTTGATGTGCAAAGCTCGTAATATTCTTAATAGCATAAATCTTAGATGATGAAATTGATGAACTAGAAATAAAACAACTTTTGTTAGGGTTAATCTTCAAACCACTTTCCCTACCAAAAAGAGTATGGAATTTACATAACTTTTTAATGTAGAGAGTAGAACCATTGAAGAATGTAATGAAATCATCAGTGAAGCTGAGGTGGGAAATGGGAAAGCCACCTCTAGTTTTGTAATACATGTTAGGCATGTTACCAAACATCTACTCAAAACTTCTAGAGAGATATTCCACTGTAATAATGAAAAGGGCCAGAGAAAAGGGATCCCCTTACCTTTGCCCATGAGAGGAAGAGAAAAAGTCATGGACCTCGCCATTAATAAGTAAACAAAACCAAGAGTTCTCAATACCATTCTTAATTAAAGTAATAAATTAACTTGAGAATCTAAATAGAGTCAAAATTTTATAAACGAAAGCCCAACTAATGTTATCATAAGCTTTGAAAATGTCCATCTTAAAAAGTAGGTTACCACAATGAACCTTGGCATTTAAATCATGGATGATCTCTTGGGCTAATAGAACATTATCAGAAATAGCTCGGCCTTTAACAAAACTAGTTTGGTTGGGGGAGATAATTTTAGGAAGTAGAATACTTAATCTTTTAGCCAAAATCTTAGAGATGAGCTTATTAAAAAAAGGAACAAAGGCTAATTAGCCTAAAATGGCTCCAAAGTTCAAGATTTTCTATTTTTGGGATTAAAATAATGGAAGTGCTAAAAAAATATTTTGGGAGGATACTTCCCTTAAACAAATCCATAACAGCTTTAATCAAATCTTCTTTGATGATATGCTAGTATTTTTGAAAAAATAAGGTAGTAAAGCCATCTGGACCAGCAACCGAATCTGTATTCATCTTATGTAAAATGTTAGAAATTTTTGATTCAGAGGGTAATGAAGTAAGCATATTGTTATCTTCATCAGAAATGAGATTAGTAAAAACTTAAGGCAAGGAAATCTCATCATAAGTCACATTTGTATTAAGGAGCTCACTAAAAAAAGAAACACCAGAATCTGTAAGCTCCTTATTATCAGTACACCATATATCATCATTAATTTTAATTTTTTAATGTGATTTAGAGCCTTTTTCTTTTTAACCATGGCATGGAAATATTTGGTATTTCTATCTCCATTAGATTTCTATTTTGTAGAAGCTTTTTGCTACCAATAAGTCTCCTCCATGTCTTGGTAGCATGTTAACCTATCTTTGGCTTGAGTTAATAAGGAAATTTTGGATGGATCATTAACGATAGAATCTTCTAAAACTATAACCTCATGTTCTTATTCTTAGAAGTTGGCAAAAAGATTTTTGAAGCAGTGTTTGTTCCACCAATTAAGGCATTATTTTAGCCTTTTTAATTTGAAGCATAGTCTCGTCATCCTGACAATAGAGTCATCAGGATGGAGAGGTTCACCCTAATTACTAGCAACCACCTCCATAAATTTATCATCCTTAAGCCACATATTTTGAAATCGGAATGAAATATGAGAGGAGGGTTTATCGACACTAACCTTAATAGTGATGTGCAAGGGAGAATGGTCGGATAAGGTTCTACTGATATGTTCAATAGAGGTAATAGGAAGAAGGTTGATCCATACATCATTAAAAAGAATCCTATCTAATCTTTGCCATAGTCTGTGATTATTCCAAGTGAAGTGAGATCTAGTAAATCTAATATTAGTAAGATGACGATCAAGGATCATGTTATTGAATTCCTCCATGGAAAATAGGTTAGGAGAATTATCACCAACTCATTCAAGAGGAAGAGATAATGTTAAAGTCCCCACCCACAAACTAGGGAGCATTGACAGAGGAAGAGAAACTAACAAGATCTTCCCACAGAATCCTTCTACCATTCCTATTATAAGAGGCATATATAAAAGACCCAAAGCAACACCAACTATAATAAGTAATTTTAGCATTTAAAACCTGGGGTAAATCTTGCATAACTTGCAAAACAAAGGGACTCTTCCAAAAAATCCAAATTTTATTACTCGAGTTAGCAAAGAAATTATCAAAACCAATCATTCTAGCAATAGAAGCAATGTTAGAAGGGAGAATAAAGGGTTCCAAAATGGAGAAGAAAGAAATATTATGAGAATGAACTAAATTACTGATTCTATTTCTAACAGATAGGGTATAAATCCCTCTCGAATTCTGAATAAGAAAAGAAATGATTTATTTTTGGGCAGAGGAGCCAGTTTGAGTAACTCTGGCAAAACTAAGAAATCTAGATTTAGAGGATTTGTTTTTCTTTTTAAAAATTGTTTGAAATTTATTGGCCATATCCATAGCATCATGGTCAGATAATGATTGATCGAGAAATTGATTGGAACAAGGAAGCCAATTGAGGTTAGCATTGCAGGCCATTTTACCTTCTTCCAAATCATTATTATATTGTAAATTCAGATTAGGAATCAGGTCAAGGTTAGAAGAAGAAGCATAAGAAGGATTAGAGGCAGGCAAAACATAAATACCTAAATCAGGAGTAGAAACTATCTCTAAATATTGCACACCAGCCATTCCTTCATGATCAATCACTTTTTCTTTAATTAAAGGTGTCAAAGAGGTAGGAATAGATGCATTGGATAGAGTGCCTGTAACCATAAGTGATGCAGAACTATTATTAGTAACATTAACGCCAATATTATTACAGTTCAAGTGATTATTCTCATTAGAAGGGACCACATCATTATTAGCAAGTGTGGCATCCTGCAGTTGACTAGACATAGCCGCAATAATATCTGATTAAGGAATAGGAAGCTCAAGGCCATGGCCCTCAGATTTCGGTAAGGAGATATTAGAGAACATAGCATTTTATGGTTTAATCAAGGGATCCTTAAGAGATGAAACTGACTTAGGAAGCACAACAAAACTTTTCTTGAGATGTGGATGAACCACAAAGCATTCTGAAATCCCATGCCCATGAATTTTACAATGAGAACAAAAAATAGGAAAGTTCTTAAAATCCACTTTTTGTAAATAATCATATTTCTTTGAGCCTAACCAAATTTTCGTTGGGTATTTTTTAGCTATATCCAACTCAACAAGTATCTGAGAAATAGATGGCCTTGTGTTAGAAGCAGTCGCCTGATCTAATTAGAGAGGCCGACCGAACAACCCAGCCACGATAAAGAGAAATTCAAGATTAAAGAAATGTACCCATAAATTGGGAATGGAAATCCAGACAGGAACAATAGGAGACTCCTCCTTAATGTCAAAAATAAGGCGTCTATTTCAACAAATGCATCTAACAGTTGAAAACAAAATATGATTGTCTAGAAAAAACTCAAAAATAATCCAAATCATTTGAAAGCTAAATCAGGACATGGCATGAGTCTATTAATTCAACAGAAAAAATACGAGAGAGCTTCAAACTACGAAAAAAATATCTAATATTCTCCATAGTAGGACGTCGCAGTGCAAATTTACCCACCAATGTAAATTCAAATAGTTTAGCAAGCCTTTCCACCACTGAATCAGCACACATAATCATGGGTACACCCCGAAAAGAAGTAGAGATAAGATCAAGTGACTCACCCATGTTATTGGCCTTATTCTCAAGAAGATCCTTCAATGATTTAGATGCCAGGGAGGGATTGGGTCCAGAGATCCCTGAGGGTTCAGGAAGTTTCACACTCGCAACAGAAGAAGCTGGGTTTCCCCAAGGGGAAATAGAGATCATATCCATGATCAGTAGGCACGCATGTTAAGAAAATTGAAAGCCAAGCAGGGCCATCGAGATGAAAGAGGAGCCAAGAAAGCCACACGATGAAGAGGGGAGAAGGAAATCACTAGAGCACTATGCCTTCAAGAGACTTAGTTTCATCTTGACTACAATAGATTTTTCAATAGCTAACTTAAGAAGAAAGCATTAAGACTCGTATCTTTATAAATGAGATTAATAGGAGGTAAATGACTAACCAGTCCTATAGAAAGGATCTATAAAAACACTTTAAAGTTTTCTTTTCCTAGAAAGGATGCCATTATGGGCACTTACTCCTGATCCAAACCACATGAAATTTTAACCAAGCAAAGATGCCCCTATGAAATTTACTCTTATCTAGTTAGCTATTAGTAAGGGGTCTTTATAGACTTAATTACAACCTAAATAGCTGAGCTGAGGGGAAGGAGCTTTAATAGCTCAATCTTAAACCTAAAATTTTGTCTTCTTGGCATGGTCACATGGAATTAATTCCTAACCTAAATAGTCTATAGGAATGGGGTCTTCAATGACTTATTTCCACTTCTTAATTTATTTGGTTTAAGCCAAAAAAAAGGGTCACATGGACTTAGATCCTAATCTAGTGAAGTTCAGTTAATAGGAAGGAGCCTTCAATAGCTTAATTCCAACCTAGGTAGCTTGAAAAGAAAAAGCATCATAATGACTTAATCATATCCCAAATTTTTTTACTAGGATGCCTGCTTAGGGACTTACTCTTATCTAATTCACCATTAAGAAGAAGCCTTCAATGGCTTAATTCCATCTTAAGTAGCCTAAATGAGGAAAATGAGCCCTAATGACTTGATCCTAAACCTCAAACTTTTGACTAATAGGAAATGGGTCTTGGTGACTTAATCCTAACCTAAGTAGTCTTTTTGATAGGTAAGGGTCTTAGTGACTTAATCCTATTCTTGTCTTTCAGAATGAATGCCTATGGAGGAACTTCTTTTTAACTAGCTATTAGGAAGGGGCCTTCAATGGCTTAATACAACTTGAATAGCTTGGGTTGTGGAAAGGGGTCTTTGATGACTTGATCCTAAACCTCACATTTCAACTAATACAAAAGGGTTCTTTGTGATTTAATTCTAACCATGTAGTCTATTTGACAAGAAATGGGTTTTAGTTACTTAATCCAATCCATGTCATCTGAAAGGATGCCTACTAAGGGACTTACTCCTATTTGATTAATTATTAAGATGGGGCCTTTGATGGCTTGATCCAACTTAAATACTTTAAAGGGAGGAAAGGGGTCTGCATGACTTAATCCTAACCTCAAATTCTAACTAATAAGAAAGGGGTCATAGTGACTTAATCCTAACCTAAATAGTCTATTTGACAAGGAAAGTAGTCTTAATGACTTAATCTTATCCTGTGAATAGCAGGATTGGTGCTATAAAATACTTGCTCTAATCTTAAAAAGTTTATAGGAAGGGTGCCACAAGAAGGCTTGCTCCCAACCTATTGAAAGAATGAGTGATGTAATAAAAGGCTTACTTTAAACTTAAGGGAATAATGCACAAAGGCTTACTCCAAACCCATATAGAAGACATGAGAAAGGTGTCATGAAGGATTACTCCCAATTCAATATACGTATATGAAAAGTGCCATGAAAGGCTTGCTCCTAACTTATAGATGATATGAGTGAGCAAGATGGGGTCTTTAGTGACTTAATTTGTAATCTTTTAGGTCTTTTGACTAATAAGCATGAGTCATGTATACCTAATCCTAACTTAATTAGTCTAACTAGTGAGAGGTGTTTGAAAGATTTGCTTCCATTTCTTAGTTTCACTAATTTGGTGAAGAAGGTTTCAAAAGTTGAAGTGTATTTGTGAAAGAGGGTTTGGACACATTTTGGACCTAATGTATAGTATGCCAATGCCATAGGCAAAAAATTTCATCATTTTCTCTTATTCTTTTTTTTTTAATCTCAAAGTTGCATATGGCTATGTTATATGTCTAATCCACTTTAGGCAATACATCATATGGTATCAACCTGAGAAACTTACTTTTGAACTTGCATGTGACTTTCTAGTATCTTGGGCAGCGAAAACCAAAGTTAAATAATGCTTCCCAAATGGTGGATATTATATTTATGTTGAGTATGTAGCTTATATGATATTTAATTTTTTTATTTTCTTTATTGACATAGTCAATCAAGCTTTAGTTAAAATGTATTCCATCATTCATCATCATTTTATTTTTTTATTTATTAATTTATAAATCTATAGCTTATAAGGCCTTCTCTTTATTAATTTATTGATTTGAATTTAATAAAGGTTAAAAGATCCTCTTAAAGCTACAACTAACATAGTTTTTAGATCTCAATGAGAATCAAGATAAACAAGATCTTAGATTCTCTCAAAGTCATTCTAATATTTCTATTCTTTTACCCCTAATCAATAAAGAAATTGAAAGGGTTGAACTGTTTGAGAGATTAAGATTCTATTAATAATTTTGAAATAAATTGTCTTAAATTGAATTATTATTTTTTAAAGATTTCTTCGAATGATATTTTATAGATAGCTTTAATTAATTCATGTATTGTTTAGTTCTGATCATTTTAAGTTCTATTACAAGCTTCCTGAAATTACCTCAAAGGTATATTTTAGGAATTTGCATGTAGTGAGATGATCACCTTCAAGTCATAAAAAATTTTATTTTCGTTTCTTCTATTTCTCTTTTCTTTTTTAAGCAATATTTTCAATAGATCATTTCACTTAATGAAGAGTAAGGCTATTATAAACCTTGATCATGACCTTTTGATACATTTAGAGACTAAACAATATGACCATGTAACAGAACATTCTTGTATGGATTCTGAATGTCGTATTATATGCTTTTAATTTTTTTTCCTAGATTTAAATTGATTTGAAAATATTTTGACAAGTCATCCTTAATGAGGATAATCTTGTACTTAAAAGCTTTATCAATTTTGAAATAAAGCATGGGTAATAGAAACCCATCTTCAAGGTAAGGATTTGTCATAGTCCCATGATTTAACACATGCATATTTAATCCTTCTTTTTTCTTTCTCTTCTCTTATTTATTTATTCTTGTTTGCTATGATGATGTTAGCCAACCAAGAAGAATATTTTCTTCTCATGTAAGGCTATCATTAACTAGCTTTTAGTCTATCAACATCATGCTTTTCTTTTGAAGTTTAAGTGCATACGTCAAGCCTGAACTTATGAACCATTACATTTGGAGAATATTATATTTTATTTCAAGATAAAGTAGTATTTAAATTCTAATAATAGCTTGATTAATTCATCAGTATCTGACTCATTAAAGTGTTAGATTATTGATATTACTTGTAGATCATCTTCTATTTATAGACTTATTTCTTTTAGCTTGTCAATTATGGATTTAAATTTCTCTTCAAATTCTAGGGGTGCATCTTGAACTTAAAGATTATTTAGGTCTTTAGACATATCTAAAAAACATTCATTTAATATGTTGAAGTGCCTTTGAAGAGAAAGTCAGGACCTTGACTATTTAGCAATTCTCACCTTATAATGGCTCTATAGTATTGAATCTCAAACCAACATTTAGTTTCAATTTTTTTAATGCTTCATAGCTTTTCATGCTTATGGATCTTATTTGCAGGCTATTTATAATGGGATCAAATTATACTCAATTGAATTTTTTATAGATAAAAGATAACTGGAAAGGTAAATCCATTATCTCTTTAATACTTTTACCCTTAAGGTTATGGAGAAAATTTATGACACCATGTAGAGTTTAGGAATTTCTTACTTAGATGATCAAATGTGGCATTAAGGAATAAACATATTATCTTGGAAGATAAATATGTTTTCCTATAATGGATTCGATCATTTCAATAAAAGACTACTAAGGCTAATAAGTCTTTTATGTACCAGATGTTTTTCCCCTGAACTACATGGGAAAGCATAATAGTGTGTCTTTTAAACTAGGTTCATGGTTCTTTATAGAGCAAACCCCTATAGTTAATTACATCTTAGGAATTGTCTCTTTCTAAGAATACTCTCGATTAAATAAATAAGTTGTTATTTCTAAAGATTTCTAAGATGGTTTTTAAAAATTTATTTTTGGAATTTCAATTAAGATTGATCCAAATTGGAGAGAGTTCTTTTAAAGGCCAAATGGGAAAAAGTAGGAAATGTCTATTGATACTAGGATGCCCAGTAGGCATTTCAACTATCCAATAATTGGGCTTTAAATTTAGAATTTAAATTAGATTTTGAGTTAACATTTTCTTAGAAGTCTAGGACTTAGATTTTCGCAGCACAAGACTGCAAAAATACTTAGAGTTGAAGACTTATTCCTAAAAAGTATGCTTCAGAACCTAGTCTATAGGTGCTTATAATATATGTTAGATGCTTGACCTAGTTCTATCTTAGGAATTATCGATCATACCTCTCAGTTGAGGGAACAAACATATCTCTGAGTCTTCTGGACTTATAACCAACCTAGAGAGGGCTACCAGCTAACACCACCTAAGTGTATTTTAAATTCATGATGCTAAGTCTCATGAATGCAAGATGGCTGGGTTGTTACATTTTTAGGAAAGGAATCTATGAACCTAGACTCAATCCTTAATCCCTAGAATCATGTAGGGTATGAAATGCATTTAAGTAATGTACATTTTTCAATTTTTTATAAATTTTGACTCAAGAATTATTTTAGGCCATGGGTATGCATTTATGCTTAATGTCATGGAATTAGAAATGGTTATGCATCAAATCAATAATAGAAGGCAGGCTTTCTCAAGAAGGTGGTCATCCTCACAAGTTAGATGCCCCTTATGTGCAATGGGTGAAGCTGCCCAATTCAAGGAATGGAAATAATATGATTTCATGATTTCAAACCTGATTGTTTCTAATTTATCTTATGTTATGCCTAAGGCTTTAGTTTATGAATTTTTAAGTTGTATTTATTTTATGTTTCAATTGGTTAAGTTTAATTGGGTACAAAATTTAGTTTTCTCCTATGAGCCTAATCGCCCATGCATTCATTCATAGGAAAGCAGAAGATAGAAAGAAACTTAGAAAAATGGGTTGATTCTATTATGCACCCAAAATAAGTCAAGCCAATTGAAAATTTTAAAATAGGTCGATGCAGTCGGGTACAGCTGCACACCCCAGAGGAAAGAAAAATGGGCAGCCAAGCTCTGCCCTTATACATCCTGACCTAGAACTACAAGCCCATATCTATGGGTCTTCTTTCTAGTATAGGCTCCATCTTTAGGGACATCCATCGGGCTCCATAGGGGACCACTGCACCATCTCCTAGTAGGGTCAGCTCCTTCTAATCCTAGACCTCATAGATCCTAACCTAATTCTAAGGTCAATTTTATATTTCAAAATTCAAAAAGACCTGCAAAAAGATGTTAGGAAATACAAATAGCATAAAGCATTTATATTTTACAAACATATAGGCTTAGCATTAGTTGCTTGCCAAGCCCACCTGTCCTATGGACTCTGTTAAGGGATTTTCAGCACCTACAAGTAAATAACAATTTTATTTATTTATTTATTTATTTATGATAGCAATCCCTTTAATATAGTCCCTTGTAGTAAACATAGTTAATTCTAGAAAGAATGCCCTACCATCCAGTCTAATGGGTAAACTAGCTTAAGCATTCAATCTAAAGCAATACACCACACAGACATGTGAAGCATAGCATATAACAACATATTACAGAGAACTATAAAAGAATCATAGAACAATCGAACCTAAATCTAGGGTCTGTGACCTAAATGATCTAGTGTGTATAGAACATAGGTTTGTGTGGCAAGACTTTGCTAGGCCTTTTAATTTAAGTTTCAATTTGGAGTTTGAGTTTGTTTGAATTTTATCTTTGGGTGGTTTCAATTCAAATGATTTAGTGATTTATTTCTATTTTTATTTCCACTTTATTTGACTAAAGTGATGTTTAGGATTTCAAGAATAAAGAATACAATCGATTCTATTTTTGGATGGAACTCACTTTACTCAACATCCTAGCTTCTAGTAGAATAAAATACTCATCCTAAAATGAAGATTCATCCTAAAGAACTAATTAAGATCCTTAAGTATCTTAATTATTCCTTTTGATTTCATTTATTCTATTTGAATTTAGATTTATGCTTCATTTCTTTTGTTTGGAAATTTAGATTTAATTTAATTTTTTAATTGATTTTAATTTTTAATTTAGGTTGATTTGAATTATTTCATTTGATTTTATTTGAATTTTATTTAATTTGTTTATTTCATTTAGTTTTAGTTTAATTTGGTGTTATCAATTTGGTTTATTTTATTTGATTTGTATTAATGTTTTGGATTCAGTTATGTTGGTTTCATTTAGTGTAATTTAGGTTAACCTAAAGTACTTAGGTTAAGGTTTCAATTCATTTGATTTGTTTCATTGGAGATGTAAGAATTCATTAAGAGTTGGTGATTTAAGTTTTAATATTTGATTTCATTAATTATTTTAATAATTTAAGTTTTAATTTCATTAGTCCTTAAGGTTGAAATGGATTAATGCTTTAACTTAGGCTGTTTAGAGAACTACCTTAAGTATTTCTGATGTTTGATTAAGATTGATTAAATTTATTTCATGATTTAATGAATTAATGGATTTTCTTATTTATTATTGATTTAATATTGATCTAGGAATTTTGAAATTCAATAACTCCCAATCCAAAGATCAATTAGGTTTCAAATGTTTATGGCAAGTGGGGTTACATGGTAATTTCATGTTTCCAAAATTTCATCTTGATTAGATTTAAAATTAGGGTGTAATTAAGGTTTTCATTATTTTATTAATACCTAAATTATTCCTAATTTAATGAAATTTATTTAGGTGTTTTATTTTTTGTTGATTTCTCTCTAAAATATGTTTCCAATGAGATTTCATTCATAATTTTTGGACATTTGGATGATTTAATATTATTTAATTAAATTCAGGTTAATTATTTGAATTAATTAAGTCATAAGTTAAATTGTGATTTATTAAGTTTAATTGAGTTCCCTTAATGTTTTAATGTTCATTAAGGTTCATTAGGTTAATATAAAGTTTTCTGATTCATTTTTATTAATTATTTCATTTTAAATTAATTTATTTAATTAAACTTGAGGTTTAGGGTTTAAATTTTCATTTCCCATAAAATATAGTGAAATAAATTATGGAAAATTTACAAAAGGTGTGTTTTAAACCTAAATTCATTTTCCCAAAGTTTCAATTCAATTGGATTTATGGTTTGAGATTAATTTAGGTTTAATGGAATTTAATTAAACCCAAATTAAGGCTAAAATACCTAAAAAAAATTTGGGGATTTTAATTTTTATAAATTCCTCTCATCAAGATGAATCCAAAGTGCCTTCATTTGTAATTTTTGATTTATATTTACTTTTCTATGATTTTTAGAAGTTCTAAGTAATTTTAGTACTTTTTTAAATTCAAAATCCCAAATTTCCACTTTAAACCAGTCAGCGCTGATGTAGCAGCCCTACTTCATTTTGAATGCTAGTTAGTCCACGTGGGATCAACATAAATCTTGCATTAAAAGGATGGTAGGATGCGGTTTCAAGCAGGACCGTCTGATCAAAAGATTGGACGGACCACAATTGATCCGCGGGTTTGAAGGGTTCAAATCGAGTGATCCGCCTAGATCTGAATCGTCCATTCTTTTCAGAAGGAATGGATGGCGGAGATTGGTCTCCTACCAAACTATGTAAATCGAGAGTAGTCCATGGATTTGGCTTGATTTTTTACTATCCAAGCAACAAAATCACAAGATTTCAATTGCAAAATGATCGTGGAAGCATTTCTTATCAATCTATGCTGCTTGATCCCACTTGAGATCAAGTTTTCTTCACAAACCTCCAAGGCTAAAAGCTTGAAGAAAAAGTGGGGGTGGGGCTTTAATGGCGTACCTTCAGTCCAGCAATCTTCGGTGCTCTTCGATGGTGGGGTTGATTCGATTAGCTTCGAAACTTCAAGGGAAGCTCGTGCGCCAAAGGAATTGAGCTATCTTCCTCCGGATTGCTCCATTGTTACTTGTTAGCCTTGATGGTTCACCGGCTTCCCAGCAGTATGGGGAGTGGGGAAAGGTTCATTCTCACTTCATTTTGGCTCGTGAAGGTGATGGGAAGGTCAATTCGGCTTAAGGTAAGGTCTAAGTGTGAATTTTCATTTGGCCGTGAGCCTCTTCTTTTATTTTTCTCCTCTCCTTATTCGGTTAAACTAACTAAGGGTTTTCGAATGTTGCCAACATGCTACTCTATCATCCTACACCTATTTGAGATGAAGAGGTGGAGAGGGAATGAAAAGGCAAAAGGAATTTTGCTTTAGAAGTCATTGACTTCCATTGGATTTCCTTCCTTTGGACTTTATGAAAAAGTCATTTAAGTAACTTGATTAAGGCTAAAAATCACCACTAATGAATTCTAAGAGTGTTTCATTATCATTCCATGTTAATTGGTTTAAAATGGGTTTTCAAATTTTTGGAGATTAATGCGATTGATTGACTCTTATTTTGATTGTATTTAACAAATTTTAATTTCTTGATTAATCTTGATTTAGTTTAATTTAATATTTTGATTTTGGAGTTGGACTTGCATTAAATCTAACTAAACCCATTAAGTTAGATTATTTCAAGGAAAGTATAGTAGATCATTAAATATAATGACCTAGGTATTTAGATCATTATCATTCCATGTGAATTGATTCAAAATGAGTTTTCAAATTTTTGGAGATTAATGAGTTTGATCCCTTACTTCGATTGAATTTAGCACATTTCAATTTATTGATTAATCTTGGTTTAATGCTGAATGTGTGTGTTTAATTTTTTATGGGATTAATCCGAACAATTTGGAATGCATTGGATTGAATAATCGCAATTTTCTTTCATTTTGAACCCACTTGACCCAAGTTGGGTCTAATGGGTTTAGTTTGGATTTCACTTGGGTCAAATGACCCATTTGACCAAATTAGACTCAATGGTAGGTTGGATCATGTTTAATTATCATTTGTAAATGATTTTTAATAATCAAATTGAGTTAATTTCAATTTTATTTGGGTTTGAACCCGACAAGACCCATTTAGGTTATTTTAGACTAAGTCGTCTAATTAACCCAATTAAGGCCAAAATGGATTCAAATTCTTGGTGGGTTGACCTTTGTCTAAGTGGGTCCCACTTAAGTCAAATCTATGTTGACTAGATTTGACTTTAGATTTATTTTGGATTTTACTTTTAGTTTGATTCATTTGGATTACTTTGGCTAATCCAAATTGAAATTTTGCGTTGAGTCCACCTAAGTCAATTAGGTTAGAATAAACCCAATGAAGATTCCTTAGGACACTAGGTGCAGTATCCTAAGCATTGAATTAGGAAGTTTCTATTTGAAATTAGGACATTCTAATTACTTATTTCAGATTGATGTAAACCTCATCCAAAAATGAGGTCAACAAAGGTTTAAACCTTTTATTACATTTAAAGATGTAAAATTGATTCATTTTATTCTTTCACTTTTAAGTTAAGGGCAACTTCTAACTTCTAGCCCTACCATTTTATTTTGATATAAAGGAGTTAGAATTAAAGGGCCCATATACTCAAGAATATTAGACTTCACCTTTTAGCTCTTGGATCTAGTCTTTCCATCCTTCTTTTTCTTTCTTTCTTTCTTTTATCAACATTTCAACTTCTAGTAAAATGTTATATTTGATTTTTTTTAGATACAACATTTATTAGGATGCTAGACGCATTCGACTCTTTGTCTGAATACAACATTTGATTACAACACTATACATACTCAATTCTTTTCTTATTTTGAATGATAACATTACTTAGTAAGACTTCCTGATTCTTTGATTGAATACACAATTTGGTTAAGCATTAAGCAAATTTTAAACTTTTGATTCTCTTTTTTCTCTTTTCTATAGTAGCTTAATTTTACATGACTAACAAAAGAAAAGGACAGTCCTGAGGACTCTTATCTCATGAATATTTAATGACTTTGAATTTTCTTTTATAATGATGATTATTTTCTTTTTTCTTTTTTAAATTTGGGTTGGATAGGACTCCAAGAGCATTAAAGATGTTCTTGAATTCCTAAAATTCTAGTTCAATGTTTGAATCATCAATCTCAATCAACACAATGATTGATATTATATTATCTAAAATTAAATTTTCTTGAGTTCTTCTCTTGATTGAATCCACACAGCACCATTTCATCCAAATTAGATTACAATTAAGCCTGTGTATATTCAATTTCATGTATGTTTACAACTGATGTTGAATGATGCACCTTGATCAACAAGTATTCTAAAATTTTTTTAAGATTTTCCACATTGATTGTTATGTGAATTTTGGTCTTTATCCAATAATTTCTAGTAGTAGATCTTCATCATAGAAGATGACCCAAGAATTTCTTATAGTGGGCCACATCAAAAAGTTGCTAATTAAGGTAATTACAAAATTGAGTAATGTTTTAATTAATGATCCATTTCATTTCAGTCATCATTTTTTGTTAAGCATTATTTTGCAAGAAACTTCTAGAATAGGCAAGAACACCATAATCAAAATGTTAAAGTAAATATATTTTTGTTGCTTTCTTTTGAGATGACTTATTTGTCATTACATTTTAGTGTTATATAAGGCAGTAAGGCTTTACCATTTTTAATTTAATTTCCTTTAATACAAAAATAGGGAGGGTAGGGCTAACTCTATCCTTAATGGATCTTAATGGTCTTCTATTGACCCATTATAGCTGAATTCTATATTTTTCACCTTGAAGGATAGAAGCATCACTGTTAGGACCTAATCTATATGATTATCTTGAGGTCTTGAATTTTGTGAATTATTTTAGAAGGACTGAAGTTTTTACTAATTTTATCTTTAGAATTTGTCCTTAAAATTATTTAATGCTATCTATGAAATATCAATTATCTAATAGGAGAGAATTCCCATTAAAACTTTGATTTAGATTTACAAGATTATATTTTATTTATTTCAACATATTCCTTTGGTCAACCTCTACCCAAGGTCAATAAAGCATTCTTTTGGGATCATAATTAACCCTTTTTTATAATGTTCTTTCAAGTTAATTCTTTTTAGATTGCAATTCAAGCTTCAATCATGGTGGTAAGGGGTAATAGGAAAGACACCCACTTCCTTTGATTTTTTAGATTTTCTTAATATGTAAAAGAACTCCATCATTTCATTATACATTCTCAGGTGTTTATTATCTTTGAATGTATTGGAACAAAAGGTATCAATTTAAGGATAATGTTTCGATTCTCTTTAGCTTTAGTACAAAGCCAAGACAAAGTTAATGAAAAAGAGGATTCTATAATTTTCTTTTCAAAATTTAAATTTTATTTCTTAGATAATTTTTAATATTTTCTTTCATTTTAAAATGATATAAAATTTGTTTTGACCAAATTTTCTTTCCTTAATTTCTTTGAATTAGAGTTTTAAGGGGGCAGTTTTAGGACCCAATCATTTAATTATGACAAATAAAGAGTTTTAGAACCTAAGTAAAGGATGTTGGATAAACTCTAATAAGAATGAAATAGAGAGGTATCCAATGAAAAGAAAGGTTGTCCTAACACATGAGTGGCACAAGTACACTATTGATGTATAAAAATAAGAGCCTATTTTTAAAGATGGAGAGAGATACTATTCCACAACAGAGTCTCCAAAAAATATCTCAATGGGGAAAATTTACTACACCATATAGATTTCAAGAATTTCTTATTTAGGTAATCAAATATGTCATTAAGAAATGAACACATTATCTCATAAGATAAACATGTTATCTTATAATGTATTTAATCACTTAAACAAAGACTCCTAAGCTATTGAGTCTTCTTAATATTCCAAATATTCTTCCATTAAACTACATGGAAAAAGTATAACGAGATTTAATTTATATTGGTTCATAGTTGCCTATAAGGGAAAACCCTTATAGTTAATTACATCTTAGGAATAAGGATTTGTTCCTAAGAATACTCTCAATTAAAGAAATTACTATTTTTCTTATAGATTTCAAAGCTGGTTTCAAAGGATGATTAAATTTGAATTTCAAAAGGGAACACTTCAAAGGGGGAAGAGTTCTTTTTTAGGCCAATTAGGATAAAGTAGAAAATGCCTATAAATACTACAATGTCTAATAGGAATTTCAACTATCTTACCATTGAGCTTTATATTTTTTTTAGATTTAATTTATTTAGATTTGAATTGACAATTTATTAGAAATCTAGGGCTTGTATTCTAGTAGCACAAGACTATAGAAATTTTTAGAGTTGAAAACTTATTTCTAAAATGATGCTTCTGAACCTAAGTCTAAAATTACTTTTGACATAAATTAGATGCTCAGCCTAGTTTAACTTTTGGGAATTATTAGCTCTTTCTCTCACTTGAGAAAGTAACATATCCCTGATTTTTCTAGACTTATAACCCACCTAGAAGGGCTGCCAACGAACACCACCTAAATAAATTTTTAAATCCATAATGCCAGTCTTTATATTATGCAAGATGGCTGGGCTGTTACGTTTTAAGAAAGAATCTACAAATCTAAACTCACTCCCTAATCCCTAAGATCATGTTAAGTTGACATGATCCTAACTAATGCAACATATTTCATTTTTTTATAGCTTGACTCACAATTCATTTAAGGCTTTTGAGGTATGCAATTTATGTATAAATGACATGCAATTAGAAGTGTTCATGGGCCAAATCATGAAGAAAAGGAAAAATTCTCCATGTAGTTGGTCATACTCAAAAGTCAGATGCCCTTATGTGCAATGGGTGAAGCGCCTAATTTAAGATTTTAGAAATATATGTTAGCATGGTTCACAAAAGCTAATTATTTCTAGTTGATTTTAAGTTATTCCTAAAGCATTAATTTATGTGAAAGTTTCAAAATTTTTATTTTTGTTTAAGTTATTTAGATTTAAATTAGGTAGATAATTTATTTTTCTTGAAGCCTAACATAAATATTCATCACAAAGAGCATGACACAAAAAGAAACCTACAAAAGAAAGTTGATTATATAGCGCACTCAAAGCAAGTCAAGCCAAATTTAAATTAAAAGATTAGGCCATTGTGACTGGGCACCATTGTACACCCTAGAAAGAAGAGAAAATGGGCAACCAAGCTCTACCCTTATACAACTAGGCCTAGAACTAAAAGTCTAGATCTATAAGTCTTTCTCCAAAGTTACCTCCTTCTCCAGGGACCTCCTTTGAGGTTCACAGGGGACCTCTGCACCCATCCATTAATAGAGATAGCTCCTGCTATTTCTATACCCCTTAGATTCTAACTTAATTCCAAGTTTAATTTACATTTAAAATTCCAAAAATAAATTCTTATGCCCTACAAAACAAACATCAGGAAATGCAAACAGTATACTAATAGTTATATTTATAAACATATAGGCTTAGCATTAATTGCTTGCCAAGCCCACCTATCTTATTAGGCTATGCTTTCAGCACCTATAAGTAAATGATAATTTTATAATTTATTATGATGATCCATTTAGCATAACCCCCTATTGAAGACAACATTAGTTCTAAAAAGAATGACATGCCATCCAATCTAATGGACAAATAATCCTAGACATTTAGTCCAAAATAATCAAGCATAAAATAATAAAAACATCACATCATAGAATATCAAAGATCGACCTAACCTAAATCTAAGGTTGGTGACCTAATAATCTAGTGTGTGAAGAAGGAGTTTGTATGGTAAGACTTTGCTAGGGATTATAAGTTCAAGTTTCAATATAGATTTCAAAGTTTGGTTTAATTTGATTTTGAGATTTTTCACTTTTCATAATTTTTGACATGTCATTATTAAACCAGAGGCTTGAGGTATCAAGACCTCCTTCAGACTTATAGCCCTACATTTGTTAATTATTATACCACACATTTGCTAATTATGAAAAATTTTATTTTCATTATTTTAATTTTTTATTATTAAAATTAATTCAATTTACCATTGGGTGGTTCCAATTTAGTTGATTTATGATATCATTTTAATTTTTAATTTCATTTTATGTTGAAGTAGAGTTTAAGTTTTAAAGAATGAAGAATAAAATAAATTTTATTTTGGGTAGAACCAATTCTATTCAACATCCTAAATCCTAATAGAATAAAGTCTTCACCTTAAGGTAAAGATTCATTCTAAGGGTCATGCAAAAACCTTAGATGTCTTTAATTTTACTTTATATTCAATTTGATTAATATTTTAATTTGATTAAGGTTCATTATTCTTTTCATTTTATTTAATTTGATCAAATGTCTCTTAGTTTGGATTTATAATTAATTTCTTTATACTCTTTGATTAAAATTTATTATGTCTTCTTAAACTGTATATAAGAGTTTAATGTTCAAATTGTCATAAATTTAGTTTGATTTAGTTTTTATTTAATGTTTGATTTTAATTCATTTATATTTGATGTTGTTTACTTTATTTTTATAGCTTTATTTCATGTTTAATCTTTTTAATTTGGTTCATTATTCATTTGTTTTTAATTATTTGAATTTTTTTAATTTAGATTGATCTTATTTATTTATTACATTAATGTCTGTGTTCATTTAATTTATTTGAATTTAACTTAATTCATTTAAATTTGTATTTTGATTCATTCTTAGTTTAAGTTTTAGTTTCATTATGTGTTAAGATTTCATTAATCAATTTAACCCCTTTAGATTAAAATTTATTTTATCAATTCATAACTTAGGAAACTTTGGCTATTTTGGGCACCAAACCTAACTTAGGCTATTTCATGTTTCTAAATTATTTCAAGTTTAATTGATTTGGTTAATCACTTTCATTTGCATTTTGAATTTTATTGTTCATTAACTTAAATGGACTTAAGAATTTTCCTTATGTTAATGAATTCCATATTTGAATATGAAGTTTTGGGGTTAATTTTATGAACTTTTGTAATTTCTATGATTTTTTCAATTATTTTGACCTAACGATTGGAAATTCAATAAATTCAAATGCGAAGGTCAATTGGCCTTGAAATTTTTATGGCAAGTGGTGTTCCTTACCATTTTAAGATTTCTAAAATTTCATCCTAATCAGATGTGTAATTTATGGTTAATTAAGGTCTTAATTATTTCAATAAAACCTAAAATAAGCTGAAATTAAAAGGAATTGATTAGGAGTCTTTTTCTATACATTCCTCTTAAAAAGATGCATCCATATAGGGTTCATTTAGAATTTTTGGTGATTTGGTTGATTTATTATGATTTTTTAAGTTTACATCATTTAATTGAATTAAGTAATTTAATTAATTACCAAATTAGGCCACTTTATGGCTTATTGGATTTCAAACAATTTTAATGAAGTTTTTAAGTTTATTATGGTTTATTATGATGATTTAAATTATTTTTATAAATTTTCATGATTTTTTAATTTAAAATTAATTTATTTCATAAAACTAAGGGTTTAAGGTTGGAAATTTCATATCTTTTTATTTACTTTGTTATAAATTATGAAAACTTTTCCTTGGGTGTGTTTTAATACTAATTTCATTTCTCCAAAGTTTCAAATTAATTGGATGAGTGGTTTGAGCTTAATTTGAGTTTGATTATTTTTATTTAAACTCAAATTATCCCAAAACTACCCAATAAAAATGTGGATTTTGGGTTTAATGGATTCCTCTCACTGAGATGAATCCATAGAATCTTTAATTGCATTTTTAAGATGTGTATTTTATCTTTTATGATTTTTTAAATTTTTTGATATTTTTTAATATTTATTTGAATCAAAATTTCAAGAATTTTCCATTTTATTGGGCAGTGCCAAACAGTGATGACATTTAAGATCTAGTTTAAATGGCAACGGGGGCACAAGATTCATCACAATCGTCTGATCTTTGGTTAGACATTTAGGATCCTACCCTCATGTTTTTAAGGGTTTTAAATTTTATCGTACGGGTAGAGCTCGATCGTTTGTTGGCAAAGATTTCTCTCATGTTCTCGCCAACAAGAAGTGCAGACTGTCTGCATTTCAAGGACAAATTTTGACAATCTAGGCTATGCTTTCTTGCAGTTTTGATTGCAAATCGATCAAGAGTGAATTTGCAACTCATCTAAATAGCTGAATCTCACTTGATATCAAGTTGACTTGACAAATGACCATATCAAGATTCTTTGGAGGTCAATTTTGAAGCATACCTCATCGGCATTTATCCTCAATGGTGGGGACATTTCGTACACCTTTGTGGGGATGTGGCGAGCTTCTGAGAGAAGTTACACACTTTCCTCATCGTGGATCACTGTAAAGACCAAGCTCCACCCATTTCCATAAGGTTTGGTCATTTTCTGCCTCGTGGGTGGTGTGGTCATCAGTATGGGCTCGATCATGTTTGATTCCAACTCTAGAATGTTTTGGGAGAGTCAATTACAAAAAAAAGGGACACTCTTCCCTCATTTTTCTATTTACCACTGACTTTGGCCGAATTATGGCTTGTCAGTGATGAAAGGCTTAGGTAAGGGGTTACATAAGTTCCTCTTCACCTAGGGAGTGTGTAGAGGGGATTACATTCATCACAAAGGGATTTGTTCCCTACTTTTCAACATATGGTCTAGAGCCGTATATGCAAGGCTTTAAGTGGCCGAAATCTGGACATCGATGATGAGGGCCTCGGCCAAAGGTTTGGCTTGGCCCTTTTCTTTCTTGTGAGTTTGTTTGGATGCATATCTAAAAGAAATGAAGCCTCCTCCTCTTACTATTTTTTTCCTTGGTCGTGAGCCATTTCTTATGAGTCCATGGAGGAAGGCAAGTTCCCTTTGTTATGGTTATGGCCACCCTCAGAGGCTAGCTCCAAGGGGTGGTCAATTGATTGGAGAAAATCTAAAATCAATGGTGGTGAACAAGTGGATGAGGTATGGAAGAGAGGAATTGGGATTTTTCTTCTTTGTATGGTTAGACCTCATCTCCTTGTGACTTCATCTCACAAGGCACTTCTTTGACTTTTGGCATCACCATCACATCCCTTTAGGTTGGTGGTTGGTTGGCCAAATCAAACTAAGGTGAATCTTAGGTTAAACTCAAGTCCACTTCAGTTGGATTTAAAAATTAGACCTAGTTCATGTCATTTAGATTTGACTTAATTTAAAATATTTTAATGTGTTCCTTTATTTTGATTGATTGGTTTTAGGTTTGGATTTAAATCATTATTGATAGTCCAATGGATAATTGAGAATTCAATTAGGTCATCCCACATGATAGTTTAATTTAATTTCGTCATAATTAGACCCATTTTTGAATTAAATGAGTTAAATTAAGTTTAATTAAGTTAAGTGACCAATTTGACTAAATCAATGTATGTTTCGACCCCAATCATGTTTAATCAAATGTGTGAAATGATTTGGAGCAATTAATTTTATTTGATTTAGAATTTATTTTAAATTTGACCCATTTGACCCAAATTGGGCTTAATGGGTTAAGTTGGATTCATTTGGGTCAAATGACCAAATTGGTCAAATTAGACCCAATGATTGGTTGGACTATGTTTAATTATTATTTTTAAATGATTTTGGACATTCAATCTGAGTTGTTTTTAATTTTATTTGAATTTTGGATTTTTAATAAGTTTTATTTGGGTTTATTTATATCAAGTGTTAGCCCAAATAAAATCTTATTGAGTTTAGATCTATTTGAGTTATGTTTAAACAATTTCATTTCACAATTTTAGGACTTTGTTAAGACTTAATTTTATCAAATTTTAATGGGTTGACCTTTGATTTGGTGGGACACACATAAGTCAACTCCATGTCAAAAAGTGGACCATCTTTGATTTTCATTTAAATTTAGTTTTGGATTTATTTTTATTCATGCATTGGCTTTAAGTTTTTTATTTGATTTAATTTCAATTTATTTTGATTTCATTTTAATTTCTTTAAGTTAAGGTGATTTTGAGCTTAAGTAGGATAATTGGTTAACCACTCTAATTATCTTACTTTAAACCCAAATGAATTTGGAATTCAACTGGAATGTGTCAAATGGGATGTGTTTGACTCAATTCTTTTATTTAATGTTTAAATTTTAGGTTGAGTCTACCTAATCTCATTAGGTTAGATCAAACCCAAGAAAGATGCACTAGGTCACTAGGTATAGTATCCTAAGTGTCTAATCAGGAGGTTCTTAACCTAGGACTGAGTGTCCTAATTACTAGTTTTAGAAATGATGTTAACCTCATCCAAAAATAAGGTCAACACTCACCTTTTGAGTCACCTTCCTCTATTCTTTTTCTAATTTTTGGTCATTTGAGGTGGCTCAGAAGTGGACCCTACTTCAAAGGTTTTAAGGAAGAAAAAAGCAAGTAATGCCTCTTCAGTAGGCAATTTAATCTTCTTGGGACAAGACCAGCCTGGACCCTCTCAGTGACCTTAGTAGTGACTTTTCTACCACTGGTAGGGGTAGTACAGAGTACACAAGAGACTCCATAATGGGTTGTTTACCCTTAATAGCCACTTCATTGATAGGGGGCAAGAGTTACTCCATTAGTTATAATGTTCAGATTTTCAAATCGAGCTCTGAACATAAAAACTAAGCCATTAGTTAATATGCTGCTATCAATAGAGAAACTAATCCCAAACATGACAGCAAAAATAAGTTGCCCAACCAATTTCTATAAATAAGAGAATTAAGTATGTTATAATTAAAATTTAATTAACATAATGTAGTCAAAAGAAAAGCTTTTGACCCATTAAGAAAACTTAGGTATTTCATTATAGCTAGAATTTTTAAAAGATTTTTTATTCCTTTGAAAGTGTAGATTTATAGAACCAACTCATCTGATTTTAACAAATAAGAAAGATTTATAACCTACTTAATGAATGTTGAGTATGCTCTATCAAAGATGAAATGGAGAGATACCCAACAAAAAGAAAACCAATCTTGTCCCATGTAAAGACATGTACATCACTAAAATATATATAAATAAAGGCCTATTTCTAAAGATGGAGAGAGGTACTATTTCCCAGTGGAGTCACCAAAAAATATCTTTGTGGGGAAAAATAATGTGACACCACATAGATTTTAGAAATTTCTTATTTTTGTAATAAAATTTGTCATTAAGAAATAAACATATTATCTCAGAAGACAAACATATTATCCTATAATGAATTTGATTACTTAAATAAGAACTCCAAAGATTAATGGGTCTTTTAATATTCCAAAGATTCTTCCCTTGAACTACATAGAAAAGTAGGAAAAGGTTTATTTCCTACTAGGATCATAGTTCTCTTTAAGGGAAATCCCCTACAGTTAATTACATCTTAGGAATAAGGATCTCTTTGTTGACATTATTTTTGGATGAGGTTAATTTGAATTCTGAAATCAATAATTAGGATGTCCTAATCTCAAATAGTTATCTTCAAATTCAATGCTTAGGACACTATACCTAGTGACCTAGTCCACCCTCCTTGAGTTTGATCTAACCTGACGTGCTTAGGTGAACTCAACCAAAATTTCAAATTTGGATTAAATCAAGTCAAATCCAAATAAATCAAAATAAAATCAAATTAAAAAATGAATAAATTTGAAACCAAATTCAAAACTAGTCAACTCATTTGGCATAGGTTTGACTTAAGTGGGTCCCACTAAGTTGAAGGTCAACCCACCAAGAATTTGACCAAATTAAATCATTCCAAATATTTCAAATGATCAAATAAACATGTTTGATCACAAATTTAAGGAAATTTAAATTTAGGCCTTTATTGGGTTCATTAGACCACTTAGTCTAAATAATCCTAAATGGATCCTATTAGGTTCAAAACCAAATCAAACTGATATCAATTCAATTCGATTACACAAAATCATTTGGAAATGATAATTAAACATAATCCAACCTATCATTGGGTTTAATTTGGTCAAATTGGTAATTTGACCCAAATGAAACCCAAGCTTAACCCATTAATCCCACTTTTGGTCAAATGGGTTCAAATTGAAATCCAATTAAAATTAAATGAAACCAATCACTCCAAATCCTCTCACACATGTGATCAAGCATGATTGGAGTCCAAACCCAATCCAATTGAGAGAAATTGGTAATTTGAACCCAATTGGAATCAAACTTAACCCATTTAGGGTTAAATGGGTTGAAATGAAATGAAATTCAAAATTAATTGAATTAATCAAATCAAAACTCAATCAATCATCAATTAAAGATGATTAAACTAAAAATTAAAGAGAATTAAATTAAAACCAAGTACTTTGAATCCAAATACTTGGTTTGGATTCAAATTTCCAATCCAAGTCAAATAGGTTTAGACTTGACCTTAAATTCATTTGAGTTTGAGTTGGATAGCCACATACTAGTCTAAAGACTTTGATGGTGATGACATAAACCATAAAAAATAAAGAAAAATGAAAGTGGTGAAATTATGAGAAAAGAGGACTTAAAAATTCATGAAAAGAAGGCAAGTCTCATTTCCCCTCTTTCCTATGCCTCATTCCATCTCTTAACTTCAAAATATTAGATTGATTCCAATCAATTGAAGGCCGCCAAGCCTACAAGCTAAAATGAAATTAACTTTCTCCAAGGGAGAAACCAAGGAAGAAGAGGGAAAAAAGGAGTCAAAGGGTCGACCAAGGAGGAAAATAAGGGGTAGGCCCCTTTCTCCCTCCCCAATTCTTATCCAAACTTGCTCACAAGTTCAAGGGGGATGGAATCCACCCCTTAGCTGGCCTTATCACTGCGGTGGCTAGATTCCAGCCACGTAGAAGGGCATATGCAAGCCTCTTAGCCAACCATGGAAAGAGGGGAGGGAAGGCCAATTCCCTTCCTCTTTTCATCTCAAATCATTCACCAAGGAAAAAGATGAATGATGAGAACCTTCCACCGACCCCTCACCATCAATTCACTAGAAAATGAATGGAAACTAATGGCCTTGGAGCTTCTTTAATGGTGAAATATAGGGGAGACTCTCCCACATCAAAGTGAACATTCCAACATGTTCAAGAGGTCAAGGAAAGCTCAAACGAATTACCACCCCATCCCCTCACTGTTGGGAGGCTGGAGAACATCCAATGCCACCGGATTCTGATTCGATGTTGGTCTAGGCAGCAATCCATAAGGAGGCAAGCTGTGAAATTGCATACACACATTTGTCACATTAAAATGAAGCTAATGGGGTCGATCCCACTATCAGTGATCGTCAAAAATAAGGTACGCTCCACCATCGGTCCTTTAGGCATTCAATTTTGGTACTTTTCAACATAAAATTGATCCCCAATGGATCAAACTTCACATATGGGTTGTAAAGTGATCCTTGATCATTTTGCAATCAAAAACACATGAAAAATCACTAGTGATAGCTAGAATTTAGGTGAAAATGATGGAGGGTGTCCGTCTCTCACTAGAGAGTTGTAGGATCTAATCATTATTGTCTAATCCTTCTATTTAGAATGGATGGTCATGATTTAGTTAGAAGATCTGATTTAATCCTTTAAGGATGCTGCAGATCATTTTTGACTTGGATGCCATGTGGGATCCGCATGGCCAAATCCAACCTCGCCATGTGGCGACAATGCCACGGTGGCTACCACGTCAGGCTGCTGTTATAAAATAGTTAAATCCCTTTAAAAATTAATTAAAAATCAATTAGAAATCATAAAAATTTTAATAATTCATATAAAATTAAATATAAATCCAAAAATTACAAACTTAGGCTCTATAGATTCATTTTGATGAGAGGAATCCATTAAAATTAGTTATGTGATTCTTTATGATTCCTTATGATGTATTGTGATTAAACTCATCCACATGTATTGTGAATTTATTTTCTTCACACACTAGATCATTACGACATGGATTCTAGACTTAGGTTAGATTGTTTTGTGATTCTTTATGATTCCTTATGATGTGTTGTGATATGATGTGCTTCATATGTATTTTTGTTGCACTATTTTAGATTGCATATCTAGGATTGTTTGCCCTTTAGGCTGAATGGTAGGATGTTATTTCTAGATTTAATATTATCTTCTACAGGGAATGCTAGAAAGGGATGTTATAATAAATAAATTGAAATGTTGTTTTCTTGCAGCTATGCTTAAGTTCTTAAGTATAACCCATATGATAGGTGGGCTTGGTAAGCAGCTAATGCTAAGCCCGTATATTTGTGAAATATGACTGTTGCATGCTATTTGAATTTTGCTAACATTTTTTTTTGTAGGGCTTAGAATTTAATTTTAAAATCAAAATGTAAATTTGAGCTTATAATTTGGTTAAGATCTATGAGGTCTAGGATTAGCAGGAGCTAACCCTACTAGAAGATAGGTGTAGTGGTCCCCTATGAAGCCCAATAGAATGACTCTAAAGAAGGCGACTATCCTAGAAAAAATCAATAAATCTAGACTTGTAGTTCTAGGTCAGGCTGTATAAGGGTAGAGCTCGGCTGCCCATTTACTCTTTCTTCTGAGGTGTATAGCGGTACCTGACCGTATTGGCCTTTTTCTTAAATTAAGTTGTCTAGATTTATTTTGGGTGTGTAATAGAATCAACCTACTTTTCTAGATTTTTTTTTATGTTGTGCTTTCCTGTGATTGAATGCCTGGATGATTAGGCTTATAAGGAAAATTAAAGTTTATACCCAATTTAAATTTAAACAACTAAAATAAAAAATAAAGAAAAATCGGAAGCTTCATACAAACTAAAGCCTTAGGGAAAACTTAAAATCAATTGTTAGGTTAGTTCTATTATGAAGCTAACACCACTAGAAATGGATGTTATTAGTCCAAAAGAGTTAGGGATAGGTTAGTTCCCTCAAGTGAGAGGAATGGTTGATAATTCCCAAAATAGAACTAGGTTGAGCATCTGACATGTATTAGAAGCACTTGTAGACCAGGTTCTAAAGCATCCTTCTTGGAATAAGTCTTCTCCTAAGCATTTCTATAGTCTTGTGCTACTAGAATCTAAGTCCTAGACTTCTAAAAAATGTCAACTCACACTCTAAATAAAATTACAAAATTCAAAACCTAATTACAAGATAGTTGAAATGTCTACTAGGCATCCAAGTATCAATATGCATTTCCTACTTCATCTCATTTGGCCTCCAAAATAATTGTCTCTAATTTGAACCATTCCTAATTGAAATTCCAAAAATCAATCTTTTGAAAACAAACTTAGAAATATTAAGAATTAACAACTCATTTATTTAATCAAGAGTAAAGATCCTTTTTAAGTTGTAATTAACTATAGAGGATTGCCTCTATAGGGAAATATGAACACAGTTTAAAATAAACCCTATTCTACCTTCCATGTAGTTCAAGAGAAATATCTCTGGTACATAAAAGACCTATTAGCCTTAAGAGTCTTTTATTAAATGATCAAATCCATTATAGGAAAACATGTTTATCCTTTGGGATAATTTGTTACTCTTTATTGATGCATTTGATCATCCAAAAAAAAAATTTTCTAAACTCTATGTGGTGTCATAAATTTTCCCCACATCTTCGTAAGAGTACTCTCGATTAAAGAAATAGGCTTTTATTTTATAGATTTTAAAGTTGGTTCTAAAGGATGGTTAAATTGGAATTTTAAAAGAGGACACTTCAAAGGAGGAAGAGTTCTTTTCAAGGTCAATTAGAATGAAGTACAAAATGCCTATAGATATTGGGATGTCTAGTATGCATTTCAACTATCCTGCCATTTGGCTTTATATTTTTTTGAGATTAAATTTATTAAGATTTGAGTTGAGATTTTATTAAAAATTTAGGACTTAGATTCTAACAGCACAAGACTAGAGAAATGCCTAGGGTTGAAGACTTATTCCTAGAAGAATGCTTTAGAACCTAAGTCTACAAGTGCTTCTAACATAAGTCAGAGGCTTGACCTAGTTCAACTTTTGGGAATCATTGGTTCTTTCTCTCACTTGAGGGAAGAAACAAATCCCTAATTCTTCTAAACTTATCAATTATCTAGAAGGGCTGCCAGCTAACACCACCTAAGAAAATTTGTAAATCCATAATGATGGTCATATGTATGCAAGATAGTTAAGCTGATATATTTTAGGAAAACAAAATCTAAGAACCTAATTCACCTCATCCCTAGGATAATGATAGGTATTATATGCACCTAACTAATGCAATAATTTTTAATTTTTAAAGGTTTTGGCTCACAATTCATTTAAGGCCTTTAGGGTATGTAATTTATGCCCATAATGAGATGAAGTTACAAGCGCTTGTGGGCCAAATATAAATTAGAAGGCATACTTCCCCAAGAAGGTGGACATCCTCAAAGATCTGATGTCCCTTATCTGTAATGGGTGAAGCACCCAATTCAAGGATTTTGTACAATATACTAACATTGTTCGCAAAAGCTAATTATTTCTAATTTCTTTTAAGTTACACCTGAGGCTTTAATTTATGTGTGAAGGTTTGAATTTCTTTATTTTTGTTAAAGTTTTTTAGATCTAGGTTGGGCAAAAAAATTTTTTTCCTAAGAGCCTAATGTCCAGGCATTCATCACAGAAACATATCATAGAAAGAAACTTAGAAAAGTAGGCAATTTGTATTGTACACCCACAATAAATCACTCAAATTTAATTAATAAGAACAGGGTGGTACTATCGAGTACCATTGTACACCCTAGAAAAATGAAAAAAAGGGCATCAGAGCTTGACCCTAATAGTTTAGATCTATGGGTCTTTCTCGAGGATCATCTCCTTTTTTAGGGACCTCCACGAGCTTCATAGGGGACCACCAGCTAGTAAGGTTAGCTCCTATTATTCCTAAAGCTCATAGATCCTAACTTAATTTGAAGCTCAAATTACATTTATAATTCCAAAAATAAAATTTCTAAACCCTACAAAATAAATATTAGGAAATACAAAAAACTCTCTAATGGTTATATTTACGAACATAGAGGCTTAGCATTAGTTTCTTATCAAGCCCACCTATCCTATTGCGCTATTCTTAGGGACATAAGAATACCTGCAAGTAAATAACATTGATATATTTTTTTATTATAGCAGTCCCTTTTACCACAATCCCTTGTAGAAAATAATGTTAGGCTGAAAAGACCATCCTAGCATCCAGATTAGCGGGCAAACAATCCTATCCATCTAGTCTAAAAAATACAACATAAAATAAGAAAAATATTTCACATTACATCACAGATCAACCTAACCTAAGTTGAGGGTCAGTTCTAGTGTGTGAAGGAGGGGTTTGTGTTGTAAGACTTTGCTAGGCATTTTAAGTTCACGTTTTCATTTATATTTCAATTTTTGTTTATTTTACCATGTGATGGTTTCAATTTAAATGATTTAATAAGTTTGTGATTTGGTTTTTTTTATTTGTAAGTTTATTTTATCTTAAAATGAAGTTTAAGTTTTAAAGAATGAAGAATAAAATAAATACTACTTTGGGAGAAACCCATTCTATTCAACTCCTAAATCCTAATGAGATCTTCATCCTAAGATGAAGATTCATTCTATCTTGGGCATCTTTAACTTGATTTGAGTTTAATTTGAATTGGTTAATGTTTTAAATTTATTTGGAAATTTGAGTAAGATTCATACTTCTTTTCATTTTTTTAATTTAATTAAATATTTCTTTATTTAGTTTATGATTAAATTATTTGTAATCTTTGATTAAGATTTATTGTGTTTCTTTAAATCCTAATTAAGAATTTAATGTTCATGTTATTATTATTTAGTTTGATTTAATTTTCATTTTAAGTTTGATTTTAATTCATTTATATTTGATGTTGTTTATGCTTTATAGCTTAATTTTATATTTAATCTTTCTAATTTGATTCATTATTCATTTGATTTTATTTATTTCTTTATTTAATCTAGATTGATCTTTTTTAATCATATCATTAATGTTTATGTCTATGTTTATTTTATTAATGTTTATTAGTTTGAATGAACTTAATTGACTTAAGGTAATATCTAAATTCAAGCATGGCTTTTATTTTATAATTTAAATGATCAATATATTTGAATTTCATTATTTATTTATTTATATATTTTCAATTTATAATGTAAGTTTATTTGATTTTAATTAATTTTATTTATTCATTTCATTAATAATTCCATGTATGCTAATGTGTTTGAATTATTGTAATTGATTTCAAGTTATGATTTCTTTCATTCGCTTCATTAACATTTGCATGTATCAATTTAAATAAATTAATTCAATTGTTTCCAACCAATTTAGAAGAAGTCCTAATTTTATTATTTAAAAAATGCATTATTTTATGTGTTCTAAATTATTATTTTAAAATTAAGTTTAATGAGACAGTACATATTAAAATTTAATTTAGTTCAAGTGGTTTTAACCTGGACTCGTAGGGACACCACATAGATATTATGGGGTACTTATTGAAGTGATCGAGTGTAACATTAATGAATGATGTACTATCTCAAAAGACAAAAATATCACTCTACAATGGACTTAATTACCTAATAAAGACTCCTAAGGAAAATGGGTCTACAGGTATATCAAAGATCTTTCCCTTACTTTACATGGATGAAGTGAAGTAGAGTTTATTTAAGTTGGGTTCTTTAGTTCCCTATGGAAGTAAGCTTCCATAGTTAATCATATCCCAGGAATGGGAATTCTTTAAGAATACTCTCTATTAAAGTAGTTAACTAATATCTCTAAAGATTATGAAGCTATGCTATCAAAAGATTGGTTGTAATTAGAAATTAAGTAAGATTGTTTGAATAAGAATACTTCTTCATGTATTCCAAAGGAGAATAAGTAGGAAGCATTCAAGATACTAGGAAGTCTAATGGATGCTTTAGTCTACCTTATGGTAAGTCTTTATATTTTTGAAAGAGAGAATTTAGTTTCATTTGAGTTAAAATTTTATTAGAAAGCTAAGACTCATATTCCAATAACTCAAGATTGTGGAAATACCTAAGAGGTGAGGACTTATACTCTTAACTAGAAAGAAATAATCCATCTCATAACCTAGATCTAGAGTGCTCTAGCTCAAGCTAAGAACCTAACATAAATCTATTTGAGGAAAGTAGAATATGATGGTTCACATCCACAAGTGAGAATGAACTGATCCTGACTTTTCTAGATTAACAACCACCTAGAATAGACGCCAACTAACACCTCCTACATTTTAAAACCATGTAGACCAGTCATATGTAAATATAAGATGACTAGGTTTTTATTAATTAGTAAGGAATCTAGACTATTATACTCATTCCCTAAGAGACTAGATCATGATTGGTATGAAAACATGACATAGAATAATGCAAAATTTATAAATTTTTAAATCATTTTGACACATTAATTTGGACCACGGCTTGGGATAATTATGCATAAATGCACGATGAAATTGAGTTGTGGGCTAAATTAGTGGAAAGAGGTGTTCTCCAATACAAGGGACTGCCCTCATAGATTAAGCATGTCCTCTATTATGTAAGAGTGGAGATCTCCTATTTTTAAGAGTGAAATAATATGATATGCACAATCTGATAACAACAACATCTAACTAAGGGGTTGTTAAATCTTTTTTTACCTTGATTAGAAACTTAGGATTTAAAGTGAGGTTATGAGTTGATTAAGATTTTAGTTATGAGTTATTAATGAGGGTAGAAAAATAAATTTTATTCTAAAGAGCCTATAGCATCTAGGTCGCACATCAAATCATCACACTTTAAGAAACTAATGAAAACCATGTGATTTTATTGCACAATGTAAACACAATAATCAAGCATTTCAATTTATGTGAAATAATAAAAGGCCAGTGTGGTCGGGTACCATCGTACACCCTCAAAAAGAAAAGAATTTGGGTAGCCCAGCTCTACCCTTATACAACCCAAATTATAATTAAACTTTATAAATAAAATAAATGTTAAGGTGGTCTTCAATTCTTATTCTTCTATCCTTCATTGGATTTGCTTGGTCCAGCCTTCACAAGGCCTCCCAAGTCTTTTCCTTTTATCTACTGCTCAACATAAATCCCATAGCAATAATTCTAATCCTATTGCAGAATTACATATTTATAAGAAAAGTAACTCTAACTGCACTTACAAAATAGATGTTAATTAAACAAACATACAAGCCAATCAATTAAATTTCACATATTTTGACTTAGCATTTTGCACTTGAGTAACTAAGCCCACCTATCTTAATTAGATTATGTTTAGGGATTTAAGCAGCACCTAAAGAAAAAGGCATTTTTATATTTTAATATTACACTAGTCCCTTAAGCACAATCTCCTATAGAAAATATCATTAGACTAATAACGATCTAACATCTAGTCTATGAACAAGCTATCCTAACATCTAGTCTAAATGTAGTACATCAAAAAATAAAATATATTACCACAACAATCACTAGCCTAACCTAATACTAAGATCAATAACTTTGTATTCTAATGTGTGTGCTTTAGGCAAAGTGTGGTATGTCTTACTTAGGCATTAAAATTGAGATTTTTTAGAGTTCGAATTATTAAGTCCCTTATTAAGGGTAGTTGCACTTCAATTAGTTTAAGACTTTAATTAGATTTTAAATCATATATTTTCTTTTTTCTTCTACTTATAATTTATCATTATAAAGAGAAGAAAGAGAGTTGGATCATTTTAATCCCTACCTTAAGTTGATTCTAAGAGATGAATTTTATGATTTTTAAACTTTCTTAATGAATCATGAATTTCAATCAATCCTATGTTTGGATTTGACTTAATGAATTTTATTTAAACATGAAAGGCATCTTAAGATTAATGAATCCAAGTCACAATCAAATGCATAATGCTTTATCATTTTAGTTTCATTATCAATTACATTACAATCTCATTTCATTTTTTTTTAACTTCACTTTAATTTAATATATATACATACACATGCATTTTATATATTCATTTTGACACACTTGAACATGAATATGCATGAATTTTGAAACAAAGGAAATCTCACTTCATATCCAATCATATTCATACAAGTGTATAAGAAAGCTATGCAAGTATGTGCCTTTATTAAACTAGGAAAGTCAGAATATCTAAGACCTCCTTGGGGATACTTAAAGCCTCATTCTCCTGGGATGTCTGGACTATTTACTTGCAGTTCAAATACACATGCATACATATTTGAATACAAAATGAAATCATAAAAAGTTGTAGGTTATTATCTTTTAATAAATAAATTTTTATTTGAGTTTGATTACTTACAATAAGAGTTACAAATATAAATATTTGCTTTCTAATCATTTAATTGATAATTTGCACCAATTGTTATCTGAAGGAGAAAAATAATTTGAGATTTACATAGTGACAGTAGGCATACCATATAGTTTATTTTACATATCATGCAATTAGATGCAACATTTTCTTTTGAATTTAAAATATGAATGTATGAAATACATAGCACACAAATTTATGATAATTGAAATAAAATAAGTAAACATCATCGAATGACATACTTGGCTTCATTAAACCCAAGGATAATCATGTTAAAGAAACACACCTTAACCTTAATCAAAACTTCTTTAATATTTAAATTTTGTGTTCTGAATAATTTAATCCTAAAGAGGAGAAGCAAGATCAATTTATTTATCCCATACCCATGATGGTTAGTTAATGAATTCAAAAGAAAATTAAGTAAATTTTATGACTTAATTTGATTTGGCTCATTAACAAGTCAATTAGTCACCCTCCTAAAGAGTCCCTTAATTTAATTAACCATTAAGCAAGGGCCTATGAAACATGATGATGCAATTAAAAATAAATTAGCCATTCCCTAAGAATTCTAATGCAATTAGGCCCTTGTTTAAATTATTAATTGAATTAAGAGGATTAAGCTAATCACTTTCATAATTTTCCAAACTTATAGAAAATCATAATTTCATTAAAACCCATAAGTTAGCTTAGCACATAAGGATGATTAATTAAATCAATCTTGCTGGTTATATTAATTATGATAATGTCATTTTTATTTATTTTGATTTTCTCTTTTTAATTCATTTAATTATTTAATCATTTAATTAAAGTCCTTAAAGATGATTTAGAGGAAATAATTAGGAGGGGAGATCCTAATTATTTTTCTTGATCATCCTTACTGTTATGATAATTAAATAACATTCCCTAATTAATTTCATCAGTTTCTTAATTTTAATAGTTATTAAATTACTTAAAAGAAGTAATTAGGGCTTAAAATTATGATTTTCCCAATCTACTTAGAAAATTAATCCAAGAAAATTATGGGAGGCACAGGTCATCCCATTTATTCAACATGCCAATTTTTAAATTAATTAGCCAAGTAATTAAAGCTTAATTAAAATAATTGATGAAAATTTAAACTCTAATTAATCATTATTCACTCGACAAAACCTACAAATTTTATTTTTCCTAGATTCTCCTATATCTAAACTTTCCAAAATGGGTTTATTTGTATTTTTTTTTTATTTTTCTAGAATTAGTTATGAATTTTTGAAGTCTTGGCTAATAATTATAATTTTAAGCCTAATTAACCAATATATATAGTTGGAGCCACTCGAATGTTGATGCGATAGCACTTTCCATGCGGTGCCGTGGGATTGGTTATTTAAAACTTTTATGGTAGTGGCTAACTCAGTGGCAATGAACGTAGTTTCATCTTGGTCATTCGATCTTAGATCAAATGGTAGAGATTAAATAAGTGATTCTAAAGGAAATAAAATTAAAAATCTAACATGATTAATCACGATCATCCATCGTAATCACGTAGAAAGGATGGTCGATGATCCGTCATTTTATGAGCACTAAAAGATGGACACCGTCCATCTTTCCCACTCGATTCAAGCTTATTTGACGACGAAAATGATTCAAAATGATCAATGATCAAAACTAAGGGGATCCTATAATAGGCCTCACTTGAAATCATACTTTCTTTTGAAAAAGACCAATGATCCTATGATTTTCCACTATTTACTAGATTTTACCTCATCAAAGCTTAAAAGTAGTGGTTTGTCGAATGGGGTAGCTTCATCTTGAAGAGATGATGCCTTGGTGAGAAGATCATGAGCTGCCTTTTTACTGGTGGCTCTGTGGCCCAAACATCATCGTGAAGCTCATCGAAGTTGGTCTTATGGTGGTTTTCACTAATCAAATCTAAAAGGAATTGATTTATTTACATTCATCAAGGCTAGAGGAAGGTGTGGGAGGAATTAATTTGAGTTTGGTGAGGTTTTGGTGGTTTTTGACAAAAGGGGTGTTCAGGTTTGGGTGGAGCTCGATCTCGCTGGTGACCAAAGGCACGAGGGTGCTCAGGGATGCTTGGGGATTGGTTTGAATCATCTGAGGAGTTTGTGTGTTTGATTTCCTCCCCATATGAACCAACCAAAATGGTTAGTTCAAGCAAAGGCAATTAGCCTGCCAGCAAGGGTGGCTGAAAATGGCATATGATTGATGTGGTAGAGGTCTCCTAGTGTCTTAGTAAGTCTGGTGGCTCCCTATTAAGTGAACATCTCATGGGGAGTAAATTAAAGTTTGACCCAAGCGAGGGAGACCTTTTCATGCCCAAAGCTTAAGCCCAATAGTATTGGGTAAGGTCTAATTAGCTTGGGAGAGCTCAAGGCATGCTAAGGTGGCTTCCCCATGAAAAGGGAGGGGTTGGACCATCCTATTTTGGGTTTTTATCCTATTTGGGGCCCTTAGTTCACTTGGTTTAGGCTGAATCGGTTCCACCTTGGGTCAACTTTACTTGGGCAAGTCAATGGGGTCATGAAGATGAGTCATGCCAAGCTTGGTTAGGTTTGGACTTTGTTTGGTTGGGTTTGGCTTAATTTGATTCATATAGGCCAATTTGGATTTAATTAGACTAAGTTGACCAATTGGTCAAATTGGATTGAAATGGCTGTTGAAAAATGTCCAAATTATTATTCAGAATAATTTGGTGCAATTGGTTTGATTTAATTTGAAGTTGATTTAAGTTTGGTTCATTTGCATTCATTTAGGCCAAATGGACCAATTTGGTCAAATTGGCAAAATTAGTTCCAGTGGAGTGTTAATTTATGTTTGAATAATCATTTGAGATTGATTGTAGGAGTTGATTTGAACTGATTTGAATTAGTATGGGATTTAGTTCAATTTGACCCTTTAGGTCAATTGGGTTCAATTGATCAAATTAGCATTAATAAGTGGTCAGATTATCTTTAATATTCAATTCATGATTGATTGAAGTCAATTGTTATAATCAATTTGAGTTGGAATGGGAGTTGGTTCAATTTGACCTTTTTAGGTCAAATTGGGTCAACTTGGGTCAAATGATCAAATTGGCCTGCCCAAGCCCGATTGGATGCAATTGAATGATGGATGGTGATTGACAATCATTTTGGAAGATATTGGGTGAGTTAGTTTAGTTTAATTTAGGTTTGATTAAAGTTTGACTCAATTGGGTCACTTAGATCAGCTTGGATTTGATGGGTCAATTAGGTTGATTAGGTGCAATTGAGGCTATGTAAAGATTAGAGCATATTCAATGATGTATTTAGAGTTGATTGGAGGCTTTGATTGCAATTGATTTGAGTTAAATTAAATTTTGTCCTATTTGAACTCTTTTAGGTAAACTGGGTCAGCTTTGATCAATGGTGTTGATTGGCTTGATTGAGTTGATTGGGATATGTTATGATGCTTAGTAGGATGCTTGGCATAATCAAGGAATTTGGATTGGGTTGGATTGTCCTGATTCAAATGAATTGGGTTTTGATCTTAAGGAATTCAAATGGGCCAACTTAGGTTAAGGCCCAAATTGACTTGGCTTGATTCAATTGAATTACAATCAAGGTTTAATCACGTTGAAATGGAGTCCAAATGTGTTTGGATAGGTTAAGTTTCAATCAAGTTGGGTTGATTTTGTAGAATCCAAATACGTTAGTTTGGGTTGAGTCAACTTAGTCTATCTAGCCAAGTTGAACCTATGATGGATCAAATTGAGCCTAAATCAATTTGGCATTTGGCTTAGAGCTTTGATTGTATTCATTTGATTTGAATTTGGTTAATTGATTGATCATGGGCTTTGGTTGATTCTTAGGGTATGTGAGGCTTCACTTCTCCTAAGGTAAGCTCCTAGTCTAGGATTGTACCCTAGGAGTCTCTAAGCTTAGGTTTGGTGTTCCCTTAATCACTAGAAGTGTTCTAGCACTAGTGAAATCTTAGTGTCTGACAGAGTCCTAAATCTAGGGTAAAGGTAGTCAACCTCACTACAAAAGTGAGGTCAATAGTTCATTATGATGGAGTTTTGCTCACTAATCTTAATTTAAGAAACCTAAGGAATTGATTGACATTGGGCCCAACTCAAACTAAGCTATTTTAATTCTTTAAGTTTTCCTACATCTAATTAACTTAATGAATCATTTTGAATTTAATTCCTCTCTTTATTCTATATTTAGAATTACATTATTCATAAGTTACAAGGTTTCTTTTTTATTAATGAATTCCATGTTTTAATGTAAAGCTCAACGATTACTTAATGATGAATTTCAATTATTTAATTGAATCAAGTGATTTAAGATTTAATTAAACTCTATATCTTAAATTATTTCATTAAACCTTAAACCCCAAATACTTTATTAATTAAGTTCATTAACTTTAGAGACTTAGAGAATTTTTTTAAGTGTTCAGATATTAGTGAAAGTGACTTAAAATGATTTTTTTAATTTATACAAATTTTTTTCATTTTTTATTTTAAAATTTTTACTTAAATTAACCTGAGATAACAAATTTGATTACTTCTAATCTAAAGATCATTTGCTTTTAAAATTTCTAAGTCAAATGGGGTTTATTATCAGTTTGAGTTCTCTAAAGTTTCATTTTGATCAAATGCATAATTTAGGACTAGTTAAAGCTTTAATTATTTCACTAAAACTCAAATTAAACCTAAATTATGAAAAATTAATTAGAAATTTTAATTTTTTTTTCTATATTCCACTAGAGAAGATGCATCCATTAAGAGGTTATTTGAAATTTTTAGAAATTTGGTTGATTTATTATGATGATTTAGTTAATTTTATAATTTTCCCTGATTTTCCTAATTTAATATTATTTTATTTCATTAAATTAAGACTAATGGCTTAAAAGTTTTGGTATTTTAAGATTTATTTGCCAATAAATCATGAAAATTTTATTTAAGACTATTTTAACGTTAATTTTAATTCCCTAAAGTTTCAAATTGATTGGATTAATAGTTTGTGCTTAATTTAAGTTTGATTATTTTTATTTAAACCCAAATTAACTAAAAAAATATCTAATAAAAACTAGTGATTTGGGTTTAATAGATTCTCCTCATTGAGATGAATCCATAGAGTCAATATGGCACCACTTTACATATGGAAGCACCTGATTCGGCCATGCACAATCCACATGGATTCTGCATTATTTTGCACTAGGATGCAGTTTCCTATAGTGGATTTAATGAGATGGTCTAACTAAATCGTAGTCGTCCGTTCCACATAAGAGGAACTGATGGTAGAGATTATGTCTCCCTCAACGACGGAGAGAACCAAGTGTCGTCTACTTTTTGCAGCTAATTGCTGGTGATCAACATAATGAAATCTCTCAATTTTGATTGCAAAATTTGGGTATTATTTAGAATGGATCTATACGTCCTGATCAATCCTAAGATCTAATTCACTTCATAAATGACTAACACCAAGTACAGAAGATGTTGGTTTCAGCTATACCTCATTGGCATGGGGTCTCAATGGTGATTTGCAATTTCAAAACATTCAAGAAAGTGAAATGATGTTTTTGGAGGAAGAAATGAGCTTTGCTTCCTTCTAGATTAGCGTGGAGATGGATGTTTTCCATGATTCATTGGAGTTTGGCGTTGGGAGCAATCGGGGAAGTTTAGTATGAGGGAAATTGTCTGGTTAGATTCAATTTTATTTAGAGAAGGTGATGGAGTCAAGCAAAAGTCCCAATTTGATCTCCACCCTCTTTTTTAAGCTTGGCCAAAAGCTCTCTCATTGGAGAGGCAGAAGCCATAGGGAATTGAACTCCAAATGATGGAGTTGAAAATGATGAGAAGGTCAAACATTCTTTTTGAATTCCTTAAGGCAACTGAAATTGAACACATGGAAGGAATCTTGGGGATTTGAAGGAAGACATTAGGTTAGTTTGGCCTCTTCCCCTCTTATGAAATATTTCATTACTTTGTATGGACTTGGACACTCTTAATATGCTTAATCCTAGCTTCCATTTACTTAAACTCATCTTAGAATGAGTTTAGATGTGTTCCAAGGTGCTTAGTCCACGTTCTTTCTCAAAATACTTTGAGTTAGGCATTTATCCATTTAGCTTGGCATAGCTTCTTCCATTTGATGGATTGATGTTAGATTTAAACTTCAATTGTGTTCATTTAATCATTTATGATATCCTTAATTTGTGGGCTTCATGAAATTTGGATTTGGTTGCTTGTTTATTTTAACACTTAACCCATTATGGCTTAAATGGATATGGTTCAGTCTAATTGAGTCAAATGACATTCTTGACTCAATCATAATGTATTTAGCTTTCAATTATGTTAATCCAAGTTTTTGGGATAATTTAGGTCAACTGAATTCTATTTTGGATTTAAAATCCACTTTAACCTAATTTGGGCTTAATGGGTTAAGATTGGTCTAATTGGGCCAAATGACCATATTAGTCAAATTAAACCTAATAATTGGTTAATTTATATTTAATAATAATTTTAAAATGATTTTAGATAATTAATTTGAATTGGTTTTAATTTAATTTAGATTTGAATTCAATAGGGTCCATTTAGGCCCATTTAGATCAAATGATCTAATTATCCTAATTAAGGAATATTGGATTTAGATTCATTTGATTCATGTTTAAACATGTTTATTTTATTATTTGGAACCTATGGAATGATTTAATTTGGTCAACATATGGTGGGTTGACCTTTGGCTTGGTGGGTCCCACTTAAGTCAACCATATGTTCAATGGTTAACTTTCATTGGACTTTCATTTCATTTATGTTTATGTCATGGTTTCATGGTTTTATTTGATTTGGTTTGAATTCATTTTAATTTATTTAAATCTCTTTGAATTTTAGGTGCTCTTGAGCTTAAATAGGATGATCATGTTAATCATCTAAATTTCCTTAGTTTAAGCTCAATTGGATCTATATCCTAATTTGAATATGTTTGATTTAGTTTTAGTTTAGTTTTGGTTTGGGTCTACCAAATCCTATTAGGTTAAGTCAAACCCTAGAAGGATGCACTAGATCCTTAAGAGTAGTGTCTTAAGTGTCTAATTAGGATACTTATAATTTAAAGATTAGATGTCCTAATCAGTAGTTTAGAGATGATGTTATCCTCATCTAAAAATAAGGTCAATAATTAGCCATGAGTCACTTTTATCATATTTGACTTGAATGATAATGAGCGCCACAGATGATGATTCCTCAAATGTTGATTCTTGTATAGAGAGGCATCATATTCTTAGCTTGAAAGATGCAATTAAGAGGCTTTCTAGTTTGGAGATCCCATGTTTTATCTTCAGGATGAGCCACAGGCCCTCAAATTCATTACATTGTGGCTCTTCAAAGAGCCTGTGCCAAATAGTGATAGTATTACACCTTCTACTTTTGATTGTTGATTTGGGTAAGCTTTCTAGCATCTACATGGAAACAAACTCTCTATTGGATTTTTTTGCCGCCCTAGGTCTTGAAGCAAAAGAGCTATAGCTTTGGAAATTCTTATGCGGAGATGTTGAGTTTGGAATATTCTCATTACACAATATTCATTAGGAGGTCTTGTCTAATACAATCATTATTGCAGAGACCTCACTTAGCACCACTTCACATTAAGTCTTTGAAGTTCATCAAGATTTTGAGCATAGCCTTAAAGTTTTGATATTCTATCGAAGAGAACTATTCAGAGGACAAATTGAGCTCCTCGACATATCTTCTGAATTGAATGAATTATAGATGAGGAGATAGTATCTATTCGAAAGAAAAGCTATGGTCAGACAAGATATCATAGACATAGAGGAGGACTACTCACAGATAGACGCTCAAGTGACCAAACTTGTGCAGCTTCTTTCTTCATTAGTATATGACCAAGAAGCTACCCTTCAGCATCTCCATGAAGCCAGGCAGAGGCAATCTACTATGGACTATAGGGATCATATATCTTTTATCTATATTAGAGAAATCCAAGCTAAACATTTGAAGCAACAAATTATTTATGTTACTGATATATATGATCAAAGAAATTGATTCGATAGTTTTCAAAAGATTATATGTTTTCTCTTCTCATTATATTATTGCATAAAATCAAAAATAAATAAATAAGAAAAAAAATTAATGAATACATCATGTCCAATCAACATGACACATTCATTGTGGGGCAATTTTGTTTGCAACTAAAAAAGAATAATGAATTGAATATAAATGATAAAAAATTATGCAATTGCAACACCTAAGCGTTGTTGCTGCCTTAAAAATTTTAGGAGCTCAAACCACCCTCGATGGTTGATCGATGAAATGACATAGTGTCATGGTGTTGTGATACTAATGCTAAGGCACTGTCATGAATCCTTAGCTTTTTTAAATCAAGAAAGCCACCATCCCAGCAACAATAACTTCCTAAGGGAACGGGATGGGGGGAATAGTTATGACAGTAAAAAATTACCGCCTTAGAGGAAAATTGCTTATAAAAATGGAGTGCAGTCCCCTATCTTTCAATCTTCTTCTTCCACTGACTCTCTTCAATCTTCTTGCCTTCTTGCACTGACTCTCTTTAGTCTTCTTTCCTTATTGCATTCTTGCTCGAGATGATTTCCACTTTCTACATGCACAATTTCCACTTCTACAAGAATGATCTCTTTTCTACTCTAAGTTAAATATGTTTGAAATGATATTTATTTTATGCAATTTCATCTCTAAAAATTAATTTTAACTAAATTTCCATAATTAATCTTGGATCTGGTGAGAAATAAAAGAGTGCATCTCCATCGATCTTGGATCCAGAGTATAAAGAATGATCCATAAGACTTAAAAATTTTAGAATCTTGATAGCTAAAGATCTCCACCATTGAACGTGGTTTTGGCGTGAGAAGAATACCCTCCCTCTATTGATCTTGGATTCATAATAAGGGAGAAGAGTGCATTTGCAATAAATACATAAAAAATCTAACACTGCCAAGGCATTATGCTGCCAAATTTTAATAAAAATAAAACTATTAAAATTTTCAAGAATTCAATTCAGTACATGCATTCCATCCAACAGCACCAAGGCGTCGAAGAGCCAGGTTCTCAAAAATGATATCTTGAACCCTCTATCTATAGTGCCATGGTGCTAGAAATTGGGTGCCTCCACACAAAGCTATTGGGTTCAGATACAATTCTAATGGCACCAAAGTGCCATCATCTAATGCCGCCACACTAAGCTTTTGGGTACCTCATCTTTTATGCGGCACTGTAGCACCATCTTTTTAGTGCTAAGGTGTCATATCCTCCACCATTGAACTTGGTTCCAATGTGAAATGAAACCCTCCCACCATTGATCTTAGATCTAGAAAAAGAAAGACGAATGCAAATGCATAGAAATATGTAAAAATCTAGCACTGCTAAGGCTTTATGCTGCCAACTGCCAAAAATTTTGAATCTTAGACATTAGTGAAATAGTGTCATGGAGCTGTAGATTGAACACCAAGGCAATATGTCCTCGAGAAAATTAAGCTTAGGATGGCATCTCACAATGCCATGGTGTTGACATCCTAGCATCGAGGGGCTATGTTCTTAAAATTAAAAGCTAAGTTATAATATTAAAGTATTTATATCATAATCTAAATCATATCCTTAGCATAATGGTGCCACAATGGTGTCATATGGTTAGGGCTAAGGTACTGATAAGCTCGTCAACTTGAATAAACTAAGCTAAACAAATACAACATTAAGCACTATAATGCTATGTTTGTAGCATTGTAATGCTGATTCTTTACTTTTTTTAAGATGATACTAAAGTACTAAGCACTTTATGCTATGGCCCCCATTTTGACAGCACCATAGTGCTATCAAGTGCCTAAGCGCTATGTTCCTAGTACCGATGTGCTACCCTAATAAACATATTTTTAGCACTAATGGGCTTAATAAAAATGGATCTGAATCACCAGCATGGGCCCCACCACAATATCAATTGCCTAAGTCAAGTGTTTGAGGATGCTTCATGGGTTAACATAAAAAGCCATATGGTCGTTAATGGCTTTGCTCCTTGAGCCATGAATTATGGAATATATTTAATAAGTAAAAAACCTTTTATTAACTAACATTGACCTAAAATTTAGTACTTTAGATAAATACCACTTTAGGTCGATAAGAATATCTTAGATGACACAACCCATGGCTGCTAATAAGGATTCTTTGGTCATGAACTATTGTCCCTTGCTAAGTAGACAAGGGACCATGACAGCCTAAGATGATGAAATCATGGGATCTTGATTGAGAATGTCATCATATCCTCTAATATATACTTTAAGTTAAGTGATAATCATTTATGCTATATTATGCACACCACTAGACACCAATGCATATCAGAGAGATATGTTTATTTCCAACCTTAATTGAGAGTGATCTCTTACTATGGTAAAAGGGGTAATTAATTATGAAAGCTTGCATTTATAAGAAGTAGAAGCTCACATCTAAATAAACCCTAACATAATGTTAGGGAAAAATCTAGTTGAATATATATCAATTTGCCTCATGAGAAAACATACTCCTACCCATCAAATCAAAGATGGCAGAGAGCATCCTCAAAGGTGATTTTTTTTAGTGATCAGTGGAAGCGAGTGAAGCCTATGTAATCTATGATCCATCTCCAGTCTATTTTACATTGCTTACCCAAGATGAAATGGCATTTTGTCTTGTTTAAGGTCATGCCAAAAATGGTTTCAAAAGCATTTAGTATGCGCATGATTCTTCTTATTGAATTTTTGGATCCATTGCAAAATAGTAAAACATCATCAATAAAGGGCAAATTAGATATGTTAATCTTCCCTTTGGTTTTGTAATTGAGAGATCTATTGGAGTTGTGGTTGGCATCAAGCAATCTAAAAAGATAATCAAAAGTTAGCATAAAAAAGGAAGGGGATAGCGAGTCACCTTGTTTTATGCCTCTTGATGCTTTGAAGAAGCAATGTGCCTCCACATTGATGAGGACAGAGTACTAGCTATAGAAAAGCAGCCTCTTAACCAAGATGCAAAAATCTTCTTTAAATCCTCTAGCTTCCATTGGTGCCATGATGAAATTTAAATTTAATGTGTCAAAAGCTTTTTTTATGTCTAAATTGATGTTTATATTCCCTCCTCTGCATTTCTTATCCAATTCTTGTGTAAGTTCTTATGCTAGCAATATGTTTTCACCTATGTTCCTTCCTTTGACAAACATTTATGTGTTTTAATTTGGAGTCGTAGTGACACCAAGCAAATCTTAGGGGGTACTTATTGAAGTAATCGGGTGCGATATTAAGATATGATATACTATCTCAAAAGATAGAAATATCACCTTACAATAGACTTGATCATCTAATAAGGACTCCTAAAGTTGATGGGTCTACATATATACCAGAGATATTTCTTCTACTTTACATGGAGAAGTAAAGTAGAGTTTATTTTATGTTGGGTTCTTTAGTTCCCTATGGAAGCAAGCTTCCATTGTTAATTATATCTTAGGAAATGGGAATTTCTTAAGAATATTCTCGATTAAAGTAATCAATAAGTATCTCCAAAGATTTAAAAGATAAACTATCAAAGGATTGAGTACTTTTGGAAATTAAGTGGGAAAGTTCAAATAGGAGACTTATTTACAAATTCCAATGGAGAATAAGTAGGAAGCACCCATGATACTAGGAAGCCTAGTGAGTGCTTCAATCTATCCTATGGTAAGGTTTTACATTTTTATAATAAAAAATTTATTTTTATTTAAGTTAGAATCTTATTAGAATGTTAGGGCTTATAATCTAACAACACAAGATTATGGAAATGCCAAAGAAGTGAAGATTGATACTTATAGCTTGAAGAAAATAAGTAGCCTCGAACCTAAATCTAAAATGCTTTAGCATAAGCTTGAAGTATGACTTAAGTCTAATCGAGAAAAAATGGGATATAGTAGTTTACCTTCACAAGAGAGAATAGACGCATCCCAACTCTTCTGGACTTACAACCACCTAGAGTGACTGCTAGCAAACACCTCCTATGCTTCAAAGCTATGTTGGTCAATCTTATGTAGATGCAAGATGGCTAAGCTATTGTTTAATTGGAAAGAAAGCTAGAATCTTAAACTCACTCCTTAAGAGACTAGATCATGATTGGTATGAAAACATGACTTAGACGAATGCAAAATTTACAACTTTTTAAATTATTAAGATATTTATTTTCTGGCCAAGGTTTGGGACAATTATGCCTACATGCATGATGAATTAGAGTTATGGGCCAAATTAGTAAGAAGAGGTGATCTCCACTACAAGGGATTGCCCTCATAGGTCAAGCATATCCCCTATCATGCAAGAGTGGAGACCCTCCTTATTCAAGAAAAAAATAATATTTCATGCATGGTGTGATAACTTACAACACTCAGCTAAGCAGTTCCCAAATCTTTTATTTATCTTGATTATGAACCTAGCCTTTAAGATGATGTTATGAGTTATATTACAATTTAGTTATGAGTTTTTAGTGAGGATAGAAAATTTATTATTTTTCTAAAAAAGCTATCACATCCAGGTCACACATCAAATCATCACATTTTAAGAAACCTATGAAAAGCATACCATCTCTAATGCACAAACTAAACACAATAATCAACATATGAATTTTGTAAAAGAATAAGAGTTCGATGCAGTCAAGTACCACCATACACCTCAAGAAAAGAGAAAAGTTGGGTAGTCGAGCTCTATCCTTATGCAACCCAAATTATAATTAAATTTCTACAATTGTAATAAATACTATGGGGGTCTTGAATCTTGGGCTCTTATTTTCTTCTTTGGATTAGCTTGCTCTAGGCTTCACAGGGCCTCCCAGGTCTTTGACTTTTAGCCACTTCTTATCCTAAATCCCATAGTACTACTCCCAATCCTATTACCAAAATTGCATATTTATTGAAAATGAAACCTAACTACACCTTAGCTAAACAAACACGTAAGACAACCAATTGTATTTCACATATTTGGACTTAGCACCCTGTACTTTGGTAGCCAAGACCACCTATCCTTATGCTTAGGGGCATAAGGAGCTCTTACAAGAAGTAACATTTACATTTACTCATTTTTATGGCGGCCCCTTTAACATAATCCCCTACAGAAAGTATCATTAGGCTATTAGCAACCTAACATCCAGTCTATGCACAAACAATCCTAACATCCTGTCTAAAATATTATATCATAAAACAAAATATAATATCATAACATACACCGGCCTAACCTAAGGATAGATTTGGTGAATTAGCATTCTAATGTGTGTGTTAAGATTTAGTGTGGTGTATCTTGACTAACTATTAAGAGTATGATTATCTAAAGTTTAGAATTATTTAAGTTAAACATTAGGGGAGGATTCACTTAAAATCTTTGAATGAATTGATTAATTTTAAATTACACTTTCTTATTTCATTTAATGCCTACTCAACTTCTACTCATTATGAAAAGAAGGGGTTTGACCCCCTTCATCCCTACCCTAAGTTATTTTCTAAAGGTATATTATTATGATTTTGGTTTCTTTAGTAAACTATTTATAAACATTTTTCTTAAGCCTAAGTTTGGATTAGTCTTAAAGAGTCTTATTCAAACATAAAAAGGCATCTTAGGATTAATAAAATTTAATCACTATTACATGAATAACATTCCACTACATCTTTCCATCATCAATAACATGCACACTTCTTCATTTTTATTGTTCATGATATTTGATTTAATATAAATATTTATACATGCAATATATATTTATGTTTTTGCACACTTTATGGTAATTAAAGCATGAATTTTGGTAGAATAAAAAAATATTTTATTTCATAATTAAGCATACGTAGACATGTATTAGATATTTAAGCAAGTACGTGCCATTGCTAAACTAGGGAAGTGAGATTATCTATCACCTCCTTTGGACTACTTAAAGCCTCGTATTCTCGGGATGTCCAAACTATATAATTGCTAACTTAAAAACATGTAAACATATACACAAGCATAGAAATGAAAATCATGCAAAGGGTATATAAAAGCAAATCTGTTATTCATGTAAAGCAAAGTTTTATCCCAAATTCTAGCATATGCATACACATGAATGAAATTAAGCAAGTACGTGCCTTTATTAAACTAGTGAAGTGAGATTATCTAAGACCTCCTTGGGGCTACTTAAATTCTTGTGTTCCCGGGATGTCTAGACTATATACTTGCCAACATAAATATAAGTAAACATACACATGAACCATAATGACCAAACAATATTTTACCATTTTTAAATTATAATTAAATGTAAACTTTATTGGACTTTTATAGCCAACATTTGCTTCAATTTCACATTCTTACACATCATTAGCTTATAGTTTAGAAAGTAATTTGAGATTTATTAGTGATAATAGCCCCACCATATAATAATATTTCTAATACATGCAACTTAAATGCAACCATATTCTTTTGAGTCTTTTTTTCTTTACGAAAACATAAACATGTAAAATAAAAGGCATGCTCATTTATAATGATTGAAAATAAATAATTAAACATTACCACATAACATATTTAATTACATTAATTCCTAAGGACAATCAAGCCAAATAAATATTTCTTTAGACTAATCAAAGTTCTTATAAGATTTGATTTTGATGTTTGAGTTGTTAAAAAGAGGAGAGATGACGGTTAGTATTTACCCAGTCCCATGTTGGTGATTTGATAGATTTAAGGAAAACACTTAAATGGGTTTTATGGATTGATTAGGTTCAAGCCTTTAAGCACATCATCTTAATTACCCTTCCCTAAACATCTTTAATTTAATTAACAACAAGATCATGAGCCTTCAATGATATGCTTTTGGGAATTTAAAATTTATAATGCACCTAAAAGATTCTAATGCAATTAGGCTCATGCTTAAGACTTAATTAGATTAAAGAAGGAAAGAATCTAAGTTAAGTACTCTTATGATTTTCCAATACCAATGGATAAATCATAATTTCTTTAATGACTTTATGTTATTAAACCCATAAAGGAAAATTAATGGATTATATTTGAATTATCTGAACCAATCATTAATTTTATTTGATTTCTATCTTATCATTAATTTTTTTAATTAATCCCTAATTATTACATATGTTAATTAACCCTCTTAAGAAAATATGTTTGAAAAAATAATTAGGAAAGAGGTCCTAATTATTTCTCCTCGCAATTTCCACTATTCATAATGATTAATTATCATTAATTATTTAATTTTTACTATTCATCCATTTTAATAATTATTTAATTGATTAAAGAGGGTAATCAGGATTAAAATTCCAAATTCTTTAAATTACATGGCAAATAATTTCAAGAAAACTATGGGAGGCAGAGGACATCCAATAAAATCATCCCACTAAATTTGGAATTAAGTAGCCAAGTAATTTAGTCTTAATTAAGGTGCTTAGCCTAAGCTTCAAACTTTAATTAAGCATTATTCATTAGACATAAATTAGAGATTTTATTTTTCTTAAATTCTTCTCTGTCTAACCTCTCCAAAATGAGTTTATTTATATTTTTTTGGATTTTTCAATAATTACTTATAAATTTTTAAAGTTCTGGCCATTTAATTATATTTTAAAGCCTAATTAACCTTTTAAACCATCGACGCAACACAGACGTTAACGCGATAGCGATTTCCATCATCTAACATAGTAGTTAATGCAGTTTCATCAAAGTCATCCGATCTAATATCAGATAGCTGAAATTAATCTCATGATTTCAAAGAGATTAAATCAAAATTTCTAACATGATTAATCATGGTCATCCATTCTAATCATGGAGAATGGATGGCCGGTGATCTGTCATCCCACGAGTGCTAGAAGACGGACACAAACCACCTTCTGTTGCTCGATCCGAGCTCACCGGAGCTCATTTGATGGTAAAATTATCTCCAAAGTGATTAGAGAATGAATCAAAAAAGATTCTATGATGGAGATCACACAAACACACGATTCACTTCAAAAAAGACCAACACCTGGGGGCCAAAGCTATTGTTTAAAACCATGTAGGTTGTCTTATGTAGATGCAAGATAACTAAGCTATTATTTAATTGGGAAGGAAGCTAAAATTTAAAACTCACTCTTTAAGAGACTAGAACATGATTGGTATGAAAAGATGAGTTAGACTAATGCAAGATTTCTAAACTTTTTAAGTTATTTTAACACATTTATTTTTGGGCCAAGGTTTGGGACAATTATGCCTACATGCATAAGCGAAATAATATGGCATGCACTATGTGATAACATGCAACATTCAGCTAAGGGATTCCTAAATTTTTAATTTATCTTGATTATGAACTTAGGCTTTAAGATGAGGTTATGAGCTATATTAAAATTTAGTTATGAGTTTTTAGTAAGGATAGAAAATTTAATTTTACCTTTGAATTTTAAGAAACCTTTGAAAAGCATGCTATCTCTAATGTGCAAACTAAACACAATAACCAACATATTAATTTCATAAAAGAATAAAAAGGTCGCAAGACACCCCAAAAAGAGAAAGATTGGGTTTGCCATACAACCCATATTTCAATTAATTTTTAAAAATGTAATAAATGCTATGGGGGTCATTAATCTTGGGCTCTTCTTTTCTTCTTTATATTAGTTTGCTCCAGTCTACACATGGCCTCCCAGGTCATTCTCTTCTAGCCACTGCTCATCCTAAACCCTATAGCACTACTTCTAATCATATTGCAAAAATTACATATTTATGGAAAATGAAACCTAACTACACTTGCAAAAAAGACATTAGCTAAACAAACATGTAAGATAAGCAATTGTATTCCATATATTTAGACTTAGTACTCTACACTTGGGTTGCTAAGCCCACCTATCCTAATTGGATTATGCTTAGGGGAATAAGCAGTACCTACAAGCAAGAACATTTATATTTACTTATTATTATAGTGGCCCCTTTAACATAATCCCTTACAGAAAGCATCATTTTGATATTAGCAACCTAACATCCAATCTATGCATAAATAATCCTAATATCCAGTCTAAAATGTTACATCATAAAATAAAATATAATACTATAACATACACCATCCTAACCTAAGGCTAGAATTGGTGATTTAGCATTATAACATGTGAGCTAAATTTTAGTGTGGTGTGTCTTGACTAAGCTTTAAGAGTATGATTATCTAAAGTTTATAATTATTTAAGTTAAAATTAGAGGAGGTTTCACTTCAAATCTTTTAATGAATTAATTATTTTTAATTTACACTTTCTTATTTTGTTTAATGCCTAATCAACTTCTAATCATTATAAAGAGAAGAAAGGAGTTTGACCCCCTTCATCCCTACCCTACATTATTTTTTGAAGGTATATTATTATGATTTTGGTTTCTATAGTAAACCATTTATAAACATTTTTATTAAGCCAACAATTCAGTTAGTCTTAAAGAGTGTTATTCAAACATAAAAGTCATCATAGGATTTAATAAAATTGAATCACTACTACATGAATAACATTCCACTACTTCTTTCCATCATTAATAACATACACACTTCTTCATTTTTAATGTTCATGATATTGATTTAGTATACATATTTTTACATGCAGTATATATTTATATTTTTGCACACTTGATGGTAATTAAAACATGAATTTTGTTTGAAAAGAAAATTTCCATTTCATAGTTACCCATATGTAGACATGTATTAGAGATTTAAACAAGTACATGCCATTGTTAAACTAGAGAAGTCAGATTACCTAAGACCTCCTTGCAACCACTTCAAGTCTTGTATTTCTAAGATGTATAGAGTATATACTTGCTAACTTAAATACATGTAAACATATACACAAGCATAGAAATAAAAATATGCAAAGGGTATATAAAAGAAATTTTTTTATTCATGTAAAGCAAAGATTTATCACTAATTCAAGCTTATGAATACACATGAATGAAATTAAGCTAGTACCTACCATTGTTAAACCAGGGAAGTAAGATTATCTAAGACCTCCTTGGGGCTACTTAAAGCCTCATGTTCCTGGGATGTCCAGACTATATACTTACCAACCCAAACATATGTAAACATACACATGAACCATAAAGATAAAATAATCTTTTATTATCTTTAAATTATAGTGAAATGTAAACTTTATTGGACATTTGTAGCCAACATTAGCTTAAATTTTACATTCTTACACATCATTAGCTTATAGTTTTGAAAGTAATTTGGGATTTATTAGTGATAATAGCCACACCATATAATAATATTTATCCAATACATGCAGCTTAAATGCAACCATATTCTTTTGATTCTCTTTTCTTTTTAGATGAGAGATGATATTTAGCATTTACCCCATCCCATGTTGGTGATTTGATAGCTTTAAAGAATGCACTTAAATGGGTTTTATGGATTGATTCGGTTCAATCCATTAAGCACATCAACTTAATTACCCTTCCCTAAACTTCTTTAATTTAATTAACTACTTGATCATGAGCCTTCATTGATATGCTTTTGGGTAAGTAAAATTTGCAATGCACCTAAAAGAATCTAATACAATTAGGCTCATGCTTAAGAGTTAATTAGATTAAAGAAAAAAAAGAATCTAAGTTAAGTACTCTTATAATTTTCCCATACCAATGGGTTAATCATAGTTTCTTTAATGACTTTATGTTATTAAACACATAAAGGGCAATTAATAGATTACGTTTGAATTATCTAGACCAATCATTACTTTTGTTTGATTTCTATCTTATCATTAATTTTCTTAATTAATCCCTAACTATTACATATGTTAATTATCCCTCTTAAGAAAAAAATGTTTAGAAAAATAATTAAGAAAGGGGTCCTAATTTTTTCTCTTCACTATTCCCCCTTTTCACAATGATTAATTATCATTAATTATTTTATTTTTACTATTCATCAATTTTAATAATTACTTAATTGATTAAATAGGGTAATTAGGATTGAAATTCCAAATTCTTTAAATTACATGGCAAATAATTCTAAGAAAATTATGGAAGGCTGAGGACATCCCATAAAATCATACCACAAAATTTGAAATTAATTAGTCATGTGATTTAGCCTTAATTAAGATGATTAGCCTAAACTTCAAACCTTAATTAAGCATTGTTCATTAGACATAAATTAGAGATTTTATTTCTCTTAAATTCTCCTCTTTCCAACCTTTCCAAAATAGGTTTATTTGCATTTTTAAAATTTTTCTACAATTAGTTATGTTTTGTTGAAGTTTTGGCCATTTAATTACATTTTTAAAGCCTAATTAAATTTTTAAATCGTCGGTGCCACACAGACGGTGATGCGGCAGTGCTTTCCATGTGTCACCACAGTATTGGTTACTTAAATCATCAAATGTGGTAGATTAATCCTGTAATTTCAAAGGAATTAAATTAAATTTCTAATATGATTAATCATGGCCGTCCGTTCTAATCACATGGAATGGTTGCCAGGTGATCCATCATCCCACGAGCGTCATAAGACTCCATCGCTTGATCTAAGCTTGTCAAAGCTCATTCAATGGTGATATCGACTCCAAACTGATCAAGGAATGAATCAAAGATGATCCTATGATAGAGATCACACAAAAATATGATTCACTTCAAAAATGACCAACACCTTTGGGCCAAAGCTATGGTTGCTAGATTTTTACCTCGCTTGATCTATAGACCTGTAATCTACTGATAGAGGTAGATTCATCTTGAAGAGATGAAGCTCTATTAAGAAGATCATGAGTTGCCTCCCCGTCGATCACTCTGTGGACCAAACGTCACTGTAAAGCTCACCAAAGTTGGCCTTAGGACATCTTTCGGTGGTCAAATTGCTCAAAAATGATTCATTTTGATTCACTAGAGTGAGGTGAAGGTGTGGGAAGAGAAACTTGGATGGATGGAGCTCTTGTGTTTGATCGGGAGCTGGTCTCGTTGGCAATGGAATGTATGAGGAGCTCAGGGGAAGGTATGAGACTATGTGGAATGCTCTATGAAAGGTTTATACTTAGTTTGAATCCATGGGGAGGAGTATACTCTCCTCCCCAACTAAACCAAGGGCTGGAATTAGTTCAACCTTTGGCAGCCATTTGGCAGGGGTAGGTGGTCGGAGATGGTAGGGGACTACTGTGGTGGTTAGGGGTAAGAGGTTGAGGGAATGTAGTGGGTTGGCATGAGGTGTACACTCTCCCTTAGATGGACCAATGGGTTTCCATGGGTGAACTCTCCCTCTCTTGGCCAAAGGTTATGCCCAACATCTTTCGGTTAGGTTTGGTCAGTGATCCTTTTGTCAAAGAAGAGCCAAAGGTGGTTGTCATGGTGTAAAGGGGTGGAGAACCCATCCAAATGGGGATTTTGTCCCATTTAGGTGGGGCTTTGTTCAATGGGTTTGACCCAAATCGAGTTCACCATGGGTTGGGCCCACTTGGACAAGACCATGGTTATCCAAGGATTAGTCATGCCAAGTTTAGTTGATTTTGGCTCAATTTGACCCATATTGGTCAAATGGGTCCAATTAGGCAAAGTTTACCAATTTGACCAAATTAGGTCAAAATGATGATTTGGGTGAGTTCAGTTGGTCATTTGGAGTGAATGAGTGCAATTGGTTTAATTCAATTTAGGTTAGATTTTAATTTGGCTCATAGGGTTCAATTTGCATCAAATGGGTCATGTTGACCAATTTGACCAAATTTACCAAATTGGCTTGAGCATGAGTTAAGTTTATGTTCAATTGGTCATTGGTGATTGAATGGAATAGTTAATTTGAATTAATTTGAATTATGGAATGAATTGAATCAATTTGACCCTTTAGGTCAAATTGAGCTAAGTGGGCTAATTGGGTTAAGTTGACCAAATTGGATCCAATTGAAGGTTAGATTATGTTTAATATTAAATTAGTGATTGGTTGGAAGCATTGGTTTTAAACAATTTGGTTTAGCATTTGATTTCATTCAATTTGACCCTTTAGGCCAAATTGGGTAAACTTGGGTCAAAGCATCCAATTAGCTTGCTTAGGTTCAATTGATTGTAGTGTAGTATTCAATAATTATTTACAATCATCAATGAAGGAATTAGATGGCTTGATTGGATCTAATGGGAGTTTAATTAGAGTTTGGTTCAATTACCTCTTATGGTCAATTTGGGTCAAGTGACTTCGTCAAGCCAACTTAGACCAATTGGGATTATGGATGGTTGGGGTGTATTCAAAGATAAATTTAAAGTTGATTGTTGGCTTCGATTGTAATTGATTTGGGCTTAATTATGTTTTAGCTCATTTGAACCTTTTAGGTCAAATGGGCTAAGTTGGGTTGGTCACCTTCCTTTGGTTCAATTAGCTTGATTGCAAATATTAAAGTGGCTTAAAATGATCAAATGAATAATTGGAGTGATTGAGAAAATCAATTTGGATTTAGTTTACTTGGATGGGTTTGGATTGACTTATAGGATCTTAGCGGGGTTAACCTGGATTAAAGTCCAAATTAGTTTGGTTTGGAGCTTGGATTAGAAAACCAAATTCAATTAGGATTAATTGAATAAGTTTGAGGTTGGTTTAGCTCCATCTACATGAGCTTAAGTTTGGATGAGTGAATAGGTATGAGTCTTGTTCTAGGTCATAGGATAGGTGAAACTTATTTTCTAAGGTGGACTCTAAACTTAAGGTTATGCCTTCTAATTCTCTAAGCTTAAGTTTTATTGTCCCCTTAATCACTAGAAGTGTCCTAGCACTAAAGAAATCCAAGTGTCTAGAAGATTCCTAGATCTAAGATGAGGAGTATTAATCCTCACTCCAAAAGTGTGGTTAACAATGTTGTTTAGTTTTTGTAGTGAGTTCTAGTAGGTGTAGTTGAAGGCAAATGGAAAGGATTTTGCTAATGATAGATGTAAGGCTTATAGGCCTAAAATTTTCCCAATTATATTTATTATTGGATTTAGGAATGAGAGTGATGGTGGAGGAGCTAAAGTATTTAAGCATATCTTGTCCTATAAAATATGCATGTATAGTCAAGATTGCATCTATCTTAATCCAATGCCATAAATATTGATAGAAAAGGGCTACAGCTTTGGAACCACTAAGAGAATCAAGACTTCTCTTAATTTTATCTTCCATAGGGATATATTCAAGGCCAAGTTGATTTACTTTGGCTTTCTTGGTACTAAGCAAATCCTCTAAAAATAGATTTAAATTTACCTCTTACTCTTGAAATATTGATTAAAGTCGTTAATTTCATTCTCTATGATATCTTCCTTATTGTGATTTTGATGATGGCTTTATGCTCCGTCTTTCTTTTATGCAAGAATGATAGAATTTTGTGTTTCTATCTCCCTCTTCGAGATTGACTATTGTAGCTTTTTGTGATAAAAAGTCTTCTTTCATGGCAATCAAGTTATTAAGGGTTACTTGGGCTTGATTCATTGATGCAAATGTTCCACGTAAAGTAACCCTTTGCTTATTGGCCTCAACTTGTTGGTGAATGTCACCAAATACATTCCAATTCTATTTTTTTGAGAGTTGAGGTTAAATTCTTGTGTAATTGCCAAAGTCTAATCCAATGGTCGAATGTGTTTTATTTACATGCATCTTCGAGACAATTGATAAATAGGTCATGTTTTGTCCATATATTCTAGAATCTGAAAACTTTTTAGAAGGTTTAGGGAGGAAGTCAACAGATAAAAGGAGGGGAGCATGGTTAGAGCATTTTCTATTCAAGTGACTTATTGCAGAATAGTGAAAGTTGCTAAACCAATTTGCATTAATCAGGATTCGATCTAGCCATTCATAGGTTTTACCTCTATTCCAAGTGTATGGAGAGCCATTGAATCTAGAATCAATAAGTTGTGCCTCTGTTATATAATTATCAAATTTCCTCATTTTTATTTCATTGGGTTTTCTACCACTTTCTTTCTCATTTGAGTTTGTTATCATGTTGAAATCACCTCCCACAAGCTAGCTATGTTGATAATTATGGCTAATGGCAATGATTTTCGTCCAATGGTCATTTCTTTATTCTCTAAAGCAGGAAGCATATATAATGGTTGCTTGAAAGTTGTAGTTGTTGTAATTGATGTGAACAAGGATGAATTGAGGGTTGTCCATAATGATATCTGATTGCATAAGACTTTCAAAAAAAAGATTTTATTGTTGTAGTTTTGAAATATGTTGTAGTTGTTGAACTTCCTTTTGATTTTCTTTATATTATGGTTCTAAAATTGTAAAAAACATGATGATTGTGACTCATAATTCAACTCTTAATATATTACAAGCATTAAGCTTAGAATGCCTCTAATTTTCCAATTCATAAAGTTAGTCATGTTTGAAGTAGTTAGAGCCCCTAGAGGCTCTAGTACCAATCCTATCATCCCAATTAGCTAGAATTCTAACAATAGATACCTTTGCTATAGAGGAAGTTGTATTTATGTTTGTGTTCCTTAGCTCCCTTATTCCTTTATGCTTGTTCCTTTTAGATTTATATATTAACTAGTCATCCTCTATGTCTTATATAGTTTGATTTAGTTTCTCATAATGAGAGGTGTGTTGTTTAAGTATAGGGACTAGTACATCATTAGGATGAGTCTGTTGAGGTTGAAAACTAAATTATTCTATATTAATAGGTTGTAAAACTATTTCCTGTTCAAATTCTGGTGGTGTGTGAGTAAGGGTTCTTTCCCAGTGTGTCTTATCAGATAATTTGTAGTGTTTATATGGTCTGCTACTTCAATCTCTAAGGTTTATTGATTTTGGAGCTGTATATCCTGAATTTTCCCATTCAGTTGGTATCCAGGATAGTTTTGGATCTTTAATGTGTTTGGATTGTGTTGTGTTGTTATCCATCTCATTCCTACAAGGGAGATTTGAGAGCTCGTTTACAATTCCATCATCCTTCCCACTAGTTTTGGGATTAGTAATGAAATAGTTCTCAAGGAGATGTCAAAACATTCTGCATTTAGGATAATAGTGTGGCTTTTGTTCAATAATTACCTATTGCTAGTATTCATTAGTTGGTGTACCAACACATATTTCTTCTACATGTGGTGTTATTATATCCATTTCCATAAGAACCCGAGTAGCAAAGGGTCTTGTGAGAATGAAGGTGGGCGAATCAAGTTTGAGGGGTTTGCCAAAGTTTGCAGCTAAAGAGTACAAAATTTGCTTATTAAAGACATAAAGTTTCAAGCTTAGAAACTTGATCCAAATGGGGATAATGGGTGATTCTATGTTGTAATCAAAGTAGGGATCCATTTGAGTATTTTTATAGGTACATTGTCAAGGTGGTAAAGTTATTTTGTGAAGATCTTTGCATAATCCTCCTCATGACTAAGTCTAATAGTTATGTGCCTTCCATTAAGTAGCCGAACATCCCATTCGCCAAGAAGCCTTAGCTCATCAAAGTGTTCATGTATTGTGTCCATCTTGGGGTGTTTGTAAGTAAATGCCAACCAAAGTGAATCTGAGAGGTTCTGCTAATTGGGCAGATTCAGATTTGGTAAGGAAGAGGGCTGGTTTGTCATTTTTACAATTTGCTTTTTTGAGGAAGCCATTATCACCACCTTTTACAAATTTATTATGGTATGATTGTAAAAAATTAGCTGAATGGAAGGATCATTTGGGTCAATGGAGGGAATGTTGTTTGAAAGAGCGCCAGTGTAGGATAGTCTTTCCATGGAGAATAGACTAATGGAATAGTAGATTGTGAATAGTTCCCTAGAGAAGGGGAGAGCATACCTGGCAGGGATGGGGCAATGTCATCATTCTTTCAACATTCTTACACATACGCACATATGAATATATATGGATATAAGGATAAATTTATAAAGATTTTAAGGTGCTTTGACATACAAGTGAAAATAATTTAGCCTTACTATGTATTTCACTTTAAATCTCAAGGTACATGTCATTGTTACACTTGATATTAAGACCTCCTTCGAACCAGTATCCCTATGACCTCGAGTTTTCAAACTATACACCTTTCAAAATTATAATTCATAAATATAGGATTTAAAATTAAATTTTTATTATTTATAATAATTTATATTTAGACTAATAATAATTTTAATTTAATAAAGAAAATAATCTAAGATTTATTAGTGATAATAGCCACACTATTAATCCAAAACATGAAATTAAATAAAACCTTTTATTGATTTTTGAAATATGAATGCATAAAATATATGGAATACAAATTTACAAATGATTGAAGCAAAGTAGATAAACACACCAAATGACTTATTTGGAATTATTAACTCTTAATATCATTCACATAAAAATAATCACACTTGAGCCTAATCAAATTAATTAAGGGTTGACTTTGAAATTTGAGTTATTTAATCTTAATGAGAAGAGAAAATCATTAAGGTTAACCATAACCCACTTCTATTTATTAACTGCTTTAAAATTGACTTAGTGACTCCTATGAATTAATTAAAGATTAATTAATTAAGCTGAAAAGAGTCCATAAATTCAATTAAGCCTTAAAATTATGCCCAAAAAAATCATGAAAATAATATTGGTGATGCATAAACACGAAACAAAGATGCCCTAAAAGTTCTAATGCAATTGGGCTAATAATTAGTGCTTAATTAAAGAAATGGGGAGAATCCAAAATCATCAATTACACTCAAAAGACTCCAAACTAATTAAGTATTTTGATTTCATTAAAAACCTCTTTGTTAGCTATGCACAAAGAGAGGTTAGTTAGAATTTTTGGAGATCTACACTAATTACCATAAAATTTCTAAGCTCTAAGATAATTAAAAATTTAATTAATAAATAAAATCTCTTTTAGGTGATTTTGAGAAATAAGTCAAGACTAGAGGTCCTAATTAATTTATGTAATTTTTTATTTATTATTTGATTTAAATTAATCTAGAATTTGGAAATTCTATAATTATTGATCCAAAAGTCATTTGACTTTTAAATTTTTTTGGTAAGTGTGGTTCCTTACTACTTTAATTTCCATAAATTTTTATCTTAATTAAAAATATATTTTATGACTAACTATGATTTTGATGTTTTCAATAAAAGTTAAATTAAGCCTAAAGTATTAAAAATTAATTAGGGATTTTTATTTTCTTTAATTTCTCTCTAGAAGATAAATTCATAAAGGGTTTATTTAGAATTTTCAAATTTTTGAATAATTTACTATGATTTTTTAAGGATCAAATCAATTAATTGAATTAATTAATTCAATTAATTGCCTAATTATTTTATTTTTAAAGATGATAAAGTTTTACTTAGGTTTAATATTTTATTAAAGTCTACTAATGTGTATTATGATGTCTCTAATTGATTATATAAATTATTTCAATTTTCTTAATTTATTATTTTTTTTCTAAATTAAGGTTGAAAGTTTCACATCTTTTAATTTAGGTACTAATAAATCCTAAGAATTTCATCTAAGGTGTATTTTGACTATAATTTTACTTCTCCAAAGTCTTAAATTAAATGGATTGATATTCTATGCTTTATTAGGGTTTAACTAATTTTAACTAAGCTTGAATTAAGCTAAAATTGCCTAATGAAAATTAGAGATTTTACATTTAATAGATTCCTCTCACTTAGACGATTCTATAGAACCCTTATTTATATTTTTTAATTGTATATTTTATTTTCTCTGAATTTCTAAAGTTTTTAGTAATTTTCTACATTTTCAAATCCAAAAAATTAGATTTTCTTCTTTAAAGGAATCAGCACCACATGACACTGACGAGATGCCACTTTACACTTAAGATCCACGTGGATCCCATGTTAATTTGGTGGTAGGGACACAATTTCATCTAAACCATCCAATCAAACATCGAATGGCTCTCAAACAAGCCATGATTTTCTTAAGGGATTTAATCAATTATCAAACTAAATCATAGCTGTTCATTCCAACTTGAAGGATCAAATGGCTATGATTTCATCTTCTTCATCCACGGTGATGACAGAGCACTGTCTTCTTTTCGTGGATAATCGCCGACAATCCCCATAATGAAATTATGAGATTTCAATTGCAAAATGATTAGCACATGATTTCAAAGGCATTTATATGGTTTGGACAATCCTAAAACTAGTTTCATTTCATAAATGACCAACATAAAGTTAGAGGGAGGTTAGTTTTGGCCAAACCTCATCAGTGTGGGGTCTCGGTAGTGGTTTGAGTTTTGAAAATGTTCAAGAGAGTTGGACAAAGCTTTTGAAAGAAGAATCATGCTCTACTTACCTCTAAATCAACATGGAGACTAACATCCTCTGTTGCTCAATAGAGTTTGGTGTTGGGAATGATTGGGGGGGATTGGGAGGAGGGGGAAGGTGTGCTTGTGTTCGATATCACTCGGGGAAAGTGTTGGAATCAAAGAAAACCTTGAATTCAACCTCTCCTTAGGTTTTTAAAGTCGACTGAGAGGTCTCCATATTAGCTATCCATGGTGGTATCCAGCCATGGAAATTTGAAACCCATAATGGCTCTGAAGGCAATTAAGTGGTCTAAGTCGGCACTCAAATCACTTAATAGCATATATGGGTAAAATTGTGATGTATGGGAGTGGTTAGATCGATTTTGGATTCCCCCATTTTATGGAATATTTTCTCCTTATATTGATTAGAACCTCCTTAAACCTTTACATTAGCTGGTAGCCACTTTGGGTTCATCTTAGTATGATTCTAAGTGAATCAAAATGTAATTAGTTTGAGTTTGGGCTTAAACATCTAGGTTTGATCCATTAGCCTTGATTAAATTGATTTGAGTTAATTTCATTGCTTGATTAAAGTGAGGTAATTTGGATTCAATTGAGTCAAATAAGTAATTTGATTCAATTAAAGTGCATTTAACTCCAATCATATTGGATTAAGTGGTTAAAATAGTTTGGAGCAATTAATTCCAATTTGTTTAAGGTTGATTTTGACTTTGACCTAATTGACCTAAATTGGGCTATTTGGGCCAAGTTGAATTCACTTGGGTCAAATGATGAAATTGATCAAATTAAATTCAATGGTTTATTGAATTGTACTTAATTATGATTTTAAAATGATTTTGGATATTGATTTGAATTAATTTTAATTTACTTTGAATTAAAATTCAATAAGATTAAACTAGTTTTAATTGGATTAAGATGTAATCAACCCATTTAAGATTTCATTGGTTTTAGATTTATTTAGATTAATGTTTTCACATGTTCATTTGATAATTCTATGTCTTTAGAATGATTTAATTTGGTCAAATTTTGGTGAATTGTTCTTTACCTTGGTGGGGTCCACATAGGTCAATTTTATGTCAAATGACATGATTAATCATTTTGGACCTCATTTAGATTTATTTTTAGGTTTATGTATATTCATGTATTGACTTTATGCTTTTTGTTTGATTTGGTTTTAATTTTTTTTAGGTTTAGGTAATTTTGAGCTTAGGTAAATTAATTGAGTTGACCACCCCAATTACCTTGGTTCATGCTTAATTAGATTTTAGATTTCAATTAAAATATTATTTGTTTTAATCATTTGCTTAAATTTAATTTTGGTTTGAGTTCATCTAATCCTATTGGTTAGGTCAAATCCTAGAAAGATTCATTCGATCACTAAGTATATTATCCTAAGTGCCTAATCTGGAGGCTCCTAATCTAAGATTAGGTGCCCTAATTACTAAGGTTAGATATGTCATTAATCTCATCCAAAAATGAGGCCAATAGCCAATTCTCAGTGAGTCTGCCTTTTTCGCACTTATAGTTAAACAAATAAATTTATTCTAGAAAGGAGAAGTGAAGTACCATGCATCTTGATGGAGTTCTACAACAATAATATCTCAGCCCTCATAGCGACGAAGTTGCATTAGTACTCCTCCTCTAAGGACTACCTTCACTGCAGCTCTAGCTCTATTTGTTCTTGTAGCTCACCCATGTCTCGATGAGATGAGTCTAGAACCTCCCGTTAGAAGGCAACCTCCCCTCATGGACTCCCAATCTCAGAGTAGTCAGTGAATACTAGCAGTTCCTTCTCATCATTCCCCATTCGATCGATAAAATCACACTTTATAGACTTGTCGCTATCTCCATGAGTAGGAGAAGGGAAGATGGCCATCATTTCTCTGATGCCGATGAAACTGAAGCTAGTCTCAATGACAAGTACATCGATGGTCACCCCTTGTAAAGGAGAGATCTCCAATAAATCAACTTGTGGTGCCAATTAGGTCGATGGCAAAGTTGGAGTCATTGTTAGTCAATAAGAAAAGAATTCATCAAAAATTAAGAATATAATTTTAATAAGAGGATTTACTATCGGTCCCAACCCTTCAGAAGGGAAGCCAACTTACGAGTAAATGGAATTCCTCTCTACTCAAAAAATGGCCTAGCAAAACATATTTAAGGTGAATAGCCAAAGTATTAATTATTATTGTGGAGACAAAGTAAATCAACTCAAGGAATCGATTAAAGTTATCAAGTGTGAAGGTTGATCATTGACATAGTCAGGTTGAGGACTATAAACCAAACATTTTTTAGAAGGCAACCCAAGTTATGTGTGTGCCTTTATGGATGAATTACTATTTCATTGTGTTCAATTTTTCTAGGTTTTAGTTTAGTAAAAAATTTTAAAAAGTTATTGGAAAGTCAATCATTGCACCGAAGCACTAAATTTATAGTGTCACAATGTCATGCTTAAAAGTTTCAAGAGTTCACACTATAGCGCTATTGCACTAAAGATTAATTATTATAGTTATGTTAGTAATGTATGCGAATATGCCATAGCGCCTAGGCATTATGGTCAAGCTAAAAGTGGGTCTGATTAAATTAAAGAGGAAACAATAGAATCAAATTAATAGCTAGACCAGTGCCACTGTGTTGTTGACCAATACCACAACACTCCATAAATTTTGTCATAAAACTTTTTGTAAAAAATTATAACTGATGGTTCATAGATAGTGTCCATAACTAGCCTTTTTTACTAGTGGTTAGAATTGATGACCATTGATTAGCACCTAAGGGATGCATTAGTAGCACCATGGATCTACCTTATGAACTCATAAATAGTAAACCAAGCACCTAGCTGCTACACTTGCAGCAACATGGCAGTGGATATCTTTATAAATTGGGTTCCTTAGACAAATTTCATTTCCAACCTTACTCATGACTTTAAAATTAAAAAACTTTAGTGAGATCATTTTTTATTTTACCATAGTTTTCTCCTCCTTCTAAAGAGAAATCATGCCTATAAAGATTCTCCAGAAGAAGATGAGAGGATGATCTTATGATTCTAAATGGTTCGTGAGTGCAGAGGCTGAAGAGAGGTATCACACCTCTATAATCTATCAAAACTTAATTTAGGAGAGAGGATTCTACAATCCTAGTGGGAGCACAGAGTGAATCATTACAAAAAAGGGTTGGGTACATTTTGCATACAACTCAAAACCTTGTGTAGTTCCTATGGTGAGGGAATTCTTCACCAATGGGAAGGAGCACATAGATAATAAAGTCTTCATCTGAGCAGAATGGGTATGTCTTGATAGTGTTACTACTATTTAAATTTATAAATTAAATATGATGAATATCTTACTTATTATAATGATCATTCTGATTTGATGAAATCCTTAGATTCCTTACTGTTAGGAATGTTAATATTCATTGAAAATAGCTGGAGTAAAAAATCATCATTTTTCTTACCACTAGAATGAACAATAAGGCTAAGACTTGACATTATTTCATATCAACCAAGTTGATACCCAGTAGGAGTATTAGTGAGGTAACTAGGGATAAATCTATTTTGAATTATGCAATTCAAAAAGATTTGTCTATTGATCTAAGTAATGTCATTTATAATTCAATTTGTAATATGATTAAGAGTTGCACTACAGTGAGTTCGACAATCCCTCTTTGATTCATAATCTCTCTTTCAGTTGGTGAGGTGGGAAATCATGATGAGGAGGTATTGAAGAAGAAGAAGAAGAAGAAGAAGAAGAAGAAGAAGAAGAAGAAGAAGAAGAAGAAGAAGAAGGGAGGAGGAGGAGGAGGAGGGAGAGGATTAAAAAATTTTCTTCTTCTTTTTTGTGTTCTTGGTTTGGTTTTTTTTTTTTTTTTGTTATTGTTGTTTTGTTGTTCTTTTGCTTTATTGTTTTTTGTGTGTTAGAAAAAATTTTTATGTTGTAAAATTTTTTTATGTTGTAAAATTTTTTTTATAATTTATTATTAAATTTTATTTATTGTAACTTTCAATTTTTTTATTATTATTTTTTGTATCCAATGCCGCAGTGCTGCATTTGAAGCGCCATGGTGCTAACCCCTATTATGAACTATAGCAATGTTATTAAATATATTTTGATGCCTCAAATTCACTTGTTAATGTTCTAATGTATTTTGATATAGTCTTCTTGAAACTTGAGGAGATAGTTGATAAATAAATTTTTATTGTGGAGTTAAAACTAATAGAAGAATATTTTATCTTGAAAATAAAGAATTTATATTTAAATTTATTTAATCAAAAATAGGATTTACACTATTAATAACCAAATTATCTTTTAAAAATTAGTAATTTTTCTTAAGTTTAAGATTTTCTTGAGTACACACATCATACATAGAAGATTCTTAATGACCTTAGTGAATTAATATTAAAATAAATAAGAATCTTTATAATAGTAAATAACATAATCAAGATTATTATTGATTGAAAATTTTTTGATTTATTTAATGTAATAAATTCATTTGAATTGACATAAAATGATAAGGTATAAATATCTTTGATCATAAGTTACAAGGCCAATATGTTGAACTTCTTATAAAAATATAAAGAAGGTATCTCTTGATGCTAAGTATCATGATTGCACTTAAAATCTATTACAATTCAATGAGATTATTACATACTAAATCTATAATTTCAATTGAGAAAATAAAGTTATGAATATTTCAGTAACAAATGATGACTATTTATTAAAAATCAATTCATTAAGATTCATGAGGATTAACTAAGATATTATGCACTAAGGAATCTTGAATCAATAAAAATATTTATTGTAAATAGGAATTTAGGATATTATAGTTTGATGATTAAGGAATGATAAATAAAATTCAAATTGTAAATTAAATTTTTATTTAAAATTATTACTTGATTTTTTTAATTTTAAAAAAATTTATTATCAGCTAACTCAAGGAATGATGCTTATATATATATATATATATATATCAAATTACTTGAAGATAGGTGAGAGCTTGAGTTTGGGCGTGTTTAACAAGTGTAATTGTGTAGTAAAATTTTTATATTTAAATCATATATTTATGCTAATTTTGTGTTTAAATAAGTTATCTATATTTTGGTATTGTTTTAAGAAAATTATAAATAAATAAATAAAATGGCAAAAATTAGAGTCTATCGCATAAGCAACGTCACAACATTGAATAAGACCTATTTTGTAGCAATGAATAGAAAGGCCAACAACTCGGCATTGTATCAGCAGCACCATGACACTAGAACAAGATCAAAATTTGAGCCAAAAGATAGAAAAATTAGTGCCTTAGCACTAGATTCTTAGTGTCGCAGCATTGAGGACTTAGAAAATCTTCCTAGGGGAATCCAGCAATTATGCACATAGAGTGTCTAAGCATCACAAACACAGTGCCATAGTGCTTGGGAGACCAAGAATGAAGCAAAAGATAAAAGACCCAGTGTTGCAGCAATATTAAGCAACATCGTAGTGCTATACTTAACACTTAGGCACCAACTTCGTAGTGCGGCGACACGATGACCAGACAGATGCAGTTTTAGTAGTTTTGATATTGTTGACCTCACTTTTGGAGTGAGTTCTCAATCGCATCATCAAAGATCTAAGACTCTCCTAAACATTAAGACTTCCTTAATCATAAGACACTTCTAGCAATTAGGTGAACACCCAACCTAAGCCTAGAGACTTAGAAGGGTTGATCATAGGATTAGGCTATGCCTTAGGACTTAGGGAGATCCACCTACCCTATAGCCTAAGCCCAATCCATGTTCACCTTCTTAAGCCATAAACAAATCTCAAATTCAATTCAAATACCAAATCCAAATCAAAATCTAAATTCCAAGCCAAATGATTGAAGCTCATGATCAAATCCAAACTCAAAGTCAACCCAAGCCTTACGATTTTATTTTGTGGACTTAACCTTAGCCAAAATTCAAATCAATCCAAACTCAATTGATTTTTTTTCTTAAATATCAATTCAACCATTCAATCAATCCATCAAACGTACAATCAAACCCAAATTTAAAAACCAAATGATTGAAGCCCATGATCAAATCCAAACTTGAAATCCTTCTTAAGTCCTTTGAATCAATTTCATGAACTTGGCCAAAATCTCACCCAAATCAATCCAAAATTAATTAATTTTCTCATAATCAATTTATATATTCAATCATCTTCCTAAATATAAATCAAATCTACATTTAAAAGATCTAAAGTAAATCAAATTAAATTAAGATCCAAATTTAAGCCATATGACCTACCTTCATGAGCTTAGTCAAAATTCCATCCAAATCATGTCAAACTCAATTGATTTTCTCAAATAAATTATATTTTCAATTATCTTCACAAATATAAATAAAATATACATGTAAATCATCAAAGCTAAATCAAACTAAATTAAAATCCAAACCTAAGCCACATGACCCAACTCTATGGACTTAGCCAAATTCCTTCATTCTGAAATCCAAATTCAATTGATTTTCTCATGAATCAATCATTCCTTCAATTATCATCCCAATATATAAATAAAATCTGCAATCATCAAGCCAAACTAAATCAACCCAAGTCAAACCTAACCTAACCCATTTTACTTGAAATATTCAAATGAACCTAAACTAATCCCAACCCAAATCAATTGCAATTGAATTTATACATCAATCCCAAATTCATAAATAAACTCAACTAAATCAAACCAACTAAACCCAATTGGTCCACTTGACCCAAAGTAGCCAATTTGACTTATTTGAGCCAAGTTCCTATCCTACCCAAATTAGATTGACCCAAGCCTACTTAAACCTCCAATCATGATTGTTAATCATCCTAGGTTGATCAATTGTCATAAATTACATCAAACCAAGTCAACTTGGTCCTTTGACCTAGTCAACCTTCCTAACTCATATGAACATAAACGAGTCAAATTGCAACCTAAGCCCAATCCCTTGAAACCAATGATTCATACCAACTCAAAATTAATATTTGAACATAACTTGACTTTCAATTGAGCCAAACCAAACCCAATTGGCCCTCTTGACCCAAATTGACCTAAAAGACCAAATTGGGTCAAATCAAATAATAAATCCAAATTGACAAATTCAATGGCTCAAGTTCATTCCAAATTGATTGTTGAACTTGACCAAATCCATGATTAGACCCAATTGACCCAATCGAACCCAATTGACCTACTTAGTCCAAATTGACCTAAAGGGTCAAATTGGCCTAAATGAAAACCAAATCCAAATTAAATGAAACCAAAGCCTACAATCATCTTCAATTGGACAACCAAACCCAAACCAACACCTAACCCAAGCCAATTTCGCCAATGTGATCAAATTGGTCAACTTAACCCATTTGACCCATTTAAATTCAAATGAGTCAAAACTAAATTTAAGCTAAATCAAACCAAACCAATGACACCAATACATCCCAAATGATCATATGAACTTGACCCAACCATTGGTTTGACCCAATATGACCAATTTGTCAACTTGACCCAACCTAACCTAATTTTACCTTTTTGAGTCAAATTGAGCTAAACCTAACCAAATTAACTCCAAATCACTTGAAATTTGGGATAACCCACTTTTGACTCTTTTCAAATATTCTGAAGTCAAATCCATTACCAAATAAACATTCTACCCTTGGCTCAAGGGTATCACATGAGACAAATCACCCATGCAAGTGGTCATTTCCATTCCTTGGCCACTTAACACCCTCTCAATGGTCAACTTAGGCACTAATGACACTACCTAACTTAACCCAAGGGGTGTTTGGGTTGACCATGACCCATGGGAGGTGAAATCATCTCACCTTTCCCATTGGTGCACATGGAAACCCAAGGACACCCAGTAATCCCTCTTGGCAGCCACCTCTCAAGCTTTGGCCAACCAAACTGAGCCACCTAGGATGATTCTCTATCATTCTTAACCACCACCGGTGGTCAAACATCCACTAGAATCCAAATTCAATCTGATCGTTTGATCAAGGGAAGGAGGGGGTATACCCACCTCCAATACATTCCAAACTGAACACTTGAGCATTAAGAGAACCCTAGCACCCCAAGGAGACCATCCCAGAGCTATTCCCAAGCTCCCCATTGCTAGTTTCATCCCACCTGAAATAGAGCATCCCTCCTTTGATACCAACTTGCTCAAACCTCCATAGAAATCAAACTAACTTTGCACACAGCATCCCCACACTCCATCAAGCAAGAACGCGTCACCTTCCGAGCCCTTCAACCATCGGACATAGGACTTCGATTAATATCGGCCTCCCAAGCTTCGGGTGTTGGTCTTCTGAGCAAACTAAATCAAATCAAGGCTCATGCTAATCAGAGAGCTTCATCTCCACTAGACGAAGCTCCCTCAATCGAATTTTCCACCAGTCTTGAGCTCCCATGAGGTATGCCATTAAAATTGAGCTTTGGGTGAAAATAAGTTGAAGCTTTTTGAAGAAAATGTCCATCTCGTGTGATCTTGATTGTTGGATCCCCTCCAATCGATGTCATGAAGGTGTGGGATCAGTTTAGAGTTGATCTGAGCTCGGGTGAGCTTAAATCACACGAGCAATGGCTGATAGACTCTATTCTCCCTCGCTCGTGTGATGATAGATCACGCGTCATCCATTCTACATGATCAGAATGGATGATCGTAATTAGATCCAATAGATCGATCTGATTTAATCTTCCTAAGCCATGGGATTTATCATAGCCGTCCGATCTTAGATCGGACGGTGGATGAGAAAGCGCATCCGCCGCAGCCACATAGGTGCTTCATCGTATAAGTTTTAAGTAGCAAATCCTGCATAACTGCATCAGCACACCACATGGCACCAATGGGATTAGGCTATAATTAAGCTTAATTAATTATTTTTAATGGCTAAAACTTCTAAAAATCATAACAAATCATAGATAATAAAAAAATTATAAATAAATACACATTTTAAAGGTACTTCAGAGGAGAATTAATTTAAAATGATCTTAATTAATTTTAAATAATAATTAAGACTTAATTAAGATTTAATTACAAAGTTAATTAGCTTAATTACTCCTTAATTACTTGAGCAATTAATCCTAAACTTTGTGGGTTAATTTATTGGGATGACCTCTGCCTCCCATAATTTTCTTGGGATTTATTGCTTACTTAATCATGAAAATTAACTAATTGAACCCTAATTACTCTTTTGAGTTAATTAATGATTAATTAATCCCATGAACAGTAACAAATCATTTAATTAAGTTTATTAATCATTGTTCAACAGTGAATGAACTAATGGAATAGAGTTAAGACTTCTTTCGTAGCCCCTCTCCCTAAGTTCAATCCATTAATTAATATAAAATCAATTAAGATTTAATTAATTAATCAAATCACTGAATTAGTTAAATTGAAATCATAATCATATTAAATTAAAATAATTAAATCATGGGGTGGATCTTTAGGTGTTTAATAAACTAAAATAGTTTAATGAAATTATGGTTAGCCCACATGTGTGAGAAAATCATAAGAGTACTTAATTAAGTTTCTTAACTTAATTAACCATTAATTATGAGTCAATTGCATTAGGATCCTTTTATTTCTTAAGATCATTGCTAATTTAATTTTCAACTCATGTACATATCATGTTGACTCATAATTATTTGGATAATTATATTAAGGTAACATAGGAAAGGGTTAATTAATGTATTTAATGCATACTATAACTTAATTAAGTCATAAAATTAACTTAATTACATTTCATTAAATAAAATTAATTAACAAACAAAGGGAATGGGTTAGGATCAGCAAAACTCTCCCTCACATCTTTTAATCAAATCCAAATATGAAATTAAAAATGATATTAAGAAAGCTTTGGTTTACTTTAAATGGTTTTATCTAATATGATTATTTTTAGGATTAATTTGATTGAATGAAATCATGTGTTTATGTTTATTTATTCCTTTCCAATCATGTCAAATATTGTATGTCATTTGAAATCATACATTCACCTTTTCAAAATTAATTAAATCAAATGATTTCTTTTATGTAAGCTTGCATGTTTTGATTTAATTTAATATATATGTCGCTATTCTCACTATTAAATCCAAATATATTTTTCAAAAGCTTATAAATGAATAATAATATGTGTTGTGATGCTAGCCATAAAAACATAAGAAATGCATGTGCTTATACCTTAAGTGTAAGAATGTTGAGTTCTCTTTCCTCTATTCATGTGTTGATTTATATAAGATTGAATGGTAATGGGTATATAGTATGGACATCCTAGAACACGAGGCTTTAGTTAGCCCTAATGAGGTCATTTGATTACCTCACTTCCCTGGTTTAAGAATGGCACGTACCCATCTAATTTCATTCTTATGTATTTCAATATTAGAATTTGGATAGAGCTTTAATTCATATACATAAATGATTCAATCAAACAAAAATATAATCTTTGCATGATTTTCATTCTCTTAGTTATTTATACATTCATACGTAAGTAAACAAACAAGTTTATAATACATTCATATGTATCTAAATAAACAAGTTTATAGTCTGAACATCCTGAAACATGAGGCTTTAAGTAGCCCCAAGGAGGTCATTTGATTATTTCACTTCCCTGGTTTAATAATGGAACATACTTATTTATTTTTCATACATGTGTGTGTACATGTGATTAAAGAATGAGAATCCCTCTTTTATATTAAAAATGCATGCATCCATAAGTATTCAAGTGACTAAATTATTTAATCATGTGGTTTGGAAATTTCTTTACTATGTTCATGTATGAAAATGGGTATATAGTCTGGGCATCCCGGGAACATGAGCCTTTAAGTAGCCCCAAGGAGGTCATTTGATTACTCACTTCCCTAGTTTAATAATGACAAGTACCTGTTTAATTTCATTCTTCTGTACTTTTATATAAGAATTTTTATAGAGCTTTAAATTTACACATATTAAATAACTCAATCAATAAAAATATAAATTTCAAATGTACACATACATTCATCATTTAAGTGTGCTAAAATATGTTGCATGTATAGATACACTTAGGATTTAATCACATGCATGTTATGTGTGGTGGAAAGGAATGGTTTAATATATGTCATGTGGTAGTAGTTCAATCAAGTTAATCTTAAGATGCCTTTCATATTGAATAGGATCATTTAAGGTGAACCTAAACTTAGGATTTATTAAAAAATTTAATAAGCCATTCACTAAAGAGAACTAAATCAAATTAACATGCTTTAGAAAGTGGCTTAAGATAAGGATGAAAGAGGGCAATCCTTTTTATTCTCTTTATAACACTTAGTTGCTAAGTGTAATCATATGAAATAAAAGAAAACACAAATTAAAATTTTCATATCAATTAAAAAACTTCAAGTGAAACCAACCTTTCATCTTAAATTGAACCTTTCCAAACTTAGAAATTACAACTCTAATGCCTAGCAAGACATACCACACAAAGCCTTAACACACACATTAGGACTAAGTCACAACAACTAGCTCTATGTTAGGGCGATGCATGATGTGAGGTATGTTTTATTTTGTGATGTATTATTTTAGACTGGATGTTAGGGTGTATGCTCCATAGACTGGATGGTAGGCCATTGTTAGCCTAATCATATTTTCTACAGGGGATTATGCTTAAGGGAATGCTTAAAAATAAATATGAATGATCTATTTGCAAGTTTCTTAAACCCTTAAGTGTAATCCAAGTTAGGACAGGTGAGCTTAGTTACTCATGTGTGGGGTGCTAAGTCCAAATCTCACATATAATTGCTTAAGATTATATGTGTGTTTAGCTAACCTCTATTTTACAGGTATAATTAGATTTACTTTTCCTATTTTTATTATAGTTTTGCAATAGGAATTAGGATTAGTGCTATGGGGCTTTAAGATGAGCACTGGCTAGAAGGCTTTGTCCTGGGGTGCCATGTGATGCCTTGAAACCTACCAAACCAAAGAAGCAAGGAGGAAAGAAATGAAGACATGAAGAATGATAAATGAAGCTCCCCCCCCCCCAATAGCATTCACTCATTATAAATTGTAATTAGTATTTTGTAATTTTGGATTGTATAAGAGTATATTTACCCATCTTTTCTTTTTTTTGGGTTGTCTGTACCCAATAACCGACCTCTTATTCTTATTCTTTCAAAGAAATTGATCGATGATTTGTTTTTATCGTGTATTAAAAATTGCATCTTTTTCATAGTTTCTTATAATTGATGCCTTAATGAGTTGCCTGAATATGATTAGGCTCTTAGGATAAAATAAATTTTCTACCAAACTAATCACTCATAACTAAAATTTTCTATAACTAATAACCTCACCATCAAGCTTAGGTCTTAAATAAGATAATTAAAAGATTTAGCAACCCCTTAGCATGAATATTCTTTCTCTCTTGAATATAAAGGATCTCCATCCTTGAATGATTATGGAATGCTTGACCTATGAGGGCATCCCTTGTGGTGGAGAACACCTTCTTCTAGCTGATTTGGCCTATAACATATTTTCATCATGCATTTAGGCATAAAAAATCCTATAGCCTTTGTCAAAATGAAGTGTCAAATTTGAAATAAAATTTAAAAAGATTTTGTATTAGATTAAGCCATTATTCATACCACTCATACTTTAGTCTAGGGAGTAGGTTTAAGGACCTTAGTCTCTTTCTAAATAAATAATAGCCTGGCTATCTTGCAATTTCATAAGCCCGGACTACATGATTTTGAAATTGTAAGAGGAGTTAACTGGCAGCCACTCTAGGCAATTATAAGTCTAGAAGTCGAATGAGTTTACTCTTTCTTATGAGGTAAACCATTATGTCCACCTGTTGCTTAAATCTAGGTTGTGCTTTAGCTCATACTAAAGCTCTATAGATTTAAGATCTGAGGTACTTATTTCCTTCGGGCTATAAGCATAAATGCTCACTCTCTTATGCATTTCCACAACCTTGTGTTGATTGATTATAAGCCCTAGCAATCTAATAAAATTCAACTCTGATGAATAAATCTCTTCAATCTCAAATATATAAACCCTCACTATAGAATAGATTGGAGCACTTACTAGGCTTCCTAGTATCATGAGTGTTCTCTACTTACCTTCCTTGGGATTCCAAAATAGGCCTTTCTAATTGAGCAATTCCATTTGATTTTCCAAAATAATCAATCCTTTGATAGTCTAGCCTTGAAATCTCTAAAGACAATAATTGAATACTTTAATCAAGAGTATTCCTAAGGAACTCACTTTTCTTAGAATGTAATTAACTATGGAGGCTTGCCTCCATAGAAAACTTGATGAACCTAGCTTAATATAAACCTTATAGGGGAAAAATCTCTGGTATATTCGAAGACCCATCATGCCTTAGGAGTCCTTATTAGGTGATTAGGTCCATTAAAGGGTGATTCCTCTATCTTTCGAGATAGTAGATCATCTCTCAATGTTGTACCCAATCACTTCAATAAGTAACCCAAAAAATAGACACCACAGACATAGGCGATTTTCATGCCAGATTCTAGCCCAAACTTCTTTAAGTAGCCAACTAATCCCATTTTATAGTGGTGTCTATTTTTGGGGTAGTGTGAGATGTATTTAGAGAGTGACACTCCAAGTGCAGTGTGTGTGTGTTAGTGTTAGTGTATTGTTCAATGTGTGGATTATATGATAGAGTGCTGACCTTGCAAGAGGCATTCCATAACAAGGATTTCTGGCAAAGGTTGCTATGCATTTTTATGAGGAAGTTGAAAGATGGCAATCAAGAAGGTGTTTTGAAGATCTACTCAATTTTCTATTTCTTTTTTCTCTGGTTATCCCAGCATCTTATTTTATAAATTCAAATGTATTTTTTTCTTCTTCTTTAATATGGAACACTAAAACAAAAAGTGCTCTAGATTTATGCATTTCTGTGTTAATGTTATTATATCAAACTTGATGTTTGATTTATATAAGAAATTTGTTGGTGCTTTATATGAAAATATGTTTTGTTTTTCTCTACACATAATTTACTCATAATCTGGCCATTTATTATGTTAGCAGACATTGTAATCTAGAGATATCGAAAGAGTTCTAGAACAACAGTAGAAAAAGTAGACGAATTTACTAAATAGATATAGCATATGCTATTTCGGATCTGTAGTCACTAATAGGAAAATTCAGTTAATGCAACCACTCAAAATTTAATTACACCAATAGGATAGCTAATCAAATGAACTGGTTTCGTAAAGTTGATCAAGGCATTGACAGCTTAATACTTATGCTCCTGACTGACACTATAAAATATTTAAATGGATCTAATGTCATTTCAAATAAAATAAAATTAAAATATAATAAAATTCAAGTGAATAAAAACTTGAAATTGTAAAGAACAACACTAGAACTTTTAATAAAAATCATTAAAAATAATATTTTTAGTTTCTAATCAATAGGTGTAAGTTTAATTTTAGCCTTCAAAATCAATTGAGTAAAAATTAACTTTGGGAGAATTAGTAATTAACTTAATTTTAAATTGCACATTTTACTTAAATCCTCATGAGAATGATACTCTGCTCAACCTTATATTACTTAATCGGCACATGCACTTACATATATGGGAAAATCCAAATCAAACCTCTTTCTTAAGTCATGTTTATACATCATCATTGATAACTAAGCATCCTCATTTCACATGACTATTAACCAGTTATAATAACTTTGCCACATCTTGTGCTACTAGTGATCAAGGGCGTACCTAAATGACCCATGTCTAAGGCCTTGAGCAAGTACAACTTGTGTGATTGCAAGCTCTAAATCAATTACTTCTAACATCTCCCTTTGGAAACGTATGATGAACTTTATAAGAAACACGCATGACTTTTGTCTACTCTATAGAAGAGCTTATGAACTCTTCAACTACTTATTAGAACTTGCAAATTGAATGGTGAATACTTATTTGAACTATTTAGAAGAGGTGGTGAATCTTACAAGAAAGCATAAGAATCATCTAAGGGATGACTCCTTGAAAGTGTTAAATAATAACTAATACTTCATTTTGTCATCAAGATTCAACAACGAGGTGGTGGACTCAAAGTACACTGCATGGTCGGTTAGGTCGGTTTGATCATTATAAGACTCCAAGTGTGAAATTTTATTCTTTGTTAAGGGATATGCCTTTGTAATTTCTTTAGAGAAAGTATTTGTGAGAGTTGTACTCGTTGCTCTCTCTCTCTCTCTCTCTCTCTCTCTCTCTCTATCTCTCTCTCTCTCTATCTCTTGTAACTTTTTCATCATTAATGCTTTGTGTTTCTAACAACACTTGCCCATGGTGGTGAGTCTATTGAGTTTCAGAGCTTGAAAGCTCTTCATTCTCTTTAGCCCTCAAAACTTCTTTCTTCAATTTATCAATAGCCAATTATGCAAGTGATCTTATCTTACATATCTTTCAATGTTAATGTATAATAAATTGTTACATGTTCATCTGCATAGCTACTGAGTTGTCCCATATTGATGGCCTTATTGCATTTAGCACCTAATTTCTTGTCTTTGGCATCTTCCATACTCAATGTACCAAAGTGGATATTAAATTTAATTTTTTTTTTACAAGAGTGATACGAGACCTTACTTAGGCATGTAGAGAGTAGGGCAAGATCAGATATGGCTAAGAACAGAAAAGAATGTAAAAAATGCAAACAATTTTACTATCTTAGAATAAAAGTATAAGCGGAAGATCTGAATATAAGAATCAATTCTCTCCTTCTTAAGATTAGTAAAAAAGCTAGAAAAAATACCCCTCTTCCCATTGGATTAGTAAATATTCCTACTAATAATTACTTTAGTTCTTCTATTTTAAATAAGTGGAGGGATATGATTTATTATAAAAGTCATTCAATATGAACTATTTATTAAATAATAAGATACTATAATATAAGTTCTTAAATACTACATTTTCTTCTATGTGAGGTGACACCATTTATGTTAGTTGAGAAATCATTGGTGCAAGGTCACAAATATGTGATGCACATTATTACATCATATAGAAAAAATTTTAATGATCAGAAGAAAAATAAGAGGTGGCTATATATTTATGCTTTTAAATATTGGGATGCTTATAAATGAAAGTTTTCACAATTGGTTAATGCAAATGATAAGTTTTAAGTCTTCTAATTTTATCATTAAATGATTTTTTACTATAGAATAATAATAATTTTTAATGCATTTTTTGTGTAGTAATGATTAACTAACTTCTCTTGTTAAAGAGCTAAATAGACTTAACAAAAATGTGTTAAGGATTTAACATTGATGGATATAATTTTCACACAGAAACTCGTGATATGAATAAGAACACTCAAAATTGTGCTATTATTAACACAATGGAGATTAGAGATTCAAATTACTAATGATATTATCATAATAAATTATCTTGATATATTTTAAGTTATGTAATTCAAGGGCTATTGGGATAATAAAATAAGATCAACTAGAAGATAATCCATTTATTTTTCTTCATAATAGCTAGAGGCTATTTTTTATATTCATAAAAAAGCTAATTAAAATTTTATTATAATATTTAAATTGAGGGATGCTTTTTATTCAATTATTATTTGTAATAGTGTTGAATGTGTAAAAAAACATGAAATAATAGTTTTTAAGATGAAAATTATCATCGATTTTTAATTATAGTGATATTTTTGCCCTCTAAATATTGTTATATTTTTAAGAATTTTATTAGTAGTGGTGGATCTATTAAGGGAGAAAGTAATAGAGCATCTAATAACCACTTTGCTCATCATTCATTTAGTGTGCAAGTCATATGATCAAAAGATGAACTTGGCTTATTGATATGTAAGTTTTTTTAAATAATTTGTATGTGTTTTAATCCTTATGAATATCTTCTAATTATTTGTAATTTTATTTTAGATGAGCAACTCCCTTATAAGGCATAGAAGGCTCATGACATGTGTAGATATACAAAGTTTGCCTCCATGTATATGAGTGCATATCAAAGTGAATGAGAATAGTGTTCCTTGTAACATCTCAAAGTCTATTTTCTTGCCAATGATCATATATTGACACCTATGTCCTTTTCAAATTGCCACCGTAAGGGTATGAAATTTCTAGTGAAGAAAATGCTAGCTGAAATTGAGGTATTATCCTATAACAATTTTTTTGTTTTATAGTTTTAATTTATTGTCAACTAATGTTTATATTACATTTACAATCTAAATTTGAATTTCTAAGACACATTCATCACTTGAATTTTGCAATCCATTAGTCTTAAATTATGCAATTATTAGATTAGTCATAATACTAGATAGTATGCCATTAAAGAAATTATGAAGGTTGTACTAAAATGTGTAGATACAACACAATGATGTCAGTTGGTGACTCACCAGTGATCACAAGTAGAAGATAAGGTTAGTATTATAATTATTATAATTATTATTTTTAATATATATATATATATATATATATATATATATATATATATATATATATATATTAAATTATTTTATTTTATTATAAGAGACAATAGAAAAAAAATTTAAATAAATTAATGTCTTTATCGAAGTTTTAAATTTGGATTGATTTTATAAGAAAATTTTGGATTTCGGTTTGAATTTGGTAATATTTGGTTTTCGGATTTCGGTTCGATTTTTTATCATCTTAATCTGATTAAATCGATTAAACCAAAAATAGCTAAAAAATTGATTTTTTTTCATTGTTTTTTTAAATTACTTTCGAGAAAATAATTTCAATGATAAATTTGTATATTATTGATTTTGTTTATTAAAGAGTTACTTCATTTTGTATGAAATGATTAAATAAAGTGATGTAATTCTTTGATAAATAATTATTATAGTAATTTATATTTTTAATTTTTGGTTTTTTCTAAACCAAACTGAAAATCCAAAAAAAAATTTGGTTTGGATCGGTTTGGTTTATATTATTGATTAAACGGATCGATTTTTTCAAATTTTGAATTTAAAGCCGAACGGTTTAATAAATTTCAAAATCAATCCGTACAAACCGACCGATTACACACCCATAGAATGTCGATATCACTTAAAAAAAGTGAACATTATTAATATTTTTAAGATGATTTAAAAATTTAGATGCTATCATGGGAAGAACTACATAAATTATTATTATTATTATTATTATTATTATTATTATTATTATTATTATTATTATTATTATAATATTAATATTAATAATATTATTATTATTTATAAAAAATAGTTCATTAGGTCACATGCTGTAGCATGTGCCAACATGATTTTGTTTGTGAAAAGTTGGTAAACAAAAAAAGGTGGCTATATATATATAGTGAAAGGAAATAAAGTAGGTAAAATAAAGCAATAAAAAAGCAGATAAAATTGATCTTCCCAGCTTTTAGCCTGAGCGTGTTACCGAATAAAGGTAGTTACCGAAAACGCAGATAAAATTTTTTTATTATACTATTAATTACGATTGTCGGGGATAAGATTAATAATGCTGTATATTAATAGAATATGACATGCACACCAAGTGCTTCTACATGTTTCTGTTCAGATATAGATAGATGAATTGAAAATTTTGTTGTCATATTCAAGCCTTCAAAAGGGTCCTGAAAGGTTTTTTATTGTTTATTTTGTGATATGAATGCATTATTTATAAAAAATCTTATGCTTAAAAGCAATTTTTGTGAGCTAGTTAATAGATATTATTCATGAAATATTTCATATTTAGTATCATCTTCATCATCATCATTATTGTCATATTCTAATTATTTAGAATATCACAATATTTTTATTTTTACTACTATAATATATGTGTGTTGTGTGCAAGAAAATTTACGTTGGTGGAATGAAAATATTTGAGGCTTAACTTTACATGAAAATTCAGCACACATATAAAAAATTAGTTAGAGAGTACATAGATGATAGAACACTATAATTTTTATGTGAAAAATCCTAAAGAATAGGGAAAAAATCATGGGTCTTACTCAATCAAGATAGTCTATAATGTATTTTGATTTATAAAGTTTCACTATTCTCCAATAATGAAGAAAATGAAATACAAAATTATGTATAGAAAATCAAGCAATGACAGCATTAAAATCAGGTTATAACATCAGTATATTGATTGTCGGGATATAACAATTATTAATGGTGGTTGGCAATGGCTGTTGGAGATGGATGAAGACTGCTTATGGTGGATGGCTTCAAGCTTCTAAGCTTAGTTCTTCACCTCTCTTTCAAGCTCCTCCCAAGTTATCGTTAAGCTTCCTCCCACCTTTCATGACAAGAATGGAGTTCTATTTATAAGATTCTCAAAGGAAAATTTTTGGTAATTGCTACCAAAATTTCAAACACTCCATCAGATGGTTCATATTAATTTCCTTGATCGTAAATAGTTTCATAAAGATTTAGTCATCATAGCAACCTCTGATTTAAGTGATCTTAGGCTTGTTGGACTCATCTCGTTGATCCATTCGATTTGACTATAAGTACATCAAATTTAGATGTCATTTGACCATCAAATTAATGTCTCAAAGTTTTCACGTATATTCTTTTCAGCGTGATTTGGGCCTATTTGGGCTTGAATTAACTTATATTTGGTGTTGATGGATTCTTTACGCGTTCAATTTGCTTATAAGTTGGAATTTCAATTATTTCTAAATTAATTTTATAAAATTAAATATACTTATTGGCTCAATACTCATGCTTGTTTGATAAATTTTAATATGCTATATTATTTGTCACCCTATTTTTTGACACTACAACTTATTTAGTTCAAAAATATATTAAATTTTTACAAGTCAACACATTTATTTGAAAATTATGTAAAAATAAAGATTATTTTTTATAATCCAAAAATATAAAAATCTATGTAAAATCATAATTTTTTATTTCTATCACCGATTTATAAGTATGATAAAGGATGATGATATCATGATCATCCATTAATGCTCAATGATATTCTTTTGAGCAAGATTTGCGCCTATTTGGACTTGGATTAACTCATATTTGGTGTTGATGGATTCATCTCGCATTCAATTTGTTTACAAATTAAATTTTTGATTATTTCTAAATTAATTTTATAAAATTAAATATACTTATTGGATAGATACTCATGCTTATTTGATTAATTTTAATATGCTATATCATTTTCCCCCGATTTTGTGACACAAAAATTTGTTTAGTTCAAAAATATATAAAATTTTTACAATTCAACAAATTCACTTGAAAATTATGTAAAAATCAAGATTAATTTTTTATTATCCAAAACTATACATATCTGGGTAAAATCATAATTTTTTTTTTGGGTGTCAAATTTAAATTATCATATATTTTAATGTGTACGTTAGACACAAAGAAAAATATATGATATATTTATTATTATTATTATTATTTATTTTTAAATAAATAGTACAATTAATTTTAAATTTAATTATAATTATTAATTTTATTTTTTTATTAGAATAATGAAAAAATATATTTTAAAAAAAAAGAGCTTTTTTATTTTACTTTTTTAGGAAAAGTTTTCTTTTCTCTTATCTGATGCCACATTTCTTTAACGAATCATTTCTTCCTGTCAGCTTCCATGATTAAGAAACCTTCTCAAATTCATTGGTCATTGGGCAAAGGATGAATGAGCAGAATTATCTCCAATGCACTCAACAATTACAATGTTCATTAACAGCGGGAAGAAAAAAATACTTCTCTTACTCAAAAGGAAGATCCTAAATTTATAATAATTTGTTCTAAAAAAACATGATAAAGTAATAGCTTATCAACACAATGAAAGTAAAATTGGAGAAAATTTCTTATTCACTGGTACAATTAAAAAAATATTGGATGCCATAAAGAAAAATGATTTTTTGAACAGATTGAGACTAGCTCAATAGATTTTTGAACAGCTTGATATTGGCTCGTGATTAGAATCAATCAATTTTAAACTAGCTCAACTTATTTTCTAATCGATTTTAAATTAACTCTTTCAAATTTCAAGTTGGCTCGGATTGAACTTTTTTATTATATTTTTGCATAAATCTTATTGAGTTAGCTCATTTTGATTGATCTAGTTTGAATTTAATAAAAATAATAATTATTAATAAATCACTTAAATTTGAATTGAGTATTTGAAATAAAAACATGATTTTTACATATATTATAATGAGATAATATTTATATTTATAAATATATTATATTTCTTTTAAAATTTATATATTATAGCTCAATACATTTATTTTTAGAAATAATTTTATTATTAAAAACTTTCAAGTATTATATATAAGTTAAAATTAATTTTAATAATAAAAACTCGAGCTACTTAATAAGCTGAATTCGAGCTGTTCATGAATAATCAACTTTTTTGACAGCCCTATTTAAGATTGATAAAGAAAAAGAATATGTTCATTCTATTATTAAAAAATATTTTTAATAGAACCAAAATAAAATTGTTGAATGAAGAATAAACATATTTAGAACTTTTATATCCATAATAATCACTAATAATCTTTTGAAGCATTATTGGAGAGTATAGTCATGTTGTTTCAAATATCATTAAACCCTATCATTAAAAACTATTAAATGAAAAGAAATGGTCATTACAAAATTATAAAAGTAATGAGATAATCGATTGGTCATACATGTATATTATATATATATATATATATATATATATATATATATATATATATATATATATATATATATATATATATATATATATATATATATATATATATATATATATATATTGATATATCATTTTTTTTATGTTTAGCCTACAAGGCCATGAATCATGGATCTTTACTCCCACTATTTTTTTAGACCATTTGAGCTATTTTCATGACAAACTCATACATCCATATATTCCTCAAGATTCGAATCTGAGTTCTTCGAGAATAAAGCAAAGTCTCAACTAACTGGTTGAGGCAAGGGATGCTACTCGCACTGTTTCACATGAAAGGTGTTTGTTGATTTGACAAATACAGAATGTCGCAATTCCTACTCCACAGCAATGACCATAAGAACGTGTCACCGCTTCAGCCTATTACTGTCGCTATAGGGTGGATGTTGTAGCTTTATTGGCGATTAAATGAAAATTTTTTAGTATTCAGTATTAAAAAATTTGTGGAGTTTATTCTCTATAAGATCCAAATAAAATTTTTAACAAAAAATTGTTTGCATTTAACAATTACTATTAAAATATTCAATTTGATAATTTTTATACTCTGCCATGTCCAAGTCAAAAAGTTATATTATGATTGCAGTTTCTTATCTCACTTAGTTCTTATAAATAATTTAAAATATTTTATTAAGTGATAAAAATTCTAGTAAAATATTATTATTATAATTGGATCAAAGGTGAATAAATCTGTTATGTGATTTTGATGATCAATATCTTGTTATGAAATCTCCCATGATGATGTTTGTGTCATGCAATTCTAAAATAATTTTTTTACTTCAATTAATATAAAATAAGTTTGGAGGATTCACAAACATAACGCTAAAAACTATCTATATTACAAACTTAACACTTAAATATCAAATATTGATAAAGAAGATTTACATACATACCAGACAATTCTTAAATTTTTATATATCTAACACCTAAAATTAGATATTTATTTATCTCATACTTTCCTATACTTAAAAGGTACATTTCACTTTTAAAAAATGAGTGATGATGATATTTTTGATGTGATATTAAAGATTAGGATGTTATATATGTAAGGACATCATTGCACATTAGCAGATGTATTTCTTTCTCTTTTTTTTTCCACCAATTTGTTCAATTGTTGAAGTTATAAATTACTTTGATTGATAATTAGTAATCTATGCTTAATTTTTTGTAATTTAAATTTTGTTGAATGTTTGACTGTTGATATGAATAGTGCTACTGATGAGATGAAGTTTTTCTACTTGTAAACTCTGTTTCAACATATTTTCTTGCTATCTAGTGGACTAGGATTTCATAGATTGGAAAGATGATTATCTCAAAATAAGAAATTTATGTTTTCGAAAGGAAGCCTCTTTTCTTTTAAATGCCTAATATGAGACTTGTGGAAAAAAAGATTTCATGGAGTTTCTTTCAAAAATATTTGGATGGGGTTTGCAATGGAGAATTCAATTGAAATACTACTTCCATGAATCAAGTTTAAATAAGGATGAGCACAAACATACAAGTAGCAATTATTTAAGATTATTTCATCAAAGATATGTTGATGATTTTATTTTAATTATTAGCAATCTTAGATTTCTTTCTTTATGAATAGAGGGAGGAGGCACTGTTATGTGTTCTATAAAAAAATTATAATTATATTTTCTCTACAATCAAATCATAGAAAAAATTACAGTTGGACATGGCCATAAATAACCCTTATGTTTTTGTATGTTAATTTATGTTCTATTTTTACCACCTTATTCTTTATATTTGCATAAAACTTATTTAACTCCTAACAATACCGAACCTTAATTTTAGATCCCACAAGACTACTTGGGCTAAATGTAGGTGAGTGTTTTGTCATGTACTTTTAAGGTTGGTAGGAAAAATTTATATAAGAATATACTGATATTAATTTGAAAATCATTTATTTATTTTGGGATTATATAAGTCATTTTTTTAACATATTGTAATAAACTTCATGAGTTATATTATGTAATCTTTAGGATTATAAATATTGTGATCTCTGTAAATAAATACTTATAGTTATGTTATCTACGAAGTGTTTTATAATGAATTTCCTATCTCAATACATCCAAGAGAAATAAGAATATGAATTTTTTTTTTTTTTTGGGGAGAGAATTGATATTATAGATGCTATGAAGTTATTAAATGTTAATTGGATTATTAAAATGATTTTTTTCTTATTTGTCTCCTCAATTTGGTGAAATTATTACAATGTAAATATTATGCTGTGTAGAGCCATGCCATGCTCAACTATGAATAAGTTGCCTTGAAAAGAAATATCTAATAACATGTTTGTTGGATCGTGATCTGTCTGTTGATTGACTATCTATCTCCTTAGATTGGTGAAGCTATTATAATGAAAATAGTATGCAATGTAATGATATGACATATTAAACTAGGAATTTAAGTTGTCTTAAAAGAAAGTATCTAAGATGACATTGGATTCCAATTTTTTTCTTGTGGGCACATAAGATATTATTCATAAGATTTGTTTGGAGAAGTAGGGGGCACACATACACATGTGTGAATGGTCATGGGCTACTAATTAAGTGTATTTTATGCAAGGATTGCAGCTACATGGGCATGAACTTTTAACATTGCTCATATCTTCATGAGAACTCTATTCAGTCTTGCTTAATGTCAACCAGAAGTATTCTTGATGCAAGATGTGACAATTAAGTGTTCTCCCATTAGAATGACCCCTGCACTTACTAGTAAGCACTTTGCTCAATATTTTCTCATACTAGCTCTCTTTCACATATTAAGATTGAGTGAGCTAACATATCTCTTAAATAGTTTTCCTCCAAGTAGGATGTGCTACATTACCTTAATTTTAAATCAACTTAAATCACTCTTTGAAAGAATCTAACCAGATAGGCTAGTTGTCTTCCACTATTTACATTAGTTCACCTTTTTTGATGTTGGGGTGTGTGAGTTTTAAGGTCAACTAATTTAGAAAATTGTCAAACTTAGATGGCAAGTTAGTGAGTTGATTCTCCTCCTGGGTATTTAGAAAATCTAAGATTATTCTAACTTCATAATCTCCACTTCACCTCAAACTAGTATTTTTAAATTATTTCATCCATAACTAATTGTTTAACATTGACTTAATTTACTTTCAATTGAGAATTTGAGTTCACCAATGTTTAGTCCCCAATCCTTGTGCAAACCTCAATATGACTAATAATGCCTTATATTCAACTTGATTATTAGTGACCTTAAATTCAACCTTGAAAATTTGAATTATGTTAATTCCTATTGGGTCAATGAAATTCTAATATCTAGTATGTATTATTCCCTTGATGCTCATCAATGTAAAAGGACCATGCTTGGTCTAGACTAATGACTTTTTTAGGATGAGAAACATTAAAGATGCTATGAACTTATTAAATGTTAATTGGATTATTAAAATGATTTTTTTCTTATTTATCCCTTCAATTTGGTGAAATTATTACAATGTAAATATTATGCTGTGTAGAGCCATGCCATGCTCAACTATGAATAAGTTGCCTTGAAAAGAAATATCTAATAACATGTGTGTTGGATTGTGATCTGTCTGTTGATTGACTATCTATCTCCTTAGATTGGTGAAGCTATTATAATGAAAATAGTATGCAATGTAATGATATGACATATTAAACTAGGAATTTAAGTTGTCTTAAAAAGAAAGTATCTAAGATGACATTGGATTCCAATTTTCTTGTGGGTCGACATAAGATATTACTCATAAGATTTGTTTGGAGAAGTAGGGGGCACACATACACATGTGTGAATGGTCATGGACTACTAATTAAGTGTATTTTATGCAAGGATTAAAGCTCTATTCTTGATGCAAGATATGACAATTAAGTGTTATCCCATTAGAATGACCCTGACTTACTAGTAAGCACTTTGCTCAATATTTTCTCATACTAGCTCTCTTTCACATATTAAGATTGAGTGAGCTAACATATCTCTTAAATAGTTTTCCTCCAAGTAGGATGTGCTACATTACCTTAATTTTAAATCAACTTAAATCACTCTTTGAAAGAATCTAACTAGATAGGCTAGTTGTCTTCCACTATTTACATTAGTTCACCTTTTTTGATGTTGGGGTGTGTGAGTTTTAAGGTCAACTAATTTAGAAAATTGTCAAACTTAGATGGCAAGTTAGTGAGTTGATTCTCCACCTGGGTATTTAGAAAATCTAAAATTATTCTAACTTCATAATCTCCACTTCACCTCAAACTAGTATTTTTAAATTATTTCATCCATAACTAATTGGTTAACATTGACTTAATTTACTTTCAATTGAGAATTTGAGTTCACCAATGTTTAGTCCCCAATCCTTGTGCAAACCTCAATATGACTAATAATGCCTTATATTCAACTTGATTATTAGTGACCTTAAATTCAATCTTGAAAATTTGAATTATGTTAATTCCTATTGGGTCAATGGAATTCTAATATCTAGTATGTATTATTCCCTTGATGCTCATCAATGTAAAAGGACCATGCTTGGTCTAGACTAATGACTTTTTTAGGATGAGAAACATTAAAGTTTATAAAGAAGTTAGTGAGTATCCACACCATAGTTATCAAATGGTGCGAGTATGGTATGTTAAACTTGCTTAGCTAGAAAAATCACTTAAGAAATATCTCTGGATTATTAGGCTTTTCTAGGATAGGTTAGAGTGGATGGAAAGTAACAACCTAGATTGAGTTAGATTATAAATATGGTCAAAGTATATGAGCTAAGAAATGTTGGTGAGTGTGAGATTTTCCAAGATTAGGTATTACAACTCAATGCCATATAGGGTTTTGCTAGCATAATAGATCAAACATCACTTCTTTCCTTCTCCTTTGATCAATATTGAAGTTACTACATCATCTTGTACTCCCACTTATAGAAGCAAGTTTCTTCCTGGTCTTGGGCTTTACAATAATAGCAGTGAGGTGAGTCGGAACTTCAACTACTAGAATGCAGTCTTACATTTACTATTTCACTTAAACTTTTTGGAACTTCCATAAATTATAAAAAGGATGAGTAGCATACACCAACCATAGAGATGAAGTAATTGAGATGAGCAACTCATCAAGTGAGTTGCTATATTTCTTTTGCAATCCTTGATGAAAGAATGTTGAGGATTACTTTCACTTTTTCAAGTTTTATTTTCATTCCATTTGGAGTGAAGAAGTACCTTAGGAATTTGTTCGACCCTTAGCCAAATATAAACATCACGAAGTTAAGACACATGTTATATTTCTTATGTGAAAAAATTATTCTTAAGGTTAAGTATGTGTTGCTTGAGAAACATGTTCTTCATTAACTAGTCATTAAACTTCCACATTTCTTTCTTTCTTCTATCTAAAGACATATTCCATCATCCTTTGGTAAGTTAATCTTACATTTTTTTAGGCCAAAAGGCATTATCTTGTAATAATACTGACCTTCCCCAATGATGAACATAGTCTTCTTATAGTCAGTTAGATGCATCTTGTTTTGTTGATAACTTGAGAATGCATCCAAAAACATGACTCGGTATATAACTACTAAGTCAACTAGCACATCCACACATGGTAATATCCATCCTTCTAGCATGTTGAGTTGAGATTATTGAACTTAACACACATATGCTTCTTCCTATTTTCTTTATATGTTATTATAACATCTGAGATCTAATTAAGATATTGAACTTTTTTGATGATATTCTTTCTCTTTAATTGGTTAGGTGAGTCAAGTATTTGTCTTCCTCATCTTTTATTTTATTAGCTTTGCATCCTTTTTCACATTGAGCTTGTGATGATTGATTTTAATATATATAGAATTTGACTAATATCCACGTGAATATGTCCATGGTCATCTCATTAGGAATAGACAAGTTCTTCTTTATGCTCTGGGTTGTATAATGAGCTAATTCTTTTGGACTTGCTCAAAGTCACTATATTTTGCCTAAAATGTTTTGATAGTTTCAATAGTTTCTAACCTTATTCTTTCCACCTCCAACATTAAAACATTTTTAATAATCTACCATAAGTTGCTCATGGCTTTGAAGTAGCATGTCCTCAACTGTAAGAGATTGCCTCTTATAATAATCTCTTGGTCACTAGCTAAGAATTTAATAATCACATGGTAGGTGGATACCATAACCTTAAAATTATTTATTGGTGGGTGCCTAATGATGGCATTATAAGTAATTAGGATGTCCATAATAATGAATTTATCATAGTCATGAATTGCTTTCCTATTTCTCCCCAAGTGACTAGAAGAGTAATCATCTTTCAGTTTTTCTCTATTCCAGTAAGAATCTATAGAGGAGCTCAACAATATGTGTGAGTTTTGAACTCATCAAGTTTATCTTATCAAATAATAATCTGAAGATAATATTAACATGACTATTAGTGTCTATTAATACACTGCCTTTCTGATAATTAGTGATTAATATGGTGATGACTAACATATTAATAAAAATTTTTATAGTTATTAGCTTGTATTTCTCTATAAAACCAATTGCCACAACCTCAATAATTGGCACCTGAGTCATTACTATCAATTTAATCTCTCTTGACCATGGGTGAGCATAGCCTGTGTGGTTGTAGTATCTAAGTCTTTTATCTTCAACATCTCTCTTTAGAGGTAAGTAATGAAGTCCTAGAGAGGACTCATTAGACGCCAAGTGCATTTCTATTAGAGCTTGGAAGTTCTTAAATATTATTAATCATTTATAAATTAGATAATAAAAATCCTCTTAAACTTGATAGAAAAAGGTATTTACACCTATTGGAAGGTATGAGAACCACCTTAAGGCTAATTCCTTGAAAGTGGTAAGAAAAATATGACATTTTAATCTATCATGAGATGAGCATCAAATTGATTAACTTAAATTAGGTGATATGGTTAGCTAGGTTAGACTTCCCTTTGTTGAATTCCAACTGAGGAATTTTAAACTTAGGCAGAGGTTGGGAGTTAGTGATCTTTTTGGAGAATGCATTGCTTTGAACTATGTTTTCCTCTCAATTGGGTGGTAGTGTCTCCTCATCATTGATGTGGATTAGAGTATTATCTAAATTTAGTGTTGATTTTAGGGCCCTTAGAAATGTTATACTTGACAAATAATTGAGTTAGAAGAACCTTCATGTTTTTTACCCATTAGGGCTATACCAATGTGCTTGCTCCATTATGCTTTGGATGAGGTGAATAACACATTCTTCTTCTTCTTCTTTTTCAAATATTGATGGGTCATATAAAGTGTTGAGCTTACTACTCCATTTTGATTAAGTTACCTTTCATTAACTGACTTACTTTATGAACTACTCAATATATAGAATGTGACATTGATCCATGTACATCACGCAAAATAGAATGTTGGATCCTGATTTATTCATGGAATAATAGATCTTACTCATGTGACCTGATTGGAGAAGCAAGGGTAGAAAGAGAGAGAGAGAGAGAGAGAGAGAGAGAGAGAGAGAGAGAGAGAGAGAGAGAGAGAGAGAGAGAGAGAGCAAGATGGGCTGAGAATAAAGTGTAATCCAATTAATCTACATCACTACTGGAGAAAGTGTATACTAGTTGAATAGCTCAAGTATGAAGGGAACTAAAATAATAAGAGATCAAAATAGTCGGTATGATCTCTAATAATAGTCAACAAAATTTTTGAATATGTCTTTTGGTTTATTTATAAGGTTGGAGAGCTATATAAATACTATGTAAAATAAATAAAAAATAATATAATGGAAGTATGCATACTATAGAGACTACTCATTTAGGGACATGTGTGAATTACTTAGTCTAATTAGGGGTGTGGCCTTCAGATGATGTGGCTTCCCATGTGGATCAACTCATCTAACTCTAAATATATGGTGAGATCAACTATCTGAGTCTTAGCCTAATTGTATCATGGGTGATTAATTAGTAAATTTTCTTATAAAAGTCACTCACTTGGTATTCTTGGCAAGTTCATCAAGTGATTTAGGTAAGCTTGTCAAATAAATAGTAAGTTTGACTGTCCCATCCAACATGTTCCTTTAGATGTCAATAGCAGGGTGAAACATTGAAGAATGAACTCAGTGCTAAGCCAGTTTGATCAAGACATAGCTGGTGTGGGAAAAGTTATTTGATTAAAAGAGAGGAAAACCCATAAACTTTGAAGTTAAACTTACTTTTAGTCATCGAATGTGACAATAAAAATAATATGCTTCACGAAAGATAAAGATACTATTATGCAATGGCATATAGACAATGATATATAATCCTAAGGGATAGAAATGTCATTCTACTATGGATCTATATATAATAATAGGAAAGAATTTTCAAAGTTTGTCTAATTTACATTTTAATTTAATTGAATTTAATTTTTTTTAGATGCTAGGTGGATATTCCTTATTGAGGTAAGCCCCTATAGTTATTTACATTTTAAGAGCATGCAACTCTTAATTAAAGTTGTGAATAATTTTATGATTTATGTAATATTTAAATCAAAGATGAGATAAGCTTAAATTAGAAACATTTATTTTTATGAGCAAAAGAATGAAAAATAGAAAGTGCATGATATTGAGAAACTCATTAGCACTCCAAACTATCAAAAGGTTGGGCTTTATATTTTCAAGATCTGAATTTATTTAGTTTGGAATTGAACATTTTATTAGAAAGTGGAGAGTTATAATTTACTAGCACAAGAGTAAATATATGCACGAGAGGTGACTACTTATGATGTAATCTTAAGGAAACAGTTAGCCTTTGAACCTAAACTAAGTTGAGTGCTACTATTAAGTAGTTATTTAGACCAAGTTTAATTATATGCAATGAGACTTACAGATTTCAATCTTACCTAAAGTTGAAACAAGCCCAACTTATTACACTTATAATCACACCTAAAATGTTGCTAACTAATCCATCTAAACATTTAAAGTCATGAGGCTAGTCTTATGAAATGCATGATAATTAAGTTGTTATTAATTATAAAAAAAATCTAAGAGCCTAACCCTATCCACTTCCACTAAGATTTATATGACTGAGACAAAATGTTTTTAAATAATGCAATAACTTTATAATTTTTATATTTTTTTTTAATTATTAAATTTATTTTAGGGCCAATGGTATGTAAATATCCTTAAATGCATGCAATATTATAAAAAAAATCAATGGACAAATCAAATGTAGAAGGTAGTCCTAAGAAAGGCAGTCATCCTCACTAAATATGTTCCCCTTTATGTAACATTAGGTAAAGAGCCCATATAAAGAAATATAATAATATGGACATGGTTCTATGACCTAAGGGTTTCTAGTGAATTTTAATAATTATTACCTAGGATCTTAAATGTGATTTGTTATTGGCTATTTTAATTTACATTATGACTTGTTAATTTTAATTGGATAAAAAATTTATTTTTCTATGAGCTTATCAAAAATTTAGTCTTGCATAATTACAACAAACATCATAAAGAAGAAACTTAGGAAAAAACATGTATTTCTAATGTGTAATATAGAGTAAATAAACATGAAAACAAACAGACCCAAATAAATTATAAAATAATTAAAGAAAGGCAAATGTGGTTTGATTCATGAATTACAATCCCATAAAAATAGAGAAATGGACAACTAAGTGTTGATCTCATTTTTGGATAAGGTTAACATCATCTCTAAACTAATAATTAGGGACACATAATCCTAGATTACAAGCCTCTTGATTAAGCACTTAGGGCACTATGCTTAGTGGCTTAATGATTCCAACAACACCCTCTCAAATCTAAACAAATAATTGACCCAAACACATTCCAATTGAAAATTAAATATAATTGAACTTAGACTAAGGTAATTGGGATTATTAACCCAATTACTATACTTAATCTCACGATCACTTGAACACAATGAAATTCAAATCAAATAAAATCATTATATGAATAGGAATGGAGTTAAATCTAAATGAAGGTCAACCATTGGATATAGAGTTGACTTATGTGGTTCCCACCAAGTCAAAGGTCAACATACTATAATTTGACTAAATTAAATTATTCCAAAAGCTTGAAATGATAAAATGAATATGTTTAAATATGAATTTAAGGAAATTTAAATCTAATAAGGCCTTATAATTGATTGTTGGATCTAAATTGGACTCAAATGGACCTTCTCAAATTAAAGTGAAATCAATCCAAATTGAATATCCAAAATCTTTTGGAAATCATCATTAAGCTTAATTCAATTAATTTTTAATATAATTAATATGGTAATTTGACCAAATATAGTCCATGTTAACCTATTAAACCCAATTTAGGGTCAAAATGGGTCCAGAATTTAAATTCAACATCAAATAATTGAAGTTAATTAATCCAAATCAACCCAAATTTGATTTGGATAATTAATTACCAATCTAAATTAACAAATGATAAACATTATCCATGTTTAGCCTAACCCAAATCAAACCAAACCTAAATGGGCCTAATGGGACATTTGAACTGAAACCCAAACTAATCACATTAGATTGTATCTAAACTCATCGTAAGATGAGTTTAGAGTAATTGATAGCTAAATTTAAGAAAATATAGAGGTTTCAAGTCAATTAAAATGGAGGGAATATGCCATGGAAGGTTAAGGTCAAGCATACAAACAAATTCTCTCCAATCCGCTTCCTCTCCTCCATTCTTCATCTCAGTTGTTTTGGACTGACCTCAATTAATTGACCCCCCCATGGAGCTAACCTCCAAGGATGGAAATTGCCATGGCCAACAAAGGTTGACCTCCCTCTCCATAAAGCTTTCAATCATCTGTGGAAAAAAAAGGAGAGAGCCTTTCTCATGCCTGAGCACACCCACACCTTCCTCAAGCTAAATAAAGAAGAATCCACCCTTTCCTCAATCCCCATGCCCCCGACAAGCTAAACTATGATCAAAGCTATTAAAAAATGGGTGGCGCTTAGGCTATAGAGAAATCTACTGGGAGACATTCTAATTCCTTGCTCCTAGAGTCTTATCACATCCCTACAAAACTGCACGAATCATTTACACTGCTATAGATCATAACCAACGAGCCATGGGTTCAAACCAACCACTTTAGCATTCGATGTTGGTCCTTTTTGAAATGAACTTGATCTCAAGTGAGATCAAGCTATATAAATGTATTGCCAATGAACTCTTGATGGATTTAGAATTGAAATCGAGTGATTCTACTGCCTAGATTGCCAAAATCATTTTGATTTACAGACAATGATCAATTCTCACTATTGATGAGGGAGATATAAAATCTAGAGTCCATTCCTTCTATTAGGAATGGACAACCAAGATCTAGTCAGATTTCTGATTAAAACCTATATAAAAAGCCACGAGATGATTATTAGCCATCTGATCAAAAGCTGTCAGCTCTTATCAAACCACGATCGCAAAAAGCAGTGCCGCATTAGTACCATGTGGTACTAATGCAAATAAAATAGGTTAATTAATGTTGAAATAGAGGAAGGCCATTTCTCCCCTCAAATTGAATGTCCCTACACATTCGAAGGGTGGTGACGAACTCAAATGAATCCTCCTAGAGGTCCGTCCTACCGATGAGCCAAAAAATGACCAAATACTACAGCAAGTAGTGGAGCATTGGTCTTCATGACATTTGGATGGGAGGAAAGTGGTGATTTCTTCACCAAAGATTTGTCTTGATGAGAAGAAGTTGCTCAAACCATTTTAGCCATCGAGGATCAATGCTGATGAGGTATAAGCACAAACTAACCACACCCATGCATACCTTCATCCTTTGTGAAGTTGAATTGATTCATATTGAAATCAAGCTGTTTAGATAGGTTAGAAATCAGTCCTTGATCGATATGCAACCGAAATAATATAGTTTTATCTCTTCAATCATTAGAAATCATCCTCGAAGAGCCAATGACTCGTAGTTCTCCGAAGGGAGGATAGGGATATAATCCCCATTGTAGGTTCCTTTTATTTGGAACAAATGAGTGAGATCTAGAAATACCGTATGATATAATCTCTTAAGAAAATATGGATCGAATCTGGTCCATCCAATTCGTATGGCATTGATGAATCCCAGTCTACACCATCATTTGACGTGGGATTCACATGGGCCAATCTGTGGTCAAAACACGAAAAGGGTCATCCAATTAGCACTAACTGGGTTAAGTAAGAAAATTAGGATTTTTGAATTTAAAAATGATAAAAATGCACAAAATTTTAAAAATTCATAGAAAAAAAATACTCAATAAAAATTAAGGGCTCTATGGATTCATCTCAGTGAGGAAAATCCATTAAACCCAAAATCCTCAATTTTATTAGGTATTTTTAGGTTAATTTGAGTTTAAATAAAAATAATCAAACTCAAATTGAACACAAATTATTAATCCAATCAATTTAAAACATTTAAAAATTAAATTTAAGCATACAACACACCTTAGATAAATTATTTATGATTTATTGGCAAATAAATCTTAAAATACAAAATTTTAAAGTCATATATCTTAATTTAATGAAATAAATTAATATTAAATTAAAACAAAATCATCAAAAATTATATAATCAATTTGAATCATCATAATAAACTTTAATCAATCCAAACATATCATTAAAACTTACTAAAACCCCCATAAACCTTAAAATGACCTAATTTATTAATTAATTCAATTAATTAATTTGAACTTCAAAAAATCATAATAAATCTACCAAATTCTCAAAAATTATAAATGAATCCCCTATGAATGCATCTTCTAGAGAAAAATTTAAGAAAATTAAAATCATTAATTAATTCCTTTTAATTTAGGCTTAATTTAAGTTTTACTGAAATAATTAGGACCCTAATTTATCTTAAATTACACATCTAATTAAGATGAAACTTTAGAGAACTTAAATTGGCAAGGAACCCCACTTCTTAAAAAATTTAAGGTCAAATGACCTCTACATTTGAAGTTGTTGAATTTCTAATTTCTAGGTCAATATAAATAAAATAAAATAAAAATTATAAAAATTATAAAAATTCATAAAATCAATTTAAAAAATTTTTATTAAGATCATAATACTTAAAGAAAATTTTGTTACCCTTTGAAGCCAAGGAATTTAATTAATCATACACTTAGGTTTTAATGAAATAATTAAGAACATAAAATTAACCAAACCATAGGTTAATAATTTATTAAATTCATAATAAATAAATTAATCAATCGAAATCCAAAACTAATTAACCTATGAATTTCACACCCAAATATAAAATTTATTAAATTCTTTGAATCCATTTGAGAAATGAACAACATAATCCTAAATGTAAGTGAAAGTAATTAATCAAATTAATTAAACTACTTCAAATGGCATAAATTTAAGTTGGATGCCGAAAGTAATTCATTTCTTAGGCTTTTAGCTTATGATTAGTAAACAAAACTCTATCTTAATAAATTAAATTAAATAATGAAGCTTTAACATATAATGTTACATTAAGCTTAATTTAAATAATAAATAAGAATGCATAAGATAATGAATCCTTTAAATAATGAAATCAAGGCTTCCTAAAGATTAATTGGAACTAATTGAAATAACTTACCAAAATGAAATGAGTGAATGAAATCATAACATGAAACTAATTAAATTAAATTGTCTAAATCCATAAACATAACATTAATGAAATCAATTTAGATAAATAAACCAATTGATTAAAAATACACAACTAAGATCAAATAAACTAAATAGTTAAAAAACACAAGTAAGATCAAATAAACTAAATAGTTAAAATACATATGCAAAATCAAATGAAAAGAAACATAAGACTAAATATGGAGAAACTAAGTAGTAATAAATAACATAAAACAATAAATAACATGAAACATAAACGAATCAAATAAATTAAACTAAAAAAAAGAATAAAATTAAATTAATTATGTTAAACATAATCATAATATGATAACATGAACTTTTAATTCAGATTTAAAGAAACATTTTTAAGTTTTAATTAAAGGTAACAAATCAAATTAAAGAAGTAATTAATCAAAGTAAAAGAAATGAAATAAAAATGAAGCCTTCAAATCTTAATGAAATTAAATTAATTTAAACTGTATAAATCCTAAACCCAAAAAAAAATCAAATCATTAATCCAACCGAACTCAACTTAAAATAAATGAATTCAAAAGAGGTTAATTAAAATACTTAAGATCTTAGCTTGACCCTTAGAATGAATCTTCACCTTAGGATGAATATCTCATTTTACTAAAATTTAGGATGTTGAATAGAATAAGATCCACACAAAGTGGAATTTATTTTATTCTTCATTCTTGAAAATTTAAATTCCACTTTAACATTAAATGAAATTAAAAATGAAAGTAAACTTGTAAATCAATCAACTCACTTAAATTGAAATTACACAATGGTAAATTATAGAATCTTTGAAAATCAAATCAAAACATGAACCTAAAATGCCTAGTATAGTCATATCTGACAAGCCCATCTCACATACGTTATATGATTAAGTCACCGATAATAGATTTAGTTTAGGTTGATGTTGATGTTGATGTGAAAATTCTTTCTTATTTTGTGGTATATTATTTTAGATTGGATGGCTAGGATTGTTTGTCCGTTAGTCTAGATAGTAGGATATTTTTTATCCTAACACTATTTTCTGCAAGAGCCTATGCTAAAAGAAACTGTTGTAATAAAATATATATAAATATTATTTTCTTGTAGGTATGCTTAAGTCCTTAAGCATAGCTCAATAGGATAGGTGGGTTTTGGCAAACAACTCATGCTAAGCCTGAATATTTACATTATAACTATAGATGTGCTATGTGTATTTCCTAATGATTATTTTGTTGGTTTTAGAAATTTATTTTTGAAATTTTAAATGAAATTTGAGCTTAGAATTATGATAGAATCTATGGGGCTAAGGGATAGTAGGAGTTGACCCTGCCAGTGCATGGCCTCAGTGTTCTCCTACGAAGCCCGTGGAGGTCCCTGAAGAAGGTGATGCTCCTGAAAGAAGACTCCCATAGATCAAACTTTTAATTCTAGTCGGGTTATATAATGGCATAGCTTGATTGCCCGTTTCTCTCTTTCTTTCAGGGTGTACAATGGTACTCAGCCGCATTGGCCTATCTAATTTAATTTAATTAGCTTGATTTATTTTGGGTGTGTAATAGAAAAAACCTACTTTTAAAAGTTTCTTTCTGTGATTGTATTTCTGTGATGAAATCTTGGAATGTTAAGTTCCTAGGAAAATTAAGACTTTTACCCAACCTAAATCTAAAACAACTAGAACATAAAAATAAATAAACCTAAAATATCTCATTAATTAAAACCCTAGGCAGTACTTAAAAGTAACTAGAAATAATTAACTTTTGTGATATATGATAGCATATTATTCATTCTTCTTGAATTGGACACTTCACCTATTACACATAAAGGGGAATCTGGCCTTTGAGAATGACCACCCTTCTTGGGGAAGTGTGCCTTATCTTTTTGATTTGGCCCATGACCACTTCTAACTGCATATCATTGTAGACATAAAATGCATACCCAAGGCATTAAATGAATTGTTATCAAAACATAAAAGATGAAACTTGTTGTATTAATTAGGTACATATCATACCTAACATGATCTTAGAGATAAGGAGTGATTTTAGGCCCTTAGTCTCTTTCCTAAATACAATTATCCAATCATGTTGCATAACATGAAGATTGAACTCATGGATTTAAAAATTGGTTAGGTGGTGTTAGCTGGCAGCGCTTCAAGGCGAGTTATTAATCCAGAAAAGTCAGGGATAGGTTTTTTTTTTCTTAAATGAGAGAAAGAAATAATAATTCCTATAAAATTTAAGTTATGTTGAGTTTATAAATTGTGTTAGGAGCAGTTATAGATTTAGATTTTGAAGCATCTTTTTGGAGTAAGTCTTTAGCCACTAGGCATTTTTACGGTGTTATAATGTCAGAATTTAAGTTCAAGATTCCTAATAAAATGATAATTCAAACCCCACTAAATTTAATCTTAAAAGTATAAAGCATAATGTTAGGTTAGTTGAAATGCTTATTGGGCATCATAGTATATTTAGGTATTTCCTACTTAATCCCAGTTGATCTCCAAAAGAACTCTTTCCCTTTTGAGAGCATTTCCTATTGAATTTCTAAATTATCATCCTTTTAAGAAAAGCTTTGAATCATGAAAATAAAAGTCTATTTCCTTAATTAAGAGTATTCTTAGGAAGATAGCTTTCATTCCTAAGATTTAATTAACTATAAGAGCTTGCCCTTACAAGAAACTGTGATTCCTATAACAAAATAAATCATGTTCTACCTTTCCATGTAGTTAAGGGAAAACATCTCTAGTTTATCGAAGACCTATCAGCCTTAGGAGTCCTAATTAAGTAATTGAATCTATTATAGGGTAATATACTTCTCTTTTTATGATAATATATTTATCTCTTAATGATGTGTTTAATTATTATGGTGTTTTAATTTGGAGTCGTATGGACACCATGCAGATCTTAAGGGTACTTATTAAAGAGATCAAGTATGACATTAAGGTATGAGATACCATCTTAGAAGATGAAAACATCACCCTACACTAGACCTGATCACCTAATAAAGACTCCTAAGGCATATTAGTCTTTATATATACCTAAGATCTTTTCCTTACTTTATATGGAATAGTAAAGCAAGATTTATTTTATGTTGGGTTCTTTAGTTCCCTATGGAAGCAAACTTCCATAGTTAATTACATCTTAGAAAATTAGAATTTTTAAAGAGTTCTCTCAATTAAAGTAATCAATAAATGTCCCCAAAGATTTCAAAGCTAGACTATCAAGGGATTGTGTATTTAGGAAAGGTCAAGTGAGAGAGTTCAAGTAGCAAGACTTATTTATAGATACCAAAGAAGGATAAATAAGGAGCACTCATGATACTAGGAAGCCTAGTGAGTACTCTGATCTACCTTATAATGAGGCTTTAAATATTTGGAAGAGAGAATTTAATTTTGTTTAAGTTGGAATCTTTATTAGAATATTAGGGCTTATAATCCATCAACACAAGATTGTGAAAATATTTAGGAGGTGAGGACTTATACTCGTAGCCTGAAGGAAACAAGTAGCCTTAAAACTTAAATCTAGGATGCTTTAGCATAAGCTAAAATCATAACCTAAGTCTAATCAGGGAAATAAGGTATAATGGTTTATCTCCATAAGAGAGGATATACCCATCCTAACTCTTCTGGACTTACAATCGCCTGGAGTGGCCACCAGCTAACACCTCCTACACTTTAAACCCATGTAGCCCAATCTTATGTAAATGCAAGATAGCTAGGCTATTATTTAATTAAGAAAGAAACTAGAGTCATAAACTCACTCCCTAAGAGACTTAATCATGATTGGCATAAAACATGACTTAGACTAATGCAAAATTTTATAATATTTTTATTTCATTTTGATACATTTATTTTGGACATAGGCTTGGGATAATTATGCATATATGCATGATGGAATAAGGTTGTGGGCTAAATCAGCGGGAGGAGGTGTTCTCCACTATAAGGGATGCCCTCAAAGGTCAAGCATGTCCCCTATTGTGTAAAAATGGAGACCCTCCCTATTTAGGAGTGAAATAAGATGTTATGCATGATGTTATTGCATTTAATATTAAGCTAAGGGATTGCTAAATATTTTATTTATTTTGATTATAAAACCTAGGCTTTAAGATGAGGTTATGAGTTAGATTAAAATTTAGTTATGAGTTATTAGTGAGGGTTGAAAATTTAATTTTATCTTAAAGAGCCTACCTCATCCAGGCCACATATCAAAAATCACACTTTAAGAAACCTATAAAAATATATCATTTCTATTACACAAGCTAAACACAATAATCAAATATTTATAAATTTCATAAAAAAATAAAAGGCCGGTGTCAGGTATTTCCGTACACCCCAGAAAAGAAAGAAAATTAGGTAGTCGAGCTCTACCCTTATACAATACTGATTATAAAATAATATTACAATTACAATAAAATAAATGCAATGGAGATCTTCAACTTCTTGTATTTTTTTCTTTTACTTATCTTCTTTTGGATCAGCTTTGCTCCAAGTTTCATAGGGCCTCCCAGGTCTTTGCCTTCTAATCACTGCTCATCCTAAACCCCATAGCAATAATCCTAATTTCTATTACAAAATTTACATATTTATAAAAAATAAAATCTAACTACACCTGCAAAATAGATGTTAGCTAAACAAACATATAAGCCTAGCAGTCATATTCTATATATTTGGACTTAGCATCCTGCACATGGGTAACCAAGCTCACCTATCCTAATTGGATTATGCTTAGGGGAATAAGCAACCTGCAAGCAAAAGCAATTATATTTACTTATTTTTTTAGTGGCCCCTTTAGGATAATCCCCTATAGAAATATCATTAGGCTATTAGCAACCTAATATCCAGTCTATGCATAAAATTTAGTCTAAAATATTACATCACAAAATAAAACATAACATCACATATACACCAGCCTAACCTAAGGATAGAATTGGTGACTTAGTATTCTAATATGGGTGCTAAAGTTTGGTGTGGTATGTCTTACTTAGGCTTTAAAATTATGATTGCTTAAAGTTTAGAATTGTTTAAGTTAAACATTGGGGGATTATTCCACTTCAAGTTATTAAAAGAATTGGATTGTTTTAATTTATATTTTCTTTATTTCATTTGATACTTATTTAGTATCTACTTATTATAAAAAAAAAGAAAGAGGTTTCACTTTCCCTTTATCCCTTTCCTAAGTTATTTTCTAAAGGTATACTATTATGGTTTTGATTCTTTTAATGAATGACTTATTAAGCATTTTATTGAACCTAAGTTTGGCTTAGTCTTAAAGAATTTTTTCCAGACATGAAAGGCATCTTAGGAATAATGTGATTGAATAACTATCATATGGATAACATCTCATCATTCCTTTTCATTATTAATAAAATGCACATGTTTTCATTTTTATTATTTGTGATATATATATATATATATATATATATATATATATATATATATATATATATATATATATATATATATATATATATATATTATGTGTGTGTGTGTGTGTGTGTGTGTGTGTGTTTTAGCACATTGAATGATTGTAAATGCATGTATTTTGGTAGAAAAGAGAGATTTCATTCCTCAACTAAGTATACATATATATATGTATTAGAGATTTAAGCAAGTACTTGTCGTTATTAAACCAGAGAAGTGAGATTATCTAAGACCTCCTTGAGGCTACTTAAAGCCTCATGTTCTCGGGATGTCAAGACTATATACTTGCTATCTAAAAAATATATGAATCTATACATGAATATGGAAATAAAAAAATCATGCAAAGATTGTATTATAATAAATTATTTATCCATGCAAAGTAAAGTTCTATCCTAATTCTAACACATGTATACATATGAATGAAATTAAGCAAGTATGTGTCATTGTTAAACTAGGGAAACAAGATTATCTAAGACCTTAGATTCACAGAATGTCCAGGCCATATACTTACTAACATTCAAACACATGTAAACATACACATGAATTATGAAAATAGAACAATCCTTTAGCATGTTTAAACCATAAGTAAATGTAAATTTAATTGAATATATATAAACAACATTAACTTAGATTTTCATCATTGACTTATAATTTTAAAAATAATTTGAGATTTATTAGTGATAATAGTCACACCATATAATAAGATTAATTCAACACATGCAACTTATATATATACATATTCATTTGATTCTTTTGTTTGAAAACATGAATACATGATACAAGTGGCATGCAAATTTATAATGATTAAAAAGGAATGACTAAATATTGCCACATGATACATTTAATCACATTAATTCTTAAGGATAATCAAGTCAAATAAACATTTCTTAAGATTAACCAAAGTTATTTTATGAAGTTTGACTTTGGTGTTTGAATTATTAAAACCTAAAGAGGGGAAAAGACACTTAGTGTTAGCCCCATCCCACATTAGTGGCTTAATACATTTAAGAAAAAGTGATTAAGTGAATTTTATAAATTTACTAAGTTCAAGTCATTAAATAATCAATTTAATTACCCTTCCCTAAGCTTCTTTAATTTAATTAACTACTTAACCATGAGCCTTCAATGACATGCTTATGATAAATTAAAATTAGCATTGCTCCTAAAGGGACCTAATGCAATTGAGCTCATGCTTAAGAGTTGATTAGATTAAGGAAGGAATCTAAGTTAAGTACACTTATGGTTTTCTCACCCATGGGTTAACCATAATTCTCTTAATGACTTTATGCTATTAAACACATAAAGGGAAAATTGATGAATCATATTTGAGTTACATGAACCAATCATTATTTAAATTTGATTCTTATCATACAATTAATCTCTCTAATTAACCCTTAATTACCACATGTCTTAATTAATCCACCTAAAGAAATGCATAGTAAAATAATTAAGAAAGGGATCCTAATTATTTCCCCTCCTCACCATTTTCGCTATTCACAGTAATTAATCACCATTAATCATTCATTTTTTATTGTTTGGAAATTTTAATAAATATTAAATGGATTAAGAAGGATAATTAGGATTAGAATTTCACATTATTTAAATTACATGGCTAATAAATTCCAAGAAAATTATAGGAGGTAAAATACATCCCATATAATAAACCCACCAAATTTGAAATCAATTGGCCAAGTAATTTGGTCATAGTTAAGGTAATTAGCCTAAGCTTCAAACCCTAATTAAGCACTATTCAATAAGACCTAGAGATTTTATTTTTATTAAATTCTCCTCTTTTACCCTTTCTACATTTTTTTATTTGCATTTTTGGATTTTTCTAGAATTAGTTATGATTTTTCAAATTTTGGACTATTTAGACACATTTTAAAGGCCTAATAAACCACTCAAATCATCGACACCATGCGGATGCTGATGCAGTAGTGCTTTCCTCATGGAGCCATAAGATAGGTTATTTAAAATATCTGACATGGTAACTGACACATTGGTGGAGAATGCTATTTCTTTTCGGCCACTGTTCTCAGATCGAAAGGCTGAGATTAATCTCATGATTTTGAAAGGAATAAATCATAAAATCTAATGAATTAAATCATGACTATCCATTCTAATCATGCGGAATGGACAATCGATGGCCATCTTCCCCTGAGCGCTGGAAGGTAGACATTGTTTGCTTTCCACCACTCAATCCTAGCTCACAAAGCTCATAAGATCAACTCCAAAATATTTGGGAAGAAGATCTAAAGGGATCCTATAATGAAAATTGGTCGAGATCATGTTTCACTTCATAAAAGACCAACACCTAAGGGGAAAATCTACAGTTGTCAGATTTTTACCTCACTATAGCTAAAGACCGTTGCTCTGTCAACTAAGGTATCTTCATCTTGAAGAGATGAAGTCCTGTTGAGAAAATCTTGAGCTACCTCCTCATTGATTCCTCTGTAGACCAAACATAATCATGAAGCTCACTGAAGTTGGTCTAGGTATGCCTTCTAATGATCTAATCACTTGGGGAATGATTCCTTTCAACTCATCGGAATGTGTTAAAGGTGTGGGAAGAGTTAATTTGGATTTACTAGAGTTTTACTGGGGTTGGATGGATGGGGCTCTCTATTACGCTCGGTAGTAGGTCTCGCTAGTGATGAAGGCACTAGGGGTTCGGGGAAAGGATTCGGACTACAAGAAATCTTCTGAGGAAGCTCTCTTGAGGAAGCTCTCTGTGAAGTTTGAATGGATGGGGAGGCGTATAATCTCTTCTCCAAGTGAACCAACTAGTGAGATTGGTTCAGTCTTTGGCATCTATCCTGCTGTGGTAGGTGGCCGAAGGTGGTAGGGGACTGCTGAGGTGGATGTGTGTGAGAGGCTGAGGGAGGATGGTGGGCTGCCATGGAGTGTACCACCTTCCCTAGGTGGACCAATGGAATGTAATGGGTAAACTAACCCACTGTTAGCCAAAGGTTGAGCCTAATAACTTTAGGTTAGGTTGGGTCAATGGTCCTTGTGTCCAAGAAGGGCAAAAGGTGAATTCCAAGGCATGGGGAGTGGGAGAATCCACCCAAATGGGGATTTGGCTTAGTTCAAGGGTTTTGACCCAAACTAGGTTCACCAGGGGTTAGGTCTACTTGGGCAGGTCCATGGTGACCCAAGGATGAGTCATGCCAAGTTTAGTTGGATTTGGACTTGGTTTAATAAGGTTTGGCTCAATTTGACCCATATGGTTAATTTGTGTCCAATTAGGTCACGTTGACCAATTGGTCAAATTGAGTCAAACCAAGGGTTTGTGTGAGTTCAATTGGTCATTTGAAATGCATTGGTATAATTGGTTTAATTCAATTTGAAGTGGATTTGGATTTGATTCACTTGGGTTCATTTGGGCCAATTGGGTTAAGTTGACCAATTTGGTCAAATTGGCCAAATTGGCTTGGGCATGGGTTAGGTTTGTGTTCAATGGATCATCTAGTAATGATTGTAGGTGTTAGTTTAAATTAATTTGGATTAGAGAATGATTTAGTTCAATTTGACCCTTTAGGTCAAATTGGGCTAAGTGGTCAATTGGGGTTGGATTGGCCAAATTGGGTTCAATTAGATGTTGGATCATGATCAACATTCAATTTATGAATGGTTAGAACCATTATTTGCAATCCATTTGGCTTAGGATTTAATTTGACTCAATTTATCCTTTTAGGTTAAATTGGGTCAACTTAGGTTAAGAGACCAAATTGGCTTGGTTAGGTTCAATTGGTGGTTGAGACATGTTCAATACTTAATTTATGATTGATGGGAGTCATTTATCATAATTGATTTGGTTTAGAACATGATTTGGTCTAATTTGGCCCTTGAACTCAAATTGGGTCAACTCAGGTTAAATGATGAAATTAATTTGGTTTGACCCAATTGAGTGCAATTGGGTAATCAAGGATGATCAATAATCATTGTGGAAGGGATTGAATTAGTTGATTCAATCCAATTTGGATTGGATTGAAGTTTGAATCAAATTGGTCATTTTGGTCATATTGGGTCAAGTGAACCAATTGAGTTAATTGGGTTGAATTGATGTCAATTTGGTGTTGAGAGGAGTTCAATTATAGATTTAGAGTTGATTAGTAGCTTTGGTTACAATTGATTTAGGCTTGATTGTATTTTGGCTCATTTGGACTTTTTGGGTTGAATGGGCTAACTTGGGTTAAGGTCCAAGTTAACTTGGCTTAGAGCTTGGAGCTTGGATTGGAAAAACCAAAATCAATTAAGGTAGATTGAATATGTTTGAGATTGGTTGGTTTCATTTATATAAGTCTTGGGTTTGGATGAATGGACAAGCTTTAGTCTTGGTTTATGCCATAGGATAGGTAGAACCTATTTGTCCTAAGGTATGTCTTGGGCTTAGGGTTATGTTCTCTAAGTCTCTAAGCTTGAGTTAAGTGTTCCCTGAATCACTAGGAGTGTCTTATCACTAAGGAAGATCCAAGTTCTTAGAAAGATTCCTAAGTCTAGGATAAGAGGGGTTAATCCTCACTCCAAAAGTGAGGTCAATAGTTATCCAAATAAGTACACCCAAGATCTGCGTGGTGTTCAAAAATTAAAACTTCATAACTTCTCATTTTAGCTTTCTCATTTTGATCTTGTTTATGGTCCTTAATCCTTTGATATCAGAACTTTGAAATCCTTGAAGATATTAATTGTATACTTTAATTGAGAGTATTCTTAAGAAATTCTAATTTCTTAAGATGTCATTACCTACGGGGACTTACCTCTATAGGGAACTTAAGAATCTAGCTTAAAATAAACCTTGCTTTACCTCATTCATATAAAGTACTAGAAAAATCTTTGGTATATGTAAACCCATTTGCCTTAGGAGACCTTATTAGGTGATTGAGTCCATTGTTAGATGATATCTCTACCTTTAAAGGTAGTATATCACTCTTTAATGTCACACTCCATCACCTTAATAAGAATCCCCTAAGATTTGCATGGTATCCCTATAACTCCAAATATAAACACCATATATATATATATATATATATATATATATATATATATATATATATATGTGTGTGTGTGTGTGTGTGTGTGTGTGTATTCCATGACATAGAATACCTGCTCTCCCAAGTGTTAGGCCACCTGTCTTGTTAATGCTTTAGCAACATCAACAATATATAGTATTTCTTTTATAGAGTCACTTACAAACAAATTGATTAGACTTAAACATTTAATATTCACATTTTACATTATAATGACATCACAATATTGAACCCTTATAAGTATGATTACATGCTAAAATCATCATTAGCTTAGTCATAAATAAAATTCTATCATAAGAATATTTTATTAAGCATCACAATACTAACTAGTGCAAGCATCACTTCACAAACACCACATCCACCAAAAAAAATCATGCCTAATCTAAAGTTCTAAGGGTTGTGTTCCTAACAAGTAAATCTAGTATGTTCTATTTCATGTGGATGTTTGCCTTTTAAACTTAATTTGTGTTTCAATTTTTTAAGTTATTGAAAAGATGTTTAATTTAATAGAGAATGATTTTAAGTTTAAGTGATTAATGATTTAAATAATTTTATTTGATTTATGCTTCAATTATTTAAAGAGTTTTTATGAATGCAAAAAAAGCAAGTATGGTCCACCAGATGGTGAATCCATCTAGGCATCCAAACTTTTCAAAAGTACATTTAGCAACAAATTGATGAATACATTTTATAACACCTTGAAACTACCCTCAATGAATTTATTGATTTTATCAATATTTAAATGATATTTTAATTAAGATTTATTTTATATTATTTTGAGAAAGTATTAAAGCTTAGTGATTGGTTTTTAAATCCTCTAAGAAGTTTAATATACATGGATAATATTAAAATATAGGTTTCATGAAATTTTAAAATGTTTTAAATTTATTTGATATTTTTCATAAAATTTTAATTATTTTGAGTTGGAAAATTAATAATTTTTAAAATTATGAGAAATTGATCTCTCTGACAATATCAAGAGAAACTTTTTTATTATTCCACAGTGATTTAGTACAAGCAATGAAAGCTATTAAACCTCTTTGAAAGGACCATTTTTAAAATACTAGGGGATGTAATTGTATATAATAAGTACATGTGTGGTAAATCAAGAATAGGTAAGGACTCACCTTAACATGAGGCGAGTGTTCTTCAGTTAGTGATAAGTAGTAAGCTTCATAACTCATTGACACTAGTGACCTACTACCTTTTTTTAATGTGGCGAATCAATATGTCTTGGTCAGGTCATCGAACTTTATTATTTGTGTTGTCCAATCTTCTTTGTTCACTCATTTGCTTGGGCGCATATGCTTATGTAGACAATTTTTATACTTCAATTTTTAAGCATCATTATTTGACCTGCCTTATGCATGGTGAGCCCTTGTCGAATGGCTCACTTCCATAGATCTGTTCTTGTTGTAGTAGTAGCTTGTTGTGAAGTTTATTTTTGCTTGCTTGTATATTTGGATATACATTTAGCTCTCTGATTTTTCTACTCCTTATAGATCTGGAATATAAAAAGGACAAAAGAATGAAAACAATAATTAACTTTGAGCATTTAATGAATTCTAAAAATTATTATAAAGGTATAAATAGTCACATCATCTTTTAAAGTACCCAAGGTTCTTCGAATATAAAAGAAACCTTTGCCCCTCCTTTCAAAAATATTTCCTTATATTATGTCCTCAACTAAGTTGAGAATTTCTTCTTATTACTTAGTAGTCATTGGTGAGAGGGATTCATCTATTCAACATGGATGTCAAGAGATCTCATAGTGATATCGATTCTTCTAAACATGAAGAAACCTAAGAAGCTAGTGGATTCTGTTGCCACCCCTATGGTTGAGGTGAGCACATTAGTTGTCCCAATCCGTTATATTGTTGTTTCTCAAGCTAATGGTAGCATCGAGGACTCACGAGTGAAATTGAACACTTGTCCTATTAAAGTGGAGGATGTGATTGCTATTATTGAACCACCTTCCTTCCAACTTGCAACCATTCAAGAGGAGGAAGAGGATATTCCCTTAATTTGGTGTCAAAAAATCATGATAAGAAAGTTTGTGGGAATGGCTTCCATGAAAATGATTGTCGAGGAGTGTCTCACTAACTCACTAATGAAAGACTAATTTCTCATTTATTTTTTGAGCTTTTCTTATTAGTATTTTTAAAAAACATTTATATTATTGTAGTTGAGTTTGATGAGTGTGCAGGCATTGGAAAAAGGCAATGACGAACACTCGATTACCCCTAAGTTAACTCCTTTGACACTCTAAGTATTGTCGAGAAAATTTATGACACCTTTCAAATTTTAAGAATTTTTCATTAAAATAATAAAATATGTCATTACAGGATAATATACCACCTCAAGAGAAGAAAATATCACCTTATAATAAACTTCATTAGTTAATAAAAGACTCCTAAAATAGATGGGTCTATGATATTCCAGAGATTCTTCCCTTGAAATATATGATAAAATAGAATAGGGTTTATTTAATGTAGGGTTTTGAGTTCCTTATAAGAGCAAGCCATTATATTTAATTACATCTTAAGATAACTCTTTATTAAAGAAAATGACTTTTATTTTTATATGGATTTCAAAGCTTATCTTGAAAGGATTGTTAATTCAAAATTTTAAAGAAAGAAAAGTTCTTTTTCAAAGTCAATTGGAAATAAGTAGAAAATGCTTTTAGATACTAGGATGCCCATAAGAATTCTAACTATCCTACAATTGGACTCTTCATTTTGAAATTAAATTTATTAAGATTTTGAGTTAATATTTCATTAAAATTATAGGACTTAGATTCTGATAGCACAAGACTGCAGAAATACCTAGTGGTTGAAGACTTGTTCTAATAAGAACCTAAGTCTAAAAGTTCTTCTAACTTAAGTCAAAGGTGCAACCTAGCTTAATTTTTCATAATTATTGGTTCTCTTTTTCACTTGAGAAAATAAACCTATCTCTAACGCTTCTAGACTTATTTCTCTAATGGAAAGGGTTGCAGCTAGCACCACCTAAGTGATTTTAAATCCATGAGTTCAGTCTTATAAATGCAAGATGGTTAGGTTGTTATACTTATAAGAGGAAACTAAGAGCCTATACTCGCCACCAAACTCTATGATCATGACTAGTATGTTATGTACTTAACTAACGAAATAATTTTAATTTTATATATATACATATACATACATACACACACACACACACACACACATACACACTCACACACACACACACACACACACACACACACACACACACACACACACACACACACACACACACACACACACACACATATATATATATATATATATATATATATATATATATATATATATATATATATATATATATATATATATATATATGTAGTAAATTTATTTCTAAGATGATATGTAATTAGAAAAAGGTTATAAGCTATATCAATATGATAAGGCACACTTCCCCAAGACCCCAAGAAGGGTGGCCATCCTCATAGGTCAGATGCCCCCCTTATGTGTAATGGGTGAAGGGTTCAATTTAAGTTGTATAGAGAATATGCTCGCATGATTCACAAAGTCTAATTATTTTTAGTTGCATTTAATTGTTTCTACCTAAGGCTTTAATTATAGTGAGGTTATAAATTATTTATTATGCATAACATATATAAACTTTATCACAAAAAAGAATAATCACAAAAAGAAACTTATGAAATGCATGTAACTTTATTGGGCACCCCAAAATAAATTAAGCTAAATTAATTAAACAAAATAGGAAAGTGAGACCAGGTACTAGAAGTAAAGTCAAGCACTGCCCTTATATAGTCTGGCATAGAAGTAAAGTCTTGATCTATTGGTGTCTTCATCTAGGATTGTCACCTTCATCAGGGACCACCTTGGGCTCCATGAGGGACCATTAATAGATAAAATCAGCTTTTGTTATGCTAGACCTCATAGATCCTAACCTAATTTGAAGCTTAAATTACATTTTAAAATTACAAAAAAAAAATCCTAATCCCTGTAAACAGTTAATAGGAAAAGTATACAACACACCGCCAGTTTCTATTTCAAACATATGAGCTTAATACCAATGGATACTAAGCCTACCTGTCCTATTGGGCTATGCTTAGAGACTTAAGCAACACCAAACAAAATTTATTATATTTTCATTTGCAATTCTTTTGAGCACAACCCCCTACAAAAAAAAAAATGTTTGCTTAAAAAGGATGCCTTAACATCTAGACTAGTGAGCAAATATTTTTTAGCCATCAAGTCTAAAATAGAACATCTAAAAATATGAAAAAAAAAAAATATCACATCATAGCACAAATCATCACAGATCACCAGCCTGACCTAAATCTAGGATCAGTGACCTAGTAATCTAGTGTATGAAAAAGAGGGGCTTATGTAGTATGGATGCACTAATCATTCTTAGATTTAAGTTTTAATTAGAGTTTAAAGCTTGTTCAATTTTACCAATGGATGGTTTTAATTTAAATGATTTGATTAATTTTGAATTTCATTCCAATTTTAGGTTAATTATTTTATGTTTAAGTTGAAATTAAGCTTTAAAGAATAAAGAATAAAATAAATTCTACTTTGGGTAGAACCCATGCTATTTAACATCCTAATCTTAGTAGAATGAAATCTCCACCATGAGGTGAAAATCCATTCTACGGGTCAGACTAAGAACCTAAGTATCTTAATTAATCTTTTTGAATTTATTTGAAGAATTTAATTTCATTAGGTTTAATTTGATTGATGTTCATTTAATTTTATTAAGATTTTAATAATTAAGTTAGTTGAAGTTATTTAATTACATATATTTTGAATATTGAGTTTGATATATTGGGTTTTAGCTTGGTGGATAGATGAAGGAACCATTTTATACTTATGTATCAATGGCTTGCCTAACAAAATGGGGTTAAATATATTATATGAAATTTTGTTTCAATTTTAAACAATTTAATTTCTAATAATATAGTGATTAAACCCAAAGCCTTTCCCTTATTTCATTAAACCCCCTTAATAATATTTTATTAGAATTATGCCTCCTTATATATCTCTTCAAAAATGATAACATTTGAAGTGCATAATGTTGACTGAGGGGAAAGATCGACAAAGATAATATATAATTTTCCACCTTGACTAAAATGCAAAGGGGCTAATTATAGTCGATAGTCCCCAAAAGTAAATATTCATCAGAGAAAGTCACTTTGGGGACTTCTTTAAAATAGCAAGCCTCATTAGAGGAAGTTGCTACTAGCTGTGTTAAGCATATCTCTAGGTCAATTAATGCCTGAACTAATGATTTTATCATTTCTTTGGACAGAACAAAGGCCTCATAAATGCTTAGCCTATCAAGTAGCTTTCTAAGATGAACTAAGACATTATATTCAATCTTAAGAGTAGCTAGTTCAATTAGTGGACCATTCTATAAAGGTTTAGGACATTGGTCCATAAGTTATTTCCTTTGTCCTTAGAGGGAGGTAAGTGAGGTGGCAGGACCTTCTCACTATAGAGATTAACTTTGGTAATATCTCCTAAATTGAAACTAGGGGTCATGCCACTTGTCTGTCATCACTGATGTGCTTTTCTAAAGATTGGTCAGAATCTAAGAACTCTATTTCTATGTTAATAGGATCTCCCTACAAATTACTTATAGAAATATCATTTTATGATCTTGATTCATAGAACATATTATTGTATTCATTATGAGAATTATCTTATTTATTTTCTAATTCATTCATATCACAATCATTAGAGATAGCAAACATATAAGAAATTCCTTTTGTAGTAGACTTTTTATTCAAAATTTTGAAATATGTACATAAAGATAAAGGGATGTATGGGCCAACTCTCTATTCTTATTATACAATACTCTATCTGACACAATATTAATCCCTCTATCATCACTCTCTCAGACATTTGGACATCTGGTGGTGCTGAATGGGGTTGATGAGGAATTGATTCTGACAATGACGGATCAACATGGATGATAATCTTTTGGGTCTGCAAATAATCCTGCATAGAATTTTTAAATTTTTTTATCAAATATTTTTAAGAAGAGTGGGATAAAGTTATATCCTAATCATTTGAAAGATGAGCATCTTCTAAAGAAGAGGTGAAAGATTCACCTTAGCAGACCCCTATTTAAAGTCCACAAGGTAATCCTTAGGAATAATCACCAACCCTCTCTTGTAATTCCTTTCAAGCCAATCTTTAAAAGTGATGTAGTCTTCAATGGTATAACCTAACATTTGACGATATGGACAATAATTTGGTTCATTAATCTTGCTAACTTCTTTTGGATTCTTTGGATTAAAGAACTTAAAACCTAGCTTTTTCTTCAAATTCTTAAATATCTTCTTTTTAGCCACTCTCTTGAAATAATATGTTTGGTCTATTCTTTTGTTGAGAAGGCATGCAAAGTGTTTCTTGGATGGAACTAATTACTATTGTTGTGGCATTTAAGGTGCAGATCACTCTACCTGAACTTGGATTGGATTATTTCCCTTGTCCATAGTAGAGATAATGTTTGATCTCCTTTCTAACACTTTTGTAGGTTTAAAAGGTTTTGTGGTAGACCATTCTTTTAGGAATGACATCCTAGGGGCTTCTTTCAAAAGGCTTTACTTAATAATATTTTAAAGGTCTTAATAGTAAAGCCTTTCAATAAAAAGGTAATAGGACCATGGATGTTCCAGAGAAGGATTTCCATAGCATGCTATTCTTGTAGCTGACTTAAGGCTAAGAATCATCCATCTTATAATATAATCCAGATGAGATTCAACGAGTTTTTATTTTTTGATGACTAAGTTGCCTACTATAACATGATGCTGAGAACTTGTGAATTACTTCAAAAATAAGTTTTTAAGTTCACTTAGTGTGTAAACTAAACAATTTGGTAATTCAAGATACCAGTTAAAAGCAACCCCACTTAAACTATTAATAAATTGCCTAAATAATAAAGCATCGCTTCTCCTGCTATTATAGCTACTTGCTCAAAAGTGTGCTAAATACTATTTAGGATTTCCTATACCATCAAATACTTTGAAAGTAGGGCATACAAATCCCTTTGGATAAGGTATATAATCATATTCCTCAAGGTAGGGTTTACCATTTGAAATTAGAGTCATACCTTAGGATTATACCAATGTCTCTTTCACTTGTTGTTCCACTAGAGAGTTTAAGTCAATTTGAGTGACACATCATCTATTATTTTATGTTTCTAATGATAATCCTCTAACCTAAACTTCTTATCATTTATGGGATAAGAGAATTTTGGTTCCTCTAATAAATGAGTTTTTGAAGTGGTAGGAGTTTGACTCTAGAGCGATAGTATTGCAACCATCATCTCCTCCATCTTCTTTTTCATTCTTAAAATTTGGTAATTCTACTTTAGCAATTAAAGGATTAACTATTGGGTTGGATCATCTATGGGACGATCTCTAACATCTTGAGTTTCATATTACTCTTTTTTAGATGCTCTTGTATCTACCACGAAGATATAGACTATAAGTTGCTTTGAATCTTCATCTAAAAGGTCATCCTTGTGGGAAATATTTGTAACACCACATAGATTTTATCAATTTCTTATTTGGATGATCAAATGTGTTAATAAAGAGTAAACATATTATCCTAAAAGATAAATATGTTATCTTATAATGGATTTGATCCTTTAATAAAAAAATCCTAAGGCTAATGGTCTTTAATGTACCAAAGAGTTTTCCCTTGAACTACATAAGGATGTTAAATGAGTTTATTTTAAATTGGATTCATGGTTCCATATAAGGGCAAGCCCTTATAGTTAATTACATCTTAGGAATGAAGGATTTCTTCTTAAGAATACTCTCAATTAAATAAATAGGTTGTTGTTTCTATAGATTTTTAAGTTGGTTTTCAAAGATAAATGATAATTTGGAATTCCAAAAGGGAACGATCCAAAGTGGAAAGAGTTCTTTTAGAAGTTAATCAAAATTAAGTAGGAAATACCTTTAGATACTGGGATGCCTAGTATGAATTTCAACTATCATATCACTGAGCTTTAAATTTTGGAGTTTAATAGAATATTGAGTTGATATTTTATTAGAAATATAGGACTTATATTCTATCAACACAAGACTACAGAAATGCCAAGGGTTGAAGACTTACTCCGGTAAGATGCCTCAGATCCTAAGTCTAAAATTGCTTTTAACACAAGTCAAATACTTGACCTAATTTCACTTTTGGGAATTATTGGCTCTTTCTCTCACTCGATGAAGGAAACCTATCCTTGACTCTGCTAGACTTATAACCCACCTATAATGGCTACCAGCTAACACAACCTAAGTGATTTTAAATCCATGATGCCAAGTCTCATGTATATAAAATGGTTAGGTTATTTTATTTTTTTAGAAAGGAATATAAGAACCTTGAATCACTCCCTAATCTATAAGATTAAGTAGGGTATGATATACACCTAATTAATGCAATATTTTCTAACTTTTAGATATTTTGATTCATCATTCATTTAAGATCTTGGGGTATGTAATTTATGCTTACGTGATATGCAATTAGAAGTGGTCATGGACCAAATCAAGAAGAGAAGATAGACTTTTCCAAGAAGGTGGTCATCCTCAAAGGTCAAATGCCTCTTTTGTGCAATGGGTGAACACCCAATTCATGAAGTTAGAATAATATGCTAGTATGATTTGTAAAAGCTAGTTTTTTTTAAAGGAACCCCATATAGGGCAATTTTATTGCTACAATAAAAGGTTACAAGATCCTTAAAAGGGGGATAAACTCAAGCAACTACTGCTCAAAGAGCTACAAATAGCCTATAGAATAAATCTCCTGGCTAAGTACAACCAAACATCTGAAAATGGAAAAGAAAGCAAAAGTACAAATAAAGAAAAAGAGAAAGCATTGGCCAGAATCAGCAGAAGATCTTGAGGATGAGAAAAATCTATGCCTCCAGAAGAGAAGGAACCTACAAAATAACAACACAGAATCTACAACCATGTAGAAGAAAGTGTTAGCACCATCAAGGTGATACAAGCTAGTTGAAAGTAAGACAAACAAAAAGGTATAGTTAAATATGAGGAGAAAGGCTCAGGCTCAGTCACACCAAATTGGGGAAGCTATAAATAGGAGCATCCAAACTTCAAAGGAAGGGTTACATCAGATGTGCTACTACCAACCATGGAATGGGTGAAAACATCCCAGCCATCATAGCCTACAAACCTATGGAAAAGCAGTAACCAGTGGATGAAAGTCGTGTGATCTTAAATCCCTGCATACCAAAGCATAGCCACAAACACAATAGAGGAGAAGTCACCACAAGTCCTAATGACAAAGGGATGACACCACTCCTTTCTAAGATAATAAACACCAGACAATGGCCAAGTAACAGTAAGAATAATAGCAAAAAATATCCCAAACCAGAAAATCACAGCAATCAGAGTTACCTGCTTACCAAGCCACAACCACATACACATGGGAGAGAAGACAACATAAATCAGAATGGTAAAGGGGTGGCACCACTCTTTTTTAAGAAAATAACACCCAAGCAGAGGCAACATAATATCAGAATGCACAACCCATAACAACTGAATCCAGAGATCACCCCATAATGAGGAAATCCCAACAGGGTCAGCAGAACAGATGGAATCATCCACCATATTAATAGCATGATACACCATTTTATTTACATTTTTAAAAGAAATAAGTATAGAGTGAAATAGTGGATATTTCTATACATCAAGTTCATAATTAATAAGGATGACCACATGGCAGTGAATAGACCATAGAGCCAAGTAGAATCCAACCACAGTAGGTAGCCTGCTGAACAGCAGAACCCAAATAAAGAACCTTTCAACAAATAGCCATAAAGAAGAAAAAAAAGAAAACCAAGCCAGAAAGTTGGAACCGAATAGTGGTCCATAAGGGCATAATAGAGTGGAGGTAAGATTCATGAAAATAATAGTAGAAAATGGCTTCATATTAAGTAAAGTGATAGCAAGCCAAAAGGATCAGCAAAAATAGATGTTAACATATACCATAAGGCTCCATTAGCAAGGTTAACCACCCAATAGTCAACAAAAAAAATACATTCAAATAATAGCCACAATAGCTCACCATACCTGTAGATTGGGTGAAGATCAAGCACCAACCAGCGAATCAAAAAAATAGGCAGCCCAGCACCATACCATAAGGGAAAAATAGATAAGAATGACCCACATATAATAAAGCAACTGCCAGCTAAATAATAGTTGGGGTTAAAACAATAAGATTCACCATTACATGATATCCAAAAAATAGGTGCAGAAATGCATCATAAAAACAAAATGCCCATAGAAGGAAATAGAAGTAATAGCATAGACCCAGCTAACCTAGAGCCACAAGCAAGCCACAGCTAGCAACAGCATCCATCAGGAAAATAGAAGGGATAAATGGCAAAGAACTTCTAACAATAGGCAATCTAATTTTATCAAGATTCACAAGCCCCCTTAAGAGGGAGGAGATATCATCATTGGAGTACATATTCAATGAGGAGGACTTTGCTCCCCAATTAGCAAGAAAATTGGCACAGGAGTTACCTTCCCGGTAGATATGAGAAATATGATAGTCTAGATTCGTAAGAAGTCTCAGCGTATGACTAAGTAAATAAAATATTCCAGCATTACCATGAGCTTTTGAATTTAATAATTCAAGAAGAAGGAGAGCATCAACTTCAAACCAAATTTTTTGAAATCCTTTCTCGAGGCAACCAAAAATCCCATAGTGCAAACCATTAAGTTCAGCAAATAAAATAGAGCAGGGATGTAGAGGAGCAATAAAAGCAGAGATCACCTATCCACTATGATCTCTTAAAATCCCCCCACAACCATAAAAGCCATTAGAAACTGAACCATCAGTGTTAACCTTAATGACATGAAAATTTGGCTTCCTCCAGTATATAATTTTGTGGGTTGGTTCAATACCAGAAGAAGGAATATTAATTCCAAAGTTAAAGGCCATATGTTTATATCCTTTAAAATTAGAGGAAGTAGGGAGATCAACATTATAAAGAGACCTAATTTTACATTTGGCTCTAGCAATAATGCGATGAAAGTTCATAGGGATGTCACGATGTTTAACATCATTCCTTTCCCACCAAATATACCTCAGAAGAGTAGTGGCAAGAACAACTTTGACATGGCCTTTTGAGGTATTAGAGAAACAAGTTTCAAGGAGTTGCATGATAGAGAATGATCCATCAAAATGGAGAGTATTAAACATAATATCATACCAGTTCCAAACCTTAATAGTAATAGGGCCATTCACAAACACATGATCCACAATTTCAATGTGAAAATAACATTGGCATTTAGAGGGGAGATGAAAACCTTTTTTTAGGAGTGTAGCATCAACAGGAATGTAGTGCTTTAGAATACACCAAGTTAAAATCGAGAAGGAGGTTGGGATAGAAATACTCCATATTTTAGAGAAAACTAATGACTCTTAGGATTTAAGTCTGAAAGAATGGCAGACATCCTTAAAAAAAATCTCCAGAGGAGGAATTTTTAAAGAGGATTTTGTCAGATTTATTAGGTAGTGTACAAATATTAAGGATTGTGTTAACAATCACATTTGGGATAATGGAAAATAATTGATCGACATCCCAAGTATTTTGAATAATGAACTGATTAACCTTAAGCCTATCAGTGGAATGAGTATTAAGTAAAGAATCATTAGTACCATGTCCCAGCCAGTTATCTTGCAAAAGAAGGAGGATCCCAAGTTCACACCCCAAGAGATCAGATTTTCAGCAGCCCACTTGATATTACAAAGTCTTCTCCACACCGGAGAATCCTCGTTTGTAAGTACAAGTGAGGGTGTTTCCTTACGATTTGACAAGCATAAATTGTGACTGAGTTATATTTCTAAGATTCCACCATATTTTATAAGAGAAATATTTAATGGAATCTTCTAAAGATTTACAACCTAAACTACCTTCATTCAAAGTCCCACAACAGTTATGCCAACTAGCCCAATGAACTTTTTTAGAAGAAGAGGTAGAACCCCAAAAAAATTTGTTAATAAATCTATTAATCCTTTTAATAATAGAAATGGTAGGCACAATAGTGGACAAAAGATAACACGGCAAAGAGGAAAGAGTACTTTTGATCAGGATAAGTCTAGCACCAAAGGAAAGTAAATGGAACTCCCAGGAGGAAGTTTTCTTATATATTTTCTGAATAACATCATCAAATAAGGAAGATCTTTTCGTTCCTTGATATAAAGGAGTACCCAGATACTTGATTGCCATGGTTTGATGTGCAAAGGATGTAATGTTCTTAATAGCATAAATCCTAGATGATCAAATCGATGAACTAGAGATAAAATAACTTTTATCAGGGTTAATCTTTAGACCACTTTCCTTACCAAACAAAGTAAGGAATTTACATAAATTTTTAATATAAAGAGTGAAACCATTGCAGAATATAATGAAATCATCAGTGAAGCTGAGGTGGGAAATAGGAAAGCCGCCTCTAGTTTTGTAGTACATATTAGGCATTTTACAAAACATCTGCTCAAGACTTCTAGAGAGGTATTCCATAGTAATAATGAAAAGAGTCGGAGAAAGGGGATCCCCTTGCCTTAGCCCATGGGAGGAAGAGAAAAAACCATAGACTTCACCATTAATGAGTAAGGAAAACCAAGAATTCTCAATACCATTCTTAATTAAAGTAATAAATTGCCTTGAGAATCCAAATATAGTCAAACTTTTATATAGGAAAGCCCAACCAATGTTATCATAAGCTTTGGAAATTTCCAACTTAAAAAGTAGGTTACCACAATGAACCTTAGTGTTTAAATCATGAATCATCTCTTGGGCTAATAGAACATTATCAGAAATAGATTGACCTTTAACAAAACCAGTTTGGTTAGGGTAGATAATTTTAGGAAGCAGGATACTTAATCTTTTGGCTAAAATCTTAGAGATAAGCTTATTAAAAAAAGGAACAAAGGCTAATTAGCATAAAATAGCTCCAAAGTTTAAGATTTTCTATTTTTGAGATTAGAATAATGGAGGTGCTAGAAAAATATTTACGGAGGATACTTCCCTTGAAAAAATACAGAACAACTTTAATCAAATCTTCTTTGATAATATACCAGCATTTTTGAAAAAAAATAAGGTAGTAAAGCCATCAGGGCCAGCCACCGAATTTGAATTCATATTCTACAAAATGTTAGCGATTTTGAATTCAGAGGGTAATGAACTAAGCATATTGTTATCTTCATCAAAAATGAGATTAGGAAAAACTTCAGGCAAGGAGATCTAATCATAGGTCACATTTTTATTAAGGAGCTCAGTAAAAAATGAAATGCCAAAATCAGTAAGCTCCTTATTATCAATATACCAGGTATCAACATTAGTTTTAATTTTTTTGATATGATTTAGAGCCTTTTTCTTTTTAACCATGGCATGGAAATATTTGGTATTTTGATCACCATCAGATATCCATTTTGTAGAAGCTTTTTGCCACCAATAGGTCTCCTCCATGTCTTGGTAACATGTTAATCTATCTTTGGCTTGAGTTAATAAGGAAATTTTGGAAGGATCATTAACAATAACGTCTTCTAAAACTATAACCACATGTTCTAACTCTTTGATATTGGTAAAAAGTTTTTTGAAATAGTGTTTGTTCCACCAGTTAAGGCATTATTTAAGCCTTTTTAATTTGAACCACAATCTCATCATCTTGATAATAGAGTCATCAGGTTGGAGAGGTTCACCCCAATTACTAGCAACCACCTCCATAAATCTATCATCCATAAGCCACATATTTTGAAATCGAAATGAAATATGAGAGGGAGGTTTATCCGCACTAATCTTAGGAGAGATGAGCAAGGGAGAATGGTCTGATAGGGTTCTACTGAGATGCTCAATAGAGGTAGCAGGAAGAAGGTTGATCCATAGATCATTAAAAAGGATTCTATCTAATCTTTTCCATAGTCTATGGTTATTCTAAGTGAAATGAGATCCAATAAATCCAATATCAGCAAGATGACAATCGAGGATCATGTTATTGAAATCCTCCATAAAAAATAGGTTAGGAGCATTGCCACCAACTCATTCAGAAGAGGAAGAGATAATGTTAAAGTTCCCACCCAGAAACTAGGGAGCATTGACAGAGGAAGAGAAACTAACAAGATCTTCCCACAAAATCCTTCTACCATTCCTATTATAAGAGGCATAGACAAAAGACCCAAAGCAACACAAATTATCACAAGTAATTTTAGCATTTACAACCTAGGGTAAATCTTGCATAACTTGCAAAACAAAGGGACTCCTCCAAAAAATCCAATTTTTATTATTTGAGTTAACAAAAAAATTATCAAAACCAATCATTCTAGAAATATAAGCAATGTTAGATGGGAGAATAAAGGGTTCCAAAATGGCCAAGAAAGAAATATTATGGGAATGAACTAAATTATTGATTCTATTTCTAATAGAGAGGGTACCAATCCCTCTCGAATTCCAAATAAGGAAAGAAACCATTTATTTTTGGGTAGAGGAGCCAGATCAAGTAACATTGGCAAAGCTAGGAAATTTTAATTTAGAGGATTTATTTTTCTTATTAAAAACTATATGAAATTTATTTTTCATGTCCACAGCATCACCATCAGATAATGATTGATCAAGAAATTTCTTGGGAAAAGGAGGCCCATTGAGGACAACATTGCATGCCATTTCACCTTCTTCCAAATCATTGTTAGTCAGATTAGGAATCAGGTCAAGGTTAGAAGAAGAAGCACAAGAAGTATTAGAGGCGAGCAAAACACAAATACCTAAATCAGGGGTAGAAACTATCTCTAAATACTGCACAGCAGCCATTCCTTCATGATCAATCACTATTCTTTTAGCTAAAGGTGTCAAAGAGGTAGGAATAGATGCATTGGATAGAGAGTTTGCAACCAAAAGTGATGCAGAACTATTATTAGTAACATTAATGCCAATATTATTACAATTCAAGTGATTATTCTCATTAAGAGGGACCGTATCATTATTAGCAAGTGTGACATCCTACAGATGACCAGGCATTTTCACAACATTATCCGATTGAGGAATAGGAAGCTCAAGGCAATGGCCCTCTGATTCCTGTAAAGAGATATTAGAGACCATCGCATTTTATGGTTTAATCAAGGGAGCCTTAAGAGATGGAGTTGATTTAGGAATCACACCAGGACTTTTCTTGAGATGTGGATGGACCACAAAACATTATGAAATCCATGAATTTTAAAATGACAACAAAAAATAAGAAAGTTTTCAAAATCCACTTTTTGTAAATAACATTATTTCACTGAGCCTGACCAAATTTCCTTTGGATATTTTTTTATTATGTCCAATTCAACAAGTATCTGGGCATTAGATGGCCTTGTGTTAGAAGTAGTTGCCTGGTCTAATTAGAGATGTTTACCGAACAACCCAGCCATGACATAAATAAATTCAGGATTAAAGAAATGCACACGTAAATTGGGAATGAAAATTCATACAAGTACAATAGGAGACTCCTCCTTAATGTCAAAAAAGGCATCCATTTCAGCAAACACATCTGACAGTTGAAAACAAAATACGATCATCTAGAAAAAACTTAAGAGTAATCCAAATCATTTGAAAGTTGAATCAGAACATGGCGTGGATTGATCAATTCAATAGAAAAAATGCCCGAGAGCTTCAAACTATGAAAAAAAGCTTTAATATTCTCCAAGTAGGATGTCGCAGCACAAATTTACTCACCAATGAAAATTCAAATGGTTTAGCAAGCCTTTCAACCACAGAATCAGAACACATAATCATGGGTACACCTTGAAAAGAAGTAGAGATAAGGTCAAGTGACTCACCCGTGCTATTTTCCTTACCCGCAAGGACATCTTTGAACAATTTTGAAGCCAGGGAGGGATTGGAAGCAGAGATCCCCGAGGATTCAAAAAGTTTCACAGCCACAATAGAAGAGACTAGATTTCCCCAAGGGGGAACAGAGGTCATAGCCATGATCAGCAGGCATGCATTCTAAGCAAACCAAAAAAACCAAAGGGGGCCATCGAGATGGAAGTGGAGCCAAAAAAACCACATGATGACTAAGGGAGAGAGAAATCGCCAGAGTAGGGCAACGACTAGGGCACTAAAATTTTGAAAAGAAGAAGTTTTAATTTGAACCAAATTTGTAAAAGCTAGTTATTTCTAGTTGGCTTTAAGTTATTCCTAAGGCTTTAATTTATGTGAGAAGTTTCAAGTTTATTTACTTTTTTTGTTTAGGTTGTTTATATTTAGGTTGGATAGAAAATTTAGTTTTTCTAAGAGCCTAACATCTAGGCATACATCACAAAAAATATAGAATAAAAAGAAACCTAGAAAAGTAGATTGATTCTATTGTGCACCCAATATAAACCAAGCCAAATTAAATCAAAGAATAAGCCAATGCTGCCAAGTACACCTTGAAAGAAAGAGAAAAATGGGTAGTTGAGCTTTGTCCTTATACAGCCTGGCCTAGAACTACAAGTCTAAATCTATGGGTCTTCCCCCAAGATAATCTCCTTCTTCAGGGACCTCCATTAGGCTTCACAGGCGACCTCTACACCCATTTGTTGGTAGGGTCAGCTCCTGTTAATCCTATACCCCATAGATCCTAACCTAATTCTAAGCTCAAATTACTTTTTGATTTTAAAAATAAATCCTAAGACCTATAAAACAAACATCAAGAAAATGCAAACAGCACCTCAGTAGTTATATTTTCCCACATACGAGCTTAGCATTAGTTGGTTGCCAAGCCCAGCTATCATATTAGGTTATGCTAAGGGATTTATTCATCACCTACAAGCAAGTAATATTTATATATACTTTACTATGACGGTCCCTTTTAGCATAGTCCCCTACAGAAGATAGCATTAATTTTAGAAAGAACATCCTCCTATCAAATCTAATGACCAAATAATCCTAGACATCCAGTTTAAAATAATACACCATAAAGTAAGAAAAATATCACATCACATCATAGAACATCGCATATCGACCTAACCTAAGTCTAAGATCCATAACCTAATAATCTAATGTGTGAAGAAACTGGGCTTGTGTGGTAAGGTTGTACTATGTCTTTTGAAGTTCAAGTTTTATTTTGGATTTCCAATATTTAATTTAATTTAATTTTGAGACTTTTAATTTTCATAATTTCACTTTATAGGTGTGTGTCATTGTTATGCTAGAGATTTGAAGTATCAAGATTTCCTTTGGACTAGTAGTTCTGCGACCTCGGGTGTCTAGACTATGTACCATATATCGCTAATTCTAAAAATATTTGTTTTTTATTCTTTTAACTACTTTTAGTTTTAAAATTAGTTTAATTTACCATGGATGGTTTCAATTTAAGTGATTTAATGATTTGTAATTTTATTTTCATTTTAGGTGTATTTTACGTTAATATGAAATTAAGTTTTCAAGAATGAAGAATGAAATAGATTCCACTTTGAGTGGAACCCATTCTATTCAATATCTTAAATCCTAATAGAATGAAGCCTTCATCCTAAGATCAAGGTTCATTCCAGAGGTCTAACTAAGATCTTAACTATCTTAATTAACCTCATTTGGATTTGATTTGAGTTTAGTTTAATGAACATTTTAATTTTGTTTATTTTGAATTTCTATTTTTATTTACTCCTTTTATTTAATGTGGATTAATCATATCTTGATTTAGTTTATTTCATTATGCCATGTTTCTTCAATCAAGTTCAATTAAGGTTCCTTTATCATAATTTGATTTGAATTGGGTTTCAGTTTAAGCCTAATTCATTTATTATAATTTAAGTTTTATAATTTGATTTTATTTAATTCATTTGATTAGATTCATTTCATTTATTTGATTTGTATTATTCATTTACTTAGATTACTTATAGTTATTTATTACATTAATGCTTTTGTTATTGTAATTTACTTTGATTTAATTTTCATTTAATTTCCTTACATAGTATGTTTAGTTAATTTGTATTTACTATATTGTTCTTATTATGGCTTTTGTTATATATTTTTATTTTAATTCAATTCCTTATTCATTTAATTTTGGTTTTAGGTTAATTTTATTTATTGGTTAATATTTATGTTATGTTTATTATATGTTTGTTTTATATTTATGTTTTGTTTAATTCATGTTCATTGTATATTTGGTTTATGTTTATGTTAGGTTTAGTAACTTAGATTAATTTTTTACATTTTAGTTTAATTTCACTACTTAAATAATTCATCACATTTTTATTTTTTATTGCATTGATTTATATGTTTTCAATTTATTTGATTTTAATCACATTCATGTAATCATTTCATTAGCATTACATTATGAAGTTTGGATTAGTTTCATTGTTAACTTATGATTCCATTTATTAGTTTAGGTTAGTTCATTATAAGTTATGGGTTTAATTTTCTAAGTTCCAAATTATGTAAGTATAATTAATTTATGTGATTATATTTTTTAATGCTTTAGGATTTTATTGTTCATTCAACTTGAATGAGTTGAGATGATTTATATGTCAATGAAATTTATATTTAGATCTGGAATTTATTGGCTAGCCTTAATCCTAATTGGTTAAAAGTGATTATTTAATTAATTTTCATTCTTTTAATCACTTCATTAAACTTCTTCAAAATATAATCAATTGATTTTATTAGCATCAGAGGGCTAGACAATTTATTTTGTGTGAACTGAAGTTAATTTAAATGTTCTAAACTGATCTTTGCAAAGTTTTATAAATTTTATAATTTTTTTTTAATATTTCATGTAAATTGACAAATGGACTTGGAAATTCAATATCTTCCGCTCTAGAGGTCAATTAGCTTTAAAATTTTAATGGCAAATGGGGCTCTTTGCCAATTTGATTTTCCTAAAGTTTCATCAAACTCAAATGTATAATTTGGGTTTAATTCAGGTTTTAATTCTTTCACTAAAACTTTAATTAATCTTAATTTAAATAGAATCATTTATGATTTTATTTTTCCATGTTTCCTCTCTTGAAGAAGCTTGCATAGAGGGTTTATTTAAATTTTTTTTAAAATTTAGTTGATTTATTAATCTTCCTAAGTTCAGGTTGATTATTTGAATTAATTAATTCAATTAATCAATAAATTAGGTGATTTTGTGTTTTATTAGGTTTGAGAGAGTTTCAATAGTATTTTTAAGGTTATCAAGGTTTGCTATAGTGATTTAAATTATTTCCATAATTTTTCATAATTTCCTTTAATTAATTTATTTTTTCTATTAAAATTAAGTTTTGGAATTAAAAATTCCTCATCTTTAAATTTATTTTGAAATAAATTATCACAAATTTATCAAAATTATTTTTTAACCTTAATTTCATTTTCCCAAAGGTTAAAATCATTAGGATTAATGGATTAAGTTTGATTATTTACATTTAAAGCCAAATTAATCAAAAATTACCTTACAAAAATTGGGGTTATTAGGTTTAATGGATTCCTCTCACTAAGAGGAATCCATAGAGCCCTTATTTAATTTATTTGGCTTAATATTTGATTTATTATGACTTTTTGAAGTTTTATCATTTTTTTGTAATTTGTAAATCCAGAAAAACCCAAATTTCTTATTTAACCATGTCGGTGCCATGTGGAGTTGACGTGGCCCCGCTTTACATGTGGCACCGTGCCATTCATCTATGCAGGATCCACATGGATCCCACGTTAAAATGATGGCGAAACATGGGATCTGATCTATCTATGATCTCCTATAGAAATTTAATCATATGGTTCAACTAAATCTCGGCTGCTCATTCCTAAGAAAAGTAATGGATGACAAAGATTTCACTTACCTCGGTGATAGTAAAAGCCAAGAGCTGACTGCAGCTTTAAGATTATTTTCGGTGATCCAACCATTGAAATTGTTAGATCTCACTTCCAAAACCATCAATACCTCATGTGGATCACATCTACATGGCTTGATCTTTCTTGAGATCAAGTTTCCTTCATACTGAACTAAAATTGAAAGTAAAGGAGGTCAGGTTTGGTGAGTACCTCACCGACAGCAATCTCAAGCGATGGGGTTGACTTGGTTAGCTTCATAATGGTGTGAAGAAGAGACCCTAAGAAGAAGCAATTAAGTTTTCTCCCCATAGATCAGCCTATAGACCAAAACGTGGATGAATTTCGATGAGCTTGGTCATTTTCTGGCTTGTCGATGGTGTGGGGTTCCCATAAAGGTTACGCTCAACTGCATTTCACTCATGGAAGGTGATGGAATGCTCAATTTAGCATAAGTTTATATCTCTCTTCCTTTTGCAAATAGAGGTTAAGAGCCTCTTTATGCCTTTCTTCTTTCTCTTGGTCAGCAAGGGTGATTACTGCCCTTGGAGGCTAGCTCTAAGGGTGATCAACTGCTTTACACTTATCTAGAGGTTGAGATGGAGGAACAATGAGAAGGAATGGATTGAGAGATGAATCCTTATTTCATTCATCACCTTCTTTCCATGACATATTCCTTTATTTTGGATTGAGTTGGACTTCCTTAGGTTGCTTAAGATTGTTGTTAATCACCCTTAACCCATCTTAGGATGGGTATAGGTGTGTTCCAAAGCATTTGGTTTAAGCTTGGATTCAAAAGGTGTCATTTGAAAATTCTTTTTTGTAGGTTGACTTGGCTTGGTCTGTTTGGTTGATTAATATTAAATTTATACTTCAATTAAACTAATTTAATCATTCAAGGTATTTTTTATCAAAAATTTTAATGGGATTTGAAGTTTATGATTTGCTTACCTCATATTTAACCCATTATTGGATTAAGCAGGTTGGGTTGAATTGAATTGAGTCAAATGGTGTGCTTACCTCAATTATAATAGATTTTATTTTCAATTATAATGAACCAGTCATTTAAGAATGGATTGGATCATTCAATTCCATTTACATAGGTTTAAAACCCAATTTAGTTCATTTAGGATTAATGGGTTAGCTTTGGGTTCATTTAAGTCAAATGTCTATATTAGGCAAGTTAATTAGTTGATTTATATTTATTAATCATTCCTAATTATATTTATATAATTAATTTGTGTTAATTTTGGTTTGATTAAAATCCAATAAGGTCCATTTAGGCCCATTTTGGTCAAATGACTTATTTAGCCTAATTAAGGCCTCATTGGATTTATATTATTTTAAATTTATGTTTAAACATGAATATATCATCATTTAAACTATTTCAAATGATTGATTTTATTTGGTCAAATTTTGGTGGGTTGATCCTTGACTTGGAGGGTACGTCAAACCCTTTGCCAAAAGGGTTTACCACTACTTGACCTTGATTTGGATTTGATTTCATTTATGTTCATATTATGATTTCATGCTTTTCATTTAACTTAATTTGGATTTATTTTGATTTAATTTGAACTTTTTGGGTTTATGTGATTTTTAGTTGAAATAGGGTAACCAGGTTTAATTTTTCAAATTAAACCTTAATCTATGTATAATTAAATTCAGATAGTGGTGTATGTTTTGATTTAGAGGTTTTTTGTTTGTTTGATGTTTAGGTTAATTTTACTTAAGCCCGTTAGGTTAAACTAAACCCCAAGAAGGATGTACTAGGTTATTAGGTGTAATACCCTTAGTGTCTAATTAGGAGATTTCTAATCTAGGATTAGGTATCCTAATTACTAATTTTAGGAATGATATTAACATTATCCAAAAATGAGGTCAATAATCCTAGTATAAATCAAAACTTCCTTTGATTCTATTTATTTTTTTCTTTTTCTTCATCCTCTTTTATAATAGTATCCATTTATTCTTAAGTTTGATGAATTAGTTCACCATTACTATTAAGGACTACTTCAAGTTCTTCACTAGTTTCTACATCCATGTGTTTGGGTTCAGATGCCTCTTCTTTATGGCTTTCTTAAGTAATAGGAAGTTTCTCCTTGGTAGGAGTAGCTCCTGAACCAAGGTGTATGTCATCCAAAATTTCTTTATTATAAGGGGATAGATTAAGAGGCTTCATTCCTCCTCTAAAGGTATAAGATGATGACATGCCATTAGTTCGGGGCCTAGACAAAGGTGATGAATGTCATTCTCTAAAATGCCTAACAACCGTTAATCTATTTGGCTATGGTGGTGGAAAGGGAAATGAGTGAAGCTTTTGCTCTATGTCTAATGGGGTTTTTCTCATATAGACTTTCCTAGTCTCCTTCCTAGGATATACCTATTTTTTTCCTATGTAAGTTAGTTCATTTCTATGTCAAGTTAATGACCATGTTATAAATATTACTAATCAGATATGAAAGGCATGGGTCGATAAGGTCTTCTTCTATCTTGAAAGACTACCTTTCCTTATACTTTATTTTTGGTAGTCATAGCTTCTTTTAGAATCTCTCTCTTAAGTTCCTTGAAAATGTTTTTTTTTTCATGACCTTGAGGAGCTCTTCCTTGGTGTAAGTAGAGGACCCAACACTTCTATAAAGGACCTATCATAATCTATCATGAATTTCTTTATTTAATTGCTTGAAACTCTTCTTGTATTCATAAATAATGGAACCAGGTGGAGAACTTGCTATTCTAGATACATCTTTCTCTTCCTAGGCTATAAAAAGTGGATTGAACCTACTTCCTCCCAAAAGTGAAGTATCCGGAAGGGTATACCCCTCCATCGCCCTGACTTCTTTAATTTTTAAGAGCTCACTCTCCTTTCATTATTTAATGGTTTGTCTCCTAAGCCTACTATTCCTATTTTTATTTTAACTTTTAGTCATCAAGAAAGGCTCAAAAGTTGAACTTATCTCAAAAGTGTTCAAAAAAGAGAGAGTAGGTATCATCTCAATGAGAAGTTTAACTTTATTTAATACATGACCCATATGGACTCTCTTAATAATTTCTATAGCTACATCTCTATTAATAGCAAGAGTGCTATGGGATACCATGGAGAATTCTAGGATGGGTTTTCAGCCCTTAATGGATGCATTGCTAATTGGAGCTAGGGTCACTCCATCAGTAGTGATATTCAACTTTTTAGATAATCTACCATTATTAATAGAGAAGTTGATCCCATAAGTAGCAACGAAAATGAGTTGCCCAACCATTTCTTATTTCACGAAAGAAAATTATATAAGTTATAACAAACTTTCATTAAAATAATAAAGTTAAAAATCATTTGACCCATCAAGAGATTTTTTTTAGCTATCCTTATTATGGCAAAGATTTTTTTTAAACTTCTAATTTTTTTTGTTAATATTGTGCAAATAATAAGTACCATCTATTTGATTTTATCAAATAGAGAAGTTCTATAATTTGTTTCATATATGTTGAGTAAGCTCCACTAAGAATGAAATGGAGAGGTACCCAACAGAAAGAAAGGTAGTCTTAATCGTTGATGATATATATATATATATATATATATATATATATATATATATATATATATATATATATACATAAAATTTAATTCCTAAAGATGGAGAGAGGAATTGTCCCCAACGGAGTCGCCTAAAAAATCTATGGAGAAAATTTATGACACCACATAGATTTCAAAAATTTATCATTTTGATAATCAAAAACATCATTGAAGAATAATGTACCATCTCAAGAGATGAAAATAACACTTTACAAAGGACTTTATTATTTAATAAAAGACTCCTAAAATAGATAGGTCCATGATGTTCTAGAGATTCTTCCCATGAAATATATGGTGAAATAGAGCATGGTTTATTTCTTGCAAAGTTTTAAGTTCGTATAAGGGTAAGCCCTTATAATTAATTACATTTTAAGAAAGAAATAATTTCTTAAGAAAACTCTCAATTAAATGAATTGGCTTATATATTTATATGGATTCCAAATTATTTCTTAAAAGGATTGTTAATTTAGAAATTCAAAGGGGAATGTTGCAAGGCGAAAGTGTTCCTTTTTGGATGTCAATCAAAAATAAGTAGAAAATTATTTTGGGATACTGGATGCCTAATAAGTATTTCAGCTATCTTAGTGCTGGGATCTTCATTTTTGAAATTAAAATTATTAAGATTTTGAGTTAACATTTCATTAGAAATCTAGTACTTAGATTCTGATAGCACAAGACTATAAAAATGCCTAGTGGTTGAAGACTTATTCTAATAAGATGCTTCATAACCTAAGTCTAAAAATGCTTCTAACATAAGTCAGAGGCATGACCTTGCTTACTTTTTATGTGAATTATTGGTTCTCTTTCTCTCTTAAGAAAATAGACCTATCCTTGGCTCTTCTTGATTTATTTCCTGCTTAGACAGGGTTGCCAACTAATACTACCTAAGTGATTTCAAGTTCATGAGTTCGGTCTTATGAATGCAAGATGTCAGAGTTATTATACTTAGCAAAGGAAAGTAAGAGCCTACACTCACTCCCTAACTCTAAAATCATGACTAGTATGTTAAGGTTATATATTATAGACTCATAATTTTATTTTTAAGGCTTTAGGTATGCGAATTTATGCCAAAGATGATATGTATTTAAAAGAAGCTTATGTGCTAAATTAATATGAAAAGGCATACTTCTCTAAGAAGGGTAGTCATCCTCACGTTAGATACCCCCCTTATGTGTAATGGGTGAAGAGCATAATTTAAGAGGTACAAAGAATATGCTTACATGGTTCACAAAGTCTAAGTATTTTGAGTTGCAAAATTCTAACAATAAAATCTTAAAAATATTATGTAAAATAAAAGAATATGCATATATTTTAAAATCCAAAAATAAAATCCTAAACCTTACAAAACAAAAGTCAAGAAAAACATATAGCGCACCAGTAGTTTATATTTCAAACATACGAGCTTAGCAACAATGGTTACTAAGCAAGTTGTCCTATTAAGCTATGCTTAGGGACTTAAGTAACACTCGTAAGCAAATAATATTTATTATGTTTTATTATGATAGTCTTTTAAGCATAACTCCTTGTAGAAAGCTATATTAACTTAAAAGGATGTCCTAATAACCAAACTAGCGAGTAAACAATTTTTAACCATCCAGTTTAAAATAATACACCAAAAAATAAGAAAATGATCACATCATAAATCATTAGCCTAACCTAAATTTAGGATTGGTGACCTAGTAATCAAGTGTTTGAAAAGAGAGGCTTGTGTGGTATAATTGTACTAGGCCTTCTTAGGTTCAAGTTTTGATTAGAGTTTAAATTTTGTTCAATTTTATCATTAGATGATTTTAATTTAAATGATTAAATTAATTTAAAATTTCTTTTGAATTTTAGGTTTATTCTTTTATGTTTAAGTTGAATTTAGGATCTAAAGAATTAAGATTAAAATAAAGCCTGCTTTGAACAGAAACCATTATATTCAACATCCTAATCCTAGTAGAAACAAATCTCTACCCTGAGGTGAAAATATATTTTAGGGGTCAAATTAAGAATCCAAGTATCCTAATTAACCCTTTTGAATTTATTTAAAGAATTTAATTGAATTGAGTTTAATTTGATTTATGTTCATTTAATTTTGTTAAGATTTTAAGGATTTAGTTCATTAGAGTTATTAATTATTGGATATATATTTCATATATTGGGTTTAATTTGGCTTTAATAATTTAAATAATGCTTAATTCCTTCATTTAGATTTTATTTTATAAATTTTATTGAATTTTACTGATTTTAAATGTTGTTTGAATTTAATGATTCTATCTTTTCATTTAAATTTAATTAAATTTAAATTGGTTAATGTATCTTGACTTGATCAAGTTGTAATTTGATTATAATTTAAAATGATCTTTTACTTAAATTTTAATTAAGAGTTTGATCATTTAATTTATTGAATTTAGTTACTTGATTTATATATTATTTTATCTTGATGATTATTTAATTTAAAATCTTTTTATTTAATTTAATTAATTTGATTTGTTTAAGTTTTATGTTGATTGATTCAGCTTATTCCATCAAGTTAAAGTTCCAAATTAGTTTCAATTTAAGGTTCATTTGATTAGACATTTTCTTTTATTAAAATTGATTTTAAGATCTTTTGATTTCAAATGATTTATTATGATTTCTTTAATTTTAAGTCTTTATTGATTTAATTATTCAATTTATTACTTAAGTTGATATATGGAGTATTTTATAATTAAGAGTTTATTACTAAATTAAACTTTTTATGATTAAGTTTTGCTCTTTTTTATTTGGCTATTGATCTTAGCCTATGGATTCTAAAGAAATGAAGTGCTTAAGGTTCCAAACCTAATATAGGCCATCCTAGGCTTCTAGATTATTTACATTAGATAATTCTATCAATTATTTATGCTTAATTACAATTTCAATTATTCACTTAATATTAAGTGAATTTGGAATAATTTCAATTTAATGCTTTGTTATTTAATTATGGAATTCAGTGGTTAATTAATCATAATTTTTAATTAATTATTTGATTTGACATGGATCTATTAATTTAAGAACTTAGGATTTAATTAATTTCAAGCCTTTAATTATTTCTTAAACTCTAAATATGGCATCTTTAAAATTTCCTAACTTCAGGGGGCTAAAGAATTTTCTTAGGTCTCCTAATGTCATTGAAAATGTTTAGAGTTGGTTTCATTAATTTTTATAGTTTTTGTAATTTTTAATTTATGATTTGATTTAAATTGACCTAGAATTTGAAAATTAAATAACTCTTACTTCTGAAGTCATGTTTCTTTGAAATGTTTATGGCAAATGTGGTTCCTTGCCAATTTTATTTTTCTAAACTTTAACTTTTATTATAGTTATATTTTAAGACTAATTTAGCTTTTAGTATTTTCAATAAAACTCAAATTAGGCTTAAAATATTATGATTTGATTAAGGATTTTAATTTTCTTTGATTCCTCTCTAAATGATGAATCCAAAGAGGGTTTATTTTAAAATTTTTGGATTTTTGGTTGATTTATTATGATTTTATATAGTTCAAGTTAATTAAATGAATTAATTAGGTCATTTTAGAGATTAATGAGTTTCAACGAGCTTTAGTAAATTTTCTAGGTTCATTGATGTTTATTATGATGTTCTAAGTTAATTTGATAATTTTCTTTAATTTTCATGAATTATTATTAATTCATTTTATTAAATTAGAGTTTAGAAATTGAAAACTTTATATCTTTCAATTCACAGACCAATAATTCTCCAAAGTTTTATTGGAGGTGTGTTTTAACATTATTTTTAAGCCCTAAAAGTTCAAATTAATTTCTTGAATATTTTAAGTTTAATTAAGGTTTGATTTGTTTCAATTAAACTCAAATTAACCTAAATTTATCTAATAAAAAGTAGAGATTTTGGGATTAATAGATTCCTCTCAGTGAGGTAAATCCATTGAACTCTTAATTACATTATTTTTTATGAATTTTTACAATTTTTGTCTTTTTTTGCATTTTCTTTTAAATCCAAAATATCGAGTTTTCCCACTTAACCAGTCGGCACTGATTGGGCACTGATGTAGCACCGCTTTACACGTGGCACCATGTGATTGGGCTTTATAGAATCCATGTGGATCCCACATTAAAATGACAAAGATGGATATTTAAATCAATGCCATCATGTTAAAGATCAGATGGCCTAGAGTCATCATATAGTTCCTATAAAAGTTTAAATCATATCCTGCTTCTAAATTAAGACCCTCTATTCTAAATAGAAGGAATGGATAGTGGTGAACATATCCTCACCCTCCATCTGAGATTTAGAACCATCGGTGCTTAAGTGCTAAAATCTAGTGATCCACATGGTGAAAATGTAAAATTTTTATTATAGAATGATTAGGGGTCGATTTATAATCAATTTATACAATTTGATCTTACTAGAGATCAAACTAGTTTCATAAATGACCATACTAAATTGAAGTATAGGATGAATTTTAAGATACCTCATTGGCGTTGATCCTCCACGCTTTCTTTTATTTTAAAAACATTCCAGGGACCTTGATAGAGCATTGAGAGAGAAATCACAGATTGCTTCACTCTGGATCAATGTGGAGACCAACAAACATAGTTGCTCCCCAGAGTTTGGCATGGGGAGTGATCAGAGAGGTTATGGATGAGGGGGAAAGTTTGTTTAGCCCTAATTTGACTTGAGGCAGGTGTCAGGGTATGCAAAAGTCCTCAATTTTGCTTCCCTCGTCTCTTAATACTTGGCTAAGAGCCATTTCATTAGTTTTATGGGGAGGTCTGACGATGGGAATTGGAATCCCATCATGATAGGAAACATGATGGGAAGGTCAAAGATGTAGTTTGATTAGAGTGCGGTAGTAAGAGAGCAAGCATTGGTAAGCTTTATGGTGATAAGGTGGATCAGCCATGCTTGCTCTCCATGAGCTCCACCTCATCACCTCCCTTTTGCCACCTTAATCATCACATGCCCTTTTAGTTTATGCCACCTCTTGCCTAAGTCAAATTTTAAATGAGTTATAGATTGATCAAAATAGGTTAGTGGATGGAGAGGAGATGTGATTGTTTAGTTTCATATGCATGGGATTTAATTATTTTCTCCTCTCCATGTCTTCCACATTATCCCTCATGGCCACCTCATCTCTTTAGTGTTATTATTTGGCTGACCAAGTCAAGCTATACTGAGCTAAGATGTTAGGTTAATCTTATTTTGTTTGGATTTAGGTTGAGTGATTACATTGGGTTTAATTGGGTTGATTGTATTATGTTAGTAAGATTAAGTTTCTCTTAATTGATGAGCTTTAAATTTAGGTTACAATCCTTATTGATTATTAATGAGGGATTTATTGTTCAATTGATCCATGTTCTTTTGAGTTTGATGTGACCTAAGCTAGGTTTGACCTTTTTGATACATTTAACCTAAAGAAGCAAATTGGATATTTTAGTCTACTTGGCCATTTTTTAAATTTTATATTTAATTTATATTGTATTTAGTTGACCATTTGTAATAATTTTGGTTAATTAATTTCATTTAATTTAAATTAGATTTTTATTTTAAGCCAAAAATCAATCCATTTTGATTCAAATGGGTTAAGTTGAGTTTAATTGAGTCAAATGGTCAAATTGGCTTAATTAAGGTGTATTTGGGTTCCACTCATATTTGATTAAGTGTTTAAGATGATTTAGAGTTATAGACATCATTTTTTAGATAAGGTTAACACATCTCTAAACTAATTATTAGGACAGCTAATCCTAGATTAGGTGCCTCCTGATAGGCACTTAGGACACTATACTTGGTGACCTAGTAAATCCTTCTAAGGTTTGACCTAGCCTAATATGATTAGGTGGACCTAAACAAAACTTAAATTAAATAAATAATTGAATTAAACACATTTTAATTGACATCTAAGTCAATTGAGTTTAGTTCAAAGTAATTGAGGTGGTTAACCCAATTGTCCTACTTAAGCTCAAAATTAACTAAACCAAAAGGAATTCAAATAAAATCAAAATTAAATTAAATTAAATTAAATAAAAAACATAAAGCCATTGCATAAACATAAATAGACTTAAAAATAAATTCAAATGAAGGTCAAAGATGGTCAACCATTTGATATAGAGTTGACTTATATGGGTCCTATAAAGTATCACGTCAAAGGTCAACCCACCAAAATTTAACCAAATTAAATCATTCCAAACACTCAAAATCATCAACTTAATATGTTTAAATATAAATCTAAATCCAATAAGGTATTAATTGGGTTAATTAGATCACTTGATATAAATGAACTTTATTGAATCAAAACTCATATTAAATTAAAATCAATTCAAATTGAATATCCAAAATTATTTGATAATCATCATTAAACATAATTCAACCAATTATTAGGTTTAATTTGACCAATTTGGTCATTTAACTCAATTAAACCCATGTTGACCCATTAAGCCCAAATTAGGTCAAAGTGGATTTGAATTCAAAATTAACCTCAAATGAAATGAAATCAATTAATCTAAATCATCTCAAACACTTGGTTAAACATAATTAAAATCAAAATATATTTTAATTGAGTCAAATTGGTCATTTGACGCAATTGAATTTAACTTAACCCATTTGGGTCAAATGGGTCAAATTGACTTGAAACAAATCAAAACTTCATGTGAAATGGATCAATTATACTTCAATTCATTCAAAGGACAATCAATAATAATTCCAATCATCATCTAATATCAATCAATTAAGTGAATTTAAAATGAACCATTTAAATGAGCTCAAAAGAAGTTAATTAAGATAGTTAGGTTCTTAGTTTGACTTTTAAAATGAGTTTTTATCTTCATATGAAAATCTCATTTTATTTGGATTAGGATGTTAAATAGAATGGGTTATGCCCAAAGTAAATTTCATTCTATTTTAATTCTTTAAAACTTAAACTCAGCTTTAACATAAAAATAGTCATCAAACTAAAACAAAATCGAAAAGTAATTAAATCATTTAAATTGAAACTTCGCAATGGAAAATTGAATAAATTCTAAAAATAAAATAAAAGAAACCAAACAAAAACAAAACATTTATAACTAGTTTTCATATGGTATGTAGTCTGAACACCCGAGGTAACAAGATTACTGGTTTGAAGGAGGTCTTAATACCTCAAACCTTTAGTTTAACAATGACACATACTTATTAAACAAACTTTTGAAAAGTAAAAGATTAAATTTTAAACTAAACTAAATCTTGAACTTAAAAGATGTTATGCAGTCCTACCACACAAGCCTTTTTTTTAACACACTAGATTATTAGGCCACTGACCCTAGATCTAGGTTAGGTTGATGGTTTGTGATGTTTTATGATGTGAAATTTTTTTTTATTTTATGGTGTATTATTTTAGACTGGATGGCAAGGATTGTTAATTCACTAATCAAGATGTTAGGGTGTTCTTTTTAGGTTTATACTATTTTTTACAGGGAGTTATGCTTAGAGGGACCACTATAATAAAAATATAAATAATTATTATTTGCATGCAAGAGTTGTTTAAGTCCTTAAGCATAGACCAATAAGATAAGTGGGCTTGACAAAAATTTATGCTAAGCCCGTATACTTGCATTATAACTACTGGTGTGTTGTATGTATTTCCTAATGTCTATTTTATAAGGTTTAAGATTTATTTTAGAATTTTAAAATTTAATTTGAGCCTAAAATTAGGTTAAGATCTATGTGGTCTAGGAATAGTATTAGTTGTCTTTACAAGTTGGTGGTCTCGTATGAAGCCCATGGTGGTCCCTGAAGAAGGTGACGATCTTGGATAAAGACCCCCTATAGATCAAAACTTTTACTTCTAGGCCAGACAGTATAAGCTCAAGGCTTGACTATCCAATTTTCTTTTTCTTTCAAGGTGTACAGTGGTACGTGGCCACATTGGCCTATTTTATTAATTTAATTTAGTTTAATTTATTTTGGGGTACACAATAGAAATTCATGCTTTTCTAACTTTCTTTATGTGATGTGCTATGTGATGAATTGCTAGAAACGATAAGCTCCTATAAAAACTAAATTTTCTACCCCATTAAATTTAAACAATTCAAACATGAAATAAAAACTCATAACCTCACTTTAATAAAAACCCTAAGTATAACTTAAAAGAAATTAGAAATAATTAACTATTGTGAACCATGAGGGAATATTGTTTATTCTTTTTGAGTTGGATGCTTCACTGATTGCACATAAGGAGGCATCTAACCTTTGAGGATAACCACCCTTTCTTGGGGAAATGTGTCTCATTATAGGCATGAATTGCATACCCAAGGCCTTCAAAATGAATTATGAGTCAAAATATATAAAAGATGAGCATTAGCTAAGTGCATAACATGCTAAACATTATCTTAAGATTAGGGAGTGATTTAGATTTTAAGCTTCCCTTCTTAAATATAAAAGCCCAGCCATCTTGCATAACATGAAAACTGAACTCATGATTTTTAAAATCATTTAGGTTGTGTTAACTGGCAATCCATCCAGATATGTTATATGTCCAGAAGAGTCAGGGATAAGTTTTTTTTGCTCTAGTAGGAAATGAATTGATAATTCCTAGAAAATTTACGTTAGGTTGAGCCTTTGACTTATGTCAAAAGCATTTATAGACTTAGGGTCTGAAGCATCCTATTAGAATAACTCCTTAACCACTAGGCATTTTTACAGCCTTTTGCTGCTAAAATCTAAGTCCTAGATTTTTAATAAAATATCACTTCAAAACTTTATTAAATTCAATTTTAAAAATGTAAAGCCTAATGATAAGATAGTTGAAATGTCTACTGGGCATCCCAATATCTATAGGCATTCTTACTCAATCCCGATTAGCCTTTAAAATGAACTCTTTCCCCTCTGAAGCATTTCCTATTAAAATTCTAAATTAAACATTCTTTTAAAATAATCTTTGAAATCCATAGAAATAGAAGTTTGTTTCTTTAATTGAGAGTACTCTTAGGAAGAATTCCCTTCTTCCTAAGATGTAATTAAAGGAGCTTGCCTTATAGGGAACTATGAACCTGGCATAAAATGAACCTTATCCTACTTTTATATATAGTTTAAGGGAAATATATCTAAAATACTAAAAGACTCATTAGCCTTAAGAGTCTTTAATAAGAGTAATTAATGTTAATTAAATCGAAGTTAGATTTTGACTTTGACCCACATTGACTTAAATTAGGCTTAATGGATTAAGGTGGGTTTACTTAGGTCAAACGACCAAATTGGTCAAATTAAACCCAAACAATTATTGAATTATGTTTATTTATTATTTTTAATTGATTTTGAATGTTTGATTTGAATTAATTTCAATTTAATTTGAATTTGAGTTCAATAGAGTCTATTTGGGTCAAATGACCTAATTATCCCATTTTATCACCTTTTAGTTTTGAATTTATTCAGATTTATGTTTAGGGATATTTATTTAATAGTTTTGAGCCTATGAAATGATGTAATTTGATTAAATTAAGGTTGGTTGACTTTTGGCTTGGTGGGGCCCAAGTAAGTTAACTCTAAGTTAAATGATCTATTTGACTAGTTTGAACCTCACTTAGATATTATTGGGTTCATTTGTATATGTGTATTGATTTTATATTCTTTTTATTATAGATTTTGATTTGACTTGAGTTCACCCAATCTAATTGGGCTAGGTCAAATCCTAGAATGGTACATTTGGGTGACCTAGGCTTTCCCTTTAGAGTGTTGAACTTGGTTTTAATTTCAAATTTGGTTTTGTTTTTATTTTAATCTAATGTCATTAGTGATTTTTTATTTATTTTTTTTTTAAATTTAGCATTTAATTTCATTTATCATTTGCTTTTGATGGCGAATTCACTTCATCATAGGTTGACTTAGTGGCACTAGTTTGGTCTTTGTTGACCTCACTTTTGGAGTGAGGTTGACTACCCTCATCTTAGACTTAGGATTTTTCTAGACACTAAGACTTACCTAGTACTTGAACATTTCTAATGATTAAAGGAACACCAAACCCAAGTCTGGAGACTCATAGTGTACAACCCTAGGACTAGAACTTACCTTAGGAGGAGAGAAGCCTCACCTACCCTAAGACTCAACCAAAGTTCATGGTCAACTAACTAACCTAATCCAAACCAAATGATTACAATCCAAGTTCCAAACCAAAATACCAATTTAATCTAGGCTCAATTTAATCCATCTTGGTTTAACTTAGCTAAGAAGAGTTAGGTGATTTAACATAACCTCTTTGAGCTTAGGAAGACCAATTCTAAACTACCATAGTTGAAACCTAATATACCCAAACTCATTTGAATTCAATTTAACTTGACCGAATCTTATACAAGCTCCAAAAAAACAAACAAAAGTTTTAACTCAAGTTAACCTACTTTGAACTTCAAAAGACCAAAATCCTATTCAACTTGATTCAAGTCAATCAAACCTAACCTAACCTCTTAATCATTCCAACACTCAATTGAACATAAAAACTTATCCTAATCAATCCAATCAAATCAATTAACCCAACTGAAACAACTTTACACAAATGAACCCAATTTGACCTATATGGATCAAATTGAGCCAAACCCAACTAAACCAAGTCTAAGCTCAACCAAACTTAGCATGACTCACCCTTAGGTCCCCATTGACCTACCCAAGTAGACACAACCCATGGTGAACCTAGGTTGGGTCAACCCAGTTGGACCAAACCCTCTAAATAGAATAAAATCCTTATTTAGAAGGGCTCTCCACTCCTCCTATCCTTGGCATCCACCTTTGGCTATCTTTAGACATAGGAACACTAACCCAACCTAACTCAAAGCTATTATGTTCAATCCTTGGCCAAGAGAGGGTAGTCGTACCCTTGACTACACTTTGGTCCACCTAAGGAGAAGTGTATACACCATGACAGCACACTAAACTCACTTAGCAACTCAAACACATCCACCTCATCATTCCACTACCACCTCTGACCACCAACTCTAGCTAGATGGCTGCCAAAGGTTGAGCCAATCTTGAGCCTTGGTTCAGTTAGGGAGGTGAGTATACTTCTCCCCATCCATTCAAACTTCACAGAGACCTTCCATAGAGGATTCCACATAATCCCAAGCCTTCTCCCGAGCTCCTCATGCACCCTACCACCAGCAAGACCAAGCTCCACCCACACCAGAGTGCTCCATTCATCCAATCTCACTAAACCTCCACCAAAGCCAAATTAACCTTCTCCACACCTTCACCACACTCCGACAAGGCAAACAAAATTAATTCCTAATGGATTTAAGCATTGGAAACCACTCCAAGGCCAACTTTGATGAGCTTCACGATGGCATTTGGCCCATAAAGCGATCGATGGGGAGGTAGCTTGCGGTCTTCTTAGTAGGGCTTCGTTTCTTTAAGATGAAGCTACCTTAATCATTGGACCTCTGATCTTGAGCTTCGATAAGGTAAAATCTGGCAAACTATAGAAAGTCATAGGATTATTGGTCTTTTTTAAAAGAAATCTCATTCTCATGCAAATTTCACCATAGGATCCCATTAGATTTCCTCCCTAATTGTTTTGGAATTGAATCTACCATTGAACGAGCTCCATCGAGCTCAAATCAAGTGATGAAAGGCAGATGGTGTCCGTCATCTAATGCTTGTGGAATGATGGATCATCTATAATCGGTTCCCCATGATTATAATGGATGGTCATGATTAATTACTTTAGAATTTCTAATTTAATCTCTTTAGAATCAGAGGATTAATCCCAACCATTCGATTCGAGATCAAATGGCTAAGGCAAAAGCTGCTAAGTCAGTTGCTGTGTTAGATGGTTTAAATAACCAATCCCATAGTGCCACATGAAAAGTGTTATTGAGTCAGTGTCCATGTGGCACCGACTGTGTAAATGGGTTAACTAAAGCTCAAAAATATAATTAATTATCCACAAATTCAAAAATTCATAACTAATTATAGAAATTTCTAAAAAGTACAAATAAACCCATTTTAGAAAGGTTAAACAGAGGAGAATCTAGAAAAAGATATAATATTTAGCTTTTATTTAGTGAATAATGGCTACTTAGGGTTTAAAATTTTCATTAATTACATTAATTAAGCTATCCTAATCAATTGGTCAATTAATCTAAGATTTGGTATTCCAATTACATGGGATGTCCTCTAGCTCCGATAATTTTCTTGGATTTATTTGCCAAGTGTATTATGAAATTCATAATTTCAAACTCTAATTACCTATTTAAAAGAGTTAATAATTATTAATATTAAGAAAATAGTGAAATTAATTAGGGAAGGTTAATTAATCATCATAACATTAAGGATGACCAAGAAAAATAATTAGGACCTCCGCTCCTTATTGTTTTCTTAAGATCATTCCTAAACCCCTTTAGTTAAAGAACTAAATGATTAAATTATTAGATGGAATTAAAAAGAAATTAAAATTTTAAAAATAATTATTACATCATCATCATAATTAATGCAACCAGGAAGATTGATTTTCTTAATCCTCCTTATGTGCATAGTTAGTATAAAAGTTTTAATGAAATTATGATTTTTCATAGGTTTAGGAAATTATGAAAATAATTAGCTCAATCCTCTTAATTCAGTTAATTATTTTAGCATGGGCGTAATTGGTTTAGAATCTTTAGGATATTGCTAATTTCATTTTTAATTACATCATGTTTCATAGGCCCTTGCTTAATAATTAATTAAATTAATAGACTTCTTGGGAGGGTAATTAAGTGATTTATTAATAAACCAAATTTAATCAAACTCTAAAATTTACCTAACTTCTCTTTGAACTCATTAGTTAACTAACATGGGTGTGGGTTATAACTTAATTCTTGTTTCTTCTTTTTAGGATTAAATAATCCAAAACACAAAATCGAATCCTAAAAAAGCTTTGATTAGGTTTAAAGAATATTTATTTAGTAAGATTCCCCCTTAGGTCTTAATGAAGCTAAGTATTTCATTTGATAATGTTTAATTACATTATTTTAATTACCATAAATATGCATTCCATATGTTTCATATTACATGTTTTAAATTTAAAAGGATATGTTGCATTTAATTGCATGATTTGGATAATGATAAATATATGATGTCGCTATTATCACTAATAAATCCTAAATTATTTTAAAATTATGTGCTAATTATTAATTAAGTTATATGAATCCTAACTTAGTACTTATAACAATTATTATAAATGGGGAAACATAAACATGGAGCTAACTTATCTTTCCATAATTAGAAAGATAATAACTTGCAATTTTAGATGGTTTCATCTTTGCATTTATACATGTGTGTATATATATTTTAATTAGCAAGTATATAAATTGGACATCCTCGGAATAGGAGGCTTTAAGTTGCCTTAAGATGATCTTAGATAATCTCACTTTCCTAGTTTAATAACGGCAAATACTTGCATAGTTTCTCATACATGTATATATGTGTTCAAATATGAAGTGAAACCTTTTTACTATCAAATTCATGCATGCTCATATATCGAGTGTATAAAATAAAATACATATAAGTGATCCATGTATACATATTAAATTAAAACAAAAAATGAAATGAGGATATTATTGATAATGAAATTGAAGTAATAAAACTATATGCATTTGGTGGTGATTTAGCTTAATTTAACATTAAGGTGCTTCCATGTCTAAATAAAATTCATTAAGCTAAATCTAAATATAATATTAATTAAAATATGCAAATGTTCCATTATGAAGGTTCAAAAAACACAAAAAAACTATTCTTTAGAATTTAACCTACGTTAGGGAATAAAGAGAGATAACTCTCTTTCTTCTCTTTATAATATTAAATTCTAAATAAGAAAAGAACAAAATATGCATAATTTAAAATCCAATCATGGATTATAAATGAATTTAAATGCAATCACACCTAACATATAACTTGAATGCTCACTCATTAAAAAATTCTGACAATAAAACCCAATTAGGACATGCCACACTCTAGTCTCAACACCCACTTTAGAATACTAGTCAACAGTCTTAGTAGTAGGTTAGTCTGTTGTTTATTATGGTGTAATATTTTTTGACTGGATGTTAGGATTGCTTGTGCATCGACTATAAGTTGCAGGGGATTGTGCTTAAGGGTCCTCTATGATAATAAAATATAAAAATGCATTTTACTTGCAGGTGCTTCTTAAGTCCCTAAGCATAATCAAATTAGGATAGGTAGGCTTGGTTACTCAAGTGCAGGGTGATAAGTCCAAATATGTGAAATATAATTGATTGGCTTGTATATTGTTTGGCAAACATGTGTTTTGCAGGTGTAGTTAGAGTTACCTTCTTTATAAAACTGTAATTTTACAATAGGATTAGGATTACTGTTATGGAGTTTAAGATGAGCAGAATAGAAGGAAAAGACTTGGGAGGCCCTATGAAGCATGAAGCAAACTAGTCCAAAGAAGGAAGAAAGAATAAGAATTGAAGACCCTCATAGTATTTATTTCATTTAGAAGTAATTCAGACTATATAAGGGTAGAGCTTGGCTACCCAACTTCTTTTCTTTTCTAGGGTGTATGGTAATACCAGGCTGCATGGGCCATTCATTATTTTATAAAATTTAAATGTTTGATTATTATGTTTAGATTGTGCAATAGAAATAACATGATTTTCATAGGTTTCTTAAAGTATGATAATTTGATGTGTGGCCTGGATGCGGTAGGCTCTTTAGAATAAAATTAATTTTTCTACCCTCATTAATAACTCATAATTAAAATTTAATCAACTCATAGCTTCACTTTAAAGCCTAGGTTTATAATCAGGATAAATAAAAGATTTAGCAACCTCGTTGCTGAATGTTGTACATTATCACATCATGCATATCATATTATTTTACTCTTAAAGATAGGGGATCTCCATTCTTGCATGATATTAGACATGCTTGACCTGTGAGGATAGTCCCTTGTAATGGAGAACACCAATTTCCTTTAATTTATCATATAATCTACTTTTATCATGAATTTAAGCATAAATTATTCCAAGCTTTAGTTCAAAATAAAGAGACAAAATAAAATAAAATATATAAATTTTATTGCATTAGCTTAAGTCATGTATTCAGGCCAGACATGATCTATTCTCATAGGGAGTGAGTTTATGATTTTAGATTTCTCTCTAATTAATAATAACCTAACTATCTTGCATTAACATATTACTAGTACACATGATTTTAAAATTATAGGAGGTGTTAACTGGCGACTACTCCAAGCGATTGTAAGTCCAGAAGAGTTAGGATGGGTTCACTCTCCCTAGTGGAGATGAACTAATATATCCCACTTTCACAAATAGAATTAGGCCAAGCTCTTAGCTTGGGCTAGAGCGCAATAAATATTAGTTCAGAGGCTGTTTGTTTCCCGTAGGCTGCAACTATAAGTCCTCACCTCTTAGGAATTTTTACAATCTTGTGTTGTTGGAATCTAAGCCCTAGCATTCTAATAAAATTTTTCCTTAAATAAATATAGGGTAGACTAGAGTGCTCACTAGGCTTCCTAGTATCATGTGTACTTCTTACTTATTCTCTCTTAGAATCTGCTAAGGACTCAACCAATTCGAGCTTTTCATGATTGATTTCTGAAAATTATCAATTCTTTGATTATCTACCTTTGAAATCTTTAGAGATATTAATTGGCTACTTTAATCGAGAGTCTTCTTAGAAAATTTACATTTCCTATGATGTAATTAACTATGGAAGCTTTCTTCTATAGGGAACTAAATAATCTAACATAAAATAAACCCCACTTTACTTATCCATGTAAAGTGGGGGAAAGATCCTTGGTACATGTGTACACCCATCTGCCTTAGGAGTCTTTACTAGATGATTGAGTCTATTGTAGGGTGATGTTTCTATCATTTTAGATAGTATACCATTCCTTATATATTGTACTCAATCATTTTAATAAGTACCCCCTAAGATCTGTGTGGTGTCCATACAATTAAAATAGAACTGTCTTGGGAGAGAGTGAGTTTCCACAAAGAGTAATCATTGGGGCACTCACCCTTTCTTCTACTAGAGTGATCGGCTTCACATCAGCAATATTTAGGAGATGTTGGTGAGTTTTCATCTTTTTTCTCATTGAAACAATGATGAGTCTTTATGGGATGTATCTTCTCATCTTGAGGGGGAATATGCTGAGAAGGGTTCGTAAGTGCTCACTGATCTTTCTACACTTTTTTGCATTATAGAGCTGGATCGCTCTTCTAGAGGAGGATTTACATTCATCAAAGTAGAAGTTAAGCAAGCTTTAGTCAATATCAGAGATGAAGTTACAAGGAAGGTGTGTTGTTGAGATAAAGTCTAAGAGGAATTTTATGACCATGAGGGCCAAGTTGACTTTACTCCAATGCTCTATCAAGTTGTAGGAGACTAATATCTTATTTTTAGTGGTAATTTCTTATTTGATTATATATGTGATAAGGGTAGGTTTAGAAGGGAATGACACTTAGATCCCATTATAAAGCAACTTAAAAAATTTATTTATAGGGGACATAGCAAGTGTAATGTAATCATTTTTTATACTTTTAACAAAAAAAGTGTAATTATCTTCTACCTGCCATTTCTATTGTCAAGTTTATTTTGTGGTTAGAATGTGAGTGGAATATCTTAATTATATTTTTTTTACTTGCACTGCTTGAGATTAGGGTGAGATTAAGTAATTCTATCTTTATTTAATGCTTAATGTGCAGTTTGTATTACTAAGCCTTATCTTTAACATCTATAAATTCATTCTTATAATGAGTGGTTGAGTCATTACTACCTCTTCAATTTTGAGTGAGTGGAAAACCTATCTCATTGAGTAGGTAATGTCCCTCTCAGCTTTTAAAGTAACTTGCTTTGATTGACTTGAATGGCACTTTAAGGAAAGCAGTGGTTATATTCATGAAGATTAAGGCTAAAGAGGTGCTTGTCTTTGATCCTTTATCAATGACACATCTTTCTTAGCTACTGCCTGAGTCTTCTCGACTTCATGGTATGAGTGGCCACTTAACCACATTATAAGAGCTATACATCCTTCTTAATCATTTTAAATGTGGTCTAGCTCCTCTTTCCTACAGTAGGTGGATATTCTAAATAATTATGGGGGGCATCCTTGCCTAAGTTTTGCTAAACTATATAGCAAGTATCACCACCTTCATCATATACAAACAAGAGTGGGAGTTGTCATGGTCCTTGAACTTGTTTCTCAAGGACTACTCTGTGAAGGGCCACTAAGATGGGACCATCTATTTTTAAGCAGTCTTAATGAAGATTCACGGCTTAGTGAATAAAGTGTGAAAATGATGCTTGATGCCCTTATTTTTCAAGATCTCATCTTCATGGCTGGTGCTGACCATTCCTTTTCCTTTTTTGGCAGCAAGGCGACTGCTTTCAAGTAAAATGCCAAGGTGAAGGTGGTGCTCAAGAAAGTGACAGATAAGACTTTGAATATCCATCACTATCTCCATTTTTTCTTATGTCTAGTGTCTTCTATGGTACATATTTCAATATCCTTTTTAGCTTTTACATCACCACCTTGACTCAATCTTTTCTAATCATTACATTTTCTCACACCGCCTCCACATGATTCTTCTATAGTTCAATTCTTAGTGGAGGATGAGCATGGAGAAGGTGACGAAGAGTCAGTTTTCATTGAGGTATGTAATGAAGTTCGGTTGAGTATAACCTCCATGAAGTCTACAAAAAGGCTAGTGATGACTCCTCGAAGTCTCTAAAAGAAGAATTAAAGCAAGCCTAAGAAAGAGGAGGAGGAGTATACTATCAATAAATATACTCAAAGCATGTTTAAGCGACCAGTCAAGCTTTCAAGCTTGAGTAGGCGATTTACTCTAAAAATCTTGATTAGCTTCTTGAGGAAACTCCCAATAGTCGACTACCCTTTGTTGTCATGTAGGCTTAAGTGATGGTGTGATAGTCGACTAAGAAGATCTATAAGAGGATCTTTATCAAGAAGAAAGCCATGTTTGTGGTGAGGTTAATTTAGCGACTATGAAGAATGAGCTCTAATTCTCTATTACCAAATTCTTTGAGCTTCAAATGGAGGAGACTCAGCTAGAGGAGGAGAATAATAGTGTAGTTTAGGAGCTATCTTTCCATGCTAACATGAAAAGAGAGTTGGAAGGGAAGCTCTCTCATCAAATGTTGGAAAATGTTGAGTTCACAGGTTTGATGCGGTTACTAACTTCATTATTTTTAAGTTAGTGAAGTATGGTCAATTTGATGCCAAGTTCATAGATTTCTTTAATGTACTCATCCTTTTAGATTCTAATAAGGATGAAAAGTTAAATATCTTTCTTCTTCTCTTCTATTTTTTTTGTTGAGTTGAGAGAGAATATGTGTCTCGTAAGAGACTTGCTAGGTTTAGTTAATAAGAATTTATTTGCACTATTTATATTATACTTGCTATTATATGAATGCTCTATTTAGGACAAGAAGTTTATGAATGCTAACTTCAGGATGTGCTTAATTGTTGACTAAAGAAAGCCATCCCTTAATAGTTACCAACCATAACGAGTTTGATGATTACATACTCCAACCATGAGAGTCGATTCTTCTTTTCCTAATTATGGTGAGTAAGAATTTTAGTTAATAGTCACCAACCTTTCATGGTATCGATCTTACACAAGAGTTGCTAATCGCACAGAGTATTGATCATTTTGGCTACCAACTTTAGAGAGTTGGTATTTTAGTTGTTAGTTGCTGACCTCTTAAGGTGTCGGTCTTAAACACAAGTTGCCAACTATAAAGAGTGTTGGTCTTTATTGATTTCTATCTATGGAGAGTTGGCCTTCTAATTAATAGTTGCTAACCTCTCAAAGTGTTGGTCTTAAACATGAGTCTTCAGTTGCATGAGGTGTAGGTCTTTCTTAATTTAAAACTTTGGAGATTTGTTTTTCTTAGTTAATAGTCACAGAGCTTTAGAGGTGTTTATCTTGTACATGAGTGACCAATAACATAAAGTGTTCATCTTTTTTTTTTACTTATAAAATTTTGGCAAGTGTTAATAGTTTTAACTCACAAGTTGCCTGCTCGACTATGATATTCTTAGGCCTGGCATTGCACACCAAGTTCATAGATTTCTCACCTGAGGCCTTAGTAACTCGGTGGGTGGAACCCCTTTTCTAGGGCTAGAAGTGGCACACCGAGAATCCTAAGTTGCCATGTAACTTCCCGTGTATTATTCCAAATCTTTTTTTTAATCATTTGATAACACAATAATCTAAGCGAGAAGGAGTATAAATTTTGTAGAACCTAACTTTATACTACTAATAATGATAATAAGAAAATATAGAATATAAAAGATACTACTTACTTTACAGACAAATTTTTTTTAAGATCCTTAATATTCTAGGTGTAGGGGTATGTATTATCCTTCTTGTTTTAGCAATTGGTATGCCCTAGGCCTAACCTACTTCTTGATAATGTAAGGTCATCCCATGTGTGGGTGAGTTTACTTAAGGCGTTATTATTAGTGGTTGCATCAACATTCTTTAACACTTAGTTTCCACCCTTAAAATGCATCACATTCACATGGCGATCATAGTACTTTGCAATTCACTTCTTTATTTTCTTTTTCCTTAATGATTCTTTGAGCTTCAATTCTTTGAGCATTTCTAGTACGTTAACCATTTCTATAGAATTTTCCTTCTCCTATTTGCTAGTGTTATCCCCCAGTCCTTCTGTTACTAAAACCCTTTGGTTATGGAGCTCGTACTAGGATGGTAAGTTAGCTTCTGTTCTATGTGACAATGCAAATGGTGAGTGCCATGCTACATTTCTATGTGTTGTCATGAGGGCCTAGAGTGCGATGAGTAATGCATTAACCAATCTAGCTTTGGAACCTCTTACCTTCTTCTTTTATAAATTGAGGATCTTCTTGTTAACAGCTTCTACCTAGTTATTACTTTTTGAGTGATGAATTGAAGTGAGCTTTAATTGTACTCTTTGAGACTCACAAAAATCTCTTAGCCCATAGTTGGTGACTTATGGCCCATTATCTATGATAATTGAAAGGAGCAGGTTGTACTTACTAATAATGTCTATTCAAATAAAACTTTAAACTACCTCGCGATCGACTTTACCTTGATCTATTTACTGAAGTAGTAAATCATGATGAGAATGAACATCCTCTATCCACTAGCTATCAACAAGGGGCCAATCAAATCCAATTCACAAGTAGTGAAGGGCGAAGGGCTCGAAATCGGCTATATAGGTTGTGGTAGTTGTTTTTAGAAATTGGTGAATTTTTGGCACTACAAATACCTCTAGACAAAATCCTTTATGTTTTTTTTTTAGCATGGGCAAGGAAAATATTTATTTTCAAATTCTACAGGTGAGTACCCTTCTTACTGAATAATTACCACATTCACCTAGTATACTTCCTCAAGGACCATTTTTTATTCAACCTCTTGTACACATCTAAGGCTAAGCAAAGTTATCATTCTTCAAAATAGTTCTCCTCTATTCAATAAGTATTATGAGTCCCTTATTCTAAACCTCCTCAAGTCTTTGGCACCATCGTCAAACCTTCCTAATCCATAGATACCTTTTGATCAATTTGGGGTCTTTATATTTGGAGTCATAGTGTTCCCATATAAAAAATAAAGGAAGAGAGACTTAAGCAGTTCGACCTATAGTGCCACGGTGCTGAAATCCCGGTGTTGCTCTCCCTAAATTTATAGAATCAAGAATCCTTAACCATTCCATCCAACACTCGGTTAGTGATAACCACCCAAGGGGAGAGTGTGAGCAGTTAGGAGAGCAGGACCAATTGAGAACCGGATTCTATAAAAGAGAGGGTTGGCCGCCCTTTTTTCTTTTCTTTTTTTCCCTCTCCTCTCTTACACTGTCTACACACTCCCTTCAATCCACAGCACACTCTCTCCACTACACGAGGACTCTTCTTCTTGCATAAGGCAAGACTGAAACCATGCCTTCACTGATTTTAGGTAAAATTCAAAATGAAATATTTCTTTTCATGATTCCTTCCCACATAAAATGTTGAAAACTTTCACTGTTGATCTTGGATCTAGTGTGAAATGGTAACCCTCCCTCCATTGTACATAGTTATGAAGCAAAGGATAAGAACATGATCACATTAATTACAAAATTTTAGGCATTATCAAGACAAAACTCTGCCAAAATTTAGATTAACTCAAAATTTAAAACTTTAAATAAAGAATATTAAAATTTAAAGCCTCTACTATGGAACTTGGTTTTAGCATGAGATGAAAATTCTCCCACCATTGATCTTAGGTCTAGAACAAGGGAGAAGAGTGCTTTTTGCACTGAAAAAATTTTGGAATCTAGCATTGCTAAGTTGTTACACTATTTAAATTTCATGGGAATCATCAAATTGTTCAAGTAATTTGCCCTAAAATAGAGTCTCCTAGCTCATAGTGCCATAGTGGTATTACCTAGTGCTAAAGCACTGAGCTCTCAAAAATTTGGACCCTGATGCTTGACTTTGTAGCACCATAGCACTACCTTCTCAAGCTGAAAGGTCAAACTATCCACTTATATTACCTTCTCAGGTTGTAAGGTCAAACTGTCCACTTATAGCACCACAGTGCTATCCAAATAATATTATAGCTCCAAATCCTAGCACTAGAGTGCTGCCCTCTTAGGTTGTAAGGCCAAAATGTCCATTTATAATGTCACAACATTATCCAAATAACATGGAGGCACTTTAGCAAACTCATAGCACCACTTCTCTAGCGCCTAAGTGATGTCTTCTCTGATTTTAAAGCCCAAACTCCACCATACCATCCTACGGTGCCAACTTTTCAACGTTGAGGCACTAACTTCTCAATATCTATAATCTTAAGTTTAAATTTTTTTAAACTTATAGTCATATTACAATTGGATTGTGGAGATAACTCATCAATAGTTGAAATGACAAATAAATAGTATGAAATAAAATTATAGTACAAAATTTGTCTAATAAAAATATGTAAAAAGAAAAGGAGGTAAATGCATAAAAAGAGAAGAGGGAGAAGACTATCCTAGAAGTCGTAATCTTCTTCTAGCTCCGGCAAGGTGCTAATATAAGGGTGATAATGAGGCATTGTAAGAAAAGGAACTCAACTCATGCCAACATTAAAGTTGTAATTTTCAAACATTTTAATAAGTGTTGAGTTGAACTCATCATGTAAGAAAATTATTATTAATGCTAACCCATCTAATAATCATATTTCTTTTACAATTCCTGTTGTCATCGGCTACTTTCACCTACCTTTTTCTTAATTTTGAGATATCTCTAATTTCTTGGAGTTACTAATTTAATGTATTGGAGGATTTGGATCTAGACTAAAGAGCACGTGCGCTTTCTCCTACTTTCATTTCTGATCTAAACCCTTCAATCATTCTTTTAGTAAGGAGAGCCTTTTGTATAAGGACTTCTTCATCTAGATCCCCAACACACCAGCCATAACACACAAAGAATAAATAATAGAAGGATGATTATACATTAAGGTAGTACTACCCCTAAGCATATTACAAATTGAATTATAAATAAATTTTACTACATTTATAGTGAAGCCCTTTTGAATTATAAAAATTCAAAATAGCTCTATCCTTAGTCACCTCACTAATGTTTCCCATGGGCATCAACTTTACAAAAAAAAAATGCCAAGCTTTAGGTCAGTTGTTAGGCCAGCAGTAAAAAATTGATAATATTTTTCTCCTGTTGTTTTCACTAAACATTTTCATTTCTAATAGCAAGAAAACTATAAATTTCATCAAATTTGGGGTGATTGTTGTAGTAGGAAAAAATTCATTATATACAAAATTTTATAGATTATAATATGCATTAATGGCAGTACTATCAAAATATACCCATTTCCTTAACATGATAACCTTGTTATCTTGGTGCTCCTTCATATTGGCGAAAGATTCCCACATTATAAGGATGATGTTAGTAGTGTTATCGTAGGTGAGGCACTGCCAGCCTCGCTCATTGATGACCATCTCCACGCTTCCACCCAGATTATGGAAGCTCCTCTCTAGAATGATGTGATTACTGATAAAAGTGTGTTGGTACCTCCCCTCCACATCCACATTGATAAACTTATTTGCATCACTCAAAGATTTCCTCTTCTTGTACTTCTGGATGAGCTTAAGCGACATATTTGCTACACTAGAGTTGAGCAAAGGTTCAGAAGAAAAAGGGTTGCAAGAACTGCTAAGATAACAAAGACTTTAGAATGAAAGTTTTGGTGACCTAGGGGTCATATTAATAGGTTATACCCAACGTCATTACCTTTCTTCTACAAAACTGAGGCACTAGCCTTTCAATTTCTAAAATACGAGACTAGCACCATAGTATTGGTTAGTCGATCAAGATAGTTACGGTTTCCTTCAAAAAGATGCATTTATGATGCTTCTTACCATTAATCTCATAATTGATGGGATCTATAAATCATGTCAGATATTGATGGAGCATCATCATGCTGGTCAAAATATCTATCATTTTCTATTAAATATGCCTACCTGCCTATCAGCCCTTTGAACGACTTTTTGACTAGTGCCAAGGTGTTGGCTGAATATTTAACCTGTTGTATGTTATTCTTTATATGCCTCAACTCTGACCCCTTTATTTTGAGACTTATAATTCTGTCTCCTAGCACTAGGGCACTATTACTTAGGCACTAAACTTTAGGTGCCAAAGTGCCAACCTCCCAGTGCCATGGAGCTAAACCCTTATCACTGTGGCACTTTTTCTATAGCATTAAGGTCTTGTCCCCTAGGAATAAAAAAATTAAACACCTTTTTTGTTCACCATGTGAACACCTCTATAATTTCTAGCATTTTGAATGGATTTAATCCCAATCTATATGTTCTCATACGAACACCTTAATTCTAACTGGCTTTCTAATGGATATAATCCCAGTCATTTGTTCATAATGTGAACTTCTCTACTAAATCGAATCTATATGTTTTCCATGCGAACACTTAAAGTCTAACTAGCTTTCCAATGGATGTAAGCATAGTCATTTATTTGCCATGTAAACTTCTCTATAATTTTTTGCATTCCAAAGGGATGTAAGCCCAGTCTATATGTTCACCATGCAAATACCTAAATTCTAAGTGGCTTTCTAATGGATGTAAATTCAATCATTTGTTCTCCATGCAAACTTTTCTATAATTTTTGGCATTCCAAATGTACGTAAGTCAAATCCATTAATTTGCTATGCAAACTCTAAACCTTAGTAGCATTCTAAAGGGATGCAAGCCCAATCTATATGTTTTCCATGTGAACACCTAAATTCTAGTTAGCTTTCCAATGGATGTAAGCCTAGTCATTTATTCACCATGCAAACTTCTCTATAATGTCTAGCATTCCAAAGTTATGTAATCCAATCCATTAGTTCTCTACGCAAACTCTAAACCCTACTAGCATTCCAAAGGGATGTAAGCCTAATCCATATATTTGTCATGCGAACACCCCTATAATTATGGCATTCTAAAAGGATGCAAGTCCAATCTTTTCATTCACTACACAAATATTTGTCAGGCATTCCAAAAGAATGCAAGTCCAATCTTTTTGTTAGCTAAATGAGAATCTATATGGCATTCTAAAGGGATGTAAGTCCAATATATTCATTCATTGTGCGAACATCCTAAATGTACATGACATTCCAAAAAGATGTAATTCCAATCTAATGGCCTTCTAATAAAGGTAAACCCAACCCATTAGTTTGTTATGGGAACTCTAAACCTTAGATGTACGTCCAATCTATTCATTCATAATGTGAACTACTAAATAATCTATTCACTCCCCATTATGAACATCAACCCTAAAATATATTCATTCACTATCTAAACTTCTAAACCCTATATGACATTCTAAAGGGATGTAAGTCCAATCCGTATATTTTCCAAGCTAACACCCTAATGACATGCTAATCAATATAAGCCTTACATATGTCTGCAATGCAGACTTCATTAAATTATTGGATAAATTTATAAATTAAGTTTAGCCTTAATTCAATAAACACTTGTACCATAATACCTACACAATAACTCAAGTCTACTCGAGATATCTAAAATAAGCTAACCCATGGCTATTAATCAGACTTCTGGAAATTATGGCTAATAGCCCTCTGATGTTGGCAGACTTGAATAATGTAGTCCCGGGATAACGGAACAATGGGATCTTGATTTGGGCTACCCACTTTTTTCTTTGGACAGTCATCCACACCACACTAGTAGACATCAATTCATATTAGAGATATGTTTACTTCTAACATTAATCGAGAGTGCTCTTTTACTGTGGTAAGAAGGGTAATTAATTATGAATGTTTGTGTTCATAGGAAGCAGGACCCAGATCAAAATAAATCCTAACATAATGTTAAGGCAAATCTGGTTGAATATATATCAATATACCTCATAAAAAATAAACTCCCCAAATATCCTAAAAAGATGGTGGAGATTTGCAAAGGTATTTTTCTTGAGCGATCAGATTTATGGTGACTCCACTAGGGATCACTTCTCTCTTCATCGTTAGTTTGAAAATTTAAATTTTGTGATATCATCATAGATTTGCAAATTTATTAGGTAATTTTTATTTGAAAAGTTTAGGTTTCTAAAATCTAATATAACCTAATTTCAAATCTATGGTCAAGTGTGAAAACATCAAATCATAAATATGACAAATGTGGTGACTATTAAGTTAGGAGAGGGATCTACTAATAGATTCCTTCAAGCCATGATCAACTCTGATTATGTTAGATCCACTCTCCACTTTAGAATAATTTTTGAAGTTGGACAATTTATACCAGCTAGACCTATGACTAAGTCCATCACTAAGGGCACTAAAATGCCGAAAGCATTTAATAAGCTGTCATACAAAGGAAAGAGACCAAATGTAATAATCCCTAATGAGCTTCGGTAGCTAAATGCTAAGGCCTTACGCAATCAGGGAAAGAACTCAACTTCTAAAAGGAGTTCTATTTTTGATAGATTGTCAAAGTCTAAAAGGAGTTTTATTTTCAATAGATTGTCAAAGGCAACTCCAACAACACCTGCAAAGGAGAAAATGGTCATAGAGCCTAAACTAAAATCTATCATCATCAATCCACTTAGTAGTCCATCAAAAGAGCTTACCATTCTAAACGGTACTTCCTTTGCCCTAGGAAATAATTATAATGAAGTATCTTCCTCGAGCATCAAAATGTCCATGAAAGAAAGAAAAAAATTATAATTCTTATTGAAGAGCTGTCGAATTACCTGTACATGATAAATAATAAATCCAACCATTGGTGGAAGCGAACATACCCAATAGTAATATTTTCAAGCTGCTTAGATGGGTCAAGAGAAATAACTCTAAAGGATCTATAAAGAAGTTTTTCTGAGATAAATGCATGCATCCTATTTTACAAGATCAACAAAGAAAGGAAGAAACTATCTCCTCTAAATTCTATAAAGCCTTGAAGGTTATTAAAATAAAAACCTTCAAAGAAGAATTAAGAAGTTGGTGACTGAGAGTACAAACCAAATAAATTCTTCTTGTAAATGAGGTAGGAATAATAAAAAAAAATATCATGCCCACATTAAGCTAAGATCAAGACCTAGAATTCTAATATTCAGTTAGCACCGATGATGAGCCCTTTAATCTAAACATACTAAATGGCCAGTTATTGGAAAGTCTCGATAATATTCACAAAAAAAGGCAATATCAATCATCCCATTTCAATTCATTCAGTGAGCACCAGGGTGTGATATGTATGATATCTCTCCAGAGATCCACCACTAGAATGTCCTGATCAATTTAGGTACCTAAAGAATACCAAGTCATTAAAAATGAGATAAATCAATATGAGAAAGCTCAACCCAATGTTGAAAAGGATGAATCACTCATCATCAATTAGAAGCGTCAATCTAAAAATAATCAACCAGTGGCTAATGATACGGATAATCAGTCTTTTTGGGAAGATAATGACTTTTTGATTGATGAAGAATAGTAAGCTTATGATTTCCAAAATAATGAAAATGTTGACAACATGGAAGTCAAGGTTGTTTGCATGGTTGATACACATTTACAAAATAAGAATGTGGTACCTAAACATCCAAATGAGAAACAACATCAAGAGGTCTCAAGTCATCAAACACTCGAAGGTGAAACTCGAATGGTGGTTAAACAAATTAAAGAATTAATTGATGATGTAATTAGGTTACAACAACAAATGGGTTCTCAACTCCAAAGAAAATATCAAGAAATTAGCCAACTAAATAATCATCTCAATGAGATGAATGGGCTAATGAAAGAGCTATTTGGTCACCTTAACATAATAGCAACTACAATGCAGCAACTGCCTCCAAGAACTCCTTAGGAGATGATCAATCCAATAGTTAAAGTTGGTAGAACAGAATGCCTCACCCAACTTGCCAATAGCTTCAACACGAAGACAAAAACCTTCATGAGAAGTTACACTAAGTGCTCACTAAGTGGTTGATGTCAGTACCAAATCCCTTGTAGAAAATCTTATCATCCAAAAGGTCAAAGTGGTCATTGCTTCAAAGACAATTAAACAATTTCTTGGTAAAGGTTGACTATACCCAGCTAAATATGAGCAATTATAGTATTCCAAAGGATATATTATGCCAAAATTCAACACCTTTTCAGGAATAGAAAATCCATGATAGCACTTAGCTCAATTCAAAGCTACTTGTGAGAATACAAGAAAAAATGATTCCTTACTACTTCGATAATTCATTAGCAGTCTTACCAACATAGCTTTGAATGGTATGGTAAGTTATAAACACTCTTTGTTAAGAGATTTGTAGGAGAAACCAAGAAAGTAACAATTGTAGACCTCACCTTAGGAAAGAGAAGAAGGATGAAAGTGTCACTAAATATATCATGAGATGGAAAAATATGAGCATGAAATGTGACCAACAACTCACAGAAAAGCATGCAGTAGAACTCCTAATGGGAAGCATTGATGATTAAATGGCTCCATATTTAGCTATGTCCACGATTAATATATTCCAAGAATTGTTGGATCGTGTAGCCAGGTTTGGGAGACTGTTTAAGCAAAAGGGCATTAACACTGGCTATAATTATAATTTCTTTGGGATAGAAAAGCAACGTAAGCCATATGACTTTAAAAAAATGGTGTGAATACAACATTCACATTTACAGATGATAAAAGAGGAAATCAAGGCCTAACGTCCTCATGACAAGTGACAAAATGAACGAAGGATAAAAAAAAGGTTCTAGCCTCTAATAAAAAATAACTAAGCAGTATTCATTCAAAAGAGAATGTATTGCTAAAATTTTCAAGTATGCCTTAAAGTTAGGATTGTAATTGTCAGAGCCATGTTGACCTGACCAAGTAAACAAAGTCGATGATCTCAAATATTATCCATTCCATAGACATACAAGTCACCCAAACAAAGATTATTTCACATTCAAAGATTAGGCAGGAAGGAGTTATTGAAATGGGAAGCTCACCATATCTAATAGCATATTGGTACATCCTAACAACAAAAAGTTGAATGTTATTGTGATACCCCTAAATTGAGATGCAAAGGACAAATATGTTAAGCTAGTAGGAACATAGAATTTAAAATATTAGAGGCAAGATTCCATAAGAAGAAAAAGAAAGTGGTTGGGAAACATTCATCATAGAAAGACTAAAAAAATGATCAACATCCTTCTAGCCATAGAAGACATTCATTGGAAGAAATCGTTGGAATCTAAAATCATTCCAAGATTTCTTTTTCCCAATAGGGGGAAATTTTTATATAATATAAAGAGACAAATGAAAATCAATCAATTTAGAGTCTAAAACACAAAAGATGATTGACACTTCAGAGGAGTATGAGCAACCTCCATAAAGACCAATTAAGTTGGAAGAATACATGCTCCACTTACAACTTAAAATAAAAAATTCTAGAGAAGAGGTTTTAAAAGAAACGTGTCGAGTCATAAGCATATATGAAAAATCTAATTTTTAAACTCAAAGAGAGGCATGTTACATGATTACAATAGAAATTGACTCTAAGAAAGAGTCATGCTTTCCTAAAGAAAAGCCTATCAAAAGGAAGGTTAAATCAGGCTCAAAGAAGTTGTGTCCTAAACTATCTAATGGTTCTTAGAGTTTTGAAAGCTCTTAAAATTATGAAAAACTACAATGTTCAAAACTTTTCTCTGATTAATAATATTTCATAGAAGAAGTAAAAGTGAATGTCTCAACCACCATAGAAAAAATCTAGTTATAAAGGTAAAGAAATTTAAATTAATGAAGATGCCTTACCCCTACCACCAGCTAAACCTCAAAATGTCACCAAAATGGGAGTAGACTATAATGTTCTGGCCCATTTACACAAGTTGTAGGCTTTATTAAGTATATATTATGCTCACATGTTATCTAAATACATACATGAGATATTAATTAAGGCATTACAAAATCTAAATAATATGAAGATTTTTTGTTGTAGAAAGGATGAAAGAAGACTTGACTTCTCAAAAGACAGTGACCATCATGTTTAGTGATAATGACTTATTATTAAGAATGATCGAACATAATCGGCCCCTTTGTGTCACAACTGAAAGTAATTCCATCTGAATAAAAAATATTGATTGATCTAGGTGCTTTGGTCAACCTTTTAATAGTTAAGGTACTCAGAACATTAGTTAGATGTCTGTTATCTAGATAAATGTATAATATTTCTACAAGGATTCGTTTTACATGGACAACAAACCTTAGGATCTCTTATTTTGCTTATACTCTTCAAAAAACTATATATAGAAGCTAAATTCTATGAGCAAAGCTAGTGTTTCATACAAAGCACTCCTTGGTAGGCCATGGATTCATGAATATGGTGTAGTGCCATTAACCTCCATAAATGAATCAATTACATTGAAAATGGTGAAGAGTGTCAAATTGATGGTGACATGAATCCATTCTTGATGAATGAAATCAAGATCTATGATGATGTCAAGTACTTTATTCTTTAAAAAGTAGGAGAATTCAATGCTCAAAAGCAGGAGGCTCCACCTTTTAGGATAATGTTGAAAGGTGATTCAAAAAGCAAAAGGGCTAACGAATCAAAATAACCTAAAGTATTTCTCTACTTCAACAATGATATAGAGTATGATGAAGAAGAATTGCTACTTTATCAACCTAAAAAAGCTTCAATCATCCAAAAAAAGAAGGATATAGTGCTAGTTATATAATAAAATAATTAGAGAAAACTCATGTTTAACTAATAAGGATACTCAAATATCAAATTTTCAAGAAGGCTATGAAATTAACTATAGTGTCAAAGGCACATATAAAAGCTTTAATAGCTTCAAGAAATAAGGAAATAAAATAATTGAAACCTTTATATGTCCTTTGATGAGTCCTCACTTTTGGAGTGAGGACTCATCCTTCCCATCTTAAACTTAGGAACCTTCTAGGAACTTGGATTTTCCTAGTCATAGGACACTCCTAGTGATTAAGGGAGCACTAAACCCAAGCCTAGAGACTTAGAAAGGTATACCTCAAGCTTAGGTTATACCCTGGGGTAATATGTTTTACCTATCTTATGGCCTAAACCAAGACCTGTGCTTGTCCACTCATCCAAAAAAAGCTTCAAGCCAACATAACCAACCTCAAGTGGATTTTGTTTTATATCCAAGCTCCAAGACAAATTAACTTAGCCATTAACCTAAGTCAGTTCTACATATCCTATGGATTCTACCCAAAGCCCGTTCAAGTAAACCAAATCCAATTGATTTTCACAAAAGCAATCCAACCATTCAATAGACCATTTCAAACTTTTCTAATACTTACAATACAATGAATTAAATTAAATGAATCCAATCAACCCAAGTTAGCCTATTTGACCTAAAAAGTTCAAATGAGCCAAAACCCAATCAAACCCAAATCAATTGCAATCAAGACCACTAATCAACTCTAAATTCGTCATTGAATTCTTATCAACACCCAATTCAATCCAATTTAACCCAATTGGTCCACTTGACCCAAAGTTGGCCTAAATGACCAAATTGACTCAAACTTCAATCCAACCTAAATTGGAATGAATTAACCCATCCAATCTCCCTTATAATGATTGTTGATCATCCTTAATTGCCTAATTTCAATCAATTGGTTCAAACCAAATAAATTTGATCACTTGAACCAAGTTGACATAATTAACCCATATGGACCAAAATGAACCAAATTTCATTCCAACCTTAATAAATTGAAATTAATAACTCCCATCAATTTAAATTGAGTATTGAACATGACTAATCCACCAATTGAACTAAACCAAACCAATTTGGTCTCTTGATCCAAGTTGACTAAAATCAAGTCAAATCAAATTTTAAACCTAATTAACTAAAACCAAAGCCTCTAATAAATCATAAATTAACTATTAAACGTAATCCAACCTTCAACAGAACCTAATTTGATCAACCCAACCTATTTGCCCCCTTTAGCCTAAATTGATCTTAAGGGTTTAATTGAACTAAATCATTCCCAAATCTAAATTGATTCAAACCAACACCTACAATCAATCTCAAATGATCAATTGAACCTAAATCAACCCTCCTCCTAAGACAAATTGGCCAATTTAACCAAATTAGTAAACTTAGCCCATTTGACCCAAATGAGCCCATATGAGCCAAAATCAAATACACTTCAAATTAAACCAAACAAATGGCACCAATACATTTCAAATCATCATTTGAACACGCCCAAACCCTTGGTTTGACCCAATTTGACCAATTGATCAACCTAACCCAATAGAACCACATTGACCTATATGGGTCAACTTGAGACAAACCCATTCAAACTAAGCCCAAAGCCAACCAAACTTCGCATGACTCATCCTTGGGTCACCATGGGCCAGCCCAAGTGGATCCAACCCATGGTGAACTTGGATTGAGTCAAAACTCTTAAACCAACCCACCTAAATGGGACAAAATCTTCACCCACTCTACATGCCTTGGCAGCCACCTTTAGCTATTCTTGGACACCAGGACCACTGACCCAACCAGACCCAAGGCTATTGGGTTCAACCTTGAGCCATAATAGGGTGACTTAACCCATAACACACCATTAGTTCACTTGGAAAAGGAGGTACACCCCATGCTAGCCCATGCCACTATCTCAATCTCTCAAGCACCTCCACCTAAGTAGTCCACTGCCACCTACCCTGATCGAATGACTACCAAAGGTTGAGCCAATCTCAGCGCTTGGTTCACCTGGGGAGGAGAGTATACTCCTCCATTCCATTCAAAAGAGCAATCTTTACACTGATTCATCATTCTTCCATCAAACCAAGATCCCCATCCATCCAACCTAACTAAACTCAAATTAACTCTTCTCACACCTTTCCCTCACTCTGACGAGTTGAAATAAATTGATCACTGATCGATTTGATCACCGGAAGGCACTCCAAGACCAACTCTAGCAAGTTTCACGATGGTGCTTGGCCCATAGAGGACCGACAGGGAGGTAGCTTGAGATCTTCTCAACAAAGCTTCATCTCTTCAAGATGAAGCTACCTCAGTCAACGGGCCACAGATCTCTAGCTCTGATGAGGTAAAACTTTGGCAAATCATAGATTTTCCCCTAGGTGTTGGTCTTTTATGAAAAAATTTATGATTGCATGTGATTTCCATCATAGGATCTATTTAGATCTCATCCCCACACATTTTGGAGTTGATCCTAACATCCTATGAGCTTCGATGAGCTCAAATCAAGTGGCAAAAGGTGAATGGTGTCCGTCTTCTGTCCCTCAGGAGTCAACGGAACATCAGTTTTCCATTCTGTTGATTATAATAGATGATCATGATTTAATCTATTAGATAATTCGATTTAACCATAGGATTAATCTTCATCGTTCGATCCGAGATCAGATAGCTGGGATGAAACTGCATCCTTCGTCATTGATTCGGCTGCCTTATTCGACATTTTAAATAACCTATCCCATGGCGCCATGTGGAGAGCATTGTGGCGTCAGCTTCTACATGGCATCAATGGTTTAAGGGATTAATTAGGTGATTAAAATGTCATTAAATAGTCAAAATATTGAAAAATCATAACTAAGTATAGAAAAATCCAAAAAATATGAGTGAACCCAATTTAGAAATTATAAATAGAGGAAATTTAATAAAAGTAATGTTGTTAATGTTTCATAAATGAATAGTACTTAATTAAAGTTTGAATTTTAGCCTAATTACCCTAATTAAGATTTAATTACTTGGACAATTGATCTCAAATTTGATTGGTTGATCCCATAGGATGTCCTCTACCTCTCATAATTTTCTTGGGATTTATTATCCATATAATTTTGAGAATTTAAAATTTAATCCTAATCACCCTCCTTAATTTATTTAATAATTATTAAAAATACCAAACAGTAAAAAATAGATGATTAATAATAATTAATTACTATTAACATTGGGAATGATGAGGAAAAATAATTAAGGCCTTCTCCCTAGTTATTTTCTTAAATATATTTCCATGGGAGGGTTATTTAATTCATGGCTTAATTAGGGATGAATTAGGCAATTAATGGTAAAGTAAAAATCAAATTAAAATGATAATTATTTTAGATAATTCAAATTGAATTCATGGGTTCTCTTTATGTGTTTAACAACATAAAGATCATTAAGGAGTTTATGGTTAACCCATAGGCGTGGAATAACCATAAGAGTACTTAGTTTAGATCCTTCCTTAATCTAATTAATTCTTAAACATGAGCCTATTGCATTAGGTCCCTTTAGGAGCATTGCAAATTTTAGTTTCTCATTAGCATATTATTGGAGGCTAATGATCAAGTAGTTAATTAAATTAAGGAGACTTAGGAAAAGGAAATTAAATTAATTGCTTAATGACTTGAACTTAATTAATCCATAAAATTTACTTAACTATTTTTCCTTAAACAAATTAAGACTCTAATGTGGGATGGGGTAAAATGAAAAATATCATTTCTCCTCTTTAAGTTTTAATAATTCAAATCCAAAATTAAACTTCATAAACAACTTTGGTTAGTCTTAAAGAATTTTATTTGACTTGATTGTTCTTAGGAATTAATATGATTGAATGTATTATGTGGCAATGTTTAATTATTCCTTTTCATTCATTATAAATTTATGTTATTTTATATCATGCATTCATATTTTAAAATGATAGAATCAATTGAATATGATTATATATATGTAAGTTGCATGTGTTGAATTAATCCTATTATATGGCAATGGTTATTATCACTAATAAATCTCAAATTATTTTTAAAATTATAAACTAATGATGAAGGTTTAGAGTGGTGTTAGCTATCAATATTGTATATTAATTACATTTGCTTATAGCTTAGATGTGTTAAAGCATTGTTCTATTTTCATGATTCATATGTATTTTTCATGTGTTTGAATGCTAGCAAGTATATAGTCTGAACATCTAGGGAATACAAGGCCTTGGGTAGCCCTAAGAAGGTCTTAGATTACCTTCCTTCCCTGGTTTAACAATGGCACGTACATACTTAATTTCATTCATATGTGTATATATGCTAGAATTGGATAGAGCTTTATTTTACATGAGTAAATAAATTTGCTAATATACAATCTTTGGCATGATTTTCATTCTTATGTTTATGTATACAATTATATGTACTTAAGACAGCAAGTATATAGTCTAGACATCCCATGAATATGAGGCTTTAAGTAGCCCCAAGGAGGTCTTAGATTACCTCACTTCCATGGTTTAATAATGGCAAGTACTTATGCAAATCTCTAGTGCATGTGTGTGTATACTTAGCTAAGGAATGGGATCATTAGGTTTAGTGCAATGGGGTTTAGAATGAGAAGTGACTACAAGGAAAAGGTCTAGGAGGCCTTGTAAAGCCTAGAGCAAAACCAAATCAAAAGGAGGAAAGAAAGGTGAAGAATGAATACCCCCATAGCATCTATTTCATTATAATTATAATATTTTTTTTTATAATCTGAGTTATATAAGGGTAGGCTCGGCTACCCAACTTCTTTTATTTTTTGGGGTGTACGGAAGTACCCAGCCACACCGGCCTTTTATTTTTTTATGGAAATCTATGAATCTTTGATTATTGTGTTTAACTTGTACAATTGAAATGACTTATTTTTCATAAGTTTCTTAAAGCTTCATGATTGAATGTGTGGCTTGGATGCGATTATCTCTTTAGGATAAAATTAACTTTTAAAACCCTCACTAACAACTCATAATAAAATTTTAAATATAATTCATAACCTCAATTGAAAGCCTAGGTTATAATTAAGATAATTAAAAGATTTAGAAGCCCCTTAGCTGAATGTTCTAACATCATGCATAACATCTTATTTTTTTGTTGAATAAGGAGGGTCTCTACTCTTGCACGATAGGGGAATGCTTGACCTTTAAAGGCATCCCTTATAGTGGATCATGCCTCCTCCCACTAATTTAACCAATAACCTTATTTCATCATGCATTTGCATTATTAGCCCAAGCCTTTGTCCAAATGAAAGTGTCAAAAATGATATAAAAGATTGTATATTTTGCATTAGTTTAAGTCATATTTTTATGCCAGTCATGATCTAATTTCTTCGGGAGTGTGTCTAGGGCTCTAATTTTCTTCCTAATTAAATAACAGCTTAGTTATCTTACACTTACATAAGACCATCCTACATGATTTTAAAGTATAGGAGGTGTTAGCTAGCAGCCACTCCAGGAAGTTGTATGTCTAGAAGAGTCGGGATGGGTTTCTCCTCTCTTGAGGATGTAAATCATTATGTCCCATTTTTTTTGGACTTGAGTCATGTTTTTAGCTTGTGCTAAAGCACCCTAGACTTAGGATCTGAGGTTTCTTATTTCCTTCGGGCTATCAGTATAAGTCCTCACCTCTTAGGAATTTCCATAATTTTATGTTGATGGACTATAAGCCCTAGCATTCTAATAAAATATCAACTCAAATAAAAATAAACTTTCTCTTTCAAACATATAAAGCCTCAATGTAGGGTAGACTGGAGTGCTCACTAGACTTCCTAGTATCATGAGTGCTCCCTACTTATCTTCCTCTGGGATCTATAAATAAGTCTTTCCACTTGAACTCTCCTACTTGATTTTCAAAAATACCTAATTCGTTGATAGTCTAACTTTGAAGTCTTTGGAGATATTTATTGACTACTTTAATTGAGACTTTTCTTAGAAAATTCTTATTTCCTAGGATGTAATTAATTATGGAAGCTTGTTTCCATAGGGAACTAAACAAATCAACATAAAATAAACCCTACTTTACTTCTCCATGTAATTTTGGGGAAAGATCTTTGGCATATACCAAGGCTCATCTGCCTTAGGAGTCGTTATTAGGTGATTTGGTCCATTTTAGGGTGATGCTTCCATCTTTCAAGATGGTACATCATGCCTTAATGTCATATCTGATCACTTCAATAAGTACCCCCTAAGATCTACATGGTGTCCACACGACTCCAAATTAAAACACCACATCCTTCCTAGAAGAGGATATAATGAATGTGTAATCCTTTTCTATAAAATAAAAGAGTGAGCCACAAATCCTACCCAAATGTTGTTTGAAAAGGATGATTTTGAGAAAGAAAATATTTTAATAATAATTCCTCAATACTTCTCATTAGCTCTAAAGAAGTTGATTAAGGATAATGTTCAACCAATACATTCAATTTTTTTAGCTCGATTATTTAAGAAGCTCCAGTGAAGGGAAAATATCCAAAATTCCATAGGAAAAGAGAAAATCAACACATGGGGATTAGAATATATTGCTTCAGCATTTTCCCCAACAAACTCATGCTACACAGTATCCAAAAAAGAAGAAGTTCCTTTTGAAAATACAAATGAATAAAGGGATATTCCACATGAAAGTGAGAATATATCTGAAGATGAATTGATGATTAACCTCAAAAAAGCCCCTAAAGAATTTGAAGAAGGCAATCAAGCTACTATTGATGAACTTCAGAAAATTAACCTGGGCACTAAAGAATAACCAAGGCCAACCTTTGTTAGTGTTAACCCACATTAGAAAAATTTTAGCAATTAAAATCACTATGCGAATACAAATACTATTTCATATGGAATTATAATGAAATTAGACATCATCAAAAACCTATTAAACATGCCAATGTGATTGTAAATTGAAGAATCAAGAAGAGCAAGCATGTTATTGTAAATTGAAGAGCAATTAATCAATGAAATTAAAAAGCTTATTAAAGCAGGATTCACCTGAGAAGATAAATTTACTAACTGAATCACCAATATCATCCCAATAAAGAAAAAAATAGCGCTCCATGGATTTAGATAAAGTATACCCAAAAGATAATTTTATGTTACCTAATGGCAGACCACACATCAAACTATGATAAGTTCTCCTTCATGGATGATCAGGGTACAACAAAATTAAAATGGCTCTGGTGGATGAAAAGCATAAGCCTTTCCATACACTGATTGACATTTATTGATATAATGTGATATCATTTGATTTGAAAAATATTAGCACTACATGCCTAAGAGCAATAACTAGCATCTTCAATGTTAAAAGAAAAGCTCAAAGTGAGCACATCAGTCACTTAAGAGTTGTATTCGATAGAATTCAAACTTTGAACTTAGAAATGTGCTTTTAATGTGACTTCTAGAAAATTTCAGGATTTATTATGCACCATAGATGAATTGAAATAGATCCCTCTAAGGTTAAAGAAATAATATAAATGCCATCGCCAAAGACCTTAAACCTACTACATTCACAACATGGCAAGTTGACTTATATCAGAAGGTTCATTTCTAATCTTTCAAGGAGATGTCGACCTTTTGGTTGATTAATGAAAGAAATGCATCTTTTATATGGGATGATACTTGTAAATAAGCATTTGACAAGATAAAATAATATTTGTTGCATCCCCCAATTTTAGTGGTGCCAACAATAGAAAACCCATTGGTATTAAATACAATAGCCTTAGAATAATTGCTTGGAGATATGTTAGATCAAACTAATGAATAAGGGAAGGAAAATGCTCTTTACTATATAAATTGATATTTAGTAGGAGCTAAAATAGAGATACTCTCTTATTAAGAAGTAATGTTTAACATTAATATTTATTACTTATAAATTGCATCACTATATAATATCACACAAGATAACTTTAACATCCAAAGTCGATCCTCCTAAATTTTTGATGACTAGGCCTACTCTAATAAGTCACATAACAAAATTGGTAGCCTTATTGCTCTAATTTAACATAATATATGTCCCATAAAAGGTGACAAAAGTGCATGTTATGGCTGACTTCCTAGCCACTCATCCTTTACTGGCTGATTCTCCACTTAATGATGGATTTCTTGACTAGCAAATCTTTGAAGTAGAAGTAGTTCGACAAACATCAGAATGGGAGATTTACTTTGATAGAGCCTCTTCAATAAAACTTGATAAACCTCCAAGATTACTTGTAGTATAGGTTGGAATTATTTTAATATTTGTTCCACCACAAGGTCATATACTTCGATATTCATATAGCCTGACTTAACCTTTAACTAATAATAAAGATGAATATGAAGCATTAATTACAAGCCTAAAACTCCATGTTTATGGAGATTCTCAACTCATAATTTGACAAATAATATAAATTTGCAAGATAAATAAGCCTGAATTAGTGATTTAGTGTAAGCACATCCTAGAGCTCCTAAAATAAATCCCTAAAGTAAAAAAATTATAAGGGTGTCACATCAAGAAAATGATAAGGATAACACTTTAGCTAAGCTAACTAAAGAAATTATAGACCCTTAAGGAGAAAAAATTATAATAACATTCTAAAGTAGGTTAGCATTGGTACCAACCTTTATTCAAGCTCTTAAAGCTAAATAAAAATAAGAGATTTTAGCAAAAAAAAATGAAGAAAATGATTGGCGAGAGTTATTCATCACTTATCTTAAAGGTGGTGGATTACTAAAATATAAGTAAAAAGCTCATAAAATTTTATAAAGAGCATTATGATATGTTCTTAAGAATGACACATTATATGCCACTTAATTGGTCAAATGTGATTATGATGCCTAGGACTAAACAAAGCTAAGATAGTAATAGCTGAAGTTCATGAAGGCTTATATAGTGCACATCAATCCAGTCATAAAATAAAAACTAAAATCAAATAAATGGGATATTACTAGCCCAACTAAGTTCAAGACTACATTGAACATGCTAAAAGATGTCATTAATGTCGAAAACTCATAGACACATTGCATCGACCTCCTAATGTATTGCATCACACAATGACATCTTGGCCAATTGAAAGTTAAGGAACTAACATAATTGGTCCAATAAAACCTCCATCATCTAGAGGACATCACTTCATTATGGCTGCCACTGATTACTTCTTAAAATAGGTAAATGCAATTACCTTAAGAGAAATTAAAGCATATAATTTAATGAAATTCTTTCGAGACCGCATCATCTATCGATTTGGAGTACCTTAATGAATTATATCTAACAATGGCACTACCTTCAAGAATGTCAAAATCTATAGCTTCATTGAGAAATACAAGATATATTGATGATATTCTTCAATATATAATCTAGGAGCCAATGGTTTCACAAAGGCATTCAACAAAGCATTGGTGAAACTTCTTAAGAAAATTCTCTCTAAAAATAAAAAAGAATGACAACATAAATTAATAGAAGCCTTATGGATATATCGCACTATATATAAAACTGCAACCCAGGCAACACCATACTCATTAATCTTTAGGGTAGAAGCCATACTTTCTCTTGAAGTAGAATTGCCTTCACTCCATATTATAGTCCAAAATAGACTTACAATGGAGAAAAATGTCTGAATATGATTGAAGAACTTGAACTTTAGATGAAGCTCAATTACAAGCTCAGCAAAATTTGAAAATATATAGAGCAACGATGTCTCAAGCTCATGACCATATGATTCACCTGAAAAGCTTCAAAATGGGTGAACTAGTATTAGTACATAGGATGCCTATCATTTCCCATCACCAAGTAGGTGAAAAGTTTGATCCAAATTAGAAAGGACCTTACATTATCAAAAAAATATACGAAGGGGGAGCTTATTAGCTTATTCATACAAAAGGGATAAGCCCTATGCCCCCTTAAAATGGATAATATCTCAAACAAGAGTCAAAATTGACTCAAAATTTATCAATAGAAATAATAAAATATTATTAGCATTTGACTTTGAGAAGAATACCTTCATCACAAAACAAAATCCTTTATCAAATAAGGGTTAATTTTATATTTCTTGCAATGCAAGAAAAATTCCTCATCGATGAGAAATTTGATCTATTCAAAGGGATCTAATCATAAACATAGATCCATCATGTCCAAAGAGGCTGGATCTAAACTTAAACATAGAGCCATCTTATCTAAAGGGACTAGATCTAAATCTAATATCTAGATCCATCATGTCCAAAGGGACTAGATGTACTACCAAAATTAGATCTACATGTCCAAAGAGACCAGATCTAAACTAAAAATTTAGATCCATCATGTCCAAAGGTACTAAATCTAATTCTAAGATTTAGATCCATCATGTCCAAAATGGTCGAATCTAAACCTAAAATTTAGATCTATCATGTTCATAGGAACCAGATTTAATCCTAAATTTTAGATCCTTCATGTCTAAATGGGTCTAATCTAAAACTAAAATTATATCTATCATGTCTAAAGGGACTAGATCTAAAATCTAAACCTAGATCAAATATGCTTAAAAGAGCCTGATCTAAGTTCAAACAAACCCAACATGCTTAAAGGGCCCAAGTATAAATATAAATCTAGATTCAACACATTAAAAGATGAAGTAAATCTAAATACAAGCTGCATTTATCAAATCCAAAAGGGATTGAATCTAAATATAAGCCTAAACTCTTTAAATCTTTGACAAAACTGAAGCAATGCTCACAAGCACAGCTTATTTACAAATTTATATATTATAGCCTTTCTTACTATGCCTATAAAATTTTTATGTTTTTTCTTTATTTATATTAGCTACAATGTTTATTTGGAAAAGGTCAAATGATATGCCTCTTATTGAGCCCATTAAGGAGCAAAAATGGGCTACTATTGAAGCTTATGATATGTATTATTTATCATATTACAAGATTAATTATTATGGTATCAAGACATGTTGATAGGTAGAGACATTTTTGAGGACTCATTTGCTTGATCATCTTGCATTCTACCCTTTTATTCAGATCTTCCATCAAGATATGATCCTTCTGATTGGGTGATTAATATAAAATTAAGACATAGTCATGATGTTTCTCTAGAGCGAGTTATAGATTATCTTAGCTTATGGGATCAAGATGTACTTCGGCCAGTTGCAAATAACGCTCCTTCTGTAACTATGATCTAGCCCTTGGGTTATCATATAATACATCATGAGGTAGAGGATTGGCACCTAAAGTTAGTATTCATCATACCTTTATCAGCTATTAGTGGTTACCTATATTGGGCTCACCATCATTTGTAGATACATGGCATTATTCTTAAGAGAGCTTGCATATGTCATACAATCAATGCATCACTCTTCGACTATAGCCATCTTCCTTTCACTTGGATCCATGGCATAGCAGAGCATTGGCATATTGCTACCAATACTTGTTGGATTAGTCCACATAAAAAAAATAATTACTTTAGTAGATACAAGATATAGCAAGCCTCCCTATTCTAGGCATTTCATATGATAAGTGCATCCCTCTAGATCACAAGCTCTTTTAACATCATTCAATTAGTTATCAGAGGAGAGGAGGTTATATATATTCTTCTAACCAACATTGTGCTCTAGTTCAATACTAGAGATTATTCAAAGAGTAGAGTTCAGGCCATAGATGATGTGGCACTATTACTCTTGATATATGGTATGAGAGCTTCTTTCCTTCAGTAGTATGATTTCCTTATTTTACATGCTTGGATGATCCATTTGGCATTGGCTTTCATTCTTCCAAGTGATCCTTCAACATTAGATTAGTGCCTAAAGGAAGAGAAGTTCTCTTCATGTTTCAGCATGAGGACTCAATAAGGAGTTATCCTTAGTGGCCTTCATTGAACATGACTGTGATACTTTGTGTTCCCAAGTTGTAGTAGGCTCTTTTATCCTTCTATTATCTTGATGGCTAGTTTACTTCCTCATGACAAAAGGATTGCATTAGCACCTATAGCATTAGCATACCTAAGCATCATGTCTGGCTCACATCACTATGATGCGAAGGCTCCTTACCAATACAAACATGGATGGATTCACGCACAAATTTCTAAAGCCTTCAGTTGTCTTGAGATGCCTCCTTACTTCAGAGAGTAACATTTTTCCTAAATTATGAAATTGAGTAGAGCTACAATTGCTTTAGACAAGTTCATACCCAGACATTTTTGTTTGCGCTAGCATGCATAATATATCACTTTTAGATTATTCATATATCATTTTTATAGCTTATCAGATGAAAGCTTAGAATAGAAATTCATGGATTCTATTACTAATAAATGTACATCTTTATTATTATCAAAGCTAAGATACAGTTGCATAGCAGAATATCTCATTGGGCTGAGACCTGCTTGACTTTGCTATCACTATCATGAGTCTGTGATTTTGGAAGGATATAATCCCAAGAGAGTAGTTAGATAATATGGTTTACTCAAACTACAACTATATTTGAACTACCATAGATACTTAATATAGCATATACTCATTCCTTGAGGACATTATCATTATCCATTCATTTGGAGGAAGCTTTTATGACTTAGGCTCTTTTGCCTCACCTGGAAAGAGGTAAATGTTTTTATGTAGCTTCATAGGAGGCTACTATGAGAGTTAGCCGCCTATGGTTGCTATGGATTCATCATAGCTTCTCTTCCTTTTTGGAGTTGTGTTTTCACATATATAGTCATAGACTCAAGAAAGCTAAACCAACACAACACTTATGTTCCCCTCGACACATGACTTATGCTTCTAAAATGTCATCAGATATATAAGATAATGGTAGAAAGCACCATCGAGAGCCTTCACCTATTCATATAGAGGTTGAAAGGGATACCTGAAGCCCTCTAATAGTTGACTATGGTATGGGAGTAGCAGGAACCCTATTTATGCTCCATCTCCACTAATAGAGATCAAATCATCAATAAAGGTGATAGAGAGTAATGTCACTTTGGCATTATCAACCTAGGCTAGTGTGACTTCTCCATTTTCTCATTCAACTAAGCCTGTCAATGATGATCATAAGCATGTTGGAGAGAATCCATATATATAGATGAATCTAGTACTTTTAAAACTAGTTGTGAATCATTCTTCTCAAGCTTAACTTAGGTGATATTGATTGCCACCCAAATAATATAGCTTGACTTCTGTACAGATAGTCACCCCACTTCTAGTTTAAGGGATGTAGCTCAGAGGTCCTTATTTAGTTTAGAAATTTTATGCTTTGTCTCTTGGATGCACTCTAAATCTTCAAGATCATCACATTATAGCTCTTTAAAGAACTTATATCATATAGTGATGGCACTACGTCACTTACATCTGGGTGTTGACCTAAAAGTTTTGCTTGAGCTTTTTAGCTTCTGTATGGAGGCAAACTTTTTGTTACATTGTGCTGCCACTTTGGCCTTGAAGTAGGGTAGTTACAACTTTAGGATTCCCTATACCAAGATGTTGAGTTTGGATTAGTCTCACTATGCACTACTTACCACAAGCTCTTATTAGGCACACTCACTGATGTGAGAATTTTCTAGACACCACTTTGCATCAAGTCTCTCTAGTCCATTAAGATCTTGAGCACAACCTCAAAGCCCTACGATCATACTAAAGAGAGCTCTCTAGAGTGTTGATCGAGCTTCTTGATATATCTACTAAATTGAGAGAGCTATAGTAAAGGAAGTAGTATTTGTTGGAAAAGTAGCCTATTATGAGACAGGCTCTCTCAACTATAAAAAAAGTTGCTAATAAATGGATGCTCAAGTGTTTGAACTCAAGCAAGTTCTCTCTTCATTAGTCTAAGACCAGGAAGCCACCTTTTAGCTTCTTCATGATGCATGAGAGAGACAAGACCAGGAAGCCGCCTAGGCACTAGTTCCACTCCCCTTAAATTTATAAAATCTAGAAGCCATAACCACTCTCTTCAACACCCATCATTAATAATCACCTAAAGAAAGAGCAGTAGCAATTAGAGAGCTAGAGCAGTTAAAAATTGGATTCTATAAAAAGAAATTGTTGGCCACCTTATTTTCTTCATCTTTTTCTGACATCTCCTCTCTTACACTCTCTGCACACTCCCTTCTCTCCACAGCACACATACTCTCTCTCTCACTCTCTATTGTACGAGGACTCTCCTTCTTGCATGAGACAAGACTAAAATCAAACTTTCATTGATTTTAGGTAAAATTTAAAATTAAAAGTTTCTTTTTCATAATTCCTTCTCCCACAAGAAAATGTTGAAGACTTCCACTTTTGATCTTAGATCCAGTGTGAAATGATAACCCTCCCTCCAACAATCTTAGATTTAGAGTAAAGGAGAAGAATGTGTTCACATTAATTACAAAATTTTATGCATTGCCAAGATAAAACTTCCCTAAAACTTAATTTAACTCAAAATCTAAAACATTAAAATAAGAATCGTGAAATTTGAAGGCCTTCATCGTCAAACTTGGTTCTAACCTGAGATTAAAATCCTACCTCCATTGATCTTGGATCTTAAATAAGGGAGAAGAGTGCTTGTTATAGTAAAAAAATTTGAAAGCTAGCATTGCTAAGTCATTATGCTGCCAAAATTTCATGGGAATCATCAATTGCCCAAGAAATTTGCACTATAATAATAATTCTAGCATAGCACCATAATCCTATCTAATGCGAGGTGATGAGCTCTCAAGAATTATAACCCTTGCACTTTATTTGGCAACACTGTAGTGCTATCCAGATAGTGTCAAGACATTTTATCAATGTCCTAAATCCTGACACTGCAACACTGCCTTCTTGGGTTTTAAGGTCAAAATATTGACTTGTAGCATCATGGTGCTCTGTCAACACCATGACTTTGAATCCTGCCACCGCAGCACTGTCAAGTTGTATGGTCAAAATATTTATTTGCAATGCTGAGGTACTTTAGCAGACCCATAGTGCCATTGCTCTAACACCTAAGTGCGACCTTTTCTTATTGTAAATCCCAAATTCCACCATATAGCACTGCGGTACTAAATTTCTGATGTCAATGCATTGACTTCTCAATATTCAAAATCTTGGTTAAAATTTTATTTTCACTTATCATCAAATTATAATTGAATCCTAGAGATAACTCATTAATAGTTGAAATAACAAATAGCCATTATGAAATGAAATTTTATTATAAAATATGTCAAATAAAAATCCATAAAAAGAAAATTAGGAAATACACAAAAAAGAGAAGAGGGAAAAAACTAACCTATATGTCATAATCCTCATCCTACTCTTTTTTTTTTCTGACTTTGACAGGTTGCTAACATAAAGGTGATAATGAGGCAATGTAGAAAAAGAACTCTACTGGGGTCAGCAATAAAATTACAATTTTTAAACATTTGAACAAGTGTAGAGTTGAACTCATTCATATAAGAAAATTATTATTATGTTTGACCAATATGATAATCAAATTTCTTTACCAATTCCTATTGCCATTTGTTGCTTTCTCCCACCAATTTTTGTAGTTCTGGGACTTCTCCTCCAATTTCTTAGAGTTGCTCATTTAACATCTTAGAGGATTTAGATCTAGACTAAGAAGTGTGTGAGCTTTCTCCTACTTTCATTTATGATTCAAACCCTTCAATCATTCTTTTAGTTAAGGGAGCCCTTCGTATAAATAATTCTCCATCTGGTTCACTCCATTTACCACCTGTAATACATAAAGAATAAATAAAAGAAGGACGGCCATACCCTAGGGCAGTACTACTCTTAAGCACATTACAAATTGAATTATAAATAATCCTCCCTACATCTATAGTGAAGTTTTTTTGAATTACAAAATTTAGAAGTGTTTTATCCTTAGTCACCTCACTGATGTTACCAGTGGGAATTAGCTTGACAAAAATAAATTAATGTCAAGTTTTAGCCTCAACTATTAGGTTGACAGTAGATTAATTGATAATCTTTTATTCCCATCATTTTTCATTGAACATTCATATTTCTAATAGTTAGGAAACTAAGAATATCATCAAAATCAAGGTGATTATTATAGTAAGAAAGATATTGATTATATAAAAATTTTGTAATTTGTAATATGCATTAATGATAGTATTATCAAAATATACCCATTTTCTCCATATGAAAACTTTGTTATTTTTGTGCTCTTTCAGGTAGTTGAAGAACTCACGCACCATGGAAATGACTCAAGTAGTACTGTCGTAAGCGAGGCACTCTTAGCCTCACTCATTGACCTCTCCATGCTCTCACTTGGATTATGGAAGCTCCTATCTAGAATGAGGTACTTGCTAATAAAAGCATGCTAATACCTCCTTTTTATGTTTTCCTTAACAAATCTATTAGCATCACTCAATGACACCCTCTTCTTTCCATTCTAGATGAGCTTCATAGAAGAAAAATGGTTGTAAAACCTCCTCAGATAATAAAAACTTTATAATGAAAATTTTGGTGGCCTAGGGGTCATAGGCTGGACACAGCACCATCCTCTTTTCTTCTGAAATATTATACGAGAGCCTCGGTGCTCCACATTCAGTGCCTAGGCATTGGTTAGCAGATCAAGATGGTTACTATTTCCATCTAAAAGATGCATTTATGGCGCTTATTACTATTAATTTTATAAATGATAGGATTTATAAAGTGCATTAGATATTGATGGAGCATCGTGACATGCTGATACAGAATCGCGACATTGGTCAAAAGTTCTATGCATTTCTATTAAATGTGTCTACCAACCTATTGGCCCTATGAATGGCTTTTTAACTAGAGCTTTGGCGCTACTTTAGCAGTACCTAGGTGCTGGTCAAAAAGTTAACCTATTGTATGTTATTCTTTATACTGCTTCAGTGCTATGATGCTAGGTTAACATCACTAAAGCACTACTCCCTCTAGTTTGAGACTTATATATCTTCCTATTGGCATTAGGGAACTAAGTCACTAGCACCGAGGCACTGAACTTTAGGCTCTAAAATTCCAACCTCCTAACATCATGGCACTAAACCTCTAGCCCTGTGGCATTGCTTCTACAACATTGAAGCACTGCCGCCTAGAAATAAAATAATAAAAAACATTTTTTTGTTCATCATATGAAGAACACCCTTATAATTTTTGGCATTTTAAAGTAATGTAAGCTTAATCTATATATTAGCCATGTGAACACTTAAATTCTAAGTGGCTTTTCAATGGAAGTAAGTGCATTCATTTGTTCACCATATAAACTTCTCTACTAAGACAAATATATATCTATATATATATATGTTCACCATGCGAACACCAAAATTCTAATAGACTTTCTAATTAATGTAAGCCCAGACATTTGTTCTCCATGCAAACTTCTCTATTAATCCCAATTTATAAGTTTGCCATGCGAACATTAAATTCTAACTAGCTTTCTAATAGATGTAAGCTAAGCCATTTGTTCACCATATGAACTTCTCTACAATTTCTAGCATTCTAAAAGGATGTAAGACTAATATGTATGTTGTCCATGCAAACACCTAAACTCCCCAAACATCCTAAAATAATAGTGGAGATTTGCAAAGGTGTTTTTCATGAGCGATCATGTCGAGATGCCACAAAAATCTTAAGGGGTACTTAATAAAATGATCAAGTATGACATCAAGAAATGATGTACTATCTCGAAAGGTTGAAGCATCACCCTATGATGGACTCAATCATCTAATAAGAACTCCTAAGGTACATGAGTCTATGTATACTAAAGAACTTTCCCTTACTTTATATGGATGAAGTAAAGTAGAATTTATTTTATATCAAGTTCTTAAGTTCCTTATGAAGGAAAGCCCCCATAGTTAATTACATCTTTAGAAATAGAGATTTCTTAAGAATACTCTCATTTAAAGTAGTCAATTAATATCTCCAAAGAATTCAAAGTTTTGATAACAAAGGATTGGTGGTTATTGGAAAATCAAATGGGAAAGTTCAAATAGAGAGAATTCATAATAGATTCCAATTGATGATGAGTATGAAGCGCTCATGATTCTATGAAACATAGAGAGCACTTTTATCTATCCTATAGTGTAGCTTTATATCTTTAAGGAAGAGAATTATGTTTATTTAAATTGATATTTCATTAGAAGGTTAGGACATAGATTCAAATAGCACCATATTGCAAAAATACCTAAGAGGAGGGGAGTTACACTCATAGCAGACAAGAAACAAGCAACCTCTAAACTTATATCTAAGAGTTCGACTTAATTCTACTTAGGGAAGATGGGATGTATTGGCCACTTCTACTGAGGAGAGTGAACTGACCACGACTCTTCTAGACTTACAACAGTCTAGAGTGCCTGTTAGCTAACACTTCCTATGATTCAAAATTATGTGGGATGATCTTATGTAAATGCAAAATGGTTAGGCTATTATTTATTAGGAATGAATCTAAAGTCTTAAACTCACACCCTAAGATATTTTACCATGTATGGTATAAAAATCATGCCCTAAACTAATGCAATAAATTTTACAAGTTCTATTTCATTTTTGACTCAACATTTTAGACTCAGGCTTGGGAAGGTTTTATTCCTACATGCATGATGAAATAGAGTTATGGGCTAAATTAGAGAGAAAGCGTGTCCTCCACTATAAAGGAGCTACTCTCACAGGTCAAGCCTTATCCCTTATCGTGCAAAAGTGGAGATCACCTATTTGTAAGGAGTGAAGTAAGATGCATGCATGGTATTATAACATACAATATATAGCTAAGGAGTTACTAAATCTTTTATTTCATTAATTAAATACTTAGGCCTTAAAAAGAATTTATGAGTTATCAAACTTTAATTAAAGTTGGTTAGTTTGGGTAGAAAAATTAAGTCCTTCAAGAGCCTTCCACATCCAGGCTATATAACAAATAATCAAGCTATAAAAAACTTATAAAAAAAGTATGCAATCAAAGTAAATAAGATAAAAAAAACTTCATCGACTAAAAGAATAAGAGGTTGGTATGGCTGGGTATCGCCAAACACCATGAAAAAAGAAAAAAATGTGGGTAATCAAGTTCTACCCTTATGTAGCCAAGATTATAATTAATTTATAATGGAAATAAAGCTATGTGGGTCTTCAATCTTCAACTTCATCTTCATTTAGTGATTTGGGCACTCCGAGCATCATAGGGCTTCCTTGGTTTGGACCTTCTAACCACTTCTTATTTTAAACTTCATAGCTCTAATCCTCAGCCTATTACAAAAATTACCTTCTTTAAAAATTAAAATCTAACTACACCTGTAAAATAAAGGTCAAATGAACATACATACACACTAAGCAGATATATTTTATACATTGGGGCTTAGCACCCTACCTTGAGTCACCAAGTCCACCTATTCTAATGGACTATTCTTAAGGACTTAAGTAGCACTTATAAGAAAAGGCATTTATAATAAAAAAATTTAATTATAGTGGTCCTTCAAGCATTATCCCTTATAGAAAATATTATTAGTCTAATGTCACCCTGACATCCAGACTATGCACATATACCTTGACATCTAGTCTAAAATATTACATCACAAAATAAAAATATCAATCCACAATCAAGCATTGTCCTAACCTAAGATCAAAGACTTAGCATTTTAAGTGTGTGCTAAAGCTCAGTGTGGTATGACAAGACTAAGCTTTGATATTTGAATTAATCTAAAAGCGGGTGTTAAATTTTATCATTAAAGTATGATTATATTTCTTAGAGTGAATTTTATATTCCAACTTTTTTTTATTTTATTCGAATTAAGAATTTTAAAAAGAGAGAGGAGGAGTGGGATCCACCTTATACCCAAACCTAAGGTTCAACTAAAAGATGAATTTTATAATTTTCAAGCATCGTAATGAAACATTATAAATTTTTTTATTAAATCACATATTTGGATCTGACATAAATGTTCTTATGACATCACGAAATATATTTCAAGAATAATGTATTCAAACCATAATTAATTTAGCAATATTTTCATAGCTTTGCTTCATCACTTCTCAATATTCACTTATAGAAGTTGTTTTATATATATATATATATATATATATATATATATATATATATATATATATATATATATATATATATATATATATATATATATATATATATATATATATATATATATATATATATCAAAATACTCTACATATTGACACATGAATATATTAATGTATTTCATTTGTCAATATTTAACTTAAGGTTTGAAAATACGAATACATATAATGCATGCATGAACTTTATAGAAAAGATAATTCAATATTCCGCACACATATACACACACATTAGTATATTAAATTTATACAAGTACATGTCATTGCTAGATCAGAAAAGTAAGGTAATCAAAGACCGCCATGGAACTACTTAAATTCTCAAGCTTTAGGGATGTCTAAACAATATACTTGTTAATTCACATAACTATTCACAAGTATGTAAGCATAAAGATGAATTATTATGATTTTAACATATTTAAATATATGTATGAAATTAATTTAACCTTACTATGTACTTCACTATAAACTTTTTAAGTTATGTGTCATTGTTAGACCTGGAAAGTGAAGTAACCAAAGACCCCCTTAGGACTACTTAAAGTCTCATGCTCCCAAGATGTCTAGAATATATACCTTTCAAGTATGTAGATTATATATATATATATATATATATATATATATATATATATATATATATATATATATATATATATATATATATATATATATATATATATATATATATATATATATATAATTACATTTATATTTAGTTATTAAGATTTATTTAACTTTACACTAATAAATAATTTAGATTTATTAAAGAAAATAATTAGAGATTTATCAGTGATAATAGCCACGCTATTAATCCAAAGAATGTACTTAATGAAATTCTTTATTTATTTTGAAATATGGATGCATGAAACATGTGAAATATAAATTTATGAAATGATTCAAGCAAAATAATTAAATATAACTAAATAACCTATTTAAAATCACTAAGTCTTAAGATCATTCATATGAAGATAATTACACTTAAGCCTAATCAAATTCATAAAATGTTAATTTTGAAATTTGAGTTATTTAAATTTTGAAATTTAAGCATCTAAAATTATCTTTTAACCCATTTTTGTTCATTAAGTCATTCAAAAGTAATTTAAATAATTTATATGAATTAATTAGGGTTAAGTAATTATTTTAACTAATTTATCCCAAAAGAGCCAAAATAATTTAATTATTCTGAAAATATAAACCAAAAAAATTATTAAACATACATAAACATGAAATAAACATGTCTTAAAATTTCTAATGCAATTGGGTTTATACTTAGTGTTTAATTGAGGAAATGGGAAAAACTCAAAATCATCAAATACACTCAAAATACTTCAAACTAATTAAATATTTTGATTTCATTGAAAGCCACTTTATTAGCTAAGCATGACTAGTATGAAAATTATGTCTTAGACTAATGCAATAAAATTTCTAAATTTATATTTCATTTTGTTTCATTATTTTTTGGACTCAGGCTTGGGAGATTTTCATGTCTACATGCATAATGAAATACAGTTATGGGTTAAATCAGTAAATATGAGTGTTCTCCATTATAAGAGATTGCTCTCACAAGTAATGCCTTGTCCCTTATTATACAAAAATAGGGATCCCCTATTTGCAAAGACGATGACAATATATATGCATGATGTTAGAACAAATAACCATACAGCTAAGGGGTTTCTAAATCTTAGGCTTTAAAGTAAGATTGTGAGTTCATTAAAATTTAGTTGAAGTTATTTAATTTGAGTAAAAAATTTAATTTACTAAAGAACCTACCATATACAGGCCACACAACAAATGATCAAACTTTAGGAAATATTTGAAAAGTATGTAATTTATATTGCACAATCAAAATAAACAAACAAACAAACATTATCGATTGATAGAATAAAAGATTGATGCAATCGGGTGCTACTGTACAACTCAAAAAAGAAAAAAATTTAGGTAGTCGAACTCTACCCTTATACAGAATTATAATTAAATTATAAATTAAAATAAAGCTATGGGGGTTAATTCTTCATTTTTGTTATCACTTCATGGTTTTGTACTCTATGCATCATAGGGCCACTTAGGTCTAGACCATCTAGTCACTACTCATCCTAAACCCCATAGCTCTAATTATAATTCTAGCTTAAAAATTATATTTTATGAGAATATAAATCTAACTACACTTACAAAATAAAGATTAGCTTAACACACATTCACACCAGGCAGTTATATTGTCTACTTTTGGTCATCAAGCCCACTTGTCCTAACGGATTATGCTTAAGGTCTTGATCAACACCTACAAGCAATAAGAATTTATAATTTTATTATTGTAGTAGTCTCTTAAGCATAATCCACTACCAAAATATCATTAATCTAATATCACACTAACATATAGACTATGCACCTACAATCCTAACATCTAGTCTAAAATATTACATTACAAAATAAAATATCAAACCACAAAAAATCACTGGCCTAACCTGACACTAGGATCGATGACTTAGCATTCTAAATGTGTGTCATGGCTTAATGTGATATGACTAGATTAAGTCTTGATGTTTGAATTTATCTAAGGGTGAACAATTAAATTTACCATTAAAGGATGATTATAATTTAAGTGGTTAATAATTTAGAATACAATTTAGAATTATGGTTTGATTTATTTAGATTTCATTTTAAATTTATATTTTTAAAGAGAGAGAGGACGAGTGGAATCTATGTCAATCCATAACTTTAAGTTGAATTTAAAGATGGATTTTGATGTCTTTTAATGAAATGTTATAGTTTCTTTTATTAAGCTATATGTTTAGACTTGACTTAAGTGATTTTATCTAAATATAAAAGACATCTTAAGATTAATAAAACCAAACTATGGCTAATTTAGTGACATTTTCTTAATCTTGCTTCATCATTCCTTAATATTCATTTAATTAAAATAGAGGATTTGATTGAATAATTAGATTTAATGATATATATATATATATATATATATATATATATATATATATATATATATATATATATATATATATATATATATATATATATATATATATATATATATATATATATATATATATATATATATATATCATTTGAATATTACACACTTAATGCATGAAATGAATGAATGCATTATTTCTTAATAGTTAATATAGGATATGACCACGTGGTGCATGAATATGTAGAATAAAATTATTTAATTATACCTTATACATATGCATATACATATACATTAATATATTGAATTTATATAAGTACATGCCACTATTGAACTGGGACTGGGAAAGTAAGGTAATCAAAGACCCCCTTATGGACTACTTGAAGTCTTGTGCTCTCGAGATGTCAAAACTATATACATTTTAATTCATTTACATATACATACATATATGAACATAAGGATTAAATCATGAGAATTTTATGATGCTTTAGATATATAGGTAACAATAATTTAACCTTAATATGTAGTGCACTACAAGTCTCAAGGTACATGATGTTATTATACTAAAGGTATGATGTATCAAGACCTCCTTCGAACCAGTAACCTTATGACCTCAAGTTTCTCGACTATATATTTTTAAATTATAGTTCATATATGTAGGATCCAAACTTGAATTTTAATTATTCATATTGATCTATATTTAGATTAATAGATCCTCTTGATTAATTATGAAAATAATTTAAGATTTACTAGTGATAATATCCACATTATATAATTCAAAGGCATGAAATTAAATGAAAACTTATTCATTTATTTTTGAAACATGATTGCATGAAAAATATGAATGATAAATTTATAAATGACTAAAGAAAAGCAATTAAACATTACTAAATAACTAATTTGGAACTATTAAGTCATAAGGTTATTCACATAAGGATAAACACCCTTATGCCTAATCAAATTCATTAAAAATTAATTTTTTTAGAATTTGAATTATTTAATCCTAATGAGGAGAGAAAATTATTAAAGTTAATCCTTGTCCCATCTCTATTCAGTAAGTGATTTAAAGGTGGTTTAGTGATTTTTATGAATTAATAAAGGTTAATTAATTATTTAATCAATTAATCCCAAAAGAACCCATAAATTTAATTAAGCCCTAAGTATAAGCCCAAAAATATAAAACAAATTACTAGGAATGCATAAGAAATAAATATGTCTTAAAATTGTTAATGCAATTAGGCTTATAATTAAAGTTTAATAAAAGAAATGGGAAAAACTCAAAATCAACAATTACACTCAAAATACCGCCAAACCAATTGGGGATTTTGATTTCATTGAAAACCTCTTTGTTAGCTAAGCACAAAGTGGGCTTGCTCAAAATTTTGAAGATCTACATTAATAACTATGATTTGTTTAAGACCTAAGGTAATTAAAGATTTAATTAATTTAAAAAAAAACATTTGGGTTGATTTTGGGAAATATTTAAGACTGCGGGTCCTAATTAATTTCTATTATCACCCTTACTATTTTTATACGTAATTAGGTTTACATAATTATTTTCATAAATTTCTTGATTTTATATAATTATTAAATGCATAAAATGACTAATTTAGGATTGAAAATTTGGATTTCCTAAATTACTTAGCAAATTAACTTGAAAAAATAATGGGAGGTAGAGGTCATCCCATTGAATAAAAAACCAAATTTTAAGTGTAGCTCAGAATTTGTTTGTAGTTCTCAGTTTTGAAAACCTCAACTGTGTTTCGATTCTGCAAAGAGCTGATTCATCATGGCATCAGATCAGTAAGTGTAATTGCATTTTTTTTTCTATCTTCATCCCCTTCTTCTTTTTCTCATGGCAACTTCCACAAATTCATCCTCCATGGCCTCAACTTCCTCAAACCTGATATGCCAAAATGATGTTTTGATTCCTTCACAATTAAAATTTCTCATGTCTAACATCAAATCCGTTATCATAATTCAATTAACCACTTATAATTATCCAGTTTGGTGACCTCAAATTTTAAAGCTCTTGAAGGCCAATGCCTTTGATGGAAATCTTGATGGATTCATTTCAAAACAAGTTAAACAATTCATTAAATATGATGGGTCTCTCACTCCCAACTCCGATTATACAATGTAGATGTTGATTGATCAAAACTTAGCTGGAGCTTGCATTCCATTATACCTCCCTCTCTACTTCCATATGTGTTGAATCTTGATTCTTGTATAGAAATATGGATTACCATTGAACGTCTCTTACAATCTTCAAATAGATCTCATATCATTCAGCTGAAAAATGAATTTTATCATATAATTATGAAGGATAAATTCATGATGCAATACTTATTTGAAATCAAAACTAAAGTCAATGTAATTGTAGCTATTGTTTCTGCTCTCAAACAAAGGGCATTATTCTATATACATTAAATGATTTACCAGTTACATAAAGCATTCAAAATAGCGATTCAAACCAATTTACAGCCTATCAATTTAGATTATTTATATTCATTTTTTTGTAGTGAAGAATTAATTATTGCTGCTGAAACAATGAGAGAACTCTCTGTTCCAAATCCAACTGATTGTTCAGTTGTTCTGACTGCTACTCATGGCCGTAGTTGAGAATCAAGACGATTCTTCATTCCTTCAAGCGATCGAGTACCTATCTTCCTTCTCAAAATACTACTAAATCTCCTCGTAGTGGAAACTCTCATGGTAGCAAATCCACTAGCATCAACACCATCCGGTAAATATATGGAAAGCAAGGACATATTGCCTTCAAATGTTGGCACTATACTGATTTATCATTTCAACCCACTCATCAAGCATTATATGCCAGTTAATCAATAAAAACTGATTATGTACTAGATTTTAGAGCAACCTCCCCTTTGACATCCAATCCAAATCATATCATTAATTCTCAACCATATGCTAAATCCTAGCAAATCTATCTTGGCAATGGACAACAATTATCAATTTCTAACATTGGCCAAGGACTCCTACCAACACCCAACCGTAAGCTTCATCTTTCTCAATTATTACATGTTCTTCACTTATCACATAATCTTATCTCAGTACATAAACATACAAAAGATAATCAATGCTCTATTACATTTGATCAATCTATTTTTAAAATCAAAGACTTGAAGAACAACCATACTCTCCTCTAAGGTTACAATCATCAAGGGTTGCATCCAATTAAAATTGTACTCAGATTACCTCCCCTTTTCATGCTTTGTTGACTAAAACTTCATAGCAAATAACTTGGCACTGACATCTTGGTCATCTGTCTTCCAATCTTATATCACTACGTCCTCAACTCAACAATAATAGTTTCTAAAATAGTTTCATTGTTCCTCCTATTTTGTAGCAAAGAGTTATCGACAAACTTTTGTTTCCACTATTGCCACAAGTTGAAATCTTGCAATTTATTCTTAGTGATGTATGAGGACCTTTCCCAAATTTGTTTCATTAAGGAAATAAATATTACCTTTTATTTTGTGGATACTTTTTTATTTTTACTTGTTATTTCCTTTAAAATTAATCAAATGTACTCACCAGATTCAAAAAAAATTCAAACTTCTTGTGGAAAAATAATTTCAAAATTATATTTAGATTTTTTGTTTTAATGGAGGAGCTAAATATACTAACAATATTTTTCAAACGTTTCTTGATGAAAATGGAATTAGTCATCAATTTACATGTTCTTATACACCTTAACAGAATTGGGTGGCTACGTGGAAGCATCGCCACTTAATTGAAATAGCTCAAGCACTAGTGATTGATGCTAATATCCCTAAATCACTATAGATTGAAGCATGTTAACTGCTACTTATCTTATCAATAGATTACCTTTGTCTTCTAACTCTCCTATATCTCCCTTTCAATTGCTTTACAAACAACCACCATATTATTCTCATCATAAAACATTCAAATATCTTTATTATCTTTGGTTTGCTCCTTATACTGCCAAAAAATTTATTTTTGAATCTCTCCTTTGTATTTTTGTCAGATATCCATCCCAACTCAAAAGGTTACACATCCTATCAACAAAGTTTCAGCATAATCTTCATCTATAAACATGTTTAATTTTATGAATAGGTATTTTCATATCAAAATACACATATCAATTCTTCTTCCTCTCCTTCTCTTTCATACATGCCATCTCTCACTCTCATAGTGGTACCTCAAACCTTTACTTCAACATATTCATGTTCTTTACACAAGACCCACTCTAATCTACCTTAATTGTTTAGTGTGGGGATTTTATTTGGAACATCATGTAAATTTTGGTGGTTCTTATTTAGGTAATCAAATATGTCATTAAGGGACAAATATACTATCTCAAGAGATAAAAATATTACCCTATATAGATTCAATTACTTAATAAGGATTCATAAAGCTAAAAGGTCTGCAATATACTAGAGATCTTTCTCTTGAACTACATGGAGAAGTTGAATAAGGTTTATTTTAATACTAGTGTTCACTTTTTAAAAAAGAAAACACCTTTGAGGATGCTCTCTGCCATCTTTTTTGAGATGGGAAAGAGTATATTTTTATGAGGCAAATTGATATATATTTAACTAGATTTCTCCTAACATTACATTAGGATTTATCTAGATCTAGGTTCTACCTCCTGTGAACATGGGCCTTCATAGTTAATTACCCCTCTTACTGTAGTAAGAAAGCACTCTCAAATAAGGTTGAAAATAACATATATTTTTGATATGAATCAGTGTTTAATAGTATGTGATATGACTATGATTGTGCAAGAAAAATAGAAGAATAGTCCCTATTAAGATCCCATGGTTTCATCATCCCAGGACTATATTATTTAGTCTATCAACATCATAGGGCTAGCCGTAATGTCCAGGGAGTTTGATTAACAGCCATGGGTTGCCTCGTTCAGATATCCCTAGTAGACCAGAGATTTAGTGTAGTGGAGTTCGCATGACAAATGTATGTGTTGGATTCACATCCCTTGGAATGCTAGCTGAGTGTTATGTTTGCATTACAAGCATGAGACTTACATTGATTAGAAATCTGTTAGGGTGTTCGCATGATGAACACATGGGTTGGACTTATATTCCTTTGGAATGCCAAGTTTATATAGATGTTCACATGGTGAACAAATTATAAGGTCTTCGCATGGCGAACGGATAGAAGATTGGGCTTATATCCCTTTGGAATGCCAAAATTATAGGTGTTCACTTGGTGAATAAATTATTGGGTGTTCACATAGTGAATGATTAAAAGCCTAGGCTTACATCCCTATGGAATGTCAGCAGAGTATGAGTTATGCTTGTATTGCAATCATAGGTCAAACTTACATCGATTAGAAAGTTGTTAGATTGGACTTACATCTCTTTAAATGTCATATTTATATAAGTGTTCACATGGTAAATAAATTATAAGTTGTTTGTATGGCGAACATAAATAGGTTGTTTTTGGGGAATGACGCCTTGGTGCTGGAAGTATGGCGCCTAGACACTATGAAGGGGAGTGTCTTGGTGCTGTAAACTATGGCACCTGAGCATTATTAGGATGGCACCTTGATGCTTGGAAGTCAATGCCATGGGGTTATATGTGCTATAAAAGATGTTTAAAATTAGGTTGACATATTAACTAGCGCCTCGGCACTGACTATGTAGCGTCACGATACTAACTATGTAGCTCCACGGTGCTATTCAAAATACAGTTTAAATGGGTTGATAGCTTGGTAGGTACATTCAACGGATAGAACAAACTTTTGACTAGCATTGTGGAACTATGTTAGAGCACCGTGAAGCCACATCAATATTTAATGCAATTTTTAGTTCTAGTCAGTTACAAAATTAATAGTAATAAATAATAATAAGTGCTCTTTTGATCGACATAATGCTTGTTTTGATCGCCTAGTCTAGGTCTTTTGAAGTGCTACGGTGCTAATTCTGAGTTCCAAGACTTGAGAGGTTAACATTGTGGCACTAGGCCTAGTTTATAAATACTCAATGGGCTGTAAATTTTTCATTCTATCATCTTCTTGCTATAAGAATTTTAGAGTCTTCTTTCCCTCAGTATATTTCTCATACTAAAAAATATTCATACCGCTCAAAAGGCTCGCTAGTAAGAGGAGGGTGACATCAAGCGATGCTAATAAGTTTGTTAGTGTGGAAGTGGAGGAGAAGACCAATATGCTCTCATCTAGAAGCACATCATCCTAGAGAGAAATTTTCATAATCCGGGTGGGAGAATGGAGAGGGTCATCATTGAGCAAGGATTGGAGAAGCTGACATATGAAAGCAGCCTTTGCATCATTCTTGTGGTGCGAGAACTATTTGCCAATGCGAAGGAGCACCAAGATAATAGAGTTCTTGTGCAAGGAAAATTAGTAAGTTTTGATAATACTGCCATTAACATGTATGATAGTTTAAAAAAATATAGTGTGTGATCAATATATTTTCTATTATAACGATCATCTCAATTGTGACGAAGTCCTTAGTTTTCTTACTAGTAGAAATGCCAATATTCAGTGGAAATGGTGAAAGGAAATGATTATCAACTTTCCTACCACCAGCCTAATCACAGAGTCTAAGGCTTGGCACTATTTTATTTCTTCTAAGTTGATGTCCACTAGTAATATTAGTTAGGTGACTAAAGATAGAGTCATTATGAAATCTTCTCTTCAAAAGGGCTTTATAATATATATATAAGGAAGATTATTTATAATTTTATTTGTAATATTCTTAAGGGCAATACTATTATTGGGTATGATCATCCTTCTCTTATTTATGATTTATGTAATGTGGAAGATGTATTGGGGGAGCTTGATGAAGAAGTTCTTATTCAAAAGGCTCCTCTAAGAAATAGGATAATTTAGGGATTTAGTTTGAGGTTTGAGGTAAGGGAAGCTCGCGTGCTCCACGTGCCCCATAACCTCGATCCCAATCTTTCAAAATCTTAAATGAAAATCTTCAAAAAAATGGAGGAGAAGTCTTGGATTTAAAGAAAAAGGTTTGTGAGAGCAATGGTAGGCAAGAGGCCTTAGAAAAGAAATTTGACTACCATATAGATCAACAGTAGAAACAATTTTCTGACATACCTGAGTTTATCTCAGCATCAGTTTATATGTTTGAAAATTGTGACTTTACGGGTTCAGGTCAAACCTCTTTTCTTATGGCATCTCAATATCTACCTTATGTGAGCACCCAACCGATGTCAGAAGAAGAAGAAGAGGAGAATGATGAATATGATTACTAGTTTCCTCATTTTTCTTTATTTTTTATTTTCTTCTTTTTGTACAACTTATGCAATAATTTTTTATTTTTAATAAATATATTTTTATTTCGCATGTTTATGTATTTCTATGTATATGTCCTTCTATTTGTCATTTGAAAACTCCAGGATTTAAAACAATAAAAAAATTTCTAACTTTAAATGATATCACAATAGTAGCGTCTCAAAGCTGAGAATATAGTGCATAGGTGCTGCCAGCTTATAGGACATAAGTCTAAAACCCGAGGGTCTAGCGCTACAATATTTTTAAGATAAAAAATTATTATCATTCTACCCAAGAGGTTAGTGCTGTAGTGCTTTTAAAATAAAAAATTCTTGTCATTCTATCTGAGAGGTCAGCGCTGTGATGCTCGATATGTGGCATTACGGTACTATGTAAATAATATTTAGACTTATAATTTATTGAGATCAGTTTTCCAAGTATTCAAAATCATGAAATTAATATAGCGCTACAGCGCTTGAGGGACAGTGCCATGGCGCTATGAGAAGACTTTTCCCATAAAACCCGAGAGCTCGACATTGGACCCATTATGCCTTGACACTATTTTATTAATGCTAAAAATTTAACAATTTTTTGAGAAATTTGAAATTTTAGCAGCATAATATCTTAGCAAGCAATGGTCGATTTCATGATTTTTTGTGTATTAGCACCCTTCTCCCTTGTTTTAGATCCAAGATAAATGGAGGGCATATTTTAATTCACACTGGAACCAAATTCAATGGTGGAAGATTGATTGCACTGAAAGAACACCGTAGAGGATGTGCTTCACCTTCTTTATTGAGATGGGATAGGAGCATGTTCTTTCATGAGATAGATTGATATATATTCAACCAAATTTCTTCTAACATTATGTTAGGGTTTATTTATATCTAGGTTCCACTTCTTATGGATGCAAGCCTCCATAATTAATTACCCCTCTTGTCACAGTAAGAGTGCACTCTCGATTAAGGTTGGAAATAGACATATCTTAGTGATATGTGACGGTGTCTTTGAGGTGTGTGTGGCATGGATGTCTGTTATATATTATTCGTATAACGAATAAAGAGATTGGGCTTACATTCCTTTAGAATGTCAAAATATAAATTAAAATATTCATATAAGAAAAAATATAAGAACTTAATGCATAGTTTATAGCAAATAATGAGTGAAGATATTATATAACTTAAAGCATATATTGGGGGAATGATAACACGCCCGATCAAGATCCCATGGTTCCGTCATACCAGGCTATCGTGGCCCCTGTTCTACTTAGTCAGGGAAATTATTCCTAACCAAAGAATCCTTGCCAACAACCATGGGTTATGTGATCCAAGGAGTTCTTGTACACTTGGGATGATATTTGTTTAAGAAGACAAATTTCAATCAACTTTAGTTCGTAAGGATTTTGCCTATTAAATCTATTTCATGATTCATGGCTCAAGGATCAAAGCCATTAAGGAACATATGGGTTATTGTCATGACCGAAATATAGTGGAACTATATAGAAGCCATACAGTCACAGGGTTCTGGTGGTATCCGCATCTCTTGTGATCCAGTTAAGCAACAAAATCACACAGACAAAGGACATAGGTCATGTCCTTACTAGCATGAGATTATCTCAGTATGAACATAAATATATTTATTTAGCATAAGCTCTTTTATTAGTAAACATTTTCTTTCCTTATCATCCTTGATAAATAATGATGGATGGATGGACGATTGCTTATTTTAAGTTGAATTGAATGATGAACCTCATTAAATTTAGACATATCCCCTTCGTATGAATTTTACAATCGGCATGGCCATAATCAGGAAATGATTAGGTTTTGGTAACTCGAACCCAATCAAAGGACCCAACTGAGGATTATCCCATGTAGCATCCTTAGACACTAGAGTTAATTTTGTATGTATATGTTAGGGCACATGCAGGAAATTCAAGCTTCTTTTAACCCACAAAGTATCCTCAAGTAATAGATTTTGGCAATTTTTATTGTGTCGGGGCCCATGTGAGAAATTCATGCTTATTTTTGGAATAGCATCTTGACACTGCAAATATGGTGTCTCAATGCTATAGCTTCAGCACCGTGGTGCTGCATGGTCAGTGTCATGGTGCTAATGTCATTAACCATGTTGTCCACTTTACTAGCGCCTCAGCGCTGATAATGTAGCATTGCTATGTCAATCAAAAGTTGGTTTACGATAACTAACAAATGTTCAGGCTATTTAATGACACAAGATAAACTTTTTTGACTGGTGTCACAGCATTGTGTCGTAGCATCATGGCGCTACATCAATGAGATGCACCATTTTCTATTTAAGAATTTATGGTAATTAATGTCCCTTTTGACTGGCATAATAACTGCCTTGATCATCTTACTAGCACTGCATGTGAGTGCCACAGTGTCAGCCGGTTGCTTCAGAATTCGAGAGGTTAGCGCCTCGGCACTAGACAAGGCTTATAAATAGACCCCTCGGGTAGCCAAAATTTTCACTCTGCATTCTATTTAGAGCTTTTCCTTAAATTTTTCTCTCCCTCTCTTTTTTCTAATTTATACTTTCTCTTCCAATATATCAATAAAATATTTCAAGATGGGCAAGAAGAGGGCGGATGTCAACAACACTAACAAATTTGTTAGTCCGGAGGCTGAGGAGAGATACCATCACACCCTCATACACAAGCATCTGATCCCGGAGAGAAGCTTCTACAATTCAGGTGGGCACGTGGAGATCATCATTACTAAGCAAAGCTAGATGAAATTGGCCTACGATAACAAATCTAGTGTCATCCCCATGGTGTGAGAGTTTTTTACCAATGCAAAGGAGCACCATAATAATCAAGTTTTTGTCTGAAGAAAACTAGTTAGTTTTGCCAGTACTACCATCAATACATATTATGATCTATTGAACATAGATTATAATCACTATCTTTATAATGATCATCTTGACTTCAATGAAATCCTTAATTTCTTCACTATTAGAAAATCTAATACCTAGTGGAAAAGATAGGAGGAGAAAATTATCAATTTTCCTACCATCAGCCTCACTACTGAGGCTAAAGCTTGGCATTTCTTTATTTATGCCAAGCTTATGCTCTCTAGGAATATTAGTGAGGTAACTAGGGATAGGGCCATTTTGAATTTTCCAATTCAAAAGACCTTTACTATGGATGTAGGGAAGATTATTTATAATTCTATCTATAATATGCTTAAGAGTTGTTGTACAGTAAGCTTTAATCATCTTTCTCTTATTTATGCTTTTTGTGTTGAGGCGGGATGGTAAATGATCCTGATGAGAAGTTTTTATATAAAAGGCTCCCTTGACCAAAAAGGTCATTAAGGGGTTTGGTTCTAGGACTGAGGCTGGGGAAGCTCACGCGCCCCTCGATCTCAGGCCAAATCCTCCCAAACCCTAAATGAGCAACTCCAAGAAATTGGAGGACAAGTCTCAGACCAAGGAGAAAGGCCAATGAAACTAGTTAGTGCCGACAGGAACTGAAGAGGAAATTTAACCATCACATGGATTAGCAGTATGTTGACCTCACTTTTGGAGTGATGACTCATCTTTCTTGTATTATGCTGAGGAACCATCTAGGCACTTAGATTTTCCTAGTCATATGACACTTCTAGTGATTAAGGGAACATTAAACTCAAGCCTAGAGACTTAGGATGACATACCCTAAGCTTAGACCATACCTTAAGAAAAATAGGTTCTACCTATCATAGGGCCTAAATCAAGATCCATGAAATTGACTTAAGCCCTAACCTAAGTTAGTTCCACCATGATCCTTTGATTCAACTCAAAACCCATTCAAACAAAGTCTAACCCAAATTGATTTTCATAAAAGTATTCTAACCATTCAATAGATTATTTCAAACTCTTCCAATACTTACAGTCAAACTAATTGAACCAAATGAATTCAATCAACCAAAGTTAGCCCATTTTACCCAAAAGGTCCAAAGAAGCCAAAATCCAATCAAACCCAAATCAATTGCAATCAAGGCCACTAATCAACTCTAAATCCATCATTGAACCCTTCTCAACACCCAATTCAATCCAATTCAACCCAATTGGTCCACTTGACTTAAAGTGGCCTAAATGACCAAATTGATTCAAACTTCAATCCAACCCAAATTGAATTGAATCAATCCATCCAATCTTCTTTATAATGATTGTTAATCATCCTTGATAGTCCAATTACAATCAATTGGGTCAAACCAAACTAATTTGATCACTTAATCTAAGTTGACCTAATTAACCCATATGGACCAAAATGAATCGAATCTCATTCTAACCTCAATTGATTGCAATTAGTGGCTCCCATCAATCATAAATTGATTATTGAACATAAGTCAACCACAAATTAATCATAACTGAGTCAATTTAGTCTCTTGACCCAAGTTGACCCAATTTGACATAAAGGGTTGACCCAATTTGACCTAAAGGGTCAAATTGGGCCAAATCAAATTCTAAACCAATTGATTGAAACTAATATCTCTAATCAATCATGAATTGATTATTGAACATGATCCAACATTTAATTTAACCTAATTTGATCAACCCAACCCAATTGATCCCTTTAACCCAAATTGACCTAAAGGTCCAATTGAACCAAATCCTTCCAAAATCTAAATTAATTCAAACCAACACCTACAATCATTCTTAAATGATCAATTGAACCTAAACCAACCCTCCACCCAAGCCAATTTGGCCCATTTAACCCAAAGGAACCCATATGAGCTAAGATCAAATCCACTTCAAATTAAACCAAATTAATTGCTCTAGTACATTCCAAATGATCATTTGAACACACCCAAACCCTTGGTTTAATCTAATTTGACCAAATGGTCAACCTCACCCAATTGAACCCCATTTGACCTATATGGATCAAATTGAGCCAAACCCAATCAAACTTGACATTACTCATCTTTAGGTCACCATGGATCAACCCAAGTGGACCCAACCCATGGTGAACTCAGTTTGAGTCAAACCCTTGAACCAAGTAACTCAAATGAGATAAAATCCCCTTTTAGAGGGGTTCTCCCACTCCCTAAGCCTTGCCAGCCACCTTTGGCTATCCTTGGACACTAAGACCACTAATCTATCCTAACCCAAGGTTGTTGGGTTTAACCTTTGGCCATGAGAGGGTGAACTCACCCTTGGCTCTCCATTAGTTCACTAGGAGGAGGAGGTACACCCCAAGCTAGCCCATGTCACTGCCTCAGTCTCTCAAGCACCTCCACCTCAATAATCCGCTAGCACCTCCGGCCACCTACCCTGGCCAGACGACTGCCAAAGGTTGAGCCATCTCAGCCCTTGGTTCACTTGGGGAGGAGAGTATACTCCTCTCCATCAATTCAAACTTCAAATAGAGCTTTCTCACAGCATTCTGAGCAGTCCTAGACCCTTCCCTAAATCCCTAGTGCTCTCTATCACTGATGAGACCAACCATCGATCAGAACTGCGAGCCTCATCTTTCCAACCTCACCAAAACCTCATCAAATCCAAATTAACTCTTCTCATACCTTCCCCTTACTCTAACGAGTCGAAATGAATCGATCCCTGATCAATTTGATCACCAGAAGGCACTCCATAGAGGAATCAATGAGGAGGCAGCTCAAGATCTTCTCAACAAGACTTCGTCTCTTCAAGATGAAGCTACCTCAGTCGACAGACCATCAGTATTTTGCTCCTGCAGGGTAAAAATTTGGTAAATTATAGATTTTCCCCTAGGTGTTGTTCTTTTGTGAAGTGAATCATGATTTTATGTAATTTCTATCTATGATTTTCTTTGATCTCCTCCCTGCATGTTTTAGAGTCGATACCATCATCCTACGAGCTCTAGTGAGCTTGAATCAAGCTGTGGAAGGTAGATGGATCATCGGCCTTTCATGCCGTGTGATTAGAATGGACAACTGTGATTTAATTAGATTAGATATTTTGATTTAATCCTTAAGAAACTATGGGATTAATCTTCACCATCTGATCTGAGATCAAACTACGGGAATGAAACTACGTCCATCGCCGTTGAGTCAGCTGTCGCATCAGATGTTTTAAATAACCTATCCCATGGTGCTACGTGGAAAGTGCTGCTGCATCAACTTCTACATGGCACTGATAATTTAGGAGCTTAATTAAGTATTAAAAATGTCATTAAATAGCCAGAACTTTGAAAATTTATAACTAATTGTAAAAAAATTATAAAAAATATAAATAAACCCATTTCAAAAAGGATAAATAGAAGATAATTTAATAAAAATAATATCCATAAAGTTTTGTTAATGAATAATGTTTAATTAAAGTTTGAAGTTTAAGTTAATTACCTTAATAAAGGCTTAATTATTTGGTCAATTGATCTCAAATTTGATAGGTCGATCCTATGGGATGTCCTCTGCCTCCCCTAATTTTTTTGGGATTTATTGGCCATGTATTTTGGAGAATTTGAAATTCTAATCCTAATCACCCTTCTTAATCAATTTAATAATTATTAAAAGTTCTAAACATTAAAAATTAGATGATTAATAATATTAATCACTATTAATAGTATGGATGATGGAGAAAAATAATTTGGATCTCTTTCCTAGTTATTTTCCTAATTACATTTCCATAGGAGGGTTAGTTAATGCATATGTTTATTAAGGGTTAATTAAGTAAATTAATTATAAAATCAAATCAAATAAAAATGATGATTGGTTCAGATAATTTAAGTTCAATTCATGCGTTCTCCTTTATGTGTTTACAACCGTAAAGATCATTAAGGAATTTATGGTTAACCCATGGGTGTGAGAAAACCATAAGAGTACTCAATTTAGATTCTTCCTTAATCTAACTAACTTTTAAGCATGAGCCTAATTGCATTAGGTCTTTTTAGAAGCATTACAAGTTTTAATTTTTTTATAAATATATCATTGGAGGCTCATGATTAAGTAGATAATTAAATTAAAAAGACTTGGGAAAGGAAAATTAAATAAATTGCTTAATGATTTAACCTTAATCCATTCATAAAATTCACTTAATTATTTTTCCTTAAATACATTAAGTCACTAACATGAGATGGGGCAAAACGACAAATGTCATTTCTCCTCTTTAGGTTTTAATAATTCAAATCCAAAAATTAAACTTCATAACAAATTTGGTTATTCTTAAAAAATTTTATTTGACTTAATTGTCCTTAGGAATTAATGTGATTGAATGTATCATGTGGCAATGTTTAATTATTTCTTTTCAATCATTATAAGTTTGTATGCCTTTTGTATCATGTATTCATGTTTTTCAAAGAATCAAATGAATATAGTTATATATGTATAAGTTGCATGTGTTGAATTAATCCAATTATATGGCATGGCTATTATCATTAGTAAATCTCAAATTATTTTCAAAATTATGAACTAATGATGAAAATTTAAACTAATGTTGGCTATTAATATTATATATGATTTACATTCACTTATAGTTTAAACGTGTTAAAGGATTGTTGTATTTTCATGATTCATGTGTATGTTTACATGTGTTTGAATGTTAGTAAGTATATAGTCTGAACTTCCAAAGAATATGAGACTTTAAGTAGCCCCAAGGAGGTATTAGATTACCTCACTTCCCTGGTTTAACAACGACACATGCTTACTTAATTTCATTCATTTGTGCATATGTGCTAGAATTTGGATAGAGCTTTACTTTACATGAGTAAATAATTTGCTAATATACCATCTATCGCATGATTTTCATTCTTATATTTATGTATATATTTATATGTATTTAGGATAGCAAGTATATAGTCCAGACATCCCAGGGACACGAGGCTTTAAGTAGCCCCAAAGAGGTCTTAGATTACATTACTTCTCTGGTTTAACAATGGCATGTACTTGCTTAAATCTCTAATATATGTGTAAGTATACTTAGCTAAGGAATGAAATCTCTCTTTTCTACCAAAAATATATGCATCAATAATCATTTAAGTATAGAAAAAATACACATATGTACATTGCATGAATATATATATATATATATATATATATATATATATATATATATATATATATATATATATATATATATATATATATGTTAAATTAAATATCATAAAAATGAAGACATATCCATGTTATCCATGTGATAGTGATTCAATCTCCTTAATCTTAAGATGTCTTTCATGTTGAATAGGATTCTTTAAGATTAACCTAAATTTAGGCTTAATAAAATGTTTAGTAAATCATTCACTAAAAGAAATCAAAATTATAGCCACATGTCTTTAAAAAATAACTTAGGATAGGGATGAAGGGGGTCAAACCTCTTTCCTCTCTTTATAATAATTAGATGCTAAGTAAATATTAAGTAAAATAAAAGAAAATACTAATTAAAATTAACCAATCCTTTTAATAACTTGAAGTGGAACATCTCCTAATGTATAACTTAAATAATTCCAAACTTAAATGATCATAATCCTAAAACCTAGCTAAGACATATCACACCAAACCTTAGCACACACATTAGAATACTAAGTCACCACTTCTAGCATTACGTCAAGCCAGTGTATGTTATGATGTTGTGTTTTGTATTGTGATGTAATATTTTAGACTTGATGTTAGGATTACTTATGCGTAGACTAGATTTTAGGCCATTACTAGCCTAATGATATTTTCTATAGAGGATTAAGCTAAAGGGGCTACTGAAATGACAAATAAATATAAATACTTTTGCTTGCAGGTTGCTTATTCCCCTATGCATAATCCAATTAAGACAGATGGGCTTGGCTACCCATGTGCACGGTGCTAAGTCTAAATTTATGGAATGCAATTGCTTGGTTGTTTAGATAACATCTATTTTGTAGGTGTAGTTAGATTTTATTTTCTATAAACTTGTAATTTTGCAAATGGGATTAGGCTTAGTGCTATAGGGTTTAGGATGAGTGGCTGGAAGGCAAAGACTTGGGAGGCCCTATAGCATCTAATTATTATAAAGAGAGGAAAGAGGAGAGAGGTTATAATATTAAGCAAAAACAAATCAAAAGGAGGAAAGAAAAATGAAGAATGAAGACCCCTATAGTATTTATTTAATTATAATTATAATATTCTTTTGTAATCTAGGTTGTATAAGGGTAGAACTCAGCTACCAACATCTTTTCTTTTCTAGGGTGTACGGTGGTACCCGACCGCACCAACCTTTTATCCTTTTATGGAAATATATGAATGTTTGATTATTGTGTTTAACTTGTGCAATAGAAATAGCATATTTTTCATAGGTTTCTTAAAGCTTGATGATTGAATGTGTGGCCTAGATGCGGTAGGCTCTTTAGGATAAAATTAATTTTTCTATCCTCACTAACAACTCATAACTAAATTTTAAATATATCTTATAACCTCACCTTAAAGCCTAGGATATAATCAAGATAATTAAAAGATTTAGCAACCCTTTAGCCGAATGTTGAATGTTATAATAGCATGCATAATATCTTATTTTGCTTTTGAATAGGGAGGGTTGGGGAATGCTTGATCTTTGAGGACATCCCTTATAGTAGAGGACACCTCCTCCCATTGATTTAGCCCATAACCTTACTTCATTATGCATTTTGGCATAATTATCCTAAGATTTTGTCCAAATGAATGTGTCAAAAATGATATAAAAGATTATAAATTTTACATTAGCCTAAGTCATGCCTTCATGCTAGTCATGATCTAGTCTATTAGGGAGTAAGTTTAAGACTCTAGTTTCCCTTTCTAATTAAATAATAGCCTAATTATCTTGCAGATATATAAGACCAACTTACATAGTTTTAAAGCATAAGAGGTTTTAGTTGGCGAGCACTCCAGGCGGTTGTGAGTCTAGAAGAGTCTGGTTGGGTTTATCCTCTCTTGTGGAGATAAACCATTATGTCCAATTTTTTGATTAGACTTAGGTTGTTCTCTTAACTTGTGCTAAATTATCCTAGATTTAGGATCCGTGTTTACTTATTTCCTTTGGGCTATGAGTATAAGTCCTCACTTCTTAGGCATTATCACAATTTTGTGTTGATGGACTATAAGCCCTAGTATTCTATTAAAATTTTAACTAAAGAAAACTCTCTTTTAAATGTATTAAATCTCACTATAGAGTAGACTAGAGTGTTCAATAGGCTTCTTAGTTTGATGAGTGCTCCCTACCTATCTTCATTTAGAATTCAAAAATAAGTCTTCCAAATTAAACTTTCCCACTTAATTTCCAAAATACCCAATCTTTTGATAGTCTAACCTTAAAATCTTTGGAGATATTTATTAACTACTTTAATTGAGAGTTTTCTTATAAAATTATTATTTCTTAAGATGTAATTAACTATGAAAGATTGCTTCCATAAGAAACTAAAGAACCTGACATAAAATAAACTCTACTTTACTTCTCCATGTAAAGTAGGGGAAAGATCTTTAGTATATACGAAGACTCATCTACCTTAAGAGTCATTATTAGGTGATTAGGTCTATTATAAGAAGATGTTTCCATCTTTCATGATGGTACATCATACCATAATATCATACCTAATCATTTCAATAACTCCCTAAGATCTGTGTGGTGTCCCAACGACTCCAAATTAAAACACCACACAGTAGCGACAATTTTCATACATGATCGAGTTTAATACCTCACTTATGCACATGTTTGAAAACTATGGTTTCTATGCGGGTCCTAATGAGGCTTCCTTTCTTATGGCACTTCATTATCAGCCCTTTGTTAGAGCCCTGTCAGAGTCAAAGGAAGTAGAGGAGGAGGAGAAGGAGGAGGAGGAGGTTGATCAGGACAACTAGTTTTCCTCCTCTCTTTTTTTATATTTCTTTTCTTTCTTTCTTTTTATAATTAATGTAACCCTCCACTTTTTTTATATCAATGAATACATCATTTTTTTATGGATTTACATTTCTCTATGTGTTTTCTTATCATTTGGGAAGCTCCAGAATTAAAATATATAATTTCTTCACTTCAAAAGTTACATCAGAGTGGTAGTGCCGCAATGCTATTATTATAGCACCTCAATGCCCTCATGAAGTAGGTATAGTCTTAGAACCTGAGGATACAGCACCTCGGAGCCCATTATGCAGTGCCATTACGCTCCACAGAGATTCATTTAATTCATCTACTTGAGCGGGCGATGCCTCAGAGCTCTGTAGAGCTTTATTTAGTTACTCTACCCAAGCGAGTGGAACCTCAGCGCTCATTATGAAGCACTGCGGTGCTCTGTAGAGATTCATTTTGTTCCTCTACCCAAGCGGGTGACACCTTGGTCTTCATTACGCAACGTCGGGATGCTCATTTTGTTCCTCTACTTAAGCGGGCGATGCCTCAACACTCATTAAGCAGTGTTGTGGCACTCCTTAGGTAGCATCACAACACTATGTAGAGATTCATTTTGTTCCTCTACTTGAGCCAGCGACGCCTCAGAGCTTGTATCTCAACACCATGACATTGTTATCAAAACTCAAGTGTAAATTTTATGCTAAAATGTCACAAAAAGTGTTAAAATATTATAGCATCGTGACGCTTGATATATGGTACCGAGGTGCCAATGGTATTTTTTAATATGGCCAGAACAAAAGAGGTAGCACCGCAGTGTTTGTGATACATCATCGAGGTGCTGTTTATTTAACTACTATAATTGAAAATTTGGTGGCATGCGCCTTAGTAATGATAGATTTTTATATGTTTAGTGTAAGGTACTCTTCTCCCTTATTCTGGATCTAAGATCAATGGAAAAAGGGTTTTATTACATGCTGTAACTATTTTCGATGGTAGAATAGGTTCTAAGACATGGTGCTTCAGCACTTAAGGAATGGCTATGCAACATTAAATTAAGTGCAAAAGACCAAAGGAATCTAGAAATTTAGCATTGTGTAGTCAGTGTTGTGGTGCCAATAGGCAGAGTGACAGGGCTATGTTTCTCGAGAGCTTGGCACCTTGGTACTAGGATTTGGCACCGTGGCACTGAGAGTTAGGAATGCACCTTTTAGAGAGAAATTTTTGTAGAATCTAGCAATTTTTATGAAAATTTTTGGCAGAGTTATGTTATAGCAATGCTAGATTCTCTTATTTTAATGTTATTCTGCCTTGTTCCAGATCTAAAATCAATTGAGAGATATATCTCTTCTTCTTGCTCTGGAACTAAGTTCAACGATGGAGATTCTTTGAAGAAAACCAATGCACAAAAAGAAAGATCGGGTAAAAGAATTTAAGATGCATTATTATAATGAATCATTTACTTATAGTGGATGATAGATGGATTTTGTAAGGGAGAGACTCAATCTTGCAACAAATGCCAGTTCACGAAAGCAAGAATCCACTTGAAAAACTAAATATGATAAGTAGAACTAGAGAGTAGGATGAAGGAAAGGAGGTTAGGAGCAATTTTTCCCCCTTTTTATAATTTTCTGTCCACTAGTTGGGAAGTTATGTGCCCCATAACCATTCTTCCCATTCCCCTGGATGATTTAGCATTCTTAGGGGGAATCGGTAGTTTTGCTTGCTTCTTTAAATTATAGATCATGCTCCCAATACATCGATGAAGTCATGGCAGTGCTGTGGCGCTAGGCTGTTAACTTGTCAACTGAATCAATAATGTTTAGTTATAACACTGCAACACCAAGATCACAGTTCCATGACACTACAATAAAAAAATTGTTACCTTTTTTTTTTTTCATTTTTGATGCAAACAAAGATGTATCACCTTGGCATAGAAAAATGACACTTCATCGCTGCTTTAAAGATATGAAACCCGAAATCTTAGTGCAACGACACTGAATTGAAGGGCCATGGTGCTACAAAAATTATACCTAAACCTGAGAGCTTAGTGTTGTGTCGCTAAATTTCTAGCACCTCAGCACTATGGAATGAAGTGCTAAAGATTACATTCCCTATAGTTCGACTCCTTGGTGCTGAACTTTGGCATCGCAGTGCCATGGAGTGGGAACTCCATTTCTAAACCAGATTATTGCAAAATTTGATAATTTTTTATGAAAATTTAGCAGCATAATGCCACACTCTTCTCCCTTATTTAGGATCCCAAGATCTATAGTGGGAGAGTTTTTCTTCTCACACTAGAACCAAGTTCAATGGCGGAGGTCTTTCGAATTTCAATATTCTAGAATTTTGGGTTTGGGGGCTTTCGTTTTTACTCTAGATCCAAGATCGATGGAGATGGGCCTTTTTATTTCTCACCAGATCCAAGGTCAATAATAAAAATCTTTTTAAACTTAATTTTCATAGATAAAATTATATAAAAAAGATTTTCTAGAAGTTTTTAACATGGAATTGATAAGAGTAAACCTCGATCTTATCTCTTGCATGAGGAGACTATTATCATAGCAGTTGAAGGAAAACTACTGAGAATGCAAGTGACAGAGAGCAAGAATGGTTGGGTGAGTTAGAGTGAGAGTGAGGAAAAAGAAGAAGGGAGAGAGAGAGAGAGAGCGAGAGAGAGAGACAGTTCTCCCATTTTTATAGGTAATTTCTCACCATTAGGGTGGTTTTTCGCTCCATAATTATTCCCTCTACCCACCCTTAGGCAGTTATTACTATTGCACCAAGAATAATAGTTTTTATTGATTTTATAATTGAAGGTCATCATGATAGTGCCTCAATGATAACATCATTGTGTTGTGGTGCTATGTCATTTAAGTAGGCAACCATCAAGGATAGTTTAAGTTTCTAGATTTTGTAAGGCAACAATAATGTCTAGGCACTGCGATTGTAGCACCACGGCTCCCCAAGCTGGGATGTTAAATTTATATCATTTTTTATATGCAAATAAAAATAGCCCACAACAAATGTGTCATGTCTATTGGACATGATGCATTCGTTACTTTTCTTATTTATTTATTTTATGATTATATGTCATAATATAATGAGAAGAGAGAAAATAGAGTCATTGGAAATCTCTAATCACTTTCATTTATCACGTAAAATAGTGATTTAAAGAGATTATAGCTACAAATCATTAGCTTGAATTTCTCTAATACAGATAGAGGTTGTATGAGCCCTATAGGTCATAGTAGACAGCCTCTCTCTAGCCTCATAGAGATACTGAAGGGCAACTTCTTGATCATAAACTAATGAGGAAAGAATCTGCTCAAGTTTGATCACTTGAGTGTCTGTCTGTGACCAGTCCTCTTCTATATCTTTGATAGACTATCTAAACTTAGATCTCCATTCTAATTGATACTATCTCCTCAGCTATAATTCTCTCAATTTAGCAAATATGTCAAGGAGCTCAATCTTTGCTCTATAAAGTTCTCTCTGGTAAAATCTCAAGGCTTTGAGTCTGTGCTCGAGGTCTTGGCAAATTAGAGAGACTTGATGTGAAGTAGTGTTATGTGAGATTTCTATAGTAGTGATTGTATTTGATAAGACTTCTTGATAAGTGTTGAATAATGAGAAAATCCCAAACTCAATATCTTTACACTAGGATTCCCAAAGCTATAGCTCTCTTGCTTCAAGACCCAAGGTGGCAGCACAATCTAATAAAGAATTCTCCTCCACGTAGAAGCTAAAAAGCTTAGGTAAGACTTTCGGATCAACACTCAAAAGTAGGTGACATAATGGCATCACTATATGACATGGACTCTTTGAAGAGCCATAATATAGTAGATCTAATGTCCTATGATGTGTCCTGGAGATGAAGCATGAGATCTCTAGGCCAGATAATTGCCTCTGAGCTATATAACTCAAAATGGGAATGTTATTACTCTCTATATAGGAATCAATAAATGAGGAATCATCTCATGTGGTACTCACTTTCACCCAAGTCAAATCTAATAGGAGTGACTCTTGACTAGTCATCAGAGTGCCAGATTCTTCTATATGTGATTCTTCCTTAATATGCATATGGTCACTACTGACAGGTTGAGTAGGCGTTGGGGAAATAACATTAGTGTCTATAGATAATATCGGCATTCACTATCCATTTGTCCTGCTAGTGGCTCAACTTTTACTGGTGGGATGAAAATATAAGTAGAGTCATCTATCCCTGCTAATCCCATATCATAAGCCTTTCATCGTCTCTTCCTTCTATGGTCTTGCTCATTTGAGGATCTCTTAGGAGTATGAGTCGCATGTCAGAGGAAATGTATATGTCATGTCGATCTAGCTTTTTCCAATCTATGACTCTATATGCGAAAGCCCAGCTTGAATAAGGAAGAGACGGTATGGCAGATGCACAGTAAACATATGTGACTAACTCTTGTGTAAGCCTTTTGGGGAGCCACATAGAAACTTGATCCAGCTCCTAGGCAAAGTAAGAAAGCCCATGTTGTAGAAACTATTGCTAAACAAATTGCCAGTGAGAGCATCCCCAAGGAATGAGTATCTACTATATTCAATATTTGCGATGGTCCATATACGGGCATAGCTTGAATGAAGCAATATTGCCTAGCCACCCTGTTGGGATTATTTTCCTCCAATATCATGAACTCATGACACCAGTAATAAAACCAAGCATGTCTCAACCCAATGAGGTATTCTATTTTTCATCTACATCCTAGCCTTGATAATAGTAAAGGTATTTCTCTCTCGATAAGGAAATCTATGAATCTCTATCCTAAGCTTTGAGTAGACAAACTATGTAAAGATGATCTATGAATGATCTAATAGCATCCATTATGTGTGATGGAGCAAACATGAAGGTCCAAATCTAATCCTTGCCCAAGGTGACTGTTTCCCTACTCAACTACATGAACATAGGGAAATGCTTCTCTTTGAAATAGGATGGCATCTCAGGACAACTGAAAGCTCCTAATATATGTGCATAAATCTATCCATGTAAGCAATACCAAGGATCATCTACTTCATAGCATCGCGAGTCAGTCATAATGCTCACTCTGCTTATTCCATGATATAAGTATGCAAATGATGTAGGTGCTAATGTTATCTTCTTGCCATGAGCAAGCAAGCTGGACATCAAAAGAGTGGAAGGATGAAAAAGTCTATTGTGACCTAGACATACAACATAACACAACCAAGCAACAATGAAAGCAACTAAGGATAGTTTCTCATCAATGTCTCATGCTAAGATTCACTGAAAGCTAACTCTTCCTTCCAACTCAAATTTAGCACTGAATGACTTCTCAAATGTATGAAATCTCATATCAAATAGATCATCCAATCATGCAAAATGAGCAAACATATTGCTAAATCAAGGAAACTCTCAGACCATGTATCTAGAGTAACTGTGTTCCATCACCTATGGCCTGATCTATGCTCTCTAAAATGTCTCTAATAGGAGCTAGAGCATGATGGATACCTGGGGAATATACATGACTACCTCTTCTAAGTTGGCCAACTGGTTGATGTTGAAAGAGCTCATGATCTAGAAGCAAGCACTCCTCATAGGGAATGCCTATAATAGGGAGACCTACTATATCCTACATGTCAGCCAAAGTAATAGTCATCTCATGTGGACCAATCTAGCAAATATTATTATTCCCACCCTATTTTTTCTATGCTCCAAATCCAAGTAAATGGAAGACGGTTCTAATCAAAAAGTGATCGATAGACTATGTGATATAGGCCAGCTTTCCTGAGGATGTCACCATGCATCTATAGATAATTGTGTGCCCAATATACATAGCCACTAATAACTAATAATGGCGTGTCAAATACTGCCTGGGTCCTAATCTTCTACATCATGATGTAATATGCAATAACCCAAAAGTCTAACTGTGCCTACAAAAGGAACAATATCTATAACTAGCTGAAGTACATCCTGATCCCCAAAGCTAAGAGATCTATGACCCTCTCTAAAAGAAAATCATAACTATATCTCAACTTTAAATTGATCACCGATTACCAAGATCATGACCTGATGGCAGCTCTGAATCAACAGACAAAATGCTTGATGATTGAGCAAATGAATCATAAAAAATATTCCTACCTATCAACATATTTCTTTATTTGATCAATTTAAGTTGATTTTGACTTTTTTATTTGTAAAGCATAACATCTTTAATAGTTATGTATAATATCTCTTAAGATATTGTCCATTTATATGGGGCATAAGTCTTATCCCGTCTGCATCAATGAGCTAATAAGCTCCCCTTTTGCATACTTTTTCAATGATATATGACCTTTTCCAATTTGGGTTAAACTTTCCACTGGCTCATTGATGTGGAATGATAGGCCTTTTGCATACTAGTACTAGTTCATCTACTTCGAAGCTTCTTAGCGAACCATGCAGTCATGAGCTAAGGTCATCCTTATTTAATATATTTCTAAATTTTTTAGGCATGTAATCAAGTTGATTTAGAGCTTCAAACTCTTCAAGTCATATACAGTCACTTTTCTCCATTGTAAGTTTATTTTGAACTGTTATATGAAGTGAAGGTTGTTCTACTTCAAGAGAAAGTATTCTACTCCGGAGACTAAGGAATATTGTGTTGCTTGTGTAGTAGTTTTGTATGTAGTCTGGTACTACTATAAGGCTTATATTAATTTGTCATATCATTCTCTTTTATTTTTAGAGAAAATTTTCTTGAGAAGTCTAACCAACATTTTGTTGAATACTTCTACAAGACCATTGGCTCTTGGATCGTATATTGAAGAATATCTCTATGTTATCTTGTATTTCTCAATGAAGTGATAGACTTTGGCATTCCTGAATGCAGTGCCACTATCAGATATAATTCTTTAGGGTACTCTAAATCACTATACAATATGGACTTGGCAGAATTTCACTATATTATCTGCTTTAACTTTTTTAATGGAATTTCTTATGCCTATTTGGAGAAGTAATCACTGGAAACTAAAATGAAATGATGTCCCCTAGATGACAGAGGATCTATGGGCCTATTATATCAGTTCTCCAACTTTTAAATGGCCAAGATGACACTATTATATGTAAGTGATTAAGTGGTTGATGCAATGTGTCTGTATATTTTTGACACTGATAACATCTTTTAACATGTTCAATGCAGTCTTGAACCATATTAAGCCAATAGTGTCACATTCATTTGATTTTAATTTTTGTTTTAGGATCAGATTGGTGTGCAACACACAACCCTTCATGGACTTTAGCCATTACCATTTTTGTTTCATCTAGACCTAGGCATCACAATATCATTTGGTCGAATGAAAGCTGAAATAGTGTATCATTTACAAGGGTGTATTGTAGCACTCTTTGTGAAATTTGATGAGTCTTTGATTTGCCTTTTGGTAATCTGTCATCTTTAAGATAGGTGATGAACATTTCTTGCCAGTCATCTTCTTCAATTATCATTATAATCTCTTGATTTTCTTAAGCTTTAAAGGCTTGTAGGAGATTTTATGCTAATATTAGCCTACTTTGGACTATTATTGTAATTGTTTCTCCTTGAGAGTTTATCATTTCTTTAGCTAATTTAGCTAATGTCTCAACTTTTCTATTGTCCCTATGTGACACCCTTATAATTATTACTTTAGAGATTTTTTTTAAAAGCTCTGGGACATGCTTATGATAAAGCATCCATTCAAGCTAATTTATCTTGAAAGTCCCAACTATTTGTCAAATTCTAGTTTGAGATCTCCATAAGAATGAAGCTTCTTAATTACTAGCATTAAACCCATAATTAATGCTTCATATTTGGCCTCATTATCAGTTAGAGGTTTCATTAGACTATATGAATATCAGAGAATATTTTCTTATAATCATAAATATTAAGCCAATTCTAACATGTACTGTAGGTAAATCGGGCGATTTAGCTGGCTTTATTAATGAAGCCCCATCAAAATAGAGTTTCCATTTTAATGATTGTTGAGCTTCTTCCATTTTGAATATTTTTTTCATCAGGCAATTCATCGTTGAGTGAAGAGTTTGATGGTAAAGGTTGAGCAGCTAAAAAATCAGCCGAGCTTACCCATTTATAGCCTTCTTTGGGACATATGTTATACCAAATTTAAGTAATATGATTGCTCATTTATCTAAGTGGATAGTTACAATAGGTCTAGTCATTAAGAATTTAAGAGGGTCGACTTTATACATTAAAGTTATTTTATGTTATAACATATAGTGATAGTTTTTGTGTAGCAAATATTAATGCTAGACATTACTTCTCAAAAAGGAGAATTTCTTATTTCAGCTCCTATTATATGTTGACTTATATAGTATAAGATTTTTTTCTTTCCTTCTTCATTATTCTGAACTAACAAAGCTCCCAATGACTCTTCTGAGGATGTCATATACAATATCAAAATATTTTATGTTATTAGTGTTGCTAAAATTAGAGGATATAATAAACATTATTTTATGTTGTCAAATGCTTCTTGACAAGAATCATCCTATATAAAAGGCACATCTTTTTCCATTAATCAATAGAATGGCTAGAATCACCCCAAAAGATTAGAAATGAACCTTCTAATGTATGTCAATTTTTCTTGTAGTAAATGTAATTTCTTCAATGTCTTAATCACTGTCATTTCTTTTATTGCTTTTATTTTAGAGAGATCCATTTTAATCCCTCTATGAAGCTCAAGAATTTTCTAGAAGTCACACCGAAAGCATATTTTAACGGATTCATCTTTAAGTTGAAACATCAAATTCTATCGAATATAATTCTTAAATCACTTATGTGCTCGCTTTGATTCTTGCTCTTGACAACCAAATCATCGATGTAACATTCTACATATCTATGTGTAATATCATCAAAGATGTGAGTCATTATCCTTTGGTATGTAATACTAACTTTTTTCAAGACCAATGACATCACTTGTAGTAGTATATGCCAATTGGTGCACAAAAAGATGTATGCTTTTCATTTGTAGAGCCATTTTAATTTGGTTATATTTTGATGAACTATCCATGAAGGAAAATATATCAAAGATTGATGTGTTATCTACCATGAGTTCTGTATTTAGGTGAGAGGAAGGGCTTAGCCAAAGAAATGGTGGTGACCGAAGGGAGTGTGATGCAGAGAGAATAGAGTGTGGAGTGGAGAGAGTGTGAGAGTGTGTAGAGAGTGTGAGAGTGGCTAGAGAATAGAGAGAGAAGAGAAGAGAGTAAGAGTGGCAAGCCCTCACTTATTATAAGAACCAATTCTCAATGGCTCCTTGTCTCCTAACCACTCCTACTTTCCCCTTAAGAAGTTATCACTGACAGGGATAGCTGTTGGCGAGAGTGGTTAAGGCATCTAAATTTTGTAAACTTAGGGGGAGTAGTGATGCCAATGTCACGATGCTCTGGGTTGGGATGCTTTCATCTCTCCTTTTTTTTTGTTTACAAATATTTATCTGCTTCAAGTGCTTCATATAAAGATTATTCCAAATGTATGGAAATTTTCTTGATTTTAGAAATAATTTTCTTAGAGGTATGGGACAAGGAGATGTCCCAATCTTCTTTATTCTTAAGAGAATCAAATGATTCCCTAGAGATTACTTTAATAGAATTAGAGGATTGTGCTACTAGGTAATCTTTGGGTATCACTATGGATTCTTATTTATAGCTTCATTCGAGCTAGTGCTTAAAGGTAAAACAATCCTCTAAGACATGACCTAGCATGTAATGGTAGAGGTAATAGTTAGGATCATCACTTCTGCCCACTTCCTCTGGCTTCCTAGGTTTGGGTAGCTGAAAGTTATTCTTCTTAAGGATATTCTTAAAGATCTTTCTAACTACCTCCCTCTTAAATGAATATGGTTTATTGTGTTTATTAGAAAGAGTAGGTGAAAAATAGCTACCTGCTGGGGAATACTGATATCGCTATTATGGAGGCTACTGTGGTAGCCTTAGAGGTGGAAGAGGATGTGGGAGTGGAGCCTATTGAACTTTAGGCCTCTTGTAGTGTACTCTCATAGGCTTCTTTCCTTTATCCATAATTGACACAACTCCTAGCTTCTTCTCAAATACTTTCTGAGGTTTGGGCTTGCATGACTGGTCTAGAAGGATAACTATTTGGCTTCCTCTTATAAGCTAACTGCTTTGCTAATTAATTTCTTTTGATAATGAAGCCTTTAAGCATGAAGGCAACTGGGACATGAATATTCTTGAGGAGAATTTCAATGTTGTGTTGCTCTTAAAGCTACAATTCACATTTCATACTTAGGTTTTGACACCTGAGAATAGTTGAGTTTGATGCCTCACCTTCCTCAAATTTAGCTCCTTGTGCCTCAATGTTGTGATGTTGTTCTCTATGGGAAGAAGTTCTAGTCTCTACCATGTGGACTTTTGATAAGTCATCTAGAAAATCATCCTCCTTCATATCAAAGTTGACTCTTTCTTCATCACTCCCATTCCCATCCATGCCCTTGATGGTTGCCTTATACTTAACTAAGATTTCTTTAAATAAGCGACCATCTATATTCTTAGGGTCTATAGGGATGTATCCAAGGAGATGATCCTCTAATGTATAACTTTCTATGGGTAGAGTAGGATAAACATTATGTGCTGACGAGGTACTAACCATGATCGGTTCAACCAAGATGAGGACATTCTCTTCATCCTTCTTTTCTTCTTTGCTCTCCTCATCCTACTGGGTAGGTGGAGTGATGGAAATTCTCTTGGGCCGCAACTCCTAATGATATAGGAGGCTAAATGGGAGAGCCCATCCTTGCACCTTTGTTGTGTTTAAATGAATCGTGACCCTTGGGTTGCAATTGTATCACAAAGGACTGGGATTTCTTCATAGATGTAGACTTTTGGCTTTTAGTTGGGACTTTTGATGGTGTGACATGGACAGGTGATGGTGATCAATGAGTTGAGTGATGCTGAGGTGGTGGTGGCACCAGTTGCATCTCCGCTAAGGATCTCCTCCTTTGACTAGAACTAATGATAACTATTATGTTGGAATGATCAGCTCTGTCAACTCGTTGATCAAGATAATGATCTACTAGTGTTGAGGCCGCTGACTACCTAACAAATCTTTGCCTATCCTTCCTGCTGGCTTGGGCATTTATTTTGGCCTCTGCGGCTATTGTCCTCACTTTTGGAGTGAGGATCCAATCTTTCCATCTTAGATCTAGGAGTCTTCTAGACACTAAGAGTTCCTTAGTCATAGGACACCTCTAGTGACTAAGTGAACACTTAACCTAAACATAGAGACTTAGGAAGATTAGCCATAAGGTTTAGATCATGCCTTGGGGATTAAGATAACTTACCTATCCTATAGCCTAAGCCCAATTTATGTCTATCTCCTTAGCCTAAATCAAACCTCAAATTCAATCCAATTTCAAATCCACATAACTAAACTCCAATAGAATCTCAAATTAAACCAACCTTTTCTAAGCCCTATGATTTAATCTTATGGACTTGGCCAAAACTCTTTCTATCTAAACCAAACTCAATTGATTTTCTTAAAATCAATTCAACCCTTCAATCAACATACCAAGATCAACAATCAAATTCAAGCCTCCAAACCAATTTCAAATCAAATTCATAACCCAAATCCTTTCTAAACCCTATGATCTAATCTCATGTACTTAGCCAAAACCCTTTCAATCCAATCATGCTTAATTGATTTTCTCATAAATCAATCATCCCTCCAAATCAAATCAACAATCAAATTCAATTCCTCAAATCAAATTCAAATAATCTTTCCAAGCCCTATGATTTAATCTTATGGACTTAGCCAAAATTCTCTTCAATCCAAACCAAACTCAATTAATTTTTTCATAAATCAATTCAGTCCATTCAATCCTCCATTACAAACCAAATCAAATCCACAATCAAATCAACTAAGCCAAAATCAATCCAATCAAACCTAACTTAACCCATTTGACTTAAGATATTCCAATGAGCCAAAATCCATTCAAATCCAAATCAATTGCAACCAAATATATAAATCAATTCCAAATCAATATTCAAACTCAACTGAACTCAAATCAAACCTTTATCAAGCCAATTGACTCATTTAGGCTCACTTGACCCAGAGGGGCCTAAAGGACCCATTTGAGCCAACTTTAAATCCAAACCAAATTGGATTGAACCAAATCAATCCAACCCTCCTACAATGATTATTGATCATCCTTGATTGATCTATTGCAATCAATTAGAAAACCAAGTCAAATTTGTCATTTGACCAAGTCAACCCACTTAACCTACATGAGCCAAATTAGCCAAAGTTCATCCTAAGCCAAATTAATTGAAACCAATGATTAACATCAACCTATGATCAACCTTTGAACATAACTTGACCATCAATTGAGCCAAACCTAACCCAATTGGCCCTTTGACTCAAGTTGACCTAATTTGACCTAAAAGACCAAATTGAGTCAAATCAAGATCTAAGCCAAATTAATTGCAACCAATGGTTTAAGTTCATCTCAAATTGATCATTGAACATGATCAAAGCCTTAATTGAACCCAATTTAACCAATTGAACCCAATTGGCCTATTTAGCCCAAATTGACCTAAAGGATCAATTTTGCCTAAATCAAAACCAAATTCAAATTAAATCAAACCAAAGCCTACAATCATCTTTAGTTGATCAATTGAACATGAACCAATGCCCAACCCAAGTCAATTTGGCCAATTTGGTCAATTTGGTCAATCTGATCAACTTGACCTATTTGACCCAAATGAACTCAAATGAGTAAAATCTAAATTCAAGTCAAATTGATCCAAACCAATTGCACCAAAACATTCATAATATCCATTGACTTGGTTTGACCCAATTTGGTCAATTTGACTCTCAATTTGACCTACATGAGTCAATTTGAGCCAAACCCACTTGAACCAAGCCCAAACCCATTGAAATTTGACATGACCCATCCTTAGCTCATCTTGGGTCAGCCCAAAACCAACCCAACCCAGTTAGGACCTAATTTGACCCATTACCCATTATATAAAGCCCTCTACATATGATAAAATCCACATTTTGGTGGTCAACTACCGTCCTTTGCATTTGGCAGCCACCTAAAGCTTAGAATGGAACACTATCGAGGTGCCTAACCTTACCCATAGTGGCTAGATCAGCCATAGGCAAAGGGGAGGTGAGTTAACCCACCTCTTCTCATTAGCCAAACCCAAACATGTTGGAGACCCTTCAAGCCACCAACATCAGCCCCTTGGCCAACCAAACCGAACCACCTCAACTTGGTCTTGTCCCCTCTGGCCACCTATGGTGGCCGGATGGCCAAAAATGGTAGAGCAAATCTTTGCCATCCGATCTAAGGGAAGAGCGGGTATATTCCCCTCCATTCCATCTAATTCACACACTTGAACCCTCGGTGAGTTCTAACAGCCAGAGATGAGTTCCTTGAGTGCATTCTCGAGCTCCCCTAGTCTTCCCGTCATGAAAAAACACCAACCCAAAGTAGGACAAGCTCCCATTCCATCCAACCTTTTCAAAACTCAACTGCATTTAAAATAACTTCACCCACACATTCACCAAGCTCCGGCGAAGTGAAACAAACTCTCCCCCAATCGATTTAACCACCAAAAGTATCTTCTAGGCTAACTCCGGTGAGGATCACGATAGCATTTAGTCAATAGACCAATTAGTGTAGAGGCATTACACCATCTTCTCAACAGAGCTTCACCTTGTTAAGGCGATTCTATCTCGGATGGTTCGCTATCAATCTTGAGCTCAGGTGAGGTAAATTCCATTATACTGAGTTTTTTTCAAAATTTTTAAGGCCTTTTCAAAGTGGATGTTGATTCTGCACAAATCCAACTATTAGATCTCTTAGGATCCTCCTTGTGAAGGCGTGGGATCAATCCTAAGCCAATTCTAGCTTCGACAAGCTCAAATTAGGTGGTAGAAGGTGGATGGTGTCCGTCTTTCATTATGTGGGAGATGATGGATCACCCGCCGCCTGTTCCACATGATTGGAATGGATGATTGTAATTAATTCTCTAATTAATCTTGATTTTATCCCTTAATAATCATGTGTTTAATCCCTACCATCCGATCTTATATCCAACGATGGGGATGAAATCACGTTCGTCGCTGCCACATAGGCACCACGTCTGACGGGTTTAAATAACCAATCCCATGGTGCCACATGAAAAGTACACCACATTAGCGATCCATGTGGAAGTGATGAGATTAGACTTAATTAATTCATTTTAATCATTAAAACTGTGGAACATTATAACAAATTGTAGAAAATTCTAAAAAATATAAATAAATACTCATTTTAAAGATAATTTAGAGGAGAATTAATTAATTGTAAAATTAAATAGTTTAATTAAGCCCTAATTACTTACCATTTAATTATAAACTTTGTGTGTCCATTAAATGGGATGACTCCTGCCTCCCATGATTTTATTAGAATTTATTGCCTAGTAATTAGAGGAAATTAATTATTCAAACCTTAATTACCATCTTTAATTAAATAGGTGATTAATTAACATTCAAAATAGCAAGATTCAATTAATTAAGATTTATTAATCAATGTTTAATAGTGAATGGAAGAGGGAGAGGGGATTAGGACCTCTTTCCTAAATCCATTTCATTTAAAGAGAATTAATTAAGGTGGAAATTAATTAAGTGGATAAATTAAATCAAATTAAAATGCAAATTTATCAGATAATTAACAATGAAATTAAGGGTTCCCCTTTATGTGTTTAATAGCATAAAGACCCTTAAGAAAATTATGATTAACCTATAAGGGTGGAAAAATCATAAGAGTACTTAATTAGGTTCTTTAATTCAATTAATCCTTAATAATGAGCCAATTGCATTAGGTCCTTTAGGAGCGTTGTAGCTTTACTTTTCTCACATGTTCATATTATTTATGGTTCATATTTAAGTGATTAATCAAAATTGAAAAGCATAGGAAAGGGTAATTAAGTGATTTAGTTGATATTTCAATTTAATTAATTCATCAAATTCATTTAATTTTCTTGCCTTGAACTAATTAAGATTACCAACATGGGAATGGGGTTAAAATAACAAATAATTCCCCTCATCTCTAAATCAACTCAAATCCAAAAAAAATTTAAATTAATAAGAAGCTTTGGTTTTTCTTAAATAATTTTATTTGATATGATTGTCCTTAGGAATTAACTTAGTTGAATGAATCACATGTTTATGTTTAGTTATTCCTTTCCAATTACTTTAAATCTTGTATGTCGTATGGTTTCATGCATTCATCTTTTCAAATATAAATGAATCAAATGAACTTCATTTATGTAAGCTTACATGTGTTGATCTAACCTAATTATATGTATGGCTATTATCACTAATAAATTCAAATCTATTTTTCAAAGTTTATAAATTGATAATATAACATGTGGAGAGATAGTAGTTATGAATACATTTAGAATTTATATGTGTTTATAGCTTAATGTGAAGTCCTCTTTCTTGAATTCATATATAGATTTACATAATTTTGAATGTTAATGAGTATATAGTCTAGAAATTCTAAAAATAATAGGCTTTAATAGCCCCAAGGAGATCATTTGATTACCTACTTCCCTAGTTAAAAATGACACATACTTATTTGATTTCACTCTTATGTATTTTGATATTTGAATTTGGATAGAGCTTTAATCCATATGCATAAATAATTTAACTAAAGAAAATACAAATTTTGCATGATTTCCAACCTTATAATTGTGTATACATTTGCATGTATTAAAGATAACAAGTGTTTAGTGTGGAAATCTCGAGAATACAAGGCTTTAAATAGCCCCAAGGAGGTCATTTAATTATCTCACTTCTCTAGTTAACAATGGTACATACTTGCTTACATCTCTTATACATGTGTATGTATGCTTAATTAGAAGATGAAAATCCTCTCCTTTTGTTATTGAAAAATACATGCATCCATAATCTTCTAAGCCGTTGGCCTACATTAAATGTGGGTTAGTGTTCTCTTTCTTATGATTCATATATAGATTTACATAAGTTTAAATGCTAATGAGTATATAGTCTAGATATCCTGGGAATATGAGGCTTTAAGTAGCCCCAAGGAGGTCATTTGATTATCTCACTTCCCTGCTTAATAATGACATGTACTTATTTGATTTCATTCCTATGTATTTTGGTATTAAAACTTGGATAGATCTTTAATGTACATGTATAAATAAGTTAATTAACTAAAAATATAAATTCCAAATATATGTATTCATCATCATTTAAATGTGCCAAAAATACATTGTATGTATATATATGCTAAGGGTTAAGGTCATATGAACATCATATGTGATGGAAAGGAATGACTTGATACATGTAATGTGATAGTAATTCAATTATGTTAATCCTAATATGTCTTTCACATTGAATAAGATTATTTGAGGTTAACCTTAACTTAGGACTAATAAAATAAAAATATGTAATAAGGCATTCACTAAATAAAACTAAGTCAAAAAAATATGCTTTAAAAAATGACTTAAGGTAGGGATGAAAAAGGCTAAGCCTCTTTCTTCTCTTTATAACACTTAGATGCTAAGTGTAAGTCAAATGAAACCAAGTAAAACATAAATTAAAATTCACAAATCAACTAAAGAAATTGAAATGAAACCAACCTTTATGTTAAATTAAATTCTTCCACACTTAGAAAAGCATAACTCTAATGCTTAGTTAAGACATACCATACAAAGACTTAGTCACCACTTCTAGCTCTAAGTTAGGATTTATGTTATGATTTATGTGTATGGTGTATTTTATTTGTATTTTGTGATGTAATATTTTAGAATGAATGTTAGGCCATTGTTATGCCTAATCATGTCATCTATAGGGGATTGCGCTTAAAGGAATTGTTTAAAAATAAATATAAATGCTCTCTTTGCAGGTTGCTTATACCCTAAACATAATCCAAGTTAGGATAGGTAGACTTGGTTACCCATGTGCAAGGTGCTAAGTCCAAATTATAAATATAATTGGTTGAGTTTATATGTATGTTCAGCTAATATATGTTTTGTAGGTGTAGTTAGATTTAGTCTTTCTATATAAATGTAATTTTGCAATAGGATTAGGATTAGTGCTATGGAGGACTAGGATAAGCACTGGCTAGAAGGCTTTGTTCTAAGGTGTCATGTGATGCCTATGAAGCAAATACAACAAAATCAAGGAAGGAGCATAATCAAATCAAAATGAAAGAGAGGGAGGATATGAAGAAATGAAGAATGATGACCCCCATAGCATGTATTCATTCTAGTTATAAAATTATTCTTTCATATTCTGGGTTGTATAAAGGTGGAGCTTGGCTACCCATCTTTTTTCGGATGTGTGCGGCACTGACATACCCTATTATTCATTTACGTTAGTTTATAAAAATTATTTGATGATTTGTTTAGCTTGTGCATTAGGATTGCATCTTTTTCATAATTTTTTAATGTTTGATTCTTTAATGTGTGGCCTGGATACAGTAGGCTCTTAGGATAAAATAATTTTTTTTCCAACTAATAACTCATAATTAAAGTTTTAAACAACTCGTAACATCATTATAAAGCCTAGGTTATAGTCAAGGTAATTATGTATGTTATATGTCTTATATGCATGCATCTTCACTCTTGCTAAAATGAGGCCCTATCCTTACACTATAGGGACAGCTTGAGAGAAACCCCTCAGATGAAGCTTCACCCTCTCTCTTTTTATTTAGCCAACAATCAACTTTCATCATGCATTTGACGAAATTCTAAGTATGCAAAATAGTGTGTCAAATAAAATTTGAAAATATTTTGCATTTTTAGGCTAAGTCATATGCTCATATCACTCATGCTCTAGTCTCTTAGAGAGTGGGTTTAGGACTTTAGTCTCTTTCCAATTAAACAACTAACTTATAAGTAGTACATGGTTTTAAAATGTAGAGGTGTTAGCTATCTCCAGTGAATGTATTTGTTAATCTTTCCTTGTGGAGGTGAACCATTATGTCCATCTTTCACTTAGATTTAGGCCACACTTTAACTTATGTTAAAGCTCCTTGGATTTAGGATCCGAGGCAACTAATTTTTTTCAGGCTACAAACATTAATCCTCACCTCTTAGGCACTCCCATAATATTGTGTTAGTGGATCATAAGACCTAGCAACCTAATAAAATTTCAATTCAAACAAATAAATCTCTTCACTTTCAAACATATAAAGCCTCACCATAGGATAGGTTGAAATCCTCACAAGGTTTCCTAGTATCATGAGCATTTCCTACTTCCTCCTTTTTGACTCCAAAAATAAGTCTTCCACTTGGTCTCTCCCACTTGATCTTCCAAACAAAACCAATCCTTTGATAGTCTAACCTTGAAATCTTCGAAGATAATAATTATCTACTTTAATCAAGAGTATTCTTAAGAAATCTCATTTTATAAAATATAATTCACTATGGAGGCTTTTCTTTCTTTTGAGATAGTACATCATACCTTGATGTCATACCCGATCACTTCAATAAGTACCTTCTAAGATCTGCGTGGTGTCCTCTCCCCCTCCCCACCCACCCATCCAAAAGTTGACACCATAGTGGCCCTTCCTCTATGAATTTGATTTTTAACACTCATAGGGATAAGCTATCTCATGTCATAAATAATAGTGGACTCTAAGTGTAAGCATGGACCATAGACCAGCATAGGGGGTGATGTTACTATCTTCCTAGCACCTTGCTCACCCTCTGCAATTGAAAGATGGTCAAACCTACTACCACTAAGAAGGGGAGAGGTCTCATAGGGAGACCCATCCTCAAGTATACGAGAGGTAGACTTGGTCTCCTTATTCATCCTCTCATAATACCTCTTCAATTTATGATTTTTATTATGGCATTTTGTCTTAGTCAGTGGGAAATTGGCGATAGCTAATACCACTCTCAAATATGGAAGGGACAACCTCTGATGCAAGCACTACATTCCCTTTGGATACCAGGGCTATTAGAGAGGCAATCCTAATCCTAACTGCTCTAGAGGTGGGCACATCTGGGACTCGTGATTTGGCTTTCCTCTTAATTGAGGGGAACTCAATGGTAGACTGTAAATCAAACTATTAGAGGGGCTTCTTATTAGCCATCTCCTCCCTAGTGATAATATTGAGGGCAGGGCTGTTGTTGGTTAGAAATTTCCATAAAGGAGTCACCTTCAAATCTATGGAGAGAAAAGAAAGGTAAGACTATATAAATTCATCTTTTTAAGATGTCATGCAGATCCATAGATGTGCATATTCAGGTGATCGAGTACATCATCAAGGAATAGTGTACTATCCTGAAAGACAGAAGTCACTACCCTTTAATGGACCTAATCACCTCAATAAGAACTCTTAAGGATGATTGGTCTGCTTATGTACCAGAGAATCTTCCCCTATTTTACATAGAAAAGTAAAGCAGGATTTATTTTAAATCAGGTTCATTAACTTCCCTATAGGGGCAAGCCCCAATAGTTAATTACATCCTAAGAAATGGGGATTCCATAGAAAAACTCTTGATTAAGGTAAATGATCATTGTCTTTTAAGATTTCAATAGGAAGGAATATCAATCGATTGATTTATTTTTGAAGATTAAATAGGATAGATCAAAAGAGGGAGTTATTATCAGAGCTAAAAATGGAAGATAAGTAGGAGATGCTCATGATGCTAGGAAACTTAGCGAGCATCTCAAACTACCTTATAGTTCGGCTTTACATTTTTGACATTGACTTAATTTATTTAACTTATATTTTTCATTATGAATTTAGGACTTAAGATTCCTTAATATAAGATCAAGGAAATGCCTAAGAGGTGAGGAATTATGCTTATGGCCCATAAAGGAGAGAAACAACCTCAGAACCTAAATCTATGGAGCTTGAAGGCCGGAAGCATAACCTAAATCTAAGGCAAAAATGGGTGATTAGTTTGCCTCCACAAGAGAGGACAAATCACCCGACAGCTTGGACTTACAACCACCTAGGGGTGGTCACCAACTAACTCCTTCTACAGTTTTAAATACATGTAGGCAACTCTTTATGCTTATGCAAGATAGCTAGGCTGTTATTTATTTAGAAAGATACTAAGTCCTTAAACTCACTCCCTAAAGAGACTAGATCATGTAAAGGGACATGCTTCAAATGACCTAAATCTAATGCAATTCAAATTTTATTTTTATTCTCATTTTGGACAATTATTTTGACTCAAGCTAATAGGATTTTTATGACTAATGCATGAGAAAGAGGGTTATTGGCCAAAATCAATGAGAAGGGAGGAAGTGAGTTTCCACCCTTGCTCTCACAAGTCAAGCCAAGGTTCTCTGGCAAAGGTGGAAGCCCTCTAATCAAGAGTAAAATAAGATGCATTTGTGCATGATATTATAAAAGAAATGCTCATCCAACTAATGGGTTGCTAATTCTTTTATCTTGATTTTAAACCTAAGCTTTAGGTGAGGTTATGAGTTGTTTATTTTTTTTTATTTGAGTTGTTAAGTTGGGTAAAAGATTTATTTTTCCCTAAAAAGCCTAATCCTTATCCAGGCCATACATATAGCAAGGAAGAAACTAGGAAAAGCATGCCACTTAATACAAAAGCTAAATAAATCATCAATCAATTTATAAAACTAATCACAAAAGAATAAAAGGCCATTGTGGTCGGGCACCACCACACAAACTCAAAAATATCAAATGTGGGTAGCCGAGCTCTACCCTTATACAACCCGGATTACAAATGAATTAAATTATAATTAAGCAAGGAATTTATTATTATAGGGGTTCTTCAAGCTTTATTCTTCTTTCTTCTTCTTTCTCTTCTTCTTTCTTCCTTTTGGATGATTGGAAGGTATATGCTCCAAGGCTTCACATGGTGCACAAGATAGAATCTTATGGCTAATGTTCATCTTAATCCCTATAACAAATCATTCCAAAATCCTAATTATACAAATTTACATGAAAAGGAAAAGTGAAAATCTAACTAACACCTGCAAAATAAAGGTTAGCTAAAACACACCACACAAATCCAAAGCATGTATATTGGACTTATCACCCGACACATGAGTGACTAAGTCCACCTGGCCTATGGATTATGCTTAGGGGTATAAATCACCTGCAAGAAAAGCATTTATATTTTATTTATGATAACGCCGCTTAAGCATAATCCACCTGCAGAAAAGAATAGTTAGACTAAGAACGTCCTACCATTCATTCTATGAGCATACACCCTAACATCCAGTCTAAAACATATATCATAAAACAAAACAAATATCAAACCATGCACCGACCTAACCTAAGGCTAGAAGTGGTGACTTAGGCTAATGTGTGTGCTTTGAAGGTTTGTGTGGTATGCTTAGCTATGGTTTTAGATTAAAATTTTCTAAGTGTGAAGAACATGTTCAACTTAGATGAGGATTTCATTTAAGTTGTTTAGTTGTTTTTGGTTGATTTTATTTCATGTTTTGATTTAGTTTAAGTGGATCCTACAATTAATTACTAAGTTATGAAGAGAGGGAAAGAGAAGGGAACTTCTTTTTCCTTCTCTAACCTAAGTAATTTCTAAAGTAGATTCACATTTTAGTTTTATTTAGGTGAATGTTTTGATTAAATCTTTTAATTAATCTTAAGTTTAGATAAACTCTAAAAAAACTTATTCTAAAAGAAAGGCATTTTAAGATTAAATAAAATGAATCAAAATTCACATAACACACATTACTTCATTTCTTTCCCAACATATATAACATGCATATGAATGGACCCTAAGCATATCTATATATACAAATGAGGGTATTTAACACACTTTATGATGCATGCTAAGTAATCCATTTAAGGAAATTTAGAAGTTGAATATGCATGATTTTTCCTTAAGCAGAAAAGGGCTTCCTTATCCAAATTTTCACTTACACACATGAAAGTAAGAAAGGCATAAGTGACTACTGTGCCATTGTTAACCAGAGGTGTAAGGTACAAGACCTACTAAGAGCTACTTAAAGCCGCATAACCTCAAGGTTGTCCAGACTAATATACCACTTTCCTTAAATACAAACATGTGTGTAAAATAAATGAAATGGAAAAAGAAGATGCAAAAGTTGTTTAAAAGATTTATTTTGTTTATGCAATTTATGTATGCAAGTGTAGGTAACTCTTCTTAGATGGTAGCATAAGGATGAATAGTATATGAAATTAGGTGAGCATTAAGTCCTTTCAAATGAACCATATACCTCACAAAATTCCTATTCAAAACTATACCAACATAAGAAAGAAATGAAACTTATACTAAGCATGCATTTATAATCTTTCACATGCAAGCTTATAATTAAAGTATGACTAGCATACTTTCAGATTTGGTATTTCATTTATAATTTTTTTAAAAATATTTTGAATTTAATAGTGATAATATCCACTCATATTTCTAATTTAGCCAACACATGCAAATTTGACATAAAGTAAACAACTTCATTTTTAAAATTTGAAAAATGAAATTATGAATGCATGAAATCATGGCATACAACTTAACATGTTAGGGAAAGATTCAAAGTAATGAAAGCATGTAAACAAGTTTACTTCACTTAAATCCTAAAGAAATTCTTATAGAATAAGAAAACTTAGAATAAATCAAAGTGATTTTTATTTAGTTTGAAGTTTGATTTAATTTTGAAAAGGTGAGATGAATTTGCTATTCTTAACCCATTCCCACATGTGTTTGATATTTTTGTTTAATTTTTAGATAATTAGATCCATTTTTATAAGTTGATTAGGTTAATGTATGAATTAAGTAACTTAATTAACCCTTACCTACACCACCTTAGAAGAATTAACTAAATAATTATGAGCCAATGAGATGACATAAAACCCACAAAGAATTTAAATTTGTAATGCAACTTAAATTTAGAGAAAATCATAACTCAAAACTCATCAAAATTAATTTTTAAATGTTCTAGGTTTAATTATCTATCCATAAAATTTTATTTCATATTTTTTGAATTTTCTAGAAAGAGTTATGCATTTTAGAAGATCTCTAAGTGAATTAGGAATTAATTAAAGCATTTTTATTAATCCCTAACTAAACCCTGGCTCACGGCACGACGTGTGGTGGCGGTGGTCAATGCGCTTTACACTCGTCACACCATGAGGGGGTCACTTATATTATCACCTCATGGGTGGTGGTGGCAACGCACACGCTTTAATCCTCTACCATCCGATGAAAGATCGGATGGCCAAGGATCTCCCCACATTTAAAAAAGGGTAAAAGGATTTCTAAACATCTTGAATAATCTCAGCCATCCATCTAAAATATGTGGATGGATGACAGAGATCATCCAAGTTCTTCCCCTTGATCAATAGAGATCGTCTATGATCAAGGGGAAGATCCAAGCTAGATCTAGCATGGAATCAAACCAAATTCAACCCACACCATTTAAAGACATAGAGCAGCAAATCCAATGGTCAAAAATTGATGGGGTAAAAATTTCATTCATAAAGCTCCACACCACATTGAGTTTAATGGTCAAAAAATCTCATACCTCACCGGAGGTGATCACCGGCGCTCAATTCCCTTGGAGAAGCATCCTCTGGTTGAGATGAAGCCTTGCTGAGAGTATGAGTGCTTGAGATTGAGTAGATCAATGTATGGACCAACTCTTCCTTGCTTGAGCTTTGGCTTTGATCCAATTTAATCCTACTTTGCCTTTTGAACTTGGGAATCAACTTAGGTGAGCTTGACTTGGTCACCTAAGTGTGCTTGCAAAAAGAATTGGAAGGAAATGAAGTGTGGAAGAAGTTGGCAATTCACTCTGCCTCCCCTATTTTTCACTATTCAAAAGCTGAGAAAAGGAAAATGGGAAGAGCTTTAGGAGGCTTAGGATCAATCTCCAATGGCTCTTCTGGTTTCCTATCCTTCAATCGACCTTGAGTCAATGACAACATAAGTGAATTAGGGGGAGTATATCTCCCCCTTGAAGGATCAGATGTCCAGTAATGGACTTGTCATTTTGATCCAATTGATCATAGGTTGAGGATTGTTTGATTAGTTAGGAGTGTGCACATGGTCGGTTTGAGCCAAGGAGTGGATTTCCAACCTCCCATGTGCTTGAATTTGAGCTTGAGAGGGAGTTGGAATTTTTGATTTTTGACCATAGGGTTGGCTTTGGTTTAGGGACCAAATGGGCTAACCCAAACCCATTGGGTTGGGTGCACCACTCATCATTAAGTTCCCTTGAGCTTTTAGAAAAGGCTCAAGTGATTGTGATGAGAGAATGACCAAATTACCATGGATTAATCCAAAATTTGTCCTATGGTCTAGGGGTAGGATGGTCATTTTGCTAATTTTCCACTTTGAACATGTTGGGTATGTGGAGAAACTAGGTTTGGCCAATTTTCATGAGATTTGGAATTCATTTGATAGGGTTTGGCTCATGTTGACCCATTTAGGTCAAAATCGATCAACTTGGGTCAAGTTGACCAATTGGTCAAATTAGGTCAAACCAAGGATTGGGTCATGTTCATATGACCATTTTAAATGTTCTGGTGACTTTGGTTGATTCAATTTGGTATAGTTTTGTATTTGGCTCATATGACTTCTTTTAGGTCAAATGGGTCAAATTGACCTATTTGACCCATTTGACCTATTTGAGGTAGGCCAAGGGTGGGTTTAGGTTTGGTTAGTCATATGAGGTGGATTAGTATCTTTGTTTCCAATCAATTTGGGTTAAGTTCAATTTTGGCTCAACATGACCCCTTTAGGTCATGTTGGGTCTAAGGTCAATTGGACTAGGTTAGGTCTAGTTGGCCAATAGAGGCTTTGGTCAAGTTCCACAAGTGATTTGGAATGGACTTGACCCATTGGATTCAATCAATTTGGCTTAGATTAAGTTTAGACACATTTTGACCTTTTAGGTCAAAATGGGTCAACTTGGGTCAAGTGGCCAATTGGGCTAGGTTAGGCTCAAATGTTGGCTTGATCAAGTTCAAACAAAAGTCATGAATGAACTTAGATTAATGGTTTCAATCAATTTGGCCTATGGTAAAATTTGACTATGTTAGGTTTCATTTTAGGTTAAGTGTTGACTTATCAACCCTTATGTTTGACTTGGTTTGACCCAATTTGATTGACTGATCATCTCATGATAATTGTTGATCATGATGAGAGGGATATATGAGTTTGGTTCAATCCAATTTGGTTAGGATTATAATTTTGCTCATAAGGGTACTTTAGGTCACTTTGGGTCAAGTGAGCCTAAGTGGGTCAAATGGCTTGGTCAAAGCTTGATTTGAAGTTGGTTGATCTTATATATGGACCTATGGTTGAAATATAAATCCATTTACAAGTGGTTTGAAGTCAAATGGGTTTAGATCCATTTAACAATTTCATATTCAAAGGAAGAATATGAAAGGGTTTTGGCTTTGATTTTTGACTTGGGTTTTGATTGTTTGATTGAAGTTTGGATTCATATATAAGCTCATCATTGTAGGGTTGATTGAATCATGAGAGAAAATCAAGAGTTTGGCTTGATTTGAAATTGATTTGGCTAAGTTCAAGATTTTGGCTTGAAAGGCATATATTAGATTTTTAGTGGATTTGAGTTTGATTTTTGAAATTGGTTTTGATTTTTTGAATTTATATTTCATTTATATATGTGAATATAAATGAGAATATAAATGGATCATGAGAAAAGTTCAAGGATTTGAAGTGGTTTAATCTTGATTTGGGCTAAGTCCATTAAGAAGGATTTAAAGGACTTAGGAAAATTTTTGAAGTTTGGAGTTTGAATTTTTGAATTTGGTTTAATTGATTCATAATCATATTTCATTTATATATGTGAATATAAATTAATTATGAGAAAATCCCATGACTTTGAGATGGTTTGATCAAGATTTGGGTTAAATCCATTAAAGGGAATTTAATGGATTTAAGAAAATTTTAAATGGAAATTTAATTCTTGGATTTGATTTGATTGATTTATATTTATATTTCATTTATATATGTGAATATAAATGAAAATATAAATGAGTTTTGAGAAAATCCCAAAGGATTTGAATTGATTTGATCATGATTAGGCTAAATCCATTAATGGAAAATTAAGGGACTTAAAGAAAATTTCATGAATTGATTTGAAATTTTGAGTTTGATTTGATGAGTTTGAATTTATATTTCATTTATATATGTGAATATAAATGAGAATATAAATGGATTATGAGAAGATCTCAAAGATTTTAATTGGTTTTGAACATGATTTTGGTTAAGTCCTTATGGGAGGCGTAAGGACTTAGGAAAATTTGAGCTTAGGAATTTTGATGGATTTTTTATCAAGGGTTTCAATCATAGATTTCAATCTTAGAATTGATTTAAGTTTGGATAAAATCAATTAAGATTGATTTGGAGTTTGACTTGAAAGAAGGAAAGTGAGGAATGGTTTAAGCTAAGGGTAGGAAATTTTCCTAACACCCCTAAGGCATGACCTATTCATATGGCTAACTCTTCTAAGTCTTCTAGGGCTAGGTAGAGTGTCCACCTAATCAACCAAGGAGTCTTAAGTCTAAGATAGAGGGGTTGAGAGCTCATTCTAAAAAAAAGGTCAACAAAGGACGCCCAATAGATGTGGTGTGACTGACAAGGAACACCGCACATATTAGTGTTGACAGAAATGATCAACAACACTGAGAGATCATAAGCACTAACAGAAATAATATATCCTTAACCAAAGGAAAAGAAAGAATCCAGAGCTTAGTGCAATGTGGCTTTACTTATGTCTAAGACATAAGAGAGAGGGAATAATCGACTAAGGGATAGAGTGTGAACCTTCCACAAGCGAAGCAGGTTCAAATCATCCACAAGGGGATGAGAGGTTTGATTTGATTCTTACTTAGGAGAAAAAGATTTGATTTATTTTGCTGGGGAAGAGGGTTGAATTTGTTTTAATTTTGTTAGGTTTGAATTTTTAGATGAACCCTATTGGTTTGTGATGGGTTACACTAAGTAGGAGCCATGGAGGCTAAGGCCTAACTTAGATTTACCAATCCAAAGGGGTAGTCTACTAAGCACATAGTAGGACTAACCAACCAAAGGGATGCCTTTCGGTATACACCTACTGTACTAGGAAAGAAGAATAGTAGACTTACACCCTCCAAAGTAGAGACCAGTTGTTGGGGTAATCTATTGGCAAGATAATAAATTGAAACCCGACCTAGGGCTGACTATTGAGTGAATTTCGCTGGGGGACATAAATCAACTCAAAGATAGTCAAAAGATTGATTTCATTTTTAGATTGGTTTATTTTGATTGTTATGGATCACATAGCTTTGTGATGAACTACATTGAGTAAGGGCCATGGAAGCCTAGACCTAACTCAGATTTATCAATTCAAAGGGAGTAGTCTACCAACCACGGGGTAGGACTATCCAACCAAGGGAGTGCCTTTCGATTTGTAATGGTCAAGTATTAAGAAGAAAGTATGAGGACTCACATCTTCTACAAAAAAGAAACCACTAGGGTGATCTGTTGCTTTGGGCAACAGATCGAACCCAGCCTAGGGCTGACTATTGAGTGAATGTTGCTGGGGGACTTAAATCAGCTCAAGGATAGTCAAAGATTTTTTTTATTTTTTAGATTTGTTTGTTTTGATAGATTCCATTAGTTTGAAATGGATCACACTGAGAAGGAGCCTATGGAGGCCTAGACCTATCTCAGATTTACTGAAGAAAAGGGTGTAGTTTCCTGGTCGATGGGAGAACTATCCAACCAAAGGAGTGCCTTACAGTGTGCAATGATAAATTTAAGGGAAGAAAGCTCAGGGACTCACATCTTCCATTAGAAAAGATCACTGGGGTGATCGGTTGCTTTGGGCAACAAATCGAACTCGAGCTAGGGCTGCCCATCAGTTTGCGATAATCATGCTAGAAAGAATGCATCATGGTCTTATATCTTTCAAAGTGAAATTATTTCCAGGGTAACCTGCTTATGGCAAAACATATTGAACCTGACCTAAGGGCGACTATGGAGTGAGTACCGACCTGGGGATTTATCTCAACTCAAGTAGTCTGGCAATTCCTATACGGAGTTCTGCTGACACTGCCCTAAAGATAGGATGTCTGCTTGGGAAAAAGGGCCCTTTGGGGGCTTGAATTCCTATTCCACAAGCAAAACTATTTTGTTTGTTTGATTTGTTTATTTTAACATGGACCCTATTAGTTTGTGAGGGATCAAACTGAGAAAGAGTTTATATCAACCTAGACCTATCCCATATTTACTAAACAAAGGGAGAATATGTGCATCCGCTGAATAAATTCTCCAACCACAGGGGTGGCTACTAGGAAAGGGGAATGTCCAATCAAAAAAGTAACCCGGGTAGAGTCTAAATTGAGTCACAGAGGAATTGATCCAAATAGAATGCCCACAGGGGATGGGGCCGGTAAGGGCTTAATCCAACACCCTGGAGAAAATGACATGGCTAGTCATAAATCCAATAGGTATTCGGTGTCCAACTCAAGGAGAATAATTGGGGGCTCACATCTGCCAAGAGTAGTGTATCCACAGGATAAGTTAGTTTTTAGCATAGCAAACATCAACCAAAGGTGCCCATCGGTTTGTAATAATCAGGCTAGGAAGAAAGCTCAGGGACTCACATCCTCCTATAGTGGAACTGACTGTTGTGATAGTCTGTCTTCGGCTCAATAGGTGTTATCCGACCTAGGGCGACTACTGAGTGAATACCACTGGGAGAATTATATCGACTCAAAGGTAGTTAAGAGGAAAGGAGCCTCTAGGGGACTTATCCTAAACCTCAAATATACTCAACCTAGTTAGTGCATGATGGATAGTTCAATAAGAAAGCACGGGGACTCACATCTTCTTAAGTGAAGTCAATCATGAGGTAGCTTAATGGCTGGATAGTGAAGACTACCAAACTAACAAGGCGCTCGTTGGTTTGCAATGGTCAAGTTAGGAAGAAAGCTTGGGGACTCACATCCTCCAAACAGTGACCACTGGGGTGACATACTAATGAGGTAGCATGTGGACCCAACCTAGAGTAGTTAATGAGTGAGTGCCATAGGAGGCTTGCTCCCACATCAAAATAACTTGAGACAAAAGATTTATGTTTGTGTTTGTGCATGTGTTAAAAGGAATAGGATGCCTCTGGGGGACTCTTACACCTAACCTAAAAAACACACTAGGGAATTATGAAATGATGCCACGAATGGCAAACAGGATTCCCACTAAGAAAAGATGCTGCTTGGGTTCTCTCACACATATCTTAGTTATGCTAATAGAAATAGGATGCCCCTTAGGTTCTCTCACACCTATTCTAAAAGCATTGGGAGAATTATGTTTGTGTTGTAAAAGAGGGATAGGATGCCCCTGGGGACTCTTACACCTACCCTAAACACGTCACGATAGATTCGCAAGATAGGCAAACAATACTTCGAAAGAAGAGAAGATTTGATGAATAGAATCAAATTTTTGTTCTTTTTATTAATGATTATTTTTAAACAAGTTTTGCTTCATGGGTAATATTTCTTTAGATAGAGTCTATTAATTGGAAGCATTGGGTGTTCCCCTTTACAATCAATAAGTTGATAAAATCCTCCTTGGTAGGCCTTCTCTATGACATAAGGGCCTTCCCAAATGGGGTCAAATGTGCCTCCTATCTTTCAACGGGCAATAATTAGTCTCCTTAGGACTAACACAAGTTATCCTACTTAGAAAGACCTAGGGTGGACCAACTTGATGTGACCTTGAATCATTTTGGCCTTATACAACTCGAGGTTCTGGCAGGCTCGTAGGCAACTCTCCTCCAAACCTTCGAGCTCTTCTAATAGCAACTTTGCATTCTGCTCAGTAGTGATCTTGTTACCCAATGCTATTATTAGTGAAGGGAATTGAACTTCTAAAGGAAGAATGGCTTCGGACCCATACACTAAAGAAAATAGGGTATATTGAATTGGAGTTTGGTATGTGGTGCGGTAGGCCCACAAGCTTCAACCAACTGCTCATTCCACTGTCATTTATTATCATCAAGAGTCTTCTTCAGTATCTGGATGAGAGTTTTATTGAATGCTTCTACTAAACCATTAGCTCTAGGGTAGTAGATGGTGGAGTATCTCCAATCTATACCATGTCTTCTGGCAAAGCTGTTGATCTTCGTGCTTTTGAATTTAGTACCATTATCTGATATAATTCATCGAGGCACCCTGAACCTATATGCGATATGGTTCCTTAAAAACTGAAGCACATGCTGAGTTGTGACCTCTCTGAGTGGGATGGCTTCCACCCACTTGGAAAAGTAGTCAGTGGCAGCTAAGATGAATCGATGCCCCTTGGAACAAAGGAGGATCGATCGGACCTACAATGTCGGTACCCCAACACTCAAATGGCCATGAAGCCAATGTAGGATGTAGAATGTTGGGTGGTTGGTGGAGGACCACACATGCACCTGACATTGATGGCATCTCCTAGCTACATCCATGAAGTATGTGATCATCGGCGAGGTATCAATCTTTGATCTTCATCTTCATCTTGACGATTGATGAGCTCATAGACGAATGTACCTGGTTATAATGCCATAGGCTTCATGTTTGTCTAAACAATGTAACCACAATTTGGTCAAAGGATCGGGTAGTGGTGCCATCAATAAGAGCATAGAGAGAGCTCTATTTCACGATGCTTGTGATTTCTTGAGGTAGGTGTTCAAGTAATCTATGAATGGTTGCCTCAATCCAGCTCCTTGTCCATTTTGGCAATGATAACCTCCCCTTCAAGAGAAAGTCTCTGATGAGTTCAATCAATAAGGATAGGACTTGTCTATTTTGGACCCTTATTAAATGGACTCATCGGACATGCCAATTCTTTTGCAAGTTTGCCAAGCATTTACTACTACTCTCTGGGGAACCTTGTAGATGGTGACTCGAATCTGACTTCATGGTATACTCATAGTAATGATGAAGCTTAGGTTTGAGAACCTAGTAGGACCCGACAATCTAATTGATGACCAACTGAGAATCCTCAAAGATGTTGATGCTCTTAACACTGATAGTGATGGCTAACTCCAAACTGGCAATCAAAGCCTCATTCTCAACTTCATTATTGGTGCAAAGGTTGGAAAGATAGTATTCGAATCTCATCACATCACAGTTTAGAGTTAGGAGAACTATTCCTATCCCTGCCTTTCTTGGGAGTATAGATCGTAGTGCTTCACCTTTAAGAAAAAAACTAGCACCATCAAAATACATCTTCCATCAGCAGTTGTTGGCCTCCCTTAAGTTCATGATTGAGATCATCACTAAGAATCACAAGAAGTAGAAATCAGCAGCATGGATACAAATGGGTTAAAGAGAATCATGGATGAGCAAACACCTGTGTTGTTCAGAGATCATCACAAGTAGAATCATCAAGTGGGTGTACTACTAAGAAATTCGCTAGTGCTTATCCTTTTACCGCACGAGGGGTACAAATGTGATGTCAAACTGTGAGAGAATCATGGACCAATGAGCCAAACATCCAAAAAGCATTGGTCATGTTATGAAATACTGTAGTGGATTTATTCTGAAGATCAAGTTCACCTTATGAGAAAGCATATAATGTCGTAGCTTTTGGGAAGCAAAGAATAAAGCTAGGCAATATTTCTCAATAGGTGGATAGTTTGCTTCAATAGGAATCAGACGATGGCTGAGGTAGTAGAGAGCGATCTCCTTCCCTTTGTCATTGGCTTGGGCCAATAGAGTGATGAAAGAGTTATCTAATGTAGCAGTATAAAGGATGAGTGGCCTGCCCGAGATAGGGGCTATTGAAATAGGTAGCTTCACCAAGTACTCTTTGATGTCTTCAAAAGCATGCTGACACTTGTCATCCCACTTGAACTTAGCATCCTTTTTGACAAGTGCTAAGAATGGCTTGCATCTCCCTAAATAGGTTAGAGATAAAACATCTTAGATACGCCAGCCATCTTTGAAAGGATCTAAGTTGAGTTAAACTCTTAGGAGGTGGCATTTCTAAGAAGGTTTTGATCTTTGCAGGAACTATTTCTATTCCCCGTAACAACAACAAACCCAAGAAATTTCTAAAGTGACTCAATGCACACTTGTGAGGATTCATTTTAAGGTTATATTATCTTAACGTTTGAAAACTACTCAAGTCAAAGATGGTCTTCCTTTTCTATGCTCTGACTACTAGATCATCAACGTAGCACTCAACCCGATGATGGATGAGTTCACTGAATATCTAAGTCATGGCCCGGTATGTAGCACCAGCATTTTTATGGCCGAAAGGCATGACCCTATAACAGAAGATTTTGATTGGTGTTTGAAAAGCAGTGTTTCTTTTATCTTTAGGAGATATCTTGATTTGGTTATAGCTAGATGATCCATCCATGAAAGAAAAGATAGAATGTGATGAGGCAATGTCCACCATTAATTCTCGTATAGGAAGAGGAAACTCATCCTTAGAGCATGCCTTATTTAAGTCTCTAAAATTGACGTAAATGTGAATTTGGCTATTCTTCTTCTTAACTGGGATGACACTAGCTAACCAGATAGGATATTTTTCTTCCCTGATGAATCCATCATCAATCAGTTTCTTGACTTCAGAAATGACCTATTGTTCAATTTCTAATCGCATGCCTAGGAGCTTAATAGAGGTAACATGGATCTATTGCTAGCTTGTACACTACGTGAGATAAAGCATTTTTCATAACTCCATGAAGCGTCTTTAAACTCACCACTAACTAAGTCATTGGTTTCTTCTTCATTCAAGAACAACCGATGTATATGGGCAGGATTTTCTTCTATCCCGAGGTTGATTTCTTTAAGTTTGTCAATTATTGAATGAATTTCTTCTTCAAATTCTGGCAGTGCCTCTTTGACTTGGAGATCATCTAAGGTTTCTAAACACACATTCTCATAAGAGTTGGGGATGTGTGAGAAGAACCTATTAGACTCCAAATGATTGGTAACAACTAGGCAATAATCTTCGTCATCAACTAGACCCACTCTACCAAATCGTAGTCATGCTCTTGATTATGCTTCCCTGCCTATATTATTCCATAATTTCTCAAAGTACTCTGACCTGTGCTTGGACCATATGTGAGGAACTAAACCTTTCTGTATAAGATTTTGAACACAAGGTGAGTAAAAGTCAAAAGGTAATTCCATTAATTCTTTAAAAGTATTCTCCTTAAGTTCTACATCAACTTCAGAACTTAAGGATGATGATCCCAAAAAAAACTTCTTCTACTTCATGTCATTGGAATACTTAGGGACTTCCTTAACTATCAAACCTTCAACTTTCTGAGATGCAACTGAAGTAAGAGCTAAGGTTCCCAACTGCTGCCCAATAGTTTCACATAAACCAGATTCAAATATTTTGCTTTACTTGGAGGTTTGGTCTTTTTCTCTGTCTGGATCGAAAGTCACTTCCAATGAAACCCGCTGAGAGGGGTTGGCTGGTATAATAATTACATTAGACTCAACCTTCGAGCTAGATTCCAAGTCTATGTGAATAGTAGAGGTACTCTTATGAACTGGAACATGATCTCTACTGGCTGAAGGCCAACTAGGGGGTCTCCACCTCTAGAACTACCTCTGTTTCTACCTCTGCCTCTACTTGGTAGAGGTTGAGCTATCCTACCCACATATCCATACGATGGAATGAACTATGGGTGGAATGTGATATGCAAATCTATTTCTTCTTCAATTCCCCTTTCTTGTGTACTTGGACTTTCATTTTTTTTTCTTTTCATTTTCTTTTATCTTTTCTTTTACTTCATTTTTTTTCTTTTATTTTTGCATTTGAATTTTGTCCAAGTTCATGAGAAAGGGTGTTTGAGGAAGATAGTTGCATCCTCATAAATCTCAACCTCTAACTAAAATAATGGCTTTTCATCTCGCTGACATATTCAATTCCATCTTTTGAACTTAATGCACTGATGGAGGGAGGATGGAATGAACTTATTCTGATGTATCCAAGGCCTGCCAAGCAAAGTAGTGAACGAAGTGTTTGAATTAATGATGTAGAATGTGGCTTCAGTATTCTGATCACCTATCTCCAAAGGTAACACTATAGAACCTAAAGTCTGCTCACCTTGTTCATTGAATCCTCTCAACATCATCTGATCTCCTCAGAGTGTAGAGATGTCGATCCTCAAATCGGCAAGGGTCTTTAGACTCATAATGTTCAACGATGCACTTGGATCCATGAGAACTCTGGCAAGTCTGAACCTGTCCATGTCAACTGTGATGTATAGAGGATGATTATGCTCCAAGTCCCCTTGAAGAAGATCTTCATCTGTGAAGGTGATCCCTTGGGCTTCTGTTATATAATGTGCTTCCTCACCTATAGCGGTTAGCTGAGCTAAGCATATTTCAGGATCAAGGAGGGCCTTGATTAGTAATTCCCTTATCTCTTTGGATAAGATAAGGGAATCATAAATGCTTAGCTTAGATGGCAACTTTCTTAGATGAGAAAGGATGTTGTAGTCCACTTTCGACTAGTCTTCCACAAGCATATCCAATGGTGGAGCATCCTGTGGAGGGGCTTCTCGATCTTTAGTACCAATGACTTATTTCCCTCTATCTTGAGGTGCTACCCTAGGAGGTAGAACCTTGCCACTACGGAGGTTGACTTCGGTGATCTCTTGAGGCAAGGTGGTGGAAGGTTCTACCTGCACACTTGCTCACCTACAGCTTCTCCTATGGGACCCTCAGAATCGGATGATTCCAAATCTATCTCAAGAGGTGAACCCATAGTATTCAGAGTTGGAAAGTCCAACAATGAAACAGAAAGAGGAAGATCAGAATTGTTATAGTTATTTAGGCTTGAAGAATTATCGTTATGAATAGAAGAAGAAGGCAGCTCATCAGAAGAGACACATATGTAATTCAAACTAGTTTTATTCTTCAATTTTTTGAATTTATTTGGAGGTATAAAGTAGAATTCAAGTAGAGTGAGTGGAGTAAGGGATTTGATACCCTTATCCATTGATACAAGAGTTCTAATAGTAGAAGAAACAAAAGAGCTAGCTGAAATGGAAGAAGTCATCGGCATGGAAGCTGCAATTGAAGACTGGACGTTGGACACGATCAGTGGTTATGCTAAAGGGCTATCCCGGGCTGACACATGTTGTTGCTACTACTAAGCTCCCACTTTCCTAGAGTTGGCACTAGAAACTTGCAAACCTTCCTTGGTGTTGGAGGTTTGAGCTGACTTAGGCACCTGCAAGGAAAGCTTCTTGATCTTCTGGAATCTTTTTATAGGTTTTGGACAAGGAAATTTCCCAACCTTCTTTAGTTTTGGTAGGATCACATGTATCCCCAAGGATTACCCTAATGGAACTAGAAGGTTGTTCCACAAGATATTCCTTTGGGATAACTACAGCTCTGATCTTGAAACTATGTTGAAGCCAATCCTTGAATGTGAAGCAACCCTCTAAAATGTGGCCTAGCATACGATGGTAAGGGCAAAAGTTTGGATCATGACTTTTTCCTACTTACTCAGGTCTCCTAGGCTCGGGTAGCTAAAAATCAGGTTTTCTTAAAAGATTCTGAAAGATCTTCCTAATTACCTCCCTCTTAAAAGAATAAGGTTTGTTTAACTTATCTAAAAGTGTAGGTGGACCATAAGGGTATGCATGCATGCTATGGTATGGTGGTGTAGTGGTTGGCTAGAGGTGGAGGCCGTGGCTACCTCGATGGTGGAAAAGGAGGTGGAGTCTGCTGAGGTTGTGGTCTCTCTGACTGATCTCTAGCGGCTCTATCAATCATAGTCACTCTTAGCTTCTTTTCATAGACCTTAATTTTGCTGTAACCGATCTTGAAAAGGCAACTATTTAGCCTCTCCTTGTAAACTAGTCTCCTAGTTAATTAGCTTCTCAAATGTCTTGATAGTGATGCCCTTAAGCATGAAGGTGACCGGGCCATGGATATTCTTCAAGAGAATCTTGATGGCATGCTATTTAGATAGCTATGATTCACACTCATACTCAGGTTATGCCATTAGAGAATATAATCAATTAGTGACTCACCGGGGTGCTGTTGTGCTACAATAAGATCACCTATAATAACTCTTTGTTAAGCCCCAGCAAACCTCTTGATAAAGAGTTGCTCTAACTCAGCAAATTTCTTTACTGAACTGTTGGGAAGTTCAGCATACCAATCAAAAGTAATACCCACAATGCTATTGATAAAGAGTCTAAAGAGTAAAGCGTCACTGCCACCTGCATTGCAATAACTGGACCTGAAATGTGTTATGTGTTACCTTGGGTTTTGACTGCCATCAAAGCTTTTAAATGAAGGAGGCATGAAACCCTTGGGATACTGGATATCATCAAATTCCTCTGGCTAGGGTTTACCCTTTGGAACCGATGATCCTCCCTGAGCTTGAGCCAAAGCTTCATTCACTTATTGCTCAACCATAGATTTTATATCCTATTGTTGTATGGACATACTTTCCACTACCTTCCTATACAGGCTAGTGCTACCTTGCTCAACGGGAGGTAGATTCTTGACTGAGTCCAAGACATTCACTAACTTAGGTTGACTAACATTGATTATAGTAGGATGAAGTAATGGGGCTTGTTTTTGAAGTACTGACACTACTGCTAATAAGTCTTGTAACTGATGTGTCATCCTATCAATCTGCTCATCCTTTTGCCTCAATTGATTTCAGAGGTGTTAGGTTGATTCTGCGGTGTCTTCATGAATAACCTCATCACCTTCCATGGCCTATTATTCCCTAATAAGAGATCACCTAATGTCAACCATGCAGACTCCAGTTGAATCCCCCATTAAGTCATCTTCATTGGGATCGAAGCTGACTTTCTCTTCATCGAACCAAGTGTACCCCAAGATCTCCTTCTTTTCCATGAACTAATATGCAATTATCTCATTAAGGAATGATCCAACTTAGCATGTATAAATAGTTTAGGCTGACCGGTGTGATCACTATTGTGTACTGAGAGTCACCGAACCTCGCATGTTACTGGAGAGTCAATCCTATGTGGATTGTACTCATTAGATGAATGATACTCCTGATTGCTACTGGCTATGGGTGGGGTAGCAATCCTAAGATGTTCCTCTACCACTAACATAGCTGAACTATCATCTGGAATATCTATAATAATGGCCAGCATCTCAATATCCATCAGAGTGAGTGAAGGAATGACCACGATGCTCGGGTCTCACTCCTTCCCACCACCACTAGCGTAAGGTCGGCAGAGCTCACCCTACCATAATGGGTGGTGTAGAAGTGTTAGGATCCCTTGGCCATAGCTGGATCACAAATAGGGTGCATGTTTCCCCATATTCGGCCTTCATGGCCATAGATTGAATGGGATATGTTGTAACCTGTATTGGTGATGGTGGACAAGGGGTAGAGCGGTGGGGTGGAGACACCACCGACTCTTTGTGCACAGGAACTGCCTCCTATGATGGCTGGTCCCAATGAGAAGAATACTATTAGTATGGTCGGTGCGGGTAGCTTGTTGAGTTGGAAGATCAATCAAAGCAGAAGTGGTGACCGATGAAACCTCATTCCGCTAAAATATGATGTATGGGCCTCACCTCTCTCGATGAATCGCCTCCCTACACATGTAATAGATCAAAGGCCAAACATGTCGACTCGAGAATCCATATGCGCCTACGGCATGTGGAGAGGAGGCGGTGTACCTCTCCTACTCCTAAACTGGCTAAAACTACACCACTGGAGGAGGTGACAAATAGATCCTCTTGGCATCCTCTCTGTCTGATCTAGAGAGAGGATGAAACTAGTTTTCTATAACCAGTGGTGAAGTGATGATGGGAGACTCATCAATGGCTTATCTAGCCGCCTCTAGCTCCCTAGCTATCTGAGTGTGGAACCATTTGATCATACGATTCTTATTACTGTGGTGGGTGCGAGTAGGATGGGAGGAGTGCAAGCTAGACCCATATTCAAATGTGGGGGAGGAAAGCCCTGAGACTTGGGGAACCGTACCCTTGGAGGGTACAAATGGTAAGGTACTAGCCCACACTGGGGCAACATAAGTAACTCAAGAATGAACTAAAGCGGCATGCAAGTATGGCACCGTAACAATGAAGTCTGTGGTACCACAGCTTTCCTCTTGTGAGGAGACATCAAAATTGAGGGTAATCAATGATGATCGCTTCACGCTCACCTTGGTCCTGCCGACTATGGTGAGGGAGCTCACAAGTGATCCGGCTCTCAAATCCCCACCAAAGTGAATCGTGAGTATAAGGGAAGTCAACCTGATATAAAGCTAGATCCATACCGTGGGGGGAAGGACAAGACAAACTTTTGAACCGCCATTTCAAAACTATAGTAAACCGAAACTAAAGCATCATCATTGTAAAGAATCTGCAATGAGAAATGAACTTGTATCATATTTATGTCTCCATAGATTTTGAATTTTGAATTTGAAAATTTGAACCCACATCCAACAACTTGGAAGTGTTAAGTGGGGTTCAAATGGATTTGAGAAGATTGATTAAAAGAGGAATTTGAATATGAATCTAGCTCCAACAAATTTGGGTATGTTGAGTATGGATTCAAAATTTTGATAAGGATGCTTCCATAGGTTCATGTTTGTTTGAATTTGAATTTTTGATTTGAGGACCGTTTCCTTTAACAAATTTGGGTATGTAAAATAAGGGTCAAATGATTTATTTTTTGTTAGATTATTTTTCATTTACTTAGCAAATTTAGGTATGCTAAGTCAAGTGTTTTGAGAAAGTGATTATTTCTTTTTGTGAATTTTGTTTTGATTTTGAAAATTTTGGAATTCTCACCTAGTAAATTTAGGTATGCTAAGAGAAGAATCTAAGTGTGTTTTGTCTGATTTTTGAAAATAAGATTCTTAGCAAATTTAGATATGCTACGAAAATCCTAAGTGTCTCATTTGTTTGGAATGTTTTGATTTTTTTTAAAAAAAAGATAGGATCCTTAGCAAATTTGGTATTCTAAGGGAATCCTAAGTGTTTCATTTTATTTTTTTTTTAAGTTTTGAAAGTGAAAACTTAACTTTAGTAAATTTGGTATGCTAAAGAGGAAGTCCCACTTGGTTTTGTGAAATGGAAATTTCATTTAGCAAATTTGAGTATGCTAAATGAAATTCCAAATGGTGTGTTTAAAATTTTTGATTTGTTTTATTTTTGAAAATGGAAACTTCTCCTTAGCAAATTTGGTATGCTAAGGAAAGCAGTTCCAATGGTGTCAAAAAAAAAAATTTTGACTTTGGAGACTTCACTTAACAAATTTGGATATGTTAAATGAAGTTCCAAAAATGTGTTTAAAAATTTTGATTTTAGGATTTGGAGACTTCACTTAACAAATTTGAGTATGTTAAATGAAGTTCCAAAATGTGTTTAGAATTTTGAATTTTAGATTTGGAGACTTCACTTAACAAATTTGAGTATGCTAAATGAAGTTCTAAAAATGTGTTTTCTTGAAAAATTTTGGATTTTAGATTTGGAGACTTCACTTAACAAATTTGGGTATGTTAAATGAAGTTCTAAAAAAAAATATTTTGAAAATTTTGGATTTTAGATTTGGAGACTTCAGTTAACAATTTTGGGTAAATTGAAAAATGTGTTGAAATTTTGAATTTTGGATTTGGAAACTTTACTTAGCAAATTTGGTATGCTAAATGAAGTTCCAAATGTGTTTTGAAAATTTTGATTTTGGATTTGGAGACTTCACTTAACAAATTTGGGTATGTAAATGAAGTTCCAAATGTGTTTGAAAATTTTTTTTGATTTTGATTTGGAGACTTCACTTAATAAATTTGTGTTAGATGAAGTTCCAAATGTGTTTAAAATTTTTGAAATATGATTGTTGATTTTGATTTTGGATTTGGAAACTTCACTTAGCAAATTTGATTATGCTAAATGAAGTCCCAAAAAAAAATGTGTTTCAATTTTTTTGAAAAGAGGGGACTTCCATTCAAAAATTTTAGGTATGTAGAATGGAGATCAATCTTATTTTTTTTTTTTGAAATATGAAACTTTTGTTTTGTGTGTGATTTTTGCTTTATGAAAGAGAGGAATTCCAAATTAAAACATATGTGAGATATGTTCAAGTGGGACTTCCTAAAAGATATTTATTTTTAGTGGGAATGAAATCTTCGTTTAATAAATTTAAGTATATTAAATGAAAATATTCATATGTGCTTTTTTTTTAAAAGTTTAATTTTGTTAACAAATGAACTTTCCATTCAATAAGTGTGAGTGTATTGAAATAGAAAGATTCATGTGTGCTTTTATTTTATTTTTTTTTTGAAAACTTTATGATTTTGATTGTGATTTTTGGAAAAGATGATTGTTCATTTTATTTTGAAAATGAAATCTTCATCAAAGTGAATTGAAAAAAGATGTTCATTTGTGCTTTTGGAAAATGTTATTAATTATTTTTGAAAATCCCTACATGTAACAATTATGTGAATTGTTAAATGAGGGTGATAAAATTTTGTGGAAAAATATTTTATTAAGTGCATTTTTAAAAAGGTGCTTTTGAAAAAGCAAAGTCTTTATGGAAGATTTATTATTTGAGGATGAACCTTTCCTTATCATAAAGATGATAAGGAGGAAGTCTTTAAAATATTTTTTTTAGATATTTTCATTTTACCCATTGGAGAACCCAACGGGAGTTTTAAGACCAACAAGGAATGTGGTCCTAAAACCTAAAGATGTAGGCTAACTCAACTCAAGAATGAAATGACCTAAGTGCCAACGGAAAGAAGGGTAGTCTTGGATTCATGCCAAAGTACAAACCCACTATCGATACTCAAAGCCAACGATCATTTATTGGAGATGGAGAGAGGAACCATTGCCAGCAGAGTCGCCAAAAAAATCTGTTGGTTAGAAATTCCTATAGGGGAGTCGCCTTTAAATCTGTGGGAAGAAAAGAAAGGAAAGACTATATAAATTCATCTTTTTAGAACACTACACAGATCTATAGATGTGCTTATTCAAGTGATCAAGTATGTCATCAAGGAATAGTGTACTATCTCAAAAGACAGAAGTCACTACCCTTTAATGGACCTAATCACCTCAAGGACTCCTAAGGATGATGGGTCGCATATGTATTAGATTCTTCCCTACTTTACAGAAAAAGTAAAGTGGTTTATTTTAAATCGTTCATTAAGTTCTCACAGGCAAGCCCCATAGTTAATTACATCCTAAGAATGGGATTTTAGGAAAACTCTCGACAAGGTAAATGATCATTGTCTTTGAAGATTTTAATAGGAAGGACTATCAATCAATTGGTTTATTTTGAAGATCAAATGGGATTGATCAAAGAGGGAGTTATCAAGCCAAAATGGAAGATAAGTAGGAGATGCTCATGATGCTAGGAAACCTAGCAACATCTCAAACTATCCTATAGTTGGGCTTTACATTTTGAAATTGAAATTTGTTTGAGTTGTATTTTTCAAATTTAGACTTAAGATTCCTTAACACAAGATTAAAGAAATGCCTAAGAGGTGAGGAATTATGCTTATGGCCCACAAAGGGAGAAGCAACCAACCCTAAATCTAGGACTTTTGAGGTAAGAAGAACCTAAATCTAAGGTGAAAAATTGGTAATTTGTTTGCCACCACAAAAGAGGACAAACCACCTGACACCTTGGACTTACAACCGCCTGGGGGTGGCCGTCAACTAACTCCTCCTATAGTTTTAAATACATGTAGGCAAGTCTTTATGCTTATGCAAGATAGCTAGACTGTTATTTATTTAGAAAGAGACTAAGTCCTTAAACTCACTCCCTAAAGAGACTAGATCATGTAAAGGGACATGCTTCAAATGACCTAAATCTAATGCAATTCAAATTTTATTTTATTTTTTTGACAATTATTTTGACTCTAATAGGATTCATTTTACTAATGCATGAGAAGATTATTGGCCAAAATCGAGAAGAGGAGGTGAGTTTCCACCATGACTCTCAAAGGTCAAGCCAAGTTTCTCTAGAAATGGTGGAAGCCCTCCAATCAAGAGTGAAATAAGATGCATTTGTGCATGATATTATAAAAGAAATGCTCATCCAGCTAAGGGGTTGCTAATTCTTTTATCTTGATTTTAAACCTAAGCTTTAGGTGAGGTTATGAGTTATTTAATTTTTATTTGAGTTGTTAAGTTGGGTAAAATATTTATTTTTCCTAAAGAGCCTAATCCACATCCAATACATAAAGAGGAAGAAACTAGGAAAAGCATGCCACTTAATGCAAAAGCTAAACAAATCATCAATCAATTTATAAAGCTAATCAAAAAGAATAAAGGCCATTGTGGTGGCACCACCCTCAAAATATCAAATATGTGGGTAGAGCTCTACCCTTATACAACCTAGATTACAAATGAGTTAAATTATAATTAATCAAGGAATTCATTGTTATGGGGGTCTTCAAGCTTTATTCTTCTTTCTTCTTTTTTTCTCTCTTTCTTCTTCTTTCTTCTTTCTTCTTTGGATGGTTGGAAGGTGGATGCTTCACATGGTGCATAAGATAGGATCTTATGACCAATGTTCATCTTAATCCCCATAACATTCATTCTAAAATCCAAATTATACAAATTTTTACATTAAAAGGGAAAAGGTAAATCTAGCTAACACCTACAAAACAAAGGTTAGCTAAAACACACCACACAAATCCCAAGCATGTATATTGGACTTATCACCCCACACATGGGTGACTAAGTCCACCAGGCCTATGGATTATGCTTAGGGGTATAAAGCACCTTCAAAAGCATTTATATTTTTATTTATGATAGCCCTTAAGCACAATCCCCATAGAAAGAATAGTTAGACTAAGAATGTCCTACCATTCATACACCTAACATCAATCTAAAACATATATCACAAATAAAATAAACATCAAACCATGACACTAAGCTAGAAGTGGTGACTTAGGCTAATGTGTGTGCTTTGAAGGTTTGTGTGGTATGTAGCTATGGCTTTAGGTTAAAATTTTCTAAGTGTGAAGAATATGTTCAACTTAGGAGGGTTTCATTTAAGTTGTTTAATTATTTTTGGGTTGATTTTATTTCATGTTTTTTTTGGTTAAGTGGATCCTAATTAATTACTAAGTTATGAAGAGAAGAGAACTTCTCTTTCCTTCCCTAACCTAAGTAATTTCTAAAGTAGATTCACATTTTAGTTTTGTTTAGTGAATGTTTTGATTAAATCTTTTAATTAATCCTAAGTTTAGATAAACTCTAAACAAACCTATTCAAAAGAAAGGCATTTTAAGATTAAATAAAATGAATCAAAATTCACATAACACATTACTTCATTTCTTTCCCAACATATATAACATGCATATGGATGGACCTAAGCATCTATACATACAAATGAGTATTTAACACACTTTATGATGCATGCTAAGTAATTCATTTAAGGAAATTTGAAAGTTGAATATGCATGATTTTCTTAAGTAGAAAGGGTTTCCTTATCAAAATTTTCACATACACACACATGAAAGAAAGGCATAAGTGAGTATAGCATCATTGTTAACCAGGTGTAAGGTACAAGACCTACTTAGGGGCTACTTAAAACCTCTACAATCGGGGTTGTCAGAATATATACAAAACATGTATAAAAAATGAAATGAAAAAAGAATGCAAAAGTTGTTTAATGGATTCATTTTATTTATGCAATTTATGTATGCAAGTATAGGTAACCCTTCTTAGTGGTAGCATAGGGATGAATAGGATGAAAATTAGGTGAGTGTTGGGTTCTTTTCAAATGAACCATACCTCACCAAATTCTATTCAAAACTATACCAACATAAGAAAGAAAGGAAACCTATACTAAGCATACCTTTATAATCTATCACATGCAAGCTTATAATTAAAGTATAAGTAGCACTTTTAGATTTGGTATTTGATTTATATGTTTTGAAAATAATTTGATTTAGTAGTGATAATAGCCACTCATATTTCTACTTTAGCCAACACATGCAAATTTGACATAAAGTAAACAATTTCATTTTAAAATTTGAAAATGAAATTATGAATATGAAATCACATGGACATACAACTTAACATGTTGGGAAAAGATTCAAAGTAATGAAAGCATGTAAACAAAGTTCACTTCACTTAAATCCTAAAGACATTCTTAGAATAAGAAAATTTAAAATAAATCAAAGTGAATTCAAAAGTGATTTTTGTTTAGTTTGAAGTTTGATTTAATTTTGAAAAGGTGAGATGAGTTTGCTATTCCTAACCCATTCCACATGTGTTTGATATTTTTTTTAATTTTAGATAATTAGATCCATTTTATGCATTAATTAGGTTAAGGTATGAATTAAGTAACTTAATTAACCCTTACCTACACCACCTTAGAAGAATTAACTAAATAATTATGAGATGACATAAAACTCATAAAAAATTTAAATTTACAATACACCTAATAAGAAAGAGGCCTAATGCAATTTGGCTCACAATTAAAAGTTAATTAAGCTAAGGGGTTTAGCTTAAGTAATTTCAAAACACCCTTTCACACATGTGAATTGGGTTTTGATTTTCTTAAGCGAACTTAGGCTATTAAGCACCTAATCATCTACCCAAGGTAGATTAATTAAGCACTAGAAATTTTTAGAATTTTTAGAATTTGATTAAGGAGATAATTAATGAATTACCCCTTAATTAAGAGGAGATTAAGGAGAAAGAGGGGTTTAGAGAATAGCTTGGAAATGCCCCAAAATATTCCATAAACCTCCTACTTGGATCCTTAATCAACCCTAATCATAGTTAAAATCACTAATCATACCTAATTATACATAAAGGGAATTAAAAACCATATGCAATTCCTTCAATAAATCCCAAAGAAAATTAGGGGAGGCAAGTCATCCTAAAAACATACCCAAGAATTTGGGATTAATGAGGCTTAATTAAAAAGTAATTAGCAAAATAAAACTTTCTAATAAAACCCAAATTAAAAAAAGAAAAATTAAAACCATCAAAATTAATTTTAAAATATTCTAGTTTAATTATCTTTCCATAGGATTTTATTTCATATTTTTTTAAATTTTTTTGGAGTTATGAATTTTAGAAGATCCTAAGTGAATTAGAATTAATTAAAAATTTTATTAATCTAACTAATCCACAGCTCCGCATGCGGCGTGGCGGCGGTCGTGCTTTACACATGGCATCATGAGGGGTAATTGTCAATCACAGGTGGCGGCGTTGGCAGCGCTTTAATCTCTACCGTCAAAGATCGGATGGTTCTCCCATAATTTAAAATGGATAAAGGATTTCTAATGGAATAAATAATCTCGGTCATCCATCTAAAATGTGGATGGATGGAGATCTCCAAGTTCTTCCCTTGATCAGACATCCATGATCAAGGGAAGATCAACTAGGCTAGCATGGAATCAAAATTCAACCCACACCATCTAAAGGAAAGAGAAAATCCAACGGTCAAAATATGGGGTGAAAATTTCTTTCACAAAGCTCCACACCACATTGAGTTTAATGGTCAAAAATCCCATACCTTCGGTGGTGATTGATTCACTTGGAGAAGCTGTTGAGATGAGAGCCTGGTTGAGCATGAGGTTGAGTGGATCAATGGATGGACCAACTCCTCCTTGCTAGCTTGCTTTGATCCAATTCAATCCTCCTTGCCTTTTTGAACTTGGGAATCAACTTAGGTGAGCTCAACTTGGTCACTAAGTGTCCTTGAAAAGGGATTGGAAGGAAATGAGTGTGAAGAGGGTTGACTCTACCTCCCTATTTTTCATAAAGTGAGAAAATGGGAGAAATCTAGGCTTGATCAATCTCTAATGATCGGTTCCTATCTTCGATTGAGTCAATGAAACAGAGTGAATTAGTATATCTCCCCACGGAGGATGGTTGACATGACTTTACCATTTTGATCCAATTGATCATAGGTGGGGTTTTTGATCAATTGAGTGTGCACATGGTCATTTGAGCCAAGGAATGGATTGCCAACCTCCCATGTGCTTGAATTTGAGCTTGAGAGGGAGTTTGAATTTTGAATTTTTGACCATAGGGTCGGGTTTGGTCTAGGGACCAAATGGGCTGACCCAAACCCATTGGGTTGGGTGCACCACTCATCACTAAGTCCCCTTGAGCTTTTAGGAAAGCCTCAGTGATTGAAGAGGGTATGACCAAATTACCCATGGATTAAGCCAAAATTTGTTACATGTGAGGGATAGATGGTCATTTTGCTATTTTTCCACTTTGGACATGTTGGGTATGTGAAGAAACTAGGCTTGTCCAAGTTTCATGAGATTTGACCTATTTAGGTCAAAATGGGTCAAGTTGACCAATTGGTCAAATTGGGTCAAACCAAGGGTTGGGTTAAGTTCATATAACCACTTGAAATATTTTAGTGGCTTTGGTTTGATTCAATTTGGTATAGTTGATTTGGCTCATATGACTTCTTTAGGTCAAATGGGTCAAGTTGACCTATTTGACCCATTTGATCTATTTGAGCAAGTAGGGGTGTAGGTTAGTCATATGGAGTGGATTGATCTTTGTTTCCAATCAATTTGTTAAGTTTAATTTTGGCTCAACATGACCCTTTAAGTCATGTTCAAGGTCAATGGATCTAGCTAATTGAGGCTTTAGTCAAGTTCCACAAGTGATTTGAAATGGACTTGACCCATTGGTTTCAATCAATTTGGCTTAGATGTTTTGACACATTTTGACCTTTTAGGTCAAAATGGGTCAACTTGGGTCAAGTGGCCAATCTAGGTTAGGCTCAAATGTTGGCTTGTTTCAAGTTCAAACATAAGTCATGAGTGAATTTAGATCAATGGTTTCAATCAATTTGGCCTATGGTGGAATTTGCTATGTTAAGTTTCATTTTGTTAAGTGTTGACTTGGTCAATTTAGTTTGAGTTGGGTTTGACCCTTTGATTGATTGATCATCCCATGATGATTGTTGATCATGATGAGATGGACATATGAGTTTGGTTCAATCCAATTTGGTTAGGATTAGAATTTTGCTCATAAGGATACTTTAGGTTACTTTGGGTCAAGTGAGCCTAAGTGGGTTAAATGGCTTGGTCAAAGCTTGATTTGAAGTTGGTTGATCTTGTATATGGACCTATGGTTGACATATAAATCCATTTACAAGTGGTTTCAAGTCAAATGGGTTTAGATCCATTTCACAATTTCATATTCGAAGGAAGAATATTAAAGGGTTTAGGCTTTATTTTTTGACTTGGGTTATGATTGTTTGATTGAAGTTTGGATTTATATATGAGCTCGTGATTGTAGGGTTGATTGAATCATTAGATAAAATCAAGAGTTTGGCTTGATTTGAAATTTATTTGGCTAAGTTCAAGATTTTGGCTTGAAAGGCTTAGATTAGATTTTGAGTGGATTTGAGTTTGATTTTTGGAATTGGTTTTGATTGTTTGAATTTATATTTCATTTATAAATGTGAATTATAAATGAGATTATAAATGGATCATGAGATTTCAAGGATTTGAAGTGGTTTAATCATGATTTGGACTAAGTCCATTAAGAAGGATTTAAAGGACTTAGGAAAATTTTTGAAGTTTGGAGTTTGAATTTTTGAGTTTGGTTTGATTGATTCATATTCATATTTCAATTATATGTGTGAATATAAATGAGGATATAAATGAATTATGAGAAAATCCCATAACTTTGAGATGGTTTGAGCAAGATTTGGGTTAAATCCATTAAAGGGAACTTTAAATTGAAATTTAAGTCTTGGATTTGATTTGATTGATTGATATTTATATTTAATTTATTTATGTGAATATAAATGAAAATATAAATGAGTTTTGAGACAATCCCAAGGATTTGAATTGATTTGATCATGATTAGGCTTAGTCCATTAATGGAAAATTAAGAGACTTAAGGAAAATTTCATGAATTGATTTGGAACTTTGAGTTTGATTTGATGGGTTTGAATTTATATTTCATTTATATATGTGAATATAAATGAGAATATAAATGGATTATGAGAAAATATCAAAGATTTGAATTAGTTTTGATCATGATTTTGGCTAAGTCCTTAAGGGAGGCTTAAGGACTTAAGAAAATTTGAGCTTAGGAATTTTGATGGATTTTTGATAATGGGTTTCAATCATAGATTTCAATCTTGGAATTGATTTGAGTTTGGAGAAAATCAATTGAGATTGATTTGCAGTTTGACTTGAAAGAAGGAAAGTGAGGAATGGTTTAAGCTAAGGGTAGAAAATTTTCCTAGCACCCCTAAGGCATGACCTACTCCTATGGCTAACTCTTCTAAGTCTTCTAGGGCTAGGTAGAGTTTCCACCTAATCACTAGATGTGTCTTAAGACTAAGGAACTCTTAAAGTCTAAGAGGAGTCCTATGTATAAGATGGAGGGGTTGAGAGCTCATTCTAAAATGAGGTCAACAACTATCACTGGTGATCTTAAAATATTCATAGCTTATGCCAAACTCAATGATGGGGGTAGTGGTGAGTATGGCCTAATCTAAGGCCACATCCACACCAGAAACATAGGAGAAAATAAGCTTTCCAATAACATGATGTTGTTATTGTTGCTTAGAGATGAAATAAATTGGGGGTTTTATCTTTATTTGAAGAGAGGTCAAATGATTAGTAAACTTGATTTTTGTTATTTGAGTTTAGGTTTAAACCTTCACCCAGCAAATTTAGTTATGTTTCATGAGGTTCATAATTTGGAGAGTTTTAATTTTAGAAGAGATACTATTGAATTTAAACCTCACTATAAAGTGTGTTCAATGGATTTTTAGAAGACTCATTAAACCTATTTATCCAAATAGGTATGACAATGGGTTCAAAGATATGATGATTATCTTACATTTTCTTAAAAATTTTCTATTCGATTTATTTTAATTTTCTTTTTCACCTATTGGGGATCCAATAAGGGTTCTAGAACCTACTAATGAAAGGTTTCAGAACCAAAAGAGATGTTGGAATCACTTGTCCAAGGATGAAATGGATAAAGAATCTAATGGAAATAAAGGTAATCATAAGCTTATGCAAAATGTAAGTCAACTATCAATGTTTGGAGATAGTGATTAACTACTAAAGATTGACAGAGGAACTTCCCTAGTGGAGCGCCAAAAAAATCTATGATATTTTTATTTGGAGTGTTCATAGGGACACCGCGTAGATCTTAGAGGGTACACATAAAAATGATCGAGTATGATATTAAGGAATGATATACTATCAGGAAGATAGAAACATCACCCTACAATGGACTCAATCATCTGATAAGAACTCCTAAGGTAGATGGGTTTATGTATATACCAGAGATTTTTCTCTTACTTCATATGTATGAAGTAAAGTAGGGTTTATTTTATGTTGAGTTCTTTAGTTCCCTATGGAGGCAAGCCCCCATAGTTAATTATAACCTAAAAAATAGAGATTTTCTAAGAATACTCTTGATTAAAGTAATCAACTAATGTCTCTAAGAATTTTAAAGATTGATATCAAAGAATGGGTAATTATTGGAAAGCAATCAAGAAGACTCAAGTGGGAAGAGTTCTTCACAGATTTTAAGGGAAAATAAGAAGGAAGCATGCAAGATTCTATAAGGCATAATAAGTGCTTCAATCTACTTGATAGTGAGGCTTTATATTTTTGAAGGAATGAAATTAAATTTATTTTGAATTGACATTTTTTAATAGAATGCTAGGACTTAGATTCCAACATCACAAGATTTAAAAATGCTTAAGAGGTAAGTTCTTATACTTGTAGCAAAGGAGAAATGAACAACCTCTGAACCTACACCTAGAATGCTTTAGCACAAGATTTGAAAATGCTTAAGAGATAAGGACTTATATAAGACCTAAATTTACTCAAAGAAAGTGGGTTATGATGGTTCACTTCCACTAGAGAGAGTGAAGTGATCCCGACTCTTCTAAACTTGCAACTTCCTAGAGTGGCTGTCAGCTAACACCTCCTATGATTTAAAATCATGTAGGCTGGTATTATATTAGTGTAAGGTAGTTAGGCTATTATTTATTAGAAAAGAATCTAAAGTCCTAAACTCACTCATTAGAAGACTAGATCATGATTGATGTGCAAATTATGGCGTAGACAAATTCAATAAAATTTATATATTTTTATTCTATTTTGACTCATCATTTTGGACATAAGCTTGGAAGAATTTATTCTTAAATGCATGATTAATATTAGCTATGAGCTAAACCAAAGAGAAGGGATTTTCTCACTACAAGGGACTACTCTCACAAGTCAAGAATGTCCTTTATCTTGTAAGAATGGAGACCCTCTATTTGCAAGAGTGAAATAATATGCATACAAGATGTTGAAACATACAACCATTTAGCTAAGGGGTTGCTAAATCTTTTATTTATTGATTAGAAATCCTAAGCTGTTTGGTAAGGTTATGAGTTTTTTAAAAATTTAAATTTAAATTATTAATTAGAGTAGAAAATTTAAGCTTCTTAAAAGCATACCACACCAAGGATTGATAACAAATAATCAATCTTAAAGAAACTATGAAAGGCATGTCATTTTTATTGCACAATCAAACATTATCGATTAAGAGAATAAAAGGTCGATGCGGCTAGGTACTGGCATACACCCCAGAAAAGAAAAACGAAATTGGGTAGCCAAGCACTACCCTTATATAGCCCAAATTACAATTAAATTATAAAAGAAAATAATGTTATGGGGTTTCAATTTTTTCTTCTTCACTTTTCTTCATGGATTTGAATACTCCAGGCATCACACAGCATCTCAGGTCTAAACCTTCTAACCACTACTCATCTTAAACCCCATAGCTCTAATCATAATCTTATTACAAAAGTTTAATTTTTATAAAAATTAAATCTACTTACACTTGCAAAATAAAAGTTAGCTTAACACGCATTCAAGCTAGTCAATTGTATTTTATACATTTGAACTTAGTACCCTACTTTGGATCAATAAGCTCACCTAACCTAATGGATTATGCTTAGGGACTTAATAGCACCTATAAGCAAGAAGATCTTATACAATCTAAATTTTTTATTACAACAATCCCTTAAGCATAATTTCTTGTAGAAAATATCATTAGTCTAATATCATCCTAACATCTAGACTATGTACAATCAATCATAACATCTAGTCTAAAATATTACATTATAAAATAAAACATCAATCCATAATAAAACATTGGCCTAACCTAACACTAAGATCAGTGTCTTAGTATTCTAATTTGGGAGCTAGACTTAGTGTGGCATGCCTTGATTAAGACTTTGGGTTATAAATTTTCTATTGTTAAATGTTTAAATTCCTTATTAAGGGTGGTTGTACTTTATGTTATTAATGATTTTAAATGATTATCAAACTTCAAGTTTTGCTTTTATGCTTCATCTTTGTGATTTGAGATTATAAAGAGAAGGAGGGGTGAGTTTATCTTAATCCCTATCCTCGAGTGGATCTAAGTGGTGGATTTCATGGGTTTTTTGTGATCTTCTTAATGAAGCATTGCAAATTTTATTAGAATTTATGTTTAGATCTAACTTAAAGGAATTATTTTAAATGTACAAGCCATCTTAAGATTAATAAAATTAAAGTATGATTAATTTGATGATGTTCTTAATCGCTCAGAAAATACACCTTTAAGGATGTACTCTGTTATCTTTGTGGGATGGGTTGAGAGTATATTTTTTTATGAGGCAGATTAATATATATTCAGTTAAATTTTCCCTTACATCATGTTAGGGTTTATTTAGATCTAAGTTTTATTTCCCATGGACACAAGCCTCCATAGTTAATTACCCCTCTTACCGTAGTAAGAGAGTACTCTTGATTAAGGTTGAAAACTAACATATTTATTGGATATGTAATGATGTTTCAAAGGCATAGTGTGGTTCAAATGATTGTCTAAACTGAAATAAGAATGTAATCCCGATCAAGATCCCATGGTTCCACCATCCTAGGACTACATTATTCTAGCCTACTAACATCAGAAGGACATAGCCATAATGTTCAGAGAATCTAATTAGCAGTTATGGGTTGCCTCGTTTCAAGTATCCCGAGTAGACTTAAAAATTTTTGTGTAAGTGTTGTAAGAGTGTTTATGTAATGAATAGAATATAAGTTGTTCGCATGAAGAATAGGCAGATGTTCACATGGTGAACTAATAAGAGGCTGGGCTTACATCCTTTTATGGAATGTTGGAATTATATGTGTGTTTGCATGGTAAACGAATAGGAAAATTAGACTTACATCCCTTTGGATTACCATATAGATGAGTTATCCACATCTTGGGTAGATATAGTGGTGTTTTCATGGCAAATGAATAAAATTTAAATTTTATTAAAAACACATAAAATTCTTATTTTACAGACACAGAGCCTTGGCATTATGATTCAACACCATGACACTATGATAATGGAGCTCATTGCTTATGTGGCATGACATAAAGATAGATGAGCTGGAGGCTCAATGACTCGATGCTACATATGTAGTGGCGTAGTGCCAACATTGTTGGTCTTTTGACCATTTGAACAGCACTGTGGTGTCACCTCATAGCACTAGAACACTGGTCAAGATTCTTGACAAGCATGCAACATATTTTAAAAGGAAACAATAGCCTCATTTTATTGGTGCAAGGTCAGAGTGTTGCAACATTAAGCTCTTTTGTACACGTTAGTTATAATTTTTATTATAATTCAATCTATCTTCTTAACCACTAGTAACTGACAAGATAAAATGACAAGCGCCTTGATGCTACATGAGGGCGCCATGGTACCGAGGCCTTATTTTGCAACCCTAGAGGCCAACGCCTTGGCACCAGGTCTTGGCATCACGGTACTAGGTCTAATTTATAAATAGGCTTAGGCTGTTAAGAATTTTTCATTCAGCAATCTTTTCTCTTTAAGAATTTTTTCTCTCTCCTAACTCTCTTCACTTTCTAAGTTTAAAATTTTAATCATGCCTCTTAAAAGATTGGTGGGCAAGAAGAGGGCATCTACAATGCTAACCGCTTCATTAATGTTGATGTCAAGGACCGGTATCAGCACGCTCTCCTTTTCAAACACCTAATTCAAGATAGAGGTTTCTAGAATCCCAGTGGTAGCATGGAGGGGATAAACATAGAGCAAAGGTGGCTCAAGCTAGCTTACGATAATAACTCAAGCATCATCCCGATGGTGCATAAATTCTTTGTAGGTGTACAAGACAACCACGACAACAAAGCATACGACTGGGGGAAGCTGGTAAGTTATGACAGTAGTGTTATAAATACATATTATGATCTTCCTAATATTGGATATAATCAATATCTCTCCTACTACAATGACCATCTCGATTTTGATGAGATCATTAATTTTCTTTCTAGCAGAAATGAAAGCTTGCAATAGAAATGGCGGGAGAAAATTATGAACTTTCTTGTCACCTGTATGATGAGCACTTCTAAGGTTTGGCACTATATCATTTCTGGAAAGCTTATGCCCTCTGGTAACATTAGTGAGGTTACCAAAGACAGATCCATTCTAAAATTTTTGATTCATAAGGGATTATCGATCAACATCGCAAAGGTCATTTTTAATTCTATTTATAATATGCTGAAGGAGAGCACTACTATCGGGTACAACCACCCTTCTCTTATTTATGGATTATGTGTCACGGTGGGTGTAGTAGGGGAGCCTGATGAAGAGGTAGTCTTTCAGAAGGCCCCTCTAACAAAGAGAGTGATTAGAGGATTCTAGAATAGATTTGAAGTGGGAGAGAGTTCACGTCCTCCCCAAACTACTAAGTCCTTGGCCGAGCAAGTTCAAGTGATTGGCAGCTATGTCACGGAATTACAAAAGAGGGTGCACAAGAGTAGTCATAGGCAGAATATGCTAGAACATAAATTTGAACATCATATTGGTCAACAACAGATGTAGTTCTCTTGCATGGCCAAGTTCAACACTACACTGGTCAACATATTTCAGAATTATAATTTTTCAGATCCTAACCGGGTCTCCTTCCCTACAGACCCTCAGTATCAGCCCTATGTGATTACCCCATCTATATCAGGCATGAAGGAGGAAGAAGAATAGGAAGAGGAGGGTGGTGACAAATATTACTACTAGTTCCCCACCCCCACCCCCAATTTGTACTTTCCCCTTCTTTTTTGTGGCTATAATATTCAAGTTTAGCAAAAAAAATTTAGCCTTTTTTAAAATTATGTGTTATGCTTGTGTATTATTATCATTATTGATTCTCTAGGATAAAAGGATAACAAAATAAAATTAAAATTTTTAACACTTATTAAAAAGTCATATCAGGGTACAATGCTGCAATACTGATATGCTAGCACCTCGACGCTGGAGATAAAATGAAGAACCCGATAGGTGGGCACCACGATGATGTCCTGCAGCACTGTGGCACTATGGGATATTATTTTCTCCCCAGTAAAAAAAATTTTAAGTATTTTTTCACATATAGTAAGACGGCATAGGGATGTGTTGCTATGGGATTTTATTTCTTTCTTATCTAAAATATTCTAAGTCATATTCTAAGTGACACATGGGTATGGCACTAGGATGCTGATGCTATGGAATTGTGGCACTATGATGTCATTTTACTTATATTAAGGTGACATGGCACCGCAACACTGATGCTATGGTGCCATGGTGCTATGGGATTTTATTAAAGCACAACGACGCTAATTCTTGGATGCTGCGGTGGCACTCTTATAATATGAATACTAGAGAGCACGGCATCGCAACATCACAGTGCCATAGGCCAAAATTTGGATTTAAAGTGTGAATCTTTTAAAAATTTTTAGAGATTTTGGCGACAGTTCACCTTAGTAGTGAAATATTTTAAAATTGCATAGTGTGATGCACTCTTCTCCCTTATTCTGGATCTTCTAAGATCAACAGAGGAGAGGGGGTTTTGTCTCGCACTGGAATGAAATTCAACAATGAAGGTCTTTAAATCTCCAAGTTTTCATACCGGATCAAAGATCAACGGTGGGATTTTTATTAAACATGTTTTTTAAAAGTAAAAGAACATAAATTCCTTTAAATGATGATCTAGCAATACGTAACTGAACGGAAGTACAATGAGAGTAGAGTCAAGTGGAAAAAAGATCCTTGGAGTGAACTACTCGCCTCTATTTATAGTAGTGCCCTGATAACTATTTCATCTCAATAGCTGGTGCAGTGCCTCGATACTAAGATCATGGTGCCATGATGCTATACTGTAATTCAACAACTAGACTCGGTAGTTATTTCATCTAAAAGGCTAGGGCAACGCCTCAACACCAAGATCACAGTGTCGCGGTGATGTATAGTAATTTGATAGTTGGACAGGGCAATTATTTCTTCTAGAAGGCCATGACAGCACCTCGACACTATGAACATAGTGTTGTGCCACTATAGCCAAAAAAATAATTTATTTTTATTTTATTTTATTATTTTTTTATGTAAATAGTTCTTTAAGCTTCACCCTATTATACTTTAATATTCATTTAATTCATGTGTGGGATTAACTTAGAAATAAACATGCATACTCTCTTAATTATTGCAAACTTGATGCATGTATGAATTGACATAATTTCAATTATTAATATTTAATATAAGTTGGGATTATATGATGCATGAATTTTCTAGAAAAAGAAAAAGAAAAAAAAAAGAGAAATTTGAGTTTGATTTTTTTTTTTTGCTTCATTACTTACACAAATACATAAATGTAAAGAATTTCTACAAATATATGCCATTGTTAAACTAGATAAATCTAACGTGATTAATCATGGTTGTCTATTCTAATCATGCAGAATGAATGACTGATGATCCATCACCTACTCATAGTAAGAGATGGACATCATCCCACTTTCATTGCTCAATCCAAGCTTATTAGAGCTTTTTTATGGTAAATTTGAATCCAAGCTAATTAGGGGAATATTTTAAAAGGGATCTTATGTTTCGATCAACACAAAACACACATTCATTTCACAAAAGGCCAAAAATCCTATGATTTTCTACTATTGGCAAAAAAATTACCTCACTAGAGCTAAAGACAGGTGATCAGCCAACTGAGATAGCTTCACCATGAAGAGGTGAAGCAATGTTGAGAAGATCACGAGTTACCTCCCCATCAGTTATCCTCTGGGCCAAGCGCCACTGTGAAGCTCACCAAATTTGGTCTTATAGTTCCTTTTGGAGCTCGAATCAAGTGTTTCTTAATTCATTTTGGTTCACCAGAATGTATGGTAGGTGTGGGAAGAGTTAATTTGGGTTTGATGGAGTTATGGTGAGGTTGGATGGAGAAGGTCCTCGTGTTGAGAAAGGAGTTGGTCTCACTAGTGGTTAAGGCTACAATGAGCTATGAGAATTCTTTAGGTATGGTCATGAGTCTCTGGTGAACATGTGTATTTGATTTGAATGAGGGAGGAGGTGCATACACTCCTCCCCATATAAACCATTCAAAATGGTTAGTTGAGACCATGATAGTAGGTAGGCTAATAGGTGTAGCCGAAAATGTTGATGAGATGGATGTCCTCTAGTGGCTCAAAGAGTTTAGTGGCCTGCCATGAAGTGGACATCCCATGGAGAGTGCAGCAAGTCAGCCAAGGCGAGAGAGACCTCACCTTGGTCAGCTTTGACTAAAGTCTAGTCAACATGGGAGAGCTCAAGGCATTCTAAGGTGGATTCCCAAGGCAAAGAGATGGGTTAGACCTTCTTATTTTGGATTTTTGCCTTATTTGAAATCCTCGGTTCACTTGGATTGAGTTGAATTAGGTTCACCTTAGGTTGGGTCAACTTGGGCAAGTCAATGGGTGTCTAAGGATGAGTCATGCTAAATTTGGTTGGGTTTAGCATAATTCAACCTATATAGGTCAACTTGAGTTAAAATGTGTTGGTTGACCAATTGGCCAAATTGGGTCAAAGGGCTATTAAATTAAGTTCAAATGATCATTTGAAATGTAATGGTACAATCAATTTGATTCAATTTGAAATGGATTTGAATTTGGTTCATATGGGCTCATTTGGGTCAAATAGGTTCAGTTGGCCAATTTGGTCAAATTGACCAAATTGGGTTGGGTGAGGGGTGATTCATGTTTGTTTGGTCAGTTGAGAGTGATAGGAGACTTTGATCTGATTTGATTTAGATTAGGATAAGCTTTAGCTCAATTTGATCATTTAAGTAAAATTGGCCTAAATAGGCCAATTATGTTGGTTTTACCAAATTAGATTCAATTGTTGATTTGAGGGGAATCAATAATCAATTTAGGATTGATTAGAGGCATTGTTTACAATAAATTTGGATTGAAAAAAGATTTGGCCTAGTTTGGCCCTTCAAGTTAAATTGGGTCAACTTGGGTTAAGTGACCAATTTGGCTTGGTTAGGCTCAATTGGTTGTAATTAGATGATCAATGATGATCAACAACTAATTTGGAAGAGGTCAGATGGATTGATTTGGCCAAATTGATGATGTATTAAGTTTTGATTCAATTTGGTCTTTTAGAACAAATTGGGTCAAGTGAACCAATTGGCTTGATTGGGTTCAATTAAGGTCAATTGGATGTTGAGAGATATTCAATGATGTATTTAGAGTTGATTGATTGCTTTACTTGCAATCAATTTGAGTAAGATTGAATATTGACTCATTTTGACCTTTTAGCTGAAATGGATTGACAAGGATCGATTGGACCAATTGATGGATTTGGATGAATTGGGATGGATTGGGTTGCTTAATTGAATATATGGAATGGTCGTAAGACTTGAATTGGTTCCATTTGGATTAAATCAAGTTAGGTTGAATTTTTTCCCTATAATGTTCAAATGGGTCAACTTGGGTTATGGGTTGCTTTGGTTTAATTTAATCCAACAGAAATGTAATCGAGGTTCAACCAAATTCAATTAGAGCTCATGTGAATTCATATGAGTTTAATTTCAATTATACTAGGTTAATTTTTGATTTAGCCCTCTTAATCCCAAGTGGGTTAAATTGGGTCAACTTAACCACTTGGCCAAATTGAATCCTAATGAGTCAAGCTAGGTTTGAAGTCAATTAGACTTGGTCAAGATTTGGTTAATAATCAATTTGTTTAATTTTGGGAATTTGATTTCGTTTAGATTTGTTTTGGGTATAAAGGTCAGACAAAGTTTAGGGTAGACAGGTCCTACTTGACCTAAGTCAATGTCTTACCCTAGGATTGAGCTCTATGAGTCTTCTAAGCTTAGGGTAGGTGTTCACCTAACCACTAGAAGTGTCCTAATCCTAAGAATACCTTAGTGCCTAAATGAATCATATGTCTAAGGAGGGGATGGAAAACCTCACTCTAAAAGTGAGGTCAACACTCATGACCACTTCTAACTGCATATCATTACAAGCATAAACTGTATACCTAAGACCTCTAAAATGAATTATGAGTTAAAATATAAATGATAAAATTTATTGCATTAGTTAGATGCATAACATGCCAAAAAGTGTCTTAGGGATAAAGAGAAAGTTAGATTCAAAGATTCCTTCCTAAATGCAACAGTCCAACCATCTTGCATACATAAGACCGGACTCATGGTTTTCATAATCACTTAGGTGGTTTTAGCTTGCAACTCTTTCGAGTGAGTTATAAGTCTAAAAGTGTGAGGGATAGGTTCATTTTTCTCTAGTAGGAAAAGAATTGATAATTCCCAACAAAAATTACATTTGGTCAAGCCTCTGACTTATGTCATAAGCATTTGTAGACTTAGGATCTAAAGCATTCTATTGAAATAAGTCTTCAACCATTACGTATTTCTTTAGTCTTGTGCTGCTAGAATCCAAGTCCTATATTTCTAATAAATGTTAATTCATAATCTTATTAAATTTGATTTCAAAAATATTAAGCCCAATGGTAGGATAGTTGAAATGATTACTGGGAATCCCAATATCTGTAAGTATTTCCTACTTAATCCTGATTTGACTATAAAAAAACTCTTCCCTTTTAAAGTGTTCCCTATTGAAATTCCAAGTTAAACATTCTTTTAAAACAAGCTTTGAAATCCATAGAAATAAAAGTTTATTTATTTAATTGAGGGTGTTCTTAGGAAGAATTCCCTTCTTCCTATAATGTATTTAACTATAGGGGCTTACCCTTATAGAAAACTACGATCCCAACATAAAATAAATCTTATCCTACTTTTCCATATAGTTTGAAGTAAAAAATCTCTGGAATCCATTATAGGAGTCTTTATTAAATAATTGAATCCTATATAAGATAACATATTTATCTCACGAGATAATTTGTTTATTGTTTAATGATGCTTTCAATTATTTAAATAAGAAATTCCTAAAATCCACATGGTGTCTTAAAATTTTTTTTTTATACAGAGGCACTTTCTAGTGACTCCGTTGGGGAATAATCCCTCTCTTCATCTTTAGAAAGATACTATTATTTCTATTCATCAACAATATACTTGTGTTTTTATATTGTCTTTTATTTCATTGAATACCTCTTCATTTCATCCTTAGTAGAGCATACAACATTCACTAAATGGATTATAAAACTTTTCTATTTGCTAAAATTGAATCTATGAGTTCTGTAATTCTTACATTTTCAAATTAAATAAAATACTACTTTTAAAAACTATAACCATAATCAAAATGGCTAAATTTGTCCTAATGGATCAAAAAAATTTCTTTTGACTACATCATATTAAATAAAGCCTACTATAATTTGTTTAATTTTGTTTGAAAAATAGAAAATGATTGGACAGCTTATTTTCACTACTACATCTGGGATTAGTTTTTTCATTGATAGCAGCAGACTACCTGATGGCTCCGTCATTAAATTTAGAGCTGGCTTTAAGGATTTAAACATCACCGTTAATGAGTGACTCTCGCTCCTATTATTTATTTAGCTGTTACAGATAAAAAGTCTATTCTAGAGTTTTCTAGTGTACCATATAGTACCCTTGCCATTGCTAGGGAAGTTCCTACTAGGGTCACTGAATGGGTCAAAAGAAACTTGAACTACTGGTTGAAAAGACACCTATCCTTTCTCTCTTAGAACTTTTGAGGTAGGGTCTACTTCTGAGCTTTCCCTAATAACTAAGAGTTAGAAAATAAACAAAGAGAGGAGACTTAGAAGACAAGCCTTAAAAGAGATAAAATAAAAGGAGATGTTAGAAATAGAGCAAGCTAGGGTGAGAGAAGGATATACCCTTTAGGATACTTCTTCGCATTGAGAGATAGTAGATTCCATCTTGTTTTTGCAACCCATGGAGAGAAATATGTATCTAGAATTATGAGTTCTCCACCTCATCGCTTTTCTTATGAAAGTAGAAAGAGCTTTAGATTGGTGAATACGAAACCCATTGCAGATTGTAGTAATCTTTCACAAAACCTCTGGGTCCTCTTCTTACACTAAGGAGGAGTTACTTAGGGTCATGAAGGGTCAAATCTTTAGAGAGCTTGAGAGAGAGATTATAGGGAGACCTGTGACTGCCCAAAATAAAGGGAAAGAAAAGTAGTTTTTCTAATAGATGGGGGGCTTATTAACATATGCATGTTGTATTGAATCGATATGATCACTCAAGAAGATGACTAACCTAGCATAATGATGAGTCAGCTAACTTGAGGAGAGATATGGTTATCCCTAGGAAGGAAACTAGAAGGGTTGATGTTACAAAAGCTCCATTAGCCCTTGAGCCAAAGATTCACTCACAATCATTGCTAGAAAGAACACCTGTCAACTCTATAAAGAAAAGCCTTCATCACCATTGCTTAAGCCTCAAACAGAAGGGTTGTCCTCATCTCATACCTCTTGCAAGAGGATAGAGTCACTTCACCAATCTTCTTATAAGAAAGAGATTTCAGATGAGGGACACCATAGTTTGGGAGCCACTCTAGTGATAGAGGTAGTCCCCACTACCTAGAGAAAGCATGAGCGAGTGACATACAAGGTAAAACCTATGGATATAAAAGAAGAATTTGAAGCCATCCTTCACAGCAATGGTATCCCTCTTCCATTGAGAAAAAAAGAAGTGGAAATCATTATAAGAGAGGATGAGGAAAAAGGAAATTTGAGTAAGATTCAAGAATACTTTGACCTAGATCAGGATGACTAATTAGATGATGACCCTAGGCTGTCTATAACACATGCCTTCATGGTTGATACAAGGGCATCTAAAAAAGAACAAAAAGAAACACATGAGAGTTTTGTACTTAATCATACTTAGCTATTAATCCTTCAATTACATAAGAAGAATGATTAGATTCTGAGAATGGAGAAGAAGATGGAGGAGATGATTATCATTATGCAATCACTCCAAAGTCTAGTTCCCACCTCTTCTTAGCCACATTCTTTAGAAAGACCAGAAGAGTCCCATCCCACAAATGAGACTAAGCTTGGTTTAGGAGAGTATTATTAAGAACCTAAACCAACAGATGATATATATCACAAAATCAACTTGACGTCTCTAATGGAACAACAAGTGAAAGAAGCTTTGGCACAATCCCATGGTATGACTCTTATTCCAAAGGGTGGACCTTACCTTAAAAAATATGATTATGTTATTCAAAGGGATTTATGACTCTTTTCAAAGTTTTTCATGGTACTAGCAATCTCAACTAACATTTGGCATAGTTTTAGGCAATTTGTTGTGATGCTAGAAGAAGTGATACCTTATTATTTAGGTAGTTCATTAGTAGTTTGACTGGGGTTTCCTTTGATTGGTATGCAGAGCAACCAAATGGTTCAATGCAAGCGTTCACTAAACTAGAAAACATGTTTGTAAAGTGATTCACTAGAATACAATGCCACATCACTGTAGGTGACCTAGTCATTGAAAAGTAAAAGCCAAGTGAATTTCTTGTAGATTATATCCAAAGATGGAGGAATCTCAGTCTCAATTGTGAGCCTCAAATATAAGAGCAGCATGTTGTAGAAATACTCCTCCAAAATATCCATGGCCCTATTGCCTTCTTATTAAAATTATTTATTATCAAAACTTTAAAAAAAAACTATTAAGTAAAGTCTCTAGCATACAAGAAAAGCTCTTAGGATGTCTTTCCTTAGAGATTAGCCTACTATGGAACCAACAAAACTTAGGAAAGTGCTGCAAAAGAATGGAGGCAATGTCTCTATAGTAAACAAAGGAAAAGCTCCAATTTAGGTTCAAGTAAAACGTCCTTCATCATATACTCCATCATAGTAGCAATTATCACCACCTCCTAAGAAATCTCCCCTAGCCCTTTCAATGAAAGAATGAACCAAGCTTATTCTTTCAAGAGAGAGGTAGTGAGAAAAATCTTTAAAATTTTGAAAAAAAAAACATATTTCAAGCTGCCTGATCCAAAAAAAGCTAGAAGAAGTCAGCAAGGTTAATGACCCAAATTATTGCCCATATAACTAGATGTTAGGTCATACCATTGAAGTGTGCTTTACTTTCAAGGATTGGCTTAAAAGAAATTATAAGAGAGGTTTGGTGATAATTTCTAAGGAATACTTTATCGACCATGGACAAGGGTCTATTAAGGTGATCACAGGTGAATCTTTCACCTCTTTTAGTTCTTCTCCTTCAAATGATTGGGATATAGTTTTATCCAATTCTTCTAAAAAATATTTGATGAAGAAATTTAAACATTCAATGTATGATCAGATGAAGACCTAGAAGAAGATCATCCAGATTGATACACTGAAGTCAGAAACAACTCCTCCTCAACCCCATTTAGTACCACCAGATGTCTAGATGTCTAGAGAGAGTGGTGAGAGAGGGATGTCTATTATATCATAGAGAATTTTGTATGATAATAATGGAAAGACTAGGCCTTACATTTCTATATATTTATGTACTTATTTTTAAAATATGAATAAAAAACCTACCCCTAAAGGCATTTATTATGTTCTTACTATTTTTAATGATCATATTATGAATGAATAAAAATAAGAAGATAAAAAAGAAACTTCTCATACTGATTGTAATGGACTTTATTAATCAAGGTCAGAGCGTGAGAGTTCTATGGATGAATTGGAAGCCATTCCTATAGAAGTAGATCTTTCAGATTCTAATCAGTCATTAGACAAAGACATTAGTGATGAATGACAGGTTGACATGACCACTACATTTGACTTGGGAGATATAACTGAAGTCAATCTTCATAATGGGAAGATCTTACCACAACGCCTACCTCCTCCTAAAGATAAAGGAAAACAAGTTATTGACTAATATCCAGAACCATTAAAGAAAGATTCAATAGCTGAGCCACTTATTCCCAAGGTCGACTACAATGTCTTAACCCATTCGTAAGAAACTTCCTGCTAGACTCAACATTTATGATGCCTTTATTCTATCTAAGGAAATGAGGGAATCATTAGTCCAAGCATTACTTGACCCAAAGATATTCCTAGCTCAACTAGCATCAACTTCCTCAAATGAGGCTTGCTACTTCAAAGAGATCCCTAAGGTTACCTTCTCTGATGAAGATTTACTAGTAGGAACCACAAAACATAAATGGCCATTTTATATATCTATTAAGGTGGAGAACATCAAATCACCAAGAGTTCTTGTTCACCCTGGTGCTCCGGTCAATATCATGAACTCTAAGACTTTGTCATTTTAGAGAATTGATACACAAAGATTAAGTTCAGATAAAATGTTATTAAATAAAATGGTTGAGAAATCTTTAGGTTCAATCACTCTATTGTTGGAAATAGAATGATTGGAAACTAAACTAAAATTCTATATTATTGACTTGGAGACCATGTGGTTCCTTCATCACTCCACTACTGTATTAAATACATAAGAGATAGAGTAAAATACACCATAAAAGTTGATATACAATCATTCTCTATTCATGAAATTGAACTTTATAAAGATGATGCCTATTATATGCCCAAATGGCAAGTATCTGGTTTTATGAAATCAAGCATTATTAAGGCATCCAAGAAAATAAAAGAAGAAATTTAGATGAATAAAAAAGAAGAAAGAAAAAAGAGGGAAAAAAAGAAAAAATAAAAAGAACCTCCATTAATACAAATTGATTTAAAATCTAGCTCTAACGAAGATTCCAATCAAAAGGATGTTTCGATAAAGTTTGAGATTTTATTATAATAAGATACAATGAAAAACAAACACAAACATCAAAGAATGAACCTAGGCTATCTACTTATGAAAATTTGAAAAAGTATGTGGACACTTGGACTTTAACTCCTCTTTCTAAAAATAAAATGTTATAGTTAGAAGTCAAAGTAGCCCCTAACCTTTCAAGGGAAGTTGAAAAGTTGTCAAAAAATCTATTATATGCTCAGATCCTTAAGCTCAAAAGGAAATGTAAAGCTTGAAGATCCATCTTTTAATGAAATAATAGAACTCTTGTTTGGTTGGTATCTTGACTCTCTTAAGAATCCTATAAAGCATGGTTTGATTTCTTATGCATGGCCCAAGGATACAGCTCAACACATGAAAAGCTTATGGAATATTAAAAATAAAAATTTAAAATCCAATGTCGGTGTTGTGTTTGGTACCATTGGACCTTTGGATAATGATGAACACTACTCAATGATAAGCAATCATATGAAATCTGATCAACTTGTTGGGATCCTATTTAATTCTTCAAAATGATTCTATCTTGAAACTTTAGATGATCCAGATGATTGCTTAATCCAAAATGCACCTCAAAATTTGAAGAAGAGATAAAATTCACTATTGATGAATTAAAGCAGATCAACTTAGGAATTGAAGAAGACCCAAGGCTAACTTTTAGTAGTTCATTTTTGGGTCCAAAAGATTTTGAAGAGATGATTAACTTACTTTTTGAATATAAAGATTGCATTGCATGGAATTATGATGAAATGATAGGTTTATCACAAGATGTTGTAGTTCATAAATTAGGAGTTAAAGTTGATGCAACTCCAGTTAAGCAAGCTCCTAGATGCATGCATCTATAAATTGAACAACAAGTGATAACTGAAGTGAAAAAAATTAATTATGGCTGCTTTTGTATGAAAAGAGCAATAACCTTCTTGGTTAGCAAGAATTATCTCGGTGAAGTAAAAGAATGGTAAAATAAGCATTTGCATAGATTTTAGATACTCAAGTAAGGCTTATCCCAAAGATGATTTCCCATGACTGATACCATAACTTATGGTCGATATAGCCTTATTGTATGAAATATTTTCATTCATGGATAGATCATTTGGATATAACCAAATAAAGATGACCCTAGAGGATGAAAATCATGCAGTGATTAGAACCCCTATTGGAATATTCTATTACATGGTCATGCCATTCAACCTCAAAAATACTGGGGCTGCCTATCAAAGAGCAATGACTAGATAATTCAATGATTTGATTCATAATAATGGTGAATGCTATATCAATGATCTAGTCATTAAAAGTAAAGAAAAAGAAAATCATTTATATGATTTACAGATTATTTTTGGACGGTTACACCATTGCAACCAAAAAAATGAATCCCTTAAAGTGTGCTTTTGGAGTAACTTCAAGAAAGTTTTTAGGATTTGTAGTGAGGCACTATTGAATCAAAATTGATTTTAAAAATATAAAAGCTATCATATAAATGTAGTCACCTAGAAGTCTTACACAATTTAGATTATTCCAAGGAAGGCTAGCATATCTAAGAAGATTTATATCAAACCTATCCGGAAGATGTTAGCCCTTTGCAACATTGATGAAGAAGGATTCCAAATTTATTTGGGATGAGAAATGCCAAAGTACATTTGAAAGTTTAAAATAATATTTGATGAATCCTCCTATCTTGGATACTCCAATCCCAAGAAATTCATTAATTTTGTACACTATAATTTTAGATGAATCGCTTAGAGCTTTACTAGCTCAAGTTAATAAAGAAGAAAAAAATTCCCTTTATTATCTAAATTTCACTCTCATTCTAGCAAAAATAAATTATCCACCTATTAAAAAGCATTATTTAGCCTTTATTTTTGCTGCTAAAAAATTAAGGCATTACATGCTTTCACATAAAGTGAATTTAATTTCAAGAGTAAATCATTTGTAATATCTCATGACCCTCTTGAGATTGCTTCGATGCTAGTACATTGGTCAATGATTTTATTGTAATTAGAGATTACATTTATTCCTCTTTGTGTTGTAAAGGGTCAAGTTGTAATTGACTTTTTAGTAGCCCATCTTCTATATAAATATTCACCTTTGAATAATTATCTTCCTGATGAACATATCATGAATTTAAAGGATGAACCTAATGCCACTTAAGAGTTATACTTTGAGGCCACAAAGAAGAATAAAGAATCAAATTCTTTATCCCAAGGAAAGCAGGGATTATATTGATTTTTATAACTCTAGACAAAGGAATGATGTGGTATTCCTATTATTTGTCTGAGCCCTACATGAATAATGAAGTTGAATATGAGGCTCTAATAATTAAGTTAGAATTAGCAATTCTTATGGATATTAAAAATATTAAAATATTTAGGAATTCTCAATTAGCCACTAACTAAGTGGGCAGAATTTATAAGGTTTTGCACTTAAAACTTTTTAGTTATTACCAGTATATAATCAAATTTCTTGAAAAGATTTCTTCTATGACTTTATATAGAATATCACACAAGGATGATTCTATATTAGATGCTTTAGTTAAGCTTGCTAAAGAAATTGTATGTCTGGAAAAAGAATTTATATTTATAGAGGTCCAAAATCAACATATCCACTCTCTCCTATAGATCTAGATTACATGAACAGAAAATAGAAATGCAAAAGAAAGCCACCTTTACTGAAGGTTAAAAAGAATATGATTGGAGACAACCATTCATCAACTATTTATATGAGGGGAGGCTTCCTGAGGATAAGTCATTAGAGAATCGAATTAAGAAACATGCCTTGTTTTATGCATTAGTTAAAAATGTGTTATTTCATAGGTCATTCTATCAAATGTGGCTACATTATTTGGATAAACAAGAAGACCATAAGATTGTGACTGAGGTACATTCTGGATTGTATGGCGCTCACCAATCTAGACCTAAAATGAAATTAAAAATTAAAAGACTAAGATACTATTAGCCTTCAATGTTAAATGAAACTGCATAAAAATTGTATGTCATTGTCATCAATGCCAAATACATAGTGTAGTATTACTTCAACCACCTAGTGTCATAGGGCTTATTAACCCTCTTTCATCAAAAGGGCATCATTTTATATTAGCTGCAACTAATTACTTTTCTAAGTGGGCTAAAGTGGTTCCATTGAAAGAAGATAAGACATCCCATGTACTTAAGTTCTTTAAGAAAAATAACTTATATCATTTTGGCATTCATCACCAAATCATATTCGATAATGGTCCATCATTTAAGTCCACTATTATAAATCACTTTGTGGCTAGACATAACATTGATTGGAGATATTGGACCATCTATTACCCTAAGGAAAATGGATTGGCCAAAGAATTTAATAAAACTCTAGTATGAACTCTAAAAAAGGTACTTTATGAAAATAAGCATTAGTAGCATGAAAAATTAATCGAAGCCTTATGGGCCTATCGGACTACAAATAGGATAGCAACTCAATCTACACCATATGCTTTGGTTTATAGAACTGAAGACATTCTTTCGTTGAAAGTACAATTACCTTCTTTGAGGATAATAATTACATCAGATCATAAATATAAACTCTGACTGGAGGAACTTGGAAATCTTGTAGGAAAATGTCTGAAAGCTCAACAAGACCTTCAACTTCACCAATCGAGTGTGGTTCAAGCTCATGATAAATTGGTTCATTCTAGAACTTTCCAAGTAGGAGACTTGGTCTTGGTTTTAAACGATCAATTTTAGCTCACCACAAGATAGGCTGCAAATTTGAGCCAACATGGGAAAGATCATTCATTGTGGAGAAAGTCTACGAAGGAGTTTCTTATCAATTAATCACTTGTAATGGTGAATGTCCAATGCCACCTATTAATAGATGTTATCCTAAGAAATATTATGTATAAATTGTACTTCAATTTCATAAATGATAATCAATAAAATTATGTTAACCTCTATTTTTGTAATTTATTTAGCCTAAATATTATTTCTTTTAAATTTAAATTTTTATCTATAAATTTTGTGCAATGTCCCTTAGACCTTCATAAATTTTCTTAAACCCTTCTAGGCTCAACTTTTACATTTATATAAGATGGGAGAAAGCCTTTTGTGGCACCCTTCCTACATACCTTTCTATAGGTTTGTAGTAAGCCTTTCATTGCACCACTCCTACTTCTATAGGTTGGGAACAAGCTCATTCGCAGCACCCTTCTTATAAACCTCTTAGGTTTAGAGTAAACCTTTGGGCACCATTCCTACTTTCTATGTTAAAATATACTTCAAGGTTAGGAATAAGTCATTAAAGCCCCTTTCCTATTAGTCAAAACTTGAAGTTTAGGGTTAAGCCATGAAAGGCTTCTTTTTCACATTATATCTATTTCAAGAAGGAATTAAGCCATTGAAGGCCCAATCTTTATAGTTAACCAAATAGGAGTAAGTCCTTTAGTAGGCATCCTTTTAAATGACAAGGATTATGATTAAGTCACTTAGACATCTTTCTTGTTAAATAGATTATCTGGGTTAGGATTAAGTCACCAAACCCCTTTCCTACTAGTCAAAATTTGAGGTTTAAGATTAAGTCATTAAGGCCCTTCTTTCTCATTTTAACTATTCAAGGAGAAATTAAGCCACTGGAGGCCCCTTCTCAGTAGCTAATTATATAGGAGTAAGTCCCTTAACATGCATCTTCTTGACAAAATTAGGATTGGATTAAGTCACTTTGACCCCATTCCATTTCAAGCTATTCAAGTTGGAACTAAGCCATTCAAGTCCCATTCCTATTACCTAAATTCTACTATATTAGGATCTGTGTCCTTATGACCCCTATTCTAGTTCAAAATAAAAGAAATTAATGAATGAAAATAATCTCTAAGGCCTTATTCCTATAGACTACTTAGGTTAGGAACTAAGCCATGTGACCCCTACCTACTAATCAAAATCTTGAGGATATGAAATTAAGTTGTTGAAAGCCCCTTTTTCTTAACCTAGCTATTTAGGTTGGAAAATAGTTTTTAAAGACCCCTTTCTTATAGCTAACTAGATAAGAGTAAGTCCACTAGTGGTATCTTTCTCTAGTTGAAATTCATGTAGTTTGGTTAGAAATAAGTATCGACATCCTTTCCAAATATTATGCATATGTATGAGTAAGTGTCCATAGTGGCATCTTTTCTAAGAAAAGAAAACCTTAAGATTAACTTGTAGATCATTTTTTTAAAAATTGTCTAGTCATTTAGACTACTTTTTTTGCTAGTTTCACTTAGAAAGATATGAATCCTAGTTCCTTCTTTCTTAGTTAGTCATTGAAAATCTATTGTAGCCAAAGTCAAAAAAAGCTCCTTGAAAGACATTTTATATAACTACCATGGTTGTGTTAGGATTAGATTACTCATTACATCTTTTCCTAATAACATCTCCATTCTACTTAGAAATTAGTGAATCTAAGTCTTTAAGAATAGATCATTCTAAATTGAAACAAATTCAAGCATATTTATGCCTATATTTCACAATTAAATTCAAAATTAAATTTTAAATTAAAGCCAAAATTTAAATTCCAAACTTCAAAACCAAATTCAAATTTTGTCAGGCTTATGCTTGTAATCTATATAGGATCTGCTGAATAGTTTGTTAACGCCAATATGTGTGGTGTACTCTAATTAGTCCACTACACATATTAGGTGTCTATTTGTTGACCTCATTTTTGGATGAGGTTTAACTTCAACTTCAATTCTATTTATTAGGATACTTAATCTTAGATTAAGGATTTCCTATTCAAGCACTTAGGATACTACACTTGGTGACCAAGTGTATAAACAAATCAAAACCACCAAAATTAAAAACATATCTCCATACCCTAAGGCATATGCTATCCTAGTGAATCTCTCTGGGTTTCGACATAACCCAATTAAATGAAAATGAACCCAAACTAAACTTGAATTTAAAAGTAAATAAATTAAATAAATATTAATTAAAATCTAAATTCAACTAAGCATAGACCAAGATAATTGAGGTGGTCAACCTAATTAACCTACCTAAGCTTCAAGCCATCTCAAAGAAATTTAGACAAAATCAAAACAAATGGAAATTGAATCAAATAAAAGTCATGAAGTCACTACATGAACATGAATAAACCTAAAACTAAATCAAATAAAGGTAAAAAAATGGTCAACAATTTGACGTAGAGTTGACTTATGTGGGTCCCACCAGGTCGAAGGTCAACCCACCAAAATTTGAGCAAATTAAATCATTCCAAAGGCTCAAAATCATCAAATAAACTTGTCTAAACATTAATCTAAATAAAGATAAATTCAATAAGGTCTTAATTGGGTTAATTAGATCACTTGATCTAAATAGGCCTAAATGGACCCTATTGAACCTAAATTCAAATTAAGTTAAAATTAACTCAAATTAAATATCCAAAATTATTTGGAAATCATCATTAAATATAATTCAGCCATTTATGGGCATTAATTTTATCAATTTGTTCATTTGACCCAATTAAACTCATGTTGACCCATTAAACCCAATTTGGATCAAAGTGGGTTTGTATTCAAATCTAACCTCAAATGAAATGAAATGAAATTCATTGATCAAAATCATCATAAATACTTGGCTAAACACAACTAAAGCTTAAACTTAGATCCAATCCATCAAATGGAACAAAGCAAGTTAAACTAATGGAAACAAATAGTTAAGTAAACTAACTTAAGGTGTTTTGCCTAAACCCAATTTAAATGAGTTTTTTTAACTCATATATCATCTTAAATTTGATTTGGATATATAATTATTCATCCAAATAAATGAATAATAAATATTTGTCATACTTAGCCTAATCCAAATCAAGCTAAACCCAAATGGACCAACTGTGATCATTTGAGCTAAATATAGCTCATACCATATCAAACCCTCATCTGATGTGGATCAATTGGCTTTCAAATTATCTATTCAAAAATCAACATTGACTAAAATTCAAATCAATGGTCAATTAATCAAAAGAAGGATAATCAAAATCACTTAAATCAATTTGGAATTAAATCAAATACAGTCACTAAACCCAAATGAACATTGAGTTAGCCTAACTCAAAGACCACTTTCAAATTGATTAGGACTGATCATACCTCAGTTCAAGTGAGGTGAAGATAGCCCAAAGCCATATGGTTATAGGTGATGTGGAATAATGGGAGAAAGAAAACAAAAATCAAAGCATATGATGCCAAATCCCATTTCCCTCCTCCATGCCTTAGCCAACTCTTCTAAGCTGATAAAGGCTAATCCTAATCAGTTGACTTGGAGCTAGCCTCTAATGATGGCAATCACAATAGGCAAATTGATTCTAAGTTCCCTATAGGGAGCTTTTGATCATATTGGGAAAGAGAGCGAGGAGAGGAGCATTTTCCTATTTAAGCATCCTTACACATTCTTGAGGTAAATAGAAAAAGAAACCCTTTCCCCATACCTCTGCCACCAACAAGCCAAAATTCGACCAAACCTGCCAATGAGCAAGTGGAGCTTAACCTATACAGTTCTTTAAAAGGAGGCAACTCAATTCCTCTCTGCCAGAGGTTCACCACATCCCTGTGAAGGTGTTTGAAGCATCCCCACCACCAAAAGATCATCATCGATGAGGTACACATCAAACCCAACCACCTTTACTTTTGATTTTCATCGTGAAGGAAGTTTGATCTCAAGTGAGATCAAACTATATAGATATATTGAAAATGAAGTATTGATCATTTTACAATCAAAAACATATTAAAATCCCCTTGCATAGATGAATTTTGGCCCTTAAATGTGGATAGTCTGCAATTCTTGCTGGTGAGAATAGTGATAAAATCTATAACATCCATTCCTTCTATTTGGAATAGACAGCTCTGATTTAGCTGCATAATCTGATTTAAATCCCTTACAAAATGGCAGGTTAAATCCTAACCGTCTCATCTTTGATTGAACAACTATAAATAAACTTATGGTCCTCACCACTTTTGAGCTCGATCCATGTAGATCCAACTAATCCAATGGCTCCGCACCAAGTCAGAGTTGCATAAGTGCTGACTGTATAAAGTGGAAAAATTAGCCATTTTGATAATTAAGGAATGCATAAAAATGCATGGAACTTCAAAAATTCATTAAAAATAAAATACTCAACCAAATAATGCAAACAAGGACACTATGGATTCACCTTTGTGAGAGGAATCTATTAAATCCTAAATCTCCAAATTTTATTGGGAATTTCAGGATTAATTTAAGTTTAATTAAAAATAATTAAACCTAAATTAAGCTCAAATTACTAATCCAATCAATTTGAAACTTTGGAGAAATAAAATTAAGGTTACAACACACCATAGATAAATTATTTGGGATTTATTGGTATGTAAACCCAAAGATGTAAAAATTTTAATCCTAATCCCTTTATTTAATGAAGTAAATTAATAATAAAATAAAAAATTGGGAAATTTTATAAAATTAGTTTGAAATATCATAATCCATATTAGTAAATCTTAGGAAAATATAAAACCTCACTAAAACCACATAATCCCCAAAATAACCTAATTAGGTAATTAATTAAATTAATTAATTCAATCAATTGATCTGAACTTTGAAAAATCATAATAAATCAACTAAAATCTATAAAATCTAAATGAACCCTTTATGGATTCATTTTCTAGAGGAGAATCAAGAAAAATTAACATCCTTAATTATTTCCTAATGATTAAGGCTTAATTTAAATTTTATTAAAATAGTTAAAACTTTAATTAGTTCTAAAATATACATCTAATTAAGATGAAATTTAGGAAAAACTTCAATTTGCAAGGAACCTTACTTGTCATAAACTTTCATGCCCAAATAACCTCCAGATCAAAAGTTGTATAATTTCTAATCCCTAGGTCAATTTAAATAAAATTTAAAATAAAAAATTACAAAAATTATGCAAATTTATAAAATCCACTTAAAATATTTTTATTAATATCATAACACTTAAGAAAAGTTTCTTAACCCTCTCAAATTAAGGACTTTAATCATTTATTTGACTAAGAAAGTGTAAAATTAATCAAAACCTAAAACATTAAATTAATAAATTTATAATAAATAAATTAAATTAATTAACCTCAGAACTTTATACCCAAATCAAGAAACTCATTATTATTAAAATTACTACAGGTCCGTCTTAATGTTAATGAATAATGATAATTTCAAATAAAAATAAAAATGAATTATCAAATCAGTTAATTTAAATGACTTAGAAATTTAAAATAGCCTAGATTTAGGTTGGATACCGAAACTTGTTAAACCAAAATACATAAGTTCATAATTTCTCATAAATTATGAAATTAAAACATAATGAACTCCTTAAGTGGTGAAATCAAAACTTCTTAAAGATTAATTGAAACTAATTAAGTTAACTCATCCAAATTCATAAATCTAAACATTAATGAAATGAATAAATGAAATCAATTCAAATAAAATAAACCAAATAATTAAAACACATAAGATCAAATGAACACTTAATCAAATCAAAAGAAACATAAGATTAAATATAAAACTAAGTTATGAAAACAATATAAAACATTCCTAAACATAAAATATAAATGAATCAAATCATTTGAAGGGAAATCAAACAAAAATAAAAATTACATTAAACTTAATCATGCTACCATAAAATTTTAATTAAGATTTAAAAAATATTTTAATTTTTAATTTTGCATAATAAATCAAACTGAAGAAACATTAATCAAAGTAAAAGAAATAAAATAAGAATGAAGTCTTCAAATCTTAATAAGATTATATTATGTAAACTCTAAACCTTAAAAAAAATTAAAACATTAATCAAATCACATTCATCTTAAAATAAACCATTTAAATCAATCTAGATGGAAATCTCATTCTACTAGGATTTGGATGTTAAACAGAATGGGTTCTACCCAAAGTACAATTTATTTTGTTTTCATTATTAAAAATTTAAATTCTATTTTAACATAAAATGAACCTAAAAATAGAAAATAAATCATAAATCATTTAAATCATTTAAATTGAAACCACCCAATAGTAAATTAAATAAATTTTGAAGATGAACCACATTCAAATTAAAATAAGGCCTAGTGTAGTCATACCATGCAAGCCCCTCCTTCACACACTAAACTATTAGGCCACCGACCCTAGAATTAGGCTAGGCTAATGATCTCTTATGTTATTGTGTGTTTTTTTTTTTTTTTTTTTTTTTTTATTATTTGCCCACTATATTTTTTCTTTCTAGATTAATGTCGTTTACTTGCAAGTGCTACTTAAGTCCCTAAGCATAGCCTAATAGGACAAGTGGGCTTAATAAACATCAGCACTAAACCCATATGTTTGCATTATAACTGCTAGTATGATGTGTGTATTTCCTGACATTTGGTTTCTAGAGATTAGTAATTTCTTTTGAAATTCTAAAATCTAATTTGAGCTTAGAATTAAGATAGGATCTATGGGGTCTAGGAATAGCATGAGCTAACTTTATCAGTTGGTGATCCCCTGTGAAGCCCATGGAGGTCCTTAAAGAAGGTGATGATCTTAGAGGATGAACCATATAGATCAAAACTTTTAGTTCAAAGTTGGGTTGTATAAGGGCGGAGCTCGGCTGCCCATTTTTCCCTTTCTTTCAGGTTGTATAGTGGTACTCCACCGCACTTGCCTGTTTTATTAATTCAAATTAGCTTGATTTAATTTTGGGTGTGCAATAAAAAAGACATTTTTTTATAAGTTTTTTTGTGTTGTGATCTGTGATGAAATGCCTAGAACATTAGGCTCTTAGGAAAACTAAATTTTCTATCTCACCTAAATTAAATAGCTTAAACATAAAAATAAAAAACCATAACCTCATAATTTCCCTAGGAATAACTTAAAATCATCTAAAAATAATTAGCTTTTGTGAACCATAAGAGCACATTATGCGTTCTCCTTCAATTGAGCTTCACCCATTGGACATAAGAGGGTGTCTGACCTTTGAGGATGACCACCATTCTTGGAGGAAGTGTGCCTTCTCTTTCTCATTTGTCCCATGACCACTTCTAATTGCATATCATTGCAAGCATAAATTGTATACCTAAGACCACGAAAATGAATTATGAGTAAAAATATTAAAGATGAAATTTATTGCATTAGTTAGGTGCATAACATGTCAAATATTATTTTACGGATAGGGTGTTAGTTAGATTATTTGCTTCCTTCCTAAATGAAACATCCCAAACATCTAGCAAACATAAGACTAAACTCATGGTTTTCAAAATTGCTTAGGTGGTGTTGGCTGAAATCCTTCTAGGTGAGTTATAAGTCCAAAAGAGTCAGGGATAGGTTCATTTTTCTCTACTAAGAAAAGAATCAATAATTCTAAAAAAAATTACATTAAGTCAAGCCTCTGACTTATGTCAAAAGCATTTGTATACTTAGAGTCTAAAGCATCCTACTGGAATAAGTCTTCAACCACTAAGTATTAGGTATTTCTACAGTCTTGTGTGCTCAAATCCAAGTCCAAGATTTTTTAATAAAATGTTAATTCATAATCTTATTAAATTTGATCTCTAAAATATAAAGCCCAATGGTAGGATAATTAAAATGCTTACTAGGTATCCCAGCAACTATAAGTATTTCCTACTTAATCTCGATTGGACTCTGAAAAGAACTCTCCCTCTTTGAAGCATTCCCTATTTAAATTCAAAATTAAACATTCTTTTAAGATAAGCTTTGAAATCCATAAAAATAAAAGTCTATTTTTTAGTCAAGAGTGTTCTTAGGAAGAATTCCCTTCTTCCTAGGATATAATTACCTATAGGGTCTTTCCCTTATAAAAAAGTATGAACCTAGCATAAAATAAATCTTATCCTATTTTTTTCATGTAGTTAAAGAAATTAATCTCTGGAATATCAAAGGCCCATTAGCCTTAGGAGTTCTCCTTAAGTAATTGAATCCATTATAGGATAATATGTTTATCTCTCATGATAACATATTTTTTTTCTTAATGATGTATTCAATTATCTAAATAAGAAATTGCTAAATTCTATGTTGTGTCTTACAATTTTTTTTATACAAGCTCCCCAAGTGTTCCTTCAATCAAATATTGCATTACTTGATGTTAGCATTATTGGGCCAAGATAGCACACCATGTACTATGATCTCTCACTCAAGTGTTTTGCATCTCATTGAATGGAACCTTTTCCTTTGGATAAAAAATAGTGCATCGATTGTTCTGAGTTTTCAAGCAACTCCTTGAGTGTTTTATTTATACTCGTCAAGAATATTTAACATCAAGAAATAAATTTTGGCCTCATTAGATGAATTTTGGAAGAACATGAGGATAGTAGATACAACAACAAAAACATTGATTTCCTTAAGAGTAAAATTTTTGAGGTATTTGCATTCCAAGTACATGGTATGTCTTTCCCTTTATGGGTTTGAAGTTGGTAAACACCAATATATGGATAATGTTAGGACATGGGAGCCACTACATCATGCCACTAACTACTTTTGAAAAAAAATTTCTTTCATGTGGTGATTATAGTATATTTTCATTCACCTTTTTATTTTTATTTGTTCTTAATGAAGCCTCATTCATGAATTCTTTGAGCATGTCAAGTGTGTCATACATGGCTTTAGAGATTGCCTTTTCTAACTTGCCACTATTTTCTCCCAATCTTGTAGTTGCTAAGACCCTTTGGTTGTGGTGCTCATACTTGACTAGCAACATGACCTTTGTCCAATATGATAACGAGAAGGGTGTATGCTAAGTGTTAGTAGTAGGAGTCATCCTAATGGCCCAAAGCATGATGGGTAGTGCATCAACCCACTTAGCCTTTAGCACCTTCTACTTTCTTTTCAATAGATTAAGGAACTTTTTATTCACTGCTTCAATTTTGTTGTTGCTCTAAAGATGATGTACTGAAGTAAACTCTAACTTTATCTCTTAAGACTCATAGAAGTCTCTTAAGCCCCGATCGGAGAATTATGACCCATTATTTGTGATGGTAGCTATAGGCAGTCCATACCTGGAAATGATGTCAGTCCAAATAAAATTTTTAACTACATAAGCAGTTACTTTGGTAAATGGCTTTGCTTTAATCCACTTACTGAAATAGTCAATCATGATTTGGATGAATCTTCTTTATTCATTGGCTATTGGTAAGGGATCGATTAAGTTCATCCCCAAATGGAGAAAGGCCAAAAACTTATAAGTTGTAAAAGCTACAACAGTTGTTCAAGAGGGCAAATTCTGGCATTGGTTTCAAATTCTTGCAAATGTGGACCAAAAATATCTTCGCCTCAAAATTCTATGGGCTTGTGTGCTTCCTCTTAAGTGGCTACCACACTCACCATAGTATATCTCTTCTAGTACTTTTCATTACTCTATTTCACATACACATATCATGTTGAGTGAAGTCACTGATCTCCTAAATAACTTGCCTCCAATCAGTATGTAATGGGCAACCTTTATTTTGAATCTCCTTATATCTTTTATGGTTTTCTTTATCTCTCCAGTATGCTAGTATTTTTTGATAAGATCAATCCAAGTTGGTGAGTGCTCAGTACTTATTTACATTAATTCATCATCTTCAATATAAGTTGAGTGATCTGAATGGAGGATTGTCCTTTGAGCCCACTCCCGCATAATAAATGAATGAGCTATTTTTTGCTTTCTATATATATGCCAAAATTTTGAAGTACTATAGTCACCTAATCTTTATTTTATCTTTAAGTACATATTTTTGCAAGAGCTCATCTTTAACTTTGCATTTCCCACTGACTTGTATAATTACTAGATGTGAGTCTAAATAAGCCATAATGGGTATGCCCCCCTTGGGGAAATCTGAGTTTGATGAGTAAAACCTCATACTCTGATTGATTATTCATCAATTTAATGCTAAACTTTACCTATTATGCTATAGTGATTCATTTTGGGCTTTTTAGTATTATACATGCCCTCACATCTTGTACAATAGATGACCCATCCATATATAGCTACCACAATGGCTCTTGATTGACTGGGACTTCAGGTGAGTTGAAAAAATCAATCAAGAAGTTTGCGAGTGCCCGAGCTTTAATCATCATTTAAGATAAGTAGGATATATCAAATTCACTCAGTTCTACTAACCATTTCAACAACCTCCTAAAATGGTTAGGTTTAGTGAGTATAGATTTGAGTGTAATATCGGAGATGACTTGAATTAAGTGTGCTTGAAAATATTATATTGCTAGAGTCATTACATCAAAATAATGAGAGCAAGTGTGAGTTATTCCATAATTGTGTAGATTAGCTCAGCTCCTCTCTTAAATTTTCTAATGTAATAAATAGGTCATTACTTCCTACCTTCTTCCCTTATAAGAATGAAACTGACAAAATCTTCTCTAACTCTAAGATACAGTAATAAGGTTTCCCCTTCTTTTGGGATTATAATAGAGGCAGTGAGGCAATTATAGAAAGCCTTCTTGCACTCCAGATTTCACTCAAACTCCTTATTTTATCTAAGAACTTTGAAGAATGGCAAACAGTGTAACTTTAGAAATAAATTGATTTAATCTGGAGACTTGTCATATGAGTCATTGTACCTCTTTTGCTATTCTTCATGAAGGCATCTCGGTTATGAATTTCACTTTATCTAGATTAATCTTTATCCCTTTAATTGTAATGAAAAATACATAAACTTTTTCTGGCCAGGTGCCAAAAGTGCACATCATGGGGTTTAAGTGTATGCTATATTTTTTTTATGGTAACGAAAGTTTTCTTGAGGTCTTTAATATATTACATGGGTGACTTGCCTCTGACTAGTAAATGATTAGCATAGACTTCCACATTTATTTCTTTTTGTTCCTTAAACACTCGGTCTACCATCATTTGGTAAGTTACCCCCACATTTTTTTTATCTCAAAGGGCATTACTCTATAGTAATAGAGTCCTTCCCCTATTTTAAATGAGTTTTTTTCTAATTTGGTCAAATACATCGGTATCTAGTGACACATAGAGGATGTGTCAAGAAAACTCATCAAAGAGTAACCCATTGTAGAGCCAATGAGTGTATCTATTCAAAAGGGGTATCAATTCTTTAGACACACTAAATTCACATTGGTGAAATTGATGCACAATCTCCACTTCTCATTGGAAATTTCACCATGATCATATTTGGTGCCCATTTAGGGTATTGGACTTCTCTGATGAAGTCGGCTTCTAGAAACTTAGCAACTTCTTCTATGATAGGTCTAGAGAGTAACATCATAGTATTCCTTATTTTTTTGCTTTATGTGTTGACTATCCTTATGAACATTAAGATGATGACAAGTGACATTAATGTCAATGCTTGACATCTTTGTCATGGTCTAAGTGAACACATCAATGCATTATTAGAGGAGATGAGAGCTTCCTTGTGTTTGGTGTTGAAAGTTGAGCTGATCCTAAAGACTCACTCGTGATTGAGAGAGGTCCACACTTAATGTATCTTTATAAGGACTTCAATTCTAGTACATGCAATATCCAATTGCAAAACTTTATTCTCTTTAACAGACTTACTAGCTGCTCTAAGATATCAAGTTCTAGATGGATTTAGAGTACCTTTGATTGTGATTTCTTCTCCACCTATGGGGAACTTGATAAATACATGGTAAGTGGACATTACTACCTTGAATTCCTTAATTACTGGTTGGCCAAAAATAATATTATAAGTAGCTGGTGCTACCTCTATGACAAAGTTGTCCATCGCCATGTATTGCTTCTCATTGTCACCTAAGTTACAAAGAGAGTGATTATTCCTTTAGTCTCTCTCCTTTCTCTTAAGAATCCAAATAATAGTCCTTCTCTGGGAAAGTTTGGAACTAGTTAAGCTCAATTTATCAAAAATAGATCTATATATAATATAGATTGAGCTTTCCTTGTCGATCAATATACTTCTAATTTGGTAATTGGCGATCATCATGTCATTGTAGGGGTTTCCCATGGAGGGTCTATCTCTTTCTAAGAAATTCATAAGGACTATGAAGGTGTGTGATGCACACGCCATGGTTGCCAAGTTGACATCTCCAAACTATAGTTGTTTGAGACCCGCCCATCATGAAGACTCTCCATCTTCCCCCAAAGATGATGGGTACTACTCCAGTGATGTGGATGGCATGTGCTGGGGTGGGTTCATTACTCATTTCGATGACTTTTTTGTCCTTTCTTTTGGTAAACTCATTGAACTTCCCAGCCTTTATCAATTCTTCAACTAAGGTTCTTAATTGCAATATTACTCCATGTCATGCCTATGGTCTTTGTGATAAATGTTCAATATCTAGAGCAATCGCGAACACCATTAGCCCTTATTGGTGGAGCTCTTTTAAAGAAATTTTTATTTTAGATGGCTTCTATCAATTCAACCATCAATACCCTTAATGGAGTTGTTACAATGGTCCACAAGTACTGGCTTCCTTGGCAATAAGTTGTAGGATCCTGAAGTCTCATGTAGGTGTGAATGTTTTTGACCACCTTCTCTTGCTTAGTCTCCGTGCTTGAAATGTCTATAGGTGATAATTCCAAATGTGGTCTCTTTAACAAGTCTTTGGTTGCCAATGGAGTCACTTAAGCAACTTCGTTATACTCATCGATGTTTATATGATTGTTTGCCATCTCAGTGAGTGTTTTTGGCTATTGGAAGTCAATGGCATACCTAAATGGCCCTTCTTTCAACACTCGAGCAAGTGCAACCTATACCACTGTGGGTTTCAAATATTTAACTTTTAGCATCTCACACTAAAAGCAAGTGAAAAATCTCCTCAAGGACTCACCATGCTATTGCATCATCTGAAGGAAAGCCAATGAACTCTTTAATGGCTTCTAAGCACTGATGAAACATCTTCTTGAAGTCAAAGAATTTAGTGGGAAGCATGAGAACCACCTCAGGGATGATTCTTTGAAAGTGGTAAAGAAAAGGTGACATTTATTCGCATCATCCAAGTCCAATAATGTGTAGTTGATTTAAAATAGCTAATGTGGTATGTTGAGTCTATCTAACCTTGGTATGAATTGATGTAAAATTTTGATCCTATATAAAGGGCAAGCTTGAGCGATCTCAAGGGAGAAAGCATTGGTAAGAGTCACCCACTCTCTAGGTGTGACTTCCTTTTGTTCGAGTGATAATATTCATCATCCAGCTGGGACTTCTAGATAGTTCTCTTCTTACTCAATGAGTTTGATGCATTCACCAATTCTAATGATCTTTCATGCACTATTGCCCTAAGCTTAAGATTTTCTCTCTCCATGGCTGCCTAAACTACATGATTGATTCTATCCTTCATGTCCTTTAAGTTATACTGAGTGGTGAATTATTGGGTATTTGGCTTCAATTCTACTAGGTGATTATGGGTTGAATGTTCTACTTCACATTGTATTTGACACCTAATTCATGGCTTCAACCATACTCACCACACCTAAAGGATGTTAGATCCAAATCTATCTGTGGACTGAAGTAGAACCTCAGGAGACACCTAGGGAGCAAGGTTAGTAAAGAGAGGGATAGCGGGTAATGAAGAGAATGTAAGAAGAAGGCCCGATTTTATTATCTTTTAAGTATTATTAGTATAATGTGAGAAAATGTCCTTATTTTAGAGAGAGAGGTAAAGCTGAAAAGAGAGAGTCTAATGAACTAAACCAAACCCCTAAGGGCTCCCCTTATGGATAATACCAATACAAATAAAGCTATTCGAGTACAAAAATAGAGACTTTCCTTGACCTGAGGCTAGTGTTCAATAGCGAGTGATGATCCCTCGTGGTGAGTGACTTACAACTTGGTTAGGTACAGTTGTTCTCCCTACTTTAGGATACCAAACTTGAGCATTTTTGGGTTGGCCATTCTTTCTTGAATACTCATCTTTTATGGTCAAGTATTTATCAACATGGTCATCACCCTTATCTCTTCTTTTAACTTTCTTCATGTGCTCATAATGCGTGCGGCAAGTTTTTATTATTTAGACAACTTACTTATTCTGGGTACACTTAAATTATGCATTTGTATGACATTACCACAATCATTTCTTTTATAGATATAGAATGATATGTGAAGTTATAATAGAAACTCTACTAAAGAAAGATCAATGGAATATACTTTGATGATGGAGTGTGGATTGGTGCACCAAATGCTTCCAAGCCTAAAGGAAGGCCAAAAAAAAAAAGAATTAAAATTTGTTTGCAAGGTGCAATAACAAAACAAAAAAGTTCATAGATGCATGTTTGCATCAAAAAATTAATTAAAATAATTTTTGACGAAGAGCCACGGTGTTGTGATCTTCACATCGAGGCACTACTACAATTCTTCTAGAAAGATAACTGCTAGTCTATTTGGCAACTCGATGGCATGGCATCACGAGGCGCTGCCATGACAACACTAAGGCATTGTGATGATGATATGCATTTTTAAAGAAGTAAGAAAAATTGATGTCCCTACCCTAATGGTTACAACCACCAAGGGAGTGAAGGGTGATAGTAATGAGGTGGAAAGGATCACCCCATTAGTGAAAAAATCCTATAAAAAAGAGGGATTTTCCCCATAGGCTTCTTCTTTTTCTTCTTCCTCTTACTCTTTATTCCTCACTGCTCTCATATTGGAGCTATAAGGGTCCTTCCAATGGCGGATGACCGATGGTTGTTCGAGGAAGCTTTCCTCCTACACAAGTTCAAAGCCAAGTACATCACTACAAACTCCAGGTGAAATTTTGGAAATGTAAGTTTTATACGGATGTCTTTGGTAAAAATAATATTTTACAAGATTTTCACCATAGATCTTAGATCCAATGGCAAATCAAATGGTGTATCTCCATTGATCTTCAAGGTAGAGTAAAATAAATGCCTCCATATCCCTAAAATCATAGAATTTAGAAAGAACCTCTATGATTGAACTTAGTTCTGGCGTGAGAAGAAAAAGAAATCTCCCTCTGTTGATCTTAGATCTAAAACAAGAGAGAATTACACTAAAAACACAAGAACCTAGTATTGCTAAAGTGTTACTCTATTAAAATTTTCATAAAAATTGCTAGAATACTTAAGAATTTTGATTCAATATGTGTATTTCCATTTCACGGTGTCATAACACTAAGCTTTAGAGCTGAGGCGCTAAGCTCTCAGGAATGAAGTCCTTGGCGATCTGCTTGATAATGCTAAGATGATAGATACTTATCACTAATGCATTATGCTTTCGGGTTTCATCAATTTAATATAGTATTGTAGTGTCATTACCACAGCGCTAAGGCATCATCTCTAGAAATATGTTCTACCGTTGAACTTAGTTTCGGTGTGAAATGAAATCTTCCCTCTGTTGATCTTAGAACTAGAACAAGGGAGAAGAGTGCTAATACACTAAAAAAAACCTAACTCGCACTTTAAAGTGCCTATACGATAGTCAGTTATCCTGAACCAACATTTGTCAGTGTTGTGGCACTAAACCATCAACACCTAGGCACAGTTCAAACAGTCAACATGACCTATATTTGTAATGCCATGATGTTAACCATGTATCCCCTAGTCATAGTTCAAATAGTCAACATGACCTATAATTGTAATATCACGATGCTAACCATGCAATGCCATATTTTCAGCACCGAGGTGCATAACATAAAATAAGTTTAAATTACTTACATGGGCCCTGACACAATAACAATTGCCTAAGTCTATTGCTTGAGGATACTTCGGGGGTTAATATAAAAAAATGATGAATCTAAATCACCCTTATGTACCCTAACATATAAATAAAAATCCAAATTAAATGTCTAAGGATCCTACAGGGGCTAAAATTCTCATTTGGGTCTCATGATTGGGTCCGGATTACCAAAATCTAATCTTTCTCTGATGATAGTTGTGTTGATTAAATATTCAATCAGAGAGAATATTTTAAAAATTGAATGAAGTCTATCATTCAAAATAACTTAAAGTTAATAATCATCCACCCATCCATAATCATTTATCAATGATGATAAGCTAAGAAAACCTTTGCTCATAAAAGAGCCAATGTCAAATTAAATATATCATTATGTTCATACTCAAATAATCTTATGCCAATAAGGACATGACCTGTGTCCTTTGTCTGTGTAATTTTGTCACAAAATTGTACCACATGAAATGCGGATATAACTAGAACCTTCTAATCGGGTGGCTTGGCATCCATATAGCTCCACTATATTTCATCACAATGACAGACTGTATGTTCCCTAATGGATTTGCTCCTTGATCCATGAAATATAAAATATATTTAATAAATAAAAGCCTTCTATTAACAAAGGTTGATTTAAATTTATCACCTTAGACAAATGTCACTCTAGTCTTACAAGAACACTTGGACGATGCAACCCATAGCTATTGATAAGGATTCTTCAATCAAGAAGAACTATTTACTTTGGCTAAGTAGATTAGAGGCCATGACAATCTGGGATGATGGAACCATGGGATCTTGATCGAGTGTGTCATCATTATACCCCCCCCCCCCCCCAACCCACCCACCTAATATATACTTTAAGTTAAATGACAATCATTTATGCCATAACACAGCACCACTAGACACCAATTGATATCAGATAAGATATGTTTATTCTCCAACCTTAATCGAGAGTGATCTCCTACTATGGTAAGAGAGGTAATTAACTAGATGGTGGAGAGCATCCTAAAAGATGTTTTTATTCTAAGTGATCAAATTTCTAGTGACTCCGTTGGAAATCACTACTCTCACCATCTCTAATTGGAGTAGATTAAAATATGGTGTTGTCATAGATTTAAATAAAGTGTTATATTTTTTTTCATCTTAAGATCTACAACTAGGTTTGTCAAATGGAAAACATCAAGAATATAATGACTGTCAAGCTCAGTGAGGTATCCACGATGAGATTCCCTCAAGCCATAATCAATGCTAATATTATCAAAGATATTCTCTAGTTTGGAATACTTTCTGAGGTTGTCAAGTTTTTATCTACTGGACCTATCTCTAAACCACTCATCAAGTTCGCTATAATGCCAAAATAATTGATAAGGGAAAGAGGCTGAACGTAATTTTTTTGAATGACCCAACCCTAAAGCTCTAACCTCCAAGAAAGGTTATGTCTTTGAAAGGCTATCAAAGGCAATGTCAATTACCTCTACTAAGGAGAAGGTTGATATTAAGCCTAAATTAAAATCCATCATAGTCAATTCACTTAGCAAGGGAGAATGCCACCTTTACTCCAGGTAATCACAACCATTAAGCTTCTTCCTATGACACTAAAATTTCCAAAAGGGCTCGAAGAAAATATAATTCTGTTCGCAGAGCCATTGGACTACCTATTCATGTTGAATAACAACATAACCCACTGGTGGAGGCAAATAAACCCACCAACAATAACTTGGATTTGCTTTTATGGATCAAAAGAAATAGCTTAAGAAGAGCTATAAAGAAATCATTTTGGGATAGACATACACATCTCATTCCACAAGATGAACCACAAAAGGAGAAAATTGTCTCCTCCAAAATCTACAAGGTTCTGAAGGATATCAAAATAGAAACCTTCAGAGAAGAATAAAGAAATTAATGAGCAGGGTTGCTAAAAAAACAAATGCCTACCTTACAATAAGTGAGAATATTCAAAAATATTGTGCCTATTTGCATCAAGATTTAAAGTTTACGAGCACTATAGTCATTGAGCACCAACATCAAGCCTTTAAAAATAAAGACACTAAGTGGCTAGTTGTTGGAAGGCCCAAGAACCCCCTACAAAAAAATAGGTTATCATTCATTAGGTGAACACCAGGGTGTAGCATCTAGGATGCATTCTGAGAGATCCACCACTACAAAGTCTTGATCAATTTTTGTATGAAAAGAATCTTAAATCATCAACAATGAAGCAATTCAGTAAAAGCCAACTCCAGCAGGTGATAACCAAATAGACTCTCCTATCATCAACTAGAAATGTCGGTCCAAAAAGAGCCTGGCAATGGATGATGACATGGATGACCAACTTTTCTGAGAAAATGAAGATCTCCCAGCCAATGAAGAAAAGCAAAATTTTGATATCCAAAATAATGAAAATATTCATCACATGGACATAGATCGAAGTTATTTGTATGATTGACATGTGTCTGTGAAACAAATGTGTGGTACTCAAATAGTAGAATGAAGAAGAGCAACAAAGGAACCCAAGCCATCAAGAGCCTAGAAGTAAACCTCATGTAGAAGTGGAAGTGACTGAAGACTTAATCGATATTGTAACAAGGTTACAATAGCAAATGGGTTCCCAACTTTAAAGGAGAGATCATAAAATTAGTCAACTCAGCAATTGACTCAATGAGATGAGTGGGCTGATTAAAGAGCTATTTGGTTAGTTCAACCTCATAGAGCTACAACACAGCAAATACCTCCAAGATATTCTTCATAAATGAATAATCCAATAGTTGAAATGAGAGGCAAATAAAATACTTTACCTAATCTACCAACAACTACAACATAAAGGAAGGAACCTCCAAGAGAAGCTATAGTGAACACTTATCAAAAAGCTAATGTTATCATTAAATCCCAAATGGAAGATCTCATCAACTAAAAGTTCAAGGCAGTGATAGCTTCAAAAATTATTGAATAATTAATTAGAAAAGGTCGATTGCATCCAGTTGAATACAACCAACTACAGACCTCTAAATACATTGTGCTGAAGTTTAATACCTTTTTAGGAATGAAAAACTTATCGTAACACTTGGCTCAATTTAAAGCATTGTATGGAAATACTGGAGGAAATTATGTCGTACTACTATGATAATTTGTTAGCAGCCTTACACACACAATTTTTGAATTGTATGCTGAGTTACCTAATGACTCAATAAAAACCTTGGCCGAGCTATAAACACTTTTTATCAATAGATTTATAAGAGCAACAAAGAAAGTAGCAATTACGGATCTCGTCTTAGTAAAGAGAAGAAAAGACAAGAGTGTTCTGAAGTATATTACTAGATGGGGAATCTAAGCATGAGATATGACCAACAACTCATAGAAAAGCATACAGTAGAACTCCTCATAAAGAATATCAATGATCAAATGGCCCTATATCTAGCTATGGATACCATTAACACATTTCAAGAATTATTGGATCGTGTAGCCAAGTTCAAAAGATTTTCGAAATAAAAAGAGCTTAATATCAATTATAACAACAACAACCCCTTTGGAAAACTGATACAGCGAAAGTCTAGCAACTCAAAAAGAAATGATGTGACTACAGCATTCACATTCACAGTGGACAAGAAGGAAAATGGAGGTGTGACAACCTCACGACCAACGACATCCTCTCGGCCAATAGTAAAGCTGGCATAGAAAAGAAAAAGGGCTTACCCTCCAAGAGAAAATGAATAAATACTACTCATTCGAAAGAAATACTAGTAAAATTTTTAAGCATGCCCTAAAGCTAGGGTTACAATTTCCAAAGCCACGACGGCCAGACCAAGTGGACAAAGTTGATGATCCCAACTAATGTCCATTTCACAGGCTCACAAGCCACCCAATTGAAGATTGTTTCATTTTTAAAGATTGGGTAAAAAAAAAGAGTAATCAAAATGGATAACTCACCTTATCAGACACTATACTGATACATCCTTAAAAAATGCAAGAGTTGTTACAACACACCCATTCTAGCATGAAAAAAGTGAAAGTGTTGAGCGAGCTAGAACTCAGAACATAAAGAAAGATAAGAGCAAGGCCCACCAAACACAAGAAAAAGAGAAAGGTGGTTGGGAGGCCTTCATCTCATAGAAGACTAAAAGAATGACCAATATTCTTTTAATAATAGAAAGTATTCAATGGAAGAATTCTTTAGAGCCTAAACACAATCCAATAATTCTCTTCCTCAATAGGGGTAATTTTTTATATAATATAAAGAAATAGGCAAAAATCAATCAGCCTTCTTCATAGAAGCCCTATAAATCAAGGATGAAAAGGAGGACTCGAAAGCTAAAGTTTGAAACTCAAAAGATGATTAACTCTTTCGAGGAATAGGAACAACCTCCTCAAAGGCCAATTAAGCTAGAAGATTACATGGCCCATTTAAATCTTGACATGGAAGAACTTGAAAAATAAATTTTGAAACAAACATGTCATGTCATAAATGTGATTGTGACTTAAACTGACTATGAGGAAGAATCATTCTTTCCTAAAGAAAAACCAATAAAGTGAAGACTCAAGTAGAGCTCAAAGAAACTACATCCTAAATTAGGCAGTAGCTCAGAAAATCCTCAAAGCTCTGAGAATTCTAGAGGGCATAGGATTAAAGACTTCTTCTAATAAAGAAGATAAAATAGATGAAGTGACCCAAGTCTAATTAAAAAGCAGAAAATGAATCTCACCACCTCTATAATGGAAAGTTAGTGATAAAGGCAAAGAAATTCAAATAAATAAAAATGTCTTACCCCCATCACCGACTAAACCTCAAAGAGTCTACCAAAATAGGAGTAGAGTAAAATGTTAAAATCCATTTATGCAAGCTCCTTGATTTACAAAGTATCTATGATGCTCTTACGTTGTCCAAAGATATGCATGAGACATTAATCAAAGCCTTGCAAAACCCAGAACAATATGAAGCATTTTTCGCTAAAGAAAAAAAAAAGAAAGAGGACCTAAACTCTAAAAATACAACAACCATCACATTCAATAAGAAGGGCCTACTATTTGGGATGACCGAACATAGTCGACCCCTTTATATTACATCTGAAAGCAACATTGTTCGAATAAAAAGGATATTGATTGATCAAGGAGCTTTAGTTAATCTTATAACAGTTAAAACACTGCGAGCACTAGCTTTAGATGCTCACTACTTGGATAAAAGTATAGAATTCTTATAAGGATTTAATGAATAAGGATAACAAACATTAGGATCTCTTGTTCTACCCATACGCTTCGAGAAATTATACACATAATCTAAATTCCATGTGATCAAGGCCCAAGTTGCTTACAAAACACTCCTTGATTAGTCATGGATTCATGAATATGGCACTATGCCTTTAACTCTTCATCAATGTATGAAGTATATTCAAAATGTTGAAGAGCATCAAATTGATGGTGACATGAATTCATTCTTGAAACATGACATTAAGATCAATAAAAACATCAAGTACCTAATGCCTAAGAACATAAAGGAAGTCAAAACTCAAAAATAAGTGGCTCTACCTATCAAGCTAATTCTAAAAGGCGATAATTCAATGGATAAAAGTACTAATGAATTAAAGTAGCCTTAAGGTAATTCCCCACCTTAACAGTAATATTAAGGATGATGAATGTGAATTAGTACTTTATTAACCCAAGAAAGCCTCAGGTAATAAAAGAACATAAGAAGCTAGGACTAGTAAGATGATAAAGCAATTAGAGAAAACTCATGTTTCTTTAATAAGGTACCTGAATCCCAAATCTCCAATAATACTATGAAAATAACTACAATGTCAAAGGCACACATAAAAACCTTAACAACTTCAAGAAATGAGAAAATAAAATAACTGAAAACTTTCTATGTCCCTCCTAAAAGAGGTCAAAATGAACATTGGATTCTCTTTTACAAAACAGAAGAAGGAACCTCAAATCCTACACAAATATTGTTAGAATAAGAAGATATTTCAATAATAATTTCTCAATACTTCTCATAAGCTCTAAAGAAACTAGTTAAAAATAACATTCAACCTATACAGTCAAGCATCTAAGCTCAGTTGTTTAAGAGGCTTTAGCAAGGGGATAATACCTAAAATCCCATAAGATATGAAAAGCTCACCACATGGGAATTAGGACATATTACCTCAGTATCTCCTCCAATTAGTTCATGTTATACCATAGCAGATAAAGAAAAAGCCACAATGGAAATTATAAAGGAATGGAAGAATGTTTTAAATGAGAATATACTTGAAAAAGAATTAATCATTGATCTCAAAAAGGCCCCAAATGAATTTGAGGAAGGCAATCAAGCCACCATTGATGAACTTCAAAAAATTAATCTGGGTACTGAAGAAGAACATAAGCTGACCTTTGTTAGTGCTAAACCCACATCAAAAAGGTTGGAGAAATTAAAAACACTACTCTATGAATATAAAAATTATTTAACAAAAAATTACAATGAAATTTCAAGCCTATCACTAGATGTGGCCATACATAAACTTGTCATTAAACTTGATGCATAGCTATAAAGCAAGCACCATGATGAATATGATTACAAATCGAAGAGAAAATGATCACTAAAACCAAAAAAAAACATCATCAAAGTAAGATTTATCTGGGAAGAAAATATGCTGACTGGATTACCAATATTATTCTAGTAAGGAAAAAAGAAAAAATTAACTGTGTTTGTATCAATTTCAAAGACTTAAACAAAGTATCCTGAAAAGATAACTTCATATTTTCTAATGAAGAACTCATGATAGATAATACGTCAAACTATGACATGTTCTCATTTATAGATGGTTCATCAGGTTATAATCATATTAAAATGGCTCCAAAAGATTAAAAGCATACTTCCTTTCACACACCAATCAGCATATATTATTGTAAAGTGATGTCATTTGACTTGAAAAATATTAGTGCTACATACCAAAGGGCAATGACATGCATCTTCGATGACCTCATACATAGATATGTGGAATGTTATGTTGATGATTTGATTATTATGGTATTTATTTTTGGATGTGGGGGGAACACCATGCAGATCGTATGGGTACTTATTGAGGTGATCCAGTATGACATTGAGGTATGATGTACTATCTTGAAAGATAGAGGCATCACCCTACAATGGACCTAGTCACCTAATAAGGGCTCCTAAGGCATGATGGGTCTTCGAATATACCTGAGATTTTTCTTCTACTGTACATGGATGAATAAAGCAGGGTTTATATTAAACTGGGTTCTTAAGTTCCCTATGGAGGCAAGCCTCCAAAGTTAATTACATCCTAAGGAAGGTGAATTCCTTAGAAATACTCTTGATTAAAGTAGACCACTATGGTCTCCAAAGATTTCAAGATTAGACTATCATAGGATTGGTTTTATTTGGAAAATCAAACAGAAAAGTTCAAGGAGAAGACTTATTTTTGGTATCCAAAGAGAGGAAGTAGGAAATGCTCTTAATACTAGGAAGCCTAGTGAGCATTCCAATATATTCTATAATTGGGCTTTGTATATTTGGAAGTGAAGAGAGTTATTTATTTGAGTTGAATTTTATTAGGTTGCTAAGACTTATAATCTGCCAACACAAGGTTGTGGAAATGCATAAGGGGTGAGGATTTATGCTTGTAGCCTGAAGGAAATATCCACCTCGAATCCTAATTCTAGGGAGTTTTAGCACAAGCTAAACCATGACCTAAATCTAAGCAAAGAGTGGACATAATGGTTTACCACCACAAGAGAGGATAAACCGTCCGACTTCTGGACTTACAATCGCCTGGAGTGTCGCCACCTAACACCTCCTATGCTTTAAATTCATGTGGTCCAGTCATATTAATTTGCAAGATAGTTGGGCTATTATTTATTTACAAAGAGACTAAAGTCCTAAACCCACTCCCTAAGAGACTAGAGCATGAGTGGTATGAGCAATGACTTGGCCTAACGAAAAATCTTTTCAAATCTTATTTAATTTTTGACACTTCATTTGGACAAAGGCTTTAGAATTTTGATTCCTACATGCATGATGAAATAAATTTGTTGGCTAAATCAATGGAAAGGGGTGTTTTCCAACACAAGGAATGCCCTCACAGTTAAGAATTCCTTTATCATACAAGGATGGAAATCCCATATTTTCAAGAATGAAATAATATGCATGCATGATGTGAGACATATGACATTCAGCTAATTGGTTGCTAAATCTTTTAATTATATTATTTATATCCTAGGCTTTATGGTGAGGTTATGTGTTATTAAAATTTTAATTTTAAGTGATTAGTTGGGTAAAAAATTTATTTTTATCATAAGAGCCTAATGCATCCAGGCCACACATTAAAGCATTAAATATGTAGAAACTATAAAGAGCATGCCATCCTAATGCATAATTTAAACAAATTATCAATCAATTTTATAACTACCACAAAATAATAAAAGGTCGGTGGGGTCAAGTACCTCCATACAACTTGAAAAGAGAAAAGATGGGTAGCCGAGCTCTACTCTTATACAACCCAGAATATGAAATAATAATTATAATTATATGAAATGTTGTGGGGGTTTTCTTTCCTTCATTTCTTCGTATCTTCTTTCTTTCTTCTCTTGATTTGGATGTGCTTACTTTAAAGGCATCACAGGTGCTACCCCAGCAAAAAGTCTTCTAGCCACTGCTCATCCTAATCCCCCATAATACTAATCCTAATTCTTATTACAAAATTACATTAAGAATAGTAAAAGTAAATCTAACTACACCTACAAAATAAGTGTTAACTAAATACATAAGCAATCCCAAGAAGTTATATGTATAATTTAGACTTAGTACTCTGCACATTGGTAATAAAACCCACCTGTCCTAACTTGGATTATGCTTAAGGGCTTGAGCAAACTCTAAAGAGAGCATTCATATTTATTTTTAAACATCCCTTAAGCAAAATCCCCTGCAAAAAACATGATTAGGCTGATATCGGCCTATCATCGTGTCTACAAAGCATACACCCTAACATCTAGTCTAAAATAATACATCATAAAATAAAATATACATCACATCATGTCATCCTAACTTAGAGCTAAAAGTGATGACTTAATCCTAATGTGTCTGTTAAGGCTTTGTGTGGTATGTCTTAACTAAGCATTAGAATTATATTTTTTTTCTAGGGTTAGAAAACATTCAAGTTAACATGAAGGATGGTTTCACTTGAAGTTGCTTAATTAATTTGTGAATTTTATTTTGTATTTTTTTTTGTTTCATGTGATTTACACTTAACAACTAAGTGTTATGAAGATAAGGAAGAGGATCGGCCTCTTCCATACCTACCTTAAGTCATTTTTTAAAGCATATTAATTTGATTTTGTTCTCTTTAGTGAAAGGCTTATTACATATTTTTTAATTAATCTTAAGTTTAGGTTCAATTTAAATAACTCTATTTAACATGAAAGGTATCTTAAGATTAATCTAATTGAATTACCACCACATGACTTATGTTCAATTCTTCCTTTCCATCACATATAACATGCATATGATCTTAATCCTAAGTATATCTATACATGCAACATATTTTAGCACACTTAAATGATGGATATAGATTTATATTTAAGGTTTATATCTTTCATTTGATCAAATTATTTAATAATATTAATTTAAAGTTCTATCTAAATTCTTATACAAAAATACATAGGAATGAAGTTAAATAAGTATGTGTCATTGTTAAACTAAGGAAGTGAGGTAATCAAATGACCTCCTTGGGGCTAGCTAAAGCTTCATATTCCTGGGATGTCCAGACTATATACCCATTTGCATTTAAACATATGTAAGCTTATACACATGAATATAGGAAAGAAAACTCTAAGTCATATGACTAATCAATTCAAATCACTTAGTCAATCATGAATGCATGTATTTTTAGTAACAAAGGGGATCTTCATCTTTTGATTAAGCACACATACACATGTATAAAGGATGTGAGCAAGTACATGTCATTGTTAAACTAGGGAAGTGAGGTGATCAAATGACCTCCTTGAGGCTAACTAAAGCCTCGTATTCCTAGGATGTCCAGACTAAACACTTGTTATCTTAAATACATGTAAATGTATACACAACTATAAAAATGAGAATTATGCAAAGATTGTATTGTCTTTAATTAAATCATTTAGGCATATGAATTAAAGTTCTATCTAAATTCTAATATAAAAATACATGGGAATGAAACCAAATGAGTACGTGTCTAAGGTGTTTATTATTAGATGTGTGGGAAGCACCACGTAGATCATAGGGGGTACTTATGGAAGTGATCAGGTACAACATTAAGGTATGATACTATCCTGAGAGATAGAGGTATCACCCTTCAATGGACCTAATCACCTAATAAGGACTCCTAAGGCATGATGGGTCTTTGAATATACCAGAGATTTTTCCCCTGCTTTCCATGGATGAATAAAGAAGGGTTTATATTAAATCGGGTTCTAAAGTTCTCTATGGAGGCATGTCTCCATAGTTAATTACATCTTAAGGAATGAGATGCCTTAAGAATACGCTCAATTAAAGTAGACAAAAATCATCTCCAAAGACTTCAAAGTTAGAGTATCAAAGGATTGGTTATAATTGGAAAATCAATTGGAAAAATTCAAGGAGAAGAGTTATTTTGGAATCTAAAGCCAGGAAGTAAGGAATGCTCATGATACTAGAAAGCTTAGTGAGCATTCCAATCTATGCTATAATTGGGCTTTATGTATTTGACATTAAAGAGACTTATTCATTAGAGTTGAATTTTATTAGATTGCTTAGGCTTATGATCTACCAATACAAGGTCGTGGAAATGCCTAAGAGGTGAGGATTTATGCTTGTAGCCTGAAGAAAATAACTACCTCATATCTTAAATCTAGAGAGCTTTAGTAAGAGCTAAAACATGACCTAAATCTAAGTGAAGATGGGTATAAGGTTTACCTCCATAAGAGAGGATAAATCACCTGACTTCTTGATTTGTAACCACCTAGAGTGGCCACCAGCTAACTCCTCCTATACTTTAAATCCATGTAGTCTGGTCATATGAATTGCAAGATAGCTGGGCTATTATTTATTTAGAAAGAGACTAAACTACTAAACCCACTCCCTAAGAGACTAGAGCATGAGTGGTATGAGCAATGACTTAGTCTAATTAAAAATATTTTCAAATTTTATTTAATTTTTGGTGCTTTATTTGGACAAAGGCTTCAAGATTTTGATGCCTACATGCATGATGAAATAAATTATGGGCCAAATTAGAAGAGTGAGGGTGGAACTCTGTCAGTAGGGGTTTCTCTCATAGGTCAAGCGATCCCTTGAGTGTAAGAATGGAGGTCTTCATTTTGCAAGAGTGATTCAAGATGATGTCCATGATGTGAGGAATACAACATTTAGCTAAGGGGTTGCCAGATCTTTTAATTATATTGTTTAAGACCTAGGCTTTATGTGAGGTCATGAGTTGAAAAAAATTTTAATTATGAGTGATTAGTTGGGTAGAAAATTTATTTTATCTTAAGAGCCTAATTGTATCTAGGCCACATATTAAAGCATCAATCATTGAAGAAACTATGAAAAGGCATGCAATTTCTAATGCACAAATTAAATAAATCATTGAACAATCATTTTTAATGTGCAAAAGAATAAAAGATTAGTGTGGTCGGGTACCATCGTACAACTTGAAAAGAGAAAAGATGGGTAGCCAAGCTCTACCCTTATACAACCTAGAATATGAAAGAATAATTATAATTATAATTGTGTAAATGCTATGGGGGGTCACTTTTCTTCATCCTTCATGTCTTCATATCTTCATTCGTCTCTTGATTTGGATGTGTTTCAAAGGCATCAAAAGACACCCCAGGACAAAGCCTTCTGGCCACTACTCATCCTAACCCTGATAGCACTAATCCTAATTCCTAATGCAAAAATTACACTAAAAATAGGAAAATTAAATCTAATTACACCTGTAAAATAGAGGTTAGCTAAATATACATACAATCCCAAGTAATTATACATATGATTTGGACTTAGCACCCTACACATGGGTAACCAAGCCCACCTGTCCTAGCTTGGATTATGCTTAGGGGTATAAGCAACCTACAAAGAGAGCATTTATATTTATTTTAAGCATCCCCTAAGCATAATCCCTTATAAAAAACATGATTTGGCTAATCTCAGCCTACCATCCAGTCTAGGAAGCATACACCCTAACATCCAGTCTAAAATATTACATCATAAAATAAAACATACACCATACATACACTGTCCTAACATAGGACTAGAAGTGGTGACTTAATTCTAATGTGTGTGCTGAGGCTTGGGGTGGTATGTCTTACTATGCATTAGAATTATATTTTCTAAGTGTAGAAGGATTCAATTTAACATGAAAGGTTGATCTTACTTTAAGTTATTTAGTTGATTTGTGAATTTTAATTTACGTTTTGTTTTATTTCATTTTATTACACTTAGCAACTAAGTGTTATAAAGAGAGAAAAAGAGGATTTCCTTCTTTCATCCCTACCTTAAGCCACTTTCTAAAGCATATTAATTTGGTTTAGTTCTCTTTAGTGAATGGCTTATCATACATTTTAAATTAATCCTAAGTTCAAGCTCACTTAAAATGACTTCATTCAATATGAAAGGAATCTTAAGATTAATTTAATTGAATTATTATCACATGACATATATCAAACCATTCCTTTCCATCACATGTAACATGCATATGATTCAATCTGAATTGTATCTATACATGCAACTTATTTTAGCACACTTAAATGATAAATGTAGGTGTGTATGTTTAAAGTTTATATTCTTTCATTTGATTGACTTATTTAATCATATTAATTTAAAGCTCTATCCAAATTCTTATACAAAAATACATAGGGATGAAGTTAAATAGGTATGTGGCATTGTTAAACTAGGGAAGTGAGGTAATCAAATGACCTACTTGGGGCTAGCTAAAGCCTCGTATTCCCAGGATGTCCAGACTATATACCCATTTGCATTCAAACATATGTAAGTTTGTACATGTGAATATGAGAAAGAGAACTCAAAATCACATAATTAGATAACTCAATCATTCAAATGACTATGAATGCATGTATTTTCAATAGAAAAGGGGATCATCATTCTCTAATTAAACATACCTACAAATGTGTAAAAGATGTAAGCAAGTATGTGTCATTATTAAACTAAGGAAGTGAGGTAATTGAATGTCCTTCTTAGGGCTAACTAAAGCCTCGTATTCTCAGGATGTCCAGACTAAACACTTGTTATCTTAAATACATATGAATGTATGCATAAATATAAAGATGAGAATCATGCAAAGGTTGTTTTTTTCTTTGATTGAATCATTTATGAATGTGAATTAAAGTTTTATCCAAATTTTAATATAGAAATACATGTGAATGAAATCAAATAAGTACGTGTCATTATTAAACCAAGGAAGTGAAGAAATCAAATGACCTCCTTGGGGCTACTTAAAGCCTCGTATTCTCAAGATGTCTAGACTATATACTTATTAACATTTAAATGCATGTAAGACTACATATGAATTAAGGAAAAAAGCTTTATTTCATATTCCTAAGCTATAAGCACTTAGAAAGCCTATATGTATTCATAATGAATATCACTCTAATCAATACAATTGATTTATAAACTTTAAAAAAAATAATTTGAATTTATTAGTGCTAATAGCCACACATATTATAACTTAATCCAACACATGCAAGCTTACATAAAGAGAAAATAATTTGGTTTAATTAATTTTGAAAAGATGAATGCATGAATTCAAATGACATACAACATTTGACATGATTGGAAAGGAATGAATAAACATAAACACATGATTTCATTCAATCAAATTAATTCCTAAGGATAATCATATTAGATAAAGTTATTTAAAGTAAACCAAAGCTTTCTTAATATTATTTTTCATTTTATGTTTTTTATTTGATTTGAGGATGTGAGGAAGAGGTTTGATTATTCTAACCCATTCCCATGTTTGTTAATTAATTTGGTTTAATAAAATATAATTAAGTTGATTTTATGAGTTAACTAAGTTGTAATATGCATTAAATCCATGAATTAACCCTTTCCTATATTACCTTAACATAATTAGCCAAATAATTATGAGCCAACATGATATGCACATGCATTGGAAATAAAATTAGCAAAGATCCTAAGAAAGGAAAGGGGCTTAATGCAATTGGCTCATAATTACTGGTTAATTATGCTAAAGAATTTAATTAAGCACTCTTATAATTCTCCCACACATGTGGGCTAATTATAATTTTTTTAGGATTTCCTTAGGCTGTTGAACACCTAAGGGTCTACCCAAGACTTAATTAGTTAAAGTATAACATGATTAATATTTTAATTTAATTAATTAAATAATTTAATTAATTAATAAAACCTTAATTAGTTTGATTAATGGAATGAACCTAGGGGAAATGGGCTACAGAGAAAGCCTCAACTTTAACCTATAGGTTTATTTAGTGTTAAACAATAATTAACCACTTAATTAATTAAATTATTATTATTCATGGGATTAATTAATGATTATTTAACTTGATAGAGTAATTAAGGATTAATTAGTTAATTTCCTTAATTAACTATGTAATAAGTCCCAAGAAAATCATGGGAGGCAGAGGTCATCCCATTAAATTAACCCACAAAGTTTGGGGTTAATTACTTAAGTAAGTAAGGAATTATTAAGCTAATTAATTTTATAATTAAATCCTAATTAAGCCTTAATTACTATCTAAAATTAATTAAGAATATTTTTAGTAAATTCTCCTCTGAAATACCTCTAAAATGAGTTTTTATTTATACTTTTTCTAATTTTTCTACAATTAGTTATGATTTTTATAAGTTTTGGCCATTAAAACACATTAATTAGGCCTAATGAACCCTTAATCTCATTGACATCATGTGGTGTGCTAACGCGGTGCACTTTCACATGGCACCATGGGATTGGTTATTTAAACATAATCCTAGTCAGTGCTTGCATGGCAGTGGCTGAACATGCTTTCTCATGCGTCATCTGATCTAAGATTGGATGACTATGATTAATCCTATAGTGCTAAATAATTAAATCAGATAATTCTAATGGATCTAATCATGACCATCACTTCCAATCATGTGGAACGTACAGTGTGTGATCTATCATCATGCAAGCAAGGGGGAACGAAGTCCATCCGCCATTGCTCACGTGATCTGAGCTCACCTGAGCTTGGATTGACTCCAAATGGATCCCACACCTTCGTGAGTAGGATCTAAAGGGATCCAACGGTTAAGATCACACTTGATGAAAGATTTCTTTAAAAATCTCCAACTCATTTTCTTCCAAAGGTTGGTTTCAATGGCATACCTCACTGGAACTTAAGACCGGTGGAAATCTCTATTGAGGAAGCTTCGTCTAATGGAGACAAAGCACTACTAATCAGCATGAGCTCTAATATTAGGTGGTTTGCTTGGAAGGTCAATACCCAAAGCATAGGGGGCCGACGTTGATCGAAGTCCACCCTCCAATCATCGGGAAGCTTGGGGGATGTTTAATTCTTGCTCGATTGGCTCCAAAGATGGTGTGTACAAAGTTAATTGCACTTTGGCTGTGGTTTGAGCAAATGGGAATTAAGGGAGCAGTGCCTTATTTTGGCTTGAAGGAAACTGAGAATGGGGAGGCTTGGGCACTTTGGAAAAGCTCCAGAAAACTCTCTTAAGGATGTTAGGGCTCTCACTATGCTCAAGTGATCGGTTTGGAATGAACTGGAGGGGGGATCTACCCCCTCCTTCACTTGATCAGATAGCTCTACTTGGTTTGGCTCCTAATGGCCATCTGGCCACCTCAGAGGGTCATGGGTGGCAGGGAGTGGATGAGGTGGCTCAATTTGGTTTGGTGAAGCATGGGAGGTGGCTGCCAAGGAAGATTAGTGGGTTTCCTTGGTATTTCAAGTGCACTAATGGGGGAGGTGAGGCAATTTTACCTCCCCTTGGGTCATGGCTGACCCAACCACTCTTGGGTCAGGTTGGGTAGTGTCCTAGCAACCCAAGTGGACCAATGAGAGAGTGTCAAGTGGCCAAGGAATAGAAATGACCACTAACATGGGTGATTTGTCTCATCTGATACCCTTGACCCAAGGGTAGAATGGTCATTTGGTATTATAATTGATTTGGGCATATTTGGAATGATTCAAAAGTGGGTTGGGCCAAATTTTATGTCATTTAGAGTTCATTTGATTAAATTTGGCTTAATTTGACCCATTTAGGTCAAATTAGGTCAAATCGGGTTAGGTTGACCAATTGGTCAAATTGGGTTCAACCAAGGGTTGGGACAAGTTTGTATGATCATTTGAGATGTATTGGTGCCATTGGTTTGGTTCAATTTGGTTTAGATTTGGTTTTGGTTCATTTGAGTCCATTTGGGTCAAATGAGTCAAGTTGACCAATTTGACCCAATTGGTCAAATTGGCTTGGGTAATGGCTTGGTTTGGGTTTGGTTGATCATTTGGAATATGTTGTAGGCTTAGGTTGAGTTTAATTTGAATTTGATTGGGTTTTAGGTTGGTTTAATCCTTTAGGTCAAGTTAGGTTCAATAGGTCATTTAGGTCTAGTGGGTCAATTGGGCTCAATTGAGGCTTTGGTCAAGTTCAATAATCAATTTGGAATGAACTTGACCCATTGGTTCTAATCAATTTGATTTAGATTTTTATTTGACCCATTTTGGACATGTAGGTCAAATTGGATCAACTTGGACCAAGAGGCCAATTGGATTAGGTTTGGCTCAATTAAAGGTCAAGTCAATTTTAAATGTTGGTTTTGAGTTGGTATGAATCATTAGTTTCATGGGATTTGGCTTAGGTTGAAATTTGGCGAGTTTAGGTTCATATGGTTTAAGGAGGTTGACTTGGTCAAAGGACAATGTTGACTTGGTTTGACCCAATTTGAGACAATTGATCAACCTAGGGTGATTAACAATCATGATAGGAGGTTTAGGTAGGCTTAGTTCAATTCAATTTGTGTAGGATTGGAACTTGGCTCAAATAGGTCAAATTGGCCACTTTGGGTCAAGTGGACCAATTGGGTTTAGTTGGCTTGATTTTGGGTTGAGTTTGACTTAGTTGAGTTTATATATAAATTTAGGATTAATATATAAATTCAATTGCAATTAGTTTGGGTTTAAATGGGTTTTGGTTCATTTGAATATTTCAAGTCAAAAGGGTTAAGTTGGGTTTAACTTGGATTGGTTTTGGTTTGGCTTGTAGATTGTAGATTTCATTTATATTTGGATAGATGATTGAAGGAATAATTTATTTATGAGAAAATCAATTGACTTTGGGTTTTGGAATGAAGGAATTTGGCTAAAGTCCATGGAGTTGGGCCATCTGGCTTAGGTTTGGATTTTGATTTTATTTGATTTAGTTTTGATGATTTAAATGTATATTTCATTTATATTTGTGAATATGATTGAAGATATGATTGGTTCATGAGAAAATAAATTAAATTTGAATTGATTTGGATTAAGATTTGGCTAAGCTCATGGGATTGATTCATATGGCTTAGGAAGGGTTTTGATTTAATTTGATTTAGTTTAATTTAGTTTTGATCATTTGAATATAGATTTGATTTATATTTGGGAAGATAATTGATGGAATAATTGATCCATGAGAGGATCAATTGAGTTTGATTTGATTTCAATGGGATTTTTGCTAAGCTCATGAAAGTGGATCACATGGCTTAGATAAGATTTGGTATGATTGTAGATTTTGGCAAATTGGATTTGGAATTAAGTTTAATTGTAAGCTTGATTGATTGATTGAAGAGTTGAATTGACATTTGAGAAAATCACTTGAGTTTGGATAGATTTGGGTTTGGCTAAGGCTAAGTCCATAAGATAAAATCATAAGGCTTATGTTGATTTTGAATTTGGATTTGATCACAAGCTTCAATCATTTAGCTTGGAATTTGGATTTGGATTTGGATTTGGTATTTGAATTGAATTTGAGGTTTTATTATGGCTTAAGAAAGTGAACATGGATTGGGTTTAGACTATAGGTTAGGTGGATCTCCCTAAGTCCTACGGCATAGCCTAATCACGTGGTTAACTCTTCTAGGTCTCTAAGCTTAGGTTAAGTGTTCACCTAATTGCTAGAAGTGTCTTATGTCTAAGAAAGTCTTAGTGTCTAGAACAGTGAGGTTAATAGTGTCGTTGTTAAACTAGGGAAGTGAGGTAATCAAATGATCACCTTGGGGCTAACTAAAGCCTCGTATTCCTAGGATGTCTAGGCTATATACACATTCTTGTTCAAACTCATGTAAATCCATATATGAATTATAAGGAAGAGAGCTTTATTTAATATGCTTAAGCTATAAACACATGCAAATCCTATGTATATTCATAAATATCAGCACTCTAAGTATTATAATTTATTCATAAGCTTTAGAAAATAGTTATGAATTTATTAGTGATAATATGCACACATATATTTAATTAAGCCAACACATGCAAGCTTATATAAAAGAAATTCATTTGATTTATTTAAGTTTGAAAGTATGAATGTATGAAATCAGATGACATACAACATTTAATGTGCTTGGAAAGGAACAACTGGATATAAACACATGGTTCATTCAATTAAACTAATTCCTAAGGACAATCACATTAAATAACTCATTTAAAGAAAACCAAAGTTCCTTTATTAATTTTGATTTTTTAGATTAAACTTAAAGAGAAAGAGAGCTCATCATTTACTGCTACAAACCGCATTCCCACATTAGTGATTTGATTTGGTATAAAAAAAGAAATTAGGTTGATTTTATGAATTAGTTAGGTTGTGGTATGCAATAATTAACCCTTTCCTATGTTACCTTAATATAATTATCTGGATAATTATGAGCCAACATGATGTGCACATGAATTAAAAATTAAATTAGCAGTGGTCCTAAGAAAAAAAAAAGGATCTAATGCAATTGGCTCACAATTAATGGTTAATTAAACTAAGAAACTTAATAAAGTACTCTTATTGTTTCCCCACACATATGGGTTAACCATAATTTCCTTAAATAGCTTTAGGTTATTAAACACCTAAAGATCTACCCATGAATTAATTAATTAAGACCTTATGTAATTATGATTTGATTTTGATTAATTAATCTATTAATTAATTAATTAAACCTTTAATTAATTTCAAATTAATTGATTTCCCATTTCAATGAGATGGACTTAGGAGAGAGATTGGGAAAGAGGTCCCTATCTCACTTCCCTTACCCACTCACTGTTCAACAATGATTAACATGATTAATCAATTCATTTATTTACTAATTAAGGGTTAATTAATCACTTAATTAATTAAGAGAGTAATTAAGTCTTAAATGAGCAATTTCTTTAATTACCCAAGCAACAAACCTTAAGAAAATTATGAGAGACAGAGGTTATCCCATAAAATAATCTCAAAAAATTTAGAATTAATTACTTGATTAATTAAAAAGTAATTAAGCTAATTATATTTTTAATTAAACTTAAATTAATCCTTAATTAATATTTAAAATCAATTAATATTAATCTTAAATGATTCTCCTCTAAAATACCTTTAAAATGAGTATTTATTTACATTTTTTTATTTTTCTATGATTTATTATGAATTATGGAAGTTTCAGGCACAAAAATCAATTAATTAACCATAATTAAGCCTAATCTCATTGGCGCCATGCGGACCACTGACATGGCGCACTTTACATGTGGCATTGTGAGATTGGTCACTTAAACAAGTCCGACTAAAGCAGGCACGGCTGGTGGTGGACACGCTTTCATCTCCATCGTCTGATCTCAGATCGGACGGCGTAGATCGAACCTACAGTTCCTTAAGGGATTAAATTGAGATTTAACTAGCAAATAATCATGACCATCTATTTTGATCACACAGAATGGACGGTGCATGATTGATCATCCCCTGGGCGATGAGAGACCGAGGCCATCTGCCATTCTTCGCTCAATCCGAAGTCACCCGAGCTCAGAATGACTCCAAATGGATCCCACATCTTCAAACGAAGGATTCGAAGGGATCCAATGGTCAAGATCACATGGCAAGCAAGTTTCCTTCAAAAAGTTCCAACCAATTTTCACCGAAAGCTCAGTTTCATGGAATTACCTTATCAGAGCTCAAGATCGACGGTGAATCTAATTGAGGAAGCTTCGTCTAGTTGAGACAAAGCCTTGTTGAGCAGCAATTGGATCAATTCCTTATCGTTCACTCGGAAGGCCATGAACTGATGATTTGGAGGTCAGTGTTGATCGAAGTCACATGTCTTGTGGTTTGAGGGCTCGGGAGGTGATTCATTCTTGCTCTGTGAGGTGTGGGGCAAGTGTGTGTGAAGTTAATTTGGGTTTAGTGAAGAGATGGGGAAGTTGAACTGAGTGAGGTGTTACCCTATTTTAGCTTGAAGGAAACTGATAATTGGGGAGTTCGGGAAGCTTGAAAATGGCTATAGGGAGTTCGTCTCTAACTGCTAGGGCTATTTGAGGGTCGAATGCCTTGATTTGGTTCGAATTAGAGGGGGTATACCACCTCCTCCCTTAGATCGAATGGTGCTAATTTGTTTGGCTTCTAATGGTCATCTGGCCACCGGTGGTGGCTGTGGGTGGCAAGGAATCATCATATATGGCTCGATTTGAGTGGTCAAGGACAAATGCATGGCTATCAAGGTGAGATGGGGGTTATCCTTGGGTTTTAAATGTGCCAATGGGGGAGGCGAGGTGAGTTCACCTCCCCATGGGTCATGGTCGACCCAACCACCCCTTGGGTCAGGTTGGGTAGTGTCCTAGGTGTCTAGGTGGACCAATGGGAGAGTGTCAAGTAGCCAAGGAATGGAAATGATCACTTACAAGGGTGATTTATCTCATGTGGTACCCTTGACCCAAGGGTGAAATAGTCATTTTGCATTAGATTTGATTTGGACAAATTTGAAATGATTCAAAAGTGGCTCATCCCAATTTTCAAGTGATTTGGAGTTGATTTGATTAGGTTTGGCTCAATTTGGCTTAAATGGGTCAAATTGGGCTAGGTTGGGTCAAGTTGACCAATTGGTCAAATTTGGTCAAACTAAGAGTTGGGTCAAGTTCATATGATCATTTGGGATGTTTTGGTTCAATTGGTTTGGCTTAGTTTGGCTTAGATTTGATTTTAGTTCATTTGAGTTCATTTGGGTCAAATGGGTTGAGTTAACCAATTTGACCAAATTGGTCAAATTGTCTTGGGTTAGGTATTGGTTTGGGCTTAGTTGACCAATTGAAGATGATTTCAGGCTTTGGTTTCAATTAATTTGGATTTGCTTTTGATTTAGGTCAATTTGACCCTTTAGGTCAATTTGGGCTATGTGGGTCAAATAGGTTTAATTGATCAAATTAGGCCCAATTGGTGCTTTGTTCAAGTTCAATAATTAATTTGAAATGAATTTGAGCCATTGGTTGCAATCAATTTAGTTTATATTTTTATTTGACCCAATTTGGCCTTTTAGGTCAATTTGGGTCAACTTGGGTCAAGAGGGCCAATTGGGCTTGGTTTGGCTCAACTGAAGGTCAAGTCATGTTCAAATATTGATTTTGAGTTGGTATGAATCATTGGTTTCAATTGATTTGGTTTAGGTTGCAATTTGGCTAGTTTGGCTTTATAGGGTTTAAGAGGGTTGACTTGGTCAAAGGACTAAGTTGACTTGGTTTGACCCAATTTGTGACAATTTATCAACCTAGGGTGATCAACAATCTTGATAGCAAGTTTAGATTGGCTTGGTTCAATCCAATTTGGATTGGATTGAATTTTGGCTCAAATGGGTTCTTTAGTTCCCTTTGGGTCAACTGAATCTAAGTGGGTCAACTGGCATGATTTTGGGTTGAATTGGATTTAGTTGAGTTTATGTATGGGTTTAGGATTGATATATAAATTCAATTGCAATTGATTTAGGTTTGGATGAGTTTTGGTTCATTTAGATATTTCAAGTCCAAATGGCTAAGTTGAATTTGACTTGGGTTGATTTTGGTTTGGCTTAATGTTTGTGGATTTCATTTATATTTATGAACATGATTGAAGGTATGATTGATTCATGAGAAAATTAATTGAATTTGGAGTTTGGAGTGAAGGAATTTGGCTACCTCCATGGAGTTGGATCATGTGGCTTAGCAAGGCTTTGATTTAGTTTTATTTAGTTTTGATGATTTAAATGTATATTTGATTTATATTTGTGGAGATGATTGAAGATATGACTAATTTATGAGAAAATCAATTGAGTTTGAGTTTGATTTGAATGGAGATTTGGCTAAGTTCATGAAATTAGATCACATGGCTTAGATTTAGATTTGGATTTGATATGAATTGAATTTGGTTTAAGTTTAAGAAGGTGAACATAGGTTGGGTTTGAGTCATGGGACAGATAGATCAACCTAATCCCTAATGCATAACCTATCCTATGGTTAACCCTTCTAAGTCTCTAGGCTTAGGTTAAGTGTTCACCTAATTTCTAGAAGTGTCTAATGACTAAGGAAGTCTTAATATCTAGAAGACTCCTAAATCTAAAATGGAAGATTAAGAACTCACTCCAAAAGTGAGGTGAGCAGTTGTCAAAAGTAAAAAATCAAAATGAGCACACAAACAACTTAAGAGTTGTATCCGAAATTCAAAGTTTCAACTTAAAGATGAATCCATTGAAATGTGATTTTGGTGTGACTTCCGAAAAATTTCTAGGCTTTATTGTGTACCATATAGGGATTAAAATTGATCCCTCTAAAATAAAAATAACAATAGAAATGCCAGTGCCTAAGACTTTAAAGCAACTACACTTAATCCAAAGCAAATTGGCATATATTAGAAGAGTTATTTCTAATCTTTTGGGTAGAAATCAACCTTTTTGCCAGACTAATGAAAAAAGATGCACCTTTTATATTGGATGATACTTATCAAGAAGCATTTGATAACATAAAAATATATCTATTGCATCCCTCAATTATGACAGCACCAATAATGGTAAATCCATTGATATTGTATACGTCAGGCTTAGAAGAATCATTGGGAGGTCTATTAGCTCAAAATAATGAATAAGGGAAGGAAAATGTTGTATACTATATAAGTTGATATTTTATAGGAGCTAAAATAAAATATTCTCATATTGAGAAGCAATGTCTAGTATTAATGGTTGCTACTTAGAAACTCTAACACTATATATTATCACATAAGATAACTTTGATATCTAAAATCAACCCTCTTAAATTCTTAATGACTAGACCTACCCTTAGTGGTCAATTAGTTAAATGAGCAATTTTATTACTTCAATTTGATATAACATATGTCCCACAAAAAGCTATAAAAGAACAAGCTCTGCCTGACTTTCTAGCCGCTCATCCCTTACCAGAAAACTCTCCAATCAACAATGAATTTCCTGATGAAAACAAATCTTTGAAGTAAAAGAAGCTCAATAACTATCAGACTGGAAACTCTACTTTGATGGAGCTTCATCAATAAAGCTAGCTAAGCTACTTAATTTACCTACAATACATGTCAGTATCGACTTAATAAATTTAACACCATAAAGAGGTATTCTTCGATATTCATACAGCCTACCAAAACCTCAAACCAATAATGAGGTCAAATATGAAGAATTAACTATAGGTCTAGAGCTAGCAATTCAAATGAAAATTCATAAGCTTCATATTTACAAAGATTCTCAATTCATAACTTGACAAATAATCAGGACTTTAAAGATAAACAAGCATGAATTGGCACTTTATCATAAGCATGTCCTAGATCTTCCAAAATAAATCCCTAAAGTGATAATTACAAGGGTGCCACATCGAGGCAATGGTAAAGCCAATGCATTAGCTAAATTAGCAAAAGAAATGATAGACCCTCAAGGAGAGCTAATCACAATACTAGTCTAAAATAGAATAACCTGGGCACCAACCCTTCTACAAGTCTTTTAAAGTTAAAGAAATTAAAGAGATATCAACAATAATAGAGGAAGATGATTGACAAGAATCATTCCTAACTTACCTTAAGGGCGGCGGATTACCAAAAGACAAATCAAAGGCTCATCAAATTTCACAAAAAGCTCAAAAAAATGCCCTTGTGAATGATATGTTATATCGATGCTCATTTGACCAAATATGGTAATGATGTTTAGGACCAGATGAAGCAAAAAATGGTGATGGCTAAAGTCCATACAAGATTGTGTAGTGCAGACCAATCTGATCCTAAAATAAAAATTAAAATAAAATGAATGGGATATTATTGGCCCAATATGATTCAAGACTGCATTGAACATGCAAAAGATGTTGTGGGAAAAATTTGTGATAGCACGTAGAATTTAGAAATTTCTAATTTGAGTTATCAAATGCATCATTAAAGAGTAAACATATTATCTCAAAAGATAAATACATTATCCTATAATGGATTTGATCATTTAATAAAAGATTCAAAAGGCTAATGGGTCTTTAATGTACCAGAGATTATTCCCCTGAACTACAAAAGAAAGTAGAGCAAAGTTTATGTTAAACTGAGTTCATGGTTCCCTATAAGGTCAAACCATTATAGTTAATTACATCTTCGGAATGGAGGACCTCTTCTTAAAAAACTCTCGATTAAAGAAATAGGCTATTGTTTCTATGGATTTCTAAGCTGATATTCAAAGGAAAATGATTTTCAAAAGAGAATGATTCAAAGTTGGAATTCTTTTGGAAAGCAATTAGGATAAAGTAAGAAATGCCCCTAAATACTTAGATATCTAGTAGATATTTCAACTATCCTATCATTGGGCTTTAAATTTTGGAATTTAATTTAATTTAATTTTGAGTTAGATTTTTATTAGAAATTTAGGACTCATATTATATCAGCACAATACTAGAAATGCCTAGGATTGAAGACTTACTCCACTAGGATGCTTCAGTTCTAAGTCTATTACTACTTCTAACAAAGTCAGATTCGACCTAGTTTCACTTTTGATAATTATTGGCTCTTTCTCTAATTTGACAAAGAAAACCTATCCCTAACTCTTCTGGACTTTTAACCTGCCTGAAAGGGCTACCACCTAACACTGCCTAAGTGAATTTTAAATCCATGATGTCAAGTCTCATGTATGCAAGATGGCTAGGTTGTTACATTTTAGAAAATAATCTGAAAACCTAAACTCACTCGCTAATCTCTAAGATTATGTTTGGGTATGACATGATCCTAACTAATTTAACATACTTCATATTTTAAATATTTTTGACTCACAATTCATTTAAGGCTTTCAGGTATGCATTTTATGCCTAAATGGCGTGCAATTAAAAGTAGTCATGGGCCAAATCAATATGAGAAGGTGGTCATCCTCAGAAGTCAGATGCCTCTTATGTGTAATGGGTGAATCGACTAATTCATAGATTTAGAAAAATATGCTAGCATGATTCACTAAAGCTAAGTGTTTCTAGTTGCTTTTAAGTTATTCCTAAGATTTTAATTAATGTGAAGTTTTGAATTTCTTTATTATTTTGTTTAAGTTATTTAAACTTAGGTTGGGTAGAAATTTTAGTTCTTCTAAGAGCCTAACATCTAGGCATTCATCATAGAAAGCATAAAAAGAAACCTAGAAAAATAGATTAATTCTATTACACAACCAAAGTAAATCAAACTAAATTTAAATTAAAGAATAGGCCATTGTGGCCGGGTACCATTGTACATCCATGAAGAAAGAGAAAATGGGCAGCTGAGCTCTTGCACTGCCTAGAATTAAAACTCTAGATCTATAAGGATCTTCTCTCCAGGATCATCTCCTTCTTGAGAGACCTCCATTGGGCTTTACAAGGGACTTCTACACCCACTATTAGTAGGGTCAACTCTTGATATTCCTAGATTCCATAGATCCTAACCTAATTTTATGCATAAATTACATTTAAAACTTCAAAATTAAATCATAAGCTCTACAAAATAAATGTCAAGAAATGCAAATAGTACATCGACAATTATATTTGCAAACATACAGGCTTAGTAGTAGCTGCCTGCCAAGCCCACCTATCCTATTGGGCTATGCTTTGGAATTTAAGCATACTTGCAAGAAAATTGCATTTATAATAATTTATTATGGTAGTCCCTTTTAGCACAACTCCCTGTAGAAGACAGCATTAGTTCTAAAAAATAAATCTTACCATCCAAACTAATGGCAAATAATCTTAGCCATCCAGTCTAAAATAGTGCATCACAAAATAAGAAAAATATATCACACCACATCACAGAACATCACATGTCGACTTAACTTAAATCTAGGGTTGATGACTTAACATTCTATTGTGTGAAGAAAATGGGCTTGTGTAGTAAGACTGTACTAGGTCTTTTTAAGTTTAATTTTTAATTTGGGTTACCAATATTTAATTTAATTTAAATTTCATAATTTTTCTTCATAAGTATGTGTCATTATTATACTAGAGATTTGAGATATCAAGACCTCCTTTGGACCAGTATCCCTATGATCTCAGGTGTCCAGATTATATACCATATGTTGCTAATTATAAAAATTTTTATTTTTATACTTTTAACTTCTTTTTAGTTTTAAAATTTGTTTAATTTACCATGGGTAATTTCAGATTAAGTGGTTTAATGATTTTAAAGTTCATTTTCATTTTAGGTGCATTTTATGTTAAGATGAAATTAAGTTTTCAAGAGTGAAGAATAAAATAGATTCCACTTTAGGTGGAACCCATTCAATTCAACATCATAAATCCTAATAGAATGAAGCCTTCACCTTAAGATGAAGGTTCATTCCAAATATCTAACTAAGATCCTAAGCATCTTAATTAACCTCCTTTAGATTTTGTTTGAGTTTAGTTCAATAAATGTTTTAATTGTATTCATTTTGAATCTTTTTTTCATTTATTCCTTTTATTTAATGTTTGATTAATCATATCTTGATTTTATTTATTTCGTTAAGATATGTTTCGTCAATCAAGTTTAATTAATGTTCCTTTATTATAATTTCATTTGAATTGAATTTCACTTTTAAGTCTAATTCATTAATTACAGTTTGAGTTTTGTAATTTGAATTTGTTTAATTCATTTGGTTAGATTCATTTCATTTATTTGATTTTTATTATTCATTTAACTTAGATAAATTAGGTTTATTTATTATATTAGTGTTTATGTTATTGTAATTTACTTTGATTTAATATTCATTTTGATTTTCTTACATAATATGCTTGGTTTATTTAGATTTGCTATATTGCTCTTATTATGGCTTTTATTTTATATTTATGTTTTGTTCAATCCATGTTCATTGTATATTTGCTTTATGCCTATGTTATATTTAGTTATTTAGATTAATGTTTACATTTTAGTTTAATTTCATTACTTAGTTAATTCATTATATTTCAATTTCATGATGCATTGATTTATATGTGTTCAATTTATTTGATTTTAATCACATTCATATACTCATTTCATTTCATTATAAAGTTTGGATTAATTTCATTGGCCTCAACTTATGATTTCATTTGTTGGTTTAGATTAGTTCATTATATGTTAAGAATTTAATTTCCTAAGTTTCAAATAATATAAATATAATTAACTTACTTAATATATGTGTTAATATCTTAGGATTATATTGTTCACTCAAGTTGAATGATTTGAGAGGATTTATATGTCAATCAAGTTCATATTTAGATCTAAAATTTATTGGCTAACTTTAATCCTAATTGGTTAAAAGAGATTATTTAATTAAATTTCATTCCTTTAATCATTTCATTAAATTTTTTTAAATATATGATTATTTGATTTTATTAACATCAAAGGGTTAGATAATTTCTTTTGAGTGGTCTAAAGTTAACTGAAATGTTCTAAGTCTATTTTTCAAAGTTTTATAATTTTTACAATTTTCTAATTTATTATTTCATGTAAATTGACTAAGGGACTTGGAAATTCAGTAACATTCATTCCATTGGCCAATTTGCCTTGAAAGTTTTTGGAAAATGGGGTTATTTGCCAATTTTATTTTTCTAAAATTTTATCTTGATTAGATGTATAATTAGGATTTAATTAAGATTTTAATTATTTCACTAAAACCTAAATTAAGCTTAATTTAAAGAGAATCACAGATGGGTTTTATTTTTCCTAGATTTCTCTCTAGAAGATGCTTCCATAGAGAGCTTATTTAAAATTTTTAAAAATTTAGTTGGTTTAATATAATTTTCCTAAATTCAGCTTGATTATTTGAATTAATTAATTTAATTAATCATTAAATTAGGTGGTTTTGTGTTTTATTAAGCTTCACAGAGTTTCAATAATGTGTTTAAGTTCATTAGGGTTTGTTATGATGATTTAGGTTATTTCCATGATTTTTCATAATTTCTTTTAATTAATATTTATTTATTTTATTAAAATTAAGTTTTGGAATTGAAAATTCCTTATCTTTAAATTTATTTTGAAATAAATCATCAAAAAAATTTCTAAAGTGTATTTAACCTTAATTTCTTTTTCTCAAAGTTTCAAATTATTAAGATTAATGGATTAGGATTAATTTAGGTTTGATTATTTAAATTTAAAGCCAAATTAATCCAAAATTATCCCCACAAAAATTGGGGCTTTCCATAAATACCTTATTTGAATATTTTGACTTAATATTTGATTTATTATGATTTTTTAAAGTTTTTACCATTTTAGTTAATTTTAAATTTAGAAATTCTCAGATTTTGTATTTAACCGCGTCGGCACCATGTGGTGCCACTTTACACGTGACACCGCGCGGGATCCACGTGGATCCCATGTTAAAATGAGGGTGGAATGTAGTTTATTTTGGGTCATCTGATCGAAGATCAAATAATGTCTCTGATCATTCCATGATCTCTTATAGGAATTTAATCATATGGTTCACTAAATCTTGATCGTTCATTCCTAATGAATGGAATAGACGGTGGAGATTTCACCTCCCTCGGTAATGCCGAATGTTGAAAGCTGTCTACTAATTTGAGTCAAATTTTGACAATCTAACCATTGAAATCACTCGATTTTACTTCCAAAACCATAAAGTCCTCACATGGATTACATCTATATGGCTTGATCTCCCTTGAGATCAAGTTTCCTTCACAAAGGACCAAAATTGAAAGTAAAGGAGGTCGAATTTAGTGTGTACCTCATCAACGGTGATCTTAGGTGATGGGATTGACTTGGTTAGCTTCAAAATGGTACGACGAGCCTCTGGAAAGAAGCAATTGAGTTACCTCCTCTTATATCAGCCTATGGACCAAAGCACGGACAAATTCTAACAAACTTGGTCATTTTTTGGCTTGTCTTCATTGGCGTGGGGGTCGGGGAAAGTTGTGCTCAACTTCGTTTCACTCATGGAAGGTGATGGAATGCTCAATTTGGCATAAGATGATCTCTCGATTTCTCTCTCTCTCTCTCTCTCCTCTTGCCAATAGAGGCCAAGTGAGATGGAAGAACAAGGAGAGGGAATGGATTAGGGGATGAATCCTTATCTTCATGCATCTCTTTCTTGCCATGGCATAGTCCTTTATTTTGGCTTGACTTAGACTTGATTAAGTTGCTTAAGATTGGTTGTAAATCACCTTTCACCCATCTTAGGAAGGGGTTAGATGTGTTCCAAGGCATTTGGTTCAAGCTTGGGTTCAAAAGGTGTCATTTGAAAATTATTTTGTGTAGGCTAACTTGGCATGGTTCATTTGGTTGATTAATATTAAATTGATACTTCAATTAGATCAATTTAAGCATTTAAAATGTTGTTAATCAAAGATTTTAGTTAGATTTGAAGTTTATGATTTGTTTACTTCATGTTTAACCCATTAATGGATTAAGTAGGTTGAATTGAATTAAATTGAGTTAAATGATGTGATTGGCTCAATTACAATGCATTTTCTTTTCAATTATGATGATTTAAGCATTTAGGAATGGATTGGATCATTCAATTCCATTTACATGGGGTTTAAAACCCATTTTGATCCATTTAGGCTTAATGGGTTAGGTTTGGGTTCATTTAGGTCAAATGTCTTTATTAGAAAAATTGTGCCTAATGATTAGTTGATTTATATTTATTAATCATTCCTAAGTGATTTTATATAATTAATTTGGGTTAATTTTAGTTTGATTTGATTTGAATCTAATAGGATCAATTTGGGTCAAATGACCTATTTAGCCTAATTAAGGCCTCATTGGGATTATATTCTTTTAAATTCACGTTTAAACCTAAATATATTATCATTTAAACCATTTGGAATGATTTTATTTGATCAAATTTTGGTGGGTTGACTCTTAACTTGGTGGGACTCACATAAGTCAAACCTTTTGCCAAAAGGGTTGGCCACTATTTGATTTGGATTTGATTTCATTTATGTTCATTTTATGACTTCATGCTTTTCATTTAACTTGATTTAGATTTATTTTGATTTTATTTGAACTTTTTGGGTTTATGAAATTTTTAGCTTAAATAAGGTAATTATGTTTAATTTCCCAAATTAAACAATAATCTAAGCCTAATTAAATTCAGATTTCAAGTGATATATGTTTTGATTTAGAGGTTTATTTTTTTGTTTGAGGTTTGGGTTGAGTTCACTTAAGCCCATTAAGTTGAACTATGCACAAAAAAGAATGCACCAGATTACTAGGTATAGTACCCTTAGTGCCTAATTAGGAGATTCCTAATCTAAGATTAGGTTTCCAAATTACTAATTTTAGAAATAATGTTAATCTCATCCAAAAATGTGGTCAACATATGTCATCAGTGTCAAATACATGTAGACATGTTGCATCGACCACCTAATAACTTACATCCAATAGTGGTGTCTTGGCCATTTGAAAGTTGAGGAACGAATATAATAGACCCAATAAATCCTCCATCGTCTAGGGGACATTATTTCATATTAGTTGCCACTAATTACTTCTCCAAATAAGTAGAAACAATCCCATTAAAAGGAGCTAAAGCAGATAATATAGTGAAATTTCTCTAAGACCATATCACTTATTGATTTGGAATACCTCAAAGATTTATATTTAATATTAGCACGGCTTTCACGAATATCAAAGTCTATTATTTCATCGAGAAATATAAGATAAATTAGTGATATTCTTCAATATACAATTCACGAGCCAATGGTCTCGTAGAAGCATTAAACAAAATGTTGGTCAAACTCCTTAAGAAAATTCTCTCTAAAAATAAAAGAGAATGAAATGATAAATTAATAGAAACATGGTGGGCATACCATACCAAATATAAGATTCAAAGCAGGTAAACTAGTATTGGTACGAAGATGGCCCATCATTTCATATTAGAAAGTTAGTAAAAAATTCGATCCAAATTGGGAGGGACTTTATACTATCAAAAAAATATATATAAGAAGGTGAAGTTTATCAGCTTATCGATATAAAAGGCATCAGACCTATGCCCCCTATAAATGGACAATATCTTAAAAGATATTATGCATAGCTATGAATGAAACATTCTTATTTCAATAAGAAATTTCCCTATTAATAGGGGGAAATTTTATATTTCTTGTAAAGCAAGATCCTCCATCATAAGGAAACATTGTTTGATCAAGTAAATTTAAATCAGATCCATCATGCCCAAATAGGCCAGATCAGATCCACCATGCTCAAAGAGTCAAGATCTAAATTTAAATTAGATCCATCGTACTCAAAGGGGCATCATCAGATCCATTTTGCCCAAAAAAGCTTTTTCTAAAATTTAAATTAGGATTCATCATGCAAAAAAGGAGCCAGATCTAAATTTTTAACAAAGAATCATCATGCCCAAATGAATCAGATCAGATCCATCATGCCCAAAAAAGCTAGATATAAATTTAAAATTAGGATCCATTATACCCAAAAGAATCAAATTAGATCCACCACGCCCAAAAAATGTTAAATATAAAACCCCAAATTTTGATTACAAAATGCCCAAAAGTGATCAGATCTAAATCCAAACCTTAAGATTCATCTTGTCCAAAAGGACCAAATCTATACCTAAACTTAGATTCATAATGTCCAAAGAGATAAGATATAAGTCTACATGTAAAGGGCAGATCTATATAAAAAATTAGATTCAAAAAGGGGGTTACTTAAACTCTGCGACATTAAAGCCACAATTATAGCCCACTTACAAATGCAAATATTATTACTTTTTGATGATACCAATGATATTTATATGCTTCTCTTACCTAGATTTACTATTAATTAGCTGCAATGTTCACCTGGAGAAAGTGAAATAATATGCCTATTACTGAGCCCATTCAAAAAATAGATATGGGCTACCATTGAAGCCTGTGATACACATAGTTTAGCTAAGTTACAAGACCGACTAACATGGCATCAGGATATGTTGATGTGCCGAGATATTTTTGAGGATTTGTTTACCCGATCATCATGCATTCTACTAGTTGATTCAGAGTTCCATCAAATCATGATCCAACTGATTGGGCGATCAATTAAAAATTGTGGCATAACCATGATGTTCCTCTAGAGAGGGTCGTTGATCATATTAGCTTCGGAGATCAGTATATACTTCAACCAGCTGAAGATTCCATTAATTAATTTATCATGAATTTAATAATTTATAAACTTTAATGTTTAATTAGATTTTACTTTTTTAATTATTTCAAATAAACCTTAAGTTTGTAATTAATCAAATTCTTTGACTTAAAGTGTTATAAAATTATCTTTAGGTGTTATGATGTCGATGAAGATGTTTTAAATTAATTTATAAATTTTTATAATTTTTTGCAACTTTTTGATTTATTATTTCATGTAAATTGACCTACAGATTGGAAATTCAATAAATTATAATCCAAAGGTCAATTGATCTTGAAATTTTTATGAAAAGTGGGGTTCCTTGCCAATTTCAGTTTTCTAAAGTTTCATTCTGATTAAATGTCTAATTTTAGATTAATTAAGGTCTTAATTATTTCTTTAAAACTTAAATTAAGCTTAATTTAGATGGAATTACTTAGGGATTTTATTTTCTTACATTCCACTCTAGAAGATGCATCCATAGAGGGTTGATTTAGAATTTTTAGAATTTTGGTTGATTTGTTATGATTTTCCTAAGTTGTTGTTCATTAATTAGATTAATTAATTTCATTAAATGCCAAATTATATTATTTTATGATTTATTAAGTTTCAGTGAGTTTTAGTGGTGTTTTTAGGTTCATTAAAGTTTATTATGATGATTTAATGTCACTTTATCATTTTCCATGATTTTCTTAATTCAATATTAATTTATTTTATTAAAATTAGGGTTTGAGATTGGAAATTCAATATCTTTTAATTTACTTTGCAATAAATCATGAATAGTTTTTCTAAGGTGTAATTTAACCCCATTTTTAGTTCACCAAAGTTTTGTATTGATTGGATTAATGGTTTATGATTAATTTGAGTTTAATTATTTTTATTTAAATCTAAATTAATCCAAAATTACTTTATAAAAATTGGGTATTTTGGGTTTAATGGATTCCTTTCATTGAGAGGAGTCCATAGAGCTCTTAATTGATTCCTCTTGATAGTTTATTTCTAATAGAAGGAATGGATGATGGATATTTCATCTCTGAGTTTTCATTAGTGAGCTGGGAGTCATCCACCTTTGGATGGTGATTTCTAGTGATATAAGCTACCATTCTACATGTTTTTGATTGTAAAATGATCATAGATCGATTTCCAATCTATCCACACACCTTGATCTTTACCAAGTATAAATTGGCTTAATAAAGGAGCAACCCACATGAGAGTAGGTAGTTAGTTTATGGAGTACCTCACTAGAGCCATGTCCGACAGTTTTTCCCATTTGAAAACCTTCCTTGGGTTTAGACAAACCTTTCATGAAGTGGAATTGACTTGCCTCCCTATCAATCACCTGAAGACCAAACTCCCCCTCTCCTTCATCAGATTTGATTTTTTTTCTATCTTTCCAGTGGCTACAAACCTCATGAAAGGTTCGTTTGAGTTCACATCTATTCTTGGAATATGTAGGGACATCCAATTTGGGGACAGGGGCATTCCTTTTTCAATTTTGTGCTTGGTTGAAGGCTTAGCCACTTGCTTTGGTTGAATTCTAGCTTGCTGGTGGTGGGAGGTCCAGGGAAAGTTTCATTTCTCCTTCTTTTCTCCTTTGAATGTGTTGGGATGATCAGATTGGCTAGAGGAAGCCTCATTCCACTTTTCCAGGCTTCGCCGAGATGTATCTCTATGAAATTTGGGATGGCTAGAATCTGGCTGCTAATGATGCAAGCTCTAGGCAAGGGGTTGATATCATCTCTCTTATTCTTAAGTGTCTTTGGATGAATTTCTTGAGGGGAGGAAGCCTCCTCCTCTCCTTTTTTGTCTTGGCTATAAGCAAGCACATGGAATCCATAGAGGAAGCCAAGCTCCCTTTGCTATGGTTATGGCCACCCTTGGAGGTTAGCTCCAAGGGGAGGTCAACTGACTAAATAAAGTCCAAAATCAGTGGTGGTGAAGAAATGGATGAGGTATGGAAGAGAGGGAGTGCTATTTTTCTTCTTAGTATGGATTCCCACCTTCCTTACCATGGTTACACCTCATCTCCTTATGACTTCATCTCACATGGCATGTCATTGACTTTTGGCATCATTGCCACATCTCTTTGGGCTAGTGGTTGGTTGGCCAAATCAAACTAATTTGAATCTTATGTTAAACTCAAGTCCACTTGAATTGGATTTGAAGATTAGACCTACCCCATGTCATTTAGATTTGACAAAATTTAAAATATTTTAATTATGTTTCTTTTGATCGATTGATCTTAAATTTGAGTTTAAATCATTATTGATTGTCTAATGGATAATTTAGAATTCAATTAGCCTATTCCACATGAGAGTTTAATTTAATTTCATCTTAGTTTGACCCATTTTGAATTAAATGGGTTAAATTAAGTCTAATTGAGTCAAGTGACCAAATTGACTCAATCAAAGTATGTTTAGACCCCAATCATTTTTAGTCATATGCGTATGATGATTTGGAGTGATTAATTTCATTTGATTTTGAATGGATTTCAATTTGACCCATTTCACCCAAATTGGGCTTAATCGATTAAGTTGGATTCATTTAGGTCAAATGACCAAATTGGTCAAATTAGACCTAATGATTGATTGAATGATGTTTAATGATCATTTCCAAATGATTTTGGATAATCAAATTGAGTTGATTTTAGTTTGATTGGGTTTGAACCCAAAAAGGCTCATTTAGGCCCATTTAGATCAAATGATCAACTTAGCCAAAATAAGACCTAAATAAATTTAAATTTCTTTAACTTCATGTTTAAACATGTTTATTCTATTATTTAAATCATTTAAGATGATTCCATTTCATCAAATTTTGGTGGGTCAACCTTTGATTTGGTGGGACCCACATAAGTCAAACTAATGTCAAAAGGGTTGACCATTTTTTACCTTGAATTAAATTTGATTTTCTTTTATTTGATTTGATTTGATTTTTTTTTGGTTTATTTGGAGTTGTTTTGATTTTATTTAAATTTCTTTTGGATGTGATGAATTTTGAGCTTAAATATGGTAATTAGGTTAATCACTTTAATCACCTTACTTTAAACTCAAATAAATTCAAGTTTCAAGTGAAATATATTTGATTTAATTTATCTATGAGATTTGGGTTAAGTCTACCTAAACCTGTTAGGTTAGATCAAATCAAAAGAGGATGCACTAGGTCATTAGGTGTAGTGTTCTAAGTTCTTAATTAGGAGGCTCCTAATTTAGAATTAGGTATCCTAATTACTAATTTTAGAAATGATGTTAACCTCATCCAAAAATGAGATCAATAGTTACGTCCTCAAAAAATTAAAATTTTGTGAGCATCTTATAGCTTCATGGCATCGTAATCTAGCATCAAGGTGATGTGTTTCTACGCTTAAAATAATAATATTAGGATATTCATGGTGTAATCCAAATCATGCCCCACAGTGTCATGGCATTATGAATTTTAGCACTGAGATGCTGAACTCTTGGGTTTTAAACTTATGTTGTATAGGTTAGCAGCATCGAGGCGCTACTACTATAATGCCATTTTTAAGTTAGAAATTTTTTATTTTATATCCTAGAGCTTTCAAATCTCAAATAAAAAAGGCATATACATAGAAATACACAAAGGTATTTAAATAAAAAAATCTTTATTAATATTAAAAATTATTACAAAAAAGTGCTATAACAAAGTAAAGAAAAAGAAGAAAATATAAAAATAAAAATAAAAGGAGGAAACTAAAAGTCATAATCATCCTCCTCCTCTTCGTCTGGCTTCAGCAAGGTATCTACATTAGGGGGATATTGAGGCATCGCAAGAAAAGAAGCCTGATCTAAATCCCCATATCCATAATTTTTGAGCACATGGACTAGTGTCGTATTGAACAAGGCTTGATGTTGATCCATATGATGATCAAGTTTCATTTATAAAGCCCGTTGCCTATGACTAGTCTCACCTACCTCTTTCCTTAAGTTTGATACTTGCTTGTTTAAGGATTAAGAAGATTGGAGTTGAGGTCATGGGGCACGTGAACTCTCCCTTATTTTGAACCTCGAGCTAAACTCTTAAATTAGCCTTTTTGTTAGCCTTCTGAATATAAAATACTTCATCGAGCTCCCATAAAGCACCTGCCTGGAATCTGAAATCATTATTTGGTACACCTTTGATAGCAGTGGCTATGTGTACTGGGTATGTTGTCACTTACAGATGCATGGTGATATTTTTATAAAATTTGGCATATATCATACAATCTATGCTTCACTCTCTAATTACAGATGTCTGCCCTTTACCTGGATCTAGAGTATCATAGAACATTGGGATAGGGACACCAATACCTAGCGGATTTGTCCACATGAGATGGTAGTTGAAATGGCTGATATATAGGATATAGAAGACATCTTGTTATAAGCACTCCCTATGAGGAATGCATGCCTTTGGATCATGAGCTTTTCCAATGCTAGCCAGTTGATCAGCATAAGAGAGGCAATTACATATACTCTTTAGACTTCATCATGCTCTAGCTCACTATCAGAAGCTATACCAAATGCAGATATCAGGCCGCAAATGATGAGGTATGATCAATTTAGATATGTGGTCTGAGAGTTTCATATAGCCAGCAGTATGCTTGTCTCATTTTGCACAGCTTGATAATCCATTTGATATAGGGTTTCATTCTTCTGAGAGGTCCAGCAATGCTAGATTTGAACTTGAGGGTAGAACAAATTTCATAATACATTTTAGCATGAGACATTGAAGAAGAGCTATCTCTAGTAGCCTTCATTGCCACCTAATTTTAATACTTTGTGTTTCCATGCCACAATAGAATTTTTCATCCTTTCACTCTTCTGATGGCCAGCTTGCTCATTCATGGTGAGAGGATAGTGTTGGCACCTACAGTATTAGCTTACTTGTACCATGGATTGGGCAGAGGAAGCATCGTGATTGACTCACGATGCTACGATGTGGATGCTCCTTACTATTTACATGGATAGATTCGCTTGTATAGTTCTAGAGCATTTAGATGTCTTGAGACACTATTATATTTTAGAGAACAGTGTTCCCCTCTGATTATGCAGCTATGCATACATATAGTTTCTTTGGATAGGGATCAGATACAAACTTTTATGTTTTCTCCATCATGCATGATGGATTATTTCCAGATCATCTCCTACCATAGTCTACCTACTTAGAGTCTTGGACAGGATTTATAGATTCTCTCATGGATAGGGGGACACCTTTACTATTATCAAAGTCAGGACATAGATGTATAACAAAATATTTCATCAAGCTAAGGCTTTCTTGGCTTTGCTATCATTGCCATGAGTCTATAATTCTAGAGGGATATAACCTCAATAAAGTGGCTAGGAAGTACGGGTTCACACATGCTACACCTATTTACGGGCTGCCATAAATGTTGAATATAGTATATACTCATTCCTTAGGGACATTACCATTATTTGTTCATCTAGTAGCAGCATCTACAGCACGAGCCTTCTCACTCCACCTAAGGACTAGTTCTAATTTCTGTGTGACATCACACGAGACTTGCACAGGAATTAGTCACCTATGGTTGCTATGGATTAGCCACACCTTCTTTTCATTCTTGGAGCTAGGCTTTTGCATATATAGTCAGAAATCATAGAAAGCTAGATCAGTTCATCATCCACACTCCCTACAACATATCACTCAAACTTTTAATAGGCCATCATATCACCAAAATGGTAGTAGGAAGCGATGATGTCAAACTTCAGCCACTTAGGAAAGGATTGATAGATATATTCATAGCCCTATACTAGATGATCATGATATGGGAATAGTAAAGACTGATGACTTCACTCATGTTCCCAACATACTTGTGTTAGTTGAACCATCAATAAAATGAAGGGAAAGTGATGTCACAATATTACTATCAATAGATGCCAGTGCAGCTTCCCTAACTTCTGCTTATCCCATTTGTAATGATTCTCTACATACTGGAGAAGACACAATCCACCCTTATTCGACTCAACTTGGGTGATAGTGAGTGCCACCCAGTATGATTCCTTCAGTGTTGACTCTTGTGAGAGAGTCATCTTATTCCTAGTCCAAGCTACACAGTTCAAAAGTAGCTCTCTGCTCTAAAGATCTCATGCTTTGTTTCCATGATATGTCTTAGGCCTTCAGCTCCATTATAGTGTGGCTCTTCAAAGAGCCTATGTCATATAGTGATGGTGTTGTGCCACCTGCTTCTAGACATTGATGTGGAATTTTTATTCGAGCTCTCTAGTTTCGACGATGAGGCAAATTCTCTATGTCATATATTAACAGTTCTATTTATATACTAGACATGGTGTCGTGACATTGCTTTTATATTGTTAAGGTGCTTACCTCTCAATTACTGAGGATTATGACCAGCATTGTAGCTAGGGTTGACAAAAAAGCTTGTGATTTGTGAACAGCTCGTGTTCGACTCATTCATTAACTAAGCGAGCTGAACATGAACAAATATTTCAAACTCGATTTATAAATAGTTGAACATAAATAATTCTTTGTTCAATCGTGTTCAGCTTGATTTAGCTTGAAATAAAAAACTATATTATATTATATTATATTATATTATATTATTATTAATATTATTATTATTATTATTATATATCACAACTGCAAGCATGGCTTAGTAGTTAAAGTTTTTGTTATGCAAATGATTGGCCGAGGTTCAAATCCTCCCTCTTATAGATTTTTTTAGATTATTGCATTTTGAATTGATATGAGCCATTTCGAATAATTCAAGTCGAACACGAACAATCAAATTTTGATCAATTTTGAACACGAGCTGAACATGAAAAAAGCAATTTTTAAATGAGTCAAACATGAACAAGGGTTTGGTTTGCTCAAGCTCAGCTCGTTCACACCCCTAATTGTGGCGCCCCCATGTAGCTCCTAGGTGTTGGTTAGCTAATTAAGTTGGTTATTATGCCAGTCAAAAAAAGTACTTATTAATATTTATTACTATTAATTTCGTAATCAATCGAGCTAAAAATCATGTCAAACATTGATGGAGCATCAAAGCTCTCTAACACAATGCCATGACACTAGTCAAAAGTTCTAATTTTCGTGTGATGTCACACGAGGCTTGCATAGGAATTAGTCTCCTATGGTTGTTATGGATCAGCCACACCTTTTTTTCATTCTTGGAGCTAGGTTTTTTCATATGCAATCATAAATTGCAGAAAGCTAGATCGGTCCATCATCCACACTCCTTACAGGATATCACTCAGACTTTTAAAAGGCCATCATATCACCAAAATGGTAGTAGGAAGCGCCGACGTCAAACTCCACCCACTTAGGAAAGGAATGATAGAGATATTCATAGCCCTATACTAGATGACCATGATATGGGAATAGTAAAGACAAATGACTTTACTTATGTTCCCAACATACTTGTGTTAGTTGAACCATCAGCAAAATGAAGGGAAAGTGATGTCACACTATTACTATCAATAGATGCCAATGTAGCTTCCCCAGTTTCTACCTATCCCATTTGTAATGATTCTCTACATACTGGAGATGACTTATATATAGAGAAATCTAGTACATTAGTGACTACTCACAAGCCACTCTTATTTGACTCAACTTGGGTGATAGTGAGTGTCACCCAGTATGATTCCTTCGGTGCTGACTCTTGTGAGAGAGTCATCCTATTCCTAGTCCAAGCTACATAGTTTAGAAGTAGCTCTCTGGTCTAAAGATCTCATGCTTCATCTCCAAGATATGTCTTAGGCCTTCAGCTCCATTATAGTGTGGCTCTTTAAAGAGCCTATGTCATATAGTGACGGTGTTATGCCACCTACTTTTGGGCATTGATGTAGAATTTTTATTCAAGCTCTCTAGTTTCGGCGATGATGAAAATTCTCTATGCCATATAGTGAATGTTCTATTTATAGACTAGACATAGTGTCGCATCACTGCTTTTATAGTGTTAAGACGCTTGCCTCTCAGTTACTGAGGTTTATGACTAGCACTGTCACTAGGGTTGCCAAAAAAGCTTGTCATTCGTGAACAGCTCGTGTTTGGCTCGTTCATTAACTAAACGAGCCAAACACGAACAAATATTTCAAGCTTGATTTATAAATGAGCCAAACATGAATACTTTTTTTATAATTGTGTTCAGCTCGATTTAGCTCGAAATAAAATAAAATATTATATTATATTATATTATATTATATTATATTATATTATATTGTATTATTATTATTATTATTATTATTATAATTATTATTATTATTATTATATATAAACACACACACACACACACACACACACACATATATCATAGTTGTAAGTATGGCTTAGTGGTTATAGTTTTTATTATGCAAAAGATTGGCTGAGGTTCGAATCCTCCCACTTACAGATTTTTCAGATTATTATATTTCAAACTGATACGAGTCATTTCGAATAATTCGAGTCAAACATGAACAATGAAATTTTGAGCCATTTTGAACACGAGCCAAATGCAAACAAAGCAATTTTCAAATGAGTCAAACACGAAAAATGGTTCGGCTCACTCAAGCTCGGCACGTTCAAGCTCGACTCATTTACACCCCAAACTATGGCGCCCCCATGCATCTCCTAGGTGTTGGTTAGCTAATTAAGTCAGCAATTATGCCAATCAGAAGAGCACTTATTAATATTTATTATTATTAATTCCGTAACCAACCAAGCTGAAAAGTGTGTCAAACATTGATGGAGAATCACAATGCTCTAACACAACGCCACGACACTAGTCAAAAGTTCTAGTTTCTGTGTGACTTCACATGAGGCTTGCACAAAAAGTAGTCACCTATGATTGCTATGGATCAGCCACACCTTCTTTTCATTCTTGGAGCTAGGCTTTTGCATATACAGTCATAAATTACAGAAAGCTAGATCGATCCATCATCCACACTCCCCACAGTATATCACTCGGACTTTTAAAAGGCCATCATATCACCAAAATGGTAGTAGGAAGCGACGATGTAAAACTCCACCCACTTAAGAAAGGAATGATAGAGATATTCAAAGCCCTATACTAGGTGATCATGATATGGGAATAGCAGAGACAAATGACTTCACTTATATTCCCAACATACTTGTGTTTATTGAACCATCAACAAAACAAAGGGAAAGTTATGTCACACTATTACAATCAACAGATTCTAGTTCAGCTTCCCTAATTTCTACTTATCCCATTTGTAATGATTCTCTACATATTGGAGGAGACTTATATATAGAGGAATCTGGTACATTAGTGACTAGTCACAAGCCACTCTTATTCGACTCAACTTCAGTGATAGTGAGTGCCACCTAGTATGATTCCTTCGGTGTTGACTCTTGTGAGAGAGTCATCCTATTCCTAGTCCAAGCTACACAATTCAAAAGTAGCTCTTTGGTCTGAAGATCTCATGCTTCGCCTCCAGGATATGTCTTAGGCCTTCAGCTCCATTACAGTGTGGCTCTTCAAAGAGCCTATGTCATATAGTGACGATGTTATGCCACCTGCTTTTGTGCATTGACATGGAATTTTTATTCGAGCTCACTAGTTTCTGCGATGAGGCAAATTCTCTATGTCACATAGTGATGGTTCTATTTATAGACTAGACATGGTATCGCGACACTGCTTTTATAGTGTTAAGGCACTTGCCTCTCAGTTATTGAGGTTTATGACCAGCACTGTGGCTAGGGTGGTTGTCAAAAATATTTGTTGTTCGTGAACAGCTCATGTTCGGCTCATTCATTAACTAAGCAAGTTGAACACGAATAAATATTTCAAGCTCAATTTATAAACGAGCCAAACATAAATAATTCTTTGTTCTATCATGTTCAGCTCAATTTAGCTCAAAATAAAAATATTATATTATATTATATAATATATTATATTATTATTATTATTATTATTATTACTATTATTATTATTAATATTATTACTATTATTATTATTATATATACAAACACACACACATACACACACACACACACACATACACACTACACACACACATATCAATATATATATGTATAATATATATATATATATATATATATATATATATATATATATATATATATATATATATATATATATATATATATATATATATATATATATATATATATATATATATATATATATATATATATATATATATATATATATATATATGCAGAATGGCTTAATTGTTAAAGTTTTTGTTATGCGAAAGATTGGCCGAGGTTCGAATCCTCCCTCTTACAAATTTTTCAAATTATTGTATTTCGAGCTGATACGAGCCATTTCGAACAATTTGAGTCAAACATGAACAATGAAATTTTGAGCCATTTTGAACACAAACAAAGCAATTTTCAAATGAGTCAAACACGAACAAGGGTTCGGCTCGTTTACACCCCTAACTATGGCGCCCCCATGTAGCTCCTAGGTGTTAGTTAGCTAATTAAGTTTGTTATTATGCCGGTCAAAAAGAGCACTTATTAATATTTATTACTATTAATTTCATAATCAACCGAGCTAAAAATCATGTCAAACATTGATGGAGCATCAAAGCGCTCTAACACAATGCCATGACACTAGTCAAAATTTCTAGTTTCTGTGTGACGTCACACGAGGCTTGCACAGAAATTAGTCACCTATGGTTGATATGGATTAACCACACCTTTTTTTCATTCTTGGAGCTAGGCTTTTGCATATGCAGTCATAAATTGCAAAATGCTAGATTTGTCCATCATCCACACTCCTTACAGGATATCACTCAGACTTTTAAAAGGCCATCATATCACCAAAATGGTAGTAGGAAGTGGCGACGCCAAACTTCACTCACTTAGGAAAGGAATGATAGAGATATTCATAGCCCTATACTAGATGATCATGATATGGGAATAGTAGAGATAGATGATTTCACTTATGTTCCCAACATACTTGTGCTAGTTGAACCATTAGCAAAATGAAGGGAAAGTGATGTCACACTATTACTATCAATAGATGCCAGTGTAGCTTCCCCAATTTTCTACCTATCCCATTTGTAATGATTCTCTACATACTGGAGAGGACTTACATATAGAGAAATTTATTACATTAGTGACTAGTCACAAGCCACTCTTATTTGACTCAAATTGGGTGATAGTGAGTGCCACCCAATATGATTCCTTCGATGTTGACTCTTGTGAGAGAGTCATCCTATTCCTAGTCCAAGCTACATAGTTCAGAAGCAGCTCTCTGGTCTAAAGATCTCATGCTTTGTCTCAAGGATATGTCTTAGGCCTTCAGCTCTATTATAGTGTGGCTCTTCAAAGAGTTTATGTCATATAGTAACGGTGTTATACCACCTACTTTGGGCATTGACATGAAATTTTTATTCGAGCTCTCTAGTTTTGACGATGAGGCAAATTCTTTATTAGAGTGTGTTGCTGCCTTAGGTCTTGAAACCAAGGAGCTACAACTTTGGGAATCCTTATGTAGAGATATTAAGTTTAGAATATTTTCAATACGCATTGCTTATCAGGAAGTCCTATCAGATATAATTGTCAATGTAGAACCCTCACTCAGCATTACTTCTCATCAGGTCTCTCTGGTTCATCAAGATCTCGAGCATAGCCTCAAAGATTTGAGATCTTTTTAGAAGGAGCTTTCTAGAGCACAAATTGAGCTCATTGACATTTCAACTAAATTGAGAGAGTTACAGCTAAGAAGACATTTCTATTAGAAGAAGAGCTATGATCAGACAAACTGTCATAGCCATAGAAGAGGATTGCTCATAGGTAGACATTTAGGTGTTCAAACTTGAGCATATCCTTTCTTTGTTAGTTCATAACCAAGAAGCTGCCTTTCAACATCTCCACAAAGCTCTAGAAAAGAAATATACTATGGCTTATAGTGCACATACATCTTCTATCTACATTAGAGAAACTCAAGCTAATCATTTATATTTGCAATCTCTCTTGTATAATTGTATTATATAATAAATAAAAATGATTAAAATTTTCCAAAGCTATATTTCTCTCTTCCCATCATATGGCTACATACAATCAATAAGAAAAGCAATGAATGCATCATATCTTATTGACATGACACATTCATTGGGAGATAATTTTGTTCACATCAAAAAATTAAGTAAAATAATTTTTGCCACAAAGCTACTATAATTCTTCTAGCAAGATAACTACTAATCCAGTTAGCAAGTCGATGGTATGGTGTCACAATGCTTCCATGACAATGGTGAGGCGCTGCAATGATGATTTATAGTTTAAAGAAGCAAGAAAAATTATTCTCCTTGCCCTAACAGTGACAACCACCCAAGGGAGTAGTGAGGGAATAGTTATGGGGCGAAAAGAACTGCCCCACTAGTGGAAAAATCCTATAAAAAGGGGGCAGACTCTTTAGTCTACACTAGTCTCATACAAGATCTGTAAGGAGACTTCCAACAGTGAATGGCTGGTGGTTCTTTGAGGATGCTTTCCTCCTACACAATATCAAAGACAAGTCTATCGTTACAAACTCCACATAAAATTCTAGAAATGTAAGTTTTATACAGATTTCTCTCTTATAAATGATATTTTACATAATTTTCACCATCGACCTTAGATCCATTGGTAAATCAAATGGCGTATCTCCATCAATTTTTAATCCAGAGTAAAAGGAATGCCTCCATACCCTTAAAATCCAAAAAATTAGAAAGAACCTCACCGTTAAACTTAGTTCTAGCATGAGAAGAAAAATAAATTTCTCTCTATTGATCTTAGATCTAGAACAAGGGAGAATTACACTAAAAATATGAGAACCAAGTATTACTAAAGTGTTATTCTACCAAAATTTTCATAAATTTTACTAAAATACTCAAGAATTTTCATTTGATATGTGCATTTCTATCTCGAGGTGTCACGGTGCCAAGGCCTAGCACTGAGGAGCTAAGCTCTTAGGAATGAAGTTCTTGGCACTCTTCCTCATAATGTTGAGGCGTCGGATACTTAGTGTAAAGGCGTTATGCTCTCGGGTTTCATTTATTTAATATAGCACTGCAATGCCATAACCATAACAATGAGGTACCATGTATGGAAGTCTGTTCAACCATTGAACTTAGTTCTAGTGTGAAATGAAACCATCCCTCCATTAATCTTAGATTTGAAACAATGGAGAAGAGTGCTAAAGCACTAAAAAAAGTTTGTCTCACACCCTTGAAGTGCTTGTACACCTATCAGTTATCCTGAACTAGCTTCTAACCGGCGCTATGGTGCTAAATCATTAACGCCTAAGCGCTATTCAAATTGTCAAAATGACATATAATTATAACACCATGGTGCTAACAATGCAGCAGCAAAGAATGATACAGTGCCCAAGCGCTTAGCATAAAATAAATTTAAACTACCCATATGGGCCCCGGCACAATAACAACTGCCTAAGTCCATTGCCCGATGATGTTTCATGGGTTAATATAAAAAAAAATATGAATCTATATCACTCGTATGGGCCCCGACATGTGCATAAAAATCCAAATTAAATGTCTGATGATATTGCACAAGTCAAAATTTTTGGTTGAGTCTCATGATTGGGTCCAGATTATTAAAACCTAATCTTTCCCTGATGATGGCTATATTGATTAAATATTCAACTGGAGATGATATTTTAAAATTTGAATGAAGTCTATCACCCAAAAAAACTTAAAGTAAATAATTATTGACTGCACTTTTGGAGTGAGCTCTCAACTACCTTATCATATATCTAGGGGTCTTATAGACACTAAGAGTTCCTTAGTCTTAAGACACTTCTAGTGATTAGGTGAACACTTAACTTAATCCTAGAGACTTACAAAGTTAGCCATAGGAATAGGTTAAGCCTTAAGGATTTAGGAGGACTTGCCTACCCTAGAGCCTAAACTCAATCCTTGCTTCCTTCTTCCAAACCAAATCTCAAATTTAAATTTAAATTCCAAAATTAAATCCAACAATCAAATGATTAAAACCCATTATTAAATTCAAACTACAAATCCCTTCCTAAGCCCTTTGATTTTATATTATGGACTTAGCCTTAACCAAATTCAAATCAACCCCAAACCAATTGATTTTCTCAATTATCAACTTCAATCTCCAATCAAATTCCATATCAAAAATCAATTCCAAACTCTGAATGATTGAAACCCAAATCAAATCAAATTCTCAATTTTAGCCCTTTTAGCCAAACTCTTGAACTTGGCTAAATGATACCCAAACTAATTCAAAACTCATGGATTTCGTTATGATTCAATCATTCCTACAATCATTGACCTAAATGTAAACATAAACCACCATTATCAAATCAAATCCAAGCCAACCCAAGTCAAGTCCATGTTGACATGTTTCGCTTGAAATTATCACATGAACTAAAACCCAATTGGCTCCAAACCACTTGCAATTAGATTTATATTTCAGTCCTAGGCTCATGTATGAGTTCAACTAAACTTGAATCAAGCTATGATCAAGCCAATTAACCCATTTACGCTCACTTGACCTAAAGTGACCTAAAAGACCCTTTTAAGCCAAGTTCTAATTCAATCCAAATTGGATTGAACTAAGCCCATCCGAACCTCATATCATGATCAATAATCACCCTAGGGTGATCAATTATCTAAAATTAAAATTAGGTCAAACCAAGTCAAACCTAGCCTTTGACCAAGTCAACACTTAGCCCAAATGAAACCCAAACTAGCCAAAATCCACCATATGTCAAATTGACTGAAACCTTTGATTCAAAATAATTCATAATCAATGATTGAACATGACCAAACCCTCAATTAAGCCATACCAAGTCCAATTAGCCATTTGACCCAAGTTGACCCAAGTTGGCCTAAAAAGCCAAAATAGGTCAAATCACAATCCAACCGAAATTGATTATAACCAATGGCTCAAGTTCATTCCAAATCACTTGTTGAACTTGACCAAAGCCATAATTGAGCCCAAGCTGGCCAATTGGTCAACTTGACCCAACTTAGCCCAAATTGACCTAAAGGGCCAAATTAACTAAAATCCAAATTAATTTCAAATTAAACCAAACCAAAGACTACAATCACTATCAATTAGCCAATTGACCTTGACTCAACATCCAACTTAACCCAATTTGGTCAAATTGATCAAATTGGTCAACTTGACCCATTTGACCTATATGAACCCTAATGAGCCATAATCAAATCCAAGGCAAATTGAATCAAACCAATGACACTAATACACTCCAATTGGTCATGTGAACTTGACCCAACCCTTGGTGTGACCCAATTTGACCAATTGGTCAACTTGACCCAACTTAACCCAATTTGACATAAATAGGTCAAATCAAATAAACTCGAAACTACTTGAAATTTTGGCTAACCCATTTTTGACCCATCCCAAATCTGACCAAATCAAACCAATAGCCAAATGACCATTTTGCCCTTGGGTTTAGGTCATCTCATTGAGTCATTTTCTCCCCCTAACCACTTAGCACCCAACCATAGGTCCACTTAGGCATAACCTAACCCAAAAGTGGTTGGGTCAGTCATGGCCCATGGGGAGGTGAAATCACCTCCCCATCCCCATGGGAGCATTCCAAATAGCCATAAGACACCCACTATTCCCTTGGCAGCCACCTCCACACCCTCATCCAACCAAACTGAGCCACATCATGCACCCAAGGACCTCCACCAACCTCTGACTTTGCCAATTGATCAAGAAGAAGCCAAAGAAGCCATGGTCGTCTGATCCAAGGAATGAGGGTATACCCCCCCCCCATCACATGGAGACACACTCAATTCAACCCAGGGAGAGAGTTCCCAGATGGATTTCCAAGCCTTCCCAAGCTCCCTATTGACCTCACTTTTGGAGTGAGCTCTCAACTTCTTCATCTTAGACATAGGACTCCTCTAGACATTAAGAGTTCCTTAGTCTTAAGACACTTATAGTGATTAGGTGAACACTTAACCTAACCCTAGAGACTTAGGAGAGTTAGCCATGAAGAATAGGTTATGCCTTAGGGGTGCTAGGAAAACTTGCCTACCCTATAGCTTAAACCCCATCGTTACTAACTTCAAATTCAAATCAACTTCAAATTCAACTAAACTTAAAATTCAAATCAACCTCAAATTCAAATCAACTTCAAACTCAAATCAATTCCAAATCAAAATTCAAATCAATTTCCAACTTAAATGATTTTTCTCAAATCATTCAAATCAATTCCAAAAATCTAAATCACTTCAAATTCAAAAGTTTTTCTCACAACCCATTTATATTCTCATTTATACTCACAAATATAAATGAAATATAAATTCAAATAACCAAAACCAAATCCAAAACTCAATTCCAAATCCAAAAATCTTTCCTACGTCACTTTGATTCCATCTTATGGACTTAGCTCAAATTAAATCCAAACCACTTCAAACTCAAAAATATTTTCTCATAACCAATTTATATTCTCATTTATATTCATAAATATAAATGAAATATAAATTCAAAAAACCAAAACCAAATTCAAAACCCAAACTCAAATCTAACCTAAAACCAACCTATACCCTTTCAAGTCAAATTCTTGAACTTAGCCAAATCATCCTCAAATCAATCCAAGCCTTTCGATTTTATCTTCAAACAATCAATCCTACAATCATAAACCCAAATATAAATACAAACTATAATCATCAAACCAAAATCAAACTAACCCAAGTCAAACCCATATTCACCCCTTTGACTTGAAATTGTCAAATGAATCAAAACTCATTTGACTCAAAATCACTTGCAATTGGATTTATATTTTGATCATAAGTCCATATGTGAGTTCAATCAAACTTGAATCAAGCCTTGATCAGGTCAATTGACCCATTTAGGCTCCCTTGACCCAAAGTGACTAAAAGCACCTTTTTGAGCTAAATTCTAATCTAACCCAAATTGGCTTGAACTAAGCCCATCTAAGCCTCACATTGTGAGCAATAATCATCTTAAGATGATCAACCACCCAAATTGGATGAAACCAAGTCAAACCTAGCCTTTGATAAAGTCAACACTTAATCCAAATGAAATCCAAACTAGCCAAAATCTACCATAGGCCAAATTGATTGAAACCATTGATCTAAACTAATTCATGATCAATGACTGAACATGATCAAGCCATCATTTGAGCCAAATCTAGCCTAATTGCCCACCTGACCCAAGTTGACCTAAAAAGTCAAAATGTGTCAAATATTGATCTAAGTCAAATTGATTGCAACCAATGGGTCAAATTCATTCTAAATCACTTATTAAACTTGACCAAAGCCTCAATTGGCCAACCTGACCCAACCTAGCCCAATTGACAATGAACCCAACTTGACCTAAAAGGTCAAATCAAGCCAAAATCAAATAGTCAAAATCAAATCCAACCAAAATTGATTAAAACCAAAGCTTGCAATACATTTCAAATGATCAACCAAGCCTAAACCAACCCATGACCTAACCCAATTAGGTCAAATGGGTCAAATTGGTCAACTTGACCCATTTGACCTAAGTGAACTCAAATGAACCAAAACCAAATATAAATCAAATTGAACCAAATTAATGATACAAAAATACTTCAAATGGTCATGTGAACTTGACCTAACCCATGATTTGACCCAGTTTGACCAATTGGTTAACTTGAGCCAAATCATATCAAATCAACACCAAATTCATTGAAAATTGGCACAACCCATTTTTCAATCATTCCAAATATTCCCAAATCAAAATTTAAGCTGAATAACCATTTTACTCCTAGGTCAAAGGGTAAACTATGATCAAATTCAATTGGAATTTGATCATATTCCAACTCAAGACTACTTGGCATCCTCCTAGTGGACCATTTGGACACCATGGAGGATGGTGCACATGACCCAATGGGTTTGGGTCAGCCAAACACAATCCAAGTCCAAAACATACCCATCCACTCAAAATTCTCCACATGGATCACCTCCCACACTCATATTGACACATGTGCACCTCCACACTCCCACTCCTCTGCCAAAACTAAAGTACATGGCACTCCTAACAACCAAAATAACCTATTGAATCAGGGAAATTTGATCAAAATGGTAAGGCAAGCTTCAGCCATCCGATCCAAGTATGGGGAGATATACTCCTCCTCATTTCCACTCAATTCATCACTCTTGCATTCGATTAAGCTCAAAGGATCAAAGCAAGCATCCACAAGCTTCCCTAAGCATTCATAAGCTCATTCCATTTCTCTCTTCTCAATTTTTCTTAAGCCGAAAATAGGGGAAGTAGGAGAAATTTCCACTTCATTCAATCCTCAATCAAACATCAATTGCCTTTGCAAGCACCATCAGGGAGGCAAGTTGAGGTCATCCAAGTTATTTTCCAAGCATCCAAGCCACGGGAAGGGGGGCCTAGACCAAAGCTGCAAGCCATTGAAACAAGCATTAGTCAATTGGGAGATCCACTTCAAATTCAACCTTCAAACTCTCAACAGGCCTTCATCTCTACTAGATGAAGCTACTTCCACCGTTGGAAGCACCGGTGATAGCCTTCTGTGAGGTATGAATCAAAATGGAGCTTAGGTTGGAAAATCTTTGGTACTTTGTGAAGGGAATTATAATCCCATTGAAATTCTACCGTTATATCTTCTTCTCTATGCTTCTTGATGGTGTGGGTTGAATCTCAGCCTTATCCGAGCTCAAGTGAGCTCAGATCAAGCCATGGAGGATGGACAGTCTCCGTCTCCCACAAGCAAAGGCAGGGATGAGTCATGGACCATCCATCCTGCATGTCTTGTATGGACGGTCCTGATTAAAACATGCTAGATCCTTTGAGTTATCCCTTTATAACTGCGAGTTTAATCCTGACCATCCGATCTTTGATCGGATGGTCCAGGGGAAAGCATGTAGCACCGCCGGCTGACGCTGCAGTCAATTTGAATGCTTAACTAACCAATCCCATCGTGCCACCTGGAAAGTGCACGCCGTGTCAGCAGCCCACGTGGCACCGACAAGATTAGTTATATAATTATGCTATTTAATTATCTCTTAATCATAGAAGCTTCATAAATTCATAATTAAATGTAGAAAAATCAAAAAAAATAAAAATGGGGCACATTTTAAAGATAATTCAGAGGATAATCCAATAAAATTATTTCTAATTGATTTTCAATAGTGGATTTTTCCTAATTAAGGTTTAATTGAAAAATCTAATAACCCTAATTACTCCCTAATTATTTCATTAATTAATTTCATACTTCTCAGGTATGTTTAGTGGGATGACTTTTGCCTCCCCTAATTTCTTTTGAATTTATTAATAAGTTAATTAGAGAAATTCATTAATAATTAAACATAATTAAGCATGTGAACAATGACTTAATCCTTTAATTAAGATAATTAAATATTGTTTAAGTGAGCAGGAGATTTATAGAATGATTTTGGGATATTTTCTCTAAGCTATTCCCTAAACCCCCTTCCTTCCTTAATCCAAACCTAATTAAGAATTAATCCACTAATAATCTACTTAACTAATCTAATTAAATTTTCAAAACCAATCTGAAATTAATCTATCTCTTTCTAGGTAGATCCTTAGTTGTTCAAGAGCCTAAGGTAAACTTAAGGAAATTATAATCCATCTCACATGTGTAAGATGGTTATACAAGTACTTAATTAAACCCTTTAGCTTAATTAATCAATAATTATGAGTCAATTATATTAGGCCCTTTTCTTTCTTAGGTGAATTGATAATTTAAATTCCATGTGGTTGCATATCATATGTTGGCTCATAATTATTTGGTTAGTTATGTTAAAGTGGTATAGGTAAAGGGTAATTAATGGACTTAATTCACACCTTAACCTAAACAAAATATAAAATCAATCTAATTATGATAAAATTAAACTAAATTGATTCACAAATAAGGGAAATGGGTTAAGACCAGTAAACTCTTTCTCACAAATCATTTTCAAATCAAATCCAAAGACAAAATAAAAAAATCTCTTTAAACAATTTTGATTCACTTTAAATGATCTTATTCCATAGGAATGTCTTTAGGAATTAATTAGGGTGAATGAAGTCATATGCTTACATCATTTTATTTCTTTCCAAGCATACCAAATATTGTTTGTCATATGAAAAAAAGCATTTATGTCTTTTGAAAAATCAAATAAATGAAATGTTTCTTTTTATGTCAAAATTGTATGTTTTGGCTAAAGTAAGAATATAAGTGGCTATTATCACTATTAAATTAAAATTTATTTTCAGAATCTATAAATCAAACATTATAAATGAAGGAATGCTACTTATAAATACTTATAAGCTTCCATGTGATTATAGCATAAAAATGAGCATTTATGTGATTTTCTTCTCTCCTCTTAACATAGATTTGAATAGGATTTGTAAAGTGTATAGTTCATTTGAAAAGAACATAACACTTGCTTAAATCCATTCCTATCCACTTCTATGTTAAGACTTAAGAAGGATCTTCACATTTACACATGTAAATTGCATAACCAATTCAAACACAAAAATCTTTTGCATGACTCTTCTTCCATTCATTTCTTTTTTTATATGCACATGTATTTAAGAAAAGTGGTATATTAGTCTAGACATCCCGGGATTGTGAGACTTTAAGTAGCTCTAAGAAGGTCTTGTATCTTATACCCCCAGTGTAGAAAAGAATGACACCGTACTCACTTATGTCTTTCATACATGTAAATGTGCATTTGATTAATGGATAAAGGAGTCCCTCTTTTCTACTTAACAAAAACATGCATTCATAAGAACATCCAAATTTTCTTAAACAACATCTCTTAGTATTCATCATCAAAGTGTGCTAAAGTTTGCATTTGCATATATAGGTATGCTTAGGAATCATTCATATGCATGGTATACATGTTGGAAAGAAATAAAAGGTTGTATGTTATGTGATAGTAATTAACCTTAATTAATCCTAAAATGTTTTTCTTATTCGAATAGGTTTATTTAGAGAAAATCTAAACATAGGACTAATTTAAAAACATAATAAAACATTCACTAAAGAAAATCATGAATGAATCTACCTTAGAAATCACTTAAGGTGGGGATGAAAGAGAAGTTCTCTTCTCTTTTTTTCTCTTTATAACATTTAGTAATTAAGAGTAGGTTCATTCAAACCAAATCAAATCATCAAATAAAATTAATAAATCAACTAAATCACTTAAATGAAACCACCCTCTAAGTTGAAACCTCTCACACTTAGAAAACTTCAACCTTAAATCCTAACTAAGATATGTTACACAAGCCATAAATGGCACACACATCAGGCTAAGTCACAATTTCTAGCTCTATATTAGGGCGGTGCATGGTTTGATGCCAGATTTTATTTTGTGATGTGATGTTTTAGACTAGATGTTAGGGTGTATATGCATAGATTGGATGGTAGGGTGATCTTAGTCTAACCATGTCTTCTGCAGGGGATTATGTTTAAGGGTCACTGTAATAAAAATATATAAAAATGCTTTTGCCGTGCAGGTTGCTTATACCCCTAAGAATAATCCAAAATAGGCCAAGTGAACTTGGTTACCCATGTGTGGGGTGCTAAGTCCAATTTATTCATACAACATACTTGGGATGTGTGGTGTGTCTAGCTAATCTCTATTTGCAAGTTTTAGTTGGATTTTTTCTTCCCATTTTCATATAATTTTTGCAAATAGGATTTAGAATGAATGTTATGGTGAAGTGGAGGTGAACATTGGTCATAAGATTATGTCTTATGTACCATGTGGAGCCTTTGGAGCAACCACATCCCAACCAAGCCAAAAGAAAGAAAGGAAAGAAGCAAATCAAACATGAAGAAAGAAGAAATGAAGAAATGAAGAATGAAGACCCCCATAACATAAATTCCTTCTAAATTATAATTATTGATCTGTAATCCGGATTGTATAAGAGTAGAGCTCAGCTGCCCATATTTCTTTTTTGGTTTGTGAGGTGGAGCCCGACCAAAAAGGCTTTTTATTCTTCTATGCTAGCTTTATAAATTATTTAATGTTTGTTTAGCTTGTGCATTAATATGGCATATTTTTTCTAGTTTTTTCATTGTTTGATGAATGACCTAGATGCGATTAAGCTCTTAGGAAAAATAAATTTTCTATCCAATTAATCAACTCAAAATTAAACAACTCATAACCTCACCTAAAGCCTAGGACATAAATCAAGATAAAAGAATTAGCAACCCCTTAGTTGGAATGTTATATGTTTCACATCATGCATTAAACCATCTTGCTTCACTCTTGCTTATGGAGGGCTTCCACCTTTGCAAGAGAACATGGCTTCACCTTTGAGAGCCATGGTGAAAACTCACCTCCTTCTTGCTGATTTTAGCCCATAATCAACTTCTCATGCATTATGCATATGAAATCCCATAGCCTCTGTCAAATGAATTATCCAAAAATCAAAATAAAAGTAAACAAAATTTGCATTAGATTAAGTCATGAGTCCATGCCCTACATGATCTAGTCTCTTAGGGAGTGAGTTTAAAGACTTAGTCTCCTTTCTAAATAAATAATAGCTCAGTTATCTTTCAAAAGCATAAGATTTGCCTACATGTATTTAAAATTGTAGGTGGAGTTAGTTGGCGGCCACCCTCAGGCAATTGTAAGTCCAACAGTTGGGTGGTTTGTCCTTACTTGTGGAGGTAAATCATATGCCCATTTTCTCCTTCGATTTAGGTCATGCTTTGGCCCTTGCCAAAGCTCCCTAAATTTATGATCTGAGGTTGTTGTTTCCCTTTACGAGCTACAAGAATAAATCCTCACCTCTTAGACATTTACATAATCTTGTATCATGGAGTTATAATTCCTAGATTTCTAACAAAAATTCAACTCAATCATATAATTCCTCTCAAATTCAAAAATATAAAGCTCAACCATAAGATAGTTTGGGATGCTTACTAGGCTTCCTAGTATCATGAAGCATCCCCTACTCATCTTCTTTTGATTTCAATAATAACTTCCTCCTTTTGATCAATCCCATTTGATCTTAAAAAAAATAACCAATTGATTGATAGTCCTATCTTTGAAATCTTTGGAGACAATGATCATTCACCTTAATCGAGAGTATTCTTAAGTAATCTCATTCCTTAATATATAATTAACTATGGGGGCTTACCTCCATAGGAAGCTTAACGAACTTGAATTAAAATAAACCCTACTTTATTTTTCCATGTAAAGTAAAGGAAGAATCTCTAGTACATTTGAAGACCCATTATCCTTAGGAGTCCTTATTAGGTGATTAGGTCTATTACAAGATAGTGACTTCTGTCTCTCGAGATAATACATCATTCCTCAATATCATACCCGATCACCTTAATAAGAATATCTATGGATCTACATGGTGTCTAAAAAGTATATTTTTATTTTCATCTATTTCACAAATAATAAGATGAAGATGAGAATAAAAACACCCACACTCCCCAAAATCTCTATTTTTGATTTTATGCAAAACCGAAATAAGGGATGCCACCTTGAATTCCCATTTGCTCAAATCTCCACCAAAGTACAATTAACTTTGCACACACCTTCCTTGGAGCCAAACGAGCAAAAATGATTCCTTTCCCAAACTTCGATAGTCGAATGGTAGAGTTCGATCAAGCCTGACCACCTACACCGAGTGCTTTGGTCTTCTGAGCCAACTACACTAAATCAAAGCTCATGTGGCTCAACAAAACTTTATTTCTACCAAATGAAGCTTCCTCAATCATTGGAACTGCCAATCATAAGCTCTAGTGAGGTATGCCATTGAAATTGATCCACGAATGAAAATAGCTTGGTCTTTTATGAACAAAATTTCAATGTCACGTATTTTCCAATCATAGATTTGACTATTATGCATCCCCGAAGGTGTGGGATCATTCTCATCTCCATCCAAGCTTGGGTGAGCTTGAATCGAGCGATGATTGATGGATGGTAGCCATTATTTGACGCTCAGGAGGAGATAGATCATGGACCGTCCATCCTGTGTGATCGGAATGGATGGTCCTGATCAGATCATGCTTAGAGTCTCTGACTAATCCCTCGAACCTACAGGTTTAATCGTGGATGATCTTAGATTAGGCGGTCCATGAAGTTATCGTGTGTGTCGCCATCCGAGTTAGCACTTGGATGTGATAACTTAAATAGTGAATCTCATCGTTCCACATGGAAAGCATGTCACATCAGCTGTCACATGACCCGATGAGTTTAAAGCTTTAATTAGGGCTAACTAATAAGTTTTTTAATCTTGAAACTTCCTAAATTCATAATTAATTCTAGAAAAATCCAAACAAAATACAAACTTAGGCTCATTTTAAAGATATTTCAGAGTGGAATATAGGAAAATTATTATTAATTGATTTTGAGAAGCAAATTTGGCATAATTAAGGATTCATTAGAAATATAATTAACTTAATTACTCTCTAATTAACCATCCAATTAATCTCAAACTTTCAGTACATATTTAAGAGGATGACCTCTGCCTCCCCAATTTTTATGGGATTTTATTGGTTGCTTAATTATGGAAACTAATGGATTAAGCCTTAATCACTTTCTTAATGTAATTAGTGATAATTTAAAAAATGAACAATAAATTAATCAATCAATCAAGCTTATTTACCTCTATTAATGATGATGAAGTCCAAGAAAATGGATTGGGACTTCCTCTTCCAATCTTTTCTTTAAGTCTTCTCTAATCCCTCTTAAATAATTAATTAATTGACACCCATTAATTAATTAATCAACAAGATTAATCAAAATCCAAATCATACATAAACCTTAATTAACTAATTGAAAGGAATTAGAGATTGAGACTTAGGCTCCCTTCTTTGCCTCTTTCTCTATGCCCATCTCACTTTAGTTGGTTAAGGTTAATTAAGATTTAATTAGTTAATTAATTAACTTAATTAATATAATTGAATCTACTTCTCTAATTTAACCTTAGGTAGCTCTTTGGGTGCCCAATGATCAAAAGTGAGAGATTATGAAATTATGGTTAGCTCACATGTGTGAGAAAACCATAAAAGTAGTTAAGAAAGATCCCTTAAGCTTAATTAACTATTAATCATGAGCCAATTGCATTAGGCCCCTTTCATTTCTTAGGAGTATTGCAAATTTACTTTTCATGTGGTTGCATATCATGTTGGCTCATTATTAGTTAGTTAATTAACTTACGATGATGTAGGTAAGGGTTAATTAATCCACCTAATTCATATCCTTAATTAAATAATAAAATCAACTTAATTATTTATTCCTTGAACCAAAATTAACTCACACATGGGGAATGGGATTAGGACCAACAAACCTCTTTCACATTTCCTAAATCAAGTTCAACTCAAAAATGAAATGATATTAAAAAACTTTGGTTTATTACAAGTGTTGATAATATAAGCTATGCAATATGAAGATCTCTTTCCTTACTTTATGTGGATTTGCATATGATTTATAAATGTATAGTTCATTTGAAAGAACACAATATTTCTCTAAATCCATTCCTATGCATTTCCATACTAAGACTTAGGAAGAATTTCATATCATATATGTAAATCATATAATCAAATCAAATATAACTTCTTGCTTAACTTCTTATTCTTGTGGTTCTTTTTTGTACATTCATATATATCTGAGAAAAGTGGTATATTAGTCTAGGCACCTCGGGATTTCGAAGCTTTAAATAGCCTTAAGTAGGTCTTATACCTTACGCCCCTGGTGCGGAGTAATGCAATCGTACTCACTTAAAACTCTTATACATATGTATGTATAATGTGACCAATGAATAAGAATCATAATCAAATAAATTAAAAACAACTTTTGCATTGGTTTTCCTATCCTTATAGTTGTATCTAAGAAAAGTAGTATATTAGTCTGGACACCCCGGGGCTGCGAGACTTTAAGTAGCCCTATGTAGGTTTTGTACCTAACTCTCTTGGTGTAGAACCATGTTGTCGTACTCACTTAAAATTTTTATACATGTGAATGTGTATTTAGCTAATGGCTGAAAAATCCCTCTTTTCTATTAAAAAGACATGCATTCATAATTTAATCAAAATAAAATATTTAAATTCTAAACATATTTCCTTGCATTCATCATTTTAAGTGTGCTAACATATACATTATTTGTCATATGCATAATATACATGATGGAAAGAAATGAATAAACATGTGTTACGTGATAGTAATTCATTCTAATTAATCTTAAGATGTCTTTCTTATTGAATAAGGTCATTTAGAGTGAACCTAAACTTAGGATTGATTAAAACATATTATAAGTCATTCACTAAAGGAAATTTATTAATTAACATGCTTTAGAAGTGACTTAAGGTAGGGATGAAAGAGATATTCCCTCTCTTTCTTCTCTTTATAACACCTAGTTATTAAGTGTAAACCATATGAAACAAAAGAAAACACTAAATAAAATCTTCAATTCTCTTAAATCACTTAAAGATAAATCAACCCCTTATAAATTAAATCCTTCACACTTTGCAAAATTACAACTCTAAAGGCTAGTTAGGACATACCACCCAAGCTTTAATGTACACATATTAGACTAAATCACCACTTCTATCTTTATGTTAGGGCGGTGCATGGTTTGATATATGCTTATTTTGTGATGTATTATTATAGATTGGATGCTAGGGTGTATGTGCGTAGTCTGGATGTTTGTCCTATATTAGCCTAATTATACTTTCTATAGGGGGTTGTGCTTAAAAAGTCGCTAAATAGAAAATATAAATGTTTTTTTGTAGTGTAGGTCGCTTAGCCTCTAAGCATAACCCAAGTTAGGACATGTGGGCTTGGTTATCCATGTGTGGGGTGCTAAGTCTAAATTATTCATATAAATGCTTGGGTTCTAATATGTGTTTAGCTAACATTTATTTTGTAGGTGTAGCTAGATTTACTTTCATTCTTTAAGTATAATTTTGCATTAGGATTAGTATGAGTGTTATGGAGGATTAGGACGAGCATTAGTTATAAGACTAAGTCTTATGTACCATGTGATGCCTTTGGAGCAAGCACATCCAAATCAAGCCAAAAGGAAGAAAGAAATGAAGTAAATCAAAATGAAGAAATGGAAGATAAAAAATGAGGAATGAAGAATGAAGAATGAAAACCCCCATAACATTCATCATTTGTAATTATTATTTTGTAATATGGGTTGCATAAGGTAAAGCTTGGCTACTCACATTTCTTTTCAGTTGTACAGTGGTACTCGATCACATCGACCTTTTATTCTTTTATGATAGCTTGTGCATTAAAAAAAGCATGCCTTTTCATAGTTTATTTATGATTGGTGATTGTTGTATGGCTTGGATGCGATTAGGCACTTAGGATAAAAAATAAATTTTTTATCCCATTAATAACTCATAACTAAATTTTTTAAAATAACTCATAACCTCACATAAAGCTTAGGTATTAAATCAAGATAATAAAATATTTAGCAATCCCTTAGCTGGATATTGTATGTTTAACAGCACGTATATCATCTTATTTCACTCATGTTAAGAAAGAGCTTCCATCTTTGTCAGGTAGAATGGGCTTAACCTTTGAGAGCTTATGATTGAAGAACACCTCTTTCCCTTTTGATTTGGCACATAATCAACTTCTCATGCATTTAGGCATACAAAATCTCATAGCCTGTGTCAAAATAAAAAGTTCAAAATTAAATGAAATTTGATAAAAATTTGCATTAGATTAAGTCATTATTCATACTCCTCATGCTCTAGTCTATTAGGGAGTGAGTTTAAGGACTTAGTTTCTTTTCTAAATAATAATAACTTAGCTATCTTGCAAAAGCATATGACTTGCCTACATTGATTTAAAGCATAGGAGGAGTTAGTTGGCTGCCACTCTAGGCGGTAATAAGTCTAGCAGTCGAGTGATTTACTCTCTCTTATTGAGGTAAACCATATACCCACTTTCACCTTAAATTTAGGTCATGCTTTGGCCTTCGACAAAGCTTCCTATATTTAGGATCTGAGGTTATCATTTCTTTTCAAGCTATAGGCATAAATCCTCACCTCTTAGGCACCATAACAATCTTGTGTTGTTAGAGTATAAATCCTAGCTTTCTAATGAAATGTCAACTCAAATATAATAAGTCTCTTAGATTTAAAATATATAAAGCCCAGCCATAGGATAGATTGGAGTGCTCACTAAGCTTCCTAATATCATGAGCACTCCCTACTCATCTCCTTTGGTCTTGATAATAACTCTTCCCTTTTGATCCATCCCACTTGATTTTCTAAAACACAATAAATTTATTGATCATCCTATCTTTGAATTCTTTGGAGACAACAATCGCCTACTTTAATCGAGAGTATTCTTAAGGGATTCATTTTCCTTAAGATGTAATTAATTATGGGGGCTTGCCCTCATAGGGAACTTTAGAACCCAGTTTAAATAAACCCTACTTTATTCATCCATGCAAACTAAGAAAAAAATCTCTAGTATATTTGAAGACCCATCATGCCTTAGGAGTCCTTATTAGGTGATATTGTAGGGTAGTGACTTATATCTTTCAAGATAGTACACTATTCTTTAATGTCATATTTGATCACCTCAATAAGTACACCCTCAGATCTGTGTGGTGTCCCCCCCCCCAACAAAATGAATCCAAAAATAAACACCACAAATTTTTCTGGCGACCCCACTTTGGATGGTTCCTCTCTCCATCTCTAGTAGATGATTGTTGTCTCCAAGCATTGATAGTAGACTTGCATTTTATGTGAGTATGAGACTATCCTTTCTTCCATTGACACTTATCTTATTTCATTCTTAAGCAAAGTTAGCCAACATCCTTTAGGTTTTAAGACCTCTATCCATGTAGGTCTTGAAACCCCTATTAGGCTCCCCAATAGGCAAAAAATAAAATTTATCAATGAAGGGAGAGATAATAAAAATCTAGAACCTTCTTACCACTAGCTTGGTGAGGCAAGGTTCATCTAAAATTTAAGAAAATAAACTCTTTTGCAAAGAGCCACTTTCCAAAAGTACCTTTCATAAAACTCACAATCAAACCCTCCATTTAACAATCCCTATGATTGCTATGGAGGTTCTTTTCAAAAGAACATTCTTGAAAATGACTATACCCATTCAACATACTCAAAATTATCAAATGAGGAATCCATTTTTCAAATAAAATTATAGCATAAATTGAAACTTCATTTAACATACTTCACATATGTTAAAATTGAAGCATCCCTCTTTTTCAAGAGCAAATTATGCCATATTTGATTCCCACTTGACATATCCAATTGTTAAGTGAGAATCTCTCTTTTAAATCAAACATAAATTTGACTCTCAGTTAACATATTCAATTTGTTAAGTGAGGGTCTCATTTTAAAACATAAATTTGACCTTCACTTAACATATTCAATTCGTTAAGTAAGGGTCTCATTCTCAAAACATAAATTTGACCTCCACTTAACACATTCAATTTGTTAAGTGAGGGTCTCATTTTTTAAACACAAATTTGACCTCCACTTAACACATTCAATTTGTTAAGTGAGGGTCTCATTTTTAAAACATAAATTTGACCTCCACTTAACATATTCAATTTGTTAAGTGAGGGTCTCATTCTCAAAACATAAATTTGACCTCCACTTATCACATTCAATTTCTTAAGTGAGGGTCTCATTTTCAAAACATAAATTTGACCTCCACTTAACACATTCAATTTGTTAAGTTAGGGTCTCATTTTCAAAACATAAATTTGACCTCCACTCAAAATATTCAATTTGTTAAGTGAGGGTCTCATTTTCAAAACATAAATTTGACCTCCACTTAACATATTCAATTTGTTAAGTGAGGGTCTCATTTTCAAAATATAAATTTGACTTTCACTTAACATATTCAATTTGTTAACTGAGGGCCTCATTTTCAAAATATGCATTTGGATTTTCACTTAACATACCAAATTTGTTAAGTGAGAGTCCTATTTTCAAAAGAAAAGCAAAACATAAATCACACCACATTTGAACTTTCACTTAACATACCAAATTTGCTAGGTGGGAGTCCTAAAAGCAAAACATAAATCACTTCACATTTGGACTTTCACTTAACATACCAAATTTATTAAGTGAGAGTCCCATTTTTAAAAGAAAAGAAAAAAAATATGAATCACATCAGATTTGGACTTTAACTTAACATACCAAATTTGAAAAGTGAGAGTCCCATTTAAAAAAAAAAGCAAAACATATATCCATCACATTTGGACTTTCACTTAACATACCAAATTTGTTTTGTGAGAGCCCCATTTTTAAAGAAAAGCAAAACATATATCCATCACAATTGGACTTTCACTTAACATACCAAATTTATTAAGCGAGAGTCCCATTTTCAAAGAAAAGCAAAACATATATCAATCACATATGGCTTTCATTTAACATACCAAATTTGTTAAGTGAAAGTCTCATTTTCAAACATGAATCAAACACATGTGGCTTTTACTTGACATGTCAATTTTGTTAAGTAAGAAACCCCATCTTCAAATCAACATTTCAGACATCCAAGAAAAGACATTCTACAAAAATTTTTAAACACATAATCACAACCTCTTCTTAGCATACTCAAATTTGCTAAGTAGAGGTTCTTTTAAATCATCAATATTTTTAAACAAGATACACAAAATATAAATATATCCAAGTAAATCTCTCTTAAATTTATGAACCCCACTCAACCTACCTAAATTGGTTGAGTATGGGCTCCAAAATTAAAATAAAATGGTAAAGACTCTCCTCCATTTCAAAATCTCTCCACTGAACCCCACTTAACATGTTTGAATTGTTGAGTGTGGGTTTAGGACTCCAAATCTATATTACTCCATCGAGATGAATATTAAAGTAGAAATCTGACTCGGATTACATTTCAACGCATGCAGAGATACAGTGCAACCGATCAATATAGTTGGTTTTTGCAGTTAGTACACATGGCTTAATAGAAGTTCATTTTTATTTTCCCCTTCGGGATGGATTTTGCCTTGGATCAGGCCAGCCTCCCCGAGATCGACTCCACACACCTGGTTTTCTTCAATCGAGGATTCAAAGGAGCACGTGTTACTTTATAGGGGGCGACCTTCACTACCGTCAGTCTGAATGAGGTAGGTGGGCAAGAGCTAGTAATCCACATTGACATGCCCTCTGATTTTGAATACCCTCTATTGAAAAAGAAGGCTGCGGTGGTTCCCACGCCCCGTTCTAAGATAATTTTAGCATCTGCTCATCCAGCTGTCCATACCATTGCTCCAGTGAGAGCTACTACCTCCTCTTTGGTTGCCCCAAAGGGAAAGGCTATCTTAGCTTCTGAGATAGTCTCCTCCACTTTCAAGATAGGTACAAGTTCCCACTCTGCCTTGTTCACTCATACAAAATGTTGCAATAAAAATTGAAAGATTAAGTAAGAGCATGAGCGAGCAGTCAGAGAGCTTAAGATTACATCTCATATAGCCGAGAAGGGTTCTCCCCGAGAGGTCTCTCCACTTCCAACCAAAGAACAGTTCCACCCCTCAGCAATTTACAATACGTAACTGAACGAAGTACACATGTTTCTCCTCCACCAGCAGTATACTATGAGACACCAGATAGGAAGCATAGGAGGCCCTATGCCGGACTTAGGACTGTCCTGCACCAGGTTGGCAGAGCACATGGATGCTCGGAGTCTGGTACCTTGTTTGATTTGTGATCATTGATCCCTAGGAGTGCTAGGGGTCAGATCCACAAAGAGAGGGCCATGGAGGCCCAAGCATCTACTCAGGCAGACAGGAGAGAGCGACAGAGGTACACCAGGCAATCGGTAGCCTCACTCTAATGGATTTTCTTAATCAACCATCCGTCAGTGCCAATCATTCAGATAAGATTGTTCTTACCGGTGCTACCCATCGCAGGCAGAGATCTCTCATTGAGGGATAGTCGGTGTTGCCTTCACAGCACTCCCCATGTCATCCACCATCACCCGTATAGCTCCCAGCATCCACCACTCCCACCAAAATCCAGATGCCCCCATTTGGGGAGAGACCTTCTCCTTTGGTGATTCGGCTATGACCCAAGGATCCTGCACCCTCCATCCCACCTATTGAGGTGAGATTGAGCTCCCCTGCTCAACCCTCTACCTCAGCTATGCTTCAACGGCAGTGGTGACCCCACAAAATTGTAATTGCACCACCATCACCACCACCATCAAAGCCAGTGGCAATGGTAGTTGCAAAGGGCAAAGGGGATGGTTTTACAGTGGCAGTATATCTCCCCACAGACACCACTCCACTGATGAGCAATCATGAGCATATCTCTTCTAGTGAGCATGACCCTCCTACAGCTAACACTCCAATGGCACTTAGTGTTAGATGTATTTCGATTAGTGACCATAGTCCCTCCACCAGTCAGTACTGAGTATTATCTCAAAAGATAAGCATGCTCTCCTATAATGGATCTGATCATTTCAATAAAAGACTCCTAAGGCTAATGGGTCTTTCATGTACTAAAGTATTTTCCCTTAAACTACATGAAAAAGTAGAGCAGGGTTTATTTTATCCAGGGATCATGGTTCCCAATAAAAGCAAGCATCTATAGTTAATTATATCTTAGGAAGGGTCTCCTCCTAAGAATACTCATGATTAAATAAATAAGTGGTTACTTCTAAAGACAACTAAGGTAGCTTTCAAAGGATTGATTTTGGAAATTTAATTGGGAGAGGTCCAAATTGGAGAGAGTTATTTTCAAGAGTCAAATGGGAAAGAGTAGGAAATGCCTATTGATATTGGGATACCCAGTAGACATTTCAACTATCCTATTATTGGGCTTCAAATTTGGGATTTAATTTTAGATTTTAAGTTGTCATTTTCTTATAAATCTTGGGCTTAAATCCTAGCAACACAAGACTGCAGAAATGTCTAGGGTTGAAGACTTATTCCTAAAAAGGATTCTTCAGAACCTAGTCTATAAGCGCTTTTGACACATGTCAGATGCTCAACCTAGTTCTATCCTTGGGAATCATTGGCCATCCTCCTCACTTGAGGGAACTAACCTATCCCTGACTCTTTTGGACTTACAACCTGCCTGGAGAAGACTGCCAGCTCACACCACCTATGCACATTTTAAATTCATGATGCCAAGTCACATGAATGAAAGATGGCTAGGCTATTTCATTTTTAGGAAAGAAATCTATGAACCTAGACTTACTCCCTAATCCCTAAGATCATGTAAGGTATAAAGATGCATCTAACTAATGCATATTTTTTAGATTTTTATAATTTTTGACTCAGGATTCATTTTAGGCCATAGGTATGCAATTTATGCCTAATGCATGCAATTAGAAAAAGGTTATGGGCCAAATCAGAATAGAAGAAGGTGTTCTTCCATCATAGGCTCTCAAAGATCAAGCCCAAGTTCTCTGGCAAAGATGGAAGCCCTTCCTTAATCAAGAGTGAAACAATATGATTTATGCATGATTTTCAACATCCAGCTAACGGGTTGCTAAATATTTTATCTTGCTTTAATACCTATACTTTTATTTGAAGATTATGAGTTATATTTATTTTTATGTTTCAATTGATTTAGTTGGGTAAAAAAATCTAGTTTATCCTATGAGTCTACGTCCAGGCATTCATCACAGCATAAACACAGCACAGAAAGAAACCTAAGAAAAATATGTTGTTTCTATTGGGCACCCAAAATAAATCAAACCAAATTAAATTAATGAAAATAGGCTAATGCGACTAGGTACCGTTGTACACCCTGGAAGAAATAAAAATGGGTAGCCGAGTTCTGCCCTTATACAACCTGACCTAGAACTACAAGTTTAGATCTATGGGTCTTCTTTCCAAGGAAGTCTCTTTCTTTAGGGACATCCATCGGGCTCCATAGGGGACCACCGCACCATCTCCTGGTTGGGTCAGCTCCTGCTAATCCTAGACCCAATAGATAATAACCTAATTCTAAGCTGAAATTTACATTTAAAATTCAAAAGAAATTCTAAATCCTGCAAAATAGATGTTAGGAAGTACACACATCACACAAAGCAATTTATATTTCACAAACATAAGGCTTAGCATTAGTTGCTTGCCAAGCCCACCTGTCCTATGGGGCTATGTTAAGGGTTTTTAGCACTTGCAAGCAAATAATAATTTTATGATTTATTTATTTCAGCGATCCCTTTAACACAGTCCCCTATAAAAAAATAGTGTTAAATCTAGAAAGAATGTCCTAACATCTAGTCTAACAAATAAACAAGCCTAGGCATCCAGTCTAAAGCAATACACCACACAGACATATGAAGCACAACACAACATATCACAGGAGATTAAAAGAAAATCATAGAACGATCTAACCTAGATCGACAGTCCATGATCTAAGTAATCTAGTGCCTGTAAAAGTGGGGTTTGTGTGGTAAGGCTTTGCTAGGTTCCTTTAAGTTCAAGTTTCAATTCAACGTTTGATTTTATTTAATTTTTACCATTGGGTGGTTTCAATTTAAATGGTTTAGTGATTTGATTCCCAATGTTATTCCATTTTATTTGGTTAAAGTAATGTTCAGGTTTTAAAGAATGAGAAATAGAATGAATTTCATTTTTAGGTGAAACTCACTTTATTCCACATCCTAATTGCTAATGAAGTTTCCAAAAGTCTAACTAAGATCCTTAAGTATATTAATTAATCCTTTTGATGTTATGTATGTTTGGATTTCGTTTATGTTATTTCATTTGTTTGAATTACTTTGTTTGATCTAAAATGTTTAATTTATTTCATTTTGAATTAGGCTATGTGGGTTTCATTTGATTTGGTTCATGCTAATTTAAAGAGTTTAGATTAAAGTTTGATTTCATTCAATTTAATTTAAGTTGTTAAACCATAGATTTGTAAGCTTAAGGTTTAAGTTCATTAATATGATTTAGGATCTTAGGTTTGTTCATGGATTAGGATTAACTTAAAGTACTTAGGCTAATTATTTAATTGACCTAAGTTTTATATTCATTCTTAAATTCATTAGAGATGAATGATTTCATTAAATTTTATTGATTCAAAATTTAATGTTTAAGTTAATTAATAATTTTGTTAACCTAAGGTTTTATCTCATTAACTTAAGATCGAATTTACTCACTTTAATTGACTTAGGATATTTAGAGAAGTTCCTTAACAGTTTTTTGATATCTTATTAAGATTGATTTGAACTACTAATTAATTTAATGGATTAATTAATTTTCTAAACCCAATATTTGATTAACATTAACCTAAGGATTTAGAAATTTAACAACTCTTAATCCAGAGATCAATTGGGATTAAAATTTTTCTGGCAAGTGGGGTCACATGCCAATTTCAAATGTTCAAAGTTTCATCCAAATTAGATTTGTAATTAGGGAATAATTAAGGTTTTAATTATTTCATCAAAACTTAAATTAAGCCTAATTTATTGAGATTCAGTTAACGGTTTAATTTTTCACAAATTTCTCACTGAAATATCTTTTCAATGAAGTTTTATTAATAATTGTTTGTTAACTGGTTGATTTATTATAATTTAATTAAATTTAGGTTATTTAATGGAATTATTTAATTCATTTAATTATCTAATTAGGTCAATTTAAGGATTTTTAGGTTTAATTGATTTTAAGTGATGTTTTAATGTTCACTAAAGTTCATTAGGGTGATTTAAGGTTGTTAGATTAAAATTCCCTAATTATTTCATTAAGGATTAATTAATTTAATTAATTTAAAGGTGAAGCATATAAAATTTCAAATTCCATTAAATTCAGTGAATTAAATCCTTAAAAATTTACCTAAGGTGCGCTACATGCTTAATTTCATTTTCTCAAAGTTTCAAATTCATTGGATTATTAATTTGAGAGTAATTAAGGTTTAAGATTTTTCAATTAAACCCAAATTAAGGAAAAAATATCTAATAAAATTTGTGGATTTTAATTTCTATGGATTCTTCTCATCAAGATGAATCCATTGAGCATTCAATTGTATTTTTCAGATTTATATTTATTTTTCTATGAATTTTATAAGTTTATGTTCATTTTTTAATAATTTTAAACCATTAAATAACGGTATTTAACAGTTTTAAGTGAAGGGGCCCGCACGGGATCCACGTGCCGCATGGCGCATCCCACCGCATGGCACGCGTGGGTTGGCCCACGTGGAGCCCAAGTGGCACTGCATCAGCCCGCACAGTTATGCGGGTGATCCTGGACCGTCTGATCAAAGATCAGATGGTCCGGATCGATCCTATTGTTCCTAAAGGGAGAAAATCAATTCGGTCCACCTAGATATGGACCATCCGATCCAAATACATAGGTCAGAAGGTGGAGACCTTGTCTTCTTCATTTCCTGTGGGAGCCGAGAGCCATCCAATTTGTCTTGCTAATTCTGAATGATCTAGAGTATGAAATCAAGTGATTTTAATTGATACATGATCGTTGAAGGGTATCCTATGATTTTATATGGTTTGATCTTGTTGAAGATCACATTTTATTTGAAAATGACCACAATCAAATTCTTAAGGAAAAAACTCAAGGTCGTTAATGGCATACCTCAATTCGTTGGATGATTAGCCTTTGAATTGATCCTAGAGCTTCGGAACCTTGACTCAAACTTGCTTGCCAAAGGAATTGGGACCAATTCCTTATGGATTGCTCCCTAGACCAACTAGGCTTTCAATTTTGATGCTTTGGAGGTTTTTAATGGTTAAGAACACTTGGGAGGGGGAAGAACTTTCGTTTGGCTTCGGTTTGGATGTCTGAAGGTGAAGGATACTTCAATTCTACTTGGGGAAGAGTGTGTGTGGGTTTTGCTCCTTGGTTGTGAGCATTAAAGCTCATTTTCTTTTTTTTCTTGGTTGGCTAGGGGTATGGAGAGGGCTAGGAAGCTTGCTAAGATCCCCCTCTCTGCCTTACAAGTGTCTAGGCTGAAGAGGTGGGTAGATAGGGAAGGGAAAATGGATTTTACTTTCCCTTGGTGAATTTTTTAGTTCATTTTTGGGTTTTATCATTTAGTTCCTTAAGTGTCTTAGTTAGGGAGGTTAATTAACACTTAATTCCCTCATTAGCAAGGCTTAAGAGGATTATTCTCCATCCCCAATGCATTGGTTGAAAGTAATTTGAATTTTTTTCTTGGGTTTGAGTTCAACGTAGCATATTTAAGTCATTTTGATTTAAAGGATTTAACTTACCTAATCTAGGCCTCAATGGACTCAAATTTCTTTGTCAATATGATCAAACATATTTATTTGATTATTTGAAAAAATTTTGATGATTTAATTTAGTCAAATTTTAATGGGTTGACTTTTTGACCAAGTGGACCCACATAAGTCAATCCTAGGTTGACTAGAGTTGACTTTAGGTTTAACTTTGAACTTCCATTTTATTTTCATTGATTTACTTGATTTAATTTATGTTGGATATTTGACTTGATTTTGCATCAAACCAAGTAGATTGGATTTAGCTCAAAATGCATTTCCTAAGTTACTAAGCATAGTGACTTGAATATTGAATTAGGAAATCTCTATTTGAACTTGAGATCTTCTCATTGCTAAAATGACCTCTTCCAAAAATGAGGTCAACAACAGCCCAGCAACAGTAGTAGTATTAGTCCACCTTACTTGCCCGAGAAAGCACAACCTTCAGTCAACACTCATTCCCAGTTCTGTTCCTCCAGCTCCTCTTCTCTTCTAGCGAACGTTGTATCACTGGAATTAAATTCCTTACCCCTCTTACTTTATTAGATTTCTATCATGTACCTCCACCTAAGAAGAAATCAATGAAGAAAGCATTCTCTTACATCTTGCCCACTTCTGATACTCCTGATTTTATTCCTTTAAAAAACTCTCCAAGTCTAATTAACAATAATAACTCTAGTTCTGATCATTCCTCTTTTGATTTAGAAATAGATTTTCCAGTCATAAATCATTTGGGTTCACCCATTGAGATTGATTTGGAGTCACCTGACTCCGATGATTCCATAGGAGAAGCTGTATGTGAACCTGATAGGCAGGTTGAACTTTCTATTAAACCATCTCATGAAGTAATTGAAGTCAACCTCCGCAGTGGCAAAGTTCTACCTCCTAGGGTAGCACCTCGGGATAAGGGTAAACAAGTCATTGGTTCTAGTGATCAAGAAGCCCTTTCATAGGATGCCTCACCTATGGATATGCTTGTGCAGGACCAGCCCATAGTTGACTACAATGTCCTTGCTCACCTAAGAAAGTTGTCAGCTAAACTAAACATATATGAAGCCCTTGTCTTATCAAAAGAAATGAGGTAGTCATTGATCAAAGCTCTTCTTGATCCAAAAATATGCTTAGCTCAGTTGACCACTATTGGAGATGAGGTGTGTTATTCAAGAGAATCCCATGGAGTTACATTCACCAATGAAGACCTTCTTTTAGGGACAATAGAGCACAACCATCCCCTCTACATCACAGTGGACATGGGCAGATTCAGACTCTCTAGGGTGTTAATTGATCCAGGTGCATCAGTGAATATTATGAGTCTAAAGACCCTTGCCTACTTAATGATTGACATCTTTGAACTCTAAGGAGATCGGATGATGTTAAAAGGATTCAATAAATAAGGCGAGAGGGTTTTAGGCTCTATAGTGTTTCCATTGGAGATAGATGACTGGAAGATAGAAGCCAAGTTCTACATAATCGATTCAGATACATCTTTCACTACTTTGCTCGGTAGGCCTTAGATACATGAAAATAATATGCTTCCATCCTCTTTACATCAGTGCATAAAATTCTGAAGAGGTGGAATCGAGTATTGTGTCAAAAGAGACTTAAAGTCATTCTCACTTAGAGAGGTCGAGATATATGAGGATGTAGCCTACTATTTTCCTCCAAATCAAAAAGTCTATTCTCACAAACTTGGTGAAAGTTCAAAAACAAAAGAAAAATAAACAAAAGAAAAAGAAACAAAAGAAAAAGGAGAAAAATAAAAATAAAAAGAAAAAGAAAAAAAATAAAAAGAAAATGAAAATACAAGTAAGCGAGAATCATACACCGAGGAAGAAGTAGAGCCAGATATTAGATTCCTCCCACAGTTTGTTCCTCCAAATGAACACATGGGTAGGATGACTCGACCCCCACCAGGTAGAGGCAGAAGCAGATCTAGAGATAATTCTAGAGGTGGAATACCTCCTCCCTATTGGCCACCTAATAGGAGCTATGTTCCAACTCACAGGAGTACCCTAGCTATCCACATAGACTTAGAGTCCAGTTTGGAGGATGAGTCTCATGTGGTTAGCACGCCGACCAACCCCTCACAGCGGGTCCTTTTGGAGGTGGCATTCAAGCCATACAATGATGAAGACCAAGCCTCTAAGCAAAGCATGAATGTATCTGAATCACTATTATATAGAATACTCAGACAACAGTTGGGAACCTTAGCTCTAACCTCACTTTCATCCCAAAAAGTTGAAGATTTAGTAGTTAAGGAGGCCCCCAACACATCCACAGATGTCAAGCAAAAGAGATTTTTGTTGGGAGCATCATCTTTAAGTCAAGAAGCTGATGTAGAACTTGAGGATGATTCATATAAAGATTTAATACAATTGCATTTTGATTGGTGTTCTCCTTGTGTTCCTAACTTAATAAAGAAGGGATTAATCCCACATACTTAGTCTAAACATAGGTCAGATTACTTTAAAAGGTTATGGGACAACTAAAGTAGATATTCTCAATCAAGAACGTGGTTAGGATTTGGCACAATGGGTCCAGTCGACGATGACAACCATTGCCTAGTCATCACCACCCATTTGGGGTCTGATAGATTCTTCTCAAATCATGCTAACTATTATGAAGAGGTATGTCTAGAAACTTCAGATGACCTAAATAAGCTTGAAGTCAGAAATGCATTGCTAGAGTTTGAAGAAGAGATCAGATCAACCATTGACGATCTCAATGAAATCAACTTGGGAACCAAAGATAATCCATGTCCAACATACATCAGTTCCTTATTGAATGAAGAAGAAATCAATGACTTAGTTAGGCTATTAGCTAAGTTTAATGACTACTTTGTATGGAGTTATGAAGTAATGCATGGTTTATCTCCTAACAAAGTAATCCATAAACTAGCAATAGAACTTAATGCTAACCCTATTTAACAAGCTCCTAGACACATGTGATTAGACATTGAATAGCAAGTCACTTCTGAAATCAAGAAATTGATCTATGCTGGCTTTATCAGGGAAGAAAAATATCCTAACTAGTTGGCCAATCTCATCCTAGTTAAGAAAAAGAATGGCCAGATTTGTATATGCATCGATTTTAAGGATCTAAATAAGGCATGTCCTAAGGATGAATTTTCACTTCTTATACCAGAATTAATAGTGGATATTGCCTCATCTCACAAGATTCTCTTTTATGGATGGCTCATCTGGCTACAACTAAATTAAGATGGCCCCCGAGGATGAAAGAAACACTACTTTTTTGAACCGTGATCGGAATCTATTATTATAAGGTCATGCCTTTCGGCCTTAAAATGTCGGTGCTACCTACCAGCGGGCCATGACTCGGATCTTCAATGAAGTCATTCATCATTAAGTTGAATGCTATGTTGATGATTTAGTAGTCAAAAGCAAAGAAAAGGAAGACCATCTCTTCGACTTGAGAGTAGTTTTCGAATGATTAAGATAATTTAACCTTAAAATGAATCCCCTAAAGTGTGCATTCGGAGTAGCTTCTGGGAAATTCTTTGGGTTTATTGTCCGACACTAGGGAATAGAGATCGATCCAGAGAAGATCAAGGCTATCTTAGAAATGCCACCCCCTAAAAATCTAACTCAACTCAGATCATTCCAAGGGTGGTTGGCATATCTAAGATGCTTTATTTTCAACATATCAGGAAGATGCCAACCATTCTCAGCATTTTTTAAGAAGTATGCCAAGTTCAAGTGGGATGATAAGTGTCAGCATGCCTTTGAAGACATCAAGCACTATCTGATGATGCCGTCAGTTCTAGCAACCCCTATCTCGAGCAAGCCATTGATCTCTACACCACTGCATTAGATGACTCCCTTGGTATTTTGTTGGCTCAAACTAATGATGAAGGGAAAGAAAATTCTCTCAACTATCTCAGTCATAGTCTAATTCCTGTTGAAGCAAACTACCCATCTATTGAAAAGCACTACCTAGCTTTAATCTTTGCATCCTAAAAGCTATTGCACTACATTCTTTCTCATAAGGTTAATTTAATCTTTAGAGTCAATCCACTGTAATATCCAATGGCATGACCAACATTATCTGGACGATTGGTGTGTTGGTCCATGATTTTGTCACAGTTTGATATCACTTTTGTACCCCTCCCTACGGTGAAAGGACAAGCACAAGTGGATTTCTTACTAGCATACTCACTTCTTATTGATTCTCCACTTAGTGACGACCTCCCTGATGAATAAATCATGAACTTAGGGGACACTAGCATTCACCGCTAGGAGATGTATTTTAATGGTGCAGCTTCCTTTCAAAAAAGAGAAGAATCATGATCTACTCTTTCATAAAAGGCAGGGCTATGAATAGTTCTCATAACTCCGAACTGCAATGTAATGAGATTCTCATATCATCTGTCCAATCCATGCACCAACAATGAAACTGAATATGAGGCTCTGATTATCGATCTAGAGTTAGTCATTATACTATGTGTCCAGAGCATCAACATCTTCGGAAATTCTCAGCTTGTCATCAACCAAATCGTTGGGTCCTACATAGTTCTAAAGCCTAAGCTCCATCATTACCACAAGTATACTATGGAGTTGTTGGCCCAAATCCTATAGGTTACCATCTACAAGATTCCTCAAGGAGATAATGCAATAACAGAAGCATTAGCCAAGCTTGCTAAGGAGTTGGCATGTCCAGAAGAAGAGTCCATTCCAATAAGGGTCCAAAATAGACAAGTCTTATCTCTTATTGACACTGAACTCATCGAGAGACTCTCTCTTGAAGGGGAGGTTGTCATTTCCTAAAAGGATGAGGAGTCAGATTGGAGGCAACCATTCATGGACTATCTAAATATAGGCAAACTACCTCAAGAGAAGTCACTAGCACATCAGGTGAAGCAGAGAGCCCTTTCTTACGCTCTCGTAGATGGCACCTTGTACCAAAGGTCCTTCAATCATATGTGGTTATGTTGTCTAGACAAACACAAAGCGGGTAGGATTGTGACTGAGGTACAATTAAGTTTGTGTGGAGCTCATCAATCCGGTCCGAAGATGAAAGCTAAGATCAAAAGACTAGGATACTACTAGCCTTCGATGATCACAGACTACATGAATGTAGCTAGGAGATGCCACCAATGTCAGGTACACGGCATGGTTCTACATCAACCACCCAACATTCTGCATCTTATATTGGCCTCATGGCCATTTGAGTGTTGGGGTACCGACATAGGGGGTCCAATCGATCATCCTCCTTCAAGGGTCATCGGTTCATTCTAGCTGCCACCAACTACTTTTCCAAGTGGACGGAGGTAATCCCACTTAGAGAGTTCATAGCTCAGCATGTGCTACAGTTTTTTAGGAACCATACCATATATAGATTCAGGGTGCCTCGATGAATTATATCTGATAATGGTACTGCATTCAAAAGAACCAAAATCAATAGTTTTGCCCGGAGACACATCATAGATTGGAGATATTCTACCATCTACTATCCAAGGACAAATGATCTAGCAGAAGCATTCAACAAGACTCTCATCCAAATATTAAAGAAGATGCTCAATGACAATAAGTGATAGAGGCATGAGCAGTTAGTTGAAGCCTTGTGGGCCTACCGCACCATATACAAAACTCCAACTCAGTCTACCCCTTTCTCCTTAATGTATGGGTCTGAAGCTATTCTACCATTTGAAGTCCAACTCCCATCACTAAGGATAGCTGTGGGTAGCAAGATTACTATAGAGAAGAACACCAAGTTGTAGTTGGAAGAGCACGAAGGTTTGGAGGAGAGATGCCTCCAAGCATGCTAGAACCTCGAGTTGTACAAAGCTAAAATGACTCAAGCTCACAACAAGTTGGTCTGCCCTAAAGCTTTTCAAGTATGAGAGCTTACTTTAGTTCTAAGGAGACCAATTGTTGCCCATCGAAAGATGGGAGGCAAGTTTGAACCCACCTAGGAAGGCCCTTTTGCCATAGAGAAGGCCTACCAAGGAGGATCTTATCAGCTTATAAATTGTAAGGGAGAGCACCTGATGCTTCCAATCAATGGGCTCTACCGAAATACTATCCATAAATCTTGTTTGAAAATAATCATCAATAAACTTCTTTTCATATCAAATTCCATCTCTTATGTGTTAGAAATTTCTTTTGGTTGCGAATCTGCCACGACGTATTTAGGGTAGGTGTAAGAGAACCCGAGCGACATCCTATCTCTACACAAACACAAACACAAACACAAACTACACATAATTTTCCAGTGCTATTAGGATATGTGTAAGAGAACCCAAGAGGCATCCTATTTTTACTAGTATAACTAAGTTATTTATAAGAGAACTCGAGCAGCATCCTTTCTTGGTGGAGTCACAATTGCCCCTGTGGCACCATTTCATCCATTATTCTACGTGTTTAGGGTAGGTGTAAGAGATCCCAAGCAACATCCTATTCTCTCTTTCACAACACAAATGAACACATATCTTTTGTCTCGAGCTATTTTAATGTGGGAGCAAGCCCCCGTGGCACTCACTCATTAGCTGCTCCAAAGTAGGCCGATATGCTACCTCGTTAATGTGTCACCCCAGTGGTCACTTGTTTGGCGGATGTGAGTCCTCGTACCTTTTTCCTGACTTGACCATTACAAACTAATGAGCTCTTTGTCAGTTTGGTAGGACTTTCTGCGTAGTCTGTAAGCTATCCCATGTTGACTTTATTTAAGAGGATGTAAGCCTACATGTTTTCTTCTTAGTATCCATCATGCATTAACTAGGTTGAGTATATTTGAGATTTAGGATAAGTCCCCCAGTGGATTCTTTCCTCTTGATTATTTCAAGCTTGGGTTTAGTCCTTACATAGGAACCCTCACTTAATAGGCACCCTAGGTTGAATAGCCCCTATCAAGCTAAAGATAGACTACCCCGGTGATCAATTCTACTTTAGAGAGATGTAAGCCTACACGCCTTCTTTCTAGACTGATTATTGCAAACTGACAGGGCACCTTATTGTCACCTCCCCTATGGGCACTCTATTTTTATCACGTCCTTAGCGACTCTATTTAGACACTACCCCAGTTACTCTTGGATTGAACAATTCCCCTTTCCTAGTAGCCACCCCTATGCTTGGAGAATTTGTCTTACGGATATGCAGATTCTCTCATGGTCCAGTAAGTCTGAGATAGGACTAGGTTGATATGAGCTCCTTCTCAGTGTGGTCTCTCGCAAACCAACAGAATCAATGATAGCATAAAATAAATAAAATATATCTTCACTTATGGATTAGGAATTCAAGCCCCCAATGGCCCCTTTCCTAAGCAGAGGTCCTATCTTTAGAACAGTCTTAGCAAAACTCCCTATAGGAATCGCCTGACTACTTTTGAGTTGAGAAAAGTCCCCGGGTCGGCACTCTCTTAGTAGACACCTTTGGTCAGGTTCAATTTATTGTGCTATCAACTGATCACCCTAGTGATCCTTTGTTTAGGAGGATGTGAGTCCCCGCGATTTCTTTTTAACTTGACCATTGCATACCAAAAGGCACCCCTTAGGTTGGTTAACTCTACCCCATAGCCGGTAGACTATCCCTTTAGATTTGTAAATCTAAGACAAGTCTAGGCTGATATTAGCTCCTTCTTAGTGGATCCATCACACACCAACAATGTCTATCTCATCAAATTCATCATCCTCCCTCTAGCGGAGTCCAAATTAAATCTATCTTATCCCTAACGGATCGAAGCTCACATCTCCAGCAAGTGCATGCTCAAAACTAAATTCTTATCCTTCCCATGGATAATTTGAACTTGCTGCCCTAGTGGAAGGGCCATTCACCTTATCCCCAATGGATTTGAGCTCATATCTCCAATAGATGTGTGCTCAAAACCAAATCATTCTCTCTAGAGGAGCTTCAAATCATAAATCAATAAATTAAATCAAACTTTCATCCCCCAGTGGATGCCCCACCAATTAACTCAAATTAAATTTTTTGTTAGTGAGATGCAAATCTTGTCAAATCCTTATCCCTAGTGGATAACCTGAACCTGCTTCCCTAGTAGATGGTTCATGCATCTATCCTCGGTGGGTTATACATTCTAATCTCCAGCGGATACTCTACCCAAATCACATCCTGCATTCAAATCCAAACCCCTTATCCCTAGTGGATAACCTGAACCTGCTTCCCTAGTGGAAGGTTCACATGCTTGATCCCTTAGTGGATCCCTTCTTCCTCCCTTATGCCCTTGGCATAAGTGGAGTTGCATTGCTCTAAGACCTTGATTCTATCTACACCTCAGGTTTAGGGATAGATCATTTTTGTTAGTGATTATGATCCTTCGGATGTTGTTGATCATCTCGGTCAACACCAATATGTGTGGGGTGCCTTATCAATCACATCACACCTATTGGGTGCCCTTTGTTGACCTCACTTTTGGAATGAGCTCTCAACTTTCTTATCATAGATCTAGGACTCTTATAGACACTAAGAGTTACTTAGTCTTAAGACACTTCTAGTGATCAGGTGAAAACTTAACCTAACTCTAGAGACTTAGAAGAGTTAGCCATAGGAATAGGTTGAGCCTTAGAGATTTAGGATGACTTGCCTATTCTATAGCCTAAACTCAATCCTAGCTTCCATCTTCCAAACCAAATCTCAAATTCAAATCCAACTATCAAATGATTGAAACTCATGATTAAATTTAAACTCCAAATCCCTTCCTGGGCCCTTTGATTTTATCTTATGGACTTAGCCATAACCAAATTCAAATTAATCTCAATCAAATTGATTTTCTCAATTATCAAATTCAATCTCCAATCAAATTCCAAATCATAAATCAATTCCAAACTCTGAATGATTGAAATGCAAATCAAATCAAATTCTCAATTTTAGCCCTTTCAGCCAAATTCTTGAACTTGGCTAAATGATACCCAAACCAATTCAAAACTCATGGATTTCTTTATGATTCAATCTTCCTACAATCATTGACCTAAATATAAATATAAACCACCATTATCAAACCAAATCCAAGCCAACCCAAGTCAAGTCCATCTTGACCCTTTTAGCTTAAAATTGTCACATGAACCAAAATCTATTTGGCTCCAAAGCACTTACAATTGGATTTATATTTCAATCCTAGGCTCATGTGTGAGTTCAACTAAACTTGAATCAAGCTATGATCAAGCTAATTAACCCATTTAGGCTCACATAACCCAAAGTGACCTAAAAGATCCTTTCAAGCCAAGTTTTAATTCAACCCAAATTAGATTGAACTAAGCCCATCCAAACCTCATATCATGATCAATAATCACCCTAGGGTGATCAATTGCCTTAAATTGGGTCAAACTAAGTCAAACCTAGCCTTTGGCCAAGTCAACACTTAGCCCAAATGAAACCCAAACTAGCCAAGATCTACTATATGCCAAATTGATTGAAACCTTTGATTCAAATCAATTCATAATTAATGATTGAATATGACCAAACCCTCAATTAAGTCAAACCAAGTCCAATTGGCCAATTGACCCAAGTTGACCTAAGTTTGCCTAAAAAGCCATAATAGGATAAATCACAATCTAACCCAAATTGATTGTAACAAATGGCTCAAGTTCATTACAAATCACTCGTTGAACTTGGCCAAAGCCATAATTGAGCCCAATTTGACCAATTGGTCAAATTGACCCAACTTAGTCCAAATTAACCTAAAGGGCCAAATTAGCCAAAATCCAGATTAATTCTAAATTAAACCAAACCAAGGTCTACAATCATTTTCAATTAGCCAATTGAACTTGACTCAACACCCAACCTAACCCAATTTGGTCAAATTGGTCAAATTGGTCAACTTGACCCATTTGACTTATATGAACCCAAATGAGCCAAAATCAAATCCAAAGCAAATTGAATCAAATCAATGACACCAATACACTCCAATTGGTCATGTCAACTTGACTCAATCCTTGGTTTGACCTAATTTGACCAATTGGTCAACTTAAGCCAACCTAATCCAATTTGACCTAAATAGGTCAAATCAAGCCAAATCAAATCAAATAAACTCGAAACCACTTGAACTTTGGACTAACTCATTTTTCACCCATCCCAAATCTACCCAAATCAAACCTATAGCCAAATGACTATTTTGCCCTTGGGTTTAGGGCATCCCATGAGATAAACCCATGTTCATTGAGTCATTTTCTCCACCTAGCCACTTGGCACCCAACCATAGGTCCACTTAGGCACCTTGGACCATAGCTGACCTGACCCAAAAGTAGTTGGATCGGCCATGATCCATGGGAAGGTAAAATCACCTACCCATCCCCATTGAAGCTTTCCAAACAGCCATAGGACACCCACTACTCCCTTGGCAGCCACCTCCACACCCTCATCCAACCAAACTGAGCCACAACATGCACCCAAGGACCTCCACCAACCTCTGACTTGGCCAATTAATCAAGAAGAAGCTAAAGAAGTCGTAACCATCTGATCCAAAGAAATGAGGGGGTATACACCACTCATTATCACTCAAACACATGGAGACACACTCAATTCAACCCTAGCAGCTAAGGAGAGAGTTCCCAGAGCAATTTCCAAGCCTTCCCAAGCTACCCAAAATCTCCATTTTTGATTTTACGCAAAATTGAAATAGGGAAGACCACCTTGAATTCACATTTGCTCAAATCTCCACCAAAGTGAAATTAACTTTGCACACACCTTCCTTGGAGCCAAATGAGTAAAAATAAATCCTTTCCCAAGCTTTCTGACAGTCGGAGGGTAGAGTTTGATCCTGCCCAACCACAGACATTTAGTGCTTTGGTCTTCTAAGTCAACTACACCAAATCAAAACTCGTGCGGCTCAACAGAGCTTCGTTTCTACCAAACAAAGCTTCCTCAATTGTTGGAACCATCAATCATAAGCTATGGTGAGGTATGCCATTTAAACTGATCCTTGAATGAAAATAGCTTGTCTTTTATGAAAGAAATTTTAATGTCACGTATTTTAATTGTTATGCTTCCTCGAAGGTGTAGGATCATTTTCATCTCCATCCGAGCTCGGGTGAGCTCGAATTGAGCGATGATCGATGGACGATAGCCATTGTTCAATGCTTGAGCAGAAATAAATCATGGACCGTCCATCCCGCGTGATCGAAATGGACAATCATAATCAGATCATGCTTAGAGCTTCTGATTAATCCCTCAAAATTGCGTGTTTAATCGTGGCCATCCGATCTTAGATCGCACGGTCCACGAAGTTAATACGTGCACCTCCATCCGAGTCAGCACTTAGATGTGACAACTTAAATAGAGAATCCCATCGCGCCACATGGAAAGCACGCCGCGCCATCCGCCACATGGCCCGATGGGATTAAGGCTTTAATTAAAGCTAATTAATTAGTTTTTAATCCTGAAATTTTATGAATTCATAATTAATTCTAAAAAACTTTAAAAATTACAAACTTAGGCTCATTTTAAAGATATTATAGAGTAAAATCTAGGAAAATTATTATTATTAGATTTTGAATAGTGGATTTGGCTTAATTAAGGTTTAATTAGAAATATAATTAACCTAATTACTTCTTAATTAACCATCAAATTAATCTCAAACTTTCAGTGCATATTTAGGAGGATGACCTCTGCCTCCCTAATTTTTCTGGGATTTTATTGGTTGCTTAATTATGGAAACTAATGGATTAAGCCTTAATTACTTTCTTAATATAATTAATGATAATTAAGAAAATGAACAGTAAATTAATCAATCAATCAAGCTTATTTACCTCTATTAATGATGATAAAGTCCAGGAAAATGGATTGGGACTTCCTCTTCCAATCTTTTCTTTAAGTCTTCTCTAATCCCTCTTAAATAATTAATTAAATTGACATTAATTAATTAACAAGATTAATCAAAATTCAAATCATACATAAACCTTAATTAACTAATTGAAAGGAATTAGGGATTGGGACTTAGGCTCTCTTCTTTGCTTCTTTCTCTAAGCCCATCTCACTTTGGTTGGTTAAGGTTAATTAAGATTTAATTAGTTAATTAATGAACTTAATTAATTCAATTGAATCTACTTCTCTAATTTAACCTTGGGTAGCTCTTTGGGTGTCCAATGACCAAAAGTGAGAGATTATGAAATTATGGTTAGCTCACATATGTGAGAAAACTATAAAAGTAGTTAAGTGAGATCCCTTAAGCTTAATTAACTATTAATCATGAGCCAATTGCATTAGGCCCCTTTCATTTCTTAAGAGCATTGCAAATTTATTTTTCATGTGGTTGAATATCATGTTGGCTCATTATTAGTTAGTTAATTAACTTACGATGATGTAGGTAAGGGTTAATTAATCCACCTAATTCATATCCTAACTTAATTAAATCATAAAATCAACTTAATTATTTATTCCTTGAACCAAAATTAACTCACACATGGGCAATGGGATTAGGACCAGCAAATCTCTTTCACATTTCCTAAATCAAGCTCAACTCAAAAATGAAATGATATTAAAGAACTTTGGTTTATTTTAAATAGCCTTATTTAGTATGATTGTCCTTAGGAATTAATTAGAATGAATGAGATCATGTGTTTATGTTCCTTTATTTCTTTTCAATCATGTTAAATGTTGCTTGCCATATGTAATCATGCATTCATTTCTTTTAAAATTAACTGAATGAAATAGTTTCTTTTATGTCAAATTACATGTGTTGACTTAAATTAAAAATAAGTGTGGTTGTTATTACTATTAAATCAAAAATTATTTTCAAAAGCCTATAAATCAATTATAATATATGGAGTGATTCTAATTACAAATATGTATAAGTTTGCATGTGTTAATAATATAAGATATGCAATATGAAGCTCTCTTTCCTTACTTTATGTGGATTTACATAGGATTTATAAATGTATAGTTTATTTGAAAGAATACAACATTTGTCTAAATCCATTCCTATGCATTTCCATACTAAGACTTAGGAAGAATTTCATATCATATACGTAAATCATATAATCGAATCAAATATAACTTCTTGCATAACTTCTTATTCTTGTGGTTCTTTTTGTACATTCATATGTGTCTGAGAAAAGTGGTATATTAGTCTAGACACCCCGGGGATGTGAGGCCTTAAGTAGCCCTAAGTAGGTCTTGTACCTTCACCTCTAGTGCAGAACAATGACATTGTACTCACTTAAAACTCTTATACATATGTATGTATGATGTGACCAATGAATAAGAATCATAATCAAATAAATCAAATACAACTTTTGCATGGGTTTTCCTATCCTTATAGCTGTTTATACATCTATATGTATCTACATGTGAATAATGGCATCATACATACTATATGTATCTAATGGCATCATACTCACTTAAAACTTTTATACATGTGAATGATGCCATACTATATGTATCTACATGTGAATAATGGCATCATACATACTATATGGACACCCCGGGGCTGTGAATAAGTGAGTATGATGCCCTTGGTGTAGAATAATGGCATCATACTCACTTAAAACTTTTATACATGTGAATGTGTATTTAGCTAATGGATGAAAAATCCCTCTTTTCTATTAAAAACACATGCATTCATAATTTAATCAAAATGAAATATTTAAATTCTAAACATTTTTTTTTTTGCATTCATCATTTAAGTGTGCTAAGAAAAACATTGTATGTATAGGTATGTTTAAGATTTAATCATATACATAATATACATGATGGAAAGAAATGAATAAACATGTGTTATGTGATAGTAATTCATTCTAATTAATCTTAAGATATCTTTCTTATTGAATAAGGTCATTTAGATCAAACCTAAACTTAAGATTGATTAAAATATATAATAAGCCATTCACTAAAAAAATTGATTAATTAACTTACTTTAAAAGTGACTTAAGGTAGGGATGAAAGAGAGATTACCTCTCTTTCTTCTCTTTATAACACTTAGTTGTTAAGTGTAGGCCATATGAAATAAAAGAAAACACTAAATAAAATCTTCAAATCACTTAAATTACTTAAAGAGAAATCAACCCCTTATAAATTAAATTATTCACACTTAGCAAAATTACAACTCTAAAGCCTAGTTAGAACATACCACACAAGCTTTAATGCACACACATTAGACTAAGTCCCCACTTCTAGCTTTATATTAAGGTGGTGCATGGTTTGATATATGCTTGTTTTGTGATGTATTATTATAGATTGGATGTTAGGGTGTATATGCGTAGTCCGAATGTTAGGCCAATATTAGCCTAATTATGCTTTCTATAGGGGGTTGTGCTTAAAGGGCCACTAAATAAGAATATAAATGTTTTTTGCTATATAGGTTGCTTAGCTAAGCACCTAACAGAGTTGGGCTTGGTTACCCATGTGTGGGGTGTTAAGTCCAAATTATTCATAGAATTGTTTGGGTTGTATGATGTGTTTAGCTAACATTTGTTCTGCAGGTGTAGCTAAATTTACTTTCCTTCTTTTAATGTAATTTTGCATTAGGATTTGGATGAGTATTATGGGGAATTAGGATGAACATTAGTTATAAGACCAAGTCTCATGTCCCATGTGATGCCTTTGGAGGAAGCACATCCAAATCAAGCCAAAAGGAAGAAAGAAATAAAGTAAATCAAAATGAAGAAATGGAATATGAAGAAATGAAGAATGAAGAATAAAGACTCCCATAAGTAATTATTCTTTTGTAATCCGGGTTGTATAGGGGTAGAGCTCGGCTACCCACATTTCTTTTCGGGTAGTACGGCGATACCCGACCGCATCAGCCTTTTATTCTTTTGTGATAACTTTATAAATTTTTTTGTTGTTTTGTTTAGCTTGTGCATTAGAAAAAGTATGTATTTTCACAGTTTATTTATGATTGGTGATTGTTGTATGGCATGGATGCGATTAGACTCTTAGGAAAATAAATAAACTTTCTATCCCATTAAAAACTCATAACTAAATTTTTTTTAAAATAACTCATAACCTGGCATAAAGCTTAGGTATTAAATCAAGATAATAAAATATTTAGCAACCCCTTAGCTGGATGTTGTATGTTTAACAGCACGCATATCATCTTATTTCACTCGCGTTAAGAGAGGGCTTCCATCTTTGCCAAATATAATGGGCTTAACCTTTGAGAGCCTATGATGAAAGAACACCTCTTTCCCTTTTGATTTGTCCTATAATCAATTTCTCATGCATTTAGGCATATAAAATCTCATAGCCTGTGTCAAAATAAAAAGTCCCAAATTAAATAAAATCTGATAAAAATTTGCATTAGATTAATTCATTATTCATACCCCTCATGCTCTAGTCTCTTAGGGAGTGGGTTTAAGGACTTAGTTTCTTTTCTAAATAAAAATAACCTAGCTATATTGCAAAAGCATAAGACTTGCCTACATAGATTTAAAGTGTATGAGCAGTTAACTGGCTGCCACTCTAAGCGGTAATACGTCCAGCAGTCGAGTGGTTTACTCTCTCTTGTAAAGGTAAACCATATACTCACTTTCACCTTAGATTTAGGTCGTGCTTTGGCCCTCACCAAAGCTCCCTATATTTAGGATCTGAGGTTGCATTTTCTTTCAGACTACAGACATAAATCCTCACTTCTTATGCATCCTAATAATTTTATATTGTTAGAGTATAAGCCCTAGCTTTCTAATGAAATGTTAACTCAAAAATAATAAATCTCCTCAATTTCAAATATATAAAGCCCAACCATAGGATGGATTGGAGTGCTCACTAGGCTTCCTAGTATTATGAGCACTCTCTAGTCATCTTCTTTAGTCTCGATAATAACTCTTCCCTTTTGATCCATCCCACTTGATTTTCTAAAACATAACCAATTTATTGATCGTCTGATCTTTGAATTCTTTGGAGAAAATAATCGTCTACTTTAATCGAGAGTATTCTTAAGGCATTCATTTTCTTTAAGATGTAATTAACTATGGGGGCTTGCCCCCATAAGGAACTTTAGAACCCGATTTAAATAAACGTTACTTTATTCATCCATGTAAGGTAAGGAAAAAAATCTCTGGTATATTCGAAAACCCATCATGCCTTAGGAGTCCTTATTAGGTGATTATGTCCATTGTAGAGTACTGACTTCTATCTTCTGAGATAGTACACTATTTCTCAATGTCGTACCCGATCACCTCAATAAGTACACCCTTAGATCTGCGTGGTGTCCCCTCCCCAATAAAATGAATCAAAATAAACAACACAATAATCATCAACGTGCATCCATCATTATTTGTATAAGATGATAAGCTAAGAAAACCTTTCCCCATAAAAGAGATAATGTCAAATTAAATATATCACTATGTTCATACTCAAATAATCTCATGCCAGAAAGGACGTGTCATGTGTCTCTATTTGCATGGTTTTACATTAAATGACACTATTGACCTCATTTTTGGATAAGGTTAACATTTCTTCCAAAGGCATTCATTAGGACTCCTAATCCTAAATTAGAAGCATTCTAACTAAGCACTTAGGTCATCACACTTAATGATCTAGTGCACTTTCCCTAGATTAATTAATCTAACTTAATGGATTTAGTTAGATTCAATCCAAATCTTTAACCTAAACATACACCACTCTAAATTTAAAATTAATTAAGCCTAGATTAGGGTATAATTAAGGAACTAAACCACATACCTTAATTAAGCTTATTATCATATAAACCTAAGGAAATTATAATAAAATCCAAGACAAACCCAAATTAAATAAAATTAGAAACATAAACTCATTACATAAAATTAAATCCAAACCAAAGGTCAAAGATTGGTCAACCCTTTTACATGGATTTGACTTATGTGGGTCCCACCAAGTCAAAGGTCAATCCACTAGAATTTGACCAAATAAAATCATCCAAATGGTTAGAATGATACTATGAACATATATAAACATGAATTTGAAGAAATATAAGTCTAATTTGGCCTTAATTAGACTAATTAGGTCATTTAACCTAAACAAGTCTAAATGGGTCTTATTGGATTTAAACCCAAATTAAACTCAAATCAAATATCCTAAATCATTTGAATATGATTGTTGAACATAAATCAATCCATTATTGGGTCCAATTTGACTAACTTGGTCATTTGACCCAAATGAACCCAAACTTAACCCATTAAGCCCGACTTAGGTTAAATAGGTTCAAAATGAAATAAAATTGAAATTGTTTGATCCAATGCATTCCAAATTGCTTGGATTAACCCAATGAAAAATTAAACACATTATAATTAAGACAAATAACTTATTTGACTTAATTAAAATCAACCCAAATTTAATTACATCAAAAGGACTAAAGCTAAAGTAACTACTCCATAAATCTTAAAATCTTTGAAACCATTTTATTAAAAGGTTTATTAACGATTAATTGGACACATCCTAAGCATTAATCCAAGACCAATCCATCAAATGATGTAACTTAAATCAAACTATTGAAAGAAATTTAAGTGGCTTAATTCAAAAAGATTTCAATTCAATCTCCAACTAATTCACTTAGGATGTAACTAAAACATTCCTAAACTTAATTAATGATGGTTCTCAGCCCAAATTAAATCACTTGAGCAACTTCACATAAATCCAAAGCAAAAGATGACATGGCAAGTCAAAGGTATGAAATGCCAAATCCTATTTGCATAATCTCATTCCCACTCCACCTCTTCACCTTAGACAGGTGTTAGATGGCTAGTAAGCATGCTAACTAACTCCCAAAAGTTGCAATCACCTCAATCAATCAAGGGGAGAAGAGAAAAAGGCTAAAAATCTCATGACAACTATCGGATATTCATATAGAGAATTTCCTAAGTGAAATAGACCTTTCCATCACCTTCCTTACCTCACAAAAAGTTGAAACCCATCTTTCCCCACTTCCCTTGTCGCTGAGAGGCCAGAGAGCCACCATAGCTGCCAGAATCCAAGCCGAGGTTGGTCTAGAAGGCAATCCAGAGGGAGGCAACTCAATTCCTTTAGCACACAAGCTCTCCACACTATTCCACAACCATTGGAGTCAACCCCACCACCGGAGATCGCTAGGACTGAGGTATTCTATTAACGACCCCCCTCAAGCTTTCGAGTTAACCACTTTTCGAAGCAAATTTGATCTCAAGTGAGATCAAACTATTTATATCCTTTTATTTTCATTAACTAATGGATTTGCAATCGAAATCGTACAATTTTGACAGTCAAATGGCCATAAATCACGTAGAAATGATGGACAGCTCTTAGCCTTCGCCATCGACATAGGAGACGTAATCTTCGTCGTTTGTTTCTTTTAAAAAGAATGGACAATCGAGATCTAGCTGGATCTCTAATTAAATCTGATAAGGGGAAAGTCCCTAATTAACCCACGTGGGCCGCTTTAAATATGCGAATCCATGTGGATCTCGCGTGGCCTAATGATGTGATGCCACATCGGATCCACGTGGATTTGACACGCCAAAATGAAAATTTTGAGTTTTTCTTAATTAAAAATTAAAGGAAAATACATAAAACTTCAAAAAAACAAAAAAAATAAATATAAATAAAAAAATTATAATTTTGGGCTCTATGGATTCATCTTGATGAGAGGAATCCATTAAAATTAAAATTCTCAAATTAGTTTGGGTATTTTGACATTAATTTGGGTTTGAATAAAAATGTTCAAACCTTACTAACTCCCAAACAAATGCTCAAACTGAAATGAAACTTTGAGCGATTAAAATTAATGTTAAGACATACATTATGTAAAATTTTCATTATTTATTAAGCATTGAATCTTAATAGAAGAAATTTCAAACCATAAACTTTCCTTTTTATGAAATTAATTAATAATAAATAAAATAAATGTTTGAAATAAATCAAATCAATTCAAAACATCATAATATACTCTAATGATCATAAATAAGCCATTAAAACTCATGATAACATAATAATTTATAAAATGGCATAATTAGGCTATTAATTGAATTAATTAATTCAATTAATTAACTTGAACTTAAATAAAATATAATAAATTAACCAAATTACCAAAAATTATAAATGAACTCTTTGGATGCCTATTCTAGAGGGGAATCAAGGAAAAATAAAATCCCTAAATAATTTCCACTAAAATAAGTATAATTTAGATTTTAATAAAATAATTAAAACCTTAATTACACCTTAATTATATATCTAATCAAAGTGAAACTTTGGGGAAATGAAATAGAAAAGGAACCCCACATTCCATAAAACATTTCAAGTCCATTTGACCTTTAGATTGGGGGTATTTGAATTTCCAAGTCCCTAGCTCAATTTAAGGGAAATATTAAATTAGAAAAATTACATAAATTAAAAAATCCATAGTATAAATTTAAAACATTATAATTGATATGAGAACACTTAAATAAAATATCTAAGCCAACTGAAAACAATAAAACCTTAATAATCCTAAGTTAAAGATCAAGATTAAAGGAAAATATGAAGCTTAATCACATTTAATAATGATTATTCTTTAAATCATAATAATCCCATTTTATAAATTGAAATATAAAGATAATTGATCTTGAAATTTGTAAGTTATTAATATACAAATACACTAAAATCATTTGGATAAAAGAATAAAATGGTATAAATGCAAACATAAAAGGTTAAGTATAATTAAAACATTAAAATAACAAAGTAACATAAAGCTAATTTAATAAACAAAAACACAACCTTTCTTTAAATTCCTTAAGTCATGAAAAGGAAAAATTACATTAGGATAAATGTTCTTTTCAAAGAACATAATGATCATTCCTTTCAAATTAATTAAAATAAATTGAATCATTCCATAATGTATAAAATATACAACTTGAAATTAATCACCTATGTCTAAATTCATTAATAAACCTTGAAAGCACTTTTATGAAATGAATAAATTAAAACAAGAAAGAATCATTAATGCAAAAGAATTACAGAATTGAAATATAATAAATTGAATATGAATTTACTTAGGATAATGAACATTAATGAAAATGTGTAAATGAAATTAACTTAAATTGAACAAATAAAATACCTATACCTAAGTGTAATGAGTATGTTATATGAAATTAAAATAAAATGATATTACACATAAAGTTTTACCCTAAATCAAATATAGCAAAACCAATTAATAGATATAAATATTAAATCAAATATGAATTCAAATAACATAAATATTAAAACTTAATAAATGTAAGAATAAATCTAAAATACAAATAAATTCAAGAAACTTAAAATATGCAAGTCATCATAATCAATAAAGCAAACATAAAAAAATCAAATTAAATGAATAAATGACAAATGTTAACAACACAATATTAAGCCAAAGGAATTTTATGAAATTAAAACCATATTAATTAAAGAACAAAGAAATTTTAAAGGGAAAATCAAATTACATCATAAATATATCATACCAGTAAATGAATTAAACTTCAAGTGGAAAAGAACAAAGAAATTTAAAATAAGATCAATCAAACCCTGTAAATTCAAGTTAATTAAAATACTTAGAATTTTAGTTAGATATTTAGGATGAATCTTTACCTTAGAATAAAGATATCATCCTATTAGGGCCTAAGATGTTGAATAGAATAGGCTCCACCCAAAATGGAACCTATTGTATTCTTCATTCTTAAAAAACCTAATCTAACTTTAACATGATAAAATGTATCTAAAATAAAAAAAAATTAATAAATTATTAAATCATTTGAATTGAAATCATCCAAAAGTAAATAAACAAATACTTAAAACCAGAAATTGAAACCTAAAAGCCTAGTAATGTCTTGCCACACAAACCATCTTTCTTCACACACTAGAGTTATAGGTCTCAGACCCTAGACTTAAGTTAGGCCGTTCAATGATTTTCTATGTTGTTGTGATAAAAACTACTTTTATTATTTTATGATGTACTATTTTAAATTGGATAACTAGGATTGATTGCCTATAGTCTGGATGGTAAGTCATTATTTCTACTATTAACATCGTCTTCTGCAGGGGGCTGTGTTAAAGGGACTGTCATCATAAAAAAATTACAAAATTGTTGTTTACTTGCAATAGCTGAATAGTCACTTAATATAGCTCATTAGATAGGTGGGTTTGGCAAGCAACTAATGCTAAGTATGTATATTTATAAAATATAATTGTTGTGTGCTATTTATACTTTTCTGACATTTGTGTTAAAGGGCTTAGGATTTATTTTTGAATTTAAAAATATAAATGAGCTTAAAATTAGGTTAAGATATATGGGGATCTAGGATTAGCAGGAGTTGACTCTACTAGCAGATGGTGTAGAGGTCCCCTGTGAAACCAAATGGAGATTCCTGAAGAAGAAGGAGATGATCTTGTAAAGAAGACCCATAGATTTAGACTTGTAGTTCTAGGATGGGTTGTATAAAGGTAGAGCTCAGTTTCTCATTTTCATTTCTTCTGGGATATACAGTGATACCCGACCGCATTGGCATATTTTATAAATTTAAATTTGTTTGATTTAATTTAGGATGCACAATAGAATCAACTTGTTCTTCTAGGTTTCTTTATCTTGTGCTTTTCTATGATGAATGCTTAGACGTAGGCTCATAGGAAAAATTAAATTTTCTACCTAATTAAATTTAATCAATTTAAACATAAATAATGTAATTCAAAATCTCACATAAATTAAAGCCCTAGAAAATAACTTAAAATCAAGTAGAAATCAATTAGCTCTTAAAAATCATAGAATCATATCGCTCCAATCCTTAAATTGGACAACTTCTCCTATTTCACCTGTGAGGATGATCGTCTTCTTGGGGAAGCCTGCCTTCTATTATTGATTTGACCCACAACTATTTCTAATAGCATGACATTAAGCATAAATCACACACATGGCCTAAAAATGATTATCGAGTCAAAATGTTAAAAATCTGAAAAATGTGCATTAGTTAGATGCATTTCATACTTATATTATCTTAGGGATTAGGAAGTGAGTCTAGGTTCATAGATTCCTTTCCTAAAAATATTGTAGCTCAATCATCTTACATTCATAAGACTTAGCGTCATGAATTTAAAATACACTTAGGTGATGTTAGCTAATAGCCCCTCCAGGCGGGTTGTAAGTCCAAAAGAGTTAGAGATATATTAGTTCTCTTAAGTGAGAGGAATGACCTATAATTCTCAAAATAAAATTAGGTTGAGCATCTGACATGTGTCAAAAGTACTTGTAAACTTGGTTCTGAAGCATCCTCATCGATGTAAGTCCTCAACCCTAGACATTTCACAGTCTTGTGCTACTAGAATCTAAGTCCCAAGCTTCTAAGAAAATATCAACTCAAAGTCTAAACTAAATTTCAAATTTTAAAGCCTAATTATAGGATAGTTAAAATTCTTACTAGGCATCCCAATATCAATTAGCATTTCCTACTTCATCATAATTGGATTCCAAAAATAACTCTCTCCACTTTGGACCGTTTCCAACTGAAAATCCCAAATATCAATCTTTTGAAAACCACCTTAGAAATGTTTAGAAATAATAACTTATTTCTTCAATCGAGAGTATTCTTATAAAGATACCCTTCTTAAGATGTAATTAATTATAGGAGCTTGCCTTTATAGGGAATCATGAACCCAATTTAAATTAAACCATGTTCTACTTTCCATATAGTTTAGGGGGAAAATTCTCTGATATATGAAAGATCCATTAGCCTTAGGAGTCTTTTATTAAATGAGTGAATCCATTATAAAAATATGATTATCTTCTGAGATAAGATGTTTATTCCTTATGACGTATTTGATCATCCAAATAAGCTATGTGGTGTCATAAATTTTATTAACAAATACCACATGAAATGCAGATATGACCAGAACCCTTTGATCGATTGCTTGGCATCCATATAGCTCCACTATATTTCGGTCACGGTAACTACTCATATGTTCCTTAATGGCTTTGCTCCTTGAGCCATGAATTATATAATATATTTAGTAGGAAAAAAAATCTTATGTTAGCTAAGGTTGACTTAAATTTGTCACCTTAGATAATTATCACCATATGTCTATAAGAACACCTTGGATGATGCAACCCATAGCTACTGACAAGAATTATTCCATCATGAACTATTTCTTTTGGCTAAGTAGACTAGGGACCACGACAATCTAGGATGATGAAACCATGAGATCTTGATTAGACGTGTCATCATCGCCCCTGATATATACTTTAAGTTAAATGATAGCTATTTATGTCATAGTACGCATCGCTAGACACTAATTCATATCAGATAAGATATGTTTATTCTCCAACTTTAATCAAGAGTGCTCTCTTAGTGTGGTAAGAGAGGTAATGAATTATGAATTCTTGCATTTATAGAAAGTAGGACCCATATCTAAATAAACCCTAATGTAATGTTATGAGAAATTTGGTTAATTATATATATATCAATCTGCATCATGAAAAAATATACTCCTACCCATCTCAATAAAGATGGTAGAGAGTATCCTAAAAGGTATTTTTTTCTAAATGATCAATGCAGTCAAGTATCTGCAAGATTGCTCTCAAACAATCATATGTTAACTTTCACAATGATGTCAACAATTCAACTTGTTTAGAGCCTACAATTGTTGTTCAAAGTAGTAAACCAAATCAAAATGGCAGTGATAAGAGAAACATAAGAGGATGATGATGCACTCTATGAAAGTTGGATTTTACTATTGAGAGCATTTTTTTTAGTTATTATAAATTAAGAGTATTTTGTAACTAGAGCCATTTATTGTTGTCAATTGATAGTAATTTGTAACAAGAGTATTTTGTTTTAGTTAATTGATAGTATTCTATAATTAAGACATTTTATTGTAGTCAATTGATAATATTTTGTTGACAATTATTGATATTAATTGGTCTTCTTATTTTGCATGCTCATTACATATGTATTCCAATTATAAAAACTATTGGCAGTTGGTCATCTTGGGTCAACTATACATTTTCAAATCTTGGGATAACTACAACATAGTGAACTTTTGAAAGCAATTAGACCTAGGTTATCTGCACATTAGTTAGCTTAGGATAACTAGAGCATATTCCCACTTCTTGAAAGTATGCATTTGCATTCAATCAGAAAAGATCAGTAGTTCAAAGAGGGTACAAAACTATGGGTGAGCTATGTGAGCTAAGTCCTCTTTGAGGACCCGAACAAAATAAAAATTGAACTCTTTATCTAAGCTACTATCATCCAAACAAAAATTAAAATCAGGGGATAAAATGTTTACATGATGTGTGTTTCTCCAATGAAAGGTATGCTTAAGAGCAATAAGTTCACAAAAATCAGCAGCTCTGTTGCTCTCTGTGTGGGAAAAGTGGAAAATGACCTACTTGAATTGTTGGAGGAAGCCAATTCCCAACCCATGCTGTGGTTGTCTGCCCTCCTTGTCCTGCTAGAACCTTTGTTGGAAGAATTCTATGACCTTCACGTTGTGCCCTTTCTATAATCATGCCACTAGATTCCATCATCCATAGTTCTAATATCTCTTTGATAGCAAGGACAACCTCTATCTCAACCATAATGGAGTCCCATTGCTCAAATTGCTTATCAGCCGCAATAATAGGCTCTCCTCATTCATCTCTTATAATAGCTCCCAAGCCTGCTTGGTTTGAAGTCAGCAAGGCCCCATCAACATCAATCTTGATCCAGTCTAGAGAGAGGGGGGCATGCCCCATTGCTCCGTGGTAGAGAAGATGGTAGTGTTCTAGAGGGCTCCCAAGGTGTTAGCTACCATAATTGTGGGGATATTGTGTTTTTGACCATGCTTCTTGGCTTTTCGATCCTTCCAACTTTGGTAGATAGCTCCACACATTACTCTGTTTCTGGCTTTGATGTGTTCTTCCTTGCTCTTTAGATCTTTCCTAAGCTCGGCCAAGTTATTGTATGTGGGAATGGAGAATCCCTAATGAGTCAGTGCTTGGAGGACCATCTTTATGTTGGTGCAGCCACTAACATTGTGGAATCCATCGTCTTTATTTGAGCATCCCCAAGGGCATTTAATAATGTCACTAAGACCCCTATTATTGAGCCAAACATTAGTGGGAAGGGTGTCTTTAATGAATCTCCACCAAAACATGTACTCCCTTAGGTGAAGGTGCAGATTTTTGAGCCACCAGTAAAGTTCTTCAGTAGTCGACCATGCATATTCATAAGCAAGAGCGGTTATAGTATTCCCCATGGAGAGTTTGAACAACTTAGGTGTATCGACAACCTTGCTGTTATCAATTCATATTTTAAAGATTTTTTTTTCTGGAGATCATCCCCAACATGTGTTGTGATCAGGCCATGATTCCATGCTTCTTCATCTGTGATCAAAGCTGACACCTGCATCCACTCCATGGCATGACAATCCACAAATGTTGACCACTTGTTGATAAGACTATCAGTAATCCAAGTCTAGTCAAAGATGTTGACCTTTCTACCATTAGAGATGGTCCATCTGTTGCACTTTCTGATACAATTGGCACCACTCTTCAAAATCTTCCATGTGCTACTATCTACTCGGTTATTCCCTTCTTACCACAAAGAATCTCCATATTTGCTCCTCTAATAATTGTAGAGTAACGAGCTAGGTTTGTGGAGGTAATCCAAAGCAATCCTTGCTCTAAGGGGCCCCTTCCATTCCTCTCCACTCTGAAATCTGAGCTCTTTCACACTCTTTGGTTTGCAGAGTTCTTGCCAAGCAATGTAGTGGAGGCCCTTGTGATTTGGGTCTTTATCCCATAAGAATTGTCTAGCAATCTTTTCAAGTTCATGAAGAACTCCATTGGGCACCTCTATGTGAGTGAGAAGGTATTGTGCCAAGGGTAGTAAGGAAGAGTTGATGAGCATGGCTCAGCTCCCCAGAGATAGAAATCTTTTGTCACAAATGTTGGTTTTAGCTCTAGCTTTATGGATGACTTATGTAAAATCTATTTTATTGAGTTTTCTCATAGCACTTCTGAGGAGAATATTCTTATAGTTGCTTGGAATACATCATCCAACTACAAAGGGATTTTGAGCCATCCAAATCAAGTGGTTAATGTCATTACAATCATAAACTATCACTCGTGGCTGATGCAACCTTTGTTCTTGGACCCGTTTCTATATAGTTGTGATCAGTGTTGTTATTTTATGGTTATTTTGGTTATAGTAAATATTAACCTGTCGGGTAGACAAAATAGAGCAAGGAGATGTGAGTTTGTATTTGTACTAAACAAAATTGTTGAGAATAGCATTGATAAGATGATTTAGAAAGCTTAGAGCATCATTGAATGGTCGGGTTAACTAGAACATTTGCTCTACTGGCTATTATATTTAAATGCTGATATATAGCAGTTTATCTCGAGCATAACTACAATATATTCTAGTTTAGCTTAAGTTTTAATGTATCATATTGCATTTTACGATATAGCTAAGCTATGATTAGAAATATTGTCAAAATGATTCAACCAAACAAAGACTAATTGTTTATTAGAAAAATAGTTAATGCAATGAAACTAAGAAAGGAAATATAAATCATTGTTTGCGAATTGTATAACCAAAACAAAACAAACAAAGATGCTTCAAATAGCCTCAAACAAAATCTTAATTACATAAAACAACACAACAATTATAAGTTGTTGTCCATTAAGTACACTATGTTTACATGCCTCTGTGATTCTAATCAATTTTTGGATAAACATTATACAAAGTAGCCACCTTAAACAACTTGTAATAGAAAAATGATTACAAACACACAAAACATTACAAATAATAGAGCTATTTTGAACACCAAAAGTAAATTAGTGCTATAACAATGGCTCCTGTCAAAATCTTCATTTAAGTTGAGAGAGAAAAATATCTCTTTTTAGACACCTCATCATGAGCTCGTAACTGACCCAAAATATAATCTATTAATGGATTGACATCATCCAACCACTTAAAATATCGACAATTATCTTTTAATTGATTTCATGGGTAGTGATAATTTTTTTTTTCTAGTATTTGGTACGCTATGACAAGTGAAAATAGTGCATGACAAGTTATAGTTGCATTACACTTGGCTATGTTCAGCATTGCCTCTAATTGTAGATGATTGGCTGGAACTCATTTTTGATGATTGAATGTTTATAGATTAAATTTGTATAGATAAGAACGATAAACAAAATTATAATATTAAAGCCAAACAAAGAACATTGAAATAAATGAATACAAATAAATCAATAGTAACAATGTTAAAGCAGTAGTAGCAATTAATTGAACACTAAACTGCAATTATTATGTGATGAAACCACATTTAATTGCAACTATCGACTAGATATATGCAATATTTGATGTATAATTGTAGCCATTTGATAAAAAAAAAACTAACCTTGAGTGTAGCTAACAATTATTGTATATGCATTAAATGAACACATACTTGTATGACTACAAAAATCATATAAATGCAGCTACTGATATGAGTTGCATTTTTTATATAATTATAATTTATATATAAGAGAATAACTTCAAGGTACAATCCAATTTATTGCTACAGTTTAATATATTACTTTAAAATATTTGGATGATTACATGTAACTAAGGTTCGAGCACAAAGATAAGTTTTGAGAGTGTTGCTGCTCTGATGAATAACGACAGCCTGTTGCAATGTAAAAGCTACTAGTGGTAGCTTACTGCTCCAATGAATATTTGAGAATGTTGCTGCTCCTATTACTATATTCCACCTAAACTTGGAAGGCTTTTAGAGTGGTGTTGTTCGATTAAGTGAGTAAAAAGATGGTAAATCCAAATCAAGTTAATCCAATAACTAATAATGCTCTAATGACTCCATAATCTTTGGTTAGGTTTAAAACTTTTTCGAGAAGTTGTGAGAAAAATAATAAAACCTCCATTATTATAACAGCTCATCTCAAGTGTCAAATTCTTGATTTTCTCTGAAGAGAAACGACTAGCTCTTGTTTGTTTACAATGATTACCAAGATGTTGCAGAATTAGATATGCAAAAAAAAAAAGCTTACTTTTTTTCAATAGCCTTTTACTCTGGATGCTTTCTGCTTCCCCCTAAACTTGGATGTTGCGCGTAGGTATGTAATCGAGCCGAGCTTGAGCAAGTTGACTATTTTGTTCGTGTTCAGCTCATTTAAAATTTTATTTTTTGAATTTGGCTTGCATTTGTGTTCAGCTCATTTAGTTCGAAATGAGCTCGTTTAGCTTGAATCGACTCAAATTTCTTATAATCAGGAGCTTTGGAGCCTTGAAGGCTCATATTCAGGTAAATGATATTTATCCACATTAAATTACTTTCACGTTGTGGTGGAACTAAAACATGATATTATTGAAAAAATAAATAAATGTGGGGTAAAAGGTACACAACCATTTCACGACATGAGTTGTGATGCTTTTAGATTATAATTATATATATATATATATATATATATATATATATATATATATATAATATATATTTGTATAAATAGTATATATAATTTTTTTATTTCGAGCTAAAACGAGTCGAAAATAATCGAACAAAGGGTTGTTCGTGTTCAGCTCATTTATAATTCGAGCTTGAAATATTTGTTTGTGTTGAACTTACATAGTTAACGAATAATTCAAATACAAGCTACTTAAAGAGCTGAGCATGAATTGTTAGTGAACAACGAGCTTTTTTAATAGCCTAATTGTGAGTTATAGTAATCGCAAAACTTGGGGATTTATTTTTTACGATCACTTTCCCTTTAACAATGGCATTATTAAAATCAAGAGTTAGGTTTTCTCGAAGGAGGAGGTAAGGATGACAGATGAATTTCTGTGTGATTTTCTCAGCGGTAGATTTATTCTTTTAAAATCTTTTAAAGCTTTTTAGGTGGTATACAATGATTTAGATGTTAAATATTAAAAAAAAAGGAGAATTTATTTACATATTACGCAATGCTTATTTATTTATATATCTGTTGCGTGTTAGAAAACCAGGTTCTGATAGAGTAAAGTTCTTAACTTTATGAGTCATATAATGTTTGAAGAATTAATGATAAAACTGAATTTTTCGTGGAAAAATCTCGAAATGAGGAAAACTACGCGGCTTAGCAATAAAATCTTCCACTATGTATCATTTCAAAGTACAAAATTTTCCCGATGCGGATTACTCTGAGTATATGAAGAGCGACAATGAATCCCGAAACAGCCAATATAGTTAAAGTATAACGGTCTTAGTGGTAATGATGATGATGAAACGGTAGAGTTAGCGGCAAACAATAGCGGTCGTGGTGATGAAGCGGAGATGGCCGGCGATGGTGTGGCGGTCCGGCACGGTAGTGCGGCGGTGATCGATGATGGTCAGCGCAATGCCTGGCAGTGGCCGGCGTATGGCAAGCAACGGTGGTAGCCGAAACGCCGGCAGCGATGGTTGGCAGCAACGAGATTGATAGTGGTGGCGACAACAGTGGTTGGTAGTGGTGGCAACCGCATGATCAGCAATTAGTGGCGCGTTAGTAGTCAGAGATGGCCGAGACGATAGTGATAGCGGCGGAGATTATTGTGATATGGCGGTGGCCGGCGGCGGTAGTGATGGCGGTATGAGCGGCAGTGACCGATGAAGTGGAAATGGCAGTGATGGCCGGGTGGTAGACGGCGTGGCAGCAGCGGTGTGGTGGCGGCCGGTGGTGGCGACCATCGAAAGTGGTAACGCGATTATCTTGGAGGATTTTGCTTTAGAGCTCTCTCCTCTCTTTAACCCCCATGAAGAATGAGGCTATTTATAGATTAGAATGCGTTTACGTAGATACATTCAAAATCCGAACCACTCAACTCCATCGGACGGCTCAAAATGATTCATTTGATCATTTGATGTATTTTAAGAATTTGAATGCTCAAATGAAGTCAGAATTATGAGATCTTGGGCTTGTTAGATCCATCGTCGAGGCAATTTCTTACACTACATGTTTAAGAGCTATTTAGGGATTTAATTGATATCTCAAATTTTCAATAATATTTTAAGTGTCACATCAGACATCAAGATTGGTACTTCGACTAGTGGTATTTTAAGTGTCGTATTAATATCTAATATCTAAGTTTCAATTTATATATATATATATAAGATTCTAATCTTTAATATCACATTAAAAATATCATCATTATTGATATTTTAAAAATAAAAAATATATTTTTATGTATAAAAATATTAGATAATTAAATATCTAATTTTAAATATTTAATATATAAATATATAAAAATTATATGATATATATATATTTACAAAAAGGAAGTTAACTGAATATCCCCGAAAATTGAAAGGCACTGGCTAACCACGTAGAGAAACAGCTGCTATAGTGTCGACGTTTCGTTATTTCTTCGCACGCTATCAACGGCGTCTTTCCTCCATCGCTCTACCTCATCTTCTTCTATCGCCTCCGCATTCATCGGGAAGTCTTTGGAGACCGTGCTCCTACCGAAGAGCTTTAGATTCTATCCGCCATTGTTGTATCCCGCCCGATCTCGAAGGAAGTAGCGCGATATTCCTGGATGACATTAATGATGTACCCTGGAGATTGAAACGTCGAGGCTTGCCAGTTCCTGTTGGAGGATATAGGGTTTCTTCCGCTGATCTCCATGGGTGATGAAATTGAGAGGAATTTTAACCTCCCATGGTTGAGCAAGATCTCTTTACTGGACCTGGGCATGGCTTCGCCTAAAAAGCGGATTCGCCAGAGCTGGGCCTCGCAGAAGGGAATGACTCCTCGGTCTTTGATCTATGGGTCTGTTCTCTTTGCGCTTGGACTTATCTCGCTTTTCATTGGCCATGTTGTGTCCGACATCGAGTGGTCCAAGTTCAGGCGGCATAGACGGGTAGGTTTTACGTAATGATCAATCATCCAAGCTCTGCTGATCTTTAAGCATTATTTTTCTTCTACTTCAAACGGTTTGGAAATTCTCTTTGTCCGTATTGCAGCAGGTTGATGAGGGTGGACTTTTCTCAGTTACCATGCCTATAAACTATGTAGTGTCTTTAGATTTCTGAATGGTCGCACTTTTAGTTATGAATCATTGAGTTGGTAAATTGTTATGGTACCGAGATGCATCAGTAGGAACCCGTTGCTGTCTGTCTTGAACATTCATTCATGAACCAACAAGCTTTAGGTGCAAGTTTTTGTAAAAGGATTGGAATATTTTTTGCAATTAGAATTCTAGATATATCACTTATTAAAGGGCTGTTTGGTAAATGAAGTGAAAAGTGAAATTAATGTATTTAGAATAATTTTAGTTGTTTGATTGAAAACTTTATTAATGCAAGAATTTATTTTTTTGTTTGATTAAGTAAAGTAAAATAGAATTGTTGGTGCGGCGATGGTGGTGGGTGATGATGGTGGCAGACAATGATAGTGTGGTGATGATGGTGGTACTGGCAATGGCCGGCGGGGTGGTGGTGTTGGTGGAGGCCGACAACAAGTGGATGATGCTGATGGCAAGGAGATGGAGGATGGTGGTCGGTGTGGTGGTGTATATTGGTGTTATGTGGTCTTACTTTACACCCAATTGTGTATTTAAAGTTTGCTTAAATTTGTTGACTTCCAAGTACACTTTTTTTGACCTAGAGAGTATATTTCAAATGCACTCTTAAAATATATTGCATTTCAATTGTAGCAGAGTAAGCATCATATATTTCAAAATTCAGGGATTTGATTTACAATACACTACAAATATAACTACCAAACAGCCCTTAACTATTTGATAGTTCTAAATTGCTAGAAGATATATACATTTGCAATAGGAAAAGAGGAAAACAATAATAACGCTTCAATTGTTATGTTGTTTAGCTTTATTAGATCAAGGGGTGGTCTCTTATAGTACTGTAGATAAAGAAGATCACAGGAAAAGAAGCTACTCAATTTAGCTTGATATTCATGAACAAATTGTATTTTTTTTCATAGTTTAGGCATGTTAGATCAACTGGTAGCTTATAAATAATGCAGATAAAGATGGTCTAAAGAAAAGGAACTACTTAAGTTTGGTGGTTGTGATTGGTATCCATTGGTAAATTTTACCTTTGGAATAGGGTTGTTCAATTAGTTTAATGTTAGTGAATAGCCTATATTTGGCTTGATAACTAACTCAGCTTTGGCTCACTTAATGCTTCATGTCATTTTGCACATTATTGTAAAGATAGAATTTAGCACAAGGTACTCATTATTTTCTTGTGCAATATTATGAAATTTAATGGCCAATTTTAATACTATTTTAGTATAAGTTTGAAAGAACCAATTGGGCAAAAGAAAAATAAGTTACATGACAACCAAAAATTAGAAAATATAATGAAGAAGATGGTGTTTGAACAAAGGATCATGTTTTTCTTATAAGGCTTTAAGCTTAAAACCTTGGCATAGATGAAGGAGAAAAGTCTTAATTTTTGTTAACATAAAAAATGCAGCATGTCTTGTCATCAAACCCCTGACTTAACTCATTAGCTTGAACTTGGTGAAATTATAAAAGTAACCATTGTAGGAGTGTCATTTATTGATCTTTTCTATCTTGTAGGTTTTTACCAACCTTAGAGTAAATTTCTTTCAGTACTTGAGCTTAGTCATGTTCTAATGGGTGTAAGCACCGAATTCAATAATCAATTAATTTATTGATTTAATTATTTACATAATTGATTATGAGATTTTCAAGATCAGCTTGACCATCCTCAAAAATCAATATGAAAATTTAACTTTTGGTTGAGTCAATAGTACCCATTTGTTATGTTTAGATCTTTATCTAGATAGCTACTATTCTTAACCAAATTGGCGAAATAAATCCAAACATTTAACCTTGAGATGTACTTAGCATGGTTATGAACAAAATTGCCATTAGAACGCCTTTGATATATGCTTAGTCAACTTTAGTGTTGAATTCAAATCTGTCTCTGGGTGGAGGAAGAGCCTTTTGAGATAACTGCAAAATAGAGTTGGGTAAAGAGACTACAATCAGGAGGACAGAGAAGTAAAAAAGTGCAGAAAAATAATCTTTATTACTCAAAATGTAAGTATAGAGTATAGGGGTCTAGATTGAGAGCCCAAAAGGTCTCCCTGTAAAGGAGAAGTCTTCTTTTATAATATCCAAGAGTGACTATGAAAAATTCATATAAGATAAGTCTAGTATAAATGAATTCTCACCTAAGCTGATGGCGGTGTGCATGTGAGCGAGTTTAGATTTGCGGTTGTTGGAGGTGGATAGCCCATTGTTGGATGAGTATGCGAGTGAAGATAAGACTTAGAGTAGTTATCCCATTCCTCTGAGTAGTTGCCTATTATCAATGAGTCGAGTCAAGTCATGCCTTGTCCTTTGAGTTATTATCTTTCAAGAGCTTGGCTCATGGGATTAAGTTGATCTTTTCTCATCGGATGCACCTTTCAATGAGTATACCTATTCTTGGTTGTGGTGTACCCTTAGTATGAATATACTTGTCTTGATAACTAGATTCGGTTGGGCCTACTTGCTACTTTAGGCATACATTTAGCTTCCTGATTTTTCTGTTCCTTGTAGAGGTACCTTACAAAAAAGATAGAAGAATGAACGGAATAATTAGCTGTAAAAATTAAATGATCTAAAAAATTGTATGCAATTATTGAGTGGTTACATTACCTTTTGTATGATCTGATTTTTCGACCTACTAAAGGCTATAAATGGATCTTTTTTTTTTCTTTAGCATGCTTAGCATTTCTTCAGCTACTTACTCAGTTAAACTTTCCGACTTCCAAGGGTCGAGTTTGTAACACTTGTTGAAACATAATCACGATGGGCACTAAAAGGCAAATCCCCTAATTGAAATTCCTTTTCAAGTTTTTAACGAATTCTTTCCTCGTCGATTAGTTGCGACTCCAGCTTTGTCGTGCATAGAATAGATGGCGCTGTGCGTGGACTTGGCGGAGAGTTCATGTCCGACAGGAGCGACCATCGAAGCTCCCGTTGCTGCGACCAGCTTTAGCTGTACTGACATTAGGGAAATGATTGGTTTCCCTTCTCCTACTCGTAGAGACAATGGCAAGTCTATGAGGGGCAAGTCTATCCGACGATCAAGGAATAATATGGAGGAAGAATAGAGAGTATTCACAGATTCCTCCGAGGTCATCACTCTTTGAGGGGAGGTTGCTTTCTTGAGAGAAGTTTTACACTAGTCCAAGAGAGATATAGGCAAGCTGCAATCACAATTGGAGTTAGAGTCGTAGTGGCTGTAGTCCTTAGAGGTGGAGTATTAGGGTAACTTCGTGACCATGAGGGCTGAGAAGCATTGTTGCAGAAGTCGGTCAAATCACAAAGTACTTCACTTGTCCTTTCAGGCACAAATTGAGTGTGTTGAAAAATAATTTATTAGTGTTAAAATGAGTGTGTTGTACTTTTTACCCGTGAATAAAGATAGTAAATATTTTGTATTTTCTCTGCTTGCGAATACTATTTGATTTTTTATTGTTGCACATTGATTGTTTCTCTGTAGCCCCTGTTGCTTGAGATATTCGTGGGATTCATGTAATCATTTCTTCACTTTATACTTGATGTGACGTCCGTGTTACCACGCCATTCTTGTCGTGTCTTTAAATTTTTCCAGACTAGAATAGTTAAGACTTTATTGCTCTCCTCAAGACGTGTGAGTTGAACCTCTCTGTGAGTAGCTTTTGATCGCATTTTCATCTCCAGTAAGCATGGCTCTACTGAAGAAGGCTTTTTCAATTTTTAATCCCAAATTAAGGAGGTTCCCGAGCTATACTCCTTCATCACATCCTCCGTGTTTTACGGATATTGAGGTGGCGACCCAAACTTCACCGTGCGAGTGGTCAAGAGGAGCGAGCCCCTCAACTCGGTCACAATGCACTGGTTATGCATTCTGCTCACCCATGTTCGAAATGGGTTTTGACTTTCTCTTCCTCACGAGTGGATTGACATCCTTGATTTTTTTGGAGTGGCGCCCGCCCAAGTCCTCTCCAACTCGGTGGTGAGCATCACTTCTTTTATCTTGTGCCTGCGATAAGAGGGCATTCCGCGGAGCCTGGACCTCTTCCGTCGAGCATTCATGGTGAAAAACCACTAGGACATGATTGTACAAATTTCAACGACTTTGTTGAAAACTCACGGTCTGTAGAATAAGTTGCAGACGTGGCGCTCGCAGCTTCTGTTTGTAAAAAGTGCATCTCAGATGCCAGTGTCGACTGCCCTTCTTTACCAGTCGAGTAGGGCCACCAAGCTCGGTAAGTCGAGTATGCAAGAGGAGGTGGTTTTGGCGAGGCCACAGGGTCACAGCTTGAACATCTCCCTCTACCTTCGCTTCAGCAAGGTTTTCGCCATTCTTGGTAATATTGATCCTTTTTACTCGCTAATTGTTTTATATCTTTGGCGGCTTGTTCTTTTAACATTTTCTTTTCTTGCATAAGAGGTGACCCTCGCTGTCTCCAAGCTTAGACTTGACGTGCTCTAATTCCTTGAGGAAGGCAAGTGAGTGATCGGCGATGAGGACCCGACCTCTCTCGCGGTTGGTGAGGAGAAAGAGGAGGAAAGGGTGCCGAGTGTGGCTTTCATCGAGGCCGTTGATGAAACAGGGCCGAGTATAGCTCCTAGAAAGTCCAAAAAAAGAGTCTTGAGCTCAACTCCTCGCAATCACCGGCAGAGCAACGAGTTTGTAGAGGAGTAGGACGAGGGTTTGGAGAACAACTACACTCCAAACTTCGTGAGCCCACCTGTGAAGCTAACATACTTGGCTCTTTCTTCTTCTTGCAGGATCTCAATGATCTTTTGGGTGACCTTTCGAATGCTCGCTTGCCACATGCTATCATGACTGCCCAAGCGATGGCGTGACAGTTGATGTAGGAGGCCTGCCACAAATTTTTTGAGAAGAGGAAGAAAGCCTGCGAGTAAGTCACAACTGACGAGTATGAAGAAAAAGCTAATTCCTCTTGAAGCCAAGCATAAGGACTTTCAGGTCGAGGTTGTTCACCAAGAAGAGGAGGAGAGAGCGACCATGGAGCTTAGTCGCCTTGCGGAGGTATAAAGAGAATTGGAGGAGGAACTCTCACATCGAATTGAAGAGTTTCAGAAAATAGAAGTTGAATTTACTGGTTTTCTCGATTTTGACGAGTACCAAGAACTCTTATAGTAGAAATTCAAGGACGACACTCACTTTGTTATTGCCAAGTTGATGAAATATGGCCATCTTGATGCCAAGTTCTTGGACTTTTCAAATGTATTTATACTCACAAACTCAGATGATGACGACGGCGAGGGCAGTTTGAATTGACATATCTTCTCCTCTTTCATTTCTCTGTAAAAAGTTTTTTTTTTTTTGCTATGTAGAGTGTCTGTATCTTACTTGCTCAATTCTAAAAATGTTTTAACAACACAATAAGCCTTTATCCTACTACGTGGGGTTGACTATGTGAATCTTTCTTCTCCATTGTCTTATTATGTGTCAAATTCTCGTTTAATTATAATAAACTAAGGTCATTTTTTATACATCTTAACCAAGTCTAATTATAAAAATGTTTTGTATGAAATGAAAATCATAAGTGTATTTTTAATTGAGTATGCTTATTTCAGTAGCGACTGGATTTATTTTCTTACTAAATATTTCTGAATGAATGTTTTATCACTGAGTTTATACTCACTGGTCGATGCATGAATTACTCCATTCATAATTTAGAATATTTTGAATTGCTGATTAACAAAAAGAACTTTCCTGGGTAGTCACGTTGGTATAGGCAATCTGTGCATACTTGCTAAGATGATGTCTGCTTATTTGAATAAATCAACTTACGACTTAGAGTGTTTTGAGCCATCAATTAATAAAAAGAACTTTCTTGAATAGTCGCTTTAGCATCGCGAGTTTACATCTACTTAATTAAACTAAACAAATTCTTTCCTAATTTCAAATTAGTTGTAGGTTTAACAATAGAAATGGCTTAAGGATGTAAAATGATTAAAAATAGAGACTAGAAGATAGGGGAATATAGCACAAAGGATGTGGTTTTGAGAAAGAAAAATAAGGTATATACATTTGCATTTATATTGTTTGATTAAACAACTTTCTAATGATTCTATACGTTTCTTCATTTGATTTGATTTTTGTAGCTAACCGTGAGGATTTGGTAATAGGATTATTGAAGGAAATTATGGAAGAAATGGATTAAGTATAAATCAAGTAAAAGTATTTGGCATTAGTTGGCTTGTGGTTGAGAATTTGATGAAGAGAAACATTGTTGAGGTAATAAAATGAAATTTATGTTCAAATATATGTGTATATTATTAAGTAGAGTTGTTAAATCAAATAAATTTTATTTTAGGTTGTTTATTCAAGGAAACATCGAGTACGTCACGAGACTGATAGAATATCGAGATGTGATATGCAATTGCTAAATTAAAGTTAAATTTTTTTTAAAGATTGATGTATGTCATTGCTTGCTTACTATTGCTTATATTATGTGTTGTATTTAGAACTTTCTTTCATATTATGTATAGATATAATTGATTATATATATAGTTTTATTAATCATGATTAATTGATTTATAATGATTATAGCCAAGTCAGATTGCTTGTTGTCATGCAATATTTCTATGCACATTGATAAATGATTCGATGTTGGTATATTAATATACAAATGAAATGAATATTTATGATAAGCAAAAAATATCGTAAAAAATATTATAGACAAGTTGTTTATGATAACCAACATGTATAGTTAAAAGTTTGATGAGATGGGTTTTTGATAGGAATCTTTAAATTCCTGACTCTTGGCATTAAGTTTGGATTAGACCAATTAGTGTCAGGGGAGTTGATAGTATGCGATGTTGGGATGATCAACTTTATTAGTAGTTTTTACTGATGGGGACTGGGTGACAACTCTCGGGATATGGGAGGAGTTAAGCCTATGCAAGTATAATGACCTGACTTAGAATTGAAAATGAAACTTTATAATATGGATCGCATACATGTGTACCAATTTTATTAGTAGTTTTGACTGATAGGCTGGGAGACGACTCTCATGATATGATAGGGAGTCAAGCCTATGAAAGTATAATGACCCAATTTAGAATTGAAAATGAAACTTTATGGAATGAATTGCATACATGTGTACTATTACTATTGATTATGATTTATAATTTATTTCCCTGCATATTACTTTTCAGTGTTTACATATAAAAGCATACCTTTTTTATCATTAGCATTCATTCAAAATTTTAATTCATATGCATATTATTTCTTTTATTGTATATTGAATTTCATTAGGGCTACAAATGAATCGAACGTTCAACGAGTATCTTGTGACTCAACTCGATTAGAGCTCATTTATGATCGTTTCATTAACTAATTGAATGAGCGTGAACACTTTTATAAATACTTGATTGCTAAATGAATAAGCTCGAACTACTTGTGGTTTGATTTATTTATGTTCATGAACAATATCATTTAACGCTCGTGAACAAGCTCGATTATGGCTTGTTCATTAAAGTATTATTTTTATTTTTATTTTTTTAGGCTTAATAAGCTTTAATTGATACAACTCATGTATATGTCTCAACAAGCTATAGGCAAACAAGCTAGATTAAGGCATGATTAATTATTTCATTAATAGGCTCAATAATCTCAATTTGACCTAAGCTCCTGAATAAACTCGAGTTGAGCTTAAATGGGATTTTTTTAAATGACAGCAAGGTTGAATACCGACCTAAAGCTCGAATTGAGCTTGATAATAGTAAACAAGTTTGAATTCAAACTAGCATATGGTCGGCTCAGCTCAGTTTGTTTGTAGCCCTAATTTTATTTTAAATTTACTTATCTCATTGGGCTATAAGTTTATATTATCACACATTAACTTTCAGACAAGAATAAGGTGAAAGATAATAACTAGATAGATATTTTGACTTGTATAACTTTTTGTGTATAATTTTGGAAGATTTTAAATACTATTTGGGTATGTAAAAGTTATGTTTTGGTATTTTTAGATGATTTGTGTTTGTTTTTATTGAAATTTAATTTTTCACACTTCCTAGGTATGTTTAAATAATAAAAATTTGAAATATAAGATTTGCTCGTGATGTCTTGGTTACATTCAGTTTTCTCTCACTTATTTTGAATTCTTATATATCAGAATGAGTTAGTGGAAGCTGTATTTGACAGGGTTGTTCGTCTCTGTTACATCTCAGGCTAACTTAAGAAAATGGGTCGTTTGAGGCATGATTTGCCCAGAAATTAGAAGAGTAATACTTGCTACATTTGTACTTGAAGTTGAAGTAAAGAGATGGTTACAAGCTCAACATAAGGAAAAAAATGGATCGTCTCCTATCACTTAGATTAAGTGGGATGATTGCGTCAAAGTGTTCATGATTAGTTTATTCCATCGTTAGCCATATTAGCATTACATGACAAATTTTTCAACTTAACTCAGGGATCTAAGATTATAATGTAATACGAGACAAAGTTCACTTCCCTCTCCGGATATGCTCCCTACTATCAGTATCTAAGAAGAAAAATGCCATAGATTTCTGCGGGTTAGAGATTAGCAGAGGCTTCATTTGAAATAAGTGAATTTTTAGTGTTAGTCGAATGTGGAAGGAGGATTAAAAATGAGCTGAACTTTTTCAAGCAGTATTGAGATTCATAGGTTGGCAAGTGTAAAAGTTTCAAGAAGAGAACATATTTTCCAGGCAAGAAATTTCAATTTGATAAAAAGCATACACATTTATAGTTGGAAAGGCTTATCTGTGATAAATGTGGGAAGAGATAATTTGGATAGTATTTGGTTGGTGTAAGGAAATACTACACAGATGTGGAAAGGTAGGACATCATCAGGTAATTGTCCATTAGAGAAGAAAAATGATATCAAGCCATTGGGTTTTCAAGAATAGAGTCAACAGAGAAATTGTTTTGAAGGCAACAAATCAATCAGTGCCCAATTTTATGGAAAGCCTTTAATTTATGAGAAAAGAGAAACTTTAAAGCATAAGAGCAATACATCAGTAACGGCCAGAGTTTTTGTTACCATCTCTTAGAAGGCAAAAGCATCAAATGAAGTGATGACATACACACTTATAATTTTAGAAATTTGCACTTAGTTTTATTTGATCATGATGCATTGCATTCCTTCATTTCTAATAGCTTTTCTACTAGTTTGTCTGTTGAGATTGTTATGTCTGCTGTGTTGTCATGCCTTTTGGTGATAGTTTATACCCACATAAAAAATATTTTGTAGGCATTAGAATTGAGGACATGAATTTGCTAGCAGAGTTAATCATAATATCAATTAGAAATTTTAACATCATTTTGAGCATGGATTGGTTGATTAATCATTTTGCGATACTTGAATGTTAGAAGAAAAGAGTGAAATTTGGTATGTCAAGCGATAAGACATTCTATTTTTAAGTGATAAGCATGCTGTTTCATCTTTTTGATCAGTGTAGTGAAGGTTGAGAAATATTTGAAAGGTGGTTAGTCAGTATTCTAACAAAATTAGAAGTGTTGAATAAATATGTGCTAGAATTGAAATTTTTTTAGTTGTTTATGATTTTCTTGAGGTATTTCCTGAGGAATTATAGGATTGCAGATAGAAAGAGAAGTGGAGTTTGTGATTGATGTGTAGCCAAATACATATGCTATATACAAATCTCCTTACAGATTGGCTCTTAAGGAATTGTAGAAACTAAAAGGTTAATTTGAAGAATTAATAGACAAGGGATTTATCAAATTAAGTAATTCACTGTGGAGTGCACTAGTGCTTTTTATTAAGAAGATGGATGAACCTATGAGGCTATACATTGATTATAGGAGTTGAACAAAGTCACAATCAAGAATAAATATCCACTGCGGAGGATTGATAGTTTATTTGATCGGCTTAATGGAGCTACTATATTTTCTAGGATTGATCTGGGATCTAAATATCATTAAGTTAGAGTTAAAAATGCAAATGTTATTAAGATAGCTTTTGAAACCTGGTATATATTATGAATTTTTTTGTTATGCTATTTGGACTAATCAATGCTTCTACAATTTTTCCGGATTTGATGAATCACATTTTTAAGCTTTATGTGGATCAAATTTTCATTATTTTTATTGATGATATTTTGATTTATTCTAAAACTGATGAAGAGCATGTTGATCATTTGAGGATAGTTTTGAAATTACTAAGGGGCTGTTTGATTGCCTGAAAAAGAAATGCAATGTAATGGAATACAATGTAAAATAAATGTAATGAATTTTGAATGCTTCACAATTGTTTGGTTGTCTATAAAGCAAATATATGAAAACTATTTTTTTTTGTTTGATTGGGTGTATATAAAGTAAAGTAAATATAGTGTATTATGAATATATTGAAGATATTTGGTTGTATGTAAAGTAATAACGTAAATAATTTTTTTTGTACTAATAGTATTACTATATTAAAAAAATTAAATCTATATTAAGAAATAAATAAATTATAAAAAAACTAATTGCTTGGAAAATGTTTGCTATAAATTTATTTTAAAAGAAAAATCTTCACTATAATATATTTATACATTAAAGACATATTAGAATAGATATGCAAGTTTTAAATTCAAAACCTCTTGATTAAAAGCTAAAGTTCTCAATCACTAGGTTAATGTTACTTATATCATTTGAGATTGAAATAATATAATTTGGTTTTTTATTTTCTCAAAAAAAAAAAGAAGAATAATTTGACTTGGTTTCCTATGGCATATTGATGGTTCTTACTTGTTATGTTGAGTTTAATTTTTTTACAAAATATCCTTTTAATAACTCAATAAATTATTTATAACTATATCTTCATAAGATTGATCATTTACTTATATATGACATGCTCATTATTATTCATCATCACTTGTTGAGTTTATTGAGTTGAAAGATCAAATAAATATAATAAATATAAATAAAATATAATAAAATATCTCTTTCTCAATCCCAGGAAATAGGACAATTTCTCAATCCAGGAAATAGGACATCGAAATCATTATCGTTTTCATAGGCAAATCAATAGTAAAATATGATGACAATTCAACACTTCAACATTGTCGGCGCCTTTACAAAATAAAGAATATTTGCACAATTAAAGTATATAAGACTCAAAGGTCTAGCAAAATAAAGAATATTAGAAAACTTACCTAATCATTAGCAAAATAAAGAATATTTGCTAATATTTTACTCATAATATTTGCACAACTAAAGTATATAAGACTCAAAGGTCTAGCAAAATAAAGAATATTAGAAAACTTATCTAATAATTAGTAAATATATTGTCTAGGAAAGTTTAAAATATCTTAGAACTTAGAAGAAGCAGGCAGAAATTAAAGATTATTCTCAAGTCTGTAGATTAAAAAACAACATACAAATTAAAGGCTAATTAAAAAATTAGACTTCAACTCGAATAAATAGTTAATTAATGTCATTTGATAATTTGCTATTAAATAATGTAGTTGATGTTAACTAAATAAATTGAGAAGATTGGAGTTAAAAATATTTGTTAATTTTTTTGATTCTCATTAGTTATGATCTGATCAGGTCAATCCCTTATATAAAAATTGTAAAAATAATTGATATGGTCCATAATGTGTTCATGCCCTAAGCCCTTTAAACTAAATGGATGCTCAAATTATTAGAAATTTTAAAATTTAAATTTAGATGATTTTGAGCACTGATTTTATATGAATATTATCAAAATGTATGAGTTATTAAGATGATACTATTAGTATAAAGGAAGTTTGGATTTGAGTTTATTTTTCAAGATGACACTTAGAAACATAAGCATAATTTTTTAAAATTTGATTGAAGGGTTAGAGAGACTTTAAATACTTATGGTTCAGACCAGTTCAATGTTGAAGCAGTTTTAGTTCTAAATTGAATTGATCAGAGGACCATCTTACGGTTGAATATCCAATCAAATTTTTACAAACATATGAGTAAGAATTCAATTATCACAAAATATTATCACACAATGGGTGAGGAGAAAAGATTTCTCATTCATGATTTTGATTATCTTATGTCCTTTATTTAGTTTTACAAAATGAATCAAGAATTCATTAGCAAGGCCATTTATGATCACCAAAATCTTAAGCTATTTGGTATCCATTAGATAAAGAATAAAATTTGAAAACAATAAACAGCTCATAAATTCACAAACATTATTCCTCAGTAGTAGGATTCAAGTTGAAATATATTAGAATAGAATAATGAATTAGAAGGCCTTTAAAGACTGAAGTCCACACTAGTACTTTTAAATTGCGAGATATGAGAAGACAAGAATTTGAACTAGGATTCACTTCAAGTGTAAGTCATGGAGGCGAAGATGCCGGTGTAGGTGTCGGCCCAACAAGTTGACTAGTTGAATGATGTTCGCAGCTCTCTGTACAACCTCTAGGTTGCAACTCTACGCGTGCTAGAAGGGTGTTCGCAGCTCTCGGTCAAACACCTAAATTGCAGCCCAAGATTGCAAATTGTGTGTCTCGTCGTCGCACTACAAGGTCACAGCGAGTCGCTGCGTCGTAGTTCGGCTGTTCGTGGGAGGAGCAATTCATGGTCAGGGGAGACGAAAAGGTCCGTGCACTGAAGGGATTCCGTTTGCGTGATTTTTATTTTTCCTCGATTCAAAGGTATTTTAATTATACAAAACTGGCTATTTGAGGTATTTGAAATGTTATAAAATTTTATGTTGTTTTCATTTTATTGCAAACCAAACAGTGTATAAATTATAATACCCGCATTCTATTTACATTACCCCCTTTCACTTCCAAACAAACAACCCCTAAGAAAGAATTGGTTGCATGTTAAGTTTTTCAAATGTGAGTTATGGATGCACAATGTTGTATTTCTAGTTCACATTATTAGTGGTGAAAGAGTTTTTATAGATACTTAGAAAATAAAAACAATATTGGAATGACCTACGCCATGTTATGAAAGTTTGTAGTTTTTTTGGGTCTGGTAGGTTATTACAAGTTAGTCGAGGAGCTTTTACAAATTGTAATGCTTTTATCTAATTTAATGAGAAAAGATATCAAAATTTTAATTATCAAATGAATGCGAGCATAGTTTTTAGGAATTGAGGAAGTATTTGTTAACTGCACCAATTTTAGTTATTCTATCAGGGATCGACGAATTTCAAAAATTCAATAATGCATCATTAAAAAGTCTAAGCTGTGTTTTAATGCAGAACATAAAAGTAATTGCATATGCTTCTAGACATCTAAGTTCCCATGAAAGAAATTATCTAACTCATTATTTAGATTTAACAGCTATTGTGTTTGCTCTCAAGTTATGGAGGCATAACTTGTTTGGAGTAAAATGCAAGATTTTTATTGATGATCAAAATCTCAAGCATATCTTTCTACAAAAAGATTTGAATCTATGGTAGAGAATATGATTGAAGCTTATTAAGGATTATGTCCTAGATATTCAACATTGTATAGGCTAAGTAAATGTAGTGGCTAGTACTTTAAGCCTTAAGTCTATAGGCAGTGCTAGCTAGATCATCACTTAGGAGTCTGAATTGATTAAGGAAATAAATGCTTTATAGTTGTAGGTTAGAAGATTTGATGATACTAGATATTTACATCAAATGATAGTGCAATCAATTTTAATTGACAAAGCATAAAAAATGAATAGTGAATAGAAGAAACTCACATTCAGATTGGTAAGAGATAGGATATCATTGTAGATGTAGGTTTTATTAATTGAAATTTCAATTGTGAGTATATCAAGACTCATCCAAACAATTCAAAATTTAAAAATCTTATTTTAGTGGTTGTGCATTAAAAATATATATAGTTGAGTATGTTTCTAAATGTTAGGCTTGTTAAATTATTATGGCTGAATAATATCTAGGTTGTTATAGACAGATTGATTAAGTTAACTCATTTCTTGTCGATCAAAAAGACGGTCTTAGTTGATAAATTGACCAGATTATATGTCAAGGAGATTGTTAGACTCCATGGTGTTTTCATAGTGATTGTTTCTGATAGAGGTAACATGTTCACTTCTAGGTTGTGGACAAAAATTTAAAAAGGCCTGGATACACAGTTACATTTGAGCATGACTTTTCATCCTCAGATTAATGGACAATCATAAAGGAAAATTTAAGTTCTAGAAGATTTATTGAGATTATGTGTTTTGAATTTTAGAGGCAGTTGGGAAGATCATGTTCCTATGATTGAATTTGTATATAATAATAGTTATCAATTTACATTTAAATGTCTCCGTATGAATCACTGTAGGACTCTGTTGAGTTGGGTTGAAATAGGAGAACATCAGTTGTTAGATCTAGAGCTAGTTGATCAAGTTACAGAGAAAATCAGGTTAATCAGAGAGACTAAAAGTTGCTCAGGCTCGTCAATAGAAATACTATGATTTGAGGAATAGAGCTGTGGAGTTTGATATCGGAGAATTTGTATTCCTGGAAGTAAAGCTTATGAAAGGTATAAGTATATATTAGGTTAGAGAGGTAAAATGATAATAGATCTTCTTGAAATTATTAAAAGAATTGATAAAACGACTTATAAAATTGCACTACTCGTTGACATGCAAGTTATCTATAATGTTTTTCACATATCAATATTAAGGAAATGGATTATGAATACAAAGTAGAGGATTCCACATGAAGAAATATAAGTACAAAAAGATTTGACTTATATTAAAGAATCAGAAAGAATTTTAGAATTTCATGATGAATAGACAAATCCATAATCCAAGATTAAATGAAAGCACAGATAGTTAAAGAAGCCACCTGGGTGAAGGAATAAGAAATGAGGCAGAGGTTCTCCTTCCTTTTTGAATAATTACCAAGAAATTTTGAGGATGAAATTTTATGAGGGGAGGATTGTAATACCCTAAAATACATCAACAAGGTCAATTTAATGCATTTTAAACCATACCTCATTTTTTTCACTCCTTGAAAATCATCGTACGCATTTTTATAAAATTCTACTCTTCATTTTAATCATTTTGATATATAGAAGTGTATACGAAATATAGTTATAGTTATAAATATAAATTAACCCAATTTATTTATTTATTAACCAAAAAATTAATTTATTTTTACTATTTTAACTAAATTACTATATCTAATGGCATTTTCTACTTATTTAAGCATGACATTGGTGATCTCCTTAATGGGAGGGCTATGATTATTAATAGGTAATTAATTAATATAATCAATAATATTTAATCAATAAAGCTTGCACTAATTCCTCACTAAATCCCTCTCCCCTTCATTGATTCCCTCACTTCTTTAACCCGTGCATGCCCTTCTACTTGTTCTCGTGCATTCTATACCACACTTCAAGTCACGGTGCAACATTCAGTTGCAGTCGTGGGAGAAGAAATGCTGAGGGAATTCGGTGGTTGGTTTAATCGAAGCTAGTGGAAATTAATGAGAGGAGTAGTAGGTAAAAACTATATTATATTAATTAATAGTTTAAGTATAGAAGGGGTGTGTGTGTGATTATATTATATCAGTTAGTAGTTTAATTATAAAAGGTATATATGTTATATACTTCAGTGATTCTACTTTATTAAACTAAACAAATTCTTAGCTAATTTTAAATTAGTTGCATGTTTAACTGTTAAATTGGCCTAAGTAAAACGAGTAAGAATAGAGACTAGAAGAGAGGGGAATATAGCACAAGGGATGTGGTTTTGAGAAACAAAATTAAGGTATATACATTTAAATTTATATTGTTTGTTTGATTAAACAGTTTTCTAATGATTCCATATATTTCTTCATTTGATATGATTTTTGTAGCCAACGGTGAGGCTTTGGTAGTAGGGTTATTGAAGGAGATCAGAGAAGAAAAGGATTAAGTATAAATAAACTAGAAATATGTAGCATTAGTTGGCTTGTGTTTGGGGATTTGATAAAGAGAAATCTTGTTGAGGTAATAAAATGAAATCTATGTTCAATATATGTGTATATTATTAAGTAGAGTTGTTAATTCAAATGAATTGAATTTTAGGTTGTTTATTTAAGAAAACATCGAGCATGTCACAAGATTGACTTAAATACTGAAGTGAGATATGCAATTGCTAAGTTTAGAATCTCTTTAAGATTAATGTTTGTCATTGTTTGCTTATTATATTTATATTATGTGTTGCATATAGGACTTTCTTTTATATTATGTATAATTACAACTAATTAGTTAACATAACTTTATTAATCATGATTAATTGATTTATAATGATTATAGCTAAGTTAGATTTTTTGTTATCATGCACAATTTTGATGCATATTGATAAATGATTCAACGTGGGTGTATGTAAATATGTAAATACAACAACAACAACAACAACAAGCCTTCATCCCACTAAGTGGGGTCAGCTACATGAATCCTTCATCTCCATTGTGTCCTATTATGTATAAAATTCTCATTTATACTAAGGTCATTTTTATACATCTTAACTTTTTAGGTCTACCTCTATCTTTCTTAACATAAGACAAATATAATACATCTACTCTCCTAACCAGGTCATCGAACGGCTGATGCTTTATGTGGCCAAATCATCTAAGGCAACTCTCTAATCTTATCTCGCCACTGAGTTACTCCAACTTTTTCCGAACATACTCATTTCGCATTTTATCTCTAAGAGTAAAGCCACTCATCCAGAGCATCCTCATCTCTGTAATCACTTAACTTAGTCTTATGCTTCTCTTATTGACCAACATTCTCGCCATAAGTCATGTGTCTTACCACCATCTTATAAAATTTTTCCTTAAGTTTTGGAACTTTTCTATCACACAACAGTCGATGCATTCTCCACTTCAACCATCCAACTTGAATTCTACTAATAACATCTCCATCTATTTCACCATCATTTTGAACAAGAGCCTAAATATCTCAATCGCTTCACTCTTATTAATGACTTGTTCACCTAATGTCACAACACTACCACTAACTTCTACAACTAAAATTATACTCCATATATTCGCTTTAGATCTACTTAAACTAAAACTTTAGACTCTAATGTTGACCTCCATAATTCAAGTTTCTCTTGGACTCCTCTCTAGTCTTATCAACAAGAAGAATGACATTAGCAAAAGCATACACCAAGGTACATCTTCCGTAAATGCCTAAGTAAGAACATCCATAACTAAAGCAAAAGATAAGGGCTTAAAGCTAATCCTTGATGTAATCCAACCAAATAGAAAATATTTTGTCAATCCTCCTTGTGTTTTGGACACAAGTAATAAAGTATACATATCCTTAATGGCTTGAATATAACTAATATTAACTCCTTCGCTCTAGAACTCTCCAAAGATCTCTTGAAACTTTATCATAAGCTTTCTAAATCAATAAATATCATATGTAGATCCTCCTTACTTTCTCTATACTTCTCCATCAAACCTCCTAATAAATGTATAGCATCCATAGATCTACCATGAAACCAAACTGTGAGAAACTTTTTTATCACATCGTAAATCCTATGCTTAATTTTATCACATACATTAACTATAATTTGCACACTCTGTGCATCACCTTTATTCTTAAATATAGAACCAACAAACTCTTCCTCCACTCATCTGACATCTTTTGGCTTTAAAATAACATTAAAAAAGATTAGAAGCCAAGAAATTTCGATCTTCTAAACATTTTCACACTTCTATCAATATCATCGTCCTTTATTTTCTTTAAAGCTTCTAACTTCAGATTTACTAATAATATAAAAACAAAATTCTTATTTTTGTTTTTTATATTAAAGTTTAAAATCAATCAGATTCTCTGATTCTTTATTAAAAAGTTTATCAAAAAATCTCATTTTCAATATCTTTTCTAAGAAAAGTATTTTATTATTTTCATCCTTAATACATCTCACTGAATTGTCCTTTATTTCTCCTATATCTTTCATTAACTTATACATACATCTTTCAATCTTTGTGATCTAATCTATTCAGATAAATCGCTAAAAGCTAAATTTTTATCATATATTATTTTTTTAATCTCTACCATTTTATATCTTTCACAATTTTCTCGAGTTTTACATATAAATCAAGTTTTATAACAACGCTTTATTTCTTATGCTTTCAGACTCCACCAAACTATTTTATTAAGACTTTTCTTTTGATTCTCCAAGAAGAATCATTAATTTAATTACTACTTTTTCTCACATAACATTAGCCTTCTTATAAATTAATCCCAAATTCTAAAGAGAAAGTTCTTAAAAATATTTTTATTTGATTTACAATAATCCTTATATAAATATGTAAATGAAATAAATATTTATTATAAGTAGCAAATGTCATGAAAATTTTTATAGGCATATTGATTTACGATAATCTTCATATATAAGTAAAAGTTTAATGAGGCCTCACAGCGATTTTAAAGGATCGAGTAATTCTCCATTAGCATCATCTGTTGAGAGGTTGGTTTGATATTTGGATGATAAATGTGTGTGATCTCAAGGTGACCAAAGATATAACATGAGTTAATATTATGTAATATAAATGACATTTTTAACATATCCCCGGACTTTGAATTGAAAATTGAATTTTATGAAATGAATTACATACATACTATTAATTATGATTACTACTTATAACTCATATCAACGTTTATGTATGAAAGCATGCATTTTCTTATTGTTAACATTCATGCAAGCTTTTAATTCACATGCATATTTTTTTATCATGCAAGCTTTTAATTCTCATTTGGTTGTAAGCTTATAATATTATATGTTGACTTTTAGGAAATAATAAAGAGGGTAATAATTATACAAATATTTTGACTTGTGCTGTTTTTGGTGTATAGTTTTGCAAGATTGTACAAACTTTTTGGGGTGCATAAAATTTATGTTGCGATAGAATTATAGCTTTAAAGATTATTGTTGATACTCAGATTATCAATGTTATAAGTATTTATGCTCCTCAAGTAGGTTTGGATGTAGTCAAAGAAAATTTTTGGAATGAATTAGAGATTAATGAAAGATACAGAAGAAAAGTATTATTGGAGACTTAAATGAACATGTTGGTAGAGTGGTAGAAGATTTTAAAAGTATTCATGGTGGTTATGTATTTGGGTATGAAGAAGGTAGGATTATATTAGCTTTCTTTAGCCATTTGTGGTTCTTATCTTTATTTAAGAAAGAGATGATATTATTATAAAATGGATCTAGTAAAATATAGATTGATTATTTTCTGATAAAAAAAATAGATCGTTTAGATTGTAAAGATTGTAAGGTCTTTCCAAGTGAAAGTTTAAATACTCAATATCAATTATTAGTCTTTGATTTTAAGATGAAAGATTAAAAGATGAAAAATAAATCAAATTATTGTCCTAGGATTAGACGTGGAAACTTAAATAACACAAAATATTTTTTAAGAAACTGAGTTTAGAATTTGAGATCTTTCATAAGGAAATTAATGTTATGTGAGAAAAAATAGAGTGAAATTGAGTTCTTAAAATATGTTAGGAGAATAAAAAAAAAAGAAAACTTTTAATAAAATAGTTGGTGAATGCGGTCAGGCGTCTGAAAAGATAAGAAATAAGAAACATTATTATAAAATTTGGTGTATATGTAAAAACTCGAAAAATTGTGAAAGATATAAAATGACCTGTAGAGATTCTAAGAAAATAATATATGATGCAAAAAATTTAGCTTTTATTGATTTATCTGATAGATTAGACGAAAGAAGGTGAAAGATGTATGTATAAGTTAAGCCAACCAGGAGAAGTAAAGGCTAGTTGAGTGGTGTATTAAGGATGAAAATAATAAAGTGTTTTTCTTAGAAAAGATATTGAAAATAGGTGGATGATATATTTTGATGAACTTTTCAATGAAGGATCACGAAATCGATTGATTTTAGCCCTTAATACTAAACAAAAATAGAGAATTTTATTTTTATCGTCGTATTAGTAAATCTGAAGTTAGAGATGCTTTAAGTAAAATGAAATGTAGAAAAACATTAAGACCTGCTGATATTTCAATAGAAGTGTGGAAATGTTTAGGAGATTAAGGAATTTCTTGGATCACAAATCTTTTTAATGTTATTTTAAAGACTAAAAAGATGCCAGATGAGTGGTGAAAGAGTTTGTTGGTTCTTATATTTAAGAATAAAGGTGATGCACAAGATTGTGCAAATTATAGAGGAATTAAGTTAATGTGTCATACATTAAAATTATGGGAGAGAGTAATTGAGCATAGGTTATGATGTGATACAAAAATTTCTCACAATCAGTTTAGTTTCTTGTCAGGTAGATCTACTTTGGATGGTATACATTTGTTAAGAGGTTTAATGGAGAAGTATAGAGAAAGTAAGGAGGACCTACATATGATATTTATTGATTTAGAGAAAGCTTATGATAAAGTTTCAAGAGATGTTCTTTGTAGAGTTTTAGAAAAGAAAGGAGTTAATATTGGTTATATTCAAGTCATTAAGGATATGTATACTAGAGTTGTTACTTGTGTCCAAACACAAGGAGGATTGACAAAATATTTTCTCATTTCAGTTGGATTACATCAAGGATCAGCTTTAAGCCCTTATCTTTTTTGCTTTAGTTATGGATGTTCTTACTAGGCATTTACATGAAGATGTATCTTGGTGTATGCTTTTTGCTAATGACATTCTTCTTGTTGATAAGACTAGAGAGGGAGTCCAAGAGAAACTTGAATTATGGAGGTCAATCTTAGAGTCTAAAGGTTTTCGTTTAAGTAGATCTAAAATTGAATATATGGAGTGTAATTTTAGTTGTAGAAGTTATAGTGATAGTGTTGTAACATTAGGTGAACAAGTCATTAAAAAGAGTGAGCGATTCAAATATTTAGGCTCTATTGTTCAAAATGATGGTGAAATAGATGGAGATGTTATTAGTAGAATTCAAATTGGATGGTTGAAGTGGAGGAATACATCTGGTCTGTTGTGTGATATAAAAGTACCGCTTAAACTTAAGGAAAAATTTTATAAGATGGTAGTAAGACCTGCAATGATTTATGGTGCATAATATTAGCCAATAAAAAAGAAGCATAAGACTAAGATAAGTGTTACAAAAACGAGGATGCTCAGATGGATGAGTGGCTTTACTCTTAAAAATAAAATGCAAAATGAGTATGTTCGGGAAAAAGTTTGAGTAGCTCTAGTGACAGATAAGATTAGAGAGAGCCGCCTTAGATGATTTGGCCACATAAAGCGTCCGGGAGTTAGGAGAGTAGATGCATTAGATTTGCCTTATGTTAAGAAAGGTAGAGGTAGACCTAAAAAGATATGATTAAGATGTATAAAAAATGACCTTAGTATACTTGAATTAAATGAGAATTTGACACATAATAAGACACAATGAAGATAAGGGATTCATGTAGCTGACCCCACTTAATGGGATAAAGGCTCGTTGTTGTTGTTGGAATTTTATTTTTTACACTTCGCAGTAATATTTTTTAAATATGAAATGATTGTTAGAAAAATTTGAAATTTAAGAGTTTGCTCATAATGATTTGGTGAGATTTAGTTTTTACCTATTTGTCTTGAATTTGTATATGTCGAGACGAGTTAGTGAAAGCTGTGTCTGATTGAGCTGTACTATTTTGCTATAGGGTAGGCTGAACTGGGAGAAGTGGTCGTTCTTTTGTTGTTTGATACCAATTCCCTTAATTTTTGGAAAAATTATCTTTCAAAGATTATCCAAAAGAGGCCTGTTCTTTTCATTAGCTTATAGGCTAGGCTATTGGGAAGTTTGTATGGATGAGAAGTTAACGGGCATTAAGGTGATTGAGTTAAATTTATGGTTACTAAACTTTGCCCTTAACTACCTACAACCATTGTAAGGATCATAGCTAGATGGAGAGGGTTAACCATGATTATAATGATGATTAAGTGATTGTGATTCTTGGCCACCATGGCTCTTAATAGCCATGAGCTATGTCGAGCAAAGAGAGCATTGGCTCACTTTCTCTGTGCTTCTCCACCTTCCCATGCTCACTGAATTGGTTCAGTTTCCATTGCCATGCAAGGGAAGCATGAGCTTTGGTCTATACTCAAGCTCATGAGCCAGCTAGAACTCGACTTGTTAACAAGCTTGTAAGTTGAGCTTATTGAGTTATGAGCTCGAGCTCGAGCTCAAAATGAGATCGAATTCTAGTTAAGCCAGCCTTGACTTGTGAGCTGACTCAATTTTTACTGTGGTTTGATTATTAATTCCAATCAAATGAAATTTTAAAGATAAGTAGAACTTTATGTCCTTATCTTAGGAAAATCATCATTTCTTTGAAATTTATATATTTTTATTTTTAAAATTTTATTATTCTTTGTTTAAATTAATTAATGTATTAATTGGGTTAGAAAATTTTCGAAATCCTTTAAAGAGAAATCAGACCATTTTAATCCTTAGATAAAAAATCTAAACCCATTTTGAATTATATCATGTAACCTATGACTTTTCAAAATTTATAGAATTCAAATTTAATTTAAAAATTCTAGAAACATTAGATTGTGTATTTAGCATGTTAATATACCTTTTCAATTGTTATGATAATTTTTGGTGCTTAATACTTTTGATAAATTAAAATTAGTGGTTTTTACCATCTTTAATTTTTTTAGATTTATTTAATAAATCCAAAAACTCTCAATAAATTAGGAGAGATTTCTCAAGCTTAGATACACCTTTCTGAATTTTTTCAATATTAATAAGTCATTTACATAGTGTTTCTAACATTTTAAGTAAAAATACCCCTATTTATGAAATTATCATTTTATCCATGATGGGCTCATTGGCATATGATATTCTGGAGCCGTGTAATAATGTTTATAGCTTAACCTAATTTATTGAGATTTATTTGATATATTTTATTATTTTTAATAATGAAAATACCAATATCCTAACTATTTTGTTATCAATGCAATCGAAGTGGGCAGGGGTATGAAACAAGCCGATTAATGTTATATATACAAATATATGCAAACTCACCATGACAGGCGTTCTTCTCTGCAAAATTTTCATACTACTGTAAATATTCACATCATCGTTGGGTTCAACTACAATAAAAACGAAAGGTGGACTAACTTAGTGGCTCATAGCTAACTGTCCTGACAATGTTCATATAAGAAATTTTTTTTCAGATTATTGCCCTGAAATTCTGGAATGGCTTCTTAGATACGTGAAGATGAAATAGCTCTTGGTTATCTTGTGTATGTTGCATTGATTATAAAACAATAACATTTCATGTTGGCAGAGTTTTGTTCTAAATGGATTTTTCATTTTGATAGAGCGAATTGCTTATCACCATATGTTTTAAATATTATTGCTGTTGGATATTACTGATTTCAAATCATTTGTAGGGTGCCACTCATTACAACATTGATATTTGGAAATCAGACTTTGCGAAACTCTACTATGGTTGTAGTGATAGAAGCCCAAAATTTGGACGTAAGTGCTTATGTCCCTTGTTTATATCATTTGGTTTATCTCCAAATAGTTTGCCAGTCTATTCTCACATTTCATGTCACTTATATTGTCTTTCTTTGGTCGAGGATGCCTAAAATTTCATTATTTTCAAGTTTCTATTATCACGAATTGCTTTTTTTTTTTTTAACATTGAACATTTTTTATTTGCTATTCAAAATAAATTTCATGATGGCCTTTGTTATTACCATAATGCATACTTATTAACCAAGGATATAAAAAATTAGGTAAAAGTTTGGCCGTAGATTGGTCTATTTTCTCTATGTTTTTGGATGTTATAAAAAAATCGTTTTCTTTTGAGGGTCTTGCCTTTTGAGCTTATGATACCTGTGCCCTACCTTTTCAGTCCCCTTTATTGAGTTACGTAAGCATCCCTATCATGCCATTCAATAGATCAGGGTTTAATGTTTTGCCTGTTTCTACTAGGAAGAACTGTTATTTAATTATATGTATGCATGAGCCTCCTAGAATCAATGATTAACTTTTTGGAGTTTGTTTTCCCATGATTTGAAGGATTTTCCCAGCAATGCTATCGTTTCTCCTTTGTGTATATTTGTTTTGTAGGTTTATTAAATTATTACTCATATAATTTCATCATAGTTTTACTTATGAAACATTAATGGACACATCATTATCTTTCTCTTCATTATCCTAATCCCAATTATTTTGAGTTAGCTTTATGGGCCATCATTTTTCAATCATTGACATTGAGTGTTGCCTAAGATGTTAAAACCTATTTTTTGTAAATTATTTTAAATAACTTATATTCATACTGCCATTGGTGTTAATCCTTTTCCTTTGTGTTCATCTAATGCTAATTTTATCTATATACATAATGGCTGCACTTCCTATCATTTGTAGTACATATTCAAATCACCGAAGTCTATTTTGACTAAATTTCTTTAATAAATATCATTCCATCCATTCCTCAAATTTACTCTTGTATTTATTCTTCATATTTTTGCTATACATTTATCCTCTCAGGTTAATTATGATTATTTTTTATTTCATAATACTCTAATTCATACAACATAGTTGTCTTAATTATAGTATTTTAATATTTATCTTTAAGACCCTGTTTGGTTGGGATCCTTTCTGCTTTTCTTTATGTAAAGTTGCTTCTTGATAATAGGTAGATGTCTGGATGAAAATTTATAGCTGGCTTTGTGTTAAGATACAAAAAAACTACGGTGAGAGGATGCTTTCTGATAGTTGTTTTGAAACAAGTGGTAGAAAGGGCTCTATAAAATCAAATTGGTTAAAGAAAAAAAAAATAGTTGCAATCATACTACCCTCAAACTTATTGACTATCACGATCCAATCCAAAAATTTGGAATACCAAGATGGAAATGAACAGTCAGGCAAAAAAGATCTTAACTAAAAATTTATAAAATTATGCAAATCCAATTTATAAAAGAGTTAACGATAAATCCATAATTTGTTTGAAACTACATGTATCCAAATTTAAAATTACATAATAAATTTATTAAAATACCTATCTCTATGAGCTCCATGGCATTTGTAAATAAAATATCTTCTATTATCTATTTAACTTATAGGATGACCACTTGAAAACATTTGCAACTATTAACGTGTGACTTAAAAACTCAATGATTAACTGTATTTCTAAATTATAGTAATTCAAGAATTTAGAAAAAAATATGCATGAACAATTCATATGTATTAATTTGACAAGAAAGATAAAGTGGAGTAATAAATAACTAAATTTGCATATTATATAATATTTTCAAATAGTACAACCATCATAGGAGTCATCATCTAATGTGCATCTTAAATGCACATCTTCTAAAAATCTTTTTGAAATTTACCTAAAAGAATAAACAATCATTTTCATTTAGATACATATGTATGTTACATCGTCAGCCAGTACCATAAAGACATGAAATTTCATTATCAACATACACATTCAATCACATGAGCATATATATATATATATATATATATATATCATATTTAACACTACCTTTGCCGAGTCCCAAGTCTCGGATGTGAAAAGTGGAGGGTTGCGATAGGCAATCGACAACCAGCGTAATACTTGTCGAAATAATCATGACATGAATCCCTTAAAACATTGTGTTAATACTAGGGTGTCCCCTGGAAGTGACGTGCTGTATGGCTTGAGCACAATGAAAAGTGTGCAAGGGCCGCTGTAAAGAAGTTAGTCCATGAAACTATAATTAGGTTATGAACTTGGAATATATGTACTCTTATAAGTAAATTAACATAATTAATAGATATTATGGCTTATAGGAAGATGAATATTTTATGTATTCAAGAAACTAAATGGGTTGGGGAGAAGGCAAAGGAGATTGATAGTTTAGATTTTAAACTTTGGTATTCGTGAAGTCGAATAGAAATAAAGCAAGTGTGATTATAGATAAAAGTTTGAAGGATAATGTTATAAATATTAATAGGATTGAAGATATAATTATAGCTTTAAAGATTATTGTTGAAGATTATCAATCTTATAAGTGTTTATGCTCCTCAAGTAGGTTTGGATGTAGAAAGAAAAATTTTGGAATGAATTAGATTAATACAAAACATACCTCTCAAGAAAAAAAGTATTTATTGGATGAGATTTTAATGACATGTTGGTAGAGTGATAGAATATTTTAAAAATATTCACATGACTATGGATTTTAGTGAATAAAGAATGATTATATATTAGATTTTGCTTAATGATTTTGTAGTTCCTAATATTTTATTTGAGAAAAGAGATGAGCATTTTATTACTTATAAAAATGGATATAGTAAAACATAGTTTGATTATTTTTTGATAAGAAAAATAGATCGTTTAGATTATAAAGATAGTAAGGTCATTCCGAGTGAAAGTTTAAGTACTCGACATCAACTGTTAGTTTTATATTTTAAGATGAAGGATTGGAAGATGAAAAATAAATCAATTTATTGTCCTAGGATTAGATGGAGGAACTTAAAGAATACTAATAAAAATATTTTTAAGAGCAAGTTACAAGAGCTTAGAATTTGAGATGCTCATGAGGAAATTAATGTTATGTGAAAAAAAGTAGCAAGTGAAATTAAGTTGCAAAAAAATGTACTTGTAGAATCAAAAAGAAAAGTTTCTTTTAATAAAAATAGTTGGTGGTTGAGTCAGAATATGCAAGAAAAGATAAGAAATAAAAAGCATTGTTATAAAATTTGGTTTAGACGTAAAAACTCAAAGAATTTAGAAAGATATAAAGTGGCCTGTAGAGATTCTAAGAAACTAATATATGATGCAAAAAATTTAACTTTTAGTGATTTATACAATAGATTATATACCAAAGAAGGTGAAAGATATATGTATAAATTAGCCAACTAAAGAGATAAGAGAAGTAAATATTTAGTTTAAGTGAAGTGTATTAATGATGAAAATCATAAAGTATTTTTCTTAGAAAAGGATATTGAAAATAGGAAGATGAGGTATTTTGATAAACTTTTCAATGAAGGATCTCTGATTGATTTTAACAACCTTAATACTAAACAAAAAATAGAGAATTTATTTTTTATCGTCGTATTAATAAATTTGAAGTTAGAGAAGCTTTAAAGAAAATGAAGTGTGAAAAAACAGTGAGACCTGATGATATTCCAATAGGAGTGTACAAATTATAGAGGAATTAAGTTAATGTGTCATACATTAAAGTTATGGGAGAGAGTAATTGAGCATAGGTTATGATGTGATATAAAAGTTTCTCACAATCAGTTTAGATTCATGCCACTATGGATGGTATACATTTGTTAAGAGGTTTGATGGAGAAGTATAGAGAAAGTAAGGAGGATCTACATATGATATTTGTTGATTTAGAAAAAGCTTATGATAAAGTTTCAAGAGATGTTCTTTGGAAAGTTCTAGAAAAGAAATGAGTTAATATTGGTTATATTCAAGTCATTAAGGATGTGTATACTAGAGTTGTTACTTGTGTCCAAACACAAGGAGGATTAACAAAATATTTTTCTATTTCAATTGGATTACATCAAGGATCGACTTTAAGCCCTTATCTTTTTGCTTTAGTTATGGATGTTCTTACTAGGCATTTACAGGAAGATGTACCTTGATGTATACTTTTTGTTGATGACATTCTTCTTGTTGATAAGACTAAAGAGGGAGTTTGAAAAGAAACTTGAATTATGGAGGTCAACCTTAGAGTCTAATGATTTTTGTTTAAGTAGATCTAAAATTGAATATATGGATTGTTATTTTAGTTGTAGAAGTTTTAGTGACAGTGTTGTGATATTGGGTAAATAAGTCATTAAAAAGAGTGAGTGATTCAGATGTCTAGGCTCTATTATTCAAAATGATGGTGAAATAGATGGAGATGTTATTAGTAGAATTCAAGTTGGATGGTTGAAGTGGAGGAATGCATCTGGCCTATTGTGTGATAGAAAAGTACCACTTAAATTTAAGGAAAAATTTTATAAGATGGTAGTAAGACCTGCAATGATTTATATTGCACGTTGGCCAATAAAGAGAAGCATAAGACTAAGTTAAGTGTTGCGAGATGAGGATGCTCGGTGGATGAGTGGCTTTACTCTTAGAGATAAAATGCGAGTATGTTCGGAAAAAAAGTTAGCTTTCTAGTGGCGATAAGAGAGAGTCTTAGATAATTTTGCCACATAAAGTGTCGACCGTCTGATGACCTGGTTAGGAGAGGAGATGCATTAGATTTGCCTATGTTAAGAAAGGTAAAGGTAGACCTAAAAAGACTTGGTTAAGATGTATAAAAAATGACCTTAGTATACTTGAATTAAATGAGAATTTGACACATAATAGGACACAATGGAGAGGAAAGATTCATGTAGCCGACCCCACATAGTGGGATAAATGCTTGTTGTTGTTGTATATATATCATAGTTGAAAGTTTAAAATTACGCAAAAGGGTATTGAGTCGCTTTTTGTTTGTGGTGCGAGACATAAGCCTCAGAATTATAAATTACACGAAGTAAGAAGTTGTACACTCATCAAAGTACAAATAAAAAAGTAATATATTAATATTTTATTCTATTGGCATGTTACAATCTAATATGTAAACATTTTAATATAATCAGAAGTAATAAATTGTGTAAAGTATCAATAACATATCAATATCTTGGCATCAAACCATGAAGTAAGAAATATTATATAAATATCAAAATAATATAACATATTAAAGTAAGAAATATTAAGATTATAATTAAAATTAAATTTAATATAATAAGTTTTTCTCTCTTACTCGACTTCTCTGGCATCAGAGTAAAAATATCACATCTAATGCTGGTAGCATCAGTGGCTAGCACTGTGTGTGAGGAGTTTAGAAAGCATAAAAGGATAGATTCTTGGGTAATTTCTATCCTAAGATTGGTTACCTATGTGTTTGGGCATGTGTGTAATTTAGACAATTAAAATTTATAGTTGATTTTTTTAAAGACCTAATTTTAAATATGCATGCCTTAAAAAAAATTAGGCGCAGTGGGTCTCACGTTATGTGAAGTGTAAGCCTCACATACACTAATGAGTCGTAAGCATCAGACATTTTTTTGGATTTTTTATTATGCAATTTTAAATATGATCATATTTTATCCCTTTTCATCAATTTTAAGCAATTTGCCTCATGCATTGTGTTACAAACATATAGGCTTCAAGACATTTAAATGATGCATTTATATGAGAAACATGTGAATTTAAAAACATGAATGATATTGAAAACCATTAATTTATTATGAAGAGGTGTAATTAACACAAAAAATATCTATAAAAATAAAATAAAGTTTTTTCAGCCATATCTATCTATAATTAAATGCATTTGATCTAGAAAAAAAATAATTTTTATAATAAAGAAAGGTATTTAACTATTTTAATGTGAAACTTTTTGAGTCTTTTTTTAAAATAGCTTCTTTAATCAAAATACCTATTATAAGCTATTTAATTTAATCAATAATTGTAAGTGTGTGTGTATGTATATGTATATGTATATACATATACATATATATTATTAATGTCTTTCACATAATACACTTTTATGCCCTTTTATCTAATATAGTTATTTAGTAACATTTAAATTTCTGAATCTAATTTTAGTTCTTATTTTAATTTTATTACTTATACCTAAACCAAATTTAATATAATTTTTTAATATTTATTTTATCTATTATTATATATGAAATTTAGTTTAACACACACACACACACACACACACACAGATATATATATATATATATATATATATATATATATATATATATATATATATATATATATATATGTATATATTATATACATCGCGTGCATCATCCTTACTTTTCTTAATTCAAGTATTTAATTATAGCATAAATCCTTATTATTTTTTTCTATCTTTAAAATTGACCTAACATGGCATGTGCTACTAGATTTACATCCCCTTTAGTAATTTAAATTTCAAGTTTTCCATAAAAATTGTATTTAAACTTACCTATCTTCTTTTCAAAATTTCAAATAATTAATTAATCAAATCCTTTTTCTTCATGTAAATCACCACATGATTGAGGTATATGCATTTAATGAATATGCATTATATTTAATAGAATATAACTTAATTTTTTTTCTCATAGAATGTTTCCTAAACGAGATCGATTTGGCATACCTAAAATTTTTCTTTTCACCACCTTATTTTCCAAAAGATTTAGCTATCCTCACCTACTGCTCATTATCGAAAGTTGCTCGACGCACTCATACAGCTTCGCTTCATCCTCTCTCTCTCATTTCTGGTAAAGACCAAGATCTTTATGTCCCTTGACTTTTCAAGCAATAGATCCAATGTCGCGACTTACTAAAATGATTTTTATACACGATTATTACAATCTTCCCTTATTAAAATTTTATCCTCGAAATTTAATGACTGAAACAAAAATATCATGCTTTTAAATTAAAAGATGTGGATAACATTCTCACATTTATGATTCTTTTTCCCAAGTGACATCTTATTATGTTCTAAGATTCCACAACATACAGATAAAGGAAAATTTTCAAATTCTAAGCTACTTTGCATCATATCCTATAATTTGTTTTGGCTCTTTCACAAATGTAAGATTAAGTTGAATGTCTATGAATTAGAAATAACTTTGTTTGCTTCATCAGTAATATATTTTCGGAAAAAAAAATAATGAAAAACATTGTGTACTCCAAACATATGAGTTGGTAGAGCAAGTTTGTGTGCCACTTTCCTAAATCTCCAAAATCTCATAAGGACCAACTTAATGCGATTTAACTTTCGAACTTTGCCAAAATGCTTCACACCTTTCATTAGGCAGACCTTGAGAAATACAAATTCTCTTAAAATTTTGCTAATCGATGTTTAGAATCATAATACTTTCTTTGCTTATTTTAGACACCCTCAATCTGTCACGAATCAACCGAATCTTCTCACTAGTTTCATCTACTAAATCATCACTAAAGATCTTTCTTTCACTTGTTTCCACTAGACAAAGATGTGTTTTGCATTTCCTTCCATATAATTACTAGTAAAGAGCCATACCAATACTTATTTAGAGGTTATTATTGTAGGTAAACTCGATCAAAGGCAAATGTGATTCTCAATTTTCACCAAAATTAAGTACACAAAATCTAAGTAGATTTTCTAATGTTTGGATTATTTTCTTTTAGTGACCATCAGTTTGACGATGGAAGGTTGTATTGAAAGTGAGCTTAGTATCTAAAACTTCTTAAATCTTTCTCCAAAGTTTGGATGTAAATCCACCATCACAATCAAATACTATGGACTTTAATATACCATGCAATCTCACAATTTCATCATCATATGTTTTTGTTAACTTTTCAACAATATTAGATTGTTTAATGGGTAGAAATTGTACAGACTTAGTTATCCATCATTAATAACTCAAATAGCATCACAACCTCATCTTGATCTTGATAAACAGATCACAAAATTCATAGCAATACCTTCCCATTTCTATTCAGGTATTGATAAGGGTTGCAAAAATCCACTCAGCCCTTAGTGTTTAGTTTTAACCATTTGGCATGTTGAACACTTAATAGTAAATTTAGTTGCACTTTTCTTCATCCTTGATCACCAAAATATTTTTTTAAGATTTTGATACATTTTATTACTACTTGGATGAATCATATAGCTGAAAGAATGTGCCTTATGTTGGATTTCTTTTCTTAAGTCTCCAACATTTGGAATAAAAATTTTACCTTTATATTTCAGTTATTTAGCTACATCAATCTCATATTCTTCAATATGACCTGCTTTTATAAGACATAAATTTCTTTTTGAAATTCTACATCTTGAGATAAAACATCCTATATCTTATCCTTCAAACTAGCTTGTATGACGATTTGATTCAATAATATAAGTCATTCATCAATGACTTTGAATATTGAAATTTCTAGATGTTCCAAATTTTTCATCAACTATTCTTGTTGAGAAATCAATCAATTTATATTACTTGATGTTTTCTTGCTTGAGGCATCAACAACTATTTTCGTCTTTCCTGGATGATACTAAATATTTATGAGCTCCAATCATCGCCTTTAATTAAATTTACCTTTTTTTGAGTGAAGCTATATTTTAGGCTTTGATGGTTTGTGAAAACTTTACTTCTCACTTCATATAATTAATGTCTTCAAATTTTTAGTGCAAATCCAACTGTTGTTAACTCCAGATCTTGAGTTGAATAATTTCTTTCATGATTCTTTAACTTTTTAGAGGCATAAGCCACTCTCCTTCCATTATACATATGCACACATCTTAATTCCTTTAATGATGCATCATTATAAATTTGAAATCCATTTGCACTTGATGGAATGATTAATAGTGTAGTCATTAAGAAGTTCTTCAATTTTTGAAAAGCCTTTTCACATTGATTGGTCTATTCAAACTTGATCGCTTTCTGTGTTAATCTAGATAATGACATGGCAATATGTGAGAACTCCTAAATAAATCTTTTGTAGTAACCTTCCAAGCTTTTAAGAAGCTTTAGACTTCTGTAACATTTGTTAGTTTGGGCCAATCAACTATTGCTCTAATCTTATTTTGATCCACTGAAATACCCTCCCTCACTATTGATCACATGCCCTATAAATGTAATACTATTTTAACCAAAACTCATATTTAGAAAACTTTGTGTTTATTTCATTCCCTTTAAGTGTTTGGAGAACAAAATGAAGATGATTAACATGAGTTGCTTCATCTTTAGAATATACAAGATGTTGTCTATAAATACGATCATGAATGAATCTAAAAAATAGTTAAAAAATTTTGTTCATGAGATTCATAAATATTACTTGAGCATTGATAAAGTTAAAAGGCATACCACAAACTCATAATTCTTGTATCTTATACTAAATGAAATCTTTGTTATATTTTCTTTTTTTTGATCCATAGTTGATGATAATCTGGTCTGTAGTTGAAAGTCTAGTCATATATGAATTCTACATCCATTGGAAGGCCATGATATTGGCATGAATTTCATTTTTTATGAACACAAATTAATCTTACATTCATTGTAATGTTTGGACTAAATATGGGGTTCGCTTTACGGATAATTAACTAGGCTTATATCCTTTGAAATGCCATGTTTGATGTGATTGAGATCTGCCTTGCAGACATACATTGGTCTTACATCCACTAGAAAGCTAAGTTGGATTGGACTTATATCTGTTGGAAGGTCAATTATTATATGAATTGAAGTCTGCCTTGTAGATATGAATAGGACTTACATCTATTGGAATGCTGTGTATTTATGTGAGAGGTGTTTGCATGCCATGATTTGTTGATTGAATTTCAATTTTATGTTTGAGATAAATCTTTGATTCGATCTTCATTTGAGTTTGAGATGAATGTTTGATTCAAATATTTTTTTTTATTTTAGATGATTTTTCGATTTAATCTCATCTTCATGTTTGAGATAAATCCTTGATTCAATCTCATTCTATGTTTTGGGTGAATTTTTGATTTTGATTGCATTTTATATTTGAGACAAATATTTTCTGAGATAAATCTTTGATTCAATCTCCATTTGTGTTTGAGATGAGTGTCTAATTCAATCTCATTTATGTTTACGATAAATCATTGATTTTATCTCTTTTTATATGTGAGATGAATCTTTGCTTCAATTTTTGAGATGAATCTTTGATTCAATCTTCTTTTGTTTGAAATGAATGTTTGATTCAAATCTCATTTTTATAATATGTTTAAGATTAATCTTAATTCAACCTCATTTATGCTTTAGATGAATCTTTTGATTCAATTGATATTAACTGTAATGCACTTAGACTTATGCCTAATCAATTGAGTAATCAACAATTATTCATAGTTATGCTTAGGTGAATATTACCATCTTAAAGGTTAAGCCTTTATACCTTAGCGAATTAATTTACATATGAATGAGATGATTCTCAATTTATCCCTATATTTAAATTTATTAAAAGTTGAATACTAGATACTTCATTATTACAATTCTGTTTTAAATTGAATTATTTTGTTGTGAGATGAATTCAAAAGATTGGTAGTAAGTTAATTCAAATTGCTAGAGGTTGTGGGGTGGCTATTTTTAATAATTCAAAAATTGACTTTTTCTATTTTAATTTTGATTTCTATATAAGTGATTTTGTTATATGATAATTTCAATTCTCCCACTAGGTTTTTTTGGGAGCAAAATTTTGGAGCCCACTATGGGGAAAATTTATGACACCACATAGAGTTTAGGAATTTCTTATTTGGATGATCAAATACGTTATTAAAGAGTAAACATATTATCATATAATGAATTTTATTATTTAATAAAAGACTCTTAAAACTAATGGATCTTTCATGTTTCAAAAAATTTTCCCTTGAACTACATGGAAAGTAGAACATAATTTACTTTAAACTGAGTTCATGATTCCCTATAAGGGCAAGCTCTTATAGTTAATTACATCTCAAGCCTAAGAATACTCTCAATTAAAGAAATAAGATACTATTTCTATGGATTTATAAGTTGGTTTTCAAAGGAATGATCTTTGGAATTTCAATTAGGAATGATCCAAAGTGGAAAGAGTTTTTTTTGGAAGCCAAACGGGATGAAGTAGGAAATGTCTGTTAGTACTGGGATGCTCAGTAGGCATCTCAACTATCCTATCATTGAGCTTTGAATTTTAAAATTTAATTTAGATTTTGAATTGAAATTTTCGTAAAAATTTAGGTCTTAGATTCTAACAGTACAACATTATAGAAATGCTTAGGGTTGAAGATTTACTCAAAAAAGGATGTTTCAGAGCCTAAATCTACATGTGCTTCTGACACAAGTCAGATGCTCGACCAATTTCATTTTGAAAATTACAGTCATTCCTCACTTGAGTGAATAAACCTATCTCTGACTCTTCTGGACTTACAACTCGCTTGGAAGAGCTGCCAACTAACACCACCTAAGCTCATTTTAAATTCATGACGCCAAATCTCATGTATGCAAGATGGAAAGACTGTTGTCTTTTAAGGAAATAATCTAAGAATCCTAGGCTCACTCCTAACCCCTAGGATTATGTAGGATATGAAATGCATCTAGCTAATGCACATTTTTTAGATTTTATATATTTTGATTCATGATTCATTTGAGGTCTTGAGTATGTATTTTCATGCCTAAATGTCATGCAATTAGAAATGGTTATGGGTCAAATCAATAAAATAAGACAAACTTTCCCAAGAAGGTGGTCATCTTCACAGGTCAGATGCCCCTTTTGTGCAATGGGTGAAGCGCCTAATTCAAGAGTTGAGAGTAATAAGATTGCATGATTTTTGAGAGCTAATTATTTTTAATTGATTTTAAGTTTTGCGTAAGGCTTTAATTTGTATAAAGTTTTAAGTTTTCTTTATTTTTGTTTCTGTTGATTAGATTTAAGGTGGGTAGAAAGTTTAATTTTTCATATGAACTTACGTCCAAACATTCGTCATAGGAAGTACAACAAAAAGAAACCTAGAAAAATATGTTGATTTTTTGCACACCCAAAATAAATCAAGATAATTTAATTTAAGAAAAGGCCGATGCGGTTGAGTACCGCTGTACACCCCAAAAAAAAGAGCAAACGGGCAGCTGAGCTCTGCTCTTATACAACCCAGCCTAGAACTATAATTTAGATCTATGTGTCTTCTTTCCAGGATCGTCTCTTTCTTCAGGGATCTCCATTAAGCTTTATAGGGGACCTCCGCACCATCTCCTAGTAGGGTTAGCTCCTGCACCATTTTCTAGATCCCATAGATCTTGACCTAATTTTAAGTTCAAATTTATATTTTTAAATTCAAAAAATAAATCCTAAGCTCTACAAAATAAATGTGAGAAAAATACAAACAGTACACAACAGTTATATTTCATAAACATATAGATTTAGTATTAGTTGCTTGCCAAGCCCACCTGTCGTATTGGGCTATGCTAAGGGACTATTCAACACCTGCAAGTAAACGATAATTTTATAATTTATTTATGATGATAGTTCCTTTTAGCGTAGCCCCTTACAGTGGACAATATTAGTTCTAAAAATAACGTCCTATCATCTAGATTAACGACAATCAATCTTAGTCATCTAATCTAAAACATTACACAACAAAACAATAAAAAAATATTTGACATCACAACATCACAGAATATTATAGAAAATCACAGAACAGTCTAATTTAAATCTCGAGCCTATGACCTATTATTCTAGTGTGTGAAGAAAAGGGGTTTGTGCGGTCAGACATTACGAGGCTTTTGAGTTTCAATTTCAATTTTGGATTTGAATATTTGTTTATTTATTTTTGGATGATTTCAATTCAAATAATTTAATGATTTATTGATTCTTGTATTCATTTTATTATGTTAAAGTAGAATGAAGAATAAAATAAGTTCCATTTTTGGGTGAAACTAATTCTATTCAACATCCTAAATCCTAAGAGGATGATATCTTTATTCTAAGATAAAGATTCATCCTAAAGATCTAACTAAAATCCTGAGTATTTTAATTAAACCTTTTTTTAAATTTAGATGATTTGAATTAGTTTAGTTTATATCATTTTGTTTTAAATTTTTTTTTTTTTTTACGTAGTGTTTTGTGTTTTGATTTCTTTAAGGCGTGTTTCTTTATTAATAATATTGTTATTGTGATTCAATTTGAATTAATTTTCACTTGAATTTTAATTCATTTGTTATTATGATTTAATTTGGTTTTCTCTTTACGTTTAATTCATTCATTATTATGATTTTAATTTTATTTAATTCCTTTGGCTTAGTATTGTGCAATTTATATTTTATCATTTATTTTATATTCAATCTTTTCTTAATTTGATTCATTATTCCTTTATATGTTTGCTTTTTTGATTATGATGATTTATATCTTTTCAATTTTGAATTCTTTTAATTAGATTTACTTGTTTATTAAATTTGTCTTATTTTTATAATTTAGATTGATTAGGTTTTAATGTTGTTTGAATTCATTTTTTTTATTTAATATTCATTTTTAGTAAACTCATTTCATTTATTTGATTTAAGTTAAATTCATTTATTATGTTAATATTTATATTTAATTTTATGCTTATGTAACTTATAAATTTTCAATCATCTTTATATGGTTACTTTATTATGAGATTTAGATTGAATCAATTATCCTTAACTTACTATTTCCTCCATTGGTTTAAGTTAGTATGTGATGATTCTATTATCATTTATGTATTATGAATTCAAATAAAAGAATCTAATTATTTTGAATTACCTTTAATTGAAATGATAATTTTATTGTTTTAGAAAAAATTTCCTTTCATCCTTTGATTTAATATATATTCATCTTAATTATGACTTAAGGAATTTAAGAGAGTTATTTTCCTCTTATCCTAACTTATTCATTCCCTTTTAAATATAATTTTTGCTTAAGTCTATTGAATTCATTTCACGTTAATGACTTAGCTTTCTAAATTTTCGATTATATAACTTATGCATTTCATTTTGTTCATTTAATTCATTCATATTTAGTTTGAATTAATATAAATCATATTAACCTAATACATTTAGGTTAATCTTTGATTTATTTCTTAGTTTGAATTGATTATATACTGAAAATTCATTTATTTATTTAGTTATGAATACATTAATATTAAAGTTTACTTAAGCTTCATTTTATTATTATTTTTATTAAACTCTAAGCTTATAATTAATCAAATCTTTGACTTAGGCTAAAAAATTTTATATTTAAGTATTCTGATCTTGATAGGGATGTTTTACATTGATTTATGAATTTTTACTATTTATTGTAATTTTCTGATTTATTATTTATTTAAATTAACCTAGAGACTTGAAAATTTGAAAATTCTCAATTCAGAAGTCAATTGAGTTTAAAATTTTTATTCAAGTGGGGTTATTTGCCAATTTGATTTCCCTAAAGTTTCGCTTCAATTAGATATGTAATTAAGGTGTAATTAAGGTTTTAAGTATTTCATTAAAACCTAAATTAGGATCATTTAGGGGTTTTATTTTTTTCCTTGATTCCCCTCTAGAATATGCATCCAAAGAGGGTTTATTCATAATTTTTGGGGTTTTGATTGATTTATTATGTTTTATTTAAGTTCAGGTTGATTAATTGAATTCAATTAAAGGCCAAATTGAGTGATTTTGTGATTCATTAGGTTTCAGTGGATTTCAATAATTTATTCATGCTCATTAGGATGTGTTATAATGTTTTAAGTTGATTTGATCATTTTTCATAATTTATTTCATTTATTAATAATTTATTTTATGAAAATTAGGGTTTAGAGTTTGAAATTTCAAATATTAAGATTTATTACTCAATAAATTATGAAAAATTCACTTAATGTGTATCTTAACATCAATTTCAACTCCTCAAAGTTTCATTTCATTTTGTTCAATTGTTTGGGATTAATTAGGGTTTGAAAATTTTCATTCAAACCCAAATTAAGGCCAAAATATCCCATATAATTTGGAGATTTTAATTTTAATGGATTCCTCTGATCAAGAGAAATCCATAGAGCCCAAGTTTGTAATTTTTGGATTTATATTTAATTTCCTATGATTTTTTGAATTTTCTAGCATTTTTCCTTAATTTTTTAACTCAGAAAACCTGAATTTTTAGTTTAAGCACGTCGGATCCATGTGGACCGACGTGGCGCTGCTTTCCACGCAACACCGTGTCATTGGGCCACGTGAGATCTACGTGGATCCCACATTAAATTGGCGGTGCACATGGGTTAATTTCAAGTTGTCCGATCGAATGATCGATCCACGGTTCTCCTTAGGGGTTTTAATCGAATTATTTTGTTAGATCTCGGTCGTAAGGAACGAACGGTGGAGATTTCATCTCCTACGGTGACGGTAGAAGCCGAGAGCCGTTCGTCATTTCTGCATGATTTCCGATCGTTCGACCATCGAAATCACACGATTTCGATGCCAAATCAATCAGTGGATAAAATCATGAAGATTGAAATGGTTTGATCTCACTTGATATCAAATTCCCATCGAAAAGTATCAAAACCGAAAGCTTGGAGAGGTTGTTAATGGCATACCTTGATCCTGGCGATCTCCAACGGTGGAATTGACTCCAATAGCTTCAGAATGATGTGGGGGAGCTTGTGTGCAATAGGAATTGAATTCCCTCCCTGTGGATCACCTCCTAGACCAAGCTCGACTTGAGTTTCGTTGGCCTTGTTCGTTTTCCGGCCTCCTGGCGGCAAGGGGATTGGGTGAAGATCAGGTTCGTCTTCGTGCAAGGTGGGGAAGGTGATGGGATGATCAATTTTGCTTGAGAATGTCTCTCTTGGGTTTTACCATTGGAGTTGAGAGCTATATGCTTGTTTCTCCTTCTCTTGGTTGGCTATGGGTGATTGCTAACTTTGGAAGTTAGCTACATGGCTTACTAGCCACTTAACACCTGCCTATGGCTAAATAAGTGGGAAGATCCAAGGGAAAGAGAGTATTGGCTTAGGGGTTTTGTCTCCATGCATCTTCCCTTTGCCATGACATATTCTATTGCCTTAGATTTATTTGGATTTGATTAAATGGCTTAATGTTGGCTGAAAATCAACACTAATTCAATTTGGGAAGGATTTGATTGCATCCTAAGGGGATTTAGTTGGAGATTAGGTTCAAAATTTTTTTGAACTATGCCACTTAAAGATTCTTCTAAGTTACTTTACTTGATGGATTAGCTTTAGATCAATACTTGGATTATATTCACTTAATCATTAATGAACTTTTTAATCAAAGGTTTTATAGAATTTGAAGTTGATTGGTGCTTATTTTGTGCTTAGTCCATTTTGATTCAAGTTGATTTGGGCTGAATTTAATTGAGTAAACTGGTTTATTTGGCAAAATAATAATTTATTTAATTTTCAATTGGGTTAATCCAAGCAATTTGGAATGCATTAGATCAAACAATTTCATTTTCATTAATTTAAAGTTTAAAACCCAATCTGGCATATTTTGATTTCATCGGTTAAATTTGGGTTAAGTTTGAATCTATTTAGGTTAAGTGGCCATTTTAGGCAAATTGGACCTAATGATTAGTTGATCTATGTTTACTAATCATCCCTAAGTGATTTCATGCAATTAATTTGAATTAATTTTGGTTTAATTTGAATTTTAACCCAATATAGTTTACTTAGGCTTATTTAGGTCAAGTGACCTATTTAGTCTAATTAAGGTATTATTTGGTTCATTTTCTTTTTAGATTCATATTTAAAAATGAATATATTATCATTTAGACCATTTATGATGATTTTATTTGGTCTAATTTTGGTGGGTTAACTTTTGACTTGGTGGGACCACATAATTCAAACCCATGTCAAAAGGGTTGACCAATTTTTGATCTTTGGTTTGGATTTTGATTTATTTAATTTCATGTCATGGTTTCATGCTTTTTATTTCATTTGATTTGGGTTTGTTTAGATTTAATTTGAATTTCCTTAGGTTTATATGGTTATTAGCTTAATTAAGGTAATTAGGTTTAGTTCCCTAATTAAACATTAATTTAAGCTTAATTAATTTCAAATTTGGAGTGCTGTATATTTAGGTTGGAGATTTGAGTTGAATCTAACTAAACCCATTAAATTAGATCGTTTCAAGGAGGATGGTCTAGGTCATTAAGTGTAGTGTCCTAGGTCCTTAATTAGATGACTTCTAATTTAGGATTAGGAGTCCGAATTATTGTCTTTGAGAGTGTTATTAACCTTATTCAAAAATGAGGTCAACACCCACTTGGTTTTTCTGCATTTGCCTCATGGGGCTGGTGTGTAAATGATCTTGCTGTTTGTTTATTTCTTGCAGCATGCTACTGCCAATGCAGAATGTTGTCTTTTAAGTACTTTAGATTGTGCGAGACAAACTTATAAATGTGCTTACAGGTTGCATTCCTTGAGTTTGAATTCGATCAACATGTGATATGATTGTTCATGCACCATTGTTTATAGTTAAATAGTACGACTTTTGGATGCTGATGTAGTTTGTTGATCTAGTGATATTTCTATGCAAGTACAAATAGAAGGTACAAACTAAAATTTGGTACATTAAAGAACCAAGGTTATTTAATCCTTTTTTTTTCTATATCACGATTAATCATCTGGGGTGGGGTGCTTTTTACAGCTTGTGTAACGTTATGTACATCCTAGATTTACCGTTTTCTGTGCTGATGTATTACGTTTACTCTTCATTGTTGTGATTTCAACTTTATTTGTTTCTTTTCTCCTTTTAAAACAAATCAGTCATATATATATATATATATATATTAAGTGGAACTTGAATTAAATGAGAATTTGACCCCACTTAGTGGGATGAAGGCTTCTTGTTGTTGTAAATTTTGTGAAATTTATAAATTGTAGTTATTTTTTAAATTCATTTTTATTTAACTTAATCTTGAATTTATCTTGTGAATTAGAGGTTGTACAACAACTTGTGTGTTATACACAAATCCCAGAGATGCATACTAACGTGAGCTATTATAAGCAAGTTGGTCAAAGATAGAAGCAAACTAGCATTTGGTACATTATACTGCTTATAGACCCTCCATGTTATCGTATACTAGAAATGGAGGATCTAAAGTTGCAGTTCTGATCAGAAATCTGAAAATTATCATAACACATGATTTTTAGTGTAGAATCTAAAGTTGGACAAGATGAGTTTACCCTTGTCTTTTGGTCTACTTACCTTGAATACAGTGATAAAATTTTGATATCTTGACAGCAACCCAAGTATTAATTTTTGTGTTTTGATGCAGTGTAAAACCTGCCAAATTAAAAATGTTACCTTCACATATAAAGATTGAAGCATTTATCTGCATTTGTGTTGTTAACTGCATTATTTGTTCTATTTGTCAATATAGCTTCTGTACCACAAAACAAATCTAATGGCTATCTATTGATTGCCACAAGCGGGGGACTTAATCAACAAAGAACGGGGGTGAGCAATCTTTTCTTTCTTTCTTGTCTCCTCCCTCAATTCTAGTTTCTCTCATGTCCACAAAATATTATGGTATTCTTTATTTTTATTAATTAATTACAATAATTGGACTGATATACTATATATTCTTTTGAAATTATCCATAAATATGCACATTTATTTTTATATAATTGTCTATTTTTCTGTTGCAAGAATATGTTAATGCTTAGATTTTCATCTAAAATAGATAGGTTCAAATTTATTTTCAAGATGCAAGGGGTTATGTATATATATTATATCCCATGATGGTAAAATGTAATCACCCCCATGTTGATTTACTAGATCTTTGGAAACTCATGATTCTTCAATAGGTTCTTGTTTTTATCATTTTGTCGACTAACATCAACCACTTCTAAATATAGTCCTTTGAATTCTTCATTGTTGTTCTGCAATTAAGTATGCAAAACACATACAGAATTACCACATTGTACTAACCTTCCCATGCTTTCAGATTGCAGATGCTGTTGTTGTTGCTCGTATTCTTAATGCAACACTTGTTATACCGGAATTAGATCATCATTCGTTCTGGAAAGATGAGAGGTAAGCATTTTGAAGAGAGTTTTTGAAACAACTGGTTACAATTCTGCATGTGATTTTCAATAAGATTACCCTAGGCTTTTTACATGTAGCATGGAATATATTTTATAAACAAAAATATTACTTGCAGCGACTTTGCCAACATTTTTGATGTCAATTGGTTCATTTCGTCCCTTGCAAAAGATGTTGTTGTTGTTAAAAGGGTCCCAGATAAAGTAATGAGATCAATGGAGAAACCTCCATATACCATGCGAGTTCCAAGGAGATCAACTCCAGAGTATTATCTTGACCAAGTCTTGCCAATACTGTTGCGGAGGAAAGTAAGTAATCAATTGAGTTAGAACAATTTAATTGAAAAAAATTTCAGTTTGGACTTGATTTTTAATTTTCTGATGGTTAAAGAGTAATTATTTGCTTTGCTGGATATGTACTGTTCTTTTACATGCATTGAGATTTACCTTTCGATTATGAAAGGGTTGGAACTAGCATCCATAAGATACGTGCTTCTTAGGCTGTGCTTCATCATTTATATGCTTCTAATACTCCATGTGTGTTTTTCGCTACTTCTAACCTACTTTGTTAATCTTCCTATTTTTCCAAACAATTTTATGCCAATTATTGAAAGGTTGATTATTGTAGGCCATAATCGAGGATTTGATTTTTCTGTTTTCTTATACTTATCTTGTTGAAACAAGGGCTTGTACAATCCGTGTATAAACTTTGGTGCCACAGTATTATCAATATCTTGTGCCACATTTTTAATGAACATCGGGATTTAATGCTTTGTTTCTCTTGTTTGCATTGGGTGCTCATGGGGTTATTTAGATGTTGACTTCTTCCTGTAGATCTCGTTTCCTGTCCTTGATTTACTGTGATCTTTATTTTAGTTTTTTTTTTGTCAAGTGGTTTTATGTGAACTTTTCTGAATACCTTACATCTCTTCTGACATTCTGAATGATTGTTTCTTGAATCTATTTCGCTTTGAATGATGTTTGACATCTTTAGCACGATCATATATTGCAGGTTGTGCAGTTAACCAAGTTTGATTACCGGTTGTCTAACGAGCTTGCTGAAGACCTTCAAAAGTTACGTTGCCATGTTAATTATCAGGCACTGAGGTTTACAAAGCCTATACGGGTGCTTGGTCAAAAATTGGTGACAAAAATACGAAAGATGAGCTCACGTTTCATTGCAGTTCATTTGAGGTCCGTAATGTCTATCTGCTTAAGGGGCTGTTTGGTTACATGCATTTAAAACTCAAATTTTTTTTTACAATACAGTATAAAATAGATACATTGGATTATGCTTGTGGTTGGATGTCATATAAATTTAATGAGTGCCTTTTTGTATTTTTGGTTGATTTTATTTGTAATTTGGTAAGGGGTGGCTTGACAAGAATTTGTGACGGATGACACTAAGAAATGGGCATGACGAGAAACAGTGAGGGATAACGCCACAATTAACAATGAGAGATGGCATGACAAGAAGGACATATGTAAAAGAGAAAAATAAAGAAACATAAAAGAGGATGTTTACCACCACTCTAATGAAGACATCTTCGAAGCTTGAGATTGGAAGGGGTTCACTTGTGCAAGCGAAGACCCAACCTAATGTTTGCAACAAAAACCGAAAAAAGAGAAGAACATGCTTGAACAGATAGTGAGGACCCCACGATGTTGAAATTGAACAGCTAGATGCACGTCTTCCTTATGCTTGGCCACTAACCGCATGAATTGCAGTCCACAATCTTCAACGTTGACAAAACTGAGTGAAATGGAGGCATTACCTTCTATAAAAAGGGGAGCGGGGGTTGATTCAAGGTTACATGCACGAGAGACCAAGAGTAAGAATAAGAGAATTAGAGAGAGAGAGAGGGAGTCGGAGTAAGGGATTGATCAGCTGGTTGGAGGCTATCATGCATAATCGAGAGAGAGAGAGAGAGAGAGAGATCTCAAGTTGTGCGTGAATACCACCATCCCAAGGACAATAAAAAAAGATGGGAAAATTAGTGATGGTTTAGGAAATTTCTAAGTTTTTTTAGGTAATAATATCTATTAATCTTCAAAATTTTGAAAAGATTTATTTGCAATCTGCAAATTTTGAAGACCTGTGCATGTTGATCTTAGGTCCAACCAGAATAATTATCAAAAATCTCTTATGTCGATTTTGGGCCTGGCAGGAGATGAAATTCTTCCTCTGTCAATTTTGGATCCGAGCAAGGGACGAGCGCAAACTGAGTGAAATGGAGGCATTACCTTCTATTAAAAGGGGAGCCGGGGTTGATTCAAGGTTACATGCATGAGAGACCAAGAGTAAGAATAAGAGAATTTGTAATATCCAAAGTCGAGGCGGTGATTTTTCATTTGATTCAAATCATTTTATCACATTTTCAGAAATGTATTTATAATTCATAGGTTTTGACTTCATAAAAGTGGTCCGGCAGAACAAAATTTGGAGGTAAAGGGTAGAGCAAATCTACTTACCTAACACGACAATTGGATAGCCTTAATCAATAATGTCGGTGGGATCTAAGATCACTGTCGCGCTCATCGTCCTTTTCTTTATCTGCAGATTCATGCGTAAGCGATCATGATTTTCACGGCATTCTTGTTTATCAATTCTGCGTTTAACATTTTAAATTTATATGATGAAATCGTATCTTTATGTCTTTATAATCATTTATAAATCGTTAATCTGCAATTCAGTAATAAACATTTATATTTGCGTTGATATGAGAAATATCTATGTCGTTCAAATCTGATTTATCTGGTCGTAGAAGCGATTGGCATCATGAATAAAGCGAATTTAAATTAGCGATTATGTCTTCAGTGTTATTGGTGATGTGCTCGATTCCTCCCAGTGCACCCATAAGGAAATAATTCTTAATCTTGTACAACTTAATTAACTTAACTTTTGCAATCTTCTTACGCGAAATTGATGTCTCCCGTAAGCTTTAAAATCAAGATGCACTCCAAAATCTTAACGTCAATAATCAGCAAAATTAAAATTACAATAACCTAAATGTATCCCATTTAATCCATTAGCTTAATTTACTTATTCTTTTGCGTTATTGTAGCGTTAGTAGCATTCTGCGTAGGATTAAAGCACTCGACGCGCGTATGGCCGGGATCGATCGAAGGTAATTTCATTTCCTTCCATAGCCGCGGCCTCAGTTCCTTCACGCTGATCTCCTGCGCGCTGATCGAGTCGTCTCCTTCTTTCCCTTCCCTCGGCCGGTATCGGATTTCTCCCGTTCCTCGGCCTCGCCCGGCGGCGCTCGTGTTCCGAGCCGCGAGCGCCCCGCCTCCTCGGCGACAGTCGCCCTCCGTCATGACGCGTGTTGGAAATCCGCTTCGCCTGGACGACCGCCGGCTCGGTGGCCGTATTGCCGTCGTCGGCCAGCGCACAGTAAGTTCCGGGTTGGAAAATAAGTGCTTCGGTCGGAAATCCGTGAACCAATCGGCGGTTCATTTCACATTCTGTCGAGGAAACTTAGGTGAATTTTGTAAATTAATTTTCTTTCTATCCCTTTTCTTTCACTGGTGTTGAAATCGTGATTGAAGTTAGAAACTGTTTTGGCTGCTAGGTGAGTTGCAGAATTATTGAATGGGGATTTAGGATTGACAGTGTTTGTTAATTTTAGTTTGTTGATTGAGCGGTAATTAATATTGGCGTTAGTAATTACTTTAGAGTCGCAGGTAACTTATGAGAGATATATCAATTTGGTAAGATTGTGTTAGTATGAGTTTCATTTATGAGTTGTATGTATTAGAAGTATTTAGAAAGTTATTTCATTATAGGTTGTGTATAGGAGGAATCGAGGCACATCCGACATAACAATTTGAGGTGAGACATAATTCTTAATGTAAATTGAGTTTATTCCACTTATGTATTTTGTTTTTTATCACTTTGTTATAAATTATGCGAATAGCATATAGATATTTACGTCGTATTGTATCAAATCAAATGTTTATTCTGACAGTATAGATTGATTTATAATGATTATAAGGCATTAGCTTCATAGCGTATGATTTCATTGACATATATAGAAATGTTTGACAACATGTTAAATCATAATGTGATAAGCGAATCAAAAATTGTGATAGGAAAGGCATGTTAGAATCTGCAGATAGCAAAGTTGACGAGATGGCCGTGATTAGGGGATCTTAGTATCCCCGACTCCATTTGAGGTTGGTCGTTAATGTCAAGTGTCGATTGGGTAAGTAGTATGGCTTCTACCTTGTTTTAGTGACGGTAGGTGGCGACTATGAATGAAAGTCAAAACTGCGATTATAAAATTTAGAAAATGATTTGATATAGGCGAAGCGAAATGATTTAATAAAATTACTCGGCATTGATCTGATGAGCGTCTGACTTATTACTTACGGTATTGTTGATTATATTGTTATATTCACTGACATATTGTTGTTATTCATTTGTTACATTCTTTCGCAGTTTACGTTTTGTAAATTTATATGTACACGATTGTTTCTCTTGCTTCTTAGAAACTTTAGCATTCTTTATCCTTTAAAACTTTTATGATCTTCTGGTGATAATTTGGAAAAGGCAATTTGGGTAGAAATTTGTCATTTTGTTGAATGTATAGTTTTGGGAAGCTTAAAGGCTTTTTAGTGCATCAAATTAAATGTCTTTAGTTCTCTGTATTTATTTACAAACTTAAAGATTTTGCTTAGTAATTGTGATATGAATTAAGTTAAGTAGTATATGAATTGCAAATATTTGTGATGATTTGATGAGATGCAATTTATGCTTCGTTCATGATAAGGTTGGAGCGTGTTGGTGAAATCGTGTCTATCAGTCATCTTGATACAACTTGGTGACCAGCATAAGGGGTCATCGGTGTGTGAGAAAGATGTATCGAAAGATAAGGTTGAAACGAGCAAAAGATTGATAGTAATGGAAGCATGATTTGGATTTAGAATAAGTGTTGAATTGATCAATACGGGTATAGGGGCGATTAATTTTGGGTTAGGAATCTATGTTCTTAATTTTCATGTATGATATTTAATAAATAGATATCATATAAATATTTTTATAATTACAGATTAATTTGCACGAAGAAATGAGAAAGGTTAGAGAATTGATCCTCGAGACTAGCTGAACCAGCTACTCAAACTTTGGAGATAATTACGGTGAAATCTGGCTTAGAACAGTGGTGAAGGTAGATCGATGAATTCGAGGGTAGGCGATAAAGTATCCCATGGAAAAAATGCGCAGTGACACAGTCGAGTTTGAAGTGGATAACATTTGAGATATTTCAAGCGTTCAAACCACCATTCAAGGGAGCCGATGATCATAGTGGCGGAAAGATTAATTTAAAATTGGAAAAATTTTGGATGGGATGATTTGCCAAAAGCGAGAAGAGTAGTCTGCTACTTTTGTATTAGAAGGGGAAGCGAGAAAGGTGGTGGCAGGGCTCAAAAGGGACCGATACTTACTGATCAAATGAGATGAATTTGTCAAAGTATTCAAAGATTGGTTTATTATCCATCATGACTTCTACAAGACAATTTTTCAATCTAACTCAAGGCTCAAAAACTATAATGCAATATGAAGCGAGTTCACTTCTTTCTAGATATGTTCCACATTATATCGATGCGGGAAGAGAAATGTCATAGATTCTGTATAGAGATCAATTAAGGTTGGCATTAGCTGATATGTCAGTGAGTTCTCGGTGTTAGTTGAAAGAGAATTGAAAATGAGTTGAATTTTAAAAGCGGTGGAGATTCTGGTGACAAGCATAAAACTTTGAAAAAGGCAGATTCTTACTAACTTGATGATAAGCAAAAATTCAATTGGAGAAACTATTTGTGATAAGTGTGGAAAGCGACATTTTTGGTTAATGTATTTGGATCGGGAGATGTTCTGAGATGTGGTCGGGTTGGACGTCGTGCAATCGATTGCGATTTGAAGAAGAAGGACATAAAATCATACAATTATCGAGGGGCAGGGATCAAAGAAAATTTTGGAAGCAGAAGCCAGTGCACACAATTTTTGGGAAAAGCAATTGAAAAGGAAACTTGAGCGAAAAACCTCTAAAGCGAGTTTTTCTATCACTCAAAAAAAGAATCAAATGAAGTGGTGTCGGTATCTTAAAATTTGAATCATTTGGGTTGATTACATTTGATTCGCACATTCGTTCATTTCGATTCCTTTTCCACCGGTTATGATTGATCTTATTTATTTCATACGAATGTGGTAATGCCACGATAATTTGAATCTGAATAGGAAATGTGTTGTTGGCATTAACATTGAAGATAACTTTCCTGAGAATAATTATCTTTAGACATTTTGGCGTTATCTTAGGTATGGATTGGTTGATCAAATATTTTCAACAATTGAATCTTTGGAAGAGGAGAGTGAAATTTTGCATGCACGGTGAAAAATCATTTTATTTTTCTTGTGATAAGAATCGTGTCTTCTTTGATTAGTGCGTGAAGTTGAGTAAATATTTAAGCGGTGAAATTGTATTTTAGCAAATTAGATGTGTTGAATAAGGAGGTGTTTGAGCGAAAAAACATTCCAGGTTGTTTGAATTTCACGATGTGTTTGGAGGAATTACAGGTTGCCACGAAGTGGAGTTTGAGATTGATGTACAACTGGTACAACTTACATAAATCTCGCTACAGGATGGCTCACAAAAGTGCGAGGAATTGAAGTGCGATTCGAGGAATTGACAAAGGATTTATTGACACAATGACTCATGTAGTGCACCAATATTATTTGTTAAGAAAAGGATGGGTACATCACGTTATGTGTTGAGATTAAATAAAGTGACAATCGAGAATAAGTATCCATATAGAGGATTGATGATTTATTTGATCGGTTGGAGGAACCAGTATTTTGAATTGATTTGAGATCTGGATATCATCGAGTTAGAGTTAAAGATCTTGATATTTTAAAAGCGACTTTTGGAAGTATGGACATTATGAATTTCTTGTTATGCCATTTGGTTTTAACTAATGCTCCTGCGATCTTTATGGACTTAATGAATCGTATTTTTGGCTTGGTGGGTTTGTTATCATCTTTATTGATGATATTGATTTATTAAAGCGATGAAGAACATGCAAATCATCGAGGATTGTTTTAGAATTGTTAAAACAAAATCGATTATATGCCAAATTTTCAAATGTGAATTTTGGATGCATAGCGTCGCATTTAGGTCACATTATCGATTGGCGAAGGAGTTTGTTGATCCTCAGTAAAAGCAATTTTAGAATGGTGCGAAGAATGTTCTGAAGTTCGTAGTTTTACGGGCTTAGCGGTTATTACTGAGGAAGTTTGTCGAGATTTTCTCGTATTGCAATCATCAATTTATTGAGAAAGGATGTCAATTATGGACGGTGAATGTGGCGAGTTTTCAATTGAAAAAACATTTGACCACTTGATTTTAGCTATTCCATGAGGGATTTCAAATATTAGTGATGCATCTTTAAAGGTTTGGGGTGTGTCTTAATGCAGAACAGAAGAGTAATTCTTTATCTTGAGACAATTAAAATATCGTGAAAGAAATTATCGTGCGTGATCTAGAGTTAGCAGGTTGTGGTTTTGCTCTTAAAATTTGGAGACATTACTTGTATGGGTAAAATCACGAAATTTTCTTGATCATCGAGTCTTAAATATATCTTTTCTGGCAAAGGCAAAGAAGGTGGCTTGAGTTTATTAAAGATTATGATTTAGATATTGATATTGAGCAAAGGAATGTGGTGGCGATGCATTAAAGCAAGTCCATAGGAAATCAGTTGGATTATTACTCAAAGTCGAGTTGATCGAGAATTAGAGCTCTGGTTAGAAGTTAGAAGATTCGGTGATCTTGGGCATTTATCTCGATTGGATCTGATCGACTTTATTTGATAGAATGGCTGCGGAGATTGTGGATATCAATTCATTGAACAAATCAGATTAGTCGAGAGAATTTTCTTGTAGATCTGATTATTATTCGGAAGAATTCCTGATTATGGAGTGCACGGTGATGTGGAGACAGAAATTTTCACGGGGGGGGGATATCTTATTCATCCGAGTTCAAAATGTATAAAGATTTAAAAGCGGCATTTTGGTGGTGGTATGAAGAAAGACATAGGCGAATATGTCTCTCGAAATGTCAATGTCGGTGTTAAAGGCGAGCATCAAAGACGATTAGTTATTATTATCTATCTGGGAGTGGAAGTGGGAAGAAATTGCATTTTGTTATGGGATTTCTCGATCCCAAAAGGTCATTGATAGTATATATGTTGTTGTGGATAGATTGACGTCGACTCATTCTTACTATGAAAACAGAATTGTTGATAAATTGTCAGATTATATGTTAAAGAAATTGTAAGACTTCATGGTGTAAAAGTGATCGTCTACGGAGAGATGGTAGATTTACTTAGTTATGGAAAGAAATTGAGGCTTGGGCACCTGATTACATAGTCTGACTTTTCATGAGCCGATGGACAATCGAGAAAGAACAATTCAAGTCAAGATTTGTTGAGGCTATGTGTTTTAGATTTTGGAGGTGGGAAGATCATTTCATGATGAGTTTTCTGATAATAATTCTGCTCCCAGTATTGAGATGAACTATGTGTATAGAAAGTGTAGAACTCCATTGAGTTGGGTGAAGTGGGAGAAAAGGCAGTATTAGGTCAGAGTTGGTTGATCAATTCTGAGAAAATCAGATGTCGAGATAGATTGAAAAGGCCTGGGATCGTCAATGAAGTATTACGACTTAAAGTAGAATTTCAAGTTGGAGAATTTGTATTTTTGAAAGTCAAACTATGAAAGAAGTAATTTTGGTCGTGGAGGTAAATTGAGAGGTACATGGGGCCTTTTGAAATCATTGAAAGGATCGATATGAACCTTTTTGCAATTAGTAGACATTCTGATGTTTTCACATTTCAATGTTGAGAAAATGGATCCGAATCTGAGCGAAAAATTATACTGGTTTGAAATCTGATCAAGTTGACTTATGCATTGGAGTCGAGAAAAGATTTTAGAATTTGATGTGAAGAGATTCGAAATAGACAAATTTCTATGTTAAAATTAAATGGAAGCCTGAGATAAGAAAGAAACTTGGGAGGTTGAACGAGATGAGGCAGTTTCCCTTCTGTTTGAATGATTGAGGAAATTTGAGGGCGAAATTTTTTTAAGAGAAATTGTAATATCCCATTTAATCAATTATTTCTTTTTTACTTTTTTTGTTCTTGTAGCATTAGGGTATCGCATCGGATTAAAACCTTATGGTAGGGATCGATCGAAGGTAATTTCATTTTCTTCCATGGCGTGACCTCGGTTCCTTCCGCGATCTTAGATGCGATGGAGTCTCCTCCTTTCCGCCCCGATGTCGGGTTCGGCTCGTTCCGACCGGACCGCTCAGGTGACCTGAGCGACGCCTGACGGCGCCCTTCCCATCGACGTCGACGAGTCGCCTCAGGTGGCTGCGCGGCGTCTTCAGTTCGAATCAATCACTTCCGCTGGACCCTCACTTCGGTGGAAGCGTGTGCCGCCGTCGTAAACGAGCCTAAGTTCTTACGGGTTGGAAAATCCGTAAAAGCTCGGGTGGAAATCCGTGAACCGTCATTTCGGAGATTTCATCGGCCGTCGGAAAGCTTAGAATTTTGTAAATTTTCTTTCATCTCTTTCTGTGACCTTCTTGGTGTTGAAATGCGTGAAATGCATGATTAGGAAGTTCCGAACTGTTTTGGCTGCTAGGTGAGTTGCAGAATTATTGAATGGGGATTTAGGATTGACAGTGTTTGTTAATTTTAGTTTGTTGATTGAAGCAGGTAATTAATATTGGCGTTAGTGATTACTTTAGTGTCTTTCCAAAACTATGAGGAGATGTCAATTGGTGGTATTAATTATGAGTTTCATTTATGAAGTATTTGTATGTATTATAGGTTGTATTTCGAGGAGGAATCGAGCTTGTGGCTTGTTCAAGCAGTGAGACATAATTCTTAATGTAATTGAGTTTATTCATGTATACTGTTTTTTATCACTTGTATATATACGAATGCATATAGATATTTACATGTATGATACAATGATTTTATTGGATATATAAGATATTTAGCAACGTATTAAATTGATAATATGATAAAATCTGAAAAAATTGTGATAGGAAGAAATTTATGTTAGAGAATATGAGAATAAGCAATTCAGAGATATGAAGTGTGAGATCTTAGTATCGACTCGGCATTTTGAGGTTAGTGGTTAAGTTAATGTCCAGTGTGGTATTGGGTAAATAGTATGGTTACGCCACTTTACCTTGGTAGTGGTGTGACTTATGAATGAAAGTCACACGATTATAAATGCATTTAGAAAATGATTTGATATAGAAGCGAAATGATTTAATGAAAATCTTTTCTTGGCGATCTGATATGACATACTTTCTGATATTGTTTGTTATATTTCGCATTCTGACGTATTGATTATATTGTTACATTCTTGCCGTTTACTTTTGTAAATTTATACGTGCGATTGTTCTCTTGTCTTGAGAGAACTACTTTAGCATTCTTGTCTGTTAAACTTTTTTATGATCTTCTGGATTGATAATTTCGAGGAAAAGGCAACGGGTAGAACTAGTGTTTGTTGAATGTATAGTTTTGGGAAGAGCTTAAAGAACTTTTTGAATTCGTCTGAAATTAAATGTCTTTGTTCTCTGTATTTATTCTTAAAGATTTCATGCTTGTAATTGTGATATGAATTAAGTTAAGTAGTATATGAATTATGATATTTGTGATGATTTGATGAGATTCGTTTCACTTGATAACGAGGTTGGAGCGTGTTGGTGAAATCGTGTCTATCGAGTCATCTGTCTGACCACGGTGGACCACAAAGGGGGGTCATCGGGGTGTGACAATCATCATAATTACCTTTAGCGTGCAGCAGTTGAACTCCCGATCACGCATTTATTTGAGGAAGAGGATTTGAAAGAAAAAAAAATTCCCAAATGTCAGCAACAGGTTTCATTCGGACTCGGTTCCTTCACGTGGTTCAAAACAATTTTCCAGTCTTGATCAGGCTGGATCTGGCCTCATGAATCTTTTAATATGGTTTCGTCCTGGAGCGGCAGTTCTGTCAATCGAAAGCTAGAGGAAGAAGGGCTGTTCTGCGTGTCAATCCGGGAAGCGTCGCCAGCCGAGGAAGGGAAAGGAGGAGAAGAACTCATGATGAAATCTGTGAAAGCATGATAGGAAGGAATGAAATAGGAAGATCTGGGAAGATCAATATACAGCGTCGAGCTTTAATCCGGCCATTGCATCTTGCTTTTAAGTCTTCTGATGAATTCTGATAACAGGTTTGATTAGTAAAACAAAATTAATTAGGAATAAACTAATTGGGTATTTGAATTTCGATGTGTTTCAATTACAGGTTATAAACGAAGTGTAGTTTGGGATTGATGTAACGGTACAATTACATCGTAAATCTCGCTACAGGATGGCTCACAAGGTAGGAATTGAAGTGGATTCTGCGAGGTGTGGCTGAACAAAGTTGTGATGACTCAGTGGAGTGCTTGTATTGTTAAGAAAAGGATGGGTTACATGTGATTGTGTATTGATTACGAGGAATTAAATAAAGTGACAATCAAGAAAGTATCCATTCTAGAGGATTGTGATTTATTTGATCGGTTGGAGGAGGAAGCTATTTTAATTGATTTGAGATCACGGATATATCGTTAGAGTTAAAGATCTTGATATTTTTAAAATAACTTTTGGACAGTATGGGCCATATGAATTTCTTATTGTCGTTGATATCGTACAGTTCTGAATCGTTTGAGGGTTTTAAGTGTTAAAGACAATTATATCTTAAATTTTAATGTGAATTTTGGATGCATAGCGTCGCATTTGGGTCACATTATGGTGTGAAGGAGTTCTGTTGATCTCAAAAGTAAAAGCAATTTTAGAATGGTCCGCGAAAGAATGTTACAAGTTAGCGGTTTTAGGGCGAGGTTATTCTGAGGAAGTTTGTCGAGATTTTCTCGTATTCTGTCATCAATTTATTAAGAAAGAATATCAATTCGATAGATTGAATGTGGCGAGTTTTCAAAATTGAGTTGAAATACGATTTTAGCTATTCCGAGGCGATTCAAATATTTAGTGATGCATCTTTAAAAGTTTGGGTTGTGTTTTAATGCAAAATAGAAAAGTAATTCTTATGATTGAGAAATTAAATATCGTGAAAGAAATTATCCAGGTCGTGATTTAGAATTAGCACGTGATTTTTGCTCTTAAAATTTGGAGGCATTACTTTATATGGGTGAAATCGAAATTTTCTTGATCGTCAGTCTTAAATATATCTTTCTGACGAAGAATTAAATCAGACAAGGTGACATATAAGAATAAGCGAAGTTAGAAGATTCGGTGATCTTGGGCATTATCTCGATTGATAGTCGCGATGTTTATTTGATAGAATCAAAGTTCTGATGGATTGTGGATATCTTCACAAATCAGATTAGTGAGAATTTTCTTGTAGATGCGAGGTTGTCGGAAGAATTCACTGATTATGATACGGTGATCTTGAGGAAGAGAAATTTTCTGAGGCTCATCCAGGGATATCTTATTCATCAGTGGTTCAAAATGTATAAAGATTTAAAAGCACATTTTGGTGGTCGGTATGAAGAAAGACATAGCGAATATGTCTCTAAATGTCGAAACTTGTCGGATTGTTAAAGGCGAGCATCAGACGATTGGATTGATCATTATCTGGGAGTGGAAGTGAAGAAATTGCAATGGATTTTGTTATGGGATTTCTAGATAGCGAGGTCATTGATAGTATCTGGGTTGTTGTGGATAGATTGACCAAGTCGACTCATTTCTTAGAACAGCAGGTTGATAAATTGTCTATATGTTAAAGAAATTGTAAGACTTGAGTGTACCAAAGTGATCGTCTAGATGGTAGATTCTTAGGATTATAGGAATTGAGAGGATTCACTTAAAATCTGTTTCATCTGAAGTGGACAATCAGGAAAAACAATTCAAGTCTAGAAGATTTGTTGAGGTATGTGTTTTAGATTTTGGAGGTAGTTGGGAAGATCATATTCTATGATCGAGTTTCTTAATAGCTACCAATCTAGTAGATAGCTGTATGAAAAGTTGTGTGAAAGTGTAGAACTGAGTTGGGTGAAGTGGGAGAAAAGGCATTTAGGTCAGAGTTGGTTGATCAATTCTAGAAAATCAGATGTCGAGAGATAGATTGAAAGCTGCTCATGATCGTCAGCAGAAGTATTACGACTTAAAGCATTGAGCTGTAGAATTTCAAGTTGAAGAATTTGTATTTTTGAAAGTCAAACTTATGAAAGGAATTAGTAGATTTGGTCACGGAGGTAGGTAATTGGAGTACATAGGGCCTTTTGAAATCATTGAAAGGATGTGATATAGCTACGACTTGCCTTACCCATTGAATTGGCGGACATTCACTGATTCTTTATTTCAATGTTGAGAAAATGGATCAGATCTTGGCGAAGATTCCATATACAAAGTTTGAAATCTGATTAGATTTGACTTATGCATTGGGAGGAAAAGATTTTAGAATTTGATGTGAAGAGATTGCGAAATAGACAAATTTTCTATGTTAAAATTAAATGGAAGCACAGACCAATCAAAGAAGCTACTTGGGAGGTTGAACAAGAGATGAGGCAGAAGTTTCCCTTACGAAATAGACAAATTTTCTTATAGGTTGTGTACTCGAGGAGGAATCGAGGCGCATATACTGAAACTGAGGTGAGGGCAATTCTTAATTTAAATTGAGTTTTATTCTTATGAATCTGCATTTTCTGACTTGTATAAATTGTATGAATGACGTATAGATATTTCGTATTGAATAAAATATAAGGTTTATTCTTGGCGCTGCGTAGATTAATGATTTATAATTATTATAAGGCAGGTTAGTTCATATATGATTTCATTGGGCGTAGAAATATTTGAAAACATGTTAAATCGATAATGTGATAAGCGAAATGTCGGGAAAATTGTGATAGGAGGTATGTTAAGAATCTGCTTACAGATAAGTTCAGCGAGATGGCCGTGATTAGGGATCTTAGTATCATTGAGTTAGATTAAATTTGAGTGTCAGTTGGTCATTAATATGGCCACACTTGATAGTAGCCGAGATGTAGAGTCAACTTATCTGAAATGATACAAAATGATCTTTGCATGAAGTCAAACCTACGAATTATAAATGACATTTCTAAAATGATTGATAAAATGATTTGAACGAAATGATTTTAAGGAAAATCACCGCCCTCGACTGATACGCATGAACCTACAAAGATATTGTTCGCTTATACGTTACATCGCAAAGACCTACAAAGATATTGTTCGCCATATTATACATCGCAAACAGCTTTACTAGTTTTTAAATTTATACGCATACGATTGTCCTACCGGCTCGAATCTACTTTTAAGATTCTTGTCTCTTTTTTTACGACCGCCGAATAATTTGGAAAACGCAGGTAGTTGGGTTTTTCATTGAATTTGGGAAGTTAAAGGTTTTTTTTTTGTGACGCATAAATTTTAATACGATGCCTTTTTTATTTATTTACAAATTTAAAGATTTCACGCTTACGAATTGTGATATGAATTAAGTTAAGATATGAATTGCAAATATTTGATGATTTGACGGATGCAAATCTGACTGCTCGCTCAAAGAAGACAACGTTAAGTGGAATCTGTAATCCAAAATCCTATTCTACACTGACACCCTAAGAGGGGTCATCCGCATGCACTGTAGAGAGAGAGGAGCCTGAGGGGATTGATCAGCTGGTTGGAGGCTATCATGCATGACCGAGAGAGAGAGAGAGATCTCAAGTTGTGCGTGAATACCACCATCCCAAGGACAATAAAAAAAGATGAGAAAATTAGTGATGGTTTAGGAAATTTCTAAGTTTTTTTAGGTAATAATATCTATTAATCTTCAAAATTTTTGAAAAGATTTATTTTCAATCTGCAAATTTTGAAGACCTGTGCATGTTGATCTTAGGTCCAACCAGAATAATTATCAAAAATCTCTTCTGTCGATTTTGGGCCTGGCAGGAGATGAAATTCTTCCTCTGTCAATTTTGGATCCGAGCAAGGGACGAGCGCATCAATTGTGCTTAATTTCATAAAATATAGTACTACTAAGTCATTATGCTTTCATAATTTCACAAAAAAATTTATTTAAATCATTTTAATAAGATTAAGAAATTATTCATGTAAAAATTAGAATTAAAATTAAGGATTCAATTATTAGATTATTAAGTGCAACTGGACTATATCCCTTCATTCTCACATCAAAATAACTCCACTTAATCAAGATCATAACTTGATAGTTTGAACCTAGATTCTTGATACCCTTGGTAAATTAAACATATGGACAAATCCAAAACTAACTTGTTCACCTGGGGATTTTATAAATCCACAAAACTATAAAGATATAAATTTTGGGATAAGAATATATGCATGAACACAATCACGAGTAATTATCAACCGCTTGGTTGATTAGATGCAATCTGTCAAGGAACTGAGTGCAATCAAATAATTAATTCTCAAAATAATCTCGACAAATCTAAAAATTTATCTCACTTATAAAGTGAAATTAAGATATCATTATGGCCTTCCAATGGATGTAAGTCCAACTTGTGTTCGTAAGGCAGACCCCACTTATCAATTTTGACATTCCAATGATTGTAAGCCCAAACTATGTCCGCAAGGCTTTCTTAAGGTTGTAAGTGTTGCCTTAGGGCATTCCATTGGTTGTATGTTTCATCTAAACTATAAAATTCTCGGGCCATCTTACCTAAAAGACATGGCTATATGACCCAATAATCGGGCAAACCTACAAACTGAGTTCAACCCAAACAATTTAATAAATACTTATACATTAACTCTGGTCCACTCAAGATTTCTGGGAAGAGATAACTCATAGTTACTAATTAGATTCCTTGGACATTAGAGTTAATAGCCCTCTACTATTGGTAGATTAGGGTCTACTTCCATTTATCTCAAACAATTATCTACATAATGTTATTAGCATTAGTTCACACTTGAGATGAATATTTACATCTATTCTTAATTGAGAGTGCTCTCTTATTGTGATAAGTAGGGTACTTAACTTGGGTGTGTCACACCCCATGCAACCTCTATTCTAGGTCAACCTGAGGTGTAATAGAATAAGACGACTCAGTTAGATATAATTTTCACCAACTCATCTCAACATATAACGATTTAGAATAATAGGCAAATCCTCATCAAGATCACAAGCAAATTCTTACATTTTGAATTTTTTTAATTATTTTTTTATATTTAAATCGCATAATTGGAAGCGTGCAACATTGAATTCCATAATAAATAGAGTAATTAAAAATATCAAAACAAAAATTATACATACCCTAAAAAGACTTTATACAACAACAACAACAACAACAAGAAGCCTTAATCCCACTAGTGGCTCATGAATCCTTCGCCTCCATCAGGTCCTATGTCAAATTCTCATTTAATTCAAGTATACCAAGATCATTTTTATACATCTTAACCAAGTCTTTTAGTCTACCTCTACCTTTCTTAACATAAAAAATCTAATGCATCTACTCTCCTGGACACACCGACGACGCTAAACCATCTAATCTCCCCCTAATCTTATATTACCCAACTTTTTTCCAACATACATTTTGCATTCTATCTCTCTAAGTTAAAGCCACTCATCCACCAAAGCATCCTCATCTCTCAGAATAACACTTAACTTAGTCTTTTTTATCGCCAACATTCTCGCACTATAAGTCATCGGTCTTACCACCATCTTATAAAATTTTCCTTAAGTTAACTTTTCTATCATAAAGCCGATGATTCCTCCACTTCAACCATCCAACTTGAATTCTACTAATAATATCTCCATCTATTTCACCATCATTTTGAACAATGAGCCTAAATACTATATTCAATCGCCACTCTTATTAATGACTTGATCACCTAAAGTTACACCACTAAAACTTCTACAACTAAAAAATACACTATATATATTCGCTTTAGACCGCTTAAACTAAAACCTTTAGATTCTAAAGTTGACCTCCATAATTCAAGTTTCTTGGACTCTCTCGTCTTATCAACAAGAAGAATGTCATCAAGAAAAGCATACACCAAGGTACATCTTCTTGTAAATGCCTCGTAAGAATCCATAATGTAATAAAAATAATGAAAAATATTTTGTCAATCCTCCTTGTGTTTGGACACAAATTCTAGATACATATCCTTAATGACTAATATAACCAATATTAACTTCTTTCTATTCTAGAACTCCAAAGAACATCTTCGAGACTTTATCATAAGCTTTCTAAATCAATAAATATCATATGTGATCCTTCTTATTTTCTCTATGCTTCCATCAAACCTCGTAATAAAATGTATAAAGATCCATAGATCTACCCGCATGAAACCAAACTGACAGGAAACTTCAGATCACATCGTAACCTATGCTCAATTACTCCCATAATTTTAATGTATGGCACATTAACTTAATTCCTCTATAATTTGCGTGCACACATCACCTTATTCTTAAAATATGAACCAACAAACTCTTTCTCCACTCATCTGCATCTTTTAGTCTTAAAATAACATTAAAAAGATTTGTAAGCTAAGAAATTCCTCGATCTCCTAAACATTTCCACACTTCTATTGGAATATTATCCATCCCTGCATCCGCTTTTCCACATTTCATTTTCTTTAAAGTTCGCTTAACTTCTGATTTACTAATACTTTATAAAATAAAATGAAATTTTTATTTTTGTTTGTGGTATTAAGGTTGCTAAAAATCAGATTTTCAGATCCTTCATCAAAAATTTATTAAAATACCTCATCCACCTATTTTCTATCTTCTTATTATTTTCATCTTTAATACACTCACTCATGCCTTTACTTCTCCTATTTCTATTAACTTATACATACATCTTTCACCTTCTTCAGATCTAATCTATCATAAATCACTGTTTAAATTTTTCAGATCATATATCGCTTTCTTAAATTATTTTATATCTTCCCAATTCTCCGAAGCTTTACATCTAAACCAAGTTTTATAACAACGCTTCTTATTTCTTATCTTTTCTCGCACACTTGACTCACACCACCAACTATTCTTATTAAGTTTTTTTCCTTTGATTCGCCAAGCACATCTTTAAGAATATGTTTAAAGACTGACATTTTTTCCCACATAACATTACCTTTATGAACATCCCAAATTTTAATTTCTTCAGAATTGCTTCTTAAAAATTTTTATTTCAGATTCTTTAAGTCGTCCCCATCTAATCTAGGACAATAATTAAGTTTATTTTTTCTCTTACAACCTTTCATCTTAAAATCTAAAACTAATACGCCGTAGACTTAAAATTTCATTCGAATGACCTTACAATCTTTAACAATCTAAATATTTTTTTCTTATCAAAATAATCAATCAGTTTTACTAGATCCATTTTATAAGTAATAATATGTTCATCTCTTTCTTAAATAAAGATAAGAACTACAAAATCATGTTTCAAGAAAATCTAATATACCCTATCTTCTTCATACCCAAATCCATAACCACGAATACTTTTAAAATCTTCTACCACTCTACCAATACCCCATTTAAATCTCCCCAATAAATACTTTTCTTCAAGAGATCTTTGTATTAATCCAAATTTTTTCTTTTCGAGCTTACCTACAAACCTACTGACACTTATAAATATCATAATCTTAAGATCAACAATAATCTTAAAGTTTATAATTCTATCTCCACATCTATTAATACTTATAACATTATCCTTCAAACTTTTATCTATAATCACACCTACACCATTTCTACACCTTTACCTCAATACCAAAAGCTTTAAAATCTAAACTATCAATCTCCTACTTCTCAACCCATTTAGTTTGAACACATAAAATATTTATCTTTCTATGAACCATAATATCTATTAATTCCATTAATTTACCTGTAGTACATATATTCCAAGATCCTAACCTAATTCTAGCTTTTCGGATCTAACTTCTTTGCCCGATCCACCATAAATTCCTTTTATTTAACATCGCACTCCCGGCCAGACGCGCTTAGTATTTTTCATCAGATTCGCTTAACAAGGCGCTTCGGGGACGCTCTCAAGATTAACACACAATGATTTAAAGGATCATGTCATGATTATTTCGACAAATTTTACTGGTTTACTGACCTAACAACAACAACCTCTACTTTTTGCATCCGGACTTGGGACCGGCAATGGTAGTGTTCCTAAAAAGACTTTATAATCATTCAAAATTGTACATCAAAAACTGTACAAGTCAAAAGGTCGATCTAGTTATTTCCTTTCTCCTTATTTTTTTGTCTGAAGAGTCAACGTATAATATCATAAGCTAATAGCCTAGTGAGATGAGTAGTGCTAAAGTAAATTAATATATGACAGAAGAAACATACATGCAAAATTGAATTTGTATGAATTTAATAGCAAGTAAAGGTATGCTTGCATGTGTAAGAATTGAACAATAATATGCAAGCCTATGAAATATAAGCAGTAAACAATAAAGATAATTATATATGTATGCAGTTCATTTCATGAAGTTTTAGTTTTGTTCTAAATTAAGTTATCTAAAATGTATATTTTCAGATAAAGTTTAACTCATGCCATCACATGTTACCGCTCTGGCCGACCAAAACTGCTGAGATAAGGCTTCTTGTTATCCAAACATCACACCTTCTGACACCAATTGGTCCACTTTAACATAAATGCTAAGAGTCGAGAATTCTCAGATTCCTTATCATAGACTCATATTGTCAGCACATGTGTAGGTTATTAAGCAATTTACTTACAATAATTTTATGATATTTTCTATTTATTATATGCATTAATTTTATTTGCACATTTACTTGTACCTGCACTGAATTCTTTATCAGTATGTAGAGTAATATATGACATCAAGAATACAGACTTGGATCTTAATTCACTGTAATGATTAATAGGTTGTGCAGATAATCAATCTTATTTGAATAAAATATTAAAGAAGTATCTACATACAATATATAATGCAATCATAGTAAGTAAACAATGGTAGACATCAATCCTTATAGAAAATCTGAATTTAATTTAGTAATTATAAGTCTCACCTCAATATTTGGGCCAATTTCTTATCATGCTCATTGACACGTGTACATAACCTAACATCATAGTTTTTTTTAATCATGAAATGTTTACAATACACTTAAATGACTGCATTAATAATATCAATTTATATAGTATCTGAATTCGACTTTTTTCATATAACCTTTCCGACTTACAACTAAACGAGGATGAACAGGGAAAATAGAGAAAGAAAAATTGGTTTCACTTTATTATATAAGCTGATTTAGTAAATTTTAATCTCTTTTTAAATCTCATCCCTTAATTTTCCACTTGTAAATTTAAGTGGAATTAACGTGTTTGCTATAGTGAGTGCAAAAGCTGAATCTTTTATTAATAGGTGCTTTAATCAGTAATTAATTAATAATTTTAATTCTTTTAATTGATTTAATCAACAATTATAAATATATTATTGATTTAATTACTTATACATACACACACACACACACATATATATATATATATATATATATATATATATATATGTATGTATGTACACATACATATATGTATGTGCATATACATATATGTATGTATATGTATATGTATACATATATGTACATGTATATATATACATATATGTATATGTATATGTATACATATATATATGTGTGTATATATTATTTCAATCTGAACAAAATATAGATCTTTATGAAGTAATTTATGATGATTTTTTGAGGTATGTAAAGAATAGATATATTTTACAACGCATTAAATTTTATCTGTTTGGTGTATTTTTGGGTATCATAGGGTGCTTGCATCCATGGGAAATAGGACCTAGGTCCAAATAAAATTTAATATAAATGTTAGAAGAAATCTAGTTAAATAAATTTATAATCTGTCTCATGAAGAACAACAACAACAAGCCTTTATCCCACTAAGTGGGGTCAGCTACATGAATTCTTCATCTCCATTGTGTCCTATTAAGTGTCAAATTCTCATTTAATTCAAGTATACTAAGGTCATTTTTTATACATCTTGACCAAGTCTTTTTAGGTTTATCTCTACCTTTTTTTAATATAAGGTAAATGCATCTACTCTTCTTAGATTGGACGGTCGATGTTTTATGTGGCCAAACCATCTGACTCTCTCTTCTCATCTACTTACTCCAACTTTTTTAGAACATACTCATTTTGCATTTTATCTCAAGAGTAAAGCCACTCATCCACTGAGCATCCTCATCTCTACTACTTAACTTAGTCTTATGCTCTCTTTTTCAACATTCGCACTATAAATCATGCGGTCTTACCCCCATCTTATAAAATTTTCCCTTAAGTTTAAGCGGTACTTTTCTATCACACAATAGGCCAAATACATTCCTCCACTTCAACCATCCAACTTGAATTCTACTAATAACATCTCCATCTATTTCACCTTTATTTTGAACAACAGAGCCTAAATATCTAAATCGCTCACTCTTTTTAATGACTTGTTCACCTAATGTCACAACACTTCCACTAGAACTTCTACAACTAAAATTACACTCCATTCAGTTTTAGATCTATTTAAACGAAAACTTTTAGACTCTAAGGTTGACCTCCATAATTCAAGTTTCTCTTGGACTCCCTCTAGTCTTATCAACAAGAAGAATGCCATCAACAAAAGCATACACCAAGGTACATCTTCTTGTAAATGTCTAGTAAGAACATCCATAACTAAAAAAAAAGACAAGGGCTTAAAGGCGATCCTTGATGTAATCCAACTGAAATAGGAAAATATTTTGTCAATCCTCCTTGTATTTGGACACAAGTAATACTAGTATACATATCCTTAATGACTTGATATATAACCAATATTAACTCCTTTCGTTGAACTCTCCAAAGAACATCTCTTGAAACTTTATCATAAGCTTTCTAAATCAATAAATATCATATGTAGATCCTTCTTACTTTCTATGCTTCTCCATCAAACCCCTTAACAAATGTATAGCATCCATAGTAGATCTACGGCATGGAACCTTGAAAACTTCATCACATCGTAACTTCTTTCAATTACTCTCTCCCATAATTTTAATGTATGACACATTAACTTAATTCCTATAATTTTGCTCTTGTGCTTTATTCTTGAATATAGGAACCAACAAACTCTTTCTCCACTCACTGACATCTTCTTAGTCTTTAAAATAACATTAAAAAGATTTGTAAGCCAAAATTCCTTGATCTCCTAAACATTTTCACACACATTGGAATATCATCAGTCTTCTTGTTTTCCACATTTCATTTTCTTTAAAACTTCTTTAACTTATCTGACGATAAAAATAAAATTTATATTTTTGTTTAGGATTATTAAAATCAATCGTATTTTCAGATCACCTTTGAAAAGTTTATTAAAATCTCATCCACCTTTTTTAATATCCTTTTAAGAAAAATATTTTATGATTTTCATCTTTAATACCTTTGATCTTTACTTTTCCTATCTCTTTGGTTGGCTAACTTATACATATATTTTTTACCTTCTTTACTATCTAATATATTGTTTAGATCACTAAAAGCTAAATTTTTTTCGTCGTATATTCTTAGAATCTCTAAACTTTATATCTTTTCAATTTTGAGTTTTACATCTAAATAAGTTTTATAACAATCTTCTTATTATTTTTTCTTTCACATTCTAACTCTATACTATTTTTATTAAAGAAATTTTTCTTTTAATTCTCCAAGCGCATTTTTGCAACTTAATTTCATTTTTGTTACTTTTTTAAAATTAGCTTAGGATCGAAAATTTTAAGCTCTTGAGCTGCTTAAAATATTTTTTATTAATTTCAGTCGTCATCTAATCCTGTGATAATTCGATTTATTTTTCATCTTCCAATCTTTAATCGTAAAATCTAAAACTAACAATCGATATTGGATGCTTAAACTTTCACTTGGAATGACCTTACAATCTTTACAATCTAAACGATTTATTTTTCTTATTAGAAAATAATCAATCATGAAGAACAAATTCCTAAAATCTTACATAACAGAGATTTGTTGTTTTTCCTTAGCGATCAAATTTCTAGCGATTCTGCTTTATAATACTTCTCTCTCCATCTTTGGTTGAAAAATTAAAAATTTTTGCTCTAGAATCATTGATTGAGCAATTAAAATATAACAAATGAAGTGTTTACAATAAAGGGATCAGCTATATGATATTTTTATTTTAAAAGTTTGGGTTCTTGAAATCAAATATACCCTAACTCTGAAATTTCCCTTTTAGCTGTGATGATCAAATGTCAAAAATGATTGAAATTATTGAATTGGGAAAGGGATCTTCTATTAGATTTCCTCATACTATAATTAATGTTGGTTCTGCTAGAGCTACCCTCTAGTTTAAACCAATTTTTGAAATTGTGCAGTTCATTCCTGCTAAACCTATGACCGATGATGTATCAATAAGGAGAATCGTTACCGAGGCACTACAAAGAGCACCACCCAAAAAGCTGCCAAGGGGAGAAGGCCGAATGTATTCATCCTTACTGCGTTAAAAGCAATATATTACTATGGCTCTTCATAAGATGGAAATGAAGATAGGTTTTAAAGGGAGCACTATCTTTGACAGACTATCAATAATTTTTTAATGATGATTGCTATTTAAAAGAGAGTTCTGTGAGCCTAAGCTAAAATTCATTAGTGTTGACTCTCTTAATAGTCCGCTAAAGAAGTCGATGATTTCTCAAGACATAGTTTTTGCTTTGAAAGACATGATTATGAAGTACCTTCTTTTGGCATGAAAGTGTTCAGAATGGCAAAGCGGAAGTATAATGCCTGATGTAGGGTTGCAGGTTTTGAATAGAATTATGAGCCACAAGTGGAAGCCAATTTACCCACTACGAATGATGTAGAATTACTTAAGTGGATAAAAAAATAGTTTTGATGGAGTAATTAAAATTTTTTCTTAGGATAAGCCTTCACAGCTTATTCCAAAAGAACTACCAAGGAAGGAGGAGACTGTTTCCTCCAAAATTTTTAGGTTGTGAAGGCTGTTACAAATAGAAATCTTGAAATAAGGGTTAAAAAATTGGTGAATCAGGTCACTAAACCAACTAATATTCATCTTAAAGGAGACAAAAGTTTGGGGAAATACTATACATGATTCAAGCATAGTTTAAGATTCAAAGGTTTAGCATTTGGTGAACACTAACATCGAGCTCTTTAATATGAAAATTCTAAGTGGGTAGTAGTCGGAAGGTTTCGACAACCATTACAAAGGGAACATATCAACCAGCTCATCCTAGTTCTTATGGTGACCACCAGGGTTTAACATCTGAGATGTGTTTTTTAGAAATCTATGACTGGAAGGTCCCGATCGAGTTTAGTCTCTAAAGGGCTCCAAGTTGTAAAAGATGAAGACATTCAGTATTAATAAATATAGTCGAATGATGAAAGGTTTGATTCTTCCATCATCAACTAGAAATGCCAACATAAGTTGGACAATCTAATGATTGATGAAATTGATAATTAACTCTTTTGGAGAAATGAAGAATCTTCATTTAATGAAGAACAACAAAATCTTAACTTTAAAGATGATGAAGTTGGCGACAGCATAGAAGTCAAAGTTGCTCATATGGCGGATCAAAATTTTGACTTACCTATTCAGTATGTATACACACACTCGTGAAAACAGAGAGTAGCACCAGAACCTTCAGATGTGAAGCAACATCAAAAAGGTCAGAGCTACCATGTGCCTGAAGATGAGACATGGGAAAAGCTTGAGAAAGTTGAAGAAGTGATTGATGTAGTAATGAAGTTATAGTGCAAATTAATATTGATGAGGCTCTCTTGATTAATCACTTGGTCGGCCATGACATTGCTATTAGAAATGACGAAGGGGATTTTGTAAAAGCTACTTGCAGGCAAATGGAGCACTGGGATATCATCAAAGTAGAACAAGAAGTTGTGTATTTCATCAGGGAATGCATGGAAAATTGGTTGCTTTTTTTTAAATTTTTTTTATTTAATTTATTTATTATTTATTATTTATTTTATTTTATTTTTTTTATCATTTTGAAGGAGAGAACAATTCAATAATGACCTCCTCTAACAAACCATGAAAAGCTATAAATGGGCTTTTCAGTTATCCATCAACATTCACTTTCCTCTTCCAATTCAAGCAAGTCATTTTCCACTACATTTCAAAGGAAGGTAACAAATTAGCAAATGTTTGCACTAAGCATGTTCAAAATTTTACTTATGGTACAACATTGACATGGATAGGCATACTATTCCTCCTCTCTTTTTTATCATTTTGAAGAATGATAGAAAGAATGCAATTTTTTTTTAGTTTTTCACTTTTTGGACTTTATTTTGTAACCTTTTTACTTTTCTAATGCAATTGTAACATTTCAAGGAAAATGAATTCTTAGCTTTAAAGAAGAGATCAAGAAATCAACTAACTCAATAATTGTCATATATATATATACTAGCGACACTTTCTCATATTATTATGTCTATATATAGATATATGTATAGGGGCAATGCACTATTGACCATGCATGGTGTAACTAGCGCACTCCATTTTGTTGGACCACATAGTGCCATGCAAATGGTGTTGAGGGTACGCCACGCCATGTCACACCATGTGTCAGTGTGTGTTGTTTTGTGCCATTGATGTGTATGCTTGAAGCAATATGCATGTGATATAGGTAAGAGTTACATTTGAGAGTAAAGTTGTAGGAGGGCTAGTGGCCTATAAGGCTGCGCTAAGTCTTAGGAAGTTGATAGTATTGGGATTGAAGGCACGGTATGGAGAGTGGTTATGCTCTTATGTTTAAGAGTAAGTGGCATGGTTTGGAGAGGAGATTGAAGGAAAGAGTCGCATATGAGAGTAAAGTGGTAGGAGGGCTGTCGGCCTATGAGATGACACTAAGTCTTAGGAAGTTGATAGTAGTGGGATTGAAGGGATAGTGAATGAAGGGGATGGTTATGCTCTATAGTTAGGAGTAGGTGGCATGGTTTGGATAGGAGGTTGAAGGTTGTATGGAGAGGGTTAGTTGTGTGATTGGTGATAATGTTGCAGTGAAAAATGACGTATAAGGGATGGAACCAATTTTGTTTTATTTTGGGCTACATGAGAGAGGTGTGATTGCAAGGGGTTACACAACAAAGAATGGAGTAATTTGCTTCTTGATATGGGCATTTTGTTTAAGTAAAATCAACATTATGAGGTATTGTAAATTTCTTTATGTATATATTAGATAAATAAATGTATGAATATGTATATACTCATGTGTGTATATATATATATATATATATACATATATACATACATACATATGTATGTATATATATACACACACACACATATATTCCTTTTAAGTCTCAAACTGTCTACTTATTTTTTATATATTTGTGACTTTGTGATAGATATTTAATTTTGGAAGCCTATAATTTAAATTACATGATTATACATTTTAGTTTATATTTATTATTAATTTGATGCTTATATTTATTAAGTCATATTTGCTAATTACATCAACACTGCCTTTGTTTGGTCCCAAGTCCCAAATGTGAAAAGTCGAGGGTTGTGTTATGCAGTCAACAACCAACATAAAATTTGTTGAAAAAAATCATGACATTAATCCTTTAATACATTGTGCTAATGCTAGGGCGTTCCCTGGAAGTGATGAGATGTATGACCTAAATACATTGAAAAGTGTGCAAAGGCCGCTACACCGGTACTCGGGTGCAGTGTTAAATAAGCAAGAGTTTTCACATTATAGACGGATGCGAGAAAAGAAGTAAGTACATGAAACTAATATTAGGTTAGGAACTTAGAATATAGACACTCTTATATGTAAGTTAATGGAGTTAATAGATATTATGATCCGTAGGACGATAATATCTTATGTATTCAAGAAATTAAATGGTTTGGAGGAAAAGCCAAAGAGATTGATAGTTTAAGTTTTAAATTTTGGTATTCAGGTAAGAGTCAAACTTGAAATAGTATAGGTGTGATTATAAATAAAAATTTGAAGGATACTATTGTATATATTAATAAGGTTGGAGATAGAATTATAACTTGAAAAATTATTGTTGATACTAAGATTATTAATGTTATAAGTTTTTATGCTCTTCAAGTAGGTTTGGATGTATGCTCAAAAGAAAAATTTTGGAAAGACTTAAGAGGAATTAATACAAAGGATACCTTTTGAAAAAAAATATTTATTGGTGGAGATTTAAATGAATATATTGGTACAGTGATAGAAGATTTTAAAAGGATTTATGATGATTATGAATTTAGAGTGACTAATGAAGAAGATAAAATTATATTAGATTTTTTTAAGTTTATTATTTTGTAGTTGCTAATATTTTATTTAAGTAAAAAAAATGAACATATTATCACTTACAAGAATGGATATAGTAAAACACTGATTGATTATTTTCAAATAAAAAAATGAATCGTTTAAATTGTTAAGATTGTAAGATCATTTTGGGTGAAAGTTTAAGTACCTAACATTGATTACTAATTTTAGATTTTAAGATGAATGATTCGAAGATAAAAAATAAATGAAATCATTATCTTAGGTTTAGATGAGGGTATTTAAACAACACTAATAAAAATATTTTTAAGAGTAAGTTATAAGATTTTAAATTTTGGGATGTTCATGAGGAAGTTAATATTATGTGAGAAAAAATAACAAGTGAAATTAAGCAAGTTGTAAAAAAGGTGCTTGGGGAATTAAAAGTAAAAGCATCTTTTAGTAAAAATAGTTGGTGGTAGAGTCAAAATATGCAAGAAAAGAAAATAAATAAGAAGTTTTGTTAAAAAATTTGGTTTATATGTAAAAGTTAGAGAATTGGGAAAGATATAAATTGATTTGTAGAGATTTTAAGAAAGCAATATGTGATGTAAAAAGTTTAGTTTTTTTGTGATTTTTAAGGTAGATTGGATACCAAAGAAGGTGAAAGATGTATGTATAAGTTAGCCGAGCAAAGAGATTGGAGAAATAAAAATAGCTTAAGTGAGGTGCATTAAAGATGAAAATCCTAAAATACTTGTCTTAAAAAAGATGTTAAACATAGGTGGATTGTGATATTTGATAAACTTTTCAATGAAGGATTTGAGAATATGGTTGATTTTAGCAAACATTAGTTCCTTAAACAAAAATATAAAATTTTATTTTTATCATTGTATTAGTAAAGTTGAATTTGGCGAGGTTTTAAAGAAAATGAAGTGTGAAAAAACAGTAGGACCTGATAATATTCCAATAGAAGTGTGAAAATGTTTAGGAAATCAAGTAATTTTTTGTTTTACTAAGTTTTTAATGTTATTTTAAAGGTTAAAAGATGTCAAATGAGTGGAGAAAGAATGTGTTGATTCCTATATTCAAGAATAAATGTGATGCACAAGAGTGCGCAAATTATAAATGAATTAAGTTAATGTGTCATACATTAAAATTATGGGAGAGTAATTGAGCATAATTTATGATGTGATATAAAAATTTCTCAAAGTCAATTTGGTTTTATGCTGAGTAGATCTAGCATGGATGTTATACATTTGTTGAGAGATTTGATGGAGATGTATTGTGAAAGTGAGGAGGATCTACATATGATATTTGTTAATTTAGATAAAGCATATGATAAAGTTTCAAGAGGAATGCTTTGGAGAGTACTAGAAAAGAAAGGAGTTAATATTGGTTATATTCAAGTCATTAAGGATATGTATACTGGAGTTGTTACTTGTCCAAACATAAGGACGATTGACAAAATATTTTCCTATTTCAGTTGGATTACATCAAGTATCGGCTTTAAACCCATGTAGAAATGGCCTTGCAATTAAAATTTCAAACTACTTTCAAGGGTTTTCTAATGAAAATAATAAACAAAAATGTAAAACATGTAATTCCTATTTAATTCAAATGCATAAAAAATTATATATTTTATTATCATCCTTATTTATATGATATAAAACAAACTACATCAATTTCCTAGGGTAGGAATAATTTTCCTTGAGAGATAAAGAGTCGTGTTATCTCTCTAGAAGGATGGAGAAGCAACAATGCATTCTATCAGATAAATTGTGGAATAGCTGAAAGTAGATGATATCACCATCTCGTTAGAACAATTGTAGCATTTGCATTTCTTAGGAGGGTGTGTGGTTGATCTTAGGGGAGATGTAGCATAACTCTTCAAGATTGCTTGTTAGAAAGGGTGAATAAACCAGTTGAAGAAGCCATTGTGGATCTTTTGAAGAGGCGTGGGATAAGGTTCTCTGGATTGGTGCAAACAAAAAATGAAAAAGGTCATTTTTTGGGTGTTGGGTATTGATTTGGTTGGTTGTATGACATAGAATAGCTGGATAGTTTAGATTATATCGGATAATGACTAGATGGAAAATGACAAGAAAAACTTGGATTAATTTGGAATTTGATTCTAAAGATGAGTTGATTTGAATTTAAATTAGATTGTAATGTTTAATGGAGAGATTCTTTGAGTTGGTGGTTACAAATTTTGAATTAAAATTTAGTTTTGATATTGAATTTCAAGCTCAAATTTGAATAAATCATCTAAATGAGGTTTAGAGGAACAAATGAAGATCCAATGATGTATACCTATCAAATATGGAGGAAAAAAATCTTATACATTAGTGGCGTTGAAACAATAAAAAAATTAGGAAAATTTAGTGAAATAGGAAGACAACAAAAAAAAAAAAACAAGAAAATTTGTGCAAGAATGCAATGACATCATGAAAGAAGATGGAAGTACTAAAATAAAACTGCAAACAATTGTTGTAATTTCATCAATTCAATATTCTTAATACACGTACATTTACATGTGTGTATGTGTGTGTTGTTGCACATGTGCTTGCGCATGTGTATGTGTGAAATTAAGCAGCCATTGAATGGGTTGGAGGAAATTTTTATTCTAATCTTCAAAATTGGCTATTTATAGAAATAGCCTAACAAGTGAAATTCCAAAACTACCTATTAAGGCTTATAACATAATAATACTCATGAAAATAATAACGACAAATAATAACATTTGATTTCAAATTTATAAAAATTCATTAAGGAAATCCTATATTGAACATGATTATCTTAAGAGGTAGTAAAGTAGAACCCATCTAAATTAATGTGTGGAAAATAATCAAAGATAGCACTAATAAAATTTGCAGATATAATTAATGTCAGAGGAATGAGTTGAAAAATGAGTAGATTGAGAGTAATTGGCTAGAGTTTGGAAATAATAATTTTCATAAGTTATCAACAATAATAAATGGTGAATAAAATTTTGTAAGTTTGACACCCAATAATTAGATATGTTATCATTTCCTTATATACATAATTTGTGTTGAATGAGTTAATTTAGCATTTATAACTATTGGCTCTATTTGAAAAATGTCTAAATTTCTAGGAACCTTATGACCTCTCTTATGATTTGTTTTATCAATTATTTAGTTCACATCCTTCTTAAGTTAATTCTTTTATTGTTATTACTTATTTTGGATGGTTTTAGTCTTCATCACTCGTAATTTTTTATATGCAGGTTTGAAGCAGACATGCTTGCATTTTCTGGTTGTTATTTTGGTGGTGGTGAAAAAGAGCGGAATGAGCTCAAAAAAATTAGGCAACGTTGGGAGACATTACCTGTATGATTATTTTTCTTGAGCTTGTTTTCTTTTAACATTAGATGTGTCATTTCAACTCTAAGATTACTACTTCTAATTTTAATTTATTTGAATCTCATATTTATTTTTTATATTATAATGACTTTTTGCTATTGATTTTTATGTAAAAAAACTTTATGATAGGCATAAACTATCATTTCATTGACAACATTAGTATAACCTTTCCTTATTTAATTACATGCAAATTTATTATCTTATAGCTAGTTATTTTTATTAAGGGTTACATCTTCATTTTAATGTTTTTTTTTTTCTTGAACACATTTTAGAATGTCAAACTATGTTACAAACACTTTCCATAGAATTCATCCAATATAGTTTTATTTATAATTATCATGAGGATATGTTAATCAAATCATTTTAGAAACTAAACAAAGTTTAACTGATTAGGAGCCAACTTGAACTGCCTGTAGTTGTAAACTCAACGAGCTTAAAGTCACCTAGAACTACACTTTAGACAATTTTGCCAAGAATTAGCCCCAACTTTGCCCTTAATATGAAGCTACTAAATTTGTATTGGGGACTCACAAAGTTGACATTAGTTGAAGCTATTCACCTAGAAGAAATCATCAACTTAACCTAGAATATTGGGTATTTGACTTTGGGTTCTTGTTAGAAAAACTCGCTGAATTGTACACACTCTCAAATTGCCCACTATTTTCATGACCTCTAACTGACTTGAAGTCCAACCGTCTTGCTACACATGTTGTCACACCAAGTTTAATCTATATAATTTCTATGTAATTATACTATGCAACCAATTCTATAATATTTTTCATTGATCTTCGTTTATAAATAAGGTATCATTGGTCAAGCCCAAAAAAAAAAAATCATAATCATATAAAGTTCTAGTTAATGTCTCTACAAAATATTTTTCTATTAGAATTATTTTCCAACTATTTGGTTTGAAACCCCTTTTTGTTCATGGTGGTTCAATTGAGTTCCATGTAGACCAATTCTTTCATATTTCTGTTGAGACTCCCCCGCCCCAGCTCTCTCTCTCTCTCACACACACATTTATTTCATATCTTTAATAAATTTTTTGTATCTTCCAACATACAACCTTAGATCCAACATCCACTTTGATGTCGTGTGGATCATGCTGAAGATTAGGATAATAACATGGATTGTCACAAAGGTTGCGAGAGATTCTTATACAAGTGAAATAAATGTTTTTGTCATCTCAAAATAATTACTATACATACTGGATCATTTGAAAAGGGTGGTCCATGGGATATTTGAGTGCTTTCCACAAGTTGTTCTTCCTCGCACTCGAGAAAGGAAAATTGTTATTTCTCTTAGGTGTCGTTGTTTAATAACTCCAAGAGCTATTCTCTAGCTCTATCTCAATATGATAAACCCTAGGACTACAAATGAGTTGAGAATTCTTGTTGATAAGACTAGAGAGGGAGTTCAAGAGAAACTTGAATTATGGAGGTCAACCTTAGAGTTTTAAGGCTTTTGTTGAGTAGATTTAAAATTGAATACATAGAGTGTAATTTTAGTTGTAAAAGATTTAGTTGTGGGGTTGTGACAATGGGTGATCAGGTCATTAAAAAGATTGAATGTTTATCTTGAGTCTATTGTTCAAAGTGATGATAAAATAGATGGGGATGTTATTAGTGGGATTCAAGTTGGATGATTAAAGTGGAGGAATGCATCTGGACTATTGTGTGATAGAAAATTACCACTTAGAATTAAAGAAAATTTTTATAAGATGGCGGTGAGACCTTCAATGCTTTATGGCATAGAATATTGGCTAGTAAAAGAGAAGCATAAAATTAAGTTAAGTGTTGCAGAGATGAAGATGCTCATGTGGCTTTACACTTAAGACAAAATGTGAATTGAATATATACATAAAAGGTTGGAGTAGCTCTAGTGGCAAATAAGATTAGAGGGAGTCACCTTAGATGGTCAGGTCACATAAAATGTCGTCCGATGACACAATTAGGAGAGTTAATATATTAGATTCGGCCTATGTTAAGAAAGGTAGAGGTAGACCTAAAAAGACTTGGTTAGGACGTATAAAAAATGATTTTATTTTATTAGAATTAAATGAAAATTTGACACTCAATATGACATAATGGAGAAGAAGGATTCATGTAGTCGACCCACCCATGTGGTGGGATAAAGTTGTTGTTGTCTTTATTTTACAACTAACCCATGACTATAAGCTATAATTCACTCATATTTGCAAGTAGAAACTCTCTTATATCTACAAGTTGACACATATCTTCTCTATTTATAAATTGTCATGCATTCATTAATGTCGCATAGTAAACATTGCGTTGGATCCATGTCTTAAGGATTACAAATTAGACTCACCCTTTGTAATATGGTCCATACTACAAAAGAATAATCCATTTTAGGGATGAGTCTTTGGAGACTGTTACTATCATAAAGATTAAAGCTTGGGCATAAGATGCAACCACCCTAGGGAAGATGACTTGTCTTGAGAAGATGTAATAAAGGTCGAGTCAGATTTGAGATTGATATCAACTTACTAAGGAATTACTATGTAAATTAGTACTATTTTATTTATTACTATCATGAAAGATGTATCATATTCGTGATGACGTTCTACATATAATTTAGAAACTTTAATTTTTTTTCATTTTATTAATTAGCAATTACATATTCTTTGCTAAGTATCACATGACTCACAATAAAAATACTTGTCTACTCCACCCCATTTTGAAAGTCTTTCTCATCTCAAGAATTTTCGAATTTGATTTGTCCGGCAATGAAGTCAATGACATTAGCTCCATCAAGCCCAATCAAGCCCAATTCTTAATTCATCCATATATTCAAAGTTCGTTGAGAGAGTAAATAATTTAAATCTAAACCCCTAATTTAGTATTTTGATTAAATTGCAATATTTTAATACGAGCAGGATTAGATTAAGTGATTTCTAGAATTCAATCTTCTTTGATTTTGATGAAAATTTAATATAAGTTTAATAATTTTGATAAAATTTCGGCGGCATACTGGCGTAGTATTATTATATTCATAAAATTTAGTGCAATACACACTCTTCTCCCTTGCTCCGGATTCAAGATCAATGAAGGGATTTAATTTCATCTCCCATTGGACCCAAGATCGATGGTGGAGGTATTTATAAAATTCTCTGTCGGATCCAAAGATTAACAGTCACGGGTCTTTGAAATTTAAGAATTGTGATTTATTTAATTTCAAATTAATTATTATCATTCTTTTATTTTGGCAAAATAATGGCCTAGTAGTATTTTTGCAAAATAGCGCGCTCGTTCTTTCTCCCTTGTTTCGGATTTAAGATTAATGGAGGACTTTCATCTCGCACTGGATTCAAGATCAACAGTGGAGGCTTTCAAAATTTTCTTGTGCAGCAAGAAATTAATTGTACAAAGTTCTTAATCAACACTTTGAAAGCCATTTTTCTTCATTTTGGATGAAAATGCCCTTGGTTACTCTTACTCAAGACTTAGACAAGGGGGGGATCTTGAAATAGAACAAAAGGAGATCGGTTAGAGCATTTCATGCGCGAACCCTCTTGGCTTCACCTCTTCACGTGATGACAACAAAGGGGGATAAGATGCGGTGGTTGATGAGAGAGATGAGAGAGCTAGGGTTTCACACGGGGATGGTCGGTCGATTGCTATGGCATGCGAAGTAAGCTGGATGGCTTCGGCTAAGCATGCGACGAGGCCTTCTCTTTCTCCCAATGTCTCACTCTTTCATTCACGACTTTTGTGCGTGTATAACTTCGGCCGATGCTCCTCTTCTTATAGCTGATTGATCCTGCAACTATTCTCGCTCCCTTCCCCATGTGGTTTTGTTTACGTGGAACTGACGGTTGTGCTTGGGTTTTAATGTTTTTTCTTTTTTATTTATTTTCTGATTGCAAATAGCTAACTTTCTAATTAATAGTAACTTCAAAATGGCATCATCATACCTTGTGATGGCTTCCCCTACCTTTAAGCTCGGCCCTTGAACAAGCTTGTTAGCACTCGCTGCAATAGAGGCTATTTCCAAAGTCGACTATGATAAATAAAATTTTGTTCAAAATTAAGTTCATAATTCACATTTCTTGCCTATCAATTGAGGTGGGAGGGCGAATGATACCTTAAGCTTAAAAAAGACGCCACCATTTATTCCTCCTAACTTTTATTACAATTAATCAGTTTTAGCTAAGGGTATTAATAATTGATTTGACCTGACAACTTTGCACGAACTCGACTTGAAAAAATGGGTTTATGCATACTTGAATAATTTTTGGGTTAGGATCGTCAAAGTATCTGACCTGTTTAATTTTTTGACTTTGGTTGATCCATCAACTTGAAATTGACCTAATTTTGATTCGTCAATCTAAAATTGACTCGATTTTGACCCACCAACTCAAATTGATCTGATTTTGACCTGCCAATTCAAGATTGACCCAATTCTGATTTGAATCTAACCTGAAATATATATTTTAAGTGGGTCAATCAAGTTGGGCTCGGATTAGTCGGGATCGGATCAAAGTTTTCAATCTGTATAACATTCGGGTTAGGTTCTGATCAAGTAGTTTTGGTTTGAGTCAGATCCAAACCCGACCCATGCACCTGACTTGACACCCCCAGTACCAGCAGCCACTATATCCTTCTTTGATCTAGTTCTTAATCTGACTATCTGAGAAGGTAAACCTTTTTTTGGCATATTTCTCTATGTTATATGCTTTGTTGGTATCAAAACTCAAGGTAATTCAGGTTAAGTTCTTAAAAGCTTGTTTTGAATAGTTTGGGGTTTGAGTTTGTGATTTCAGGTTTCTGGCCTGAACTATCCTGGTGAAATGTATACTCACCAAGAATTCATCCTTGTTATACTTTCTACCAATCTCTCTCTCTCTCTCTCTCTCTCTCTCTCTGAATTTTTGACGATTTGTGGAGATGTGGAATTACAGATATTACGTAAACTGCTTTCATTTTCATTGTTTCCATCAAAGAATTGTTGATATGCTATTTGTTACAGGATTTGGATGCAGAGAGTGAACGCAGCAGAGGCAAGTGCCCGTTGAGTCCATATGAAGTTGGTTTAATGTTAAGAGCACTTGGTTTTGGAAATGATACGTTTCTTTATGTAGCATCTGGAGAAGTTTATGGTGGAGAAGAAACTCTACAACCTCTTAGAGAGTTATTTCCAAACTTCTATACAAAAGAAGCACTTGTTGGAGAGAATTTGAAGCCTTTTCTATCCTTCTCTTCTCGTCTTGCTGCTATTGACTATATTGTTTGCGAGGATAGTGACGTATTTGTAACCAATAATAACGGAAACATGGCCAAGATTCTTGCTGGGAGGAGGTAATGAAATTATTTTCTTGTAATTCAAATTTTATTGTTCATCTTGCTTCTTATGCTCCTCTTTATCTTATATTTGTGAATAAATAAAACAAGAAGCTCAAACAGAGACAAATACAGCTGAGGAAACCAAGAAGTAAGCATAAACATAAGCAAGAGAAAACTAATGTAAGAACCCCTTATCACTGTGACATTGATAGGTGAGACTTATATAAGCTAAGGAGAAACCAACTGTGTCAGAATTGGTTACAACAAGTTTGATCGGTGGACAGGTGTAGGGACTGGATACCACATGGCTGCTCCACTGTCAGATGCTGATGGTTGATCCACCACCATCCCCACCCCAATTGATGAGCGGAGAGTGTCATCAATTTGCTGCAAAGAAGCTGAAATCTAGAGCTAGGTAGAGGGTTGGTCAGAATGTCAGCGAGCTGATCAATAGTGGAAATGTGTTGAAGTTTGATTTTGTTTGATTTAATGCAAGTCCTGAATATAGTGACAATCAATGTCTATATATTTTGTGCTGGCATGAAATATAGAATTATGAGCTAAGGCGATGGCCGAGGAGTTGTCACAGTAAAGCGTGATTAGTGAGGAGAGTGATATGCCAAAGTCCTGAAGTAATGATTGGATCCAAATAATGTCAGCAGCTATGGAGGCTAAAGCACGATATTCAGGTTCAGTGGAGGAACAAGACATGGTGGTTTGTTTCTTCACGGCCCAGGAAATAGGAATGGATCCTAAGAGGAGGCAATAGCCAGTAGTTAGATTTCTGGTCAATGTGAGTACTAGCCCAATCAGAGTCCCAGTTGGCTTGTAGGCATAGATTTTGCGGACAAACAAGAAGACCATATGGTAGAGTACCTTTAATGTACTGTAAAACATGTTTGAGCTGTTGAAAATGTATTGTAAGTGGAAGATGTGGATGTTAACAAAGTCGGTTTACAACAAAAGACAGATCGGGTCAAATGATGGTTAAATATTGCAGGGCTTCGACCGGCTGGCTGTAGAATTCTAATTTGGCGTATGGAGTATTGTCTTCGTGAGTTGAATTGGTTTTGTTGGAAGAGGGATTGAGCATTGGTTTGCAATTTTCCATGCCGCCATGATGAAGGATAGTCATTGCATATTGAGCTTGAATTAAGTAGATAACAAAAGGTAATTGAGTGACATGAATGCCTAAGAAGTGTGATGGTGAGCCCAGATCTTTCATTTTGCATCTGTAATATAGTTGTTGTAATAAAGTGGTAATTGTTGAAGAGTTATTCTCTGTTAGCAGAATATCATTCACATGGACAAGAAAATATATAAGAGTAGACTCTTTCTTGAATATATTCAGGGAGGGGTCAGCTCGACTTTGTGAGAAGCCCAATTATTGATAATAGGAAGATAACATTGCAAACTATTGTCGTGGAGACTGTTTGAGATCATAGATGGCTTTATGCAATAAGCAAACATGGGATGGGTATGTGGAGTTGATGAAACTAGAAGGTTGCTTCATATAAATTGGTTGAATGAGGTGTCCATGTAGAAAGGCATTAGAAACATCAAACTGTTTGATTTTTCGGCCATGATAAATAGTAATGGTGATTAGTAAGAGCACTGTAGGTAATTTTGCAGCCGAGCTAAATGTTTCATTATAATCAATTCATGGTTGTTGGTTGCATCCTTCGGCAACAAGCCGAGCTTTGTCAGGGCAATAATATCATCCAAATTTAATTTTGTTTTGAACATCGACTTTTAGCCAAGGATTTTGTTGGAAGTGGAAGGAGGGACTAATGTCCATGTATTTTGAGATTTAGTGGTTGATATTCATCGTTCATAGCTTGACACTATTCAACGGATTGAGAGGCTTGCTGATAATTTGAAGGTGGAGTAGTAGGGGATAGTTGATGAGAAAGATTAAGAAGTTTACGGGGTTTGAGGTGTCCGGTTTTGGAATGAGTGAACATGGGATGTGTGGGAATTGCTGGCTATTGAGTGGGGTTGGGAGTGGACTCAAATGTGGAAGTCGAGTGTTGTTGAGAAGGGGTAGTTTGGTTGGTTAAGTGGTGGTAAAAAGAATTTCAACCCAGAAAGAGATAGGCAAACCTAACTCTATGAGAAGAGCCTAAATAGTATTGAAAAGGTGTCAATGTTTGCACTCAGCCGCTCTATTTTGAGAGGGAGTATAGGTACAACAACATTTGTGTATGATGCCACAACAACAATAACACCAAGCCTTTTTCCCACTAAGTGGGGTCGGCTATATGAATCCTTCATCTCCATTGTGTCCTATTAAGTATACTAAGGTCATTTTTTATATATCTTAACCAAGTCTTTTTAGGTCTACCTCTACCCTTCTTAACATAAGGCAAATCTAATGCATCTACTCTCTTAACCGGGTCATCGGACGGACGATGCTTTATGTGGCCAAACCATCTAAGGCGACTCTCTCGAATCTTATCTAACACTAGAGCTACTCCAACTTTTTCCCGAACATACTCATTTCACATTTTATCTCTTAAGAGTAAAGCCACTCATACACTTGAGGATCCTCATCTCTACTATACTTAACTTAGTCTTATCCTTCTCTTTTATTGGCTGACATTCTGCACCATAAATCATTGCAGGTCTTATCATCTTATAAAATTTACCCTTAAGTTTAAGTGGTACTTTTCTATCACACAATAGGCCAGATGCATTCCTCCACTTCAACCATACAACTTGAATTCTACTAATCACATCACCATCTATTTCACCATCATTTTTAACAATATAGCCAAAATATCTAAATCGCTCACTCTTTTTAATGACTTGCTCATCTTATGTCACAACACTTCCACTAGAACTTCTACAACTAAAATTACGCTCCATATATTCAGTTTTAGATCTACTTAAATGAAAACCTTTAGACTCTAAGGTTGACCTCCATAATTCAAGTTTCTCTTGGACTCCCTCTCTAATCTTATCAACAAGAAGAATGTCATCAGCAAAAAAACATACACCAAGGTACATCTTCTTGTAAATGTCTAGTAAGAACATCTATAACTAAAGCAAAAAGATAAGGGTTTAAAGCTGATCCTTGATGTAATCCAACTTGAATAGGAAAATATTTTGTCAATCCTCCTTATGTTTGGACACAAGTAACGGCTCTTGTATACATATCCTTAATGACTTGAATATAATCAATATTAACTCTTTTCTTTTCTAGAATTCTCCAAAGAACATCTCTTGAAACTCTATCATAAGCTTTCTCTAAATCAATAAATATCATATGTATATCTTCTTTACTTTCTCTATACTTCTCCATCAAACCTCTTAACAAATGTATAACATTCATAGTAGATCTATCTGGCATGAAATCAAACTGATTGTGAGAAACTTTTGTATCACATCGTAACCTATGCTCAATTACTCTCTCCCATAATTTTAATGTATGACACATTAACTTAATTCCTCTATAATTTGCACACTCTTGTGCATCATCTTTATTTATAAATATAAGAACCAGCAAACTCTTTCTCTACTCATCTGGTATATGTTTAGTCTTTAAAATAATATTAAAAAGATTTGTAAGCCAAGAAATTCCTTGATCTCCTAAACATTTTCACACTTCTATTGGAATATCATAAGGTCCTATTGTTTTTCCACATTTCATTTTCTTTAAAGTTTCTCTAACTTCAGATTTACTAATACGACGATAAAAATAAAATTCTCTATTTTTGTTTAGGGTATTAAGGTTGCTAAAATCAATAGTATTTTCAGATCATTCATTGAAAAGTTTATTAAAATACCTTATCCACCTATTTTCAATATCCATTTCTAAGAAAAGTACTTTATGATTTTCATCCTTAATACAATTCACTTGAACTATATCTTTACTTCTATCTCTTTGATTGGCTAACTTATACATACATCTTTCACCTTCTTTGGTATATAATCTATTATATAGATCATTAAAAGCTAAATTTTTTGCATCATATATTGCTTTCTTAGAGTAGAGTCTTTCCTAATTTTCTGAGTTTTTACATCTAAACCAAGTTTTATAATAATGCTTCTTATTTCTTATTTTTTTGCATATTCTGATTTCACCACCAACTATTTTTATTAAAGGAAGTTTTTTCTTTTAATTCTCCAAGCATATTTTTTGCAACTTGCTTAATTTCACTTACTACATTTTCCCACATAACATTAGCTTCCTTATGAACATTCTAAATTCTAAGCTCTTGTGGCTTGCTCTTAAAAATATTTTTATTAGCATTCTTTAAGTACCGCCATCCAATCGTAGGACAATAATTTGATTTATTTTTCATCTTTTAATCTTTCATCTTAAAATCTAAAACTAACAATTGATGTTGGGTACTTAAACTTTTATTTGGAATGACCTTACAATCTTTTCAATCTAAACGATCTATTTTTCTTATCGAGAAAATAATCACTGTTTTCTTAGATCCATTTTATAAATAATAATATATCTCATTTCTTAAATAAAGTATTAGCAAAAAATTTAAAGCAAAATTTAATATAGTCCTACCTTCTTCATTTACCAAATCCATAAATACTTTTAAAATTTTCTATCTATCACGTACATTTAAATCTCCTCTAATAAATATTTTTTTTTTTTCAAGATCTTTTGTATAAATCCTCTAAATCATTTCAAAAATTTTCTTTTAAGCTACATCCAAACTTACTTGAAGAGCGTAAATATAACATTGATAATCTTAGTATCATAATCTTTAAAGTATAATTATCTCCACATCTATTAATATTTACAACATTAACCTTCAAATTTTTATCTATAATCACACCTATGCCATTTCTAATTCGGCTTCTACTTGAATACCAAAGTTTAAAACCTAAACTATCAATCTTCTTGATCTTCTTCTCCCCAACCCATTTAGTTTCTTGGACACATAAAACATTTATCTTCCTATGAATTATAATATCTATTAATTCCATTAATTTAGTAAGAGTACCTATATTTCAAGTTCCTAATCTAATTCTAGTTTCATGAACTAACTTCTTTGCCTGCATCCGTCCATAATGTGGGAACCTTTGCATATTTAACACTACACCCGGACAGCGATGCAGTACTCACCACCTCCATCAGTACTTTAAGGTTGTTGTTGCAGTACTCACCACCTCCATCAGTACGAAGACTTTTGATGTTAGTGTTGAATTGATTTTCAATCAGATTTTTGAGTTTAAGGAAAAAATTGGGTTGTCTCAGATTTAGAAACATGGGAAAAACCCAAATAAAACGAGACCAGTCATCAATGAAAATAAGATAGTAACGAAATCTTTAATGTGATTTAACAGGAGAAGGATCCCATACATTGGAATGAACAAGTTGAAAAGGAGAAGTAATTCCATTTTAATTGGAAAAAGGTAAACGATGGCTTTGAGCCATTTTACATGTATTGCAGAAAGAAAGTTGTTTAGAGAAAATAGGTAAAACATTGCTAAGTTTGGCTAAAATTGTTGCAGATGGGTGGTGATAAAGAGCTAATTGGTGATTAATTCTAAATTGAGTTGATACTGGAGTCTTGAAGGCTTAATCTTTGTCGTATTGCAATCTGCCTCGGTTTGGGTTCCTTTCCTTGGATTGGGTTCGTTTGGTTTAGGCTTAAGAAAATGAGTTGACTCACGAGTGACTCGAACCCTGAGTCGAGAGGAGAAAGGGTTTTGGTGTGATCGATCCGTTGGATCTAGCGTCGTTAGCTCGCCGTTGGATTGAGCACTTGGATCGAAGTTCTTCTTTTCTTCTTGCTTGAGCCGTCGATTTCGCGTTTATTTCTAACCCTTGGATTTGTTATTCGATCTTTCCCGATTGCTATTAGTGGATTACAGTGTTCAATTCTGTCATCTGGGCGAGGATCGTGGGATGAGCTTTAGAGTACTCAGCGTTGAGCATCCGTCGGTTGGAATTCGAATGGAGGGTTTGAATCGAACGAAGGCTAATTCCTTTTGCTCATTTCTTTCAGGCGTCTTCTCGCGTCTGCTAGGGTTCCTGAGGGGAGATCGGCGGGAGAGGGAGAAGATCCTTACCGGCGATGGTCGATCCAGTGAAGATCCACCGTAGGAATGTTCTGAGGATGTCGGAGCAGGGCAGAAGAAAGAGGAGCCTGGAATTTGCTCGTCTTTGGGGTTTTCCGGTTTCCAAGTGAGAATTTGTAGAGGAAGAGAAAGACTAGAAGAAGGAGAAGAGGCGAGAAGTTAGAAACGAGGAGTTCTTGAGATAATTCTTCAACCCTTTCTTTGATTTTCCCGTTATTTATAGTCTTTGGTGCTCTTCTAGAATGTTCTTCATTGGTTTACGTAACTAATTTACATTGAGTCTTGCCCTCTGTAGTTAGTTAGATATCTTGATTTCTGTTATTATTCTCGTATATCATCTGTTTCTTCTTGTTATAGTTCTTGATCTTAGTTTGTCCTTGTCATCATCCTCGTTGGATTGGATTTATTATGCAAGCCTTGTATATTGAGCATGTCTTGGAGATCCTCTAGTAAAAGGCTGATTTTATTTATTTATTTACATTTATTTGTTCTCTTTATTGTGGAACTTCTTTATCTGTTATAATGGTTTGGGAATGTTGGTGAAGTCTTTAGCTTGGCCTTTTCCTTATTCTTTTGTCTCTTGATGGCTTGGGGATATGTGTTCATATCATTACTCCCTCCTCCACCCGACCTTATCCTCGCGTCAAAACACGGAAAATTATCCCTGTATTTCTTTCTCACCCGGGATATATCTTTCTAATAATCCTTCCCATTGGATTAGTAATTCTTTGATCTGTTGATCTCCCCTTAGTCATTGATCCAAGACTTTAATAGGTGTGATAAACATGTGGCCCTCTCAATTGATTTGATATGTCTTTGGATGGATATTAGAGTCTTGTATCAGCATGGCTTTAATCTAGATATGTGAAATACATTGTGTATTCTTTGCATGTAATTCAATTTTATATGCCACCATGCCTACTTTCGTAGTACTTTGAAGGTCCATAATATCTTCTTTGTAATTTGGTATATTGGTTCCCACATTCAAGTCTGTATATGGTTGTATCTTGATTATCTTAATTGATTGACTTTTGAATGTCTCTTATGTTTATCGTCGGTTTCATTCTTTTGAGCTTCTTGTAAATTTGTTTTCGGGATCGTATGATTTGGTCTCTTTGTTGTAATACAGTCTCTTACGGATTAGTACTTGTAGTGCCCTCATATGGAATTAATGTAGGAGGAATTCTACCATAAGCTTGGAAAGGAGTCATTTTGGTTGAAGTATTGATGGATGTGTTATAGGAAAACTCACGAGGCATAAATTGTAACCAAATCTTGGGTCCATAACAAAACTCCTTGATCTGTTTATTACATTTAGTCCTCGGTTTGTCCATCATCACGTGGATGATAGAGCTTCTGTGAGCAATATTGAGTTTGAATATTTCTTGCGGTACTCATGAATATAGGGTCTCTATCGTGATTATTCCTCTGGGTATCCCATGCAATTTGACAATGTAAAACAAATAGATGATGTAGGATCTTTGTAAAGCGGTTGGTAAAGGCATATGCATCTTTGACAATCACCACCAAATGCGATTTTGTTATGAGGCTTTGGTAGACTGTAATAAAATCCACTTCTTCCCAAATATTGTTTGGTATGAGAGGTTGTAGTAACCCTGCGGCCTTTGAGTATCATATTTCATTTGTTGACATATAGAGCAAGTTCTATGAAATGTTGTATATCTTTTTTTATTTTTTTCAATAGAATTGTTGAGTAATTCTATGTTTTATGAACTCCCATATGCCCTCCAGTTGGTGTAGAATGTAACTCTCTGATAATTAGATTTAGATCCAATTACGGCATATGACTCTTTTATAGTATATTAGTCCATTCGGATATTTATGTTTTGGAAACAATTCAATTTTGTCATATTTGTTGCTCGACTTTTGTAGTTCGATTGGTAGTTTCCTCTTTTATTTATGGCGGTGGTGGGCTGAGTATAAGCATATAGTAGAACATATGCACCGATTTTGTTACATTTTGTTTACTGCATGGTTCCTTCCTCGATAATGCATCGGCTTTGTTTGCAATTCAGGTTTATACTCAATAGTATAATCAAATCTCAATAGTTTAATTAAGAACCTCTTTGTTGGTGTTTGGATAGTTTGTTGTAATAATTCTGCTTTTCGATCGATTCGATCAGAATTTGGCTCCCAATAAGCATTGTCGTATCCGGCTTGATGATAGAGTTCTCAGCATAAGTTGAAGACTTTTGCATTGTAGATTTAACTTTTGAAATAAGCTAATGGGTGATTACGAGCTAATCTGTCTATGTCATGCACAGTATAAATGGTAGTAAAATTAGAAATCTTGTCCGGTAATATTCTGTGCTCTTTCAGTTTGTGAATCTTTGTTGTTGATTGATCGTCCGATGGAATTGTTGTTTGGGATTGATGTAAGAGGGAAGCAATTGTTGCATAGTTTTTTACAAACTTCCTATAATATCCTGTTAATCCCAAAAATCCTCTTAACTGTTTTGATTTTGGCATATGCTTATCTTGCTTGTATTTTCTTGGGATCCACTTCTATCCCTTGGTGATAAAATATGTCCAAATAATTCTATCTTGAATAAAGGAACATTTGGATGGTTTGACATATAAGTTGTGTTGCCTTGTTCCGGATAGTTTGTAGATGTCCTTGATGTAATTCTAAGGTTTCGTATATGAGTATATCATCTCAAATTTCCTTAAGAATGGTTTGACGAAATTCATTAGTGCTTGAAAGGTAGATGGGGCATTGGTTAACCCAAAGGCATTCTTATGAATTCATAATGGCCCCGTGTGTTCAGCGGTTTTATGAATATCCTTTTCTGCCATTCTTATTTGGTGATAACCTGATCTTAGGTCCAACTTGGAAAAACGGTGGCTCCATATAATTCATCCATTAATTCCTCGAGTTGGTATGGGAAACTCGGGTATAACACTTGTTTAAAGTCATAATCAAGCCACAAGTGCCATCCTTTTTTTAATAAGCAAATTTGGAGATGAGAAGGACTTGTCTCTTATAATGCTGTATGCATCATGTCTTTAATCGCTTTTATTTACGTTTTCGAAAATAAGGATATCTGTAGTTTTAACCTTAGAGTCAGTTGCTGTATTTGATGATCAATATTCCTTTGGGAGGCAAAGTTTCGGTTCACAAAGCAGTTCTTGTATTGTTCATACCCTATACTTACATGTAGATGGTGAAATTATGATTACGTTGTTCCTCATTAATTTCTCGATCTGTAAGTAGAACCGATATTTTCGATTGTGTAATTTGGTAAAGCGATGAAATGTAATATTGTCATTTTGTTTGAAGTGTCTCCTTAGAAAATTAATTTTCCATTTTGATAGAACTTCATTGTGAGCTTTTGTAGTCCATTGTGCATTCACCTAATTGTTCCAACCATTGCACTCCCCAACACCACATGCATTTGCGGTAGTAATCAGATATTAAAGTGTGTCCTTGTAGGTGAATAGGTACATTAGAGCATACTCAACATTGTAGGTCTCTCCATTCCCTACTAACACTTTAAAACCGATATTAATGTTCTTGTCACGGTTTAAAAATTTGCAAGTTTAGATTGGATAAAGTTGTGGGTTGATCCACTATCAATCAAGACTTGTTTGTTGTTGCCTATTCGCACCTTAGAGTTCTAGGGTTTGAGTCTGTAAAGGCATTTAAAGCGATTCGTGAGCTCTTCCTTAAATCGATATCTTGCCATGATTCGGTTTGAATAGGATTCTCTTGTTCATCATTGGCTTCTTCTGAGGGTAAAGAGTTTTGATTTCATCTATGACCGTAGAACTTCTCATCACAGTTGAAACAGAGACCTTTTCTTTTTCTGTCTTCTAATTGAGCAGCAGTTAATTTCTGAATGGGTATTTGTGGTCTTTGTTGGGTATTTTGGTTAGTTGTTGCCAATGCTGGTGTAGGCAGCAGTGGGGGCTGTTTGTTCATTGTCGGTTGTGGAGTAAATCTGTATGGTCTGGTTGTAGATATATCATCTAATCTATCTTCCATTAACTTTTATTGAAAGGCTTGTTGTAATGATGTTGGGTACGTAATGCCCTCACTTCTCTTTTTTATGTCATGTTTTAATCGATTCAAAGCAACTCAGAAAATCGGAATTCACGAAATCTGGTTGGCTAACTCTTCAAACTCATTGTAGAAATCCTGGACTGTGGATTTCTGTTGTAGTTTAGCCAATTCACCCCTTAAATCTCTATAAAGGGAGGGTCCAAACCTCTGAATTACCTGTTCTTTGAACTGATTCCATGTATTTAATTGTTTATTGCCATGCATCCATTGATACCAACTAAGTGCCATCCATATACACAGAAGCAATTAAGAATTTCTGATCTTCAGAGAGGCTATAATATTGAAAAATTGGTCGCCTTAAAGAGCCTCTGGGTTCTCTCCATTGAATCTAGGCATATCTACTTTCACTAGCCTATTGTTGTTTTGAGTTTGTTGTCTAGGAGGAAAAGAAATTTAGTGAGGATGGGTAAATACACATTGTTGTTCTTGCAGAACTTTCCAATTTTTCTTCTATTGATGTGAGTCTTACGGATACTTCATTTAGTATCATGGTAATGGATTGCATTTGTTCATCATTTTTATTTAGTCTGTTGACACATTCTTCCATAGTTTTTGTTGAATATCTTGTACCTTCTGCCATTGTTTGATATGTGGAAAATCAACGAGAGCACCAATGATAAGAGCTAAATTCTGTAATTCAGCTGAGAGAGTGATTAATTTCTGTAAATTGAGTTGATACAGTGAGTCTTGAAGGCTTAATGCTGTTCTGTATTGCAATCTGGCTCGGTTTGGGTTCCTTTCCTTGGATTGGGTCGGTTCTGGTTTGGTTTAGGCTTAAGAAAATGAGTTGACTCACTGAGTGACTCTGAACCCGGCTGAGTCGAGAGAGGAGAAAGGGTTTCGGGTGTGATCTGATCCGTTGGATCTAGCGTCGTTTAGCTCAGCCGTTGGATTGGAGCACTTGGATCGAGTTCTTCTTTTCTTCTTGCTTGAGCCGTCAGATTTCCGCGTTTATTTCTAACCCTTGGATTTGTTATTCGATCTTGCGGCTTCTGATTATTGCTATTCTGAGTGGATTACAGGTGTTCAATTCCTGTCGGTTTGATCTGGCTTTTGGCTGAGGATCGTGGGATGAGCTTTAGTGGAGTACACGCGTTGAGCATCCGTCGGTTGGAATTCGAATGGAGGGTTTGAATCGAACGAAGGCTAATTCCTTTTGCTCATTTCTTTCAGCGTCTTCGCGTCCCGCTAGGGTTCCCTGAGGGGAGATCGGCGGAGAGGGAGAAGATCCTTACCGATGGTCGATCCAAAGTGAAGATCCGTAGGAATGTTCGAGGATGTCGGAACAGGCTTGAGACAGAAATTGGAGGAGCTCAGGGGAATTTGCTCCGTCTGTTTGGGGTTTTCCGGCGGTTTCCACCGTGAGAATTGAGCTGTAGAGGAAGAGAAAGACTAGAGAAGAAGGAGAAGACTGAGAAGTTAGAACAGAGGAGTTCTTGAGATAATTCTTCAACCCTTTCTTTGATTTCCTCAGTTCTATTTATAGTCTTTGGTCTGCTCTTCTAGAATGTTCTTCTGTTGGTTTCTGTAACTAATTTCTGTTAGAGTCTTGCCTCTGTCGTGTAGTTAGTTAGATATCTTGATTTCCTGTTATTATTCTTTCACATATCATTTGGTGTTTCTTCTTGTTATAGTTCTTGATCTTAGTTTGTCCTTGTCATCATCCTCACTTTGGATTTAATATTATGCAAGCCTTGTATATTGAGCATGTCTTGGAGATCCTCGTAGTAAAAGGCTGATTTTATTTATTTATTTACCTGTTTATTTGTTCTCTGTTTATTGTGGAACTTCTTACATTCTCTGTTATAATGGTTTGGGAATGTTGGTGAAGTCTTTTAGCCAGTTTGGCCTTTTCCTGATTCTTTTGTCTCTGTTGATGGCTTGGGGATATGTGTTCATATCAGGTGGCCTAGCCACTAATGTTAGGTGTTGGTGGAAATGAGTTGTGAGGTGTACGCTTTTGCACTGAGTTTTGGTGGCGGTTTTGGAGAAGGATGCACTGGATAGAGACCTCTAGAGTTGCATCCACACAGAATTGTTTGGTTGGTCATCTTGTCCTTAATTGAGCAGTCAATGACATCCAAAACAATTGAACAGTTGTTTTCATAAGTAAGTTGATGCATAGTGAGAAGATTATAGGATAATTTAGGAACATGAAAAACTTTTGGAAGAAAGAGCTTACGAGGGGTAGGTAGAATGCCTTGTCTGACATTGTATATGAATATGTTGTCTCCATTTCCCGACGTGACTTGATCAGGTCCTTGATATGGAGAAATGTTAGATGGTTGGCTATCATTAGTTGAGAGATGTGATATTGCTCTAATATCTAGTAGCCACTTTGTGGATTTTTGTTTTAGCAGTTGTTTGCATAGCATGAGTTTTTGAGGATTCAGATGTTGAATACTGTAAATTGGTTCTATGCTAGCATTTGAGTGTTGTATGCCCTGGCTTACTGCAAATTTGGCTTTCAACAGTGGAGCTTTGACCATATCCTCGCACAATATAGTTCTTCCTCATGTGTGATATTGTCGATTTCTGCCTCTGCCACGATTGGATGCTAAGGAAATTTGTGATGAGTTTTCAGTAGAATAAGAGTGAGTCGCATCATTTATTGAATGATTTCTTCACTGCACAATAGTGGATACAAGTCATCAAAGCTGATTGGTTGCATGCTTGTCTTTATTGCTGTTTTGAAACCTTGATAGAATGGCGGTAGGTTCTTGAGGGTGTGTAATATAATGTCTTTGTTATCAATGTGGGATCTAGATACAACAATAAGATATACTTTAGCTTTAATGTGAGCCAAATTTTGAGTCATTGTTTTCGATCCCATGGATACATTGTGCAGCTCATTCTTCAATTGTATAATCTAAGCTCTATTGGTTAATTGCTGTCTTCTTCTAGAGTTACCCAAATTTCTGCAGTAGTTTCCAGATTCAATACATGGGGTAAAATGGAGGTTGAGATGATTGTGTACAAAGCCGAGGCAAGGTTCTGGTCCGTGAGACTCCATAGTTGATATTGTGGATTTTCAAGTGACTCCATCTTCGGTAATTTGAAATGCACTCCGTGGAGCAGACTGACCTGTTAGATAACTCTCAAATCCATTTGCTCTAAATAACTTTTGAACATGTGATTTCTAGATATGATGGTTCTCAGTTGTGAGTTAATTTGGCACTATGTTTTTAGTATTTGCAACCAGAAAATTCAGTTGAGGAGGCATGCTGACTTCTTGGATTTGTGCATTGCTATTCTTCCGTGAGGGAATTGTAGCAGAGAATGAAGTTTCTGCCATAATGTATGCAGGAGAAAACATGAGATCACTGATGTTTGAAAAAGACGGAGATACAAGTTGCGGTGATGCAGTTCAGCAATTACATAGGCAGCTCTGATACCATGTGAATAAAGGAAGCTCAAACACAGACAATACATTTGAGGAAGCTGAGAAGTGTAAACAAAAGTAAGACAAAACTAATGCAAGAACCCCCTTATCACGGTTACATTGATAGGTGAGACTTGTACACTAAGGAATAATCAACTGTGTCAGAATTGGTTACAATAAGTGTAATTGGTGGATGTATAGGGACTGGATATAACATAACTGCTCCACTATCAGATGCTCATGGCTGATCCACTATCAATATTGTTGTCTTTCCTAGGGGGATGTTGGCATTGTTGGGCTGGATTATTGCAAGTGACATGCTGTCTAGCTACCTTTGAATTTTTATCATGATCATACTTCAGTTATTTTCTGTGTTATGTATTGGCAAGTACCTAGTATTGTGGCTAGTTTTGTACATTGTTTCAAAAACAGAAGGGCTAATCTAGAGTACATCATTTACTATTTTTTTAATATTTTGTAACTTTTTTTTTTGCTGGAATCTTATGCAATTTTTATAACTTTTTTTTATTTAACTTGCATGTTTCATTTAATGCCATTGGCAATGTCATTATTGTATTATTTTTTGAAAAAAAGAAATACATCGTCCCTTACTGCAGCAGCTTTGATGTAAATTCTGTTCTCCAAAAAGCATCATTCATGTTGCTTAAACTCCACTTTCCACTCCAGTTCATATGGCCCGGAACTATTAGATTTCCATCTTCTGCCATCACAATATCCCTGGACAGCATTTCCATTCTTGCCAGCTTACCCTATATGGAGATATTTATCCTTGGAACTTTAACACTCATTTTTCTTCAGACATTTTAACTACATATATATAGGAATGAGATTTTAACAAACGCAATTCAAACCAAAGTCAACAAACCCAATTCCATGTCTCTCTCTCAAGACATTCTGACTAATGGTTGTTCAGCTTTTGCAGGAGGTTTGTAGGGCATAAGAGGACCATACGGCCAAATGCAAAGAAGCTTAGCCGATTATTTAGGGCACGGCATAAGATGGACTGGGCGATGTTTGCCAAAAAGGTCAAGGTACACCAAAAGGGTTTTATGGGTGAACCTGATGAGATGAAACCTGGAAGAGGCGAGTTCCATGAATATCCGTATTCCTGCATCTGTCAGAAGCATGATATGCAACAAATAGAGCCTGGAGGGCAGTTCTCCTATGTGCCACAACAGAGACCACCTATATTGAATAATAACACTATAGCAGGTGACAGATTTCCGAAATTGGCAGAAGCAAGAAAGTATTCCAATAGATGAACCTCTCTGGAATGGAAATCTAATTGGAGGAAAAAAAACAAAAAGAAAATTGGCTGAATGTTGGCTATATCAATAGCCAATGCTAACTATGCCAGCAGAAGATGTACAGACCGAAATGTGACCACTTGACCCTAGTGGAGCATCATGCTGCAGAAAATAAAGACTTTAATTTTAATGGATAGCTTCGGTCCATTCAACTTATTAGGAGAAATATGGAAAAGCTACATGATTGAGCATCAGGTCATAATATATTGATGTCTAGGCTAAAAAGTTTTACTGAAGAGTATAAACTAGGGATGGAGGATAATATAATCTTTGATATCTGCCATATCCTTCGGTTTGTATTTATTTATTTTTTTCAAAAACTTTTCTGCTTAGATAGTGTTTCTTGAAAAACAGTAGGGAGCTGAAAAGTAGTTTGGTGTTCCCTTAAGACTGTCATGTGTACAGTCTTGTGTTATCTAACGCGCTTCATTTCAGTGAGCTCTGGTGGTCCTGAGGACATCTCCAATGCAACGTGAAGATGGAAATTATGCAGAAGCTGGCGGCCTTTTTTGATTTTCCCCTCCGATGGGGTTCTAGAAACTGGCATTCACTTTAATGATCATTTTATGAATCTAAGTTTATAGTTACTTGCTATGGAAGTTTTGTTCATATATATGAGATTTTGTGTTGTGCAGTATGTATCTAACATAAGTTTACGATGATTGCGGTATCAATCTGAATATATATAGAGATTTCTTTTACACATGAGCTACAATTTGTGCATAGGTTTCGTCAAGTATGATAGTCTTTCAACATGCATTAAGCCTAATATTTTAAGACTACAGAGCAATGATTGTTTTGGAAGTACAAGTTTAATAGAGTTTCTAAGAGAATTCGGTGGTTTGAACTTATGATGAATCAAGATGGATACGGCCATATTTATTACTAAAAGTATATGATAGATATAAATACATATTTTTCCCATCCTATTTACACCGTCTATAGTTTGGGTACTCAGACAGCTACTTTCAATTGCCCAAGTATTAAGGGATGAAGATTTATTGACGTAGGTTGGATAAAAAGTAAATTTATAATCTACTAATTGCCTAACTTAAATAAACATGAAATGCATACGAGCTAATTCATATAATAGTAATAGTAATTGTTCTTTTCTAAAGAATTAAAATAAAAATTATAAAAGAAAGGGCAATCTGAAAGAATGATAAATTATTTTATGTATATTTTGGTTTTTTGAAAATTAATATTTTTGTTAGAATGACTCGTCCATAGTTTTGTAATCAGTATTGTTATTTTCTTAGTTATTTTTAGTGTTTAGATTGGTGGCTTTCTCAGTGTTTTTTTAGAGTAGTTGGAGAGTTATTTAATCATGATTTTTAAGTTTATAAGTCTATCTAAAGCTTAAAAAAAGTCAATATCTACAAGTCATTATTTAGCTTTTTAAATTTAAAATACCTAAACCAAATTAATCATAACCTTACATCCAATCTCCTTGAAAAAAAATCTATTACAATTGATCTCAAATGGGCTAATTGAATCGATTAGCCTAATCTAACCTATTTGGCCCATTTAAATCACTTTGGCTCAAACACAAACCAAAACCAAAATTAATCCCAATGCAATCAACTTAATGACTCCCAACATGCCAATCACACCCAAACCATGCCTAGTTAGAGTACAAATTAATTAATTGACTCACTTAGCTTAATTAACCTATTTAGGCCTTAAACCTTAACCAAACACATTTGAAGTCCAATTGAGGGTCAATTTGATCAATTAGTCTACTTAGCCTAACTTGATCCAATTGAACCTTATAAGGCGAAAGTTAAATTGAACTAATCCAAAGCCTTAGAATCATGACACATACATAATTGAATATAACCCATGTCAAATTGAGACCTATTTTGGTTAACGGGTTTGTTTAACCTAAATATGCCTAAATAAATTACAATGAGCCAAACTTCAAACCAAGCCAAATTGGGCTAAGACAAATCTCCCAACACATTTCAAATTGATAATTAAACATAACTCAATAGCCCCTTGGGATCAGTTTGTTCAATTTCATCACTTAACACAAGTTAGCTCAAATTAGCCCAAAGAAGTCATCTTGAGCCAAACTTAACCAAATCAACTCCAAACCCAACCAAACTTGTCATGACTTATCCTTAGGTCACTAAGAGTTTGTCCAAGTAAACTTGACAAGAGAACCTAGTTCAGGCCAACCCATTAAACCAAGGGTTTAAAAGAAGATAAATCCTTAAAATAGCATGGTCTAACCCCCTCATTTGGCTTGGGAAATCACCTCAACACTCCCTAAGCTCACCCCACTTGAATTTTCCTAACCTAAAGTTGGTTTATGTAGCCATTGACTCAAGTGAAATCCAAATCACTAAGAACAACCCTTGTTTCACTCACCATGGGGTTGTCCACTTCACCTAGCTTTATAAGATTTGGCTAGCCACTAGAGCACCTCCACCTCATCAATCCTCACCTATTTTGAGCTCAGGCCATTACAACACCACCTTCTCATGGCTAAATCATGCCAAAATGGTGGTTCACATGGGAATCTAAATAGAGTTTGATTTGTTAAAACTTGAGGCACTCAACACATTCATACAAGAGAAACACCAAAATATGATAAATTATGGAAGAGCTTTGTTCTTGGGAGCAACCGATAGGAAAAAAATAGAGGATCTTTGTAATAGGGCTTTTTCCCTTAAAGGTGAAGTTACCTCAATCAGTGAATCTACTAGACAATAGCTCTAGTGAGATAAAATTCAAGCCTAATCGGCTTAGATTTGTTTGTAAAATGTGAACGGTCTTCATCTCTTGCTGGAGGTAGGAGATAAATCATGCATCATCTATTTCCTTCGCTTAGAATGGATGGTTGTGATCTAGTCACACTGTAGTTCTTGAATTGGTCCCTTAAGAATCGCAATTTTGATCCGAGGCTTAGATTAAAATTATGTCAGTTGTTATCCATATTAGCGCCATGCAGAACCCATTTTATGACAAATCCCATCTCACCATGTGTAAAGCATGGGTGAGTCAGCGCCATGTGAGTAAATCGATTAATATGTTTTAAAATATGTTTAATTAAGTTAAAGCTTTGGAAAATCATGAATAATTATAGAAAAAATCTAAAAAATGCAAATAAATGCTCTATAGAATCATTAATGAGTGTAGAATCTAAGAAAAATAAAAGCCTCAATTTATAAAAAGTAGATGAGAGTAATTTGGGGTTTATTTAAAAACTTTAATTTTGAAATTAATCTTAAATTACTTGTCCAAACGATTTAATTTTTTAGGGAATACTCCTAGCAATGTTCCCTATCTCCCATAAAAGTTTCATGTGATATGGACGAGTAAATCAAAAGTTACATTTTTTTTCAATCCTTAATGACTAGATTAGCTTAAAATTAAGTAGAAAATTACAAAATTTATCTAAATACATAATCAAAATCACCATAATTAGAGTTAATTAGCCTTTAATAATTCATTAAATCATCTAAAATTTAGAAAATTCATAACTAATTACACAAAACTCTAAAAGATATAAATAACCCCTCTTTATGCTCAACTAATAGAAAGGTATCAAATGAAATTAAAAGTCTAAATTGGTGTTGGGTACTTTAAGAGTAATTAACTAATCATTGAAAATTTAATTAATTTAATTAATTATAAAATAAAAGCCTGAATAATTTAAAACTTTTAGGATAGATTTTGTATATGATTATGCATCTCTATGATGTTTCTCAGAACTTTTTGGGCTTATATTTATGATTTGAAAGGACTTTAGTGTTAATCCAAGAGATAATTTACTTAATTAATTTAAGCATCATTAAAAGTGCATCTTAAGGCTTTAAATCACTTAATGAATAGAGAGGTCATAGAAAAATGGTCAAACATATGTAATCACCTCTAATTGCATTAATCATTTTTATTAGGCCAAATTAAATTTTTAATTAATGAACCCCTTAAGTTAAAAATTACATAAATGATTTAAATTAAGTTCAAATGCTCATAATATTTTGAAGTGAAATAATATATTTTGAAATTATATTTATAAAAGATTATTTAAGTGGCTTTAGAATTAATAAAATTTTATAAATTATTAAATTAATTTATAAATTGGTTAAGGTGTCTCCTATGATGTATTTGACTAGAAAAATATATTTTTGTACTTTTACTAAATTATTTTTAACATTATTCATATTTTTTACAAGTATTAACAAATTAAAGTAACTATTATTAAATATTAAATAAGTTCAAAAATTCTCCAAATCTTCATGGAATGCTCTTGAGGTCCTACTTGAACCTATGATGTTTGGAATTGAATAAGTTGAATAAACTTAGTTACAAATATATGTACATGTTTTAATTTCAAAATTACATTAACTATCACTAGAATGACAAAATTTATAATAGCTAAATAAAGATAAAAAATTTCATTTTTTTTTTTATTTTTAACTCATATCAATTGATAGGACATAGGAAAAATAAAATCCATTAAGGGAAAAATCTCTAGTACACATAGATCAATAAACCTTAGAAGTCCTTATTAAGTGATTGAATTCATAGTAACATGATATATCTATCTCTCGAGATAGTATATTATTCATTAATGTCGTGTTCAATCACTAATATAAGTACCCCTAAGATCTACATAGTGTCCTCACATAGTTTAATCACCATAAATTTTTCTAGGAACTTTGCTTGAGAGAAAATTTCTCTCTCTATTTTTAGTTAATTATTGTCTTTATGTATTAGTAGTAAGCTTGTGCCACTTATAGGTTTAGATTACCATTTGTTCCATTGGATATCTTGTATATTATTTCCTTAGGCATGTGTTGCAACATCTTTAACTTTGGTTCTAGAACCTCTTGTTTACCACTAGCTATTGAGTAGGTTATAGAACCTCCCATTGGATCCCTTAATAGGTTCCACTTCCTTTAGCTCAATAAAGTCTCCATCTTTTCTTGAAAATTTAAAATTAGTTAAACTACTTTATAAATGAGTCCACCTTAGAATTTTTGACTCCCCTAAGTCTTAGATTTTGAACATACTTGTGGGGAAAATTTGTGACACCATATAGAGTTTAAGAATTTCTTTTTTGGATGATCAAATGCGTCATTAAAGAAAACATATTATCTCAGAAGATAAATATAATTCTTATAATAAATTCGATTATTTAATAAAAGACTCATAAGGCTAATGGGTCTTTCGTATACCAGAGATTTTTCCCCTGAACTACACGGAAAGTAGAACAAGATTTAATTTAAACTAGGTTCATGGTTCCCTATAGAGGCAAGCCCCTATAGTTAATTACATCTTAAGAAGGGTCCTAAGAATACTCTTGATTAAAGAAATGAGTTGTTATTTCTAATGATTTCTAAGTTGGTTATCAATGGATTGATTTTTGGAATTTTCAATTGGGAGAGCAGTTCAAAGTAGAGAGAGTTCTTTTGGAGGCCAAACGAGAAGAAGTAGAAAATTCCTATTGATACTGGGATGCTTAGTAGACATTTCAACTATCCTATAATTGGGATTTAATATTTGGAATTTAATTTAGATTTTGAGTTGACATTTTCTTAGAAGTCTAAGATTTAGATTTTAGCAGCACAAGGCTACAAAAAAGTCTATGGTTGAAGACTTATTCCTGAAAAGGATGCTTCAGAACCTAATCTATACATGCTTTTGACACATGTTAGATGCTCGACCTAGTTCTATTTTTGAGAATTATTGGTCATTCCTCTCACTTGAGGGAATTAACCTATCCCTGACTCTTCTGGACTTACAACCTGCCTAGAGAGGGCTGCCAGCTAACACCACCTAAGTGTATCTTAAATTCATGATGCTAAGTCTCATGGATGCAAGATGGTTGGGTTATTATATTCTATGAATCTAGACTCACTCCTTAATCCCTATAATCATGCAAGGTATGAAATGCATCTAACCAATGCATATTTTTCAGATTTTGAAATGTTTTGATTCAAGATTTATTTGAGGTATTGGGAATGCATTTTTATGCTTAATGCCATGCAATTAGAAATGGTTATGAGCTAAATCAATATAGAAGGTAGGCTTCCCCAAGAAGGTGGTCATCCTCATAAGTCAAGTGCCCCTTATGTGCAATGGGAGAAGTTTTCCACTTCAAAGATTGGAGCAATATGATTTCATGGTTTCAAAACCTAATTGTTTCTAATTGATTTTATGTTTTGCCTAAGGCTTTAGTTTAATGAGATTTCAAGGTTTCTTTAGTTTTGTTTCAGTTGTTTAGATTTAAGTTTGATATAAAATTTAGTTTTTCCTATGAGCCTAATCATCCAGGCATTCATTCATAGGAAAGCACAACAAATTAAGAAACTTAAAAAAATAGGTTGATTCTATTGCGCACCCAAAAATAAATCAAGCTAATTTAATTTAAGAAAAAGGCCAAAGCGGCCAGGTTCCATTGTACACTCTAGAGGAAAAGACAAATGAGTAGCCGAGCTCTGTCCTTATACAGCCCGACCTAGAACTACAAGTCTAGATCTATAGATCTTCTTTCCAAAATAGTCTCCTTCTTCAGGGATATCCATTGGGCTTCACAGGGGACCACTGCACCCATCTTCTAGTAGGGTCAGCTCCTACTAGTCCTAGACCTCATAGATCCAGACATAATTCTAAGCTCATATTTTTATTTTTAAATTCAAAAATAAATCTGAAGCCTTGAAAATAGATGTTAGTAAATACAAATAGCATGCACAAGTTATATTTTTCAAACATGTGGGCTTAGCATTAGCTGCTTACCAAGCCTACTTGTCCTATGAGATATGCTTAAGAATTTAAGCATATTTGCAAGAAACAACTTTTTTTTAAATTTTATTTATGATAGCAATCTTTTCTAGCATAACCCCTACAAAAGACAATATTAGATCGAGAAAGAACGTCCTATCATCCAGTCTAACGGGAAAATAATCCTAAACATGTAGTCTAAAATAGTACATCACAAAGACATGCGAATCACATTATTGACCTCACTTTTAGAGTGAGTTCTCAACCTCCTCATCATAGATCTAGGACTCTTATAGATAGTAAGAGTTTCTTAGTCTTAAGACACTTTTAGTGATTAGGTGAACACTTAACTTAAGCCTAGAGACTTAGAAGGGTTAGTTATAGGGGTGGGTTATGCCTTAGAGATTTAGGGAGGCTTGCTCATCCTATGGCCTAAACCTAACCTATGTTTACCTTCTCAAATCGAATCTCAAATTCAATTGAAATACCAAATCCAAATCTAAATTCCAAATCAAATGATTGAAACCCAAAATCAAATTTAAACTCACAAATCCTCCGTAAGCCTTATGATTGAATTCCATGGTCTTAGCCAAATCTCCACCCAATTCAAGCCAAACTTGATTGATCTCTTCATGAATCATTTATATCTTCATTTATATTCACAAATATAAATGAAATATAAATTCAATTGACCAAAACCAATTCAAATTAAATCCAAATACAATTAAATCCTAAGTTAACCCATATGGACCTACCTCCATGAGCTTGGCCAAATCCTTTCCAAATCAACCCAATTTCAATTGATTTTCTCATAAATCAATTATTCCATCATTTATGTTCACAAATATAAATGAAACCCACATTCCCATGATCAAAACTAAATCAAACTAAATTGATTTCCTTCTAAACCCTTTTGACTTGAAAATCCCAAATGAACTAAAACCTATCATAGCCCAAATTATTACAGTTGGATTTATATTTTAATCCTAAACTCATATATATAAATCCAACTAAACCTTAATCAAAACAAAACCAAGCCAATTGATCCATTTAGGTTCACTTGACCCAAAGTGGGCTAAAGAACTCATATGAACAAAGTTCTAATTCAACCCAAATTGGATTGAACTAAGCCCATCCAAACCTCATACCGTGATCATTGATCACCCTAGGATGATCATTTGCCTTGAATTGGGTTAAATCAAGTCAACTTAGTCATTTGACCAAGTCAACCCTTAGCCCATATGAAATCCAAATTAGCCAAAACTCACCATACACAAAATTGATTGAAACCATTGATTCACACCAACTCATAATCAATGATTGAACATTACTTCACCGTCAATTGAGCCAAATCAAACCTAATTGGCCATTTGACCCAAGTTGACCTAAATTGGCCTAAAAGGCTAAAATGGGTCAAATTATGATCCAATCCAAATAGATTGCAACCAATGGCTCAAGTTCATTCCAAATTGATTACTGAACTTGACCAAAGCCATAATTGAGTCCAATTTGATCAATTGGTCAACCTAACTCAACTTAGCCCAAATTGACCAAAAGGGTCAAATTGGCCAAATCTAAATTAAATCTAAATTGATTCAAACTAAAGCCTACAATTATTTTCAATTAACTAATTGAACTTGAACCAACACCCAACCCAAGCCAATTTGGCCAATTTGATCAAATTGGTCAACTTGACCCATTTGACTTATATGAATCCAAATGAGCCAAAATCAAACCTAGGTCAAATTGATTGAAACCACCTGAACCAAAATACTTTAAATCATCATTTTAACTTAACCCAAGCCTTAGTTTGACCCAATTTGACCAATTGGTCAACCTAACCCAACATGACCCAAATTAACCCATTTGACCAAATTGAGCTAAGACCCATGAAACCAACCCATGGGACCTTGGGAGCTGACCTAACCCAACCTAAACCCATCAGAGGTCTACCTAAATTCAACCCAAACCTAAGGAAAATCCCCCTAGAATATGCATCCCGATGTGGGATTTTTCCAAAATTGGCAAAGTCCACTCTCCTATCATCCTTGGCAACCATCAAGCAGCCAAATGAGGCAACACCTAAGCCACCTAGCCCACCTTAAGTGGGCTAGGCTTGCCATGGACCAAAGGGAGGTGAGTTAACTCGCCTCCCTCCCAAATCGAGAACCCCATGGACAAAGGGAGTTGCAACTTGCTATGTCAAGCCTTGAGCCACCTCCCAAGCATTCCTCCACTCAAATCAAGTCACGTGGACTTGATGGGGACAACTCCAGCGCTCTGACAGAAGTTTCCAAAAAATTGGAGGAAATCCCGTCCATCCACCTTAGCCAATTGAGGGGTACACTGCTTAATTCTCATAAGAAATCACAGACATTCATTTTGAGAGAGCTCCCCAAGCATTTTTTTTTGAAACTCCCTGACACTCCCCAGAGCTTCCCCAAGGCCTCCTCTCTCAGATTTCTTCCTCCCCGAGCGAAGCTGAAATAGGGCAGCCTCCTTTCGATCCTAGCTTTGCCAATACCCCATCTCAATCAAATTCCTCCTACATACACCTTCCACACACCTCGTTGAAGCTACCCAAGCCATTTTTCAAGCTCCAAATCAACTAGAGAATGGACTTCGATCAAAGCCGAGCATCCAAAGGGGAAATCTTGGTATCCTGAGTCAACCACTTGGAATCAACTCAATTTTCGCTCAACAGGACTTCTTCTCTACTAGAAAAAGCTACAACAAGTGTGCGAGCCGCTGGTGTTAGCTTCGACGAGGTAATTGCTTCAAACTAAGCTCTAGGGAGAAAATGTGTTGGACATTTGCAAAGAAAATTTGCATGTGAGTTGATCTTAGCCCTTGGATCTTTGTGGATCACTCCTACAAAGGTGTGGGGTTATTTTGGAGTGAATCTGAGCTCGGGTGAGCTCAGATCGAGCGATTCATGGCAAACGGGCTCCGTCATTTGTCGCTTATGGGAAGAGAGATCATGGGCCATCTATTTCACATGATTGAAATGGACAGTCATGATTAGATCGTGCTAGATCATCCATTTAATCCTTCTTTACTATGTGTTTGATCATGGTCGTCCGATCTTAGAAATTGCATTCCGTCACCATCCGAGTCAGCCGCAGATGTGACTACTTAATAGTCAATCTCGCGGTGCCACATGAGAAGTGCATCGCGTAAGCGTACCACATGGCATCGTCGGGATTAGGCTTAATTAAGGCTAATTAATTAGTTTTTAAGGTTGAAACTTCCATAATTCATAACTAATTGTAGAAAAATCCAAAAATATAATTAAAAGCTCATTTTAAAGGTATTTCAGAAAGGAATCCATTAACATTATCCTTGATTGATTTTGAACAGTAATTTGGGCTTAATTAAAGTTTAATTGAAAAGTTAACTATCATAACTATTCCATAATTAATTAACTAATTAACCTCAAACTTTCTGAGATTATTTAGGGGGATGACCTCTGCCTCCCCTATTTTTCTTAGGATTTATTGGTTAATTAATTAGGGGAATTGATTGATTAAGTCGTAATTACCTTCTTAATTTAATTAAGTGATAATTAAGTGTATGAAAAGTAACTTTCCTAATTAATTAGTTCATTTATCACTGTTTAACAATGGGGAGGCTTAGAGAATTAGATTGGGGCTTCTCTCTTAATCTTTTCTCTAAGTTTCCTTCACTTTTTCAAGAGAAATTAATTAAGGATGAATGGATAAATTAATTACTTAATTAGTTTAATTAAATTTTAAAACACATATGAACTTAATTAATTCATGGGTAGATCTTTAGGTATTCAATTGCCTAAAGAGATTTAATGAAATCATGATTTGCCCGTATATGTGGGAAAACCATAAAAGTAATTAAGTTCCTTAAGCTTAATTAACCATTAATTGTGAGCCAATTGCATTAGGCTCCTTTCATTTCCTAGGACCATTGCTAGTTTACTTTTCAATTAATTTTCATATCACATTGGCTCATAATTATTTAGATAATTACTTTAAGGTAACATATGTAAGGGTTAATTAATTGAGTTAATTCATATCTTAATTTAATTAATCCATAAAATCAATCTAATTACTTTTTCATTAAATAAATTTAACCTACAAAAATGGGATGGGATTAGGATTAACAAACCCCTTTTTCTCTTTCTCTCTTTCCTTAAATCAAGTTAAACATCAATTAAAAGTGACATTAAAAAGCTTTGGTTTATTTTAAATGACTTTATTTGATATGATTGTCCTTAGGAATTAATTTGATTGAATAAAAATATGTGCTTATGTTTATTTATTTCTCTCCAATTATATTAAATGCCATATGTCATTTGTTCATGTATTCATCTTTTGCAAAATTAATTAAATTAAATGGTTTCCTTTATGTCAAGCTTGCATGTACTGATTTAATTTGATATATGTGTGACTATTATCACTATTAAATGCAAATGTATCTTTCCAAAGCTTATAAATGAATGATTACATATGCTATGAATGGTAGTTATAAATTTATAGGAAAAGTATGTGATTATACCTTAAGTGCATGTATTGAAGCTTTCCTTTCTTTGATTTATATGTAGCTTTACATGCATTTGAAAGTTAATAGTCATATAGTCCGGACATCTCGGGAATACGAGGCTTTGGTTAGCCCCAATGAGGTCATTTGATTACCTCACTTCCCTGGTTAACATCGACAAGTACTTCTTTAATTTCATTTACATGTATTTTTACATTAGAATTTGAATAGAAACTTTAATCCATATGCATAAATATTTCAATCAAGTAAAAATATAATTTTTGCATGGTTCTCTTTCCTTTATTTATGTATACATCCATATGTATTTGAGAAAAGCAAATATTTAGTCTGGACATCCCGGGAATACGAGGCTTTAAATAGCTCCAAGGAGGTCATTTGATTACCTCACTTTCCTGTTTAACAATGACATGTACTAGCTTATGTCTCTTATACATGTGTGTGTGTATTTAATTATGGAATTAGAACCCCTTTTCTTTTATCAAAAAACATGCATTTGTAATTGTTCAAGTGATTGGATTAATTGATCATGTGATTTGAAGCTCTCTTTCTTATGTTCATGTATACAAATTTTCATAGGGTTTGAATGTAATGGTATATAGTTTGGACATCCCAAGAATACGAGGCTTTAGTTAGCCCCAAGGAAGTCATTTGATTACCTCACTTCCCTGGTTAATAATGACACATACTTTTTTAATTTCATCTCTATGTATTTTTGTATAAGAATTTAGATATAGCTTTAAATTAAAATGATAAGATAATTCAATCAAATGAAAAATATAAATTCTAAATATACATACTCACATCCATCATTCAAGAGTGCTAAAACATATTGTGTGTGCAGGTATACTTAGGACTTAATCATATGCATGTTACATGTGATGGAAAGGAATGATTTAACATGTGCCAAGTGATAGTAATTCAATCAAATTAATCTTAAGATGTCTTTCACATTGAATATGATTATTTAAAGTGAACCTAAACTTAGGATTAATTTAAAATATGTAATAAGCCATTCACTAAAGAGAACATGTTAATTAACATGCTTTAAAAGTGACTTAAGGTAGGGATGAAAGAGAGTAATCCCCTTTTTTTTCTTCTCTTTATAACACTTAGTTGCTCAGTGTAGGTCAAATGCAACAAAAGAAAATACTAAGTAAAATTCCTAAATCATATAAACCACTTAAAGTGAAATCAACCTTTTAAATTAATGCCTTTCACACTTAGAAAATCATAACCTTAATGCTTAGTTGGGATATACCACACAAGCCTTAATACACACACATTAGAACTAAGTCACCATTTCTAGCCTTATGTTAGGGTAGTGCATGGTATGATGTATGTTTGATTTTGTGATATATTATTTTAGACTGGATGTTAGGGTGTATATTTTGTAGACTAGATGGTAGGCTGTGATTAGCCTAATCATAATTTTTGTAGGGGATTATGCTTAAGGGGTGCTTAAAATAAATATAAATGCACTCTTTTGTAGGTTGCTTAAACCCCTAAGCATAATCCAAGCTAGGACAGGTAGGCTTGATTACCCATGTGCAAGGTGCTAAGTCTAAATTATATATATAACTACTTAGATTATATGTGTGTTTAGCTAACACTTATTTTGCAAGTGTAGTTAGATTTATTTTTCTTATTTTTAATATAATTTTGCATTAAGAATTAGGATTAGTGCTATGGGGGATTAGGATGAGCATTGACCAGAAGGCTTAGTCCTAGGGTGCCATGTGATGCCTTGAAGCCTACCAAATCAAGTGAAGAAGTGAAGATATGAAGACAAGAAGAATAAAGAAATGAAGATCCCCCATAATATTTATCAAGAATAAATTATAATTATTTTTTCATATTTCAGGTTGTATAAGAGTAGAGCTCGGCTACCCATCTTCTCTTTTGGGGTTGTGCAGCAGTACCCTACTGCACTGGCTTGTTATTCATTTGTGATAGATATAAAATTGATTGTTGTTATGTTTAGCTTGTGCATTAAATAACATGCCTCTTCATAGTTTCTTTATGATTGATGTTTATTGTATGGCCTAGATCCGATTAGGCTCTTTAAGAAAAGTAAATTTTCTACCCAACTACAAGTCATGACTAAAGTTTAAATAACTCATAACCTCATATAAAGCCTAAGTATTAAATCAAGATAATTAAAAGATTTAGCCATCCCTTAGCTGAATGTTATATATCTCACATCATGCATTCATATTGCTTCACTCTTGCTAAGAGAGGGTTTCCATCCTTGCACGATAGGGGAAGACTTGACCTTTGAGGGTCTCCTCTATGGTGGAAGACACCTCTTTCCAGCTGATTTAGCTCATAAACCACTTTCATCATGCATTTAGACATATGAAAATCCTATAGTTTTTATCAAAATGAAGTATCAAAAATCAAATAAAAATTAAAAAGATTTGCATTAGACTAAATCATTGCTCATACCACTCATGTTCTAGTCACATACGGAGTGGGTTTAAGGACTTTTGTTTCTTTCTAAATAATAATATCCTAACTGATCTTACAAAATCATATGACTTGCCTACATGATTTTAAAGCATAGGGGGAGTTAGCTGACTGCGACTCTAGGCGGTTATAAGTCCAGCAGTTTGGTGGTTTACTCTCTCTTATGAAAATAAATATTATACCCATATTCGCTTAGATTTAGGTTATACTTTAGCTCTGGCTAAAGTTCCCTAGATTTAGGATCTGAGGTAGCTATTTTCTTCAGGCTATAAGCATAAATCCTCACCTCTTAGGCATTTCCTTAACCTTGTGTTGGTGGAATATAAGCCCTAGTAATCTAATAAAATTTTAACTCTAACAAAATAATTCTCTTCACTTTCAATAAATTATAAAGCCCAACCATGAGATAGATTACAATGCTCACTAGGCTTCCTAATACAATGAGCATTCCCTACTCATCTCCCTTAGCTTCCGGTAATAAGTCTTCTCCTTGATCTTTTCCATTTGATTTTTTGAGCAGAGACAATTTATTAATAGTCTTATCCTTGAAATATTTGTAGATAATAATTGCCTACTTTTATCGAGAGTATTCCTATGGAATTCACCTTTCTTAGGATGTAATTAACTATGGAGGCTCGCCATCATAAGGTAATCATGCATTCATGTGGTTTACTCTCTCTTGTTGCTTTCCATGTGTAATCATGCATTCATTTATTTTAAAATTAACTAAATGAAATGGTTTCTTTTATGTCAAATTGCATGTATTGATTTAAATTAAAAATAGGTGTGGCTATTATTACTATTAAATCAAAATTTATTTTCAAAAGCCCATAAATCAATGATAATATATGGAGTGATGTTAATTACAAATATCTATAAGTTTGCATATGTTTATAATATAAGATATGCAATATGAAGCTCTCTTTCCTTACCTTATATGGATTTGCATGGGATTTATAAATGTATAGTTCATTTGAAAAGAACACAACATTTGTCTAAATCTATTCCTATGCATCTCCATGCTAAGACTTAGGAAGAATTTCATATCACATATGTAAATCATATAATCAAATCAAATATGAGTTCTTGCATGACTTCTCATTCTTGTGGTTCTTTTTGAATATTCACATGTATCTGAGAAAAGTGGTATATTATCCTGGACATCCCAGGGCTGTGAGGCTTTAAGTAGCCCTAAGTAGGTCTTGTACCTTACGCTCCTGGTGTAGAACAATAGCACTGTACTCACTTAAAACTCTTATACATATGTATGCACGATGTGACCAATGAATAAGAATAATAAATCAAATACAACTTTTGCATGGGTTTTCCTATTCTTATAATTTCTTATACATCCATATGTATATAAGAAAAGTGGTATATTAGTCTGGACATCCCGGGGCTACGAGGCTTTACGTAGCCCTAAGTAAGTCTTATACCTTACACCCCTAGTGTAGAATAATGGCAATGTACTCACTTAAAACCTTTATACATGTGAATGTGTACTTAGAAAATGGATGAAAAATCTCTCTTTTCTATTAAAAAGACATGCATTCATAATTCAATCAAATAAAATATTTAAATTCCCAACACACTTCTTTGCATTCATCATTTAAGCAAGTTAAGGCATACATTGTATGCATAGGTATGCTTAGGATTTAATCATATGCATGATATACATGTTGGAAAGAAATGAATAAACATGTGTTATGTGATAGTAATTCATTCTAATTAATTTAAGATGTCTTTCTTATTAAATAATGTCATTTATAGTGAACCTAAACTTAGGATTGATTAAAACATATAATAAGCCATTCACTAAAGGAAATTGATTCATTAACTTGATTTAGAAGTGACTTAAGGTAGGGATGAAAGAGAGATTCTCTCTCTTTCTTCTCTTTATAACACTTATTTGTTAAGTGTAGGCCATATGAAACAAAAGAAAACATTAAGTAAAATCTTCAAATCAATTAAATCACTTAAAGAGAAATCAACCCTTTATAAAATAAATTCATCACACTTAGAAAATTACAACTCTAAAGCTTAGTGAGGACATGCCACACAAGCTGTAATGCACACACACATTAAACTAGGTCACCACTTCTAGCTTTATGTTAAAGCAATGTATGGTTTGATGTATGCTTATTTTATGATGTATTATTATAGACTGGATGTTAGGGTATATGTGCGTAGTCTAGATGTTAGGCCGATATTATCCTAAGCATGCTTTCTGCAGGAGGTTGTGCTTAAGGGGCCACTATAATAAAAATATAAATGCTTTTGTTGTGCAGGTCGCTAGCCCCTAAGCATAATCCAAGTTAGGATAGGTGAGCTTGCTTACCCATGTGCGGGGTGCTAAGTCCAAATTATTCATATAACTGCTTAGGTTGTATGGTGTGTTTAGCTAACATTTATTTTGCAGGTGTAGCTAGATTTACTTTCCTTCTTTTAATGTAATTTTGCATTAGGACTAGGATAAGTGTTATGGGGGGATTAGGATGAGCATTGGTTATAATACCAAGTCTTATATATCATGTGATGCCTTTGGAGCAAACACATCTAAATCAAGCCAAATAGAGGAAAGAAATGGAGCAAATCAAATGAAGAAATGAAAGATGAAGAAATGAAGAATGAAGAATGAAGAATGAAGACCCCCATAATATTCATCATTTATAATTGTAGTTATTCTCTTGTAATCCAAATTGTATTAGGGTAGAGCTCAGCTACCCATTTTTCTTTTTGGGTTGTATGGTGGCACCCGTTCACACCGACCTTTTATTCTTTTGCGCTAGCTTTATAAATTGTTTGATGATTGTTTATATTGCGCACTAAAAATTACATGCCTCTTATAGTTTCTTTATGATTGGTGTTTGTTGTATGGCCTAGATGCTATTAAGCTCTTAGGAAAAAATAAATTTTTTTTATGCAACTACAGCTCATAATTAATTTTTTTTAAAATAACTCATAACCTCACATAAAGCTTAGGCATTATATCAAGATAATAAAATATTTAGCAACCCCTTAGCTAGATGTTGTATGCTTAATATGATGCATGTCATTTTGCTTCACCCTTGTTAAGAGAGGGTTTCCATCTTTGTCAAATAGGGAAAAAGGCTTGACCTTTGAGAGCCTATGATGGAAAACACATCTTTCTCTTTTGATTTAGCCTATAACCCATTTCATCATGCATTTAGGCATATAAAATCCTAAATCCTTTATCATATTGAAGTGTCAAAAATTAAATAAAATTTGATTATATTTTCATTATACTAAGTCATTATTCATATCACTCATGCTCTAGTCTCTTAGGGAGTGGGTTTAAGGTCTTTAGTTTTCTTTCTAAATAATAACAACCTTGCCATCTTGTAAAACATAAGACTTGCCTACATGGTTTTAAATCATAGAAGGATTTAGCTGGCTTCCACTCCATGCAGTTATAAGTCCACCAATCAGGGGGTTTACTCTCTCTTGTGGAGGTAAAAAATGTACCCATCTTTCGCCTTAGATATAGGTCGTGCTTTGGCCCTTGCTGAAGCTTCCTAGATTTAGGATATGAGGTTGTTGTTTCCCTTTGGGGCTAGAAGCATAAATCCTCACCTCTTAAGCATTTTCACAATCTTGTATTGCGAAATTATAAGTCTTAAATTTTTAATAAAATTTCTACTCAAATATATAATTCTCCTCAATTTCAAATATGTAGAGCCCAACCATAGGATAGTTTGGGTTGCTCACTAGGCTTCCTAGTATCATGAGCATCCCCTACTCATCTCTTTTTGGCTTTGATAATAAATCTCTCATTTTGATCTATCCCATTTTATATTCCAAATATAACTAATTTATTGATAGTCCTATCTTTGAATTCTTTGGAGACAATAATCACCTACTTTAATCGAGAGTATTGTTAAGGGATTCACTTTCCTTAAGATGTAATTAACTATGGGGCCTGCCCCCATAGGGAACTTTAGAACTTGGTTTAAATAAATCCTACTTTATTCATCTATGTAAAGTAGGGGAAAAATCTCTGGTATATTCAAAGACTCATCATGCTTTAAGAGTCTTTATTAGATGATTATGTCCATTATAGGGTAGTGACTTCTATCTTTTGAGATAGCACACTATTCTTTAATGTCATACCCGATCACCTCAATAAGAACACCCTCAGATCTACTTGGTGTCCCCACCCCCCATACACATGAATTGAAAATAAACATCATAGATTTTTCTGGCAACTCCACTGGGGATGGTTCCTCTCTCCATCTCTAGTAGATGATTGTTGACTCCAAGCATTGATAGTGGACTTGCAGTTTATGTGAGTTTGAGACTATCTTTTCTTCCATTGGAACTTAGCTTATTTCATTCTTAAGCAAAGTTAGCCAACATCATTTAGGTTTTAGGACATCACTCCGTGTAGGTCTTGAAACCCCTATTGGGCTCCCCAATAGGTGAAAAACAAAATTTATCAATGAAAGGAGAGATAATAAAAATTTAGAACCTCCTTACCACTAGCTTGGTGAGGTAAGGTTCATCATAAAATTTAAGAAAATAAATTTTTTCACAAAATGACACTTTCCAAAAGCACTTTTTTTTTTAAAAAAAAATAGCCACCTTCATTCAACATTACTAAAGTTTGTTAAATAAAGATTTTATTTTCAAATCATAACATAAAATTGAAACTCCACTCAACATATTTCACATATGCTAGAGTTTAAGTTTCTCTCTTTCCAAAATCAAGAAATCACATACATGGCATCAAAAGATATCATTGAAATCTATTTAACATACCTAAAATTTGTTAAATAAATTTCACCTCTATTTTGGAATCTTATTTGGCATGCCACATTTGTCAAATAAAGAATTCCCCTCTTTTAAAAAAAAAAGAGAAAGAGAGCACATCAAATACATTTGATTCCCACTTAAACATATCAAAGTTGTTAAGTGAGAATCTTATTTTCATATGCATTTGATTCCCACTTAACATGTCAAGGTTGTTAAGTGAGAATCTTATTTTCATGTCACATTTGATTCCCACTTAACATATCAGAGTTGTTAAAAGAGAATCTTATTTTCATGTCATATTTGATTACACTTAACATATCAAAGTTGTTAAGTGAGAATATCACTTTCATATACATTTGATTCCCGCTTAACATATTAAAATTGTTAAGTGATAATCTCATTTGCATGACACATTTGACCTTCACTTAACATATCAAACTTACTAAGTGAGACTATTATTTTCATAAATCATATTTGATTCCACTTAACATATCAAATTTGCTAAGTAAGAATCTCATTTTCATGATAATTTTGACTCCCCACTTAACACACTGAATTTGTTAAGTGAGGGTCTCATTTTCATGTGACATTTGACTTCCACTTAAAATACCAAATTGATAAGTGGGAGTCCCATTTTCAAAATATATATCAATCACATTTGACTTTCGCATAACATACCAAATTTGTTAAGTGAGAGTCTCATTTTCAATACATATTTGATTCCTACTTAACATACCAAATTTATTAAGTAATAATCTCTTTTTTCAAATCACATCACACATTTGGGTTCACTTAATATACCAAATTTGTTAAGTGAGAGTCCAATTTTTAAAGAAAAGCAAAACATATATCAATCACATTTGGCTTTCATTTAACATACCAAATTTGTTAAGTGAAAGTTCCATTTTCGAACATAAATCAAACACATGTGACCTTTACTTAACATACCAAATTTGTTAAGTAAGAAGCCCCATTTTCAAATCAACATATCACACCTCACAAGCAAAGACATTCTACAAAAATTTGTAAACACACAATCACAACCTCTTCTTAGCATACTCAAATTTGCTAAGTAGAGGTTCTTTCAAAGCATCAATATTTTCAAACAAGATACACAAAATACAAATATCTCCAAGAAAATCTCTCCTCAAATTTACGAACCCCACCCAACCTACCTAAATTGGTTGAGTATGGGTTCTAAAATCAAAATCAAATGGCAATGACTCTCCTCAATATCAAAATCTCTCCATTGAACCCCACTTAACATATTTGAATTGTTGAGTGTGGGTTCAGGACTCCAAATCTCTATTACTCTCTTAGGAATAAGTATTAAAGTAGAAATCTGACTCAAATCTCATTTCAACACATGCAGAGATATAGTGCAGACCGATCAGTGCAGTTGGTTTTTGCAGTCAGTACACATGGCTACCTAGAAGTTCATTTTTACTTACCCCTTCAAGATGGATTTGGATTTGGATCGGGCCAACCCCCCTGAGACTGACTCCACCCACTTGGTTTTCTTTGGCCAAGGATTCGAGGGAGCACGTGTTACTTGTGAGGGGGCGACCCTCACTACTGTCAGTCGGGATGAGGTGGCTAGGTAGAAGCCAGTCATCCGCATTGACATGCCCTCTGATTATGAGTATTCTCTGTTAATGAGGAAGGCCACAGTGGTTCCCATGCCCCATTCTATGATAGTTTCAACACCTACCCGTCCAGTCATCCCTACCATTGCTCCAGTGAGAGCTACTACCTCCTCGTTCGTCACCCCGAAGGGGAAGGCTATTATAGTCTCTGAGATAGTCTTCTCAATTTTTGAGGTAGGTACTAGTTCTGCTTTTCCTTGTTCAGTTGTACTTAGTTTCATAATAAAAATTGAAAGATTAAGTGGGAGCACGAGCAAGCAGCCAGAGAGCTTGAGGCTGCATCCCATGTAGCCGAGTAGGGTTCTCTCCGTGAGCTTTCTCCACTTCTAACCAGCAACAAGTTCCACCCCCTCTCAACCTCAGACGGAGAGAAAGATTACCGGAGGATTGCTGCTTCTCATCCACCATCAGCATACTATGGGACACTAGATAAGGAGCATGGGGAGGCCCTATCTTTGGACTTAGACTGCCCCTATCAGTCAATAGAGCATCTGATGCTCGAGTCCGTACCTTATTTGATTTGTGATCGATGAACCCTAGGAGTGTTAGATGTTAGATCCATAGAGAGAGAGCTATGGAAGCTCAAGCATCTATTCAGGCAGGCAGGAGAGAGCGATGGAGGTATGCCAAACAGTCGGCAGTCTCCGCTCTGATGGATTTTCCTGATCGTCCCCTCGTTAGGGCCAATTATTTAGATATGATTGTTCTTACCGGTGCTACCGCCATAGGCAGAGATCTCCTATTGAGGGGCAGTCGATGTTGCCTTCATACTGCTCCTCTCATCGTCCACCATCACCCATACAACTTGTAGTATCCACCACTCCCTCCAAGATTCATAAGCTCCCATCCAAGGAGTGACCTTCCCCTCTGGTGATCCGGCTACTGCCCAGGGATCTTGCTCCCACCATCCCACTTATTGAGGTGAGATCGAGCTCTATGGTTCGGCAGGAGTGGTGACCCTGCAGCATCGTGATCGCACCACCACCACCACCATCAGAGCCAGTGACAATGACAGTTGTAGAAGGGGAAGGGGAAAGTTTTACAGTTCCCATGGTAGTGGATCTCCCTAGGGATACCACTCCACTGATGAGTAGTCATGAGCATATATCTTCCAGTGAGCATGACCCTCCTAGAGCTAGCACTCCAGTGGCAGGCAGCGTTACACGTATCTCCATCAGTGAGCATAGTCCCTCTACCGGCCAGCAGTGTGTATTTGTACTGACATAGTTAGACCACTTTTTAGATGACATTTTAGCGATTTTTTTTAAAAGAGGGAACTCTTAAGCGGATAGCATGATGAGAATGAGAGAGTAGCCTTTGATCCTGATAAGGATGACCTTCTTGAGGATTCGACTGAGGTCCACATGGTCGATACTAGGAGCTCCCTCCTTAGAGATCAGCATAGTCAGGAAGGTACTGTAGTTGAAGAAGATGATGCCATCCCTTCAACCCAACACCTCTGTCAACAGCTTAAATAGAAGGATGATCAAATTAACCAGATAGAGAAGAGGATGAAGATTAAAGAAAAGAGAACTTCATATCACATGTTCTAAGTTGTAAGCACATACAAGCTTACAAATACTTATAATTATCATTACTCCATGTGTTATAGTTGATTTATGTACTTTTAGAAATAATTTTCTATTTAATAGTGATAATAGCCACACATATTTTTAATTAAATCAACACATGCAAATTTGACATAAAGGAAATCATTTATTTTAATTGATTTTTTTTGAAAGGAATGAATGCATGACTATAAGTGGCATATAACCTTTTAATATGATTAGAAAGAAATAAAGAAATACAAGCATGTAATTTTATTCAATCCAACTAATTTGTAAGGATAATCACATTAAATAAGCTTATTTAAGATAAACCAAAGTTTCTTAAAGTCACTTTTGATTTTATGTTTAATTTGATTTAAGAGAGATATGATAAAGAGGTGTTAATCCTAATCCCATTCCCTATATGTGTAAATTAATTTAATTTAAAATTGAAGTAATTAAATGCTTTTTATGGATTGATTATCACGACCCGACCCGGGAGCTTGGAATACTAAGGCGGGAACAAACGGTCGGACAGATAAAAGAAAAACTTATATAACACTTCCAATCTTAAATAAAATCTCCAATCATACAAGAGCCACTACAATCCACAAATGATTTAACAATTTGTCCACACATATATACTAACAAAGTTCATATGACATACAATTTAAACATAATTCAACATAACTGACATAATTACCTATCTCCTAAAGTCTCTCTACGGTGATAAACATAACCCTCCCTTCTATCACCATTTAGTTAGGATGGTTACGAAAAAATTAAACTAACAATTGAATAAAATTTAGTGGGTCAATTATGCTATTACACTATAGTAAATAAGAAAGTAGAACTAGTATACATACTAGTTTTTATTATCACATATACATAAAGGAAATTTTCTCAAACAATCAAACATATGGGGTTAGATATACATAAACATTTAGTATGAACTTTTATTTTTACATTTATCATCCGTCTTAGGAGTCACCATCTAAACTTTTACCAATACTCATCCAAAGGATAAGTAGCCATTACCATTTACCAATTCCATTAGCCCTTTTTTCATCATTTCGTGCACAGGTATATTGCGTCCCCAGCCAGTACTATAAGGGGTGAACTCCACTTTCAACATACACATTCATAGCATACAATTATACTATGCATATTAATTCATAACTAATAGTAAATCAGTTAACTTTATAAAATGACGAAGTGACAATATGATCTAGCATTCAGGTTATTATCCAACATGAAGAACAAGAAACTACATCACAATTTATGAAGAAGTAGTAAAATAAATCACAACTTGTAGTACAGAAAAAAGTTATAATCATATAAACATGCATTTCATCTCAAGAAATTAAAGACAATTTTACCATAAATGTAAGAACATAATTACCCACTTTAACTTATAATTTTCTCTTGAATCTCCTTTCTTTTAATGCTTCCTTCCTTAATTGAAATTCCTATAGAATAAAATATTGATTTGGATCAATATTAGAAAGTAATTTATTTTATTTTATTCATATGATACTTACATATAGCTTTTATTAATTGACGCTCATATTCATCAATATTCACTATCTATTTTTTTCTAAATCAAGTTAAGTTAACCTTTAATTTATTTAATATAATAATATGTCTAATTTTCCATATAATACATCTAAATTCTATTAATCCTATTAGTTTTCTTAATATAAAATATTAAGTGTTAAAGTGACTTAATATTTTTCATTTATTGTTTATCATACCCCTTAAAATAATTCTAAAATAATTAACATGCTATAGATAAATTTTATATTCTTTTAATGTTTACCATTTCCCTTCAAATGATTTTAAATTAATTAACAATAATATAACTTAGCATAGGTTTAAAGTTTTATTAAATTTGCAATTATATTTCACATATAAGGGTTTAATACTTAATTACTTAACTTTGATTCATCCTACATATTCTCAATTTACATTTCTTGCTGAAATCTATAAACCCTATGTCAAATTATAAATCCTAAAATAAAACTTGAGATAATAACATTAACATCAAATTTCAATTAAACATATAATTATATAATTTATTTATTTGCTTACCCCTTTTCTCTTGGTTTTGCCCTAAGACTCATTCGGCTTGTCCAAAGTCACGCGACGCTTCCTTCCTCTCTTTGCGGACAATTGGACCGACGTCATGTGATGGAGCCACCCCTAGAACGATTAGGTGCCGCTTCTCCTTCTCCCTCGGCAGATGACACACAATGGATTCCGGTGACCCGATGTCGATGGCGTGGAGCCACCTCACTCAGTTAGGGCATGAATGCACGAAAGGTAAGTCTTCCCTTCTTCTCCCTTCCTCTCTCCCTCTCTCATGTGTTTTGGGGGTTCAATTTTGGCAACTCAAAACTGAGCCCGCCTTTCAATTATTCTCTCTACGATTAACCGTCGTGGTAGTTGTATTTTTCTTTTTTTTTTCGGTTATTACAATCTCTCCCTCTTATAAAAATTTCATTCTCGAAATTAAATGACATTAATAGAAATAAACATACCTTTAATTAAACAATTGAGGATAAAATTCTCATATCTTTGATTCCTTCTCCGAAGTCGCTTCTCAATCTGGTCCATGTTTCCATAGTACACGAACAAATGGAATTTCCCTATTCCTGAGATGCTTAACATCATAATCTATAATCCTTTCTGGCTCCTCCACAAATGTGAGATCCAGTTGAATATCAATAGGATCAGCAATAATCTTGTTGGTTTCATCAGTAATATACTTTCGCAGAAGAGAAATATGAAACACATTGTGCACTCCTTGCATGTGAGAAGGTAAAGACAGTTTATAAGCCACTTTTTCAATTTTTTTCAAGATTTCATATGGACCAATATAGCGTGGGCTCAACTTTCCAACTTTACAAAATCATTTTATACCTTTCATGGGGCTGACATTAAGAAATACAAATTCTCCCACTTCAAACTCTACCGATGATGTTTAGCATCATAATATTTCCTCTGCCTATCTTGAACAGCTTTTAATCTGTCACGGATCAATTGGATCTTTTTGGTGGCTTCATCTACTACATCTGCACCAATGATTCTTCTTTCACCTATCTCCACCCAACAAAGTGGTGTTCTGCATTTCCTTCCATACAATGCTTCATAGGAGTCATACTAATACTTGCTTGAAAGCTATTATTGTAGGCAAACTCAATCAAAGGCAAATGAATTTTCCAATTTCCCCCAAAATTAAGGATACAAAGTCTAAGCAAATCTTCAAGTATTTGAAATGTTCTTTTTTGACTGGCCATCAGTTTAAGGATGGAATGCAGTACTAAAAGTAAGCTTCGTACCTAAAGCTTCTTGAATTTTTCTCCACAATCTAGATGTAAATTGACCATCCCGATCGGACACTATAGATTTTGGCACACCATGTAACTTCACGATTTCATCAACATACTTCCTTTCTAGCTTTTCAATAGCATCAGATTGTTTGATAGGTATAAAGTGTGCAGATTTATTCAACCTATCAATAATAGCCCAAATAGCATTGCAGCCTCTTCTATATTTAGGTAAGCCAACCACAAAATCCATAACAATATCATCCCATTTTCACTCAGGTATTGGAAAGGGTTGTAAAAGTCCACTTAGCTTTTGATGTTCAGCCTTAACCATCTGACATGATTGACATTTATAGACAAATTCAGCTACACTTCTTTTTATTCCTGGCCACCAAAATATTTCCTTAAGATCTTGATACATTTTGCTACTGCCTGGATGAATTGTATAATTAGAATGATGTACTTCATGTAAGATGTCTTTCCTCAAATCTTCAACATCTGGAATGCAAACCCTACCATGATACTTCAGTAATCCCTCTTCATCGATTTTAAAATCTTCTGTATGGCCTACTTTTACCAAATTTAAAATTTTCTGAAAGTCATCATCTTGAGGTAAAACATCTCGTATTCTATCTTTCAAATTTGATTGTATAGCCATTTGATTTAATAAAGAAGCATGATCATCTGTAGATTTAATAATTGAAATTTTAAATATTTCTAAATCTTTAATCAACTCCTCCTGTTGAGAGATCAACTAATAAGCACTACTAGATATTTTTCTACTTAAAGCATCAACAACTACATTTACCTTCCCTGGATGATATTGAATATCCAAATCATAATCCTTAATGAGTTCCAACCATCTCCTTTCCCTTAAATTTAGCTCCTTCTGAGTAAAGATATATTTCAAGCTTTGATGATCAGTGAAAATTTCACACCTTACTCTATATAGATAATGCCTCCAAATTATTAATGTAAATACCACTACTATTAGCTCTAGATCATGGGTTGGATAATTCTTTTCATGATTTTTTAATTGCCTTGAAGCATAAGCAATCACTCTTTCATTCTGCATAAGTACACATCCCAAGCCTCATAATGATGCATCACTATAAATTTGAAATCCTTTTGTCCTTGATGGAATAGTTAATGCTGGTGCAGTCATTAAACAATTCTTCAATTTTTTGAAAAGCCTCTTCACACTGATCTGACCATTCAAACTTGACTGCTTTCTGAGTTAGCCTCGATAGTGGCATGACAATTTATGAAAATCCTTCAATGAATCTCCTATAATAACCTGCCAACCCTAAGAAACTTCTGACTTTTATGACAGTGGTTGGTTTGGAACATTCAGCTATTTCTCTGACTTTACTCTGATCCATTGAAACCCCTGCACTATTAATCATGTGCCCCAAGAATATGATGTTATTTATCCAAAATTCACACTTTGAGAATTTTGCATATAATTAATTTCCCTCCAGGGCTTGTAAAATAATGTGAAGATGGTTTTCATGAGCTGCTTCATCTCTGGAATGAATTAGAATTTTATCTATGAATACAATCACAAATGAATCTAAAAAGGTTTTAAAGATTCTATTCATGAGATCTATAAATACAGTTGGAGCATTTGTTAAGCCAAAAGGCATCACCACAAACTCATAGTTCCCATACCTTGTACTAAATGCAGTCTTTGGTATATCTTCTTCTTTGATCCTAAGCTGATGATAACCTGATCTTAAATCAATCTTTGAAAATACTGAAGCTCCTTCTAATTGGTCAAAAAGATCATCAATTCTTGGTAAGGGATATTTATTCTTCAATGTGAGTTTGTTAAGCTCTCTATAATCTATGCATAGCCTTAAGCTCCCATCTTTCTTCTTCACAAATAATACAAGAGCTCCCCAAGGAGATGTGCTAGGCCTGATAAATCTCTTCTCTAACAATTCTTGTAGCTGATTCTTTAACTCTTGTAATTCTTTGATCTCCATTCTATATGTTACTTTTGCAATAGGTTTTTCATCTTGAATTAAATCAATAGAGAAATCTATCTCTCTGACTGGAGGTAAACTTGATAAATCATCCAGAAAAATTTTTGGGTACTCCTTTACTATTGGTATATCCTCTATCTTCTTTACCTCTTTAGTAACATCAATAACTTGAGCAAGAAAATCTTCATAGCCTTTTTCTAGCATCTTTTAAACTTTTAAGCAAGAAACCATCATAGCTAATACTCCCTTATGCCCCATAAATTTGAATTCTTCTTCTCCAAGAATATTGAATTTGACTATCATTTTACAACAATCTATAGTAGTATAATATTTAGATATCCAATCCATTCCTAAAATCACATCAAATCTCTTCATAAAATTTATCATCTTCCTAATGGCTCTTTGATTATGATCATATTTATGTCCCTAAAAATAAAAACTTTGCTCTAATACCACTCTTGTCATGACCCGACACGGGAGCTTGGAAGACCAAGACGAGAACAGCCGGTCGGACGGATAAAAGAAAAACTTACATAACACTTCCAATCTTAAATAAAATCTCCAATCATACAAGAGCCACTACAATCCACAAATGATTTAACAATTTGTCCACACATATATACTAACAAAGTTCATATGACATACAATTTAAATATAATTTAACATAACTAACATAATTACCTATCTCCTGAAGTCTCTCTACGGTGATAAACACAACCCTCCCTTCAATCAGCCATTTAGTTAGGATGGTTACCTAAAAAAAATTAAACTAATAATTGAATAAAATTTAGTGGGTCAATTATGCTGTTACATTATAGTAAACAAGAAAGTAGAACTAGTATGCATGCCAATTTTTATTATCACATATACATAAAAGAAATTTGCTCAAACAATCAAACATATGGGGTAGGTATACATAAACATTTTGTATGAATTTTTATTTTTATATTTATCATCCGTCTTAGGAGTCACCGTCTAAACCTTTACCAATACTCATCTAAAGGACAAGTATCCATTACCATTTTCCAATTTCATTAGGCATTTTTTCATCATTTCGTGCACAGGTACATTGCGTCCTCAACCAATATCATAAGGGGGTGAACTCCACTTTCAACATACACATTCATAGCATACAATTATACAGCTATGCATATTAATTCATAACTAACAGTAAATTAGTTAACTTTATAAAATGATGAAGTGGCAATATGATCTAGCATTCAGGTTATTATCTAACATGAAGAAATTGTAAACTACATCACAATTTATGAAGAAGTAAGAAAATAAATCAGAACTTGCAGTACAGGAAAAAGTTATAATCATATAAACATATATTTCATCACAAGAAATTAAAGATATTTTTACCATAAATGTAAGAACATAATTACCCACTTTAACTTACAGTTTTCTCTTGAATCTACTTTTTTTTAATGCTTCCTTCCTTAATTGAAATTCCTATAGAATAAAATATTGATTTAGATCAATATTAGAAAGCAATTCATTTTATTTTATTCATATGATACTTACATATAGCTTTTACTAATTGATGCTCATATTCATCAATATTCATTCTATATTTTTTTTAAATCAAGTTAAATTAACCTTTCATTCATTTAATATAATGATATGTCTATTTTTCCATATAATACATCTAAATCCTATTAATCCTATTATTTTTCTTAATATAAAATATTAAGTGTTAAAGTGACTTAATATTTTTCATTTATTGTTTATCATACCCCTTAAAATAATTCTAAAATAATTAACATGTTATAGATAAATTTTATTTTCTTTTAATGTTTATCATTTCCCTTCAAATGATTTTAAATTAATTAACAATAATATAACTTAGCATAGGTTTAAATTTTTATTAAATTTGTAATTATATTTCATATATAAGGGTTTAATACTTAATTACTTAACTTTGATTCATCCTACATATTCCCAATTTACATTTCTTGCTGAAATCTATAAACCCTAAGTCAAATTATAAATCCTAAATTAAAACTTGAGATAATAACATTAACATCAAATTTCAATTAAACATATAATTATATAATTTATTTATTTAGTTACCCCTTTTCTCTCGGTTTTTCCCTAAGACCCGTTCAACTTATCCAAAGTCACGCACGCACTAGCTTCCTCTTTTTCTCTCGGTCGTCGGCGTACGAGAGGCTCCAGGACCTGACGTCTGCAGCAATGGAGCCGCCTCACCCTGCTAGGGCACGCACTTGGGCCGCCACTTCTCCTTTTTCTCCCTCGGCAGACGGCACACGGATGGCTTCCGATGACCCGATGTCAATGGCGTGGAGCCGCCTCACTCAGTTAGGGCACAGACGCACAAAAGGTAAGTCTTCCCGTCTTCTCCCTTCCTCTCTCCCTCTCTCGTGTGTTTTGGGGGTTCGATTTTGGCCACTCAAAATCGAGCTCACCTTTCAATTATTCTCTCTACGGCTAACCATCACGACGGTTGTATTTTTTTTTTTGTTATTACATTGATTAAGTTAAGCATGGATTAAATCAATTAATTAACCCTTACCTATGTTACCTTAAGATAATTGATTAAACAATTATGAGCTAATATGATATGCAAATAAATTGAAAAGTAAATAGCAACGCTCTTATGAAATGAATGTGGCTTAATGCAATTAGGTCATAATAATTTAATAATTAAGCTTAAGGAACCATTTTAATTACTTTCATGATTTTCTCACACATATGAGCTAACCATAATTTCATTAAGCTCTTAGATTCTTGAACACCTAAAGCTCTACCCAAGATGGATTAAGAAAAAATCAGATTTAATTAGATTTTTCAAATCAATTAAACCAATAATCCATTAATCCATCTCTCCTAAAAAATGGACTAACCAAAGCTAATAGTTATCTTGAAATGAGATGGGATTAAGGGAAAAGGTAGGAAAAGAGGTCCCCACCTATCTCCATAATCCATCCACTAGATTAAGCATGATTTAATATGATTTGAATTCCAATTTAGCAAGTTAAATTTCTAATTAGTTAATTAATTAATAATTAGGACTTTAGTTTAAAAGAGATGGAAAATTAGAGAAAGGATTGGGAGGGAGGCTCCAATCCACTTCCTTAAATCTCCTTACTTTTCAACAGTGATTATGGAGTCCAAATAATTAATTAATCAATGTTCATATGTTTAATCACCCTTTAATGAAGTTAAGAGGGTTATTAGGGCTTAATCAATCAATTTTCATAATTAAGAAACCAATAAATTCTAAGAAAAATAGGAGAGGCAGAGGTCATCCCCCTAAATATCCTCAGAAAGTTTGAAATCAATTGGATGATTTATTAAGGAGTAATTAAGTTAATTAAGTTTTAAATTAAACCTTAACTAAGCTCTATTTACTATTCAAAATCTAATCAAAATATTTTTATTAAATTCTTTTCTGAAATACCTTTAAAATGAGCCCTCATTTATATTTTTTTAGATTTTTCTATAATTAGTTATGAATTTTGGAAGATTTAATATTAAAACTAGATTAATTAACCCTAATTAAAGCCCTAATCTCATTGGTGCCACGTGGCATGCTAACACTGTGGAGGGGTATTAAAGTTATCACATCGCCTGGGAGTCGGCCACGACGGCCTCATGGACCATTTGATCTAAGATCGGACACGACGATTAATCTCATAGTTTAGGGGGAATAATCAGAGGATTTAAGCATGATTTAATCACATCTGTCCATTCCAATCATGCAAAACGGATGGCCCGTGATCTTTCTCCTTCACGAGCGGCAAAAGACGGATGTCGTCTGTCTTTCTCCATTTGATCCGAGCTCACCAGAGCTTGGATTTATTCCAAAATGATCTCATGCCATCATGGGTAGGAGAGGAACATATCCAATGGCTAAGATTGCATGACATACATATTTCTTTCACAAAAGACCAACCCAAAAATTTACCTAAGCTACGATTTTGAAGAATTACCTCGTTGGAGCTCAAGACTGGTGGTGGGATCGATGGAGGTAGCTTCGTCTAGTAGAGATGAAGCCCTGTTGAGAAGCTTGGGTCTTGATTTGGAGTAGATCCCTCGGACGACCAATCCACACACTTTGGAGCTTTGGTCTTGATCGAACTCGAGCTTCTAGTGGCTTCGGAGCTTGGGAAATGATTCGTTCTCGCTCATCTAGGTCTAAGGAAGGTGTGTGCAAAGTTGATTGAAGTTTGGTGGAGGATTGAGCAAATGGGATTTGGAATTGGTCTCCCCTATTTCAATTTGACGTAAAAATGAGAGAGAGAGGAATGGGGGAGCTTAGGAGCTTGCGAAATGGCTATGGGAGACTCTCCTTCACTCTCTCTAGCTTAAACGAATATGAATCATGCAATTCTCGCTTGAATTGAGGGGGTAGAGCCCCTTAATTGCTGAGGTGGATGAACGAAATTCAATCATGTTTTCTCACCGGCCAACCACAATTAGACTGCCAAAATTGTCTACATCAAGTCTAAGTGGCTCGCTAGGAGTGGGGAAAGGCTTGGGAGGTGGCTCAAGCTTTGATATAAGGAGATTTCCTTTCCTTTGTCCATGGGGTGCTCAGTTTGCATGGGAGGTGAGTCAACTCACCTCCCCTTGGTTCATGGCAAGTCCTAGTGTGCTTAGAGTGGGTTAGGAAGGTTAGACATGCTTCATTTGGCAATTGGATGGCTGTCAAGTGATGGGAGAGTGGACTTTGCTATTTATGGTGGGAATCCTATGTAAAGAAGGCTTAACTAATGGATTATGGTTTTGGTGGGGTCCACTTTGCTTTTTGGATGACTTTGGGCTGACATAGGGTCAATTTGGGCCGGGTATGGTCAGCCACCAAAGTCCCATGGGTTAGTTTTATGAGTTTTGGCTTCATTTAGTCAAATGGGTTCATATGGATTCATGTTGGGTTGGGTTGAGCAATTGGTCAAATTGGGTCAAACCAAGGCTTGGGTTAGGTTCAAATGATGATTTGGAGAGTTTTAGTTCAAGTGGTTTCAATCAATTTAGCTTAGGTTTGATTTTGGCTCACTTGGGTTCAAATAGGTTAAATGGGCTAAGTTGACCAATCTGACCAATTTGATCAAATTGGGTTGGGTTAGATTTTGATTCATGTTTAAATGGTTAATTGAAAATGATTGTAGGATTTGGTTTGATTTTATTTGAATTTAATTTGGTTTTTGGCCAATTTGACCTTTTAGGTCAATTTGGGCTAGGTTGGGTCAAGTTGACCAATTGGTCAAATTAGGCTTGATTATGACTTTGGTCAAGTTCAATAATTGATTTGGAATGAACTTGAGCTATTGGTTGCAATCGATTTGGTTTAGATTGTGATTTGACCTATTTTAACTTTTCAGGATAATTTGGATCAACATGGGTCAAATGGCCAATTGGACTTGGTTTGGCTCAATTGAGGGTTAAGTCATGTTCAATCATTAATCATGAGTTAGTTTGAATCAATGGTTTCAATCGGTTTGGCATATGATGGGTTTTGGCTTATTTAAGTTTCATTTGGGCTAAAGATTGACTTAGTCAAAGGATCGAGTTGACTTAATTTGACCCAATTCAAGGTGGTTGATCATCCTAGGGTGATTGTTGATCATGATATTAGGCTTGGATGGCCTTGGGTCAATCCAATTTGGGTTGGATTAAAATTTGGTTCTAAAAAGGGTTTTTTAGGCCACTTTGGGTCAAGTGGACCTAAATGGGTCAATTAGTTTGGTTTTTATTTGATTCAAGCTTAGTTGAACTTATAGATGATCCTAGGATTGAAATATAAATCCAACTACAATCAGTTTGGAGTTTAATGGATTTTGGTTCATTTGATGTTTTCAAATCAAAAAGGCTAACTAGGGCCTGACTTGGGTTGACTTGAGTTTGGTTTGATAATTGTAGTTTAAGTTTATATTTGGGTAAGTGATTGAAGGAATGATTGATTTAAGAGAAAATCCATTAGTTTTGGCTTGATTTGGATAGGATTTAGCCTAGTCCAAAAAATTGGCTAAAAAGACTTGAATTGGGTTTTGGAATGATTTTGGACTTGGTTTTAGTCATGTGAATTTATAATTCATTTATATTTGGGAATATAAATGAATATATAAATGATCCATGAGAAAATCACTTGAGTTTGGAATGATTTGAAAGAAAATTTGAACAAACTTAAGGGTGTAGGTCAAAAGGGCTTAAGTAGGGAATTGATTTAGTTTGATTTATTTTTGGTCATTGGAGGGTGGGTTTCATTTATATTTATGAATATAAATGATGGAGTAATTGGTTTATAAAGAAACCAATTGATTTTAGGTTGATTTGGGTTAAGATTTGAGTAAGCTTATGGAGATAGGTCCATAGGGCTTAAGAGGGGATTTGGCTTGGTTTGATTTAGTTTGATTTGGTTTTGGCTATTTGGGTATGGATTTTATTTATATTTGTGAATATAAATGAAGGAATAATTGATTTATAAAGAAATCAATCTAGTTTCGAATAATTTAGGTGGAGATTTGGCTAGGCTTATGAGAGTGGGTCATAAGTCCCTAAGGCATAACCTATTCCTATGGCTGACCTTCTAAGTCACTATGCTTAGGTTAAGTGTTCACCTAATCACTAGAAGTGTCTTAAGACTAAGGGGTTCTTAGCATCTACAAAAGTCCTAGATCTATGATGAGGAAGTTGAGAACTCTCTCCAAAAGTGAGGTCAACACTTATTCCTATCCAAATTAGCCTATGTGAAATGAAAGGGGTCTTAGTGACTTAATCCTATCATGTAAATAACAAGAATGGTTCCATGAAAGGCTTTCTCCATACCTATGAGAAGTTATAATAAGGTTTCCATAAATGGGCTTACTCCCATCTTAATGAAAGAAAGAGTTATGCAATAAAATGCTTACTCTGAATTTATGAGAATGGTGCATAAAAACTTACTCCAAACTCATAAGGAAGACATGAGAAAGGTGCCATAAAGGGCTTGCTCCCAACTCAGGATATGTATAGGAAAGGTCCCACAAAAGGTTTATTCCAATCCTATGGATGATATGAGTAATGTCATAAAAGGCTTACTCTAAGTTTATGAAAATAGTGCACAAAGGCTTACTCCAAACTCATAGGGAAGACATGAGAAAGATGCAACAAAGGGCTTGCTCCCAACTCAGGATATGTATAAAAAAGGTGTCATAAAGGGCTTGCTCCTATCCTATGGATAATATGAGAATGCCATAAAAGGCTTACTCTATGTTTATGAGAATTGTGCACAAAGGCTTACTCCAAACTCATAGAGAAAAATATGAGAAAGGTGACATAAAAGACTTGCTCCCAACTCAAGGTAAGTATAGGAAAGGTGTCGCAAAAGGCTTTCTCCTATCCTATGGATGATCTACATGAGGTAAAGGAGTCATAGTGGCTTAATTTCTAATCCCCATGTCTTTTTAACAAACAAGCAAAAATCAAATGAATTTGATCTTTACTTAATTAGTCTAAATAGTGAAAGGTAATGGAAGGTTTGTTTTCATTCCTTGATTTCACTAATACTTCTTACACATAAAGAAGTTTAGTGAAGAGGGTTTCAAAGAGTTGAAATTTATTTTTGAAGGAGGATTTGGGTATATTTTAGACCCAATGCTTTACTATGCTATAAGCATAGAATTTCATCATTTTTTCTTCTCTTTTCTCATTTTTTTGTTTACCTCAAAGTTACATATAACCATGCTAGATGTCTAATTCACTCTAGGCAAGACATCATAGGATACTAACTTGAGAATTCTACCTTTTTGAGCTTGCATGTGACTGTGTAGTTCTTTAGGCAGTAAGAACCAAAGTTAACTAGTGTTTTTCAAATGAAATTTCTTTTTTTTCTTTTCATTTGAATATATATTTCATTTTTGTTTTGTTGACATGACTCGACAACCTAAAAGGTTTTTTCTTAGATTCAATAAAGATCAAGAGATTCCTTTGATGCTTTCTAAAATAAATGAGAATCAAGATAAACAAGATCTTGGATTCTCATGAACACATTTTTATTCTTTTGTCCCTAATTAATAAGGGAATTGAAAAGATTAACTTATCAGAGAAATAAGATTCTCCTAATAAATTTGAAATTAAATTTCTTAGGCTAATTTATTATTCTTTTAAAGGTTTTATGAAGTAATATTTCATAAATGACTTTTGATTAATTCTTGTTTATGTAACATTGACCATTCTAAATTTTCACTACAAGTTCCTTAAAATCACCTTAAAGGTATAGTTAAGGAACCTACACATAGTGATTTGATTATTTTCAAATCATAATGAAATTTCTTTTCCTTTCTTTTCTTTTCTTCTTCTCACATTCTTTTCATCATTTTTCATGCCATTCATTTCATTTTTTTATATAACACTCCACTTAATTGAAAGTAAGTGAGGTTATAAATAATCTTAATCATGACCCTTTGATGAATTATCCTAATTTGTTTTTATGGGACGGAATGATGTGATTCTATAACAAAACATTCTGTAAGGATTCTGAATGTCATATCATATGCTTTCAATTTGCTTTTCTAAAGTTGTGTTGATTTAACAATTTTCAAATAAGTTACCCTTAATGAGGATGATCTTATACATGACTTTTTTTTTTAAAAAAAAAGTATGGGTAATTGGAATCCATCATTAAAGTAAAGATTTTATCCTAGTCCCAAGATGTGGCACATGCAGATTTGATCTTTTTCTTTCCTTTTTTTCATTTATAATGATGTTAGCCAACTAAGAAGAATATTTTCTTCTTCTATAAAGCCATCATTAATCAAATTTTAGTGTAGCAAAAAATTGCTTTTCTTTTGAAGTTTGACCGTAGTCGTCAAGGGACTTAGTTTATTGAAATGACACCAAGCTTAAGTTTATAGATCGCTACATCTAGAAATCATTTCAATTTATTTTTAGAAAAAGTAGTCTTTAAACTCAAAGGATAATTTGATTAAGTCATCAATAGTCGACTCATTAGAGAGTTAGATCATTGATATCAGTTGTAAATCAACTTTTTTTATTTTTTGAGGTTTATTTCTTTTAGTTTAACAATTGTGGATTTAGATTCCTCTTCAAATTCTAGGGATACTTCCTACACTTGAAGATTATATAGATCCTCAGACACATCTAAACAACATGCATTTGATATGTTAGAGTGCCTTTGAAAAGAAATTCAGGACCCTGACTACTTCACAATTTTCAACATACAATGGCTTTGTGGTTCCATAATTATTCTTATTTATGGTTATAGGCCACTTGCAATGGAATCAGAGTATACTCAATTGAATCTTTGGCATTCAAAGGATATGAATCCATGGAAAAAAGATCCATTATCTCTTTTAACCTGCCATGCGAGCTCACCCAACATGGCGAAGGTCATGATGACAAAGTACCATCCATCTGACAATTTTTGTTTTAGTTAAAGATAGTTCTTGACTTCTAACCCTACCATTTTATTTTGATGTGGAGAAGTTTAAAGTCAAAATGTCCACTTACTTATAAATTTTAGACTCCCTGCTTGTGCTCTTGGATATAGTCCTTCCATCCCTTTACTTTTTTTTCTTTCTTTCTTTCTTTTTGTCAACATTTCTATAGCATTTCAATTATTTGTGAAATGTTACATTAGACATTTTTCATAGTTATAAGATTTACTAGGAAATGAGATGTATTTAACTTTTTGTCCAAATACAACATTTGATTGACTTTTCAATATGATTCAAGTCTTTATTTAGATTGATTGATCATATAATATGATCCAACACTTCAATTTATTTTTCATCATTTAATGGAACAACAAATTTAATGAATTCATTTAGGACAAGAAAAATGACCTTTCTAAAGACATTTCACTTCTAAATTCAGAATTATTTAGTGGAGTCATTTAAGATTGGCATAATGACTTTCTTGAAAACTTTACACTTCTTAATTTAGAATCATTTACTAGAACCAAATATTTAGTGAGGTCATTTAAGATTAGTAGAATTATATTCCTAAAGACTCTACACTTTCAATTTATGATGAATATGAACATCCTTCCATAATTAATATTTTTCTTCTTTTTCTTTCATTTCATTTCATTTATTTTTTTATTTGGGCTGGATAGGACCATCCAAGAGTATTGAAGATGTTCCTAAATTCTTAAGTTTCTTTTCCATTTTTTAAATTTTCATCTTCAATCAACTATGTGATTGAGATTAAGTTTTTCTTTTAAGTTGAGTTTTCAAGATTAAATTTTCATTGAATTGAAAATTCATTTCTTTACTTAATTGAATTTTCATGGCACCATCTTATCAAAGATTGAATAGAATTGGGCCTATATAAATTCACTTTCATGTTTATAATTGATGTTGACCGATGCACCCAGATCAACAAGTATTTTGGAAATTTTCTTCTTTTGAATTTTCCACATCAACCAAGATGTTAATAAGTTCTTAGTAGTCTATCTTCATCATAGAAGATAACCCTAGAACCTTTTTATAGTGGAATGCCACATCTGGAAGTTGCTTATAGTTAAAGAAGGAAAATTATAGAATTATGTAATGCCTTGCTTAATGATAATTTCTTTTTCATTCCTTTTCAATTTTTTAATTTCTTTTATTTCATTTAATTTTCTTTTCTTTTTTTTAACAGAGCATTTCGATGCTTGATTTTGCAAGCAACTTCTCTAAGATGGGCAAGATATCACATTTTGAAGATGACTTATTTGCCATTTCTTTTCAATATCATTTGAGGTGGTATGACTCTACCATTTTGAATTTGATTTCAAGAATTTCCCTTTTGATATGGAGGGAAGGTAGGTATAACTCTATCCTCAATAGATCAATAGATCTCATGATCTATTCATTTGGAGGATCATCATTTAAAACAGGACCCTCTAGAACAAATGATGTGCTATTAGAATGTCAAGTTTGACTTTTACTTTTTTTAAGCACATACAAGATTAAAGGTAATCCCAGCTTGCAATAAAATCTTTGACCACCATACTAAACATTAATACAATGTCAAGCGGGTCATAAGACATTGCAAAGGATTCTCCTTAGATTCACTTTATACTGAAAGCATATAATGCCTTAGTCTTTGAACAGAGAAAACTAAGGCTTTCTTCATTCATTTGGGCTGACAAAGTCTTAAGTGATTTATATATCAACTTACCAGTTATAGAAGTTTTATACTTTCACTCTAAGAGATAGAAATATCACCCTTAGACCCAATCCTAAGGTCATGATTTCTTTAGAAGGAATATAATCTTTTTTATTTTCTTTTCAGAATTTATCTTTAAAAGTAATTAAGGCCATTTATGAAATATCAATGACTCAATGGGAGAAAATGTTTGAAATGATTATGTTTGGCCTCTTTCCCTTGTTGAATGCTTTTGGCATTCCAATGCCCCTGACTATGGGCTTAGTGATAGATCCGGCTAATAGAAATTGGACCACTTCTAAAATTGTTCTGAACTAGAGAGTAGCTTCGACAGAACCAGCGTTGATTATGGCTTGAGAGAATCTTATAGTAGATCCCTCACCAAGCTTGATAGTCATCATATTCTTGATGTTTTCCATTTGAAAAACATGGTCATAGATCTTAAAATTTTAAAAGATCATTAAATTTAATTTAAGTGTACAATGACACCATATATTTTAATTTTTCCAACTAAAGAAGGAGAGAGAAGTAATTCCCAATGGAACACCTAGAAATTTGATTGCTTAGAAAAAACAACTTTGAGGATGCTCTTTGTCAACTTTATTGAGATGGGTAAGAGTATGCTTTCTTATGAGACAAATTGATATATATTCAAACAAATTTCCCTTAACATTACATTAGGGTTTATTTAGATCTAGGTTCTACTTGCTATGAACACAAGCCTTCATAGTTTATTACCCCTCTAACCATAGTAAGAGAGCACTCTCAATTAAGGCTGGAAATAATCATATCTTCCTAATATGAGTTGGTGTCTAGTGCCATAAATGACTGTCATTCAATTTAAAATGTAGGCAGGGGAGGGGGATGATGACACGCTTGATCAAGATCCCATGGTTCCATCATTCCATGCTATCATGGTTCCTATTCTACTTAACCAGGGTAAATAGTTCCTAGCTAAAGAATCATTATCAACAGCCATGGGTTATGTCTTCCAAGGTGTTCTCGTAGACCTGGGGTGATATTTATCTAAGGTGAAAATTTTAAGTCAACTTTAGCTAATAGAAGACTTTTTTCCTATTAAATATATTCTATAATTCATGGCTCAAGTGAGCAATGCCATTAGGGGACATATAGGCTATTGATGTGACCAAAACTAGTATAGCTATATAGAAGCTTAGCCACCTAGTGAGAGGATTCTGGTCATATTTGCATTTCATGTGGTGTCATTTCATGGTAAAATCATGCAGATAGAGGACACATGCCATATCCTTATTGGCATGGGATTATTTGAGTATGACCATAAATATATTTAATATGATATTAATAATTTATGAATAAAAATTTTCTTAGATTATCATCCTTTAAAAATAATGATAGATGAGTGGATGATTATTTATTTTAAGTTATTTTAAATGATGAACTTCATTCAATTTAAACATATCCCCTTTAGAAGAATTTTATAACCAACACGATCATCATCAGGGAATGATTATATTTTGTTGAGCCAAACTTAGTCATAAGACCCAACAGAAATTAACTTGTGCATCATCCTTAGACATTTTAATTTATATTTTTATAGTTGTGTCATGGCACATGCAAGTAATTCAAATTTATTTTATATTAACTTGCTTCAATGTTGAAAATATTGCACCTAGGCACTATGAAGGAGAGCACCTTAGCATTCTTAGTATAGCATTGTGGTGCAAAAAACTTAATGCTTAGGCACTATCATGATAGCACCTTGGCGTTTAATGGGTAACACTATAGCATTATGGGGCAAGTGAAAGATCAGTGTCTCGGTGCCACAAATCCAGCACTACAATGTTTAAGATTGGAATTATTTATCTTAGTTTATTCATGTTGACTGGCTAACTAGTGCCTTGATGCTAACCATATGGCATCAAGATGATAATCGAAGGTCGGTTCAGAAGAGTTGGCAGACGGATAGGCGCTTTAAATGGAAAAGACAAAATTTTTGACCAATGCTAGGGTGTTGCGGTGCTACATCAATGGCTGACACATTTCAATTACAAAATTAATGGTAATTAATGTTCTTTTAACAAGCATAATAACTGACTTGACCAACTGACAAGCATTGAGGCACTGTATGTGAGTGCCATAAAACTAGTTCACTATTTCAAAACCCTAAAGCCTAACGCCTTAGCGCCTAGATGTGGTGTAGCGATGTATACCTAGTTTATAAATAACCCCTTGGGTTGCGAATATTTTTTCCATTCTGAATTTTCTATTCCTTAGAGCTCTCTCTCTCTCTCTCTCTCTCTCTCTCTCTCTCTCTCTCACTCACTCACTCATTTTCTTAGCTTTCTCCCTACTAAGAAAGTAATCATATCACTTAAGAGAGTCACTAGTAAGAGGAGGGATACTTCAAGTGAGGCTAACAAATTTATTAGTGTTGAAGCTGAAGAGAGGTATCAACATGTTCTCACCCATAAGCATCTTATCCTAAAAAGAAGCTTATACAATCCAGGTGGGAGAGTAGAAGGGGAGATCAATGAATGTGACTAGGGAAAGCTGGCCTATGAGAACAGCTCTTACACCATCCCTATGTTATGAGAGTTCTTCGCCAACATGAAGGAACACCATAACAAAAAAGTTTTAGTTTAAAGGAAACTACAAGTTTTGATAGCACTTCCATAAATGTGTATTACAAATTACCAAATGTGGCTTATGATCAATATATTTCTTATTATAATAAGCACTATGATTTTTATGAAATTCTTAGTTCTCTTTCTTGTATAAATGCCAACATCCAGTGGAAACGGCGGGAGGAAAGTATTATCACTTTCTCATCATCGATATAATGGCAGAGTCAAAATTTTGTCATTATTTTATTTATGTTAAGCTGATGCCCACTAGTAATATCAGTGAGGTAATCAAGGATAGGGTCGTTTTGAATTTTATAATTCAAAAGAGCTTTACAATTGATATAGGGAAAAAAATTTATAATTATATTTGTAATATACTTAAAGGCAGTACTGCATTAGAGTATGGTCATCCCTCTCTTATCTATGGTTTGTGTGTTACAATGAGTGCGTTAAGGGAGCCCGATGAAGAAGTTCTTATTAAAAAGGCTCCTCTAATGAAAAGGCTTATTGAGGGGGTTGGTTTAAGGTATGAAGTGGGGGAGAGCTAACATGCCCCACGACCTCGACCTTAATCATATAAACTCTTAAATGAGCAAGTCTCAAATTTAAGGAGAGAGGTAGTTGAGAGTAGTCACAAATAGTGGGCTTTAGAAAACAAATTTAATTATCATATAGATCAACATCAAAAATAATTTTCTTATATAGCATAATTTAATATGGCACTAGTCTATATGTTTGAAAGTTATGGTCTTGGGGATCCAAGTCAGGCTTCTTTCCTGGTGCACGTCAATATCCCTTTTATGTTGCTAGCTTGCTGGAGTCAGACACGAAGGAGGAGGTAGATGATTAAGACTAATAATTTCCCCCTCTCTTTTTTAATTGTATTTCCCCCTTTTTATACATCTTATGTAATCATTTTTAATTTTAATAAATATTTTAATTTCTTTACACCTTCATACATTACTGTGTTTGTGTCCTTTTATTTATTGTTTAAAAGCTTCCGGATTGAAATAATGAAAATTTTCTAACTTAAAAAAAATGATATCATAGAAGTAAAGCCTCGACACAATGAATTCAGCACCTAAGCGCTCCTAGCCTGTAGGACATAAGCTTAAAACCTGAGTGTCCGACACTACGATACTCTTAAGATAACCATTTTTTCCTTTATACCTGGAAGGTCAACGAAGAGGTGCTTGATATGAGGTGTTGTGGCACTCTTAAAATAGTCATTTTTTTTCATTCTAGCCATGAGTTCAACACTTCGATTCTTAATATTCGACGCTACAATGCTGATGTACAAGACTCAGACATAGGATTTTTCAAGCTCAGTATTCCAGGTGTTTAAAAATTATGAAATTACTCTAGCACCGCGGTGCTTGAAAGATAGTGCCTTGAGGCTACAATAAGACTTTAACAAAATAATTCAAGAGCATGGCGCCTCGGCGCTGAAACCATAGTGTCTAAGCACTATTTCATTGCTGCTTAAAATATAATAGCTCTAAAAAATTCAAAATTTTGATGGCATAATGCCTTAGAGATGCCAGATGTTTTATATATTTTAGTGCAAAACACTCTTACATTGTTATGGATCCAAGATCAATGAGGGGAGGATTTTATTTCATAACGAAACCAAGTTCAACTATGGAAGATATATCACCTAAGTGTTGAAGAGATATCACAGTGGCTCTGTATAAGAGATAGGGGACCCAAAAACTTAGCACTTCGGCACACTATGGCAGCACTTTAGTGCTAAAAATTTCATTTGAACCTGATAGATTAGTGCTACGGTACCTAATTTTTGGTGCCTTGACGCTCTAGGCAGAGCATTCAAGATTTCATTCCTGAGAGCTTGGCGCCTCGTGCTAGGCCTTGGCGCCATAATTTTGTGGGACAAAACACCTATATTGAACTTAATTCTTGAAGGTTATAATAGGTTTTATGAAACTTCGATAGCTTAATACCTTAGCAATACTAGATTTTTACATATTTTAATGAAAGAACTCTTCTCCCTTGTTTTGGATCCAAGATTGACAGAGGGAGGGTATTCTTCTCATGCAAGAACCAAGTTCAATGGTGGAGGTCTTCAACATTCAACATTCAAGATTCTAAAATATTTTTAATCTTAGGGAGCATTCTTTTTACTCCAGATCCAAGATCGATGAAGATACACTTTGGAGTAGATGGAATATCATTCTTGTGGAAATGGAAAACATGCCTTTAGAAAGCACAGATCAACAGAAGAAAGAATGAAACAAAAACTAGAGAGAGTAAGTGGGAGAAAAGAGAGAAAGAGAGCTCAGGAGGGGCTGCTCTCCCCTTTTTATAGGCAAATCTTTCCAAGTTTTTTTTGCCACAACAACTATTCCCCCCACCCCTAGACAGTTATTGTTCTAAATTGAGGATTCGTGATAGCACCTTGGCACTGTTATCACAGCACCATGATGTTATGCCATTTAGTCGGGCAAACATCAAGGCCAATTTAAACTTCTAGATTTTTTTTAAGGTGGCAATAGCGCTGTGGCGCCCCAATCTGGGATGTATAAATTTTTAACTTTTTTTATTCATTTCATCATTCTCTTTATTTTTAGATGCAAATAATAAAGTACTAAATTGAGCTAAAAGGGAGGTCGGGTTTGAGACATACCTCGCCGGCATCAATCCTCAATGGTGGAAATATTTTGAACACATTCGTTGGGATGTGGTGAGCCTCTATGAAGAAGGAATTGAGTTTCCTCCTTATCAATCATTGTGGAGGACAAGCTCCACTTATTTTTCTATAGGTTTGGCTGAACTCTGACTTTCTGGCAGCATGGGAATTAGGGAAGGGTTAGCTCTCCTTTGTTTCACCTCAAGAATGTGTGTGAGTGCTTAAGTTGCCAAGAGAAACTCTCTTCTTTCATTTCCATGCTAGGCCTAGAGTTTTATTCATGGGGGAGCTCAAAATGGATTGGTCATGATGATTGCCACCCGTAGAGGCTAGTTCCAAGAGGTGGTTAATTGATTGGGAACAATCCAAATCAATTAAGATGAGGAGTGGAGGAAGGATGGAGGAAGTGTCTTGGGTTTTGACTTCATGGGTGGACTTTAGATTTTTTTTTCTTCCCATGACCAACATCACCTTTCATGGCACATTGTGGCTTCATGACACCATCTTAACACCTCTTTGGGTTATTAGTTGGCTGACTAAATCAAACCATTGTGAATTAAAAAGTTAGGCTAAGCTCATTTGATTTGGATTTGGGTTAAATACTTAGGTTTGATTCTTTTAAAATTCTTTTACTTTTATCTTGAATTAGTTTATTACATTTAATTTATATTAGATAATGATTGCAATTGTCATATGACTTGAAGTTCAATTATCCATTTCACATGGAGTTTTGATTTAAGCCAATTTGACCTATTTAACCAAAATGGGTTAAGTTAAATTCAATTAAGTCAAATGACCAATTTAACTCAATTAAAATATATTTTGACTTTCACTTGTGTTTAACCAAGTGTTTGAGAAGATTTGGATCAATTAATTTTATTTCATTTGAGGTTATTTTGAATTCAAACCCACTTTGACCCAATTTAGGCTTACTGGGTCAACATAGGTTTAATTGGGACAAATGACCAAATCGATCAAGTTAAACTCAATAATTGGTTGAATTATATTTAATGATGATTTTCAAATAACTTTGGATAGTCAATTTGAATTGATTTTAATTTGATTTGAGTTTTGGTTGCATAAGGTCCATTTAGGCTCATTTATATTAAGCGGCCTAATTAACCCAATTAAAGTTTTATTGGATTTAGATTTAATTATATTCATGTTTAAACATGTTCATTTGATGTTTTTGAGTCTTTGAAATAACTTAATTTGGTTAGAATTTGGTGGGTTAACCTTTGATTATGTGGGACCATCTTTAACCTTTATTTGAATTTAGTTTTAAATCCATTCATGTTCATGTAATGACTTCATTATTTTCATTTGATTTGATTTCAATCTATTTTGATTTTATTTGAATTTATTTAGGTTTAATTAATTTTGAGCTTAAGTAGGATAATTGAGTTAACCACCTCGACTGCCTTGACCTAAACTTAATTGGATTCATATTTAGAATGTGTTTAATTCAATCATTTGTTTAGATTTAAGTTTAGCTTGGGTCCACTTAATCCTATTAGGTTAAGTCAAACCTTAGAAGGATTCACTAGGTCACTAGGTTAGTTTGACCTCAATTAATCAAATTGATGGGACTAATCACATTAAATTATTTTAGTAAACTCCAATAAACCTTAATTAACTATTAGTCAACCCAAATAACCTAATTAGGTCAAATTCTCTAGGGTGATAGCATAAAGTTACGAATTTCACCCATTGGAACATATGAAACCAATTTAATCAAATTAGTTTCATTGACTTCAAATTAAACCTTCCTTGAGATTTCCCTAAGTGATTCATACATAATTGAACCCTTAGGACCCCTTAACTTGATAACAGTCAACTACTTTGACCATGAAAGCTCAAAGGTAGTTTAATCAGTACACTATAAATTTATGTGGACTTAAGGCCTCCAATTCATTAGCCAATAAATCTTAGAGCTCTCCTAAAATGTTTATAGACTAGCTAAGACCTTCAAATCTAAATTTAACCCATGGGTTGCCTAATTGGATAATATATACTAGGGTTAACCCAAATAAACCCTTAAACAAAATTAAATTGATCAAGCCACCTTTTAGCCTTTAAATATATAACATAAATAGATCCTTGAGTCATAGTATATGTCACTAGATAAATCACTTTGATAAATCACATCAATTGACTCATTGCTTTGAATCTATGAGCTAAAATCAATTTAATTTTAAAATTAAATTGCTCCAAATAGATCAACCCAGACGTCCTTAACCTAACTTTTGGACCATATTTGGTCAAATAATCATTAATCCAATACTTGGGTCTAACTCATCCAAATAGCCAAATTAAATCAACTTAACCTAACCTAACCTATTGAACTAATAATCTTAATCAATTTGGTCAAAAACATGACTCATTTGGACAAATTGAGTCAAAACATCTTTAACCCCATTTAATGGCCAAAATATTTAAAGTAAGTAATTTCATTAAATAACTAAACACTTAAAACCAAATAAGGCTATTAATAAAGGTTCACAATGGGTTAAAGCCTGCTTACAAGTGAATTAAAATTAGTACACTTTGCCAATGGGATCACCCCTCTATAAGACTTCAAGTGCTATATTGAGAGGATACCAAGCCTCACCCCAAGCTTCCATATAGCTTAATGAAAACATATATATACTAACATGGGAAATTAATGGTGGATTAGCCATGGTTAAAACAAAATTAAGAGTTATTTAGCAAGCTAGCCACTATGTTTCCTAAAAAAAATTTTTATTTCTTCAAGTCCTTATAAATTCCTGTGATTTTTATTTTTCAGATGTGAGACACCACGCAGATCTTAAGGGGTACTTATTGAAGTGATCAGGCGCGACATTAAAGAATGGTGCACTATCTTGAAAGATAGAAATCACCACTCTATAATGAACATAATCACCTAATAAGGACTCCTAAGGCATGATGGGTCTTAAAATGTACCAGAGATCTTTCCCCTATTTTACATGGAAAAGTAAAGCAAGATTTATTTTAACCCGGGTTTGTTAAGTTCTATGGAGACAAGCCTTCATAGTTAATTACATTCTTAGAAATTAGAATTCCTTAAGAATACTCTCGATTAAAGAAGAAATTAAGGTCTCTAAAGATTTCATGGCAACACTATCAAAGGATTGGTTATGTTTGAAAAATCAAATGGGATTGCTCAAGGAGAAGACTTATTATCGAAGTCAAAGGAGATGAGTAGGGAATGCTCATGATACTAGGAAAACCTAGTGAGCATTCCAATTTACCCTATAGTTGGGTTTTATATGTTTGAAATTGAAGAGATTGATTTTATTAAAGTTGACATTTTATTAGAAAGCTAAGACTTATAATCCCACAACACAAGGTTGTGAAAATGCCTAAGAGGTGAGGATTTATGCTAGTAGCTGGAAGGAAACAGCTACCTCGGATCCTAAATCTAGGGAGCTTTGGCATAAGCCAAAGCATAACCTAAATCTAAGCAAAAATAAGTATATGATTTACCTCCATAAGAGAGGTTAAATCACTTGATTGCTTGACTTACTCGACTGCTTGAATTACAATCGCCTTGAGTGGCAACTAGCTAACTCCTCCTACGCTTTAAAATCATGTAGAAAAGTTATATGATTTTGCAAGATAGTTGGATTATTATTATTTAGAGAGAGACTAAAGTTCTTAAACCCACCCCCTAAAGAGACTAGAGCATGAGTGGTATGAGTAATGACTTAGTCTAACACAAATCTTTTCAAAATTTATTTATATTTGACACTTCATTTTGACAAAGGCTTTAGAATTTTCCTATGCCTAAATGCATATTGAAATGAGTTATGGGCCAAATCAAGAGATAAGAGGGTGAAGCTCCATCAGTAGGAGTTGCTCTCATAGGTCATGTCACACCCCAGATGACCCCCTTATGCTAGGGTCAGTCTGAAGTGTAACAGAATAGGATGACTCGATTAGACACAGATTTCACCAACACGTTCCAACCTGTGCTACTGCGGAACGAGCAAGTGAAATTTGCATCTCATCAAATCATCACAAATATTTGCAATTCATATACTACTTAACTTAATTCATATCACAATTACTGGAAGCATGAAATAAATACAGAGCAACTAAAGACATTTAATTTGTACGTACCCAAAAAGCCTTTAAGCTTCCCAAAACTATACAATTCAACAAAACAGACTAGAACCCAGCTCCTCTTTTCCTGAAATTATCAACGGTAGCATCATAAGCTAAAAGCTTAGTGAGACAAGAATGCTAAAGTAAGCTCAGTACAAGATAGTAGAAACAATCGTGCCTGTACATGAAAATTTACAAAATTGGTAAACTGTGCTGCAGTATTGTAACATGTAACTGGACAATATGCTGTAGGTGCTGTAGAAATATAACAATATAACTGAACAATATGCTGTAGGTAATAAGCTGTAGGTTCATATCAGATCAATGTCAAGGAGCGTAATTTTCATTAAATCATTTCAGTTCGCCTATATCAAATCATTTTCTAGAAATGTCATTTATAATTGCATAGTTTTGACTTCATATAAAAGCGTCCACCCATCCCGGCCTAAAGTAAGGTGGCGAACAGACTACTTACCCAATGTTGACACCGCTTGACCTTAACAACCCCAACCTCAAATGTGAGTCGGGATACTAAGATCCCCTAATCACGGCTCATCTCGTCAGAACTTTTGCCTATCTGCGCAGATTCCTGTAACATAGCCTTCCTATCATAATTTTTCTGACATTTCCCTGTTTATCACATTACTGCATTTAATATGTTTCAAACATTTTTATATGCCCAATGAAATCAATGCTGAACTAGCTGGCTTGTAATCATTGTAAATCATTAATCTATGGTCAAGTAATAAACATTTCTATTTGCATTCAATATGACAGAAATATCTATATGTCATTCATACAATTTATACGAAGTCGTAGAAACAGTGGCATACATAAGAATAGAAACTGAATTTAAATTAGCAATTATGTCTCACCTCAGTGTCTAAGTCAGTGTCGTGATGTGCTCCTCGATTCCTCCTCGAGTACACAACCTATAATGAAATAACTCTTCTAAATACTTCTAATACATGCAACTCATAAATGAAACTCATAATTAACACCCATCTTACCTGAAATTGATATCTCCTCATAAGCTTACTGGAGTACGACTCCTAAAATTACCTGCTTCAATCAACAAACTAAAATTAACAAATACTGTCAATCCTAAATCCCCATTCTAATATACAATAATTCTACAACTCACCTAGCAGCCAAGACCGATTTCAGAACTTCCCAATCACGCATTTAATGATTTCAACACCGGAAGGTCGAAAGAAAAGGCATAGGGAAAGAAAATTAGCAACTTACAAAATTACCCTAAGTTTCCGACGGAAATCCGAACCGAGCCGATCGGTTCACGGATTTCTTGACCCGAAATTTTACGGATTTCCCAACCCGTCACCACGGATTTCCCAACCCGAAAGGGACTTACTGCGCGGCGCTTCCAGCGACATCGAAGTCGTGATCGACGGGTCCAAGCGAGGCCGACGGCTTCCGCATGAAGTACGTACTGCGCCACGGAGGCGGCACTGCCGAGCGCCAGCTCAATCGAGCGGAGTTTCGGGCCGATGCCGACGCCGAGGGAAGGAAGCGGCGGTTCCTGCGTTCTGTGTCACGGGAGCGGTCGTCGAAGCCGAAGCCGAGGGAAGGGAAAGGAAAGAAGAACTCGCAGCGTGAAGGAAATCAGCGTGAAGGACTGAGGCCGCGGTAGGGAAGGAAATGAAATAGGAAGCTGCGGGAGGATCCAACCATACACGCGTCGAAAACTTAATCCGGCCGATGCATGCTTAGCTGCTACAGTCTTAATGCTACAGTAACGACAAAATTAATTAGGTAAAACTAATTGGATATTACAATTTCCCCCTCTTAAAAAAAATTTCGTCCTCGAAATTTTTCTGAATCATTCAAACAGGAAGGGAAACTTCTGCCTCATCTCTTGTTCAACCTCCCAAGTAGCTTCTTTGATTTGTCTGTGCTTCCATTTAATTTTAACATAGGAAATTTGTCTATTTCAGTAATCTCTTCACATCAAATTCTAAAATCTTTTCGTGCTCCAATGCATAAGTCAAATGTTGTATTTCAAACTTTGTATATGGAATCTTCGCTCTGATCTATGATCCATTTTCTCAACATTGAAATATGAAAGACGTTGTGAATGTCTGCCAGTTCAATAGGTAAGGCAAGCCTGTAAGCCATATTGTCAATCCTTTTCAATGATTTCAAAAGGTCCTATGTACCTAGGGCTCAATTTACCTCCGTGACCAAATCTACTAATTCCTTTCATAGGTTTGACTTTCAAGAATACAAATTCTCCAACTTGAAATTCTACAGCTCGGTGCTTTAAGTCGTAATACTTCTGCTGACGATCCTGAGCAGCTTTCAATCTATCTCTGATTAATCTGATTTTCTCAGTAGCTTGATCAACCAACTCTGGACCTAACAACTGTCTTTCTCCCACTTCGACCCAACTTAATGGAGTTCTGCACTATTTGACCATATAATGCTTCATACGGAGCCATCTGAATACTAGATTGGTAGCTATTATTGTAAGCAAACTCGATCATAAGAATATGATCTTCCCAGCTACCTCCAAAATCTAAAACACATAGTCTCAACAAATCTTCTAGACTTGAATTGTTCTTTCCGATTGTCCATCACCTCATGGATGAAAAGTCAGTACTTAAGTGTAAGCGTGCCCAAGCTCCTCTCAATTCCTTGCCATAACTGAAGTAAATCTACCATCTCTGTTAGAGATGATCACTTTTGGTACACCATGAAGTTTTACAATTTCTTTAACATATAATCTGGACAATTTATCAACTGAATCTGTCTGTTTCATAGGTAAGAAATGAGCTGACTTGGTCAATCTATCCACAACAATCCAGATACTATCACGACCTTGCCTAGATCTAGGAAATCCCATAACAAAATCCATTGCAATTTCTTCCCACTTCCACTCCCAGATAAGTAATGACAGAATAATCCACCGGGTCTTTGATGCTCAGCTTTAACAATCTGATAAGTTTGACATTTAGAGACATATTCAGCTATGTCTTTCTTCATACCTGACCACCAAAATGCTGCTTTTAAATCTTTATACATTTTTGAACTACCTGGATGAATAGTATATTCCGCCTGATGAGCCTCCTGTAAAATTTCATGTCTCAATTCCGCATCATCAGGTACCCATAATTGTGAATTCTTCCGAACAATACCCTCTGCATCTACAGTAAAATTCTGCTTCTGACTAATCTGGATTTGTTCAATGAATTTCTGATATCCACATCCAGCCAGGTACTTTGATCACAATAAAGTTGATTGCATCACAATTGAGATAAATGCCGACATCCGAATCTTCTAACTTCTAGTAGAGCCTCTAATTCTCGATCAACTCGACTTTGAGTAATAATCCAACTGGCATTTCCCATGGATTTATGGCTTAATGCATCAGCCACCACATTAGCTTTGCCTGGACAATACTGAATATCTAAATCATAATCTTTAATAAACTCAAGCCATCTTCTTTGTCTTAGATTTAATTCTTTTTGTGTAAAGATATATTTAAGACTCTGATGATCAAAAATTTCTCATTTCACTCCATATAAGTAATGTCTCCAAATTTTAAGAGCAAAAACCACAGCTGCTAATTCTAGATCATGCACGAGATAATTTCTTTCATGAGGCTTTAATTGTCTCAAGCATAAGTAATTACTCTTTCCGCTCGCATTAAAACACAACCCAAGACTTTAAAGATGCATCACTAAATATTTGGAATCCCCGCCCTCGATGGAATAGCTAAAATCAAGGTGGTCAAATGCTTTTTTATATCCTTTCTCAATAAATTAGATAGAGGTATTGCAATATGAGAAAATCTCTTGACAAACTTCGTAATAACCTAAGCCCATAAAACTATGAACTTGAACATTCTTTGGTGGACCATTCTAAATTGCTTTTACTTTTGAGGATCAACGAAACTCGCCACGATAATGTGACCTAAAAATGCGACGCTATGCATCCAAAATTCACATTTTGAAAATTTGGCATATAATTGATTTTGTCTTAACAATTCTAAAACAATCCTCAGATGATTTGCATGCTCTTCATCAGTTTTAGAATAAATTAGAATATCATCAATAAAGATGATAATACCGTCCACCAAGGGCTTGAAAACACGATTCATTAAGTCCATAAAGACTGCAGGAGCATTAGTTAAACCAAATGGCATAACAAGAAATTCATAATGTCCATACCTGGTTCCAAAAGCTATTTTAAAAACATCAGCATCTTTAACTCTAACCTGATGATATCCAAATCTCAAATCAATTCTGGAAAATATATTGGCTCCCTCCAATTGATCAAATAAATCATCAATCCTCGATAGTGGATACTTGTTCTTGATTGTTACTTTATTTAATTCCCTAATCAACACCTGATATGTAGACCCATCCTTTTCTTAACAAATAATCTGGCACCACGGTGAGTTCTTTGGGCGAATAAATCTTTTGTCTGTCAATTCCTGCAATTGGCACTTCAATTCCAATTTTAGAGCCATCCTGTAAGATTTATGTATAGAAGTTGTACCAGGTTGTACATCAATCCCAAACTCTACTTCTCGTGTTGGTGGCAACCCTGGTAATTCCTCCGGAAACACATCAGGAAATTCCAAAACAACTAGAATATTTTTCAGCTCAAACACCTCCTTATTCAACACATATAATTTGGCTAGAAATACAATTTCACCGCTTCTTAAATATTTACTCAACTTCACTGCACTAATCAAAGAAGACACGGCATTCTTATCACAAGAAAAATAAAATGATTTTTCACCAGGCATGCAAAATTTCACTCTCCTCTTTCAGCATTCAATTGTTGCAAAGTATTTGATCAACCAATCCATACCTAGTATAACGTCAAAATATCTGATTGGTAAGATAATTAGTTCTGTAGGAAAGTGTTTATCTTGAATGTTAATGTCAACAACACATTTCCTATTTGTATTCAAACTATCACTAGAAGGAATTACCACATTCAATACAGGTATGAAATAAATAGTATCAACTGATAAACTGGTGGAAAAGAATCGAAATGAGCGAATGAAGCAAATCAACGACTGAACCCAAATGATCTGAAATTTTAAGCATACCTGACACCACTTCATTTGATTCCTTCACTTCTTGCGGAGTGATAGCAAAAACTCTGGCTTTTACAGAAGGGTTAGTTTTTCATTCTGAAGTTTCTCCTTTTTCTTGAATTGAAGGTTTCCCCAAAAATTGTGTGTTACCTAGCTTCCTGGCTTCCAAAAATTTTCTTTGTTGACCCTGTCCCTGATAATTGTATGATTTTATATCCTTCTTCTTCTCAATGGGCAATCGGTTGCACGATGTCCAACCTGACCACATCTGTAACATCTCCCTGATCCAGCCATACATTAACCAAAATGTCTTTTCCCACACTTGTCACAAATAGTTTCTCCAATTGAATTTGTTTATCATCATCAAGCTTAAATTTCTTGCTAGACAAATCTGGCCTTCTTTCAAAGCTTTTGCATTTGCCTTTTAAATCTCATTTTGGAAAAATTCAACTCATTTTCAATTCTTCTAGCCCTTTCAACTAACACTGAGAACTCACTGATATCAAATGGTGCTAGTGCCAACCTTAATTGATCTTTTAGGCCTCGCAGAAATCTATGACATTTCTCTTCCTATGTACTGATATAATGTGGAGCATATCTAAAAAGCGAAGTGAATTCAGCTTCATATTGCATTATAGTTTTTGAGCCTTGAGTTAGATTGAAAAATTTGTCTTGTAAAGCAAGTCGGGCTGATGGAGGAATAAACCAATTTTTGAATACTTTGACAAACTCATACTATTTGATCTGAGTAATGGGTATCAGGTCAAATCTTTCCCTGTGTTGAGCCACCACGCCTCCCCTTCTACAAAAGTAGCCAAGTCTTACTCTTCAAGGAAAATCATCCCATCCAAAATTTTTCTAATTTTAAGCGAATCTTCCACTATAGGATCACGCTCCCTTGAATCTTGGTGGTTTGAACATTTGAAATATCCTCAAATGTTGATCCACTTCAACCATACTGATCATGCCGATTCGATTTTTCCATGATCTTGCTTATCAACAACAGAAATCCGAACTACCCTTGCAATTCATCGGATCTACCTTCACCACTTGCTCTAGGTTGTATTTCACTCTTGTTAGAATTATCTTTGACGTTCAGTGCATTTAGTCTCAGAGGGTGACCCTAACCTTTCGTCTTCGAGCAAATTAATCTGTAATTATAAAAAGTATTTATATGATACATATTTATAAATATCATACATGCATGAAATTATTAAGAACATATAGATTCCTAACCCAAAATTAACGCCCTATAGCTCTGATCAATTCAACACTTATCCCTAAATCCAAATCATGCTTCCATTACTATGCTCATATCTTTTTTGCTCTTCTCAACCTTATTTCTCGATACCACTTTCACACCCCGGATGACCCCTTATGCTGGGATCGTGTAACAGAATAGGATGACTCGATTAGACACAGATTTCACCAACACGTTCCAACCTGTGCTACTGCGGAACGAGCAAGTGAAATTTGCATCTCATCAAATCATCACAAATATTTGCAATTCATATACTACTTAACTTAATTCATATCACAATTACTGGAAGCATGAAATAAATACAGAGCAACTAAAGACATTTTATTTGTACTTACCCAAAAAGCCTTTAAGCTTCCCAAAACTATACAATTCAACAAAATAGACTAGCTTCTACCCAGCTCATCTTTTCCTGAAATTATCAACGGTAGCATCATAAGCTAAAAGCTTAGTGAGACAAGAATGCTAAAGTAAGCTCAGTACAAGACAGTAGAAACAATCGTGCATGTACATGAAAATTTACAAAACTGGTAAACTGTGCTGCAGTAATGTAACATGTAACTGGACAATATGTTGTAGGTGCTGTAGAAATATAACAATATAACTGAACAATATGCTGTAGGTAATAAGCTGTAGGTTCATACTGTATCAATGTCAAGGAGCAGTAATTTTCATTAAATCATTTCAGTTCTCAATTCTATATCAAATCATTTTCTAGAAATGTCATTTATAATTGCATAGGTTTTGACTTCATATAAAAAAATGTCGCCCGTCGGCAAAAGAAGGTAAAGCGAGGACCCAACTGACCCGACACGGTTGGAACGACCCCAACCTCAAAATGCTAGTGGGGATACTAAGATCCCCTAATCACGGCTCATCTCGTCGAACTTTTTTACTATCTGCGGATTCAGTAACACCTTCCTATCACAATTTTCTTGATATTTCCCTGTTTATCACATTACTGCATTTAACATGTTTCAAACATTTCTATATGCCCAATGAAATCAATACTTAACTAGCTGGCTTGTAATCATTGTAAATCATTAATCTATGCAAGGTCAAGTAATAAACATTTCTATTTGCATTCAATATGACAGAAATATCTATATGTCATTCATAAAATTTATACGAAGTCATAGAAATAGTGGCATACATAAGAATAGAAACTAAATTTAAATTAGCAATTATGTCTCACCTCAGTGTCTAAGTTAGTGTCGTGATGTGCTCCTCGATTCCTCCTCGAGTACACAACCTATAAAGAAATAACTCTTCTAAATACTTCTAATACATGCAACTCATAAATGAAACTCATAATTAACACCCATCTTACACGAAATTGATATCTCCTCATAAGCTTATGCGACTCTAACGCCAATATTAATTACGCTTCAATCAACAAACTAAAATTAACAAACAATGTCAATCTAAATCCCCATTCTACAATAATTCTACAACTCACTAGCGAGATTTTGGAACTTCCCAATCATGCATTTCACGCATTTCAACACCAAGGAAGGCTGTTGGCTGAAAGAAAAAGGGATAGGGAAAGAAAATTAACAACTTACAAAATTATCATAAGTTTCCCCGTCGGCGAGGCGAAATCCCGGCCGGATCGGTTCACGGATTTCCAGGCGAGCTTCAGGGATTTCCAACCCGTCGGTTCATGGGATTTCCTAACGGCGGGACTTACATGTCGCGGCTTCCGGTGTGGCCGAGTCATGATCGACGGTCCAGCGAGGCCAATGGCCAGCCGCAACTTCGCGCGCTGATACAGGAGGTGGTACTCCTTGTCAGCCGCGGCGTCGATCTACGCCACGGGGCGGCTCACTCAGCAATCTGCAGGAAGGAAGCGGCGGTTCTACGTTCGCTGTGTCACGGGAGGCGGTCGTCGGGCGAAGCGAGGAAGGAAAGGAAAGAAGAACTTCTTGGCGTGAAAGAAAATCGATGAAGGGCGAGGCGTAGGGAAGGAAATGAAATAGGAAGGAGGATCCAACCATACACGCGTCGAAAACTTAATCCGGCCGATGCATGCTTAGCTGTTATAGTCCTAATGCTATAGTAACGACAAAATTAATTAGGTAAAACTAATTGGATATTACAGGTCAAGCGATTCCCATATGTCCATGGACGGAGGCCCTCATTTTACAAGAGTGATTCAAGATGATATGTATGGTGTTAAACATACAACATTTAGCTAAGGGGTTGCTAAATCTTTTAATTATCTTGATTTAACACCTAGGCTTTATGTGAGGTTATGAGTTATTTAGATATTTAATTATGAGTTGTAGTTGGGTAAAAGATTTATTTTTCTCTAAGAGCCTAATCGCATCCAGGCCACACATTTAAATATCAATCATTTAAGAAACTAAGAAAAGCATGCCAATTCTAGTACACATTTTAAACATAACATCAAATAATTTTATAATTAGTGCAAAAGAATAAAAGGTCGGTGTGGTCAGGTGCCGCCGTACAACCCAAAAAGAAAAATAGGTAGCCGAGCTCTACCCTTATACAACCCGGTACATAAAAGAATAATTTGTAATTTACAAATGATAAATGCTATGGGGGGTCTTCAAGTCTTCATGTTTTCATGTATCTTCCTCCTTCTTTGATTTAGTTTGCTCTACTTCAAAGGCATCACATGGCCTCCCAAGATAAAGCCTCTTAGCCAATGCTCATCCTTATACCCCAATAAGACTAATCCTAATTCCTAATTATAAAATTACATTAAGAATAAAAAAATTAAATCTAACTACACCTGCAAAATAAGTATTAGTTAAACACACATACAACCCAAGCAATTATATTTATAATTTGGACTTAGCACCCTGTACATGAGTAACCAAGCCCACATGTCCTAACTTAGATTATGCTTAGGGCCTTAAGCAACCTACAAAGAGAGCATTTACATTTATTTTTCATTGGCCCCTTAAGCATAATCTCTTGCAGAAAACATGATTAGGCTAATCACGGTCTACCATCCAGTCTACGAAGTATACACCCTAACATCCAGTCTAAAATATTACATCACAAAATAAAATATACATCAAACACCCTAACATAAAGTTAGAAGTAGTGCCTTAATTCTAATGTGTGTGTTAAGGCTTGTGTGGTATATCTTGCTAAGCATTAGAGTTGTAGTTCTGTAAGTGTGAAAGAGATTTAATTTAACCATAAAGGATGATTTTACTTCAAGTTGTTTAATTGATTTGAGAATTTTATTTTGTGTTTTCTTTTATTTCATTTGATTATAGTTAGCAACTAAGTGTTATAGAGAGAGGAAAGAGAATTGCTCTTTTCATCCCTGCCCTAAGCCACTTCCTAAAGCATATTAATTTGATTTAGTTCTCTTTAGTGAATAGCTTATTACACATTTTAAATTAATCATATGTTTAAGTTCACTTTAAATGATCTTATTCAACATGAAAGGCATCTTAGGATTAACAGAATTGAATTACTAACATATGACATATATCAAGTTATTCCTTTCTATCACATGTATCATGCATATGACTTAATTCTAAGTATAACTATACATGCAACATATTTATTTTAGCACACTATAAATGAAAGATGCATATGTATATTTTGTATAAAATGAGATTTTCACTCATTAGCTAAATGCACATTCAAGTGTATAAAAATTTTAAGTGGATACTTCGTCATTGTTAACCAGAGGAGTGAGGTAAAGATCTCCTTAGGGCTACTTAAAGCCTTGCATCCTGGGAATGTCCAGACTAGATATACCCACTACTCTTAAATACACATGAATATACAAATGACTACAAGAATAGAAAATCATGCAAAAAGTTCATTAAGTTGGAAAGAAGATTTTCATTGATTAGCTAAATGCACATACAAGTATATAAAAGGTTTAAGTGAATACTTCACCATTGTTAACTAGGGGAGTGAGGTAAAGACCTCCTTGGGGCTATTTAAAGCCTTGCATCCCCAAAATGTCTAGACTAGATATACCCACTACTCTTAAATACACATGAATGTACAAATGACTACAAGAATAGAAAATCATGCAAAAAGTTTATTAAGTTGGAAAGAAGATCTTCATTCATTAGCTAAATGCACATACAAGTGTATAAAAGTTTTAAGTGGATACTTCGCCATTGTTAACAAGGGGAGTGAGGTAAAGACCTCCTAGGGGATACTTAAAGCCTTGCGTCCCTGGAATGCCCAGACTAGATATACCCACTACTCTTAAATACACATGAATGTACAAATGACTATAAGAATGAAAAATCATGCAAAAGTTGTATTTCTTTTAATTGAATTATTTATACATGTGAGCTAAAGTTCTATCTAAATTTTAACATTGAGATACATAAGAATGAATTCAAACAAATGTTGTGTCCTTTTCAAATGGGCTATACACTTGTTAACATTCAAACTTTATGTAAATCCATATAGATTAAAGAAAGAGAACTCCATATCACATGTTCTAAGTCATAAACAGATGCAAGCTTATAGATATTTATAATTATTATCACTCCAAATATTATAGTTGACACACTTTTGAAAATAATTTTGATTTAATAGTGATAATAGCCACACATATTTATAGGTTAATCAACACATGCAAGCTTGACATAAAGGAAATTCATTTAAATTTAAATATTTTGAAAACATGAATGCATGAAACCATATGACACACATCATTTAATATGATTGAGAAGGAATAATAAGACATAAAATACATGTTTCATTCAATCAAACTAATTCCTAAGGACAATTTAAGAAAAACCAAATCTTGTTAATGCCATCTTTCATTTTATGTTTTGATTTGATTTAATGAAATGAGGGAAAGTTTGCTGATCTTAACCCATTCCCAGGTTTATGAATTAATTTAGTTTAATGAAAAGTAATTAAGTTGATTTTATGGGTTAATTAAGTTATGATATGGATTAAATTAATTAATCAACCCTTGCCTATGTTGCCTTAAAGTAATTAATTAAATAATTATGAGCCAACGTGATATGCATGAAAAATAACTTGCAATGATCCTAAGAAATGAAAGGACCTAATGCAATTAGCTTATAATTAATAATTAATTAGGTTAAGGAACTTAATTAAGTACTTTTATAATTTTCTCACACAGGCAGGTTAACCATAATTTCCTTAAGTGTCTTTAGGTTATTAAACACCTAAAGATCTACCCATGAATTGATTAATTAGGTTCTATGTGTTTTAGAATTTAATTAGATTAATGAAATTATTAATCACTTAATTAAATTTAAACTTAATTGCCACATGGGTTAACTATCCTCTAAATGAAGTAGACTTAGGGAAAAGATTAGGAAAAAGGTCCCAATTTAATCCCTAAGTATCCTCACTATTAAATAGTGACAAATGAGACCAATTAATTAATTAAATTTACTGTTCATGTGATTAATTAACCCTTAATCAAGTTAGGAGAGTAATTAAGGCCCAGTTAACTAATTCTCCTAATTAATTAACCAATAAATCCCAAGAACATTAGGATAGGCATAGGTCATCCCCTAAACAATCTCAAAAAAATTGGGATTAATTAATTACTTAATTAGGAAGTAATTAAGGTAATTAAATTTTTAATTAAACCCTAATTAAGTTTTAATTACTATTTAAAATTAATTAAAGATATTTTTGATAAATGCCTCTCTAAAATATCTTCAAAATGAATATCTTTGCATTTTTATAATTTTTTATGATTTTTATGATTTTCTAAAGATTCAGCTAATTTAAATGATTTTTCATGATTTTTATAAAGTTTAATAATTTATTTTAACTAAATTAGACTATTTAAGCTTCAGAATGCAATATCTCCCAATCCAAAAATCTCTTTGACTTAAAATTTTTATTCTATGTGTATTTTAACTTTAGTTTCAATCCCTAAAAAATTCAAGTCAATCTAATATGTATTTTTAGTTTAATTAACAAAATATTATTTTCACTAAAAGTCAAATTAAGCTCAAACTATTTTGTAAAATTTGGGGATTTTAAGTTTGATGAATTCCTCTCGAAAAGATGAATCCAACAAACCCATGTTTGTAATTTTTAGTTAAGTATTTTATTTTCTATGAATTTTTGAAGTTATAGGTGATTTAAATAATTTTTAAAAGCTGAAAATCGGGAATTTTCTACTTATCTCAGTCAGCACCACGCAACGCTGATGTGACAATGCGGTGCCACATGGCACCACATGATTGGCCATGCAATTCTGCATGGCATGTAGCGCCACACAGCATCGTGTGATTGGCTAGCATGGTGTCGCGTCAGCAAATGAGTAGGAAAGGGAGAGAGGGCATGTGATTCCAATCGGATGGTCTGATCGTGGATCGGATGATCTAGATCAAATCCAAGTGATCTGAGGGCCAAAAATGTGCCGATCTAGCATGAAATCATAGCTGTCCATTTCCTAGTCGTGGGATTGGACAGCTGCTGCTTCCTGGCTGGCGAAAGTGACGGGAATAGTGCAAACTGATGGGATTTTCGAGATTTTTGTGAAATCTCATCCGAATGGGCTCATTTCATGTCGATTCACAACAAAAAACTTCTATTTTCGTATTGGGACTAGATACAATGAAAAATGCAAAAGTTTTCTAAGAAAATTTTAAAAATTATGTAAGAATCGTCACAAACAAAAGCTCCTAAGGCTGGTTACGGTTCTTAAAAATTACCTCACCAGGGATGATTTTTGATGGCGGTGATGATCCGAGCATGGTCCTGAATGCAAGAAGAAGCTTTGGAATGGATCTAGACCTTTTCCTCCTTTTGGAACGATGTATCCACCAATAGTCACCGCTTCCTCGCCAGAATCCATTTAATTTTGATGATTTTCACTCCAAAATGAAGTGGGAATGGTTGTTGGTTGGTTTAGGAGCTCTAGGGGAGTGAAATGAGGGCAGGAGGAGAATTTTTCAGGCTTCTATTTTTTTGTCTTTGGTTTTGCCCGAAAGATCCCCTTTCATTGTGATTTTTGGCCCCTAATGGATGTTCTATGGCTTGGGGTAGTTGAGAATGGTAGGGAATCATCTTAGGTGGCTTCACTTGAGTGGAGGACGGTGTGAGAATGCAGCCAAGGAAAGAGGAGTGGGATTCCTTGCTTGCAAAGTGTTTTAATAGGGGAGGTGAGGTGAATTCACATCCCTATGAGTCATGGATGACCCAACCAGCTTTTGGGTCAGGTTGGTCAGTATCCTTGTAGCCTAGGTGGACCAATGAATAAGTGTCAAGGAAAAGAAACAATCATTTATATGGGTGTTTTATCTCATGTGATACCCTTAGCCTAAGGGTGGAGTGGTCATTTGACATTAAATTTGATTTGGGCAAATTTGAAATGAGTCAAAAGTTAGTTGGACCAAATTTCATGTCATTTGGAGTTCATTAGGTTCAATTTGACTCAATTTGATACATTTAGGTCAAATTAGGTTAGGTTGACCAAAATGGTCAAATTAGGTCAAACCAATAGTTGGGTCAAGTTCATATGACCATTTGGAGTGTATTGGTGTCTTTGGTTTGGATTTGATTTTGGCTCATTTGAGTTCATTTGGGTCAAATGGGTCAAGTTGATAAATTTGACCCAATTGACCAAATTGGCTTAGGTCATGGCTTGGTTTGGGTTTGGTTAATCATTTGGAATATATTGTAAGCTTTGGTTGAGTTTAATTTGAGTTTGATTAGTTCTTGGATTGGTATGAACCTTTAGGTCAAGTTGGGTTCAATAGGTCAAGAGGATCAATTGGGTTTGGTTTAGCTCAATTGAAGGTCAATTCATGTTCAAATATTGGTTTTGGGTTGATTTGAATCATTGGCTTCAATGGATTTGGCTTAGGTTGCAATTTGGCTAGTTTGGGTTCATATGGGTTAAAGGGTTGACTTGGTCAACAGATTAGGTTGACTTGGTTTGACCCAATTTATGACAATTGATCAATCTAAGGTGATCAACAATCATGTCATGAAGTTTGGATTGGCTTAATCCTCTTTGATTTGGATTGGATTGGATTGGATTTTGGTTTATGTAGGCCAAATTGGCCACTTTTGGTCAAGTGAGCCAATTGGATTTAGTTGGCTTGATTTTGGGTTGAGTTTGATTTAGTTGAGTTTATATATGGATTTATGATTGATATATAAATCCAAATTGCAATTGGTTTAGGTAATGAGTTTTGGTTTATTTGGATATTTCAAGTTAAATGGGCTAAGTTGGGTTTGACTTAGGTTGATTTTGGTTTGGCTTGATGATTGGTGATTGAGAGAATGATTGATTTATGAGAAAACCAATTGAATTTGGCTTGATTAAGATGGGTTTTGGCCAAGTTCAAGGAAATGGATTAAAGGATTTCAATTGGGTTTTGATTTGATTTTGGATTAGGTTTTGGCTATTTGAGTTTATATTTTATTTATATTTATGAATATAAATGAAGATATAAATGACTTATGATAAAATCACTTGAGTTTGGAGTGATTTGGAAGAAAACTTGACTAAGCTCATGGAGGTAGGTCAAAAAGGCTAAGAAGGATATTTGATTTAGTTCTGATCATTGGGATGGGGGTTTCATTTATATTTGTGAATATAAATGAAGGAATAATTAATCTATAAAGAAATCAATTAATTTTCAGTTGATTTAGGTTAAGATTTGGTTAAGCTCATGGAATTCAATCATAAGGCTTTAAGGAGGATTTTGATTTTGGATTTGATTATGGGTTGCAATCATTTGGTTTGAGGTTTGGATTTGGATTTGGTACATGATTGAGGGGTTTAATTGGTCTTGAAGAAAACCAATTGAATTTGGATTGATTTGAATTTGTCTAAGGCTAAGTTCATATGATAAGATCATAAGGCTTAGGAAGGATTTGATCAAGGGCTTCAATCATTTGATTTAGAATTTGGATTTGGATTTGGATTAGAATTTGAAATTGGGTTTGAGGTTTGGTCAGAAATTGGGATTTGAATTAAATTTAAGAAGGTGTACATGGATTGGGTTTAGGCTATAGGGTAGGTGATTTGCTTAAGTACCTAAGGCATGACCTAATCCTATGATTAACCCTTCTAAATATCTAGGTTTAGGCTAAGTGTTCACCTAATCTCTAGAAGTGTCTTATGACTAAGGAAACCTTAGTGTCTAGAAGGTTTCTAGATCTAAGAAGAGGAGGTTGAGAATTCACTCCAAAAGTGAGGTCAACAATTCCCTAGAAACATTAAATCCTTTCTAGCTAGCTTTGCTGATCACAACTATCATTGAAGCTTTAATCAAGCTCAAGTTTTGATCGAGCCATCAATTTAGGTTGCCTTAATTATTTCTTCTCACCTCACCGAAGGTGAGTGGATCCATAACACCATGCTTAATAAATTTTTAGAAAACTAAATAAAGACGTGGTTAATGGACTTGCTCATATCATGATCAAATGAGCTAAACTTATGCTTATATAAGCTTTAATCTCTTTTTAATTTCTAATTAATACATTCTTCTTTGAATACTAATTTTATTTTCTAATCTACTATCCACATAGATTGTTCAGGTACCAATTATTTTTAGTGTTAGAAAAGTTAAAATTGCAAAGGACTCATGCTTTTGTAAATAAAATCACCCTTCAATTGTTCATCTACTTATCTTTTTCATTCTGCATGCTCTTTAAAGTTCATCTTTAATGTGATAAATTTGAAATTATGAAACATGAAATAAGTCTTATTTTGTATTAAATGTGTCTTATAAATTATATCATTGAAATCAATCAATAGATTTAAAATCACAACAAGTATATGATCCTTAATAGAATCAAGGTGCTTCTCTTATATGTAGAAAGTGAAGAGAAGAAAGGTTAAAAAAAACTTTTATTGGCTATTAAATCGGTGTTAGTAAAGATATAAAGTCTTAAAAATATAGCTAAAGGTATCCTCTCAAATAGTAGGGTTGAAATTACTATTCATTGAAGTTTGGTATTTTTTTCTAAGAAAGGTTGGGATGAATCTTTATATTAAGCCTTCACTGGAAAAATGCCCTTTGCAAACCTCAACGCCATCTTTGTAGGATGTTTGGGGAGTTCATTCTTCAAGAGACAAATTGATATATATATATATATATATATATATATATATATATATATATATATATATATATATATATATATATATATATATATATATATATATATATATATATATATATATATGACTAGATTTCTTCTAATATTATGTTAGGGTTTCTTTAGATCTAGGTTCTACATCATATGAAAGCAAGTATTCTTAGTTAATTACCTCTCTTACTGTAGTAAGAAAGAACTCTTGATTAAGGCTAGAAATGGATATATCCTTCTGATATGAATTGGTGACTAAAGATATGATGTGAATGACTATTTAAGGGAAGTAAAAGGGTATTCTCGATCAAGATCCCATGGTTCTATCATCCTGGGACTGTTGTTGTTCCAATCTACTAACATCATAGGGCTATTAACTTTAATGTCTAGGGGTCTGATTAGCAGCCATGGGTTGCCTTGTCTCAGATATCCTGAGTAGACTAGAGGTGTGTAGGTATTTAGTGAATCAAGGATAAACTAAATTTATAAGTTTATCTAATAATTTAATGAAGTCTATGCTACAGACATATGTAGAGCTTATATCCATTGAAATGTCATTAGGGTGCTTGCATAGCAAACACATGGGTTGGACTTACATCCCTTTTGAATGCCATTACGGTGTAGAGGTTCACGTGATGAACATATAGATTAGGCTTACATCCCTTAGGAATTCCATTATAGTGTTCGCATAACAAACCTATAGATTGAACTTACATCCCTTGGAAGGCCAGTAGATTTTATAGGGGCATTCGCATAAAGGTGCTTAGTATATATATATATATATATATATATATATATATATATATATATATATATATATATATATATATATATATATATATATATATATATATATGGTATAATGCCTCGATGCTGTAGATGAAGCGTCGCAGCACTTGGGGCTCAACGCCATGGCATCGAGAAGTTGGTGCTTTGACACCTAAATCTCAATGCTTCGACGCGGCTAAGATACTGTCATGGTGTCGTTAGGTAGGAACGTGAGTCTCAAAACTAGAGAGGGTAGCACTTCAATGTTGTAAACCCAACACCGCAGCTCTGCGGCGCCATAAAGAATAACATAAATGGGTTGATTATTTGACTAGCACCAAGGTGCTGCCAAAGTGGAATCACGGTGCCAATCAAAAAGCCATTCAAAGGCCGATAGGCTGGCAGACACATTTAACAAAAAAGAATATAACTTTTGACTAGTGTCGTGGCATTGTGTTAGAGCATTGTGATGCTCCATCAATGCTTTGCATGCTTTTCATCTCAGTTGGTTACGAAATTAATAATATTAAATATTAATAAGAGCTCTTTTTGACTGGCACAATAACCAACTTAATTAGTCAAAACACTTAGAGTTGCATGGGGATGCCATGGGGTCTAAACGAGTCGAGCTTGAGCGAGTCGAACCCTTGTTCATGTTCGACTCGTTTGAAAATTGCTTTGTTTGTATTCGGCTCGTGTTCAAAATGGCTTAAAATTTCCTTAGCTCAACTCAATTGTTAAAATGGCTCAGATCGCTTGAAATGTAATAATCCAAAAAATCTATAAGAGAGAGGATTTGAACCTAGGTGCTGCCAAAGTGGAATCACGGTGCCAATCAAAAAGCCATTCAAAGGCCGATAGGCTGGCAGACACATTTAACAAAAAAGAATATAACTTTTGACTAGTGTCGTGGCATTGTGTTAGAGCATTGTGATGCTCCATCAATGTTTTGCATGCTTTTCATCTCAGTTGGTTACGAAATTAATAATATTAAATATTAATAAGAGCTCTTTTTGACTGGCACAATAACCAACTTAATTAGCTGACCAACACTTAGGAGTTGCATGGGGATGCCATAGGGGTCTAAACGAGTCAAGCTTGAGCGAGTCGAACCCTTGTTCATGTTCGACTCGTTTGAAAATTGCTTTGTTTGTATTCGGCTTGTGTTCAAAATGGCTTGAAATTTCACTGTTCGCGTTCAACTCGAATTTTTCGAAATGGCTCGTATCAGCTTGAAATGTAATAATCCAAAAAATCTATAAGAGAGGATTTGAACATAGGCCAACCTTTTGTATCCTTTTATATAACATAAACTTTAACCACTAAGTCATGCTTGTAGCTATGATATATGTATATATATATATATATATATATATATATATATATATATATATATATATATATATATATATATATATATATATATATATATATATATATATATATATATATATATATATATATATATATTTATTATATAATATAATTTTTTATTTCGATCTAAATCAAACCAAACACAATCGAACAAAGAATTGTTCATGTTCGGCTCATTTATAAATTGAGCTTGAAATATTTGTTTGTGTTTGGCTCGCTTAGCTAATAAACGAGCTAAACACGAGCTGTTCATGAACAACGAGCTTTTTTGACAGCCCTAGCCACAATGCTGGTCATAAACCTCAGTAACTGAGAGGCAAGCACCTTAACCCTATAAAGGCAGTGTCGCAACACAATGTCCAGTCTATAAATAGAACCTTTAGGCTGCCAAAATCTTTATTCTAAAGCCTTTGTCTTCCCATTCATTCTTCCATCTTAGCTTTTCCTCAGCACTAGATCAGCAAACATTCGGCTTAAGTCCATCTAGAAGGGCAAGAAGAGGACATCTTGCAGCTCCTAATAGATTTATCAATATGGATGCCGAGGCAAGGTACCAACATGTGCTCCTCAACAAACACCTCGTCCTGAAGAGGAGCTTCTACAATCCGGGTGGGAGCATGGAGAGGATTATTAACGAGGGATATTGGAAGAAGCTGGCTTATGATAGTGCCACATGCATTATCCCTGTGGTGAAGGAGTTTTTCGCCAATGCGAGATAACCAAGTTCTTGTACGGTAGAAATGGATATGTTTTGATAGTACTTCCATTAACGCATATTATAATTTATAAAAGTTTACATATGATTGGTACGTTTCCTACTATAATGATCATTTTGATTTTAATGAAATCCTTATTTTCCTTACTATTAGAAATTCAAATGTCCAGTGGAAACATCGAGAGGAAAAGATTATTAGTTTTTTGTCACTGACCAAATAGCCGAGGCTAAAGCTTGACATTAGTTTATTTCTGCCAAATTGATGCTTACTAGTAATGTTAGTAAGGTAACTAAGAATAGCGAAGTTTTGAATTATGTGATTCAGAAGGGCTTTACTATATATGTAGGAGAGATTATTTGCAATTCAATTTGTAATATGCTTAAGGGGAGTACTATCCCAGAGTATGATCACCCCTCTCTCATTTATTCTTTATGTATTGCCACAGGTGCATTAGTGGATCTTGACGAAAAGAAGGATTGAAGGGTTTAAATCAAGAACAAAAGTAAGAGAGAGTTCACACGCTCCTCAATCCAGATCAAATCCTCCAAAATGTTAGCTGAGCAACTCTGAAATATTAGAGGAGAAGACTCAGAATTAAACAAAAGGGTGGGCAAAAGTAGTAGGAGGTAGTAGAAATTTTGAAAAAAAAATATTGATTATCATATGGGTCTGTAGTAGCAGCAGGTTTCTCACATGAACGAGTTCAACTCAGCATGCGTTCAAATTCTTGAAAATTACACCTTTAATGCAGCCCAAATAGAGTTCCTTTTCCTACAATGCCTCACTACCAAGTCTAAGTTAGCACACTACTAGAGCCAGAACAAGAAAAGGAAGAGGAAGATTATGATTATTAGGATAGTCTTTTTCCACCCTTTTTCGTATTTGTATTTCTCTTCTTATTCATTTTATATCATTGTAATAATTTTTTTTATTTGGCACATTTCTGTAATAAAACTTCATTTTTTGTAGTCAAAAATTTATTTTATGTTCATTGTGTGTTGTTCGACTATTTCATGGGATTAATTGTGATTTGGGTGCTCATTATAAGTTAGAGATTTAACTAAATAAAATTCCTAATCTTAAAGAAAAGTAAGTTGAAAAGGTAGCACCTTAGTGTTGTAATATCAATGTTGTGGTGATAAGGCAGCGTTGCAGTGTTATAGTTTAGTGCTAGTAACAATACCTCGGAGCCATATAATAGCATTGTGGTGGTGCAAATTGGACATTTTAACTTTGAAACCCGAGAGCTCAATGATGTAGCACCAAGATTCACAACCACAATGCTGATTGCAGTGCATAAGTGACATGAAGTAGCATTGCAAAGCTACGAAATGGAGCACTAACATTCAAAATCCAGAGAGCTCAATATTACAGCATTGGGTATCAATGCTGCAGTGCTACGAATTAGATGACCCTATTCTTGGGTGGTTTATTGGGGAATTCATTGATTTTCCTAAAAATTTAGCAGTGTAATGGCTTAACAATGTTAGATTTCAAAAAAATTTAGTGCAAAAATGCACTTTTCTCCTTTGTTCCAGATCAACGATCGACGGTGGAGGTTTTGGACTTTTAAATTTTTATTTTAGTAAATTAGGGTCTATTTTAATCTTGACTTCGATAGCATTTCATCTTGAGAATGCCTAAAATCTCATATTTAACATGATCTCATTCTTCTCTCTTGCTCTAAATCCAAGATCGATGGAAGGAGGATCTTTATTTTGCACTTTATCCAAAATAAAAGATGAAATTCTTCAAGATTCTTCTTGTAAAGTGAGGAATCATATAAATGAAGTATTTCGTTTAGAGTTTTACCTGAAATCTTATCTTCTGCAAGAAGAAGAACATATAGTGAAGGAGAACTTGCAGTAAAGTCCACAGCACTGAGAGTAGGAAGGGGCAGTTATTAGTAAGGCAAGAAAAGGAAGAAGATCAGTCCCCCTCTTCTTAGATCTAGGAAAAAAATTATGACACCATGTAGAATTTAGGAATTTCTTATTTGGATGATCAAATGCGTTATTAAGGAATAAATATATTATCTCGAAAGATAAATATATTATTCTATAATGGATTTGATCATTTAATAAAAGAATGGGTCTTTAATGTACCAAAGATTTTTCTCTTGAACTACATGAAAAGTAGAATGGGGCTTAATCTAAATTGGGTTCATACTTCCCTATAAAGGCCAGCCCCTATAGTTAATTACATCTTAAGAAATGTCTCTTCTTAAGAATACTCTTAATTGAAGAAATAAGTTATTATTTCTAAAGATTTCGAAGGTGGTTTTCAAAGGATTGATATTTGGGATTTTCAATTGGGAATGGTCCAAAGTGAAGAGAGTTATTTTTGGAATCCAAATGGGATGAAGTAAGAAATGGACGTTAATACTCGGATGCCTAGTAAGTATTTTAACTATCCTATAATTGGGCATTAAATTTTAAATTTTAATTTAGACTTTGAGTTGATATTTTTTTAGAAATCTAAGACTTAGATTCTAGTACCACAAGATTGCAGAAATGCCTAAGGTTGAAAACTTATTATTGGGAAGGATGCTTCAGATCCTAGCCTATAAGTGCTTCTGACATATGTCAGATGATTGACCTAGTTTTATTTTGGGAATTATATGACATTCCTCTTACTTGAGGGAACTAACATATCCCTGATTCTTCTAGACTTACAACCTACCTGCCTGAAGAGGGTTGCTAGCTAACACCACCTAAGCATATTTTAAATTCATGATACTGAGTCTTATGAATGCAAGATGGTTGAACTATTGCATTTTTAAGAAAGGAATCTATGAACCTAGACTCACTCCCTAATTGCTAAGAAAATGTAGGGTATGAAATGCATTTAACTAATGCACATTTTTCAGATTTTTAACATTTTAACTCGATAATCATTTTAGGCCATGGGTATGTAATTTATGCTTACATGGTATGCAATTAGAAAAAATTCATGAGCCAAATCAATAATAGAAGGCAGGCTTCCCCAAGAAGGCGGTCATCTTTATAGGTCAAATACCCCTTATGTGTGCAATGAGAGAAATTGCCCAATTCAAGGATTTAAGCAATATGATTACATGATTTTTAAGAGCTAATTGGTTTCCAATTAATTTTAAGTTATTCCCTGGGGATTTAATTTATCTGAGATTTTGAATTATATTATTGTGGTTGAATTGATTAAATTTGATTGGGTAGAAAATTTAATTTTTCTTATGAGCCTACATCCAGACATTCATCATAGAAAAGCACAACATAAAAAAAAACCTAGAAAATTAGATTGATTCTATTGTGCATCCTAAAATAAACCAAACCATTTTAAATTTATAAAATAGGCTAATATGGCTGGGTACAGTTGTACACCCCGAAAGAAAGAAAAATGAGCAGCCAAGCTCTGCCTTTATACAGCCTAGCCTAGAACTACAAGTCTAGATCGATAGGTCTTCTTTCCAAAATTGTCTCCTTCTCCAGGGACGTCCATTGGGCTTCACAGGGGACCTTTGCACCATCTCCTAGTATGGTCAGCTCTTGCTAATCCTAAACCCCATAGATCTTAACCTAATTTTAAGCTCAAATTTATATTTTTAAATTCAAAAATAAATCCTAAACCTGCAAAATAAATATCAAGAAAATACAAACAACACACAACAATTATATTTTACAAATATACGGACTTAACATTAGTTGCTTACCAAGTCCACATGTCCTATAGGCTATGTTACGGAACTATTCAGCACCTACAAGCAAACAATAATTTTATAAATTTTATTTATGATAGTAGTCCCTTTAACATAACCCTCTACATAAGACAATGTTAGTTATAAAAAATAACGTCCTACTATAAAGACTAATGGCAATCAATCCTAACCATCTAGTCTAAAACAGTACACCATAAAATAATAAAAATAATTTTTATCACATCATCACAAAAATCACAAAACATGTTAACCTAAGTCTAGGATTAGTGACCTATAATTCTATTGTGTGAAGAAAAGGGTTTCTGTGGCAAGTCATTACTAGGTTTTATGATTTCAATTTTTGTTTTTTTAGTTTACAATGTTGGTTTATTTACCTTTGAATAATTTCAATTCAAATTATTTAATGATTTTTATCTTTATTTTAGGCATATTTTATTATGTTAAAATTAAATTAAGTTTTCAAAAATGTTTAAATGAATCCCGTTTCATTCAACATCCTAAGTCCTAATATGATGATATATTTATTCTAAGGCAAAGATTCATCTTAAAAATCTAATTAAAATCCTAAGTATTTTGGTTGAATTTGAATTTAGAGGATTTTGAATTTGTTTAGTTTATTTCATTTTGTTTTTTATTTCTTTATTAATAATATTATAATTTGGTTTTTGGTTTAAATTAATTCAATCTATTTATTATTATGATTCAATTTAGTTTTCTCTTTAAGTTAATCCATTTATCATTATGATTTTAAGTTCTTTTAATTTCTTTGATTTAAAATTATGATATTGATATTGATATTTATCATTTATTCCTTTATTTTGATTTATTTTACATGTTTACTTAGTTGATTATGATGGCTTATATATTTGTTTACTGAATCCATTTTTGATTTAATATTCATGTTTGTTCATTGACTTTACTATATTTGATTTAGGGTAAAACTTAGGAGTAGGTATTTTCTCTATTCAAGTCAAGTTAATTTCATTTATTCATTTTCATTAATGTTCATTAACCTAAATAAAGTTATATTCAATTTATTAAGTTTAAGATTATTCAATTTATTACATTCCAATTTATAACTTATTTACATTAATGATTCTTTCATTATGGAATAGTTCCAAATTATTGTGTTTAATGATTCCAAATTGCATGTTTCATACATTATGAAAAATTTCCATTTATCCTAATTACTTTAAAAGGAATGATCATTATGTCTTTTAAAAAGGAACATTTATCTTAATGTAATTATATTTTAGGATTTAAGTAATTAAAAGAAAGGTTATTTCTTTATTTATTAAATGTGACTTAACCTTTTATGTTCACATTTATACTATTTCATTTTCTTATGTGAATGGTATTAATGTATTTATATATTGACAACTTATATATTTCAGAGATCAATGATGAAATTATTATGATTTAAAGAATTATCATAATTAAATGTGACTTAAGTTTCATATTTTTCTTTAATTATAATCTTTAACCTTGAGTTATTTGGATCCTATTGTTTTTAGTTGACTTAGATATTTTATTTAAGTGTTTTGATATTAATTATAATGTTTTAAATTTATATTATGGATTTTATAATTTCTGTAATTTTTCTGATTTAATATTTTCTTGAAATTGACTTAGAGACTTGGAAATTCAAATACTCTTAATCTAGATGTCAAATGAATTTAAAATTTTTATGGAAAGTGGGGTTCCATGCCTATTTTATTTCCCTAAAGTTTCATTATGATTAGATGTAATTAAGATGTAATTAAAACTTTAATTATTTCATTAAAACCTAAAGTAGAATTAATTTAGTGGAGATTATTTATGGGTTTTTTTTTTCCTTGAAACCACTCTAAAATATCCATCCAATGAGGGTTCATTCATATTTTTTGAGATTCTGGTTGATTTATTATGTTTTATTTAAGTTCAAATTGATTAATTGAATTAATTAATTCAATTAATGACCTAATTAAACCATTTTTGTAATTTATCATGTTCCCATGAGTTTCACTAACTTATTTATAGTCACTAGAGTATATTAAGATGTTCTAAATTATTTTGATTAATTTCCATCATTTGTTTAATTTATTAATAATTTATTTCATGAAAATTAAGGTTAAGGATTTGAAATTTCCAATATTAAGATTCATTACTCAATAAATTATGAAATATTTACATAATATGTGTCTTAATATCAATTTTAATCCCCCAAAGTTTCATTTCAATTTGATCATTGTTTGGAAGTAATTAGGGTTTGAAATTTTTCATTCAAACCCAAATTAAAGTCAAAATATCCAAAATATTTTGAGGATTTTAATTTTGATAGATTTCTAACAAGATGAATCCATAAAGCCCAAGTTTATAATTATTAATATATATATATATATATATATATATATATATATATATATATATATATATATATATATATATATATATATATATATATATATATATATATATATATATATATATATATATATATATATATATTCTTATGATTTTTTAAAGTTTTATATATTTTTCTTTAATTTTTAATCAATAAAAACCCGATTTTCCTATTTTGGTGTGTCAGATCCTCCCTTTCCATGAGACGTCGCATCATTGCACCACAAGGGATCTACGGATCCAGCATACACACGGTTAATTACACCTTCGACGACGATCGTTTCTCCTTATCGAATTTAATCAAAGATCTAGCTAGATTTCAATCGTTCGTTACTTTTAAAAGGAACGAATGAAGGAGATTTTGTCTCCTATGTCGACAGTGGAGGCAAAGAGCCGTCCGTCATTTTCACATGATTTACAGTCATCCGACCGTTGAAATCGTGTGATTTCAATTGCAAATCTATCAGTGAATGAAAATAAAGAGATATAAACATTTGATCTCACTTAAGACCTAATTCACTTCAAAAAGTGCTAAACCCTAAAGCTTAAGGGCGGTCATTAATGGCATACCTCGGTCCCGGTGATCTCCGATGGTGGGGTTGACTCCAATAGTTGTTGAACGATATGTGAAGCTTGTGTGCCAAAGGAATTGAATTGCCTCCCTGTGGATTGCTCCCTAGACCAATTGAATTTAAACTTTTGGACGTCTCACCTCTAAGGGAAGTGGGGAAAATGGATTTTGGTTACATCCATAAATGCAATGTCAAATGGAAGGTGATTTTGTCTTTTCTTTCTAAGACAAAATTTTGACCGCTTCATGGCATGGATGGATTTTAGGCAATTAAGTTTAGGAGACTTTTGCCAAAATGAATCAATTGAAAGGAATGAAATTTAATTCTACCATTTTGTACAAAGATGTGTCCATTTAATGGACCGAACTAGACCGAATGACATTTGTAATCCAACTGTCAAGCTAATTTTTTTGAAAAAGAATCACTCACACACTGCTAAAATATAGGAACTCCAACATTTAATTACGCTCTCCAAAATTTCTGGAAAAATTTTGAATCAAATTATCCCAACTCAAATATAATTAGGGTAAATGTGATCATTAAATTTATTGAGATGAACAAAAAAAAACTCTTGCCTCATAATCCAAGATTTTCTACGTTTTTATTAGGTCTTAAAACTAACGCATCACAATCATGATCAATGCCACTGCTGAAGAAGCGAGGCTCTCAACCAAAGCTCTGGGAGGCTAGACGAGAAAACAATCAAACAAGAACCTCTTTATCTAACTACAACATCATGACACTAGCAGCTACAAATATTGGCAAAGAAAGAAACTCACCATACTTTAGCATGGAAAAGTGGTATAGAATGTTGGAAATGAGGGTATGAAAACTTACACCCCACCGAGGAATATAATTAACGAATTCACAACTATTAAAACCCATCCCTCTATCCCGTGGATAATACAGTGAGCTACAACACCAAAGCAATGGCTCGATTAGCCCCAATTAAAAAGACCGTACATGCAGGCGTAGAAGAAATTAGTCGGAATGTGTGCCATTGTAAGACCACCGCGACATTAAAAAATACCATATATTCAGCATACATACATACATACATACATATTTATCCAACGGCATTTCAGGCGTTGGCTTAAAGCACACGACTTTCTGGAACACTAGTGTTGTATGAGCATACCCTGGCAAGAAAAAGAAAACAAAAGGCAACAAATCATTTAGAAGCTGAATCGGAAATGCTCAAGCTTAAAGAAAGAGAAGATGGATTAAGAGTGCTTGTCAAGAGGGCATTGGAATGCATACCATGAAACAGCGGGAAAACACAGTTCAACGATAGTTAGCGAACCAATAACCCTGCAGCAACGAAACCTGTGCCCCTACGTGGTATTTCCAGAGAGTTAAACAGGTAACAGCACAGCCAAAAGTTTCACTGACTTGTCATTCAAAATCAAGTCAAGCATGAATAAATTTTAACTAGGACATTTTACATTTAGAAGAAAACTTAGTGGCTCTTCCTAAAACTATAAAAATGTACAAGACCTTGCATAAACATAGTTATTGTATATACATTAATTAGGATAGCTTTTTGACAACAGCGCCTAGAGCATGCCTCCAATCAACCATGTGTGTTTCCTGTTGAAAACATCAACAAATATTTAAATGACTTTAATATCTTTCAATATATATATATATATATATATATATATATATATATCTATGATAAAGAAATCAACCTCTTGAGGATGATCCGCCTCTAGCAGGCTTCCTTTCATGAGAAACACTTGTAATCTTCGAAATGACTAGAGAGCTTTGAAGACCCTCGAGTAACTGAAAATGAAACAAATGAACTCAACACTATAGTATTGTAGGTTTGACAGGCAGGTAAAGCAGGATGGAAATCAAAAATGGAACTTCAATATAAAGGCATATCAAGACGACACCAGAAGCTCAAAAATAAACTGCAATGACAATTGACAGAACAAAGTTAGCTTGAGATTTGATTCCATAAGTAAAAAATCATATCATTAAATTTATTGAAAATATATACTATCAAAAGTTGTTGATATTGCATCTTGAATTTTGTTAAAATAATTTTTTATCTTTCAAATTTCATTTTAAAATATTATTGAATGAAATAAATTTGTTGAAATCAAAATTGCTAAAATTATATAAGAATTTTTGTGTTGATATCAAGCCTATCAATTAGGAAAATATATGCAGTGATTTCATCCTTTGCTTAAGTAATATTCCTTTCAAATCCTTTCGATATAATTCTTCCATTTGTCAAATTTGTATGTCCTGAAATTATTTTGTATTGCTGGAAAGTTATATATATTTTTCATGAAATTAAATCTACAAACTTGCAAAAGTTTTTGTTCAAATTCACTGAAATTAGATTAGCATTTTTCCTGGAATTAAAATTCTATTTTGCCTAGCTTATTTTATCAAAATCTGAAATAACTTTTGTTAAAATAATGTTCATAAGGGTGAAAATAAAGCTTCATTTTTTTGTTGAAATTATTCTTTCTTTTTGCTGAAATTTAAATTCACTATTCTTTAAAACTAGGTATTATATTTGTTAAATCTATTTTCTTATTTGGTTAATTTGAGTTCTCAAGACCGTGTTTTCTAAAATCAAAATTGACTTTTTGCTGAAATTTTTCATCTTTATTTAAATTTAAATCCAGATTTCTTAAAATTAAATTTCACATTTATTAAATTTGTTTGTTGATTTGGGTTAAATGACGTTCATACTTGTACTAATCTAGGAATCAACTTTATATCACTAATTCTTCTAAAGTAGATTTCATTTCCTTCAATTTTGTGGAGGATATCCTGATCGATTGATAGATCTAATGTTAAGAGTTTTGAGGGTTATAATTTATATTGTTTCAACTTCTCATATTTCTATTTTGATTAAAATTTGTATTATTATTTCAAGAAAAATTTGGATGATTCCTCCAACCTTGATTGAATGCATTTGAATAAAGATCATTTTACTTATTTGAGATATAGTTAAGAATTTTCAATCTTTGATTAGTTTGATCTTTCATTATATGTATTTCAGCATTTTATCCCCCTTGATTCATATTATAAATATTTTGATTAATTCCTAAACAATCTAATTTCTTAAATAGGAAAGTTACTTGTGAGGTTAACATTACAATCATATCATTATTGTTAATACTAACTATTTTCTTAGGATAGATTTAATCTAATCATAAATACCATTAGTTATCATTTTCTATTAAAATATAAGTTTTATCAAAAAGTTTTGACATGAGACTAGCAGAGTTTTGACATGAGACTACTACCTGCTGCTACATCTATGATAGTCCTTAAAGATCTTACTTGTGAGGTTAACATTACAATCATATCATTATTGTTAATACTAACTATTTTCTTAGGATAGATTTAATCTATCACAAGACCATTGAAAATTATTAGTTATCATTTCCTCTATTAAAATATAAGTTTTATCAAAAGGTTTTAACATGAGACTACCACCTGCTGCTACATATATGATAGTCCTTAAAGATCCTACTAAGCTGTTATTAAATGATTGAATAGTAAGCTAATCAAGTAATGAATGATGAGGGCATTTCCTTAATAATTATTTATTCCTCTCCCAAGCCTCATATACGGATTCATTATCTAATAATATAAATAATATAATATCATTTTTTAGTTTAACAATTTTAGATTGTGAAAAATATTTTGCTAGAAATTTTTTAACTAATTCATTCCAAATTATTATAGATCCTGAAGACAGTAAATTTAACCACATTTTAGCCTTGTCTCTCAGTAAAAAAGGGAATAATCTTAATCTAATAGCATCATCGCTTACCCAATTATATATAAATGTTGCACAAATTTCTAAAAAATTGGCAATATGCATATTATGATCTTCAATAGATGAAACCCTAAACTGAGATTATTGCACCATTTGAATTATAGATGATTTTAGTTCAAAATTATTAGCTTGAATAGTTAGTCTAGCAATACTTTGATGTATTACATCTACGTAGCATAGTCATTAAGAGGTCTAAATGATTCTCCTACTAGTTGATTGTCCATTGCTAGTGTTTTCGCTTGATTTTTCTTTTCTTTTCTATTTTTTTTACAAAGTCGTTCGGTTTCTAAATCAACAACAACAACAACAAGCCTTAATCCCACTAGGTGGGGTCGGCTACATGAATCCTTCGTCTCCATTGTGTCCTATTATGTGTCAAATTCTCATCTAATTCAAGTATACTAAGATCATTATTTATACATCTTAACCAAGTCTTTTTAGGTCTACCTCTACCTTTCTTAACATAAGGCAAATCTAATGCATCTACTCTCCTAATCGGGTCATCGGACGGCCGACGCTTTATGTGGCCAAACCATCTAAGGCTCTCCCTAATCTTATCTACCACTGAGCTACTCCAACTTTTTTCCGAACATACTCATTTTGCATTCTATCTCTAAGAGTAAAGCCATCCACCTAAGCATCCTCTCTCTCAACACTTAACTTAGTCTTATGCTTCTTTTTGGCCAACATTCTCGCACCATAAGTCATTGCGTCTTACCACCATCTTATAAAATTTTCCTTAAGTTTATGGAACTTTTCTATCACATAATAGGCCGATGCATTCCTCCACTTCAACCATCCAACTTGAATTCTACTAATAACATCTCCATCTATTTCACCATCATTTTGGACAATAGAGCCTAAATATCTCAATCGCCACTCTTATTAATGACTTGATCACCTAAAGTCACAACACTATCACTAAAACTTCTACAACTAAAATTACACTCCATATATTCGCTTTTAGATCTACTTAAACGAAAACCTTTAGACTCTAAAGTTGACCTCCATAATTCAAGTTTCTTGGACTCCTCTCTAGTCTTATCAACAAGAAGAATGTCATCAAGAAAAGCATACACCAAGGTACATCTTCTTGTAAATGCCTCGTAAGAACATCCATAACTAAAGTAAAAAAGATAAGGGCTTAATGTTGATCCTTGATGTAATCCAACCTAAATAGGAAAATATTTTGTCAATCCTCCTTGTGTTTGGACACAAGTAATAGCTCTAGTATACATATCCTTAATGACTTGAATATAACCAATATTAACTCTCCAAAAAACATCTCTAGAGACTTTATCATAAGCTTTCTCTAAATCAATAAATATCATATGTAGATCCTTCTTACTTTCTCTATGCTTCTATCAACCCTCTTAACAAATGTATAGCATCCATAGTAGATCTACCGCATGAAACCAAACCGATTGTCGAAACTTCAGATCACATCGTAACCTATGCTCAATTACTCTCTCCCATAATTTTAATGTATGGCACATTAACTTAATTCTCTATAATTTGCACACTCTTGTGCATCACCTTATTCTTAAATATAGAACCAATAACTCTTTCTCCACTCATCTCGCATCTTTTAGTCTTTAAAATAACATTAAAAAGATTTGTAAGCCAAGAAATTCCTTGATCTCCTAAACATTTCCACACATCTATCGGAATATCATCCTGGCCCTTTTTCCACATTTCATTTTCTTTAAAATTCACTAAATTACTAATCTGACATAGAAATGAAATTCTCTATTATTGTTTAGATAAGGTTGCTAAAATCAATTACTAGATCCTTCATTGAAAAGTTTATCAAAATATCTCACTTTATTTTCAATATCTTTTCTAAGAAAAGCACTTTATTATTTTCATCCTTATACACTTGGATGTCTTTACTTCTCTATCTCTTTCTTATTTAACTTATACATACATCTTTCTTCTCTTTTATCTAATCTATTGTATAAATAAATAAAAATTTTTTTAAATATATTGCTTTCTTAGAATCTCTACACTTTATATCTTTCCCATTCTCAATTTTTTCATTACAGTTTTATACAATCTTCTTATTTTTTTATCTTTTCTTTTCATTCTCCATTATTGTATTAAAGAAATTTTTTTGATTCTCCAAATTTATCTTTAGCAACTTGCATATGATTTAGTAATCTAATTTTGGTTTAAAATTAAAACAACACACTAAACAAATTTTAAGGATATATACATAAGATATTTCACCCCATTAACATGCAAATATGAAATAAAACAGTTCAATGAGACTAATATTAACTTAATAAAAATTACTATTTTACTTTTAATCCCCAACAACGGTGCTTGACAATTTACCTTATACACAAGTACACGTGTTACATCAAATAATATAAAATGAGTAGAATATCATTCTCATGAGTATCAGAGTAAAATATTTTTTTTTATTAATTTTATATAAAGTTAAATACTAATCCTTTTAAAACTTAATTTTTATCCAACAAAATATGAAGTGCTTAAGTCAAATAACTATCTACTACTTTACAAAAAAATTATTTATATTAAAAAGACTATATTATATTTTTATAGAAAATATTAGTGTTGTTCTTAATTTAAAAAATAGTACTCTGAATTAATAGATTTTTTTTAATTATATATTATATTAAACTAAGTAGTAGAACTAATTTTAAGCTTGTAGTGTCAACCAGGAGCGAGATGCTATATCTTCTATGTCTAGACAAGTATAACCAAACCAATCACTTTACTCGGTTTTTGCCTAGTGCCAAACAAATTTTGGTTTATTGTATTACTCATATTTCCCTTAAAATGATTGTGAATCCTAAAAATAGACATGTTTAATGGCTATCTAGCACTTCAGGACTATTTAGCACATTAATGCCTATTTAGAACATCTGTTTGCATTTTTTTCTAATTATTTTTCTAGGACTTCGTCAATATCCCTAGATCACACTTGATTTTAATTTTGTAATTGGCCAGATCACAAGCAAATAAAGCATGGAGAAAAGCAAAATACTATTTTCATGAAAAGCACAAACATTTTTTTATATTAATCCACAAACATAGTTTAATATAATACAATCATCCAAAAACTCATATGAATTCAAAGCACTTTATATATTAATGTTTCATAGTAGATAAAAGAGAAATCTCATTAAACATTATATAATAAGACATAAGATAACCGGAGAAGAAAAGAAAGAGCGCACCGAATAAATTTTCTAAGTCCACTCTTCGCAATCCTCTACTACTTCCTCATGAAAATATCCAACAGTCAGCTAAAAATCTTTGTTTTTTTCTCCTTCTCTACCACTTGCTTAAAAAGAACATACTATCACACTACTCACACAGCACTTGAAGTGTCACTCTTCAAGTGCTTCACAAAAACACACACACTTAGACTACACTCACCCTTTGCCAAAAATTCTAAAAAAACTCTTAACACTAAGAAAGTTCTCCTATTTATAGCCTAGAAGCGGCCTGATCAATTATCCCTAGGCTCTTGTAAAACAACATCAGCTTTAAATCATGAACCATCAGAATCTTATGTTTAGTCGTGTTTATTTGTGCTTGTTAATCTTTGCTTCATATTTTTTCTATGTGATTCTAATGCTTATGCTATCAAATTATCCCAAATGAGCATGATAACGATATTGCTTTATGACACTAAGAATGTTATCAATTTGCTCAAGGGGCTTTTTTAGCATTTATTTGTAGTGCTAAACAAGAATAAATTTCTTCTTTCTCATATTTTTGAAAATTTTTCCGTTACAATACAAAATATTACTTAAAATTAACAAGTTTTAATGTATAAAAATATAATAAAAGCATTAAAATTACATGAAATTTTAACAAATTTAATACTCATCAACTTTTATTGAAATTAGTTTCTCCATTCATTGAAATTAAAACATGTTATTAAAATTACATCTATTATATCTCTTTTACACTTGTTGAAAATAATTGCATCAAATAAAACTTTGTAAGTTGCTGAAATTAAAATTTTCATATTGCAAACATCATTTTGAAAATTATATCAAGCTTAATTTATTCTTCATCTTGCATGAAGTCATGCATTAAAAGTTAAATCACACGTATCTGTTTTTGTTAAAATTAATCTTTAATCAACAACATTTTATGGGCTCCGAAAATTTGCGCCCGTCATCTTGATGAAAGAGTTTAAATTTGTGCTGAGTGAAAATTTCAAAAGGCAAATGATTTTTGTTGTAAATAAATAAGGCACTACCCAAATATTTCTCCCTCATTTGATGAGGACTTTATATCATATTTCAAGTTTCGTATAGACGCAAGCACCTAATAGTTAATTACCCCTCCCCACAAATAATGAGAGAAAACTTCTGATTAAGGCTAGTCATTAGGTCGCTAATTACTTAATGTATAATAGCAGCAAATTGATTTTTAAATTTTTGATTAAAATTCATCATTAATGACACTTAGAGCATATGTTGGGTGAAATGATGATGCACCCGATCAAAATCTCATGGTGCTATCATCCAAAGCTATTATGTTCCTTAGTACTTAATCGAGAGTATAATAATTGAATGATTTATCAGCAATCATGGGTTACTTCGTCCAAAGAGATTATGAGCTTAAATTGATATTTATCTAAGCAGACTAATTTTAAATCCATCCTATCTAACAGAGAGTTTTGTGCCCTATTAAGTATACCTTATGATGTACAATAAAAAGTTAAAAATTATTAGAGAACACAGTACATATGAGTAATATGTCGACTTATAGAAAACCATGTGAATTGGTTGTAACTTTATATGTGGCCTAAACAAATGGATAGAATTTACACCTCCTTACTTTGCAAAACATTTTTGTTTAAAAAATTGAATGTTAAAATAGGAAAAATAGAGTTCAACTAAGGGTTGAACCGAATGATGTAATAAATATTAAAATGATTAAAAAATAATCTAAATAATATAATAATATAAATATATGATAAATATAAGTTAAAATAAATAATATATATGTGATATTTTTAATAATAATGAATTTAAAATCCAAATTAAAATTTATTAAGAAATAATTATGTCTCTTATATATCTAAATATATGTATATTAAATCTATTTAAAAATTAATAATAAGTTTTATATAGATTTATAAATATAAATATAATTTATAATAAAAATATAAAGTTTATAATGTAAAATTTTATTTTAAAACTTTATAAAATATAAATATAAATAAAATATATAATATGTAAACTTGAATTATGGAGGTCAACCCTAGAGTCTAAAGGTTTTCGTTTGAGTAGATCAAAAATTGAATATATGAAGTGTAGTTTTAGTTGTAGAGTGGTGTTGTGACATTGGGTGAAGGTTTTCGTTTGAGTAGATCTAAAACTGAATATATGGAGTGTAGTTTTAATTGTAGAGTGGTGTTGTGATATTGGGTGATCAAGTCATTAAAAAGAGTGAAAGTTTCAGATATCTCAAGTCTCTTGTTCAAAATGATGGTGAAATAGATAAGAATGTTATTAGTAGAATTCAAGTTAGATGGTTGAAGTGGAGGAATGCATGCAATTACATTGTGTGAAAAGAAAAACTTAAGAAGAAATTTTATAAGATGGCAAAACATGATGGTTTATAGTGAATGTTGGCGATAAAAGAGATGCATAAAACTAATTTTGATATTCGGTTCTCAGTGGATGAGGGCTACATAGAGATAAAATGAAATGAATATGTTTGAAAAAATTAGAGTAATTGAATAAGATTAGAGAGAAGATAGATGGTTTAGACATAAAGTTTTTGTAATGTGGAAATCGAGGAAAAAAATTTAATAATAATAATAATAATAATAATAAAATCAAATACATTGTACAGTGGAGAAAAGTCAAAAAGAGCTTCGGTTTTGTTTTTAAACGACTTTCAAAAGAGAGAAAGGGAGAAAAAAGAAAATTTCGTGTGAACCTTAGTCGTCGAGGAGAGATTTATGCTCAGATGCGTCGGCGTCGTCGGTAGAGAAAAGAAGGCGACAACTTCGTCGTATCCGGTGAAGCTGCTCCATGCTATCAGTCATTAAAGGTTCTCATCGGTAGCAGAAGAGGGAGCCTACATGTGAAAGGAAGGATGCGTGTGTGTGTTATAGCGAGTTGACAGATTAAGAGGAAAGAGGTAAGTAAATAAATAATTTATATAATTATATGTTTAATTGAAATTTGATTTTAATGTTATTATCTCTAATTTTATTGTTATTATCTCAAGTTTTAACTTGGGTTTATCGATTTCAGCAAATAATTTAATTTAGGAATATGTAACATAAATTAAATTAAAGTTTAAGAATCATTTTAAGAAAAATGATAACTATTTAATGCAAATAAAAATTTATCTATATTAAGTCACTTTAACATTTAATATTTTATATTAAAAAATAATAAGATTTAAAAGAATTATATGGCAAATTAGACATGTTTATATTAAAAAAAATAATAGGATTTAGAAGTATTATATAATAAATTAGATATGTATAAATATCATTATATTAAATAAATTAAAGATTAATTTAACTTGATTTAGAAAATAGACAATGAATATTGATGAATGTGGTCAAAATAAAGATATATGTAAGTATGTAACAAAAAATGAATAAAATAAAATAAATTGCTTTTAATATTGATCTCGATATTTTATTATATAGGAATTTTGATTAAGAAAAAGCAAGGGAATGAGATTGAGAAGCTAGCAAATTAAAGTGAGTAATTATGTTTTTACTTTTATGATAAAAATATCTTTAATTTCTTGTAATGAAATACATTTTTAAATGATTATGATTTTTTTCAATCGCAGTTGTGATTTATTTTTTCTGTTTTAATAAATTGTAATGTAGTTTCATTGTTTCTTCATATTGAATAATAAGAATCTTAGATCGTATTATTCGTCATTTTATAAAGTTAGCGATTCTTGTTAGTTATGAATTAATATGTAAAGTATAATTGTATCTTATGAATATGTATGTTAAAGTGGAGTTCACTTAGTGCGGCCTTGATATGCAGGTACGAAAAAATTTAGTAAAATTGGTAAATCGTAATGGCTACTTGTTCTTTGGATGAGTATTGGTAAAGGTTTTCTTTTTGTAAGGGTTTAAACGATAACTCCTAAAATGGATGATTAATATAAAAGTAAAAGTTCACACGAAATATTCATTTGTACATATCTCCTGCATGTTTGATTGTTTGAGCAATTTCATATGCGTGTTATAGAGACATGTATCTTGGATTCTCTTGCTTTCTTATGGTGTAACATATAATTCCATTTAATTTTATTGATTGTCATTGTTTATTTTTTTGAGTAGATCTGCTAGATGGATGATAGAAGGGAGGGTTATATTTATGATAAACTTGAGATATGTAATATATGATTATGTTGATTTATGTTTAAATTGTATTTCATATGAATTTTGTTAGTATATATATGTGTGGAGAAATTATTAAATAATTTTGGAATTGTATTCTTTTATATGATTGGAGATTTTGTTTAAGATTGAAAATGTCTAATATTTATTTTCTTTTATCCGTCACTACGTTTCTACATTGGTATTCCAAGCTGACATGGCGTCAATGATAGTAGATGTATTAGATTTTCCATATGTTAAGAAAGATAGAGATAGATCTAAAAGACTTGGTTAAGATCTATAGAAAGTGTCTTGCCTGGTGTAGATTTCTCACGTGTATGGAAGGAGTTGCTGTGGGGAAATCGATGAGATGGGGGAAGCAAGGGAGTGAGGACCTGCAAGCCTAGGATTTCTTCTGCCAACTAGGATAGTGATGAGATGTGGGCTTTGGTGGTGCTAGCTAAGGTTAGCAAAATAGAGACGGAAAGAGGGCTTTACAGGTTTTGTCAGGGCATTTGAGGTTGGAAACGAGAAAGAAAGGTTGGGAAGAAGAGTGGTTGAGGTTGAACTTGCTAATTTCAAGTACCTAGATGTTGACTCGCAATCAACTTGCAATGTAAGAGGGCAGAGAGGTTGACGGATTGCAATTGGGTGAGGAATGGAGTCAATCGAGAAATGCTAAGAGGATGAGAGAAAATGTTAATTGCCTGAGTAGCATGGACAGGGGTTGGCCTAATGTGTGAGGTTTGAGGGTGTGAGATAAGCTCCAAAACATGGGTGGCCTGAAGAGAGCAGGTTGGAGAATGTGAGAGAAAAGCTACGATTATTGCTAGATGAAAACGAGAGAGGGTGATTAGACACTAGAGCTAAAAGGGTTGGGAGTTTGAGGAGGGAAGGAGGAGCTCGACACATGGAAGATGGGCATTGCGAGCTACAGAGGGTCAAGTGGCACTGTTGAGATGTATGGCAACATCAACTTGTGAAGAAAGGGAGGTCAGTGCTTGCAGCAAGGATGGGAAGAAGCAGAAGAAAGAACCGAGGACAGGAAGAAGATGGTTGTAGCCAAAAAAATAGGGGAAGCTCTGCATGTTGGGTTGAGTGAGAACCATAGAGATAGAAGAATTGGGAGGAAAAATGAGCGTTGGTATTAAGATATTTTCCATTTCTCTTTTGCTTTTTTTTATTTATTTTTTGTTTGTTGCGGCATACACAGGACGGAAATCATGCATGAGTAGCAGAAGGTGGGTACTGTTAGGATAGGTGGGGAACATTGGGATTGCACATGACGAGCAAGATTGAAGCATGAAGCGTGGGACCTGTAATAAGATTTAAAGAGATTATTATATGTTGAGTCCAGATGTAGCTTCACAACACTTTAAAGTCAATACACAACAATGTATTACAAAGTATCATTATGGTATGTTATTTGGATGTAAAAGCTACATTGACTCGCACATAATCTTCGGTAATTGTGAACCTCATTACAAACATGATTTCAAGTTCAACAAACATCTTGACAAAACCATATAGAAGTTCATAATATCAATCAAAACAGTCAAGGTCAAACTAAAAATAAATTGGCAAAATGAGCAGTGCATAAACACCTCTAGTCTTGCAATAAGATGCTTTGAATTGGAGCCAAGGTTTTCTTCCGATTGTCCCTTCTGTTAAAAGTATTAAATTTTGGTACAAAATACTCATTTTGATATGGCATCAAGTCACACTCAACCTAGTATGGGCAAATTTTGCTTACAAATATCTCCATTTATTCTAAACTGATGAGCCTTAATTTTCTCATAAATGATAGTGTCAAATTGTGTATTTATCATGATTTTAGATGTAATTGAAACAGCATGAGGAGCAAGTTGGAATATTGTTGGGCTTCCCTTAATTCTTCCTTTATGAACACCTCATACTCTAAAAGCTTGGGATATTCAATAATTGTTGGATTAATCAAAGAGTTATAAGATGCTTAATGAATTGTAAGAAGAGCAAGTACAAAACTTGTGTAATAAAAAGAAAAAAAAGAAAAAATACAACCCTTGACAGTTAAGAAGAAAATTGAAAGGCTCGATTTGGTTGTGAGAACCAAACCCCAAAAACAAGAGAGAGGAAGGAGAAGAAGAGGAGACTCACCTTGTCTCTAGCGTCGTCGGCGACCAAGGGAGAAGAAGGAGAAGCCCTGCGTCATGTAGTGTAGTGAGGCGGCTCCATTCGTGAGGCAGAGAGCTCGTCGTAGATGAGAAGAGCCGAAGCGTCTGAATGGGAGGAGGCAGAGCCCTCCGCATGCGTCGTGTCTTAGAAACCAGAGGTAAGTTTATTATATAAATATATGTTTAATTGAAAATTTATTTTAATGTTATTAGTTTTGATTTTAATGTTATTTCAAGTTTAATTTAGGGTTTATAAATTTCAACAAGAAATGTAAATTGGGAATATGTATGATCAATCAAAGTTAAGTAATTTAAGTATTAAACACATATATGAAATATGATTACAATTTTAATAAAGCGTTGAATATCTTAAGTTATATTATCGTTAATTAGATTAAAATCATTTTAAGAAAAATGCTAAACATAAATAAAATTTATTTATAGATACGTTAATTAAATTAGAATCATTTTAAGGTGATAATCATTTAATGAAATATATTAAGTCACTTTAACACTTAATATTTTATTTAGAATTTCAATTAAGGAAGGAAGCGTTAAAGGAAGAAGATTGAAAAGCTGCGTTAAAGTGGGTAATTGTTTTACATTTTATGGTAAAAATTTTTTAATTTCTTGTGATGAAATCCATATTTATATGATTATAATTGTTTCTTATGAAGTTGTGATTATTTTCCGCTTTAAATTGTGATGTAGTTCTTTTCGTATTTGGATAATCGAATCAGATCATATTGACTTAAGTCATTTATAAAGTTAAGCGATTCTTGTTATGAATTAATATCATCATAAATTGTATCTTATGAATGTATATTGAAAATGGAGTTCATCTTGATCTCTTTGGTGCCTTGATTGTGCGAAATGATGAAAAATGGCGATATGGCAAATGGTAATATTCTTATCCTTTGGATGAGTATTGATAAAGGTTTTTGGTGACTCTGAAAGAGGATGATAAATGTAAAAATAAAAATTCATACAAAATGTTTATGTATACCTATCTCACATATGTTTAATGGTTTGAGCAAATTTCTTTTATGTACATATGATAATAAAAACTTCTACCTTCTTATTTATTATAGTGTAACAACATAATTGACCTACTGAATTATATTCATTTGTTAGTTAAATAATTATGTCAATTATGTCAAGTTATGTTTAAAGTGTATTTCGTAGCTTTGTTAGATATATATATGTGACAAATTGTTAAATAATTTGTGGATTGTAGTATCTTGTATGATTGGAGATTTTATTAAAATTTGAAATCTTGTAAGTTTTTAACTATGTCAATATCATTAAAGGTGTTCAAACTCAGGGTCATGACAAAGGTATCAGTAGATTTTATATTTAGGAATATAAGTATGATCATAATCAAAGAGCCATTAGAAAGATGATAAATTTTATGAAGAGAGTTACATGTGATTATATTAATTGATGTGTAACGGTTATAATAAATTTGTGCTTCTCAGGCCTATGGAATCAATTTAGGAAGATCATGGGTGAAAATAGAGCATAAGCCGAGCATCGAGAATTTGGTGCAGCCTTTTATGTTTACACAATGATGGAAGCAATGACTCAAATGATAAGAAATCGATACACAAATAGTGGAAGTGGTGGGGTTCTGATGACAAATACACGAAATTATTTGGGATATGAGGGCCACCTCTTTCGGGGATGAGGACCAATAGAATCAGAAAACTTGTTGATGCGAATAAAGAAAATTTTAGAAAGCATGTCATGCCCTCCAGAAAGAAGAATTGCTTTGGCTTCTTTTGCTTTTGAGGGCGAAGCTAAGAGATGTAGCGAGACGATTCTGAGAAGAAATTTGAAGGGAGGTCTTGCAATCTTATTTCATGGGAGGACTTTATGAAGACTTTTAAAGATTAATTTGTACCCCTCTCAGCTAGGAGACAAATGCAAGATAAATTCATCAGATTGATACAGGGAGATCATTCTATAATATAATATGAAGGAGTTACAATCTTTCAAGGTATGCACTCAATTGAATCTGAAGAAAAATGTCATAGGTTTTATCTCTTGAAGGATGTAGTCGAGACAACCCTTGATTCCTTTGGGTATTGATGACTATCATGCGGGCGGGTAGAAGGATATAATTAGATGTGCAACTGAGGAGGAGAGATATTAAGGAGGAATGATGATAGCAAAATCTAGAATAGCGAAAAATCAAACTAGCGAAGCAGATACAATGCTAGCGATGCTATCCATGCCAAAATATTGAAAAGAGCATAAAGGAGAGTGTCTCGGGCAAACACTTGTTATTAGTCTTGGTGCAGACATGGCAAAATCTTGCGAGTCAAAATCTTCAATGAATGTTAGGACAAATTCAACCTCCACAGAGAATTTGTTGGTGACAGGATGGTGAATTTTGCATAAGTTCCATCTCAAACTTCAAGACACAGAGTTTATGCACTACGTGAAAGAAGCAAAGACTCGCTATGTTATTACAAGTATGTCTTTATTTAATTTTATATTGTCTAGATATATTTCTTTATATATACACTCATTTATAGGTATCATCTTTATTGAAAATGATCGGTTAAATTTTATTTGATATTGAGTGCATTCATTTATATCGAGGAATGTGTGAAAATTTTGGGATTGCAAGTTATGAAAATGTATGTAGTACTTTTGAAGAAATGGGTCTCAAATGAATGTAAAATGTTTTGCGTGTGAACGCGAATATTTGTGAAAGAAGCTTGAATGCTGATTTAATACTTGTCGATATATGAATTTGATGTGATTTTAGGAATGGATTAACTATCTAAACATTATCTTATAGATTTATTGTAAAAGATAGTCAAATTCAATATTCATGGAGAAGAAGAATTCAAATTTGTGGGGCATAAGGGAGTATTAGCTATGATGATGTCTTGCTTAAAAATTCAAAAGATGCTAACAAAAAGCTATGAAGATTTTCTTGCTCAAGTCATCGATGTTACTAAAGAGGTAAAGATGTTAGAGGATATACCAGTAGTAAAGGAGTATCCAGAAGTCTTTCTGGATGACTTACTAGGTTTACCCCTAGTCAGAGAGATAGATTTCTCTATTGATTTAATTCAAGATGCAAAATCTGTAGCAAAAGTACCATATATAATGGAGATCAAAGAATTACAAGAGTTGAATCAGCTACAAGAATTGTTAGAGAAAGGATTTATTAGACCTAGCACATCTCGAAACTCTTGTATTTGTGAAGAAGAAGAAGATGGGAGCTTAAGTATGCATAGATTATAGAGAGCTTAACAAACTCATTGAAGAATAAATATCCTTACCAAGAATTGATGATCTTTTGATCAATTAGAAGGGCTTGATATTTTCAAAGATTGATTTAAGATCGGTTATCATCGTCTTAAGATAGAAGATATATCAAGCATTGATCTGATATATGGCATTATGAGTTTGTGGTGATGCCTTTTGGCTTAACAAATGCTCCAGCTATATTTATGGATCTCATTAATAGAATCTTTAAACCCTTTTTAAATTCATTTGTGATTGTATTCATAGATGACATTCTAATTTATTCCAGAGATGAAGCAGCTCATGAAAATAATCTTCACATTATTTTGCAAGCTCTTAAAGGAAATGAATTGTATGCAAAATTTTCAAAGTGTGAATTTTGGTTAAATAACATCATATTCTTGGGGCACATGATTAGTAGTGAATGTGTTTTAGTGGATCAGAATAAAATCGAATAGATGAATGGTAGAGACCAACCGTCAAGTCGAGTTTCTTAGGATTGGGAATATTATAGGAAATTGTTGAAGGGTTTTCCGAATTGTCATGCCATATCGACTAACTTCGTAGTCAAGTTTGAATGGTCGGAAGAAGAGGTTTTCAAAATTAAAAGAATTGTTTAATGATTGCACCGGTATTAACTATTCCAGGACGGAAGGATTTCAAATTTATAGTGATCGTCATTAAGAGGCTTGGGATCGCGTCTACGAGAATGGAAGAGTGATTGCTTAAAGCGATTGAAAAATTATGAAAATTATCCAACATGATCTGAGCTAGCGATAGTGATTTTGTATTAAAATTTGGAGGCATTATTTATATGGGTAAGGTGTGAAGTTTTCACGATCATCAAAGCTTGAAATACATCTTTACTCAGAAAGAGCTAAATTTAAGGTAAAGGAGATGGTTGAAACTCATTAAGGATTATGATTTGGATATTTAATATCATCCGGGGAAGGCAAATGTAGTAGCTGATGTTTTAAGTAGAAAAACATCTAGTAATGTTTATTGGTTGATCTCTCAACAGGAGGAGTTGATTAAAGATTTAGAAAAAATTGAAAATTTCAATTATTAAATCTACAGATGATCATGCTTTATTATTAAATCAAATGGTATCTGATCAAATTTGAAGACAATCTGAGATCTTTCAGATGATGACTTTCAAAAAATTTAGATTTGGTAAAGTAGGTCTGAAGATTTTGAAATCGATGAAGAGGATTATTGAAATATCATAATTTGCATTCCAAATATTGGAGATTTGAAAAGACATATTACATGAAGCACATCATTCAATTATACAATTCATCAGATAGCAAAATGTATCGATCTTAAGAAAATATTTTGGTGGCGAATGAAAAGTGTAAATTTGAATTTGTCTAAATGTCAACCATGTCGAGATGATTAAAATTTGAAAGCAGTGGACTTTTACCACTTTACGATACAGTGGAAATGGGATGATATTCTATGGATTTTGTGGTTGGCTTAGATCTAGAAGGTGATGTTATTTGGGTTATTATTGATAGGTTGACTAAATCACACATTTTATACTATCAAAATCGATCTTTGAAAACTAGCAAGAAAATATGTTGATGAAATCGTGAAGTTACGTGGTGTGCCAAAATCATAATAGTGTCCGATCGGGATGGCCGATTTACATCTAGATTGTGGAGAAAAATTCAAGAAGCTTTAGGTACGAAGCTTACCATCCTCAACTCATGGCCAATCAGAAAGAATAATTCAAACACTTGAAGATTTGCTTAAACTTTGTATCATTGATTTTGGAGAAAATTGAAAAATTCATTTGTCTTTCATTGAGTTTTCTGATAATAGCTTTCAAAACAAGTATTAGTATGGCTCCCATGAATCATTGTATGGAAGGAAATCAAACCGCTTTGTTGGGTGGAGGCATTGAAAGAAGAATCATTGGTGCAGATGTAGTAGATGAAGCCACTGAAAAGATCTGATTGATCCGTGATAAATTAAAAGTTGTTCAAGATAGACAGAGGAAATATTATGATGCTAATCATCGGCCAGTAGAGTTTGAAGTGCGAGAATTTGTATTTCTTAAATCCATTAATGAAAGGTATAAAATGATTTGGTAAAGTTGGAAAGTTGAGCCGTATATTGGTCCATATGAAATCTTGGAAAGAATTGGGAAAAGATAGGCTACTTTCTCACATGAGGAGTCTGATGTGTTTCATATTTCTCTTACGAAAGTTTATTCGATGAAAGCCAACAAAATTTTTCGATCTATTAATATTCAATGATCTCACATTTGTGGAGGGGCCAGAAAGAATTATAGATTATGATATTAAGCATCTCAGGAATAGGAAAATTTCATTTGTCGTGTCTTGTGGAAACATGAATCGGTCAAGCATTGAGAGAAGGAATCAGAAATACGAGAACTTTATCCTCAATTGTTTAATTAAAGGTATGTTTATTTTTATTATTGGCATTTAATTTGAGGAATGAAATTTTATAAGAGGAGAGATTGTAATAAGAATACAATCGTCGCGATTAAATAAGAGAAAAGAAAAGAAAGGAGACTCAGTTGGGTTGTCAAAATAAACCAAACTCAAAGAAAGGAGAGGAGAAGAAGAAGAAGAGGAGACTCACCTGCGTTATGCCACCATCGTTGGCGTCGTCGAAGGAAGAGAAAGAGAGACCGTCGTCGACAATAGGGAGAAAGCGGCCCTGTCCGTCGTTCAAGCGTGGTGAGGTGGCTCCATTATGGCGTCGTCGAACCTCTCGTCGTAGCAAAAATGCAAGCGTCTGAAGGAAGAAAGGAGAGCGCCCTCCGTAGTCGTCGTATCTTAGGGCAAAAACCGAAAGGTAAGTTTATTATATAAATATATGTTTAATTGAAAATTTATTTTAATGTTATTAGCTTTGATTTTAATGTTATTTCAAGTTTAATTTAGGGTTTATAAATTTCAGCAAGAAATATAAATTGGGAATATGTATGATGAATCAAAATTAAGTAATTTAAGTATTAAACCCTCACATATGAAATATGATTGCAATTTTAATAAAACGTTGAACCTATGCTAAGTTATATTATCGTTAATTAGATTAAAATCATTTTAAGAAAAAAATGCTACTAAATGAAAATAAAATTTATCTATATGCGTTAATTAAATTAAAATCATTTTAAGTATGATAATCATTTAATGAAATATATTAAATCACTTTAACACTTAATATTTTATTCTATAGAATTTCAATTAAGGAATGAAGCGTTAAAGGAAAGAAGATTCAAAAAAAAACTGCAAGTTAAAGTGGGTAATTATGTTCTTACATTTATGGTAAAAATATCTTTAATTTCTTGTGATGAAATGCATGTTTATATGATTATAATTGTTTCCTGCAGTGCAAGTTGTGATTATTTTCCTGCTTCTTCATAAATTGTGATGTAGTTTCTTGTTTTTCATATTGGATAATAACCGAATGTTAGATCATATTGCAACCGTCGTTTATCAGTTAACTAATTTCTTTAGTTATGAATTAATATCATAATATATAATTGTATGCCATAAATATGTATGTTGAAAGTAAAGTTCATCCCCTTTATAGTGCGGGGGCCTTGATATGCCGTCAGGAAATGATGAAAAGGATGAAATTGTGAATGGTAATTGTAATGGTTACTTGTTCGGATGAGTATTGGTAAAGGTTTTTTGTGACTCAGGCGGATGATAAATGTAAAATAAAAGTTCATAAAATGTTTATGTATACCTCACATATGTTTGATGGTTTGAGCAAATTTATTTTATATACGTGTGATAATAATAAGCGGCATGCATCTTAGTTCTACCTTCTTATTTCTTGTAACAACATTGGCCTTTGAATTATATTCATTTGTTAGTTGAATAATTATGTCAATTATGTCGAGTTATGTTTAAAGTGTATTTCATTAACTTTGTTAGTATATATATGTGGACAAATTGTTAAATCATTTGTGGATTGTAATGGCTCTTGTATAATTGAAGATTTTATTAAAAATTTAAAGTGTTATATAAGTTTTTCTTTTAGGAATACATTTAGTATTCAATAGTCGTGACAACTTGCAATAATATTCATCTGTATTAGTTGAATCATCATATTTATCTGTGGCATCATCTCTTTCACCTTCGTGCTCTGAGCACCAAAAAAGTTTGGTTGGTAAAGGCCTTAGAAATTGTTGCCAAGATTTATGATTTGAGTCCCTCCTGCACCATAATAAAGTTCCACCTTATAGACTTTGGTGGCAAAAAAAAATGTCATTCACCTTGGTGCTTAGTTGAAAGATTTACTTATCATTAACTCTTATTTGATGTTGTATATTCCATTGTGCTCAGGTTAACATAGAGGCATCAATAAAAAAACTATTATTCACCTTCTTCTTTTTCTTCTTCTTCCTTCTTTTTCTTCTTCTTCCTTCTTTTGTTCAACCTTCAATATTGGTAGAAAAGTAGATCAATTAGGCAACCGTGATCTTTATGGCCTCTTCTTCTAATTGGTCTTTCTCTTCTTATGCTCAAATTTTTAGCAAAGCCTCCACTAAATTTCTATCTTGGTGGAGGCATAAACATATTTTCAGTGGGAGATTGAGATCCTTCAAGGACTCTCAAAGGTGTCTGTCATCATGGGAATTATCAATAAAAAAATTCTTTTTCAAACCCACTCATCATTGATTCTATCAATGGCAGAGCTCTAAGATTGTGAACCACATGTCAAGCCTTTAGACTTCTTCGTAAGATTTTATTTCTAAGACTTTAGTTGCAAGACTTGTTTTCCCTTCTATTGGGACTTTTCAAAGATAAGATACCTAAACTCTAGGATTGTCTTACACTATTATGTTAAATTCACAAAACTTGTATGGATTGTCTTGAGTTACCAAAAAAAAAAAAATGGTAACTTCTTAGTTTAGCTTTTTTGACCACTAAGACAATTAGCCTTCCACATGTCTCTTCATCAAACACTTATCTCAACCTTCAAAACTATGTACTATGTCATCTCAATTCTTTCTTTTAGGAACAAAAATTTGGTATTGTTAGACCCAAAAAAATTATTTTAAATCTCCAATTAAGTTATCACCTTTTACCCATTTGAAAATTTCAAATTTATTTGAGTGAGAGCACTCATTGTTGGCTCCAAACTTATTACTATAGGCTGCTCAAGTTGGAGTTGCTGAGTTCACAACTCAACATTGCATTTTCTCCTCAACCTTCTAGATAACTTTCTTTCAAATGAGAAAGCACCAACATCAAGCCTTTTAGGTGCAAAAACCTCAAACGGGAGAGTGGTGGTATTCGTAGGCACCACAAGAAAATATTCTAACCAAGAATGATCCTCTTCATAGCTAAAGCATTCATATGAGACAATTGCTTAAATACAGAAGTTCTCTTTCAAGGGAGCATTACAACAACAATAACTTTAGTAACTTCAGTAGGCCCTTTCTAAGGCACAAGCTAATGTGCATGTCATATAGGTAATTTAGTAGAATGATGCCTTCCAGCACAGCATTGAACAAACTTGTCATGAATAGGTAAATCATATCCGTGGCATCAATAGAAGGATTTACAAACCATTGAAGTGGATGGTATGGCTCATTTATTTCTGGTGTTGATGACAACATTAGCTCAGCAAATGTTGGCTCCATGTTATAGCTTCATAGTGAGGGGGTTGTTTTGCAAATCCATTATATATAAATGAAAGAGAGGGGTTAGTAATCAACATTGATATGTCAACTCATATTTTTAGAACAACAAAGATATAACAAAATATGATATTTAAATAAATAGGATCCATGTAATGATTACAACTCAAAACCATAACTAAAAAAATTAAAGCTTATAAATGATGTCATTTAAGAAAGAATTTTAATTATTATCCTTTTGTTGTTAAGATTTAACAACTATTATATGTACATAGAACTAGCCAAGGATAGAAAGAAAAATTTTCTCCAATAGAGTTATCAGAAATCTGTAGACTTCAAAAATTTACACTCATCTCTTCTAAGAAATACTATAGACAAATTAAATTTTAGATAAAACACTAATCAAAGATTTGGCGCACATTTTGGGAAAACTTTCTGATATAATTACAAGTTTTTCATAAGTGCGAACTCCTATGATTAATTATACCTCTTAGTCACAAAGATAACTTTCCCTTAAAACTAGTCAGTATACATTAAAAAATGTTACTACAAAAACAATGATTTGGATTTAGGAAAAAAAATTTACTAAATTTAGCTTAAAGTGGATGGTAGGGGAAATAATAACAAACTTGAACATCTTAAAGTTCTATCATACCGAGTTGACATAAAATCAGGTCAACTTAGCCAAACGCGATAGTCGATCCAACCTAACTTAAAGATTCATATCAGCAGCCATAAGTTGTGTTGTTTAAAAAGACCTTACACACCTAGTATAATCATAGTTTTAGTAGTGTTATCTAGCAGCAAAATCATTCGATTAGAAGACGTGCCACATCCTTACTAGCATGGATTTTTTTAGGAGTGATCATAGAAGTAGATTTGACATGATATTGACTTTTTGTAAGCATAAAACTATTGTAACAGTATAAGTAGAGGTTTTAAATTTTGATTGTGGCTAAGAGATTTTGAACCAAATTTACAAGACATGTTCATTATCCATTATTTTTTGCTATGCTAGAACGAATCAATCATGAGGGACCTTTCTTGATAATTTTGACACTTCAGATGCACTAACACAATCAATTTTACGAAACAATCTAACATCATAGTATTTTGAATTGTATTGTGTTTTAGAAATGCATATCACATCTATCCTTCACTAATGTCATGACAATGTCTTGCCTATGAAGTATGTATTCTCCACAATAAAATTAAAATAAAATCTGCAAAGGTGGCAGCAGGATGAAGCCATCAATTAAGTGAACCTAAAAAAATAATCTTGTATGTTTTTGTCTTGGTCTTCTTTTTTTATTTCCTATTTTCTATTTTTCATTATTTGCATTTAATTAACTTTCACTTATTTCCCAACATCTCTCTCTCTCTCTCTCTCCCTAAAAAACTATATTGCAAAGAGACTGTCATGTCTATTGTCTAGAAGGCAACACCATCTCGGTAGCCATTTTCTCCTGCTGAATAATGCTGCAATGTACTAGTTCGCAACTACGAACACAAAAAATAGACAATTAAAAAAAGACGAACTTCTCTGAATCCAACCAATGCTTTACACAATTGCCCAAAAAACAAATGATGCCCAAGAAAACCATAGAGCATAATTTGCTGAACCAACTCCAAAAAATCAATTTAGATCAGTTTCAAGTGAATGTCTGAGATTTCATAAAAACAGAAACAAGCTTAAGAATCGTTTTAGCTCTGAGATTGAAATGAAACTTACCCTTGATGTTGGCTGAATCCTCCGGTTGGATCTACGGGGTTCCATAACTTCATGTATTGACCTTCCATGATTTCCAGAACCTTTATCCTCAACAGCAGTTTCCTTATCCATAGAAAATTTTGGTTTCACTGCTAAGTCGAGCTCAGAACCTGAAGTTTTCTTTTTTCTAGAAAAAGAAGCAGGCTGCACAGAATCCTCTAATGCTGCAGCTGAAACATCAAATTTTTCACCTTGGCTTGGAAAAGAAATGAATTTGAATGCATTCATGTTGTCTAAGTATTTGTTATTGTCTCTGAAACTGGATATGACATCTTTGTGATGCACATGAATTGTGTCCTCATTTGATGTAGAAAGTGATGCCTTGTCCTTCTCAGATAGATTACTGGTTTGAAAGCTCCGAGAATTATCAGCTTTAAAACCACCTCTAGGCTTTATTTCAACAGCCTTCTTTCCTTTATTATCAACTTTTGAAGCATTCCTGGATTGACGAGATGCCTGTGGCATTAAATATTTTGCAAATTTGATGGAATCACTACCTTCGGTAATTTTCTCAGACTTGTTAGCAACATAATGCTTGCTAACTTCCATAAACTTTCTCTTCTTCCCAGGTCTCGGAACTCCAAAAACCACCCTTGATTCTTTCTGCAAACCACTCCGTTTTGGTTTAAGTGCATTAGAAATATCCTCTTCTCTTGAATTCTTTCCAATGGAAAAGGTTCTTTCTTTAGCAGATAAAACCAGTGAACCTGAATCATTAGGTTTCCTGGACTCTTCAATGAGAATATTCTTGGATACTTTACCCATCTTGGCAGTATCAACTTCCGAGTGAATTTTTTCTTCAAGTCTGCCTAATCTTTGCCGCTTCTCCTGGGGAGTATCACCCTGTGATAACAACCACAATATATGCTAGCTATTAAATCAAGTATCTGAGAAGCAAGCTAATGGAATAAACACAATTATCAGAAACATGTAGACCTCATGTGGTTTAATTGACATTCCCTTTGCATGTGGCCACTCTATCCATTGTCCATCCATCCAGATCCGTGATGGACGAAGATTCGAAGCATGAACAACCTGTTTATCACTCCTAGCTGCAAGTAATAGTTGAAATGCTATATCATGCACTAAATATTAAAAAACAATCATCATTACGAACAACAGGACTAGGCTTTAAAGGCTATGAAAATTATACAACCTCCTTATCTCTCCCAAAACACTGGTTTGAATTGTAAAACAAGCATATTGTTCAGCTTTGCTAAAGCCTTAGTTTTCAGTATCACAATGTTTAAAAAACCTATCCTATTTGAGGAGAGCACCATCATGTGCATCACACGTACAGATAGGCCCTGCTATAAATTTGATCCAGCTGCACCAAAACCAACCCAAATCAGAATTTACAGATACATTGGATTGGAAATTGTGGTAGGGTGTATGTTATGCCTAATTTGAAACCTAGAGGAATTAAATTAAAATAAATAAAGAGATTAATGGACAACCCAAGCAGTACAAATCTCCAGCACAACTCCAGATATCAGACCAGGTTTCAAATTTAGGCCAATCTATCATGCCATTGGAAAAGAATGTTTAAATTGGCTTTAATTTTATGGATATTTGCATAAGATGATCTTTGAAGGAATTTTCCCTTATTGTTCTTTCAATAAAGCATTTAGACACAATTTTTTATTATAGTTTCAAGGCTATTTAGAGCTAAGAAAATAAAACATTCAACCTCAAGGATTTTCAAATGTCCAAACCCTTCCTAATCTATAGTGGTTAATGCTTCTCCATAGTTATTTGGAACCAACTAGAGACTTTTGCACCTACTCCTAGTTGCCCCACAAAAAATGATCTATTCTTCAACTAATAAGATAAGAAATTTGCACCCCTTCCCTTATTGTTCTTTCAATAAAGCATTTAGACACAATTTTTTATTATAGTTTCAAGGCTATTTAGAGCTAAGAAAATAAAACATTCAACCTCAAGGATTTTCAAATGTCCAAACCCTTCCTAATCTATAGTGGTTAATGCTTCTCCATAGTTATTTGGAACCAACTAGAGACTTTTGCACCTACTCCTAGTTGCCCCACAAAAATGATCTATTCTTCAACTAATAAGATAAGAAATTTGCTAAATTAGTGATCATGATCATGAAGCACTACAAGCTAACGATTCTAACAACATTTAGAGTGATATATTCTAACTTCTAAAGGTCGAGTTTGCAAAACATAAAAAACATAATCGTCATGGATGCTAAGAAGCCTTGTAGCAACATTAGTCTTACAACTATGTGGACAAATCTTCGCAGAAAGGCCAAAAAAGCAAAAGAAGTCAGAAGAGGTCACAACTATTCCCGTTGCTGCGGCGAGCATCTCAGCTTCTCCAACTATAGCTCCGGCCACTTCTTCGAACCCACAAGGAGAATCCAGCAGTCGCCCAACCGAAAAATGGGTTGTTATAGCGAGTGTGCGACCAACGAGTATTCCTGGAGAAGAAGAATGAGGAGAAAAGGTACCTTTGATTTGGCGTAGGAAGATGCTAGTGAGCCGAATGGTTGGACCAGCTACTGCGAAGGCGGCTGTATAGGAATGCCTCACTGAAGTGAGATTTGCCTATTATCTCTTATTGCGAGTCTTTTTTGTCCACATCTCTTACTTTTTTTTATCACAGCTGAGCATGGCTAAGTTTCAAGCCTCAATGAAGGATGGTGAGAGGCACTTGGCAACCATTCAAGTTACTTCCTCTGACAATCCAAGTAATCTCATAAAATCACTTCACCTTTCCTAGGGTAATTTGCTTGGACATTTCCCGAGTAGAGAAGAATTCCACTTACTCGATAGGTGGCTTCCTCTCCAAAGAGTTGGACCTATAGCAAATCCTATAATCAAAGTTCCTTTTTGAGTTTTTAATAAATTCTTTTCTCGCCGACTAGCAGCGACTCCAGCATTGTCCCAAGCTGAATTGGTGGCACGGCGTGTAGACGTGGCAGAGAGTTCATGCTAATTAGAGGCAACCAACAAAGCTCTTGTTGCTGTAACCAGCTTCACCTCTACCGACATCAGAAAAATGATGGTTGATTTTCCCTCTCCTTCTCGCAAATATACTGGCAAGTCCACGAAGAACGAGTCTATTCAACGATCGAGGAAATAACGTGGAGAAAGAACAACAAATATTCACAAACTCCTCCAAAATCGCCGCTCTACAAAGGGAGGTCGCCCTCCTAAGAGCAGCCCTAAACTCGTTCCAGTGGGGCATAGGCGAACTACGATCACAATTGAAGCTAAAATCACAACGACGATAGTCTTTGGAGGTGGAGTACCAGCATAACTTCACGACCATGTGGGCTAAAGTAGCACTGCTTCAGAGCTCAGTCAAGTCGCAAAGTACTTCCCTTCTCCTTTCCGATGTGAGCTTTTTATTTGATTATCTGTGTGAGAAAGGTGAACACACCAAGGATTGACACTCGGACCTTGTAATAAAATTGCTGAAAAAATGATGTATTAGGGTTATAATGAGTGTGTTGTACTTTTTTCTCGTAAATAAATATAACAACTATTTTATATTTTCCCTTCTAGCTAGTACTATTTGACTTTTATTACTATTGCACATTGATTGTTTCTCTTAGCCCCTATCATTTGAGATATTCGTGAGATTCAAACAATCATTTCTTCACTTAATGCTTGATATGATGTCCGTGTTACAATACCTTATCACATCTATAAATTCTTTCTAATAGAGTATAATTGAGACTTTATTGCTCTCCTAAGATGCACGAGTAGAACTTCTTTGCAAATAAATCTTGATCACATTTTCATTACTAGTGAGTATGGTTTTGCTAAAAAAGGCTGCCTGAACTTTCCAAAAAGCCCAAATCAACGAGGTTCTTCGTTGCGATCTCTGTGTTTTATGAATACTACAGTGGCAACCTTAACTTTACCGTGTGAGTAGCCGAGAAAAGCGAGCACCTTAACTCGGTGAGGATGTATGAGTTGCACATTCCACTCGCTTATTTTAGAAATAGGTTCAGGCTTCCTCTTCCCCACGAGTGGCAATACATTCTTGATTTCTTCGAAGTGATCCCTGCCCAAATCCTTCCCAACTTTGTGGCGAGCATCACTATTTTCATCATGTGCATGCGAGTAGGCATTCCGTGAAGCCTAGACATCTTCCGACGAGCATTAATGGTGAAAGGCCACTAATGTGGGACCATGCAGTTCTCAGCGACTTTGCTGAAAATTCACAGTCTGCAAAACAAGGAGCAGAAGTGACACTCACAGTTTCTTTTTGTGAAGAGTGTGTCATAGTGGTCAGTGTCAACTATTCCTCTTTCTTACCAGTCGAGTAGGGTGACCAAGCTCAGTAAGCCGAGTGTGCATGAGGAGGAGGTCATGGCAAGGTTGCAAGGTCGCACCCTTAGCATCTCTCTCTACCTTCACGTCGACAAGGTTTCCATTGTCCTCGATAAATATTTTTCTTTCTTTTCGCTAATCATTTTGTACTTTTGGCTATTCATCTTCTTCTTACTCGCAAGAAAGGAGACTCCAACTACCCCCGAGCTTAGCCCTGACGTGCTCCGATTCTTCAACGAGGGCGAGCACGAGAAAAGCAAGCGAGTGATTGATGATAAGGACCCAACCATTGTCAAGGTCGGTGAGGAGGAAGAAGGGGAGCCGAGTGCAGCTTGCACCGAGACTGTCAATGAATTAAGGCCGAGTACAACTCCCAAAAAGTGCAGAAAAAGAGTCATAAGCTTAACTCCTCACAGTCGTCAATAGGACGAGTCTAAGCAGGAGAAAGAGCAATAAGAAGGTTTGGAGAATAACTATACTCCAAACCTGCACAAGCTTACACGTGAAGTCTATAAGCTCACTCCTCCATCTTCTCGAAAGATCTCAACAATCTCTTGGGTAACCTTCCTAATGCTCACCTGCCACATGCTGTTATAACTACTCAGGTAATGGCATGGCAATCGACATGGGAAGAAGTCTATCACAAGTTTTTCGAGAAGAGAAAAGAGTCATGTTGTGCTAATAAGTCCCAGCCGGCAAGTATGAAGAAGAACCTAACATCTCTTGAAGCCAAGCATAAGAACCTTCAGGCCAAGGTTGCTCACAAAGAAGAGGAGAGGACGACTTTGGAGCTTATTTGCCTTGTGAAGGTGAAAAGAGAACGAGAGAAGGAACTCTCTCACCAAACTGAGTTTAGAAGAAAAAAGCTGAGTTTGTTGAGTTTCTTGATTCTAATAAGTACCAAGAGCTTTTACAATAGAAATTCAAAGATGGCGCCCACTTTATTGTCACCAAATTGGTGAAACACGACCATTTGGACACCAAGTTTTTGAAGTTTTTCAATGTACTCGTACTAACGGACTCTGATGATGACGACGATGAGGGTAGTTTGAGTTGTCATATTTTTTCTTCCTTCATTTCTCTATAATTTTTTTTTATATGAAATAAAAATCATGATTGAATATAAGTGCATTTTTAGTCAAGTATATAGTTATCTGAGTAGCAACTAAATTTATTTCCTTGCTGAGTATTTATGAATTAATGCTTTGTCACTAAACTGATATTCGTTGGTTAATGCACGAATAACTCCATTCATAACTTAAATATTTTGAACCATTGATCAATGGAAAGAACGTCCCCAGATAGTTGCGTTGACATAACGAGATGTTGTACACAAGTTGGATTGGTAATCGCTTACAACTCTGCCCATGACTTAGAATACTTAAGAATCTTTCCTAAATAGTCGTTCTAGCATAACTAGTCTATGTATACTCGCTGGGATGATATTCACTTATTGATATTTGAATAAATCTGCTTATGACTAAGAATATTTTGAGCCATCAATCAATAGAAAGAACCTCCCTACGTAGTTGCTTTAACATAGCGAGTTTATATATATATGTTAGATTAAAACTCGCTCATTGATGCGAGAATAACCCTTTCAATAACTTAGAACATTTTGAATCATTGATAAAATGTGAGAGCTATTCATACATAGTTGTGTTAGACTAGTGAGTTAGATATACTTCTTCAAGTAGGTATTCACTTGTTTTTGTATGAATAATAATATCCGTGACTTAAAACTTTATAAGTCACTGACCAAATGAGTGTCTTCCATACATAGTCGCATTGCACATTAGTCGCCCTTTTTGAGAATTAACCTGACTTGCTAATTAGGAGAATTGGTCTTTTTGAGTTTAGTGCCGACCTTATGGGGTGTCAGTTTTATACTATAGTCGTCAATGCTACGGAGTATTGATTTTTTGAGTTGCCAACTAAGAGAGTTGGTCTTTTTTGAGTTTAGTTGTTGGCTTCACTAGGTGTCGGTCTTGCATTAATTGGTCTTTTGAGTTGCCAACTAGGAGAGTTGATCTTTTTTTAGTTAATTGTTGACCTCACGAGGTGTTGTCCTTACACTATAGTCACCAACCGAACGGATTATTGGTCTTTTGAGTTACTAATTAAGAGAGTTAGCTATTTCTGAGTTTAGTTGCCAACCTCACGGGAGGTCGGTCTTACACTATGGAGCTTGTAGAATTGATTAAATTTGAGGATAGCTTATCCGACTCTAATTTTCTCGAGCCAAGAATAGCACGTCAAGTATTCAGATCTCCTATTCGGGTTTTCGTTGCTAGCAGAATAGGACCTTTTCTTGGGCCAAAAATGACACACCGAATATCATGAGTCATCACGCCGCTCGCCAAGTGTTCTTGAACCAAAGATTTTCTTTACTCGACACTAATATTTCTCAGGCCAAGAATGGCTCGTCAAGTATTTGGATCTCCTTACTCGAGCTTTCGTCGCTCGTGGAGTGGGACTTTCTTTAGGCCAAAAATGACGCACTAAGTATCCCAAGTCCCGAGTACAAATTTCACTTTTCAACATTCTAGTATGCTCTTTCGATAACTATCATTATCTTATGAGTTAACTTTATTATTGAAAATAGAAATATACATGATACTCGAAATTAGTAATGCAAGTACAAATTAGAGCAACATTTCTATAGGGATAAAACTTCTTCAGAACTCTAGCATTTCATGATCTTATTATATCTTTCACCAGAATGAGATTATAGTCGGGACATGATGAGACAAACTTGTTCTTTGATTATGAAAAGTCCATCCCAGTTGTGAGCGAGTTTGCCCAGAACATTCTGTCGAGCAACGGCATCTACTTTTTGTAACACTAGGTCGCCGCTTTTTAAATGGTTCTCTTTTACATAACGGTTGTAGTATTTGGTCATTCACCTTTTTGTTTCATATTGTCTTTGTGATGCCTAAATTCTGAATTCTTCGAGCATGTCAAATGTATCTTTCATAGTCTCCGAGTTTGTTTGAGCTCACTCGTCATCTTCATCTCTCATTCTTTCCATTACTATGGTTCTAACTCTTGAATTCATACATGACTGGTAGGATGACTTCTACACCATGCAACAATGTGAAGGGAGTGTCTTGTTGCATTGGTGAGAATTGTTCTGAACACCTAGATTACTGTGTGTAGTGTGTCTACCCACTTAATTTTGGCGCCTTCAATCTTTTTTCTTAAGTAAGTTGTGGATCTTCTTATTAGCAGCTTCTATTTGTCCATTACTCTGGGAGTGATGTACTAATGTGAATTTTAGCTTTGATTCCTTGGGACTCGTAAAACTACTTTAAGCCTCTCTTAGTGAATTGAGACCAATTATCAATGATGATCGCCAATGACAACTCATACCTACTAATAATGTTAGTCAAAATAAAATTTCTTATTACCTGAAAAGTGATTTTTACAAGTGGCTTTACTTCGATCCAGTTGATAAAATAACCGATCATGATTAAGATGAACTTTCTTTATCCGCTAACGATCAGCAATGTACCCATCGGATCCATCCCCCAAACAGCGAATGATCAAGGACTAGTGATGAGAAGTTGCAAAGGTTGTGACAATTGCTACTTAAGTGCTGCGAATTTCTGGCATTATATACACCTCACGAACTCTTCAACCTCTTTTCTGAGTGTGGACTAGAAATACCCTTACCTCAAAATTCCGTATGCGAGTGTCCTTCCTTCTCAATGGTTACCACACTTGCCAAAATGTATTTCATCAAGAATCTTGTATTCAGCCTCTTGCACACATCTAAGGTTGAGTGAAGTCCTCGACCTTCAAAATAACTCGTCTCCTATCAACAAGTATTAGGCTGCCCTGATTTTAAACCTCCTCAAATTTTATCGGTCTACAAATAGTTTTTGATAATATCGACCTAACTTGACGAGTATTCATGTTCAACTTGCATTAATTCTTTTGCTTCAATACTCGAACAGACGAGTTGAATGGTTGCGTGCCCCAGCTCGAGATAACAGATCAACGAGTTAATTTTCTTCTCTAAGGATTTGTTCGATCCTAAAATATTCCAATTGCCCAATCTCGGCTTTTACTTTAACCAAGTATTTTTATCAAGGACTCATCTCGAACTTCATATTCTTCATTTACTTGTCTTATCACAAGCTATGAATCTAAATAAGCAACTATCTACATGGCTCCAAGCCCCCTGGCGAATCTCAATTCGATGAGTAAAACTTCAAATTCGGATTGATTGTTGGTAACCTTGAAGCCGAATTTAACTAATTGTGTTATTGTGATTTCTGTTGGGCTTTTCAATACTATGCCCACGCCCATAGTTGGTTTTCCAGAAGAACCATCAATAAATAGTCATCATAAGGGTTCCAGAGTGACAAGAATCTCCTATAAGCTACTAAAGTAAATAAGAAAATCCATGAGTGCTTAAGCCTTGATCACAGTTCAAAAAGAGTATAATATGTCAAACTCGCTTAGTTCCACATACCATTTTAGTAATCATCCTAAGTGATTAGGTTTAGCGAGCACAAATTTAAGCGGGTTATCAGTGACAACTTGTATGGAGTGTGCCTGAAAATAAGGTCGTAGTTGCCTGGCCGAGGTGATTAGTACGAGTGCTAACTTCTCCATTAGTGGGTAGTTCAACTCGACACCTCACAGAGATTTACTGACATAATAAATGGGTCATTATTTTCCACCTACTCTGATTAGAACTGAGCTAATCGAGCCTTTTCCTACTCCTAGGTACAACAACAAGACTTCTCCCTCCTTTGGGCTCTATAATAAAGAAAGTGACATGAGTAGTCTTCAAGTCATTAAAGGCTTTTACACATTCTAGAGTTCATTCAAACTTCTTTGTTCTTCTGAGAATCTTGAAAAATAGCGAGCATGGCTCCCCTACTTTTGAGATGAACCTGTTCAGTCCTGATACTCACTTAGTAGGTCATTGTACCTCTTATACGTTTCTAGGTGAGGGCTTGTCGAGTATAGCTATCACATTATCTAGATTTGCCTTTATGCCTTCAAGAGTAATGAGAAACTCCAGGAACTTCGCTACTCTTGCACCAAAATGTATTTCAAAGGTTAAGGCGCATATTGTACCTTTTAAGTGTAGCGAATGTCTCTTCGAAGTCTTGGATATGCTGCATTTACAACTTGCTTTTGACTAGCAAGTCGTCCACATAAACTTCCACATTTCTCCCCTTCAACTCTTTGGACACTTGATTAACTAGTCTCTGATAGTTCATCCCTACATTTTTAAGCCCGAACAGCATAACTTTCTAATAACATAACCCATCAACTGTAATAAAGTCGTTTTCTCAGAATCAACAGAATGCATTTGAATTTGATGATATTCTAAAAAATGTGTCTAGGAAACTCATCACCGAGAATCCGTACAAGTCCACAAGCTTTGTTTGTAAGAGGATGCCCATCCTCGGACATGCCAAATTTAGGTTGGTGGAGTCGACACATCCTCCATTAACCACCCGACTACTGTACCATCACGTTGGACATCCATTCTGGTTATTAGACCTCTATAATGAAATTAGCTTCGATCAATTTGGAGACCTCCTCCTTGATGGGTTTAGTGAGTATAGCTGTTATTTTCCTCATTTTCTACTTGACGAATTGCACGCCCGCACGAAAGTTCAAGCGATGGCAAGCAATATTGATATCAATGCCCAACACCTCCGTTGTCCAAGCGAATCGTTATATATATATATATATATATATATATATATATATATATATATATATATATATATATATATATATATATATATATATATTGTTCATCAATTCAAATGAGAGCTTCTTTATGTTCAGAACAAAAAGTCTACCATGTAAGGAGTAGGGGACTCTACCACGATGAAGTAGGGGACGACCAAAGATAGCATTGTAAGTAGTAGGGGACTCTACCACGATGAAGTCTACCGTGGCCGTAAATTGTTTCTTGCAGGGTAATCATCCCTTTGATTTCTTTACTCTCTCCTAAGAAACCATACAATAATCTACCTATGGGTGCGAGTTTAGAATTCGCTAGTCCCAACTTGTCGAAGACTTATTTAAAAATAATATTGATTGAGCTTGCATGTCAATCAAAATGCTTCCCACCTGATAATTGGCAATTAAAGTTGTCACCACGACCGCATCATTGTATGGATTCATAATAACTGGTTCCCTCTTTGAAAAACTAACTAGTACGATTGTCGTAAGTTGTGCTTGCATCATGGCTATCAAGCTTACTTCTCTAGGTCGTAACTTTTTCATACTCACCTTTTCAGAGGACTCACCATCGCCTCCGAAGATAACGGGTACAACTCCAGCAATATGAATAGGGTGCATGGATACAAGCTCATTGCCAGCTTGTCTTTCTTTCTAATGAACTCATTAAGCTTCCCTGTCTTTATCAACTTGTCTATTAGACTCTTCAAATGGCAACACCCCTCAATGTCATGGTCGTGATCATGATAATAAACAAAATATCTCGATCGACCACGCACTCCATCAACCTTCATGGGTGGTGGTCATTTGAAATAATCTTTGTTCTGGATTGCCTCTACAAGCTTGACCTCTAAACTCTCAGAGGAGCCACTAGAGTAGGTTGCGCGTAGTCAACTCCTGGATAGCTAATATTTGGATTTCTAAAACCTCGCCCTAGTACTTCTAGTCGCCATCTCTTATTTGTTCTCCGCCTTTGATACCCTTCCCTGGGCAATCGCTCCGAAAGCCTCTTCAGCGAGTCTTTAGCCTTAACCAGCAATATTGGTTGGACCATTTCATTATATTCTTCAACATTGACATGATTATTCCCCAGTTCCATAGTTTGGCGAGTGTCTTAGATTGTTGGAGTCCCAAGGCATACCTCAAGGTCCCCTCCTTTAAGCATTGAGCGAGTGCTGCTTGAGCGACTGTGGGTTCCAAATATTTGACTTCTAGCATCTCTCCCTGGAAGTGAGTGATGAACTTCATTAGGAACTCACAAGGTTCTTGTCTCATCTGCAAGAGAGCTTGAGAACTCTTCGGCGGCTTCTGAGCACTAGTAAACTGTGTGGCGAACATCCTTTTGAAGTCAACAAATAATATTATGACTCCTAAAGGAAGGCGTGAGAATCACCTGAGTGTCGACTCTTTGAAAGTGGTGAAGAAGAGTTAACACCTCATCGCATCATCTAAATACGGCAGCGATATGGTTGACTCGAAATATGATATATGGTCAGTGGGATATGTCTGACCTTTATATGATTCAAGATGCAGGATCTTGAACTTATGAAGATTGTGAGCTTCAGTAATTTTCACAGATAAAGCATTGATTGGCTGCGGCTACTTCTTTGACATACCCTCTTCTTCACTTGTGTCATAAGATTCATCATCAGAGTCAAAGATCTTAAATGGATGAGCTGGGGGCCATAAATGGGTGTCTTCTTTCTCGTCGAGCTCAGCAAGTAGCCGATCCCTTGGAACCTTCATTCTCCTTTACTCTAAGTTCTTCATAGTATACTTACCTGATGGCCACCTGCACAAGGTGAGTGATCTTGTCCACCATTTCTCGCAGATCTTACTAAGTTGTAAATTGCTAAACATTTTGCTCTCTGTTTGTCGAGTGATCTCACGTTGAAGGTCCTGCTTCACTCTGTATCTGTATCTGACTTCTGATTCCGATCCTCATCCACTCATCGCACCTAAAAAAATGTTGAATCTAGATTTGTTCGTAGATAGAAGAACTTTTTGAAATACCTAGGAAACAAGGTTAGATAGAAAGACTGCAAGTAGGAAAACAGAAAAAGTAAAAAAGTGCAGAAGAAATAATAATCTTTATTGCTCAAAATCCGAGCACAAAGAAGAGAAGTCTAGTGAGAGCCAAAAAGTCCCCCCGTAAAAAAGCAGACCCCCTTTTATAATATTAAAGAGTAACTATACATAGAAAATACATATATAAAGTAAATTTAGTATAAGTGAATTCTCGTCTAAACTGGTGTCGATATGCATGTGAGCGAGTATAGATTTATCAGTTGATGGGGGTGAGTTGCCCATCGTCGAACGAGTATGCGAGTATGGATGCGGCTGAGAAGAGTAGTCACTTCATTCCTATGAGTAGTCACCTATTGCCACCAAGTTGATTTACACCTTATTCTCTGAGTTATTATTCTCTAAGTCATTGGCTCACAGGATCGAGTTAATCTCCCTTATCAGACATACCTTCCAGTGAGTATACTTAATCTTGGTTGTCAAATACCCTTTAGACCACTTCGCTTGCCTTGATGAATAAACATGTCAAATCGTTTGGGCTTGCCTACTACTTTGGGTATACACCGAGCATGAGATGCTACCAAACCACATGTTTTCTTTACTCGCTTTCCACGCCCTATCTTAAACATAAAACTTCATATCTCAACTTCCTTTATATAACACAAGCATCCAACAATAATCCTAAAGTTTCTAATTTCTTCATGATTTCATTTATGATTCACACATTAAATCTAATCAATGACTTATCCACTACTAGTTCTCCCTTCCACACCAACAATGTCAGGTTGTTTGGGCCTGCCTACTAATTTGAGTATACACCAAGCATGAGATGCTACCAAACCACATGCTTTCTTTGCTCTCTCTCCACACCCTATCGTAAAAATATAACTTCATATCTCAACTTTCTTCATATAACACAAGCATCCAACAATAATCCTAAAGTTTTTAATTTCTTCATGATTTCGTTTGTGATTCACACACTAAACCTAATCAATGACTTATCCACCACTAGTTCTCCCTTTCACACCAACAAACATCTTAATCACACCTTGTCTCCTATTAGAAACTACACCATGCTTCATTAGTGTCATGCAGGCTCTCTTGTTTATTGTAAAGTTATGGCATGATCACCTTTCTCAAGAACACCTTCCAAGAAGATTCAGATAAACTTTCTAACCACTCATTGATCTAGATAAACACTTATGACCCCTACACCACCATAAGATCTTATAATTGTCATGTATTCAAGATACGGATCACATACTTCCTATCATGATCCTTACGAAGAATATTATCAATACAAGAGATATCATAAATCATGATCTTCTTATCATGATATATGTATTTCATGTTCTTCAAAATATTCTCATCAAACATCAAACCCTGCCTCAGAAATTGCACGAAAAGTTTTAGATGCACTTAAATGTGAAAAAGGACGTGATTCAGAACCTTCATATGAAATTGAATAAGAATATAAGATCACATATGAAACCAAACTTCAATCAAACCTTATCCTCTCCATATTTTTAAGACCAAAGAATCATACCTATGAAAATTAAATCATGTAAGGAAGCTGATAACATCGATAATGTAACGCTTATAAAATATTTGTTGATATCATCAATCAAATCAATTTCAGTTGTGTTGCAGATTACAAGCATCTTAATTGAAAATTTCATAAAGAGAACCTTATTGAGCATGTTAAAACACATCCAGATACAATGAATTTATTCATGTTAACTACTTCCAAGAAAGCCTATAATTTAAGACTACATCTATGAGAATGAATTCAAAAATACATAATATATTCCATTATCTTTACACCATTTGCAATACTTTTCATCAACTAATATCTTAAATTCATCTCTTTTTCAATATCATCTGACTTCCTATTAAACACATTGCCTACAAATTTTGTAGATCATTGTAATAACCCAAAACTTTAGATGGAAAAAAAAAAGAGTCGGTTTTGACAAACCGACCAAAATCCCAAAACGAAGGAGGAGGAGACTCTGCGCATGCGTCTGCAAGGAGTGAGGCCGTCGTCGACTGAACGCCGACGAGGAGAGAAGAAGGAGAAGCGCCGACCCTAGTTACGTCAGTTCCCCAGCGTGTCAGCGTGTCGTCGATGGAAGGAGAAGAAGGCTTTGCCGCGGCGTGTCGCGCCGACGATCGAGGAAGAAGCGAGTGCCGACGGGAGGAAAGGAGTGCCTCCAGCGTCGCGTCGAGTGAAGAAAGAAGTGTGTGTCTTAGGGAAAAGCAGAGGAGGTAAGTAAATAATTTATATAATTATTTTAATTGAAATTTGATCGTTATGTTATTAGCTTTGATTTAGTGTTATTTCAAGTTAACTTAGGGTTTATAATTCTAACTTAGGGTTATAGATTTGATGGACTTTAAATTAGAATTAGGTAGCATAAATTAAAATTTAGTTTAAGAATCATTTTAAGATCATTTCAAGAATAAATTTAAGAAAAATAAGGAAAGGGAGTATTAGATTTTAGGAGCACATATAAAGAAATGTATTTATATTATCGTTAATTAGATTAGAATCATTTGATGGGGGTATGATAATCAATTAATGTTATATATTAAGTAACTTTAACACTTAATATTTTATGTTATAGGAATTGCAATTAAGGAAGGAATCATTAAAGGAAAGGAGGTTGAGAAGCGAAGTTAAAAGTGGGTAATTATGTTCTTACATTTATGGTAAAATGTCTTTACTTTCGTGATGAAATGCATGTTTAGATGATTTTGACTTTTCATTTTGTGATGATTTTCTACTATAAATAGTGAATAGTTCTTGCTTCTTCATGTTGGATAATCGAATCTTGGATCATATTGCCCGGTTTCATTTTATCGTGATTTCTTGGTTATGAATTAATGTATAGTGATATGATTGTATCTTTATGAATGTGTATGTTGAAGCTTGAGTTCACTTTTGTATAGTGGGGGCCATGTGCACACTGCAATATGATTCAAAGGGAAAAATTGGCAAATGGTAAAGGTTATGGATACTCATCCTTTGGATGAGTATAGGCGATGACTTCATGGGCCGGGTGATAAAAGTAAAAGTTCATATCTTCTTCTAAATGTTTATGAATCGACCCCTATCTTCTTGCTAAATGTTTATGTATCTGGCCATATCTTCTTCTTAAATGTTTATGCACTTACGCCATATGATTGATTGTTTGAGCAAATTATTTTCTTTTATATATGCGGTGACGGCGTCATCTTAGTTTCTTTTCTTGTTTACTTATAGTGTAATAGCGTAATTGGCCATTTGAATTATATTCATTGTTAGTTATTTAATCTTTTGGTAATAATCACAATTAAATGGTATAGAAGGGAAAGTCGTTCTGTAGTAGAGAGCTAGGAGATAGGTATTTATGTCGTAAATTATGTTGAGTTATGTTAAAGTGTATTTTTCCTGAATCGTATTAGAACATTTATGTATGGACAGATTTTTAAATCATTGTGGATTGTAGTGGCTCTTATATGATTGCTTATATGATTGTATAGTTGGAGACTTTAAATTTATATTGGAATTGTTAAGAAATGTTTTATTTATCGTCCGACGTCTGTTCAGTATTCCAAGCTCCGGGAATGGTGAAGAGTGGTATCAGTAGATTTTAGATTTTAGATTTAGGGATATAAGTATGATCATCAAGAGCCATTAGGAAGATGATAAAATTTATGAATTACATATGATTATATTGATTGATGTGTAGCGGTTATAATAAATTTGTGCTTCGACTATGGAATCAATTCAAGAAGATGATATGAGTGAAAATAGAGAGCACCACAGAATTTGGTGCAACCACCTTCACTAGCGATAGATGCATTTACTCAAATGATGGAATGACTCAAATGATAAGGAATCACCTAGTGGAAGTGGTGGGGTTTCTATTGATAAGAATCTGAAACTATTTCAAGATATGAGGCCACCTCTTTTCTCGAGAGAGGAGGGCCATAGAATCGAGCGGTTGATGGGATAGAAAATCTTAGAAAGTATGTCATGCCCTCAGAAAGAAGAGTTGCTTTGGCTTCTTTTGCTTTTGAGGTGAAGGCGAGAGATGGTGGAGGGCATTCTGAGAGAAATTTGAAGGGAGGTCTTGATCTTATTTCATGGGAGGACTTTATGAAGACTTTTAGAGATTGGTTTGTAACAGAGACAAATCAGATAAATTCATCGAGATTGATCAGGAGATATTTGATATATGAGTTACAACGCTTTCAAGGTATGCACCTCAATTGATACCAAATGCAGAAGAAAAATGCCATAGGTTTCTATCTGGGAAGATATGTCAGACGACTTAATTCCTTTGGGTATTGATGATTATCTTTGTCTTAGTGGGCTAGAAGGATAGAATTGGATGTACCAGAGGAGGAGAGATATTAAGAGGAGGAATGATGATAAATTTAGGCAAAATGTTCAAAGCGAAAAATCAAGCTGGAAGAAAGCAAGTCGATACCCATGCCATTAAGCGATTACATAAAGATGTGGAAGAGCACATAAAGGAGAGTGTCTCGAGCCAAACACTTTTGTTTTCATCGGGACATATGGCAAAATATTGCCCTCTCTTGAGTCGAGGATCTTCAATGGATCTTGGGACAAATATTCAACCTCCCAGGAGGCTGTTGGTAGACAAAGATTGAATCAAGCATCGGTTCCACCTCAAACTCAGCAAGCCATACGGCCGGTTTATGCACTCACAGCGAAGCAAAAGACTTTGATGTCATCACAGGTATGTCTTTAATTAAATTAGCATCGTCATAAATTTGTATTGTGCTAGATATATATATATTTGTTTTATATGTCTATTCAATTATAGGTATCATCTTTATTGAAGTAAATCGGTTAGAGTTTTATTTGATCTTTGGAGCATCACATTCATTTATATCGAAGATTGTGTGAGGATTTTGGGATTACAAATTATGAAAATGTCGTAGTACTTTCGTAGATGCGAATGGGTCTCAAATGAATCTTTGAAAATGTTTGCGTGTGAACAACATCGTGAAAGAAGCTTGAATCGATTTAATAGTTGATATATGAATTGATGTAATTTTAGGAATGGATTGGCTAGCTAAATATCATGCTACTACTTATAGATTGTTCTAAAAAATAGTCAAATTCAATATTCACAGAAAGAATTGATTCATGGGGCATAGGGGTATTACTATGATGGTGTCTTGCTTGAAAGTTCAAAGATCTTAAAGGCTATGAAGGTTTTCTTGCTCAAATTCGATGTTACTAAAGAGGTAAAGAAGATGGAGGATATACCGAGTAAAAGTATCAGAAGTCTTTCGGATGATTCTGGGTTTACCTCCGATCGAGAGAGATAGATTTCTCTGTTGAGTTAATTGAGGAACGTGCAAAAATATAGAATGGCAATCAAAGAATTACAAGAGTTGAAGAATCTACAAGAATTATTAGAGAAGGATTTCGCTGTACATCTCTTTGGGAGCTCACTGTATTTGTGAAGAAGAAAGATGGGAGCTTAAAGTATGCATCGATTATAGAGAACTTAACAAACTCACGAAGAATAAATATCCTTACCAAGAATTGATGATCTTTTTTGACCTGAAGGAGCTTGGTATTTTCAAAGATTGATTTAAGATCGTTATCATCAGTTGAGAATTAAAGAAGAAGATATACCAAAGCGCATTGGTCTGGTATACTATGAGTTTGTGGTGATGCTTTTGGCTTAACAAATGCTCATTGTATTTATGGATCTCATGAATAGAATCTTTAAACCCTTTTAGATTCATTTGTGATTGTATTCATAGATGATATTCTAATTTATTAGAGATGAAACGACTCATGAAAACCACCTTCACATTATTTTGCAAGCTTTGAAAGGAAATGAATTATATGCAAAAGTTTTCAAAGTGTGAATTTTGGTTAAATAGCATCATATTCTTGGGGCACATGATTAGTAGTGAAGGGGTTTGAGATCGGTAAAGTCGAGCATAAATTTGAATGGCAGAACCTATCCAAAGTCGAAGTTTCTTGGGGCGGGATATTATAGGAGATTTGTTGAAGGGTTTTCTGAGTGCCATCGATTGCTCGATGCAAGCGGTCAAGTTTGAATGGTCAGGTCGTGTGAAAAGGCTTTTCAAAATTGAAGAATTATTTAATGGCTGCAAATTCTATTATTCCGAGGACGAAGGATTTCAAATTTATAGTGATGCATCATTAAGAGGCTTGGGATGTGTACTTATGCGAGAATGGAAGAGTGATTGCTTATGCTTCAAGGCAATTGAAAAATCATGAAAATAACTATCCCATGATCAGGGTGCGATGGCATTAAAAATTTGGAGACATTATTTATATGGGTAAGGTGTGAAGTTTTCGATCATCAAAGCTTGAAATATATCTTTACTCAAAGGAGCTAAATTTAAGGCAAAGAAGATGGTTGGAACTCATTAAAGATTATGATTTAGATATTCAATATCATCCAGGGAAGGCAAATGTAGTTGCTGATGCTTTGAGTAGAAAAATATCAGGTAGTGCTTATTGGTTGATCTCTCATCAGGAGGAGTTGATTAAAGATTTAGAAAAATTGGAAATTTCAATTATCAAATCTACAGATGATCATGCTTTATTGCTAAATCAAATGGCTATAAAATCAAATTTGAAAGACAAACTACGAGATGCTTTACCTCAAGATGGTGATTATCAGAAAATTTTAGATTTAATAAAGGTAGGTCATATAGAAGATTTTGAAATCAATGAAGAGGGATTATTGAAATATCATAACAAAATTTGCATTCCAAATATTGGAGATTTGAAAAGACATATTACATGAAGCATCATTCTAATTATACAATTCATCAGCGTGCAAAATGTATCAAGATCTTAAGAAAATATTTTGGTGGCAGAATGAAAAGAAGTGTGAATTTGTCTCTAAATGTCAATCATGTCGGATGATTAAGCGAACATCGGAAGTAGTGGACTTTTGACCCTTGCCGATACAGTGGAAATGGGATGATATATTTTGGATTTTGTGGTTGGCTTACTAGATCAGAAAAGTGATGTTATTTGGGTTATTATTGATAGGTTGACTAAATCTGCGCATTTTATATCATCAAACAATCGATCTTTGTTGAAAAAGCTAGAAAATATGTTGATGAAATCATTGAAGTTACATGGTGTGCAAAATCTATAGTGTCCGTCGGGATGGTCCAGATTGTGGAGAAAAAATTCAAGAAGCTTTAGTGCAAGCTTACTTTCGATCTTGCATTCCATCTCCTGGGATGGCGGTCGGAAGAACAATTCAAACACTTGAAGATTTGTTGAGACTCGTGTTCTTGATTTGGAAATTGGGAAGTTCATTTGCCTTTGATTGAGTTTCTTTATAATAATAGTTTTCAAGCAAGTATTGGTATGGCTCCATGAAGCATTGTATGGAAGGAAATGCGAGAACACACTTTGTTGGGTGGAGACAGTGAAAGAAGAATCATTGAATGCATGTAGTAGATGAAAGTCTTGAGAAGATCCGATTGATCCGTGATAGATTAAAAGTTGAAGATAGGCGGAAAATCTATGATCTAAACATCTAGTAGAATTTGAAGTGGGAGAATTGGTATTTCTTAAAGTCATTACGAAAGGTATAAAACGATTTGGCAAAGTTGGAAAGTTAAGCCCGCGTTATATTGGTCCATATGAAATCTTGGAAAGAATTGAGAAAGTGGAAATAGGCTTTACCTTCTCACGCAAGGAGTGCACAATGTGTTTCATATTCTCTTCTGCGAAAATATATATGCGATGAGGCAACAAGATTATTATTGATCTATTGATATTCTGGATCTCACATTTATGGAGAAGCGAAATAATTATAGATTATGATATCAAGCATCGAATAGAAATTCCATTTGTTGTGTCTTGTGGAAACATGGATCGATCGAGAATTTAAGTGGGAGAAGGAATCAATGCAGAACTATACCCTCAATTATTTAAGTAAAGGTATGTGTATTTCTATTTATTGTCATTTAAATTTCGAGGACGAAATTTTTATAAGAGGGAGAGATTGTAATAACCCGAAACTTAAAAAAAAAAAAAAAAAAAGCACCGCGATTAGCCTGAAAGAAAAAAATCAGGGGAGTCGGTTTAATACCAAAATAATCGAGAGAAGGAGAAAGGGGAGACTCACTGCGTTACTGGCGTGAGCCGTCGTCGTGAGCGTCGGCAATAGAAGGAAAGCGGAAGACCTCGTCAGTGCTGCCGTCGCGTCGCGTGTGTCGTCGACGGAAGGAGAAGAGAAGGCCTTGCCGGCGTGTCGCCGACGATCGAAGGAAAGCGAGTCTGCGAGGAGGAGAGAAACCTCCGCGTCGATGAGTGAAGAAGTCGGTGTGTCTTAGAACCAGAGGAGGTAAGTAAATAATTTATATAATTATTTTAATTGAAATTTGATTGTTATGTTATTAGCTTTGATTTAGTATTTCAAGTTAACTTAGGGTTTATAATTCTAACTTAGGGTTATAGATTTCAGTGGGACTTTAAATTAGAATTAGGTAGCATAAATTAAAATTTAGTTTAAGAATCATTTTAAGATCATTTCAAGAATAAATTTAAGAAAAATAAGAAGAGTATTAGATTTTAGAATAAAGAAATGTATTTATATTATCGTTAATTAGATTAGAATCATTTGATGGGGTATGATAATCAATTAATGTTATATATTAAGTAACTTTAACACTTAATATTTTATGTTATAGGAATTGCAATTAAGGAAGGAATCATTAAAGGAAAGAAAGGAAGTTCAAGCGTAGTTAAAAGTGGGTAATTATGTTCTTACATTTATGGTAAAAATGTCTTTACTTTCCTGTGATAAAATGCATGTTTAGATGATTTTGACTTTTCCTGCATTGCCAGCTGTGATGATTTTCCTGCTTTTATATAAATAGTGAATAGTTTACTGCTTCTTCATGTTGGATAATTCACGAATGTTAGATCATATCGTTTATTTTCACTGATTCTTAGTTATGAATTAATAATACATAGTGATATGATTGTATCTTTATGAATGTGTATGTTGAAGAGCAGTTCACCTACATATTGGTATGTATCGCGTGCACAAATATGATTCAAAAGGCCAAGAAAAATTGGCAAATGGTAAAGGTTATGGATACTCATCCTTTGGATGAGTATAAATGATGACTTCGTGGACGGTGATAAAAGTAAAAGTTCATATCTTCGCTAAATGTTTATGAATCGACATATCTTTCTAAATGTTTATGTATCTGACCCCATATCTACTACTAAATGTTTATGCATACTTACCTCACATATGATTGATTGTTTGAGATTATTTTCTTTTGCGCATTAAGCGTGGCGTGCATATTAGTTTCTTTTTTTGCTTTCTTATAGTGTAATAGCGTAATTGGCCATTGAATTATATTCGTTTTTAGTTATTTAATCTTTTTGTAATCACAATTAAATGACTGATAGAAGGGAAAGTCAGTTCTGCGTAGTAAGAGCTACGGAGATAGGTATTTATGTCAGTAAATTATGTTGAGTTATGTTAAAGTGTATTTTTCCTGAATCTGTATTAGAACATTTATGTATAGACAAATTTTTAAATCATTGTGGATTGTAGTGGCTCTTATATGATTGCTTATATGATTGTATAGTTGGAAACTTTAAATTTATATTGGAATTGTTAAGAAATGTTTTATTTTATCCGTCCAATCGTTCGCGGTATTCCAAGCTCCCGGTAGATTGTGACAATCATTACACTAAAAGCAGTCACTGCTGATAAACCCATGAAGTATGTTGAATATATCTTGTGAACTAAAGCCAAACCTACATGTAATAATTCATAGCTATCTCTTCATGAAATTCAAAAGTTAAATCAAAATATGTTGAATAAATATCAACTTAATTAATCATCAGAAAGAGTTTTTTTAAAAATAAAAAAGGTTGTGAATCTCAAACTTTGATAAAAAATAACAATATTTTTGTCATACCAATCATTTTAACTTTGCAATTTTAAATTTTGTGAATTTAATTATAAGTAGCTAGTTAGCCTATACTTTCATTTTCATGAAAAAAATTATGATTTAATCAAATTTGTATTCTAATCATAGAGATTTGTACAGTCATTGTAGCTGCTGTTTATATTCCTGCAATATTTGGATGGCTAGCTTTACTAATCTATAATTCCGATAATGGTTTCTTGTTGCTTTACCTATTCCTGTAATCTTTATCCCATTTAGGTCTTGAGTTATTTTATTCCAATGGAGCTTAGCCTATAGTGGGTACTCCTATGGCTCTATCCCAACGAGATTATATTCACATTTTGTTTTCACAATTATCCCAATGAAACCCCTTATGATTCACATCCAAGTTGGGTCTACAAACATATTTCAAGAGGCCTATAAAAATATATTCAAAGACATAAGAAATAATTTATGAACAAACATCACTTTAGATGTGTAAACCCTTCAACTACAATAGAATTTTAATACTTGGTCAAACATAAGAATTCAAAGTATCCTGGCAATGTGAACTCTTTGCTCAATCGTGAGCGCTGACTATTGATTAATTCTCTCTATTTCTTCTTCTATCATTTTTTGTTCACATTGCTCAAACGTGAGACTTGAAAAACATCTTGACAAGGTGATCTCAAAAATGGTGATCTCTTTGTTTAATCATGAGGCTTGCCCATCATTTCATACATCCTCTCTTCTTCATATTCTCTTTTTTTTTCCTAATGATAGGTTGAAAGTGTGAAAGTTTCTTTCACCATATTCTTTTTTGCGTAAAAAATTTCAACTAATTAGTGCCTTTCTTGACCTCTAATTTTATTTTTAATTAAAAAGACAAATCTATAAAGCAGGACACATCATTAGATAGCAACATATAGTGTACAATACATTCAAGACATGAATATGTGTATAATATGCCCACAACACATGTCGAACATGCTATCCACATCTCTAAATAAAAAATTTAAAAATGACATCTTCAACATTCATAATTAGTTAACTGTCAAATAAATCTGGATAAAGTTATCTCATATCTTCTTCTTTTCCCAAGTGGCTTTTCTTTATGATCTATGCTTCAACTGAACTTTAAGTATAAGAAGTGAACTAATTGATTTTAAACTATGGTTTTTTTTTATTAATTTGGACTAACAAAAGTCCTAAGTGATTTATCTATCAACCTATCAGAGATAGGAGTTTCATACTTTCACTTTGAGATATAAAAATATAGATTGTTAATAGTGATCTAAAAATACTCGATTGTTAGATTTTATATTATATCTCCAAAAAATGATACGATGTTGGCCTATCATCATCTCATACATCACGCTCATTAATTAAGTTGATATTTACACATCTAAAGTGATGTTTGTTCATAAATTATTTCTTATGTCTTTAAATATATTTTTATATTACAGTTTTAACTCCCATGTATCATGCCATCATCACCACCTCTATCCTCTATTCATGCAACATCACAACTAGTTTTTTAACGTAATATATTCTTCTAATATTTATAAGGGTAACATCTAAAATATAATGAGATTTATGGAGTTGACATATATATATATATATGTATTGTGCTGTGTTCATATCCCACATCTAATTCGATGCATCATAGTCAAAATCTTATCATTGGAGTTATATTTCATTTGTTCTTTGCATTCATTATCAACAAAAAATAAATGCTTGTGACTACAGTTTGTTTTCCAACAAAATATAGATTTTTTTTTATTAAGTTGATTTCAATAAATCAAATATTTCAATTAAGAGGTATATTGAATTAATTTTTCACAACATACCATATTGTATTACACACATTGACCCTAGAACATCCTACATCAACATAGCTAATAATAGGATGATTGCTCTTAAGCTAAATTATCAAGAAGAATATTTTAAAGTGTGGTTAGCATTATTGTTCTTCAAATTAGATTAGAAGATAATTTGAAATGTCAAATTAGACAAGAGATTAATGAACTAATACAACAAATACTTGAAAATGATAAGATAATTATTAATAAGAACTAAACTTGATATATAAATTGTGGGAGAAAGAACTATGAGAAGATTCATGATTGTTTTCGAATTAAAGGTAGAAATACAAGAGTATAAGATATACTTGATTTCATACTAGTATATAATTGTGCAATAACAAACAAATACATTAAAAAACAAAAATTATGCCAATTACTTTATGAAGTGGAACTACCAAATACAATATAGAGAAGAGTAATGGATGCATATGTTAGAAGTATAAAGAAATCAAAAGAAACAAAATGAAAAAAGCTTGTGAAACTGTAATAATTTACAAAGGATATTCTAAGTCCCTCCCAAGGAAATGAGAGTTGATATGAAACTCAACAACTGCATTGTCGCCAGAAACACAGGATGGTTGCATTGTGCTAAGCTTTTCTATTTCCATATAGGATGTTCTCAAGCACTACTAATTCACAATTGATCACATGCTAGGTCAATTTGTATGTAGACAACCAATGTGGACAAATTTCTCAAGTTCAACACTTTTTAGTTCTAACAAGTCCAATCAAATCCAATATGGTCAAACAAACTTCACCTTCTAGTGTTGAGCATAGACAAAGAACCAATCATGTAAATAAAGATGTGGAGTGATTTGGTGTTGGATTTCAATGTGATTTGCTCTATATCAGGCTAATCCTAGAATAAGATCCGATCTTACATGATGCCATCTTTTAGATATTCAGTTATATTAGTTTATCCTTATCCATTCAGCTTGTCCTTCTACAAAACATTTCATGAATAAGCTTCATTTGGCTCTATTTAATAAATAAAGTGTTTCCATTGATGTGAAATTTTTTATAATTACTAAATGCAGAGCTTGAAAAAGCGTCAGCATAATCATAATTATTTGATGGACAATTTTCTATCTTTCTTCATCCCCTCTAACTCCTTTTTTTCTTTTTTTGTCTTCAGCTATTAGTTGTATTACAAGATTGGGTTTCGTATATTTTTCACATAAAAAAACTTTTTATTTATTGTAAAACTTTTCATATATTATTATGCTTGAAGAATCTTCATACCATGCAGAATGATTGTTTGTTATGAGAGCTCGCTTAATATTTTGTTCTTATGTAGCTTCTATTGTTTTCCAATAATCATCATTTGCAGTAATTTTGTCAAATGGCGAATTTCTTTAGAAAATTTACATGTTTGATTTTGCAGAAATTACATTATAAATACTTGGTACTTGCATCATCATCATAATGATCACTAAAATTGCATTGCAAATTTGATTTCATCATCTAGATTAGCCCTAGAACATAATTTGTTTTAGTCTTGATTAGACTCTATATCAAAGCCTAAATTGCATCATGCCTACTTGATGCTGGAAATTGTGTTGGTTGTTTAAAGAACTTTAGCAAGATCTCTTGTTTGGTCCGCATGGACAATTGATCACCACAATTGATCGCCACAGGCACCTAACAATACAAGATCATGTGTGAGTTAACACATCAAAGGTTGCATAGCCACGTTCCAACATGAATGTTAAAGATTCTCTTGATCACCCTTCTAGTGAAGTTGCCATCAGAAGACTAATGCGGTTGTTGATCAAATTGTATGGATCACAATGCAAGTTTTTTATGAATATTTAAATGTTTGATTTTTGGAATTTCATTATGGCTAATTGGAAATTGCATCATCATAATGATCAAAAAATTGCATTGTATATTTAATTTCATCATCTTTGCATTAGAACATCTTGCATAAGACACTATATCAAAGCTTAATTTAACGTCATGCCTACTTGATGCAGGAAACTGTGTTCGAGTTGTTTAAGAGATTGCAATATATCTCCTTTTTTATCCACAAAAAATTGGTCACTATGTGCACCAACAGAAAGGCATCATGTATGAGTGTTAACATCAGAGGTTTGGATCAAATGCAAGCTGCATAGCAACATGCGAACAAAAAAGTTCATGATTTTCATGGTTTCCTTGCTAGTGAAAGTGCACATCTCAACATTAATATAGTTAATCAAAGCGTTAATCATGATCCAAGACAACTTTGGAGACATGAAATGTCTAGATTATAGTGCATTCTAGACCAAATGGTACCTCCTGTTCAGCATCTTCACATTCCACCTAAGGTTTATAAGCTGCTGCATCAGAATAATCCTAGTAATCATTGTTCTCGTAAAGCTTATCTATGTAAGCATCCCAAGCAAGATGAGAATGATAACCAAAATTGTGAAAATTTTAAGCTATGCTATTTTATGGAAACCTTAATCCAAGGCCTTCTCAAACTGCGTATAAGATATGAACCACAATTTAAGTGGCAAAACATGTATGCTGAATGAACGGTGAGATTTGCCAAACTGAGAAGCATTGGTCAAACTACAATTCATTGGATCATTAAATCGAAGTACAGCCGATTCTCTAGAACTAATCAAGAGTAGATAACTAGTTTGAGATTAAATGAAGCTATTTCTTGTAAAACAAATTGATGCTCAACTTCATTAATTTAGCTCAAGACTCCACTCACCTCATCTTAGAATACTGAGAAATGTCCAAAGACCAGAGAAAAAATGTTAAGCATACAAACAAAGTCTCATTTTCCTGAATATATTGACGTCATACAAAAAACTAATAATCAGCTACAAAAATCAATAAGAATATTGTGAAAATTTTCAAGCAGAATATTAGCCATGATTTCGAGACCAAATTTACTAATATTGATTCAATTCAATAGCAAATCTCTAAGAAATGCTTTACGAGAACTTTCACTTTAAAACTGTAGAAATAATATTATCAAAAACCACTAATCAACTTCAAATCATATTTAGGTAAATGAAATGAATTATAAATAATTATAGATGCTCAAGCATTAGGTGAGAACGACTCAATAGATGCATAACCTGGAAAATGCACAGTCAGCTTTGTTTCATCTCCTGGAGTCTTTTCAGTGATTGTCCCTTCCCACCATCTGAGTTGAATCAAATTATCAGATGTAAAACATTCAAACAATTGAATTATCAGATCTAAAACATTCAAACAATTGACGACCAAACATAACAAATTAATGCAAGATATTTTAGAGTGTAATTTTCTAAGCCAACTAGAGTGATATAATGAACATAGATAACACAAAAAATGACAATAATTAGATTAAAGTCAACTAATTACAAAAAAATCATTTTTAGGTATAAGTTCAAAAAATACAAGTATAACTAAAATGATAAATTAATCAAATGAACTCATAAAAGTCAAAAATAAATTTGAAACAATAAAAATCAGTGAATAACTAAAACTTTTTGCTACAATTAAAAGCCCAATTATAAGACTGAACCAAACCATTCAGCTATAGAACGAACAGCAATCTTAATCCAATCACTTGAACTAAACCAATCCGAGTTACCCAAACGAAGAACATCATAATTAAAAAAAATCTCATTCTCATAGGGATGGTCACACACAAGTTCATATAAAACTGAATTTTAAAATTACAAATAAAATTATAAAACTGAAACAAATAAAACTTGAACAAATGATTTAATTGATCTACATTTCTGAGGAGTACAAACACTTACAACTCCATAAAATTTAACTTCGACAAATTCTGCTCTGACAAAATAGTATTCAGTAACATGAAATAAACTAAGATATAAATATTGTGTTTCTTGTAAAATAGTTTAGAAGTACTCATACATAGGTCTATCATGCCATTGCACAAGGCATATTTGGAATCCACAATTAGTAGTGGATACAATTTCATCATCTAAAATATATTTAGAAATAAATTGTATAGATTTGTCAGGTAAAGTGTTGGATATGAATTCACAAAGAGATTAAAAGAGTAAGGCCAAACCAACCTTGAAAATTAGATTAATATTAGAACTTTCTGAATTTTTTAGCTTTCCAATGTGTTGCAAAATTTTAAATGGCTTTCTTTATGCCACATTAACTTTCTTAAAAGTTCCTAAAAGAAGCTTTCTTGAATTCAAATGCAACATTAATTTATTCCTTAGCTTAAATTCCACATGCATCCTACTTACATCAATAGAAAGCTTGCACATCAAACAAAATCTTGAAATTTATGCAAATCATACAAATCAAGTAAATGAATAATATGATATGAAGCAACTAATGAAAATGTTATACCTACTATTAGGGGTGTCAATAATTAAACCGATACAAACTCCACTCAAAAAAATCAAATTTAGATTGACCCGATTAATTTTTGGGTCGTGTTTGGGTCAAAGTATTTGACCCGTTTGACTTTTCAGGATGGGTTCAAGTTGATCCGCCAACACGAAATTGATCTGATTTTGACTCGAAAACTCGAATTTGACTCTATTTGACCTAAATTTGACCTAAAATATATGTTTAAATGGGTCAATTGGGTCGGGTTCAAATTAGTCAAATTTTTCCTGAGTCTAGTTTGGGCCACATTCAGATTAAGCAATTACGGGTCAGGTCCGACCCGAACACGACCCTTGAGCCCGAATTGCTGTAATACTAAAATTGCACCAAACAGGAAAATTTAACTCATTTTAAATTATACCTCAATTTTTCACACTTCTCAAAAGTTGTTAGACATTTTTATAAAAAATCTTACAATATTATTTTGAACAAAGTAATATATATATATATATATATATATATATATATATATATATATATATATATATATATATATATATATATATATATATATATATATATATATATATATATATATATATATGTATATGTATATATAATACATTACTAACTGTTAATTAAATTAGTTAAAAGAATATAAAATTGAAAATTAATTAACTTATAATTGATAATAAATTAAATAACCTGATATTACAAGTTCCAATTTTGCACTATAGCCTCTCTTTTTCCACTTTTCTTAGCATGCAATGGTTGATCTGAGTGGAAGGAAAAAGTGTAAGGCTAAAATTAATCCTATTAATATTTTAATCTACATATAAGCCAAATCCCTTCCTCCCTAAAGCCCGCAACCTCTAATTTGTTGGTTGCTGTTGTGGTTCCTTGTGGCAGTGGTTTTCTTCCTTATTAGCTGTTGTTGTGCCTCTTCCCTCACTAGCTGTTGCCGTGTCTTCATCCCTATTGAATGTAACCCATGCCTCTCCCTCTTTACTGGATACTATCCGTGACTCTTTGCTGGTTACTGTCCCTGGTTTATGATGTGTGAGTTCAATGTAAAGTGGAAATTAGATAGCCAAAAGGTTGTTGGGTTCAGCTATTGTAAGCAGCCGAGTGGATTGGTGTTGGGCGGTGGGAAAAGAGGGAGGTTGAGAAGGAAAATTCAGGCATAATGATTGATTTAATGTGTTTTATATAAATTTGGTAAATTAATCTAATTATTATGTAATTATATGAATATTATGAGTAAAATCGTAAAACTATCAAATCAACTAAAATTTTGGGTTTATTTAAGGCATTATAATAAAATTAAGATAGTTACATGTTAAATGAGATAATTTCTATGAACAAAATGGTAATGAATTTAATTAACTTCATGTTAATAATTCAGGTAAAGTTTAATTGGACATTAATTCGAAAGGTTTTGGAATAGTGTAATCATTTGATAACATCGGGTTCAATGTTACAAGGACAAATATAGGTAAGATATTAATCTATTGCAATGTGCAAACTTATGTTATTATACAAAAATTTGTTAAATTGAAAGAAAATTTAAAGACAAGTTGTACATTCAAGAAAACGCCAAGTACATTACGAGACTGACTCAAATATTGAGATCAGACTTGTAATTGCTAATTAAATTCAGATATTTATTTTCCCATTACTACTATTACTTCTTGTGAATGCATTATATATTATAATTACATATTTCTTTCATATTTTATTCATATCAGATTCTTTACTGCACAGTCTATAAATAATATTTTATTGGTTTACTATAATTCTAATCAAATCAAATTCATTGATGTTATATAATAATGCTATGCATATTGATAAATGATTCAATACAAGTATTGTTAAATGCTAAATGAAAAGTAATGCATAACCTTCGCAGGTAAACTAAAATTCTGATAAGATGAGCATTTGACAGAGAATCTTATAATTCTTGACTCTTGGCATTCAAATCAATTGGTGTCAGAGGTTGTTGGTATGTAATGTGGAGATAACCCACCTTATCAACAATTTTGGTCGACGGGCCGAATAACGATGCTTATGTTATGACTTGAGTCAAATCTATACCAATAAAAATATATTTCTAACAAATTATTTGGTTTATAACTGAATGTGACTTTATGAAACGAATTATCGACATATTATTGATATTTCACAGTCGTATAGATTACTGTTAAGTTCTTACACTTGACAGTATGTTTTACTTACTATTACATTTCTACAAGTTTCAATTATACATGCACGTTGCTTCTTATGCCGTATTTTGAGTTTACTTTAGCATTATTTATCTTACTAAGCTATTAACTTATGATAATATATTTTAACTTTCAAGCAAGAACAAGGAGAGTAAAAGCTAAACAGGACTTTTGACTTGTACAATTTTAGAAGAGTGTAAAGACTTTTTCGATACGTATAATTCATGATTTGGTACCTTTAGTTGCTCTCTATTTATATTAGAATTTAATTTTACACATTTCCAGATATATGATTTAAATATGAATTGATTGTTTGAATAATTTAAAATGTAAGAGTTCTCATAATGATTTGGTGAAATTCAATTTATATCTATTGTCTTGAATCCTTGCATGTCAAGATGAGTTAATTGAAGTTGTGTCTAGCTAACTCATCCTATTATGTTACACCTCAGACAAAATTTGGAGAAGGGATCATTTGAAGTGTGACATTGACACCCCTAACTCTTATGCATCTTAAGAGATACTAATAAGAACTTATGATAATTAAAAATTATAATGAAAAGTTTAAAGCAGGCAAATATATAATATGACAAACTTATAAAGATTGAAAGCATTTTTAAAGAAAAAACCTTAGAGCTTAAATATTAATTGTAATGAATTATGAACTTTTAGAATAGACCAAATACATATAATGTTAAAATTTTGGTTTCTTTCAGGTATTTATCATTAAAAAATTTCCTAAAATATTGATGTAACTTAACTCTTTTTATGAATAAGTGTATCAAAAAAGCAAGAACAAAAAAATAAAATCAATATCGAATTCATCAATCATGATAAGGATAATTTTCATTGATAAGTCATCAAGAGTTTTGTTATCAAATTACTATGTCTATTCATCAACTATAGTTTATATGATTGGTTTAGTTTCACATTAAGGAATATACTTGGTTTACATAATAAGTTCATGTTTAAATATGAGAATATGATCTCATGTTTACTTTGTTTTTGAACTCCAATTCCGACATGTAATCAAATACAAATTCATGCTCATGAACAAGAACTATAGTTATAGATTCAAATTCAAGACATCAATATAGAATCATTTTGTAATTACAAGTCATTTTAGCATGTCAACCATCCTTAAAAGAGTATTCATAAAATACAACTTCTTTAATCAAATTAGATTTTACCATACTTGATTCGTTGATGTATGAATAATGTGTTTTATATTGGATGTTACTCATTTTTCTTTAGAGATATTAATCATGTGTGATAGTCCTAAAACAATAATGGACATTGACATCTATAAATCATCATACAATATTTTGAAGAATTTTAGTTTCTAAGTTCTCACTTAAGATCTTTAAAAAAATAAATAATACTAAGATAATGGTCTAATGAAAATAAAAAGAATTTACATACCTACCACACAATTCTTATGTATTTACATATCTAATACCTAAAGTTGGATATTTACTTATATAACACTTTTCTATGCTTTAAAAGGTGCATTTCACTTTTAAAAAGTGAGTGACGATGATATTTTTGATGTGATATTAAACATTAAAAATTAAAGTTTAGGTGTTAGATATGTAAATGCATAAGAATTATGTGGTATGTATGTAAATCCCCCAAGAAAATATTATTTAGCTAAGAGGCCTATAAATCTTGCTCATATACACTATATTTATCTACTTTAATATCCTTAAACTGATCATCCAATTGATCCCTATATTCTTCAAATAATAATTACTATTTATTGAGTAAATATTTCATATCAATGCATTACAACTTCATAGTGACACTTCACTTCACATAGGCATGTACCTCTAATTTTGATTTGAAGCATTCAACTATTTGGGAATGAAATAGATTGTAAATCTTCAAAAAAAGTCTTCCAAATTCTCTAACCAATTTGAAAAGTTTCTACAATCATACCTCCAATCAAAGGTTAAAATAGAATTTTGATCATATGTTAATCACATTGCAATTATCTACAACCATAACTTGAAAGATTTCATTCAAGGTTAATCTTTTGTTATTTTTTTTGTATGCCCTAATTACCGTCTTATAAGCTCACATGATGGCATAACTAAAATCTCTAATTCTAACACAATGCTAGACATCTTTGAGTCTAGATTTTCTAATGCACAACTAGACTGATACAATGAATATATAGATCATTATAAGTTCATAATTATAAAAAAAAACATTTAAACTTGAAAAATCAATGAGGAATTAGAATCAATAAACCAACAGATTTAATTTTTACAGTAATTGATCAAAATTAAAATCACATAGGTTAGCAATAACAAAATATATATAAAAAAAGATTTAAAGAAAGAGGTCACTAAATATAATATAATTCAAGCCTTAAGATGGTACAAAAAGATATATTTCCCTTACATTGCTCGCACCTGCACCCTATTTGAAGGAATCCCATATACAACAAGTACACATGATTTAAAAGTAAAGAAACATAAATTTTCTTAATCGAAAGATGTCAAATAAAAGTCATAGATTTAGAATATTTAATCATGAAATTCTCTTAATCAACAACCCTAAAAAGTGTTTGATTCAAAATCCATAAACATCCCTAGATTGCGGTACAATAATCACACTTAAGAATTAGGAAATTTTGAAAAGAGACATAAGTTACAAAACTGTTCACTATAGAACCCAAGAAAAGCTTGCACAGGAATTTTTTCTAGAATTTAACAAACAATAAAACAAAGGATATGATGTAACATAACCGACTTAAGCAGCTGAACATAGGTACCAACACAACACCAAACATCATCTTGCTATAGAAATTGAATAGCTCCAACAGTGTATACTCAAATGGCAATTGAACTGCAAGACTGACCTTACCATCCAACAATAGAACTAATAGAAATCCTACTCCAATTACTTGAAAATAATCAACCAAAAGGTTAACTAGAGACCAAAACTAAAGAGAATAAATCTCATTCTCATAGATCAATGACAAGTCAAGACGATGAATGGCAAGAGACATGGGATCAAGGCGGTGAACAATGAGAGACATCGAGTCAAAGTGACGATCGGAGATAGGGTCGGCAACTATGAAGATAAAATATGTTTATTTAAACGGAGAGTGCTATTTATGATAGATTTGAATGCTTTTTGTGCTATAGATGTAATATTTAATTTTTAGGTGTTAAATGTGTAATATATGAAGTTTTGAGAGCTATATATATAAATCCCTCTATTATTTATTGTTTGACTTTTCTAGTGAGTATAAATAGCACCAGAGCAAATCAAGGTGCCAACTAAACACAAAGGCAATAGTAGCTGCAGATAACAACCAAAGCTTACTAAAACCTAATTATAAACGGATATCAGTCACAAGAAAAGTCTGAAGTACTTTTGCTTACCAAACTGTAGTTGGAATTACAAGATGCTTAGCATTGTACAAGAAAATCTAGAAAAAAATCAAAGCATCCTTGCCTGTCATGTATCCAAGCATCAACATGATCTCCAATTTCCCAGATATAGCTTCCTAGGTGCTCTCTGTGCCTTTTCCTTGTGCCTTCATACTTCATTAATGTTGTCGAGGGAGCAGCTCGTATTCTAGGAGCTTTCTCTCCCTCCTCAAGCACAATCCATTCTTTTAGCTGGCCTGCACCAGTATAACCAATAAACTCAGGAAGAGTGGGGTTTGGCAAACCTGACATGACATGCTAAATAGCAAAGGACCATGAAAAGTATGACAACTAAAATAAATAAAACATGTTCGAAAAGATATGAGATCAAAGAAACTTTTCATTAAATTGAGATGATACTGAACTGACAGAGTTTGTGCAGGAATGAGTTTGATCTTAGACGAGGGTAGCATACTAAATATAGAAAATAGATGGTTAACTGAGAAATGCATGGTTAACTAAACTTCTAGACAATAGGTTGGAACATTAAGATGAAAAAGAGAAAAAAAAGCTTAAATTACACAAAAAAATGATTCGATCAAAGTGCATTTCATCTTAAAACAATGAAATTAAAAGAATGTTTAGCATGCACGAGGATGTGACAAAAAAACTCTACGCAACAATCATAATATCAATGCAGAAAATGCTTTTATTCCAGAACGAATGATAGCTGAGAAAAAAGTGGATAGGCTAGTTATACCCTCAACTTTGCTTCAACAAACACAGCAATTATGTGTGATTCGTCTATTTATAGCAATTTCTTAAAAAGGCATAAACATTAATGCAACAAAATGCAAAATACATAACCCCTAAATATGGGTTAAAATGTTAGCTACCATCTCAAGCATATTCCAACCAGCTTTTAAGTACAAACCTTCCTCCACCCTAACCACAGCATTCTAATATGATTTATTAAAAGTTCATCAATTGCAAGAAACATTAAGATTGAAGATTGCCTTCAGTAGTTGAAACATCCTTGTAGCAGACATATGCCTTGTTATCACCCATGTCAACTACCTGGGCTGAAAACCAGGCTCCTTTCCAACCATCTTCATCAGACATGACCTGAAGTATAATTAATGAAACTGTTTGAATTGATCATGCCGAACTTCAAAGAAATCATCACAGGTCTAGCTATGAAAGCATGCATTGTTTAATGTATATGATCAGAAACCGAGAGAAAGAAACCTGAATAGCGAATAATGAGATCTAAAATAAAGGATATAATTGTTAATGAAAAAATCAGAGTACTCCATGCATTAACAAATTCAGGGTATAAAGAGTGATTGATGTAAGTAAACTTGTATTTGTAAAGAGGCTATTTATGTGATTCAAACTTAAAACCTCCATATTTTAATACAGGCAACTCAATCACTACTCCAAGCCCACCTTCATTAGTGGAACATTCTATTTCGTACTAGAGATTTTTTTCTATTCTATCGCCATAAATATTCCTATTTACCATAATATCACCCAATACTATTGGTAATACCAACTAATTCTATTGGCTTTTACTAACATACCACTCTAACAAGTTGGTGTTAACATAAGACCTCATTTGATTGCTTTGAGTTAAAAAAAGAGCATTTGAAAACGAAAAACATTGTTTGATTTGTTTATTTGGGTGTAGTTCAAAACAACAAAGACTCTATGATTTATATAACACTTTCACAACCTCCATTTTTTAATTTGAAATTACAATGAATGAAAATAAAATCATCATTTCCTAAAACATATTTTTATGCGCAAGTATCCCAATGAGCCCTAAAAAGAATATTCTGTTAACTTCTGAAAAAAATGCTATTAAATCTTTCTTAGGAGAAATAATATCATTATGTTCTTTAGGTTAGAATATTCTCATAAAACAACACATGCTAGAAAATGTATTCCATAAAAAATAAATTAGTATTCTATGAAGCCTAAAAATATTATAATGATTAATCATAATAACATAGCATCAAAAATAAATAGCAACTTTAACCTAGGATGATGAACTATCTGTGATTCCGTCAATTGAATGAACGAGGGCGGTGGATTCATGCGTAAGAAAGAACATGAACTTAGAAATTAGGACATTAGAGTTTACCATATAGTTAAAGTTAAAAAACAAAGGTTAATTAACTCATATAAAGTTAAAATCTATTAGAAGTGACGTGTTAGTAAGAGTCATAAGCTTAGGCACCGTTTGGCGTAGCTTTTTAGCTGTTTTTCGTTTCGGCAAGTCAATTCGAGCGTTTGAGAGGTGCTTAATACCTCTGTTTCGTTCCAAATTCGCATCTGATGCCTCTGTTTTCGCAACTAGGCTAGGAGGGTTCAATTCCAGCATTCCGTCTGCCACAATTTAGGCACTTCCAAAACTACCCTCGCTTTCAGCTACGATATCCCAGTATTTTTGCACCCCTTCAACCCGTGTGCTCAAGCATTTTTCGAACCTCCAATCCGTGACTACCCAGGGCATCATCACCAGTGGGTAAAAAAGGGGGCTCCGAACTTCCAACATCTAGCTTCTCCGCCGTCAACCATACACTTCTCTTCCGGTGACAAGTTTTCTCTTCCATTCATTCCAACATTTATAGAGGTATATGCTTGCTCGATTTGTTCAGTGATTTGTTTGGTTTCTACTATTAAATTTTAATTTACTTGCTCGACATTTTCGTTCGATATGCTTGCTCAATTTTTTTCAATGCTGAGGTCGGCTTGATTTGCTTGCCTGATTTCCATCATTCCAACATGTTCTTGATTTCTTGCCTTAATATTATCTTTGGGCTCATTTGGTTATTAAAAGTTGTCCAATTTTATTATTGTTTCTTACCCTTATTGCAATTTATTCAGGAGATTTCATTTTCACAAACTTGTTGCTAAATGGAATGGTCATTTGATGAATTAGATAAATTAGATGTTGTTGTGGACAAGGTCTAGATATTGGCTCTTTCAGTTGAAACTAAGGATGAAGATGCACTGTAAGACCAAGATTTAGGGTCCCCATCTCTATAATATCCATTAGATTCTACCTTTTGATCTTTTTTTTCCTTCTACCCTTCGAAATAAGTTGCAAGACAGTTCTCCATTGACACTATTGCGAAGAAGATACAGCACAAGGAATTACTTAAGTCAAGCACATACCTATATGTTCGGGTCAACAAAAGAATTACCATGGGAGTTAATAATAAGACTAAGCACGCCCTTTAAATAGAACTGAGGCTGGTAGGCTCAAAGAGGACTGTAAGAATTAAACAAAATCAAGCCAAGTGAGAAAGAAAAAAATTGAAATTCTACAATTAGAACAAAAAAATTTAGCAATTTATAAGTAAAAAATTTATGCACGTTGATTTTTTCATTTTGATTTATGTTGATTTGTATTAGTTTAAACTAATTACGGTGGACATACTTACTTAAAATATAGAAGACTACTGAATATAAATAAGCTTCAGCACTCAAAAAGTCACAAGAAGCAAGGCTAGATAGACTTTTTTTTAGATTGAAGATGGCCACGGTATAGCCTACTCAATTAAGCACTTTACGAAAATATATAAGTTATGTAAAAAATAAGTATATCTTTGTAAATTTAAAAATGATATAACAAATATACTAATTAAAATTTCAATGATCCCATATACTGATATTTATTTGGATTAGACTAATCATTCGTTATATAAAATTGAATTCGATTCAACAAATCAATAATGGTGAATAATCTCAATACTCACCTTTAACAATTTACCATGTGTATTTCCTATTTAGAGGAAAGGAAAGATATAATCAAATTTGTAAAACTTTAAATAATGGGTAGTCTATGTCCTGAATCATTTTTCTCAAACTCTCATGATATAGTTTCTAATGTATCATAGGAAGGTGAAGATTATGTGCCTATATCAGTATAATGGATGGTATATATTAACAATATTGTATTAGAAAGTTATTTATTTGTTAATAATTACACAAAATCATTTTCAGACATAGAATATTACAAATCAAAGTATATTTCAATCACCTCGATGGTTTTTCTTTTGAATAATTGCATGCTTATATTGTTATTTATTGGTATCTTTTAAACATGTTTGAGTTATGCTATTCTTAAAAATGTTAGGTTGATTATCTAATTCAAAATTACTTATGATGATGTTCTGATCTCACTACATCTTCAGTATATGATGTTGCATTTGCTAATATGATTGTTGTTCGATTAATTAGAAAACAAAGCATGCACTTCAATTAAATGAATGAAATATATCACAAGTATACAATTGTTTGCAACGCCTACATTGAGTTTGGATGAAGCACATAGAAGTATGAAACCTATGCAATGAATTTCTCCATTGCTTAACTATCTTATAGCTTGCCAGATGAGTAAACCAAATGATGGTCGTATGTCTGCCACATGGAAAAGAGAAATCAAGATCATATTTCGTGATCTATGTTTAAAAGAAGTGGAATTGGAGAACAGACCAACAACTCACTTCAATAAAAAAAAGATTGAAAAAAATATTTTGATAGATTTTCAAGAGAAAATAAGAAGACAGTATGATAAAATACAACTGAAGAATAAATGGGACCAACTTAAAAAAGATTGAAAACTCTAGAAAAAACTAAAAAAAGGTTATACTGGATTAAGTTGAAATCCTATCAAAAAACAATTGATGCATCAGATATTGGTGGAAATAAAAACTAGAGGTGAATTAAATTTTTAATCATATATATTCTTTATATTTTTTTGAAGTTGTTGTAGAATTTTAACATTAAATAATTGAATTCTGGTACTCTAAATTATAATTTGTGCCTAATGCAAAAGAATTTAGGCTATGTGGCATAGACACAGAATTAGAAGAAAAGCTTGATATGATGTTTAGTGGGGTCGTCACTATTGGTGCTTATGCTTAAGGGCCAAGTCAGGAATTTCCCCAAAATTTGGCTGAGCCTGAAGGAGCACATTCAAACACATCAATGAAAAGTCTGTGCATGAAGTTGGCTAACAAGGTGAATATAGTCATTCAAAACGCCTATCAAGTCTAGATCAACGAAGATACAAGAGAAGAAATAGTGCTTCATTCCTAAGAGACCAGATAACACAATTAGTATCAACATATGCAAGTATGACATCTAGTGCGAGAACCGTACATGCCAATTCATCAATGCTTAAAGCCGTCAAGATTCTTAATAGCACTCTTGAAATATTTGATGACATGTTAAATTTATTTTCAATAAAATTACTTGAAGACTCAACTAAGCGAAAAGCTTTATTGACAATGGCGCAGAGCAAAGAGTTCATTACCTTCATTATTCTTTGAATAATCGTGATGTGTGATTGTCTTTTAGCAGCTCTAACTGTTGGTTTTCCTTTAGAAGAAGAACTCTGTTTATTCTCTTTGTGCTGCAATTTCGTTATTTCTATTTGATTGTGTGTAACTCTTTATGTTTAATTATATTTAATCCTTTCATAGTGCTTTATCAACTTTGTACTTCAACTTCTTTATTTCTATTTGATTATATTTCTCATTGCTATTTATTGTATTCGTATCTCTCGTTCCTCAACTGAGATTTCACGTAGCATAAACTGCGAGTAATTGATTTCATGTACTTGTAAGGTAGAAATTTACGCACAGATGAAGATGAATGAGTAATGAGTTAGTTGAAGGCGCTCAACAAATATGTGCTATTGTAATGATGATATACTTAATAAATAAGTACTACGAAACATATATATGTAAGGCTCCATATATGATTTCATCTCACATTGGAGACAAATGGATTGGAGAACTTCTTGGAGATCACCAGACCATGTTCTATAATATGTTGCGAATGTCAAAAATTATTTTTTTCAGATTTGTTGCATGAACTTGAAGCTTCTTATAGACTTCATAGTTCGTCCAAGACAAGCACAAGAGAATGGTTGGCTATAACTTTGTATATTTTTATCACATAATGAATCAATTCGAGCAAGTTTTGGCAATAAATATTATGAAGCCAATTGATTGTACTTTTAGAAGTACCCACCAGAAATATATAATGATGTCAAATATATGTCATTCTTTAAGGTACGTTCATGTTAATTATTGTGTAAGACTTACTTTATCTTAATAATAGTTTCTTTAAGTGTAAAGTGTATCACAGGATTACATTGAAGCACTTGATAAAACACATGTTGACGCCCATGTTCCTAATAGTGAGAAAGTCGCATATATCGGATGTTGTGGATCCCCGATGCAAAATATAATGGCAGTATGCGCCTTCAACATGTGTTTTCCATTCATCATGGTTGGGTGGGAAGATAGTTCACATGATAGTTGTATATTCAAGTATGCTACACATAGGAAAGAGTGTAATTTTTCAATGCCACCTCTAGGTAAGCATTTTTGCAAGCAACTATGTTATACTAGTTCATATGAATTTATCATATTTTACTTGTGCTCAGAAAAATATTATCTCGTTGATGTTAGATATCCCATGCAACAAAACTTCCTTAAGTCATATCCAGATACAAAATATCACTTTTTTGATTTTGAGAGAAGCAACCAAGTAGTAAGAGGCTAAAAAGAAATGTTTAATAAGCGGCACACTTTATTACAGGGTGTTATTGAGAGAACATTCGGAGTTTGGAAGAAAAAGTGGATCATTTTACGTGACATGCCAACATATTCATTCAAAAAATAAGTAACGATAGTTATAGCAACTATTGCTCTACATAATTATATTTGACGACATCCATCACAAGAAGATATTGATTTTAGTGTCGTATATAAAGATCTAACATTCGTACCTCCTGAAACATATGAATATCGCACAAGCAAATCATTTGTTGGAAGTGATTCAATAGTGGATGATATTTGGGACACAACATGGAGAAAGGGTTGATGACATAATATAATTGAGAGAACAAATTACCAATGCTTTAATTAATATAGAAAATATGTTTTGTTGTTTTTAATTGTAACTTTCTTTACTTATTGCCTTGATATTTAAGTACTTTTCTTAAAGTATATATCTTTTTTTTCTAATAAACTTTACCAACACTAGAAGTATTGAAGTCATTACCATTTTAGATGCATTAAATTCTTTGTATTCACAAATGTTAAGCACTATATGTTAAAAAATTTATCTGCTTACATCAACATGTCTCAACAAATATGAGTTCAAGGATTTTCAGTGCCTCTAGAATTGTGAACTACAACTGTGATTTACAATATTGCATATTCACTTCACGCCAAAAAGGTAACTATGAATGAAGATTTTACAGGTGTTCTCGAAATCGATGGATGATTGCAATTTTTTTAGATGAGTTGACGAATACTAATAAACAAGTGCAAATAGTGATCATGTTTAGAGACGAGCTTTAAAAAATAAATTTCAAGAAGACTTGACCAATTGGAGACAAAGCTTAATATTTTGTTGAGATTACTTGTTGCAACTATTATTCTAATTTTCATATTATTTAATGTAATGTGATTTGTTAAATTCAGATGTCAAATACCTCTTTAGAAAATTTCGTCTTATTATCCTGTTCATGTTATTTTAAAACTGTGCATTTTTTGCTATTATATACACGTAAGGGTATTTCAATCTTTTTTTTCTTCAGAAATAGCTATAACACAGCACCTACACAGCTCAATTTTCCAAACAGGTTAACTTCTTTATCAAAACCAACTTTCTAACAACACTTTTTCCTGTAGCACATTCACAGTTATTTTTTCATACAAATGCAGCTACGCCAAACAAACCCTTAGAGTGCTATGAAAATAATTTTAAATAAACTATACATCATACAAAATCCACAATTTTTTTGTTTTTAAGATGCAACAATAAAAAAAGCATATAATTAAACATATCATTAATAAAAATAGGAGGATTTACATACATACCACAAAATTCTTATATATTTACATATCTAATATGTAAACATTAATTTTACATATACATACATATCACCAAAAACTAAAATATCACATCAAAAATACCATCATTATTCACTTTTTAAAAGTGAAATGCATCTTTTCAAGCATGAGAGAGTGGCAAATAAGTAAATATCAAACTTTAAGTATTAGATACATAAATGCATAAGAATTGTGTAATATGTATTTAAATCTTCCAAAAAGATAAGGGTAAATGATGACAAAGAAACTAAATTTGGGAAGGAAACAAACTGAACAGCCTACCTCAACAACAGAACCCTTTTGGATACTTGAAACAGGATGGCCTATTTCATGTCCAGCTATGGAGAGATTACCTGCACGGTGATACACAAACAGCTAAGTTTTTTAAAAAACCAGGGAATTCACAGCTTGTATCCTAATGTCTCCTACGGCTGCATATTCCATAATATGATTGTATACAACAGCAACTTATGTAGGAGCTATTGAATACTTTTTAACAGTAAAACCACAATAGAAATGTCGAACAGAGCTATTTTAAACCATTTAAAACGCAGCCATCTAAGGCTACATATTAAGTGACAGCAAATGCCTCAAGAGGTGTCATTCTGCATGAGCTAGTTTGGAGGTCTAAAATGCCAGCTACAAGCAGAATTCATAAAAATCATAAGCAACCCAAAAGCAAAAAAAACTCTGATAATGGTAAAACACTCTTCGTACAATAAAAACCTCCATACCTTGGGTATTTCCCTCAAACTGCTCGTGATATTCATTCAAAGAGGATAACCCGCTTTCAGCAGTAACCTTCTGAGTTTCTTTATCTTTTGAAAACTCATCTTCAGATTGTTTAGCTGATCCACCAGGATCTTTAGCACTCCCCAAGCTTAAATTCTCCTCTACATACATGCATCTTGATTTGGAAAGCTTCATGGATGAACCATCATGTCCCCTCCAAAAACCGTCAGGGCCAGCATCTAACAACTGGCTCAGTGTAAATGGTAAGGGATCCCCCATTGTAACGATCATTCCCGCTTGAGCAACAGCGTCTGCAGCCAATTCTGCGGCTTTCACAATGGCATCCAAGTTCTCTGCCCTTTTAGTAGCAGCAGAAGCTGATTCAACCCATTTTCTGGCAACCTCACTTGTAGCAGAAATAGCTGCATCAGATTCATGGATCTTGTCCATTCCTTTCAGAATTGAAACAGGAGATATTCCAACTAATTTTTTTCCAACATCAAGAATGCCAGATTCTGAATTAAAAACAGTGTTACCTGTTTTCGCTACACTCATGGCTTCATCAGCCATTATTTTGGCCTGCAAAGCAGCCCCAACTGCAACATTAGCAGCAGCTGCTGCAGCCTTTGCAACAGAAGAAGCCACAGCAGCGGCAATAGCTGCAGAAGCAAGTTTTTCCTCAATCTGTGAAACTAATCCAGAATTCTTCTGGGAAGCTAGCCTACTCCAAATGTCTTGACCGTGCTTGACAGTAGAAGTAGCAAGAGCAGCAGCTTCTTCTGCTTGAAGCTTAGCCTGCTCAATTTTACTGCAAGTTTCTTCAGATAAGATTGCCTTCTGTACATTATTATTAGCACCAATTATCTGGTAATGAGTTGAAGAAATGACGTGAGGCACACTAACCAAAGCATGGGAAGGACTAGCAACATTTAGTTGTGAATTAGAAGATGAAAGCATGTTTTTTAAGGGAAGTGGAAAACTTCTAACATCACTAACAGAAGAAACAGACTCAACTAAACTTTGAGAAGATGGCAAATGTGTCTCCTCTGCTGCCACACCCTTCTTCCTCTTTCTAGCCTTTTGAGTGGTCGAGTTATACTTAATGTTCCCACTAGTTGCTGCCCTTTTTGATGTTTTCAACTGCAAATCTGCAGCAGTAGTGATTGCAGTATCTGGAACAGAAATCAAAGCAGTAGGAGGGATAACCTCTACAGTGGGTGTATGAGGTCCACATGAATCCCTTGCAGGTGCTACATGAACAGTTTCAGGAACAGACACTGTGGAATACCGTTTGATGCCATCAAGTGCTGAAATCTGGGATGAAACAAACCATGGTCCGGGGCAAGTTGATTGAGATAACCAAGGTGAATTAGCACCAACATGATGTCTTGATACCGAAGTTTGATGAGGCAGTGCAGATGGAGTAGGACTGAAGTTCAGGTAAGCGCCTCTTGATATACTGGCATGGTGTCCATCATTTCCATGAGAGTGACTCCATAAAGTTGATGGCAAGGGCATTGTGGAATTTGACATAGCCGAAGATATGATAATGCTGTCATTTGTGGCAGAAGTGCTTGGGACTTTGCTTCGAACATCAATACCCATTGAAACTTGTTCAGGAATCCATATTGCTATGAACAAAATATTTTCAGAGAATAATCAATGAAAAACATGGCACAAAAAAATAAAACTGCAATAGTTAGCTCAAAATATATAGCTGGCCGAGAATGTGTGGGAGTATCATAGCCAACAACAAGAGATTTTTTATTCTGAAACCTTGCAAGCCAAGCATGCCATGCACCATCCCATAAGTTCCTCCCACCATCTATCCAGCACAAATCAACAATATGAACCAGCGTACATAACAGCATGAATATAATTATAGAATCAGAATAGCACGAATGGTGCAGATAACAACCTGTACCTCCGAAGGCAGATAACATATAAGCTTCATCTGGAGGCATCCCTGAGCTGTGACAAAAGGATAAAACTGCATTCAGTTGCAATAAATTTAGAAACATTGTAAAGCATTAGACACATTAAACGTACATTAGAGCTCCATAAACAAAGATTTGTGCACGCAATTGTACTTGTTGTAAATCAGTAAAAGGCTGGTGACACAATGTCAAGGATGAAGAAGAATTCAAATCGGGAATAATAGATGTCTGAAGAGCCACAGAAGATGATGTCTTTACACTACACTCATTAGATGAATGCTCCAGCATCTCAACCAAAGGAATGTCAGTGCTTAAAGTTCCAACAGATTTACATGTGAAACTAGAACTTCTGACATCCATCACAGAGGACTGCTTCAGAGAATGTGATTCTTTTTTGGCCTTCCCTTTTGAGACTGTTCTCTTCTCATTAGAAGGCCTGGATGCATTCTTCGATTTTCCCAAACTAGAGGTTTTCATCGAACTGTCAAGCAAATTCACTTCTTCAGGCAGTCCTTGAGAGTTCTCATTCGGTATCTTAAAATTTAAAAATATATAAATTAGTAAAAATGTCATCATAAATAAGCATCAAAGCATAATTGAACTAAAGAAAGAAGTTGCCTGAGGAATAACATTCCCCTTCAAATTGAGAAAAGATAGTTCACTGCCAGCACCCCTTGCAGCCAAATCCTCTGATGTTGAAACCTCAGGAGTTAAGCTTCTAGCTACAACAGATGTGCCATGTACGCCATTACTGTTGCAATCAACCTTATGGATGATCTCATCTTTTTCAGATGGTGCTAATTCCATGTTGCCTGATGCTTTCAGCTCTTGATGCTCTGAATTGTCTTGATGACATCCTATGCAATTGATGACAACTAGTGAAACACAGTTACGTTCAGATGAAGAACTTGAATTGCCAGTGTAGATTTGAGAACAATTATTCATGTGCCTGGTCAACAAATTATCTGCTAGTATATACCAACTTCATAAATTAACTGCTAAATTGAAAATGGGAAGATAGATTGACTACTTTTCACACAAAATTACAGTTAATTATACAGTGCCTCGTTGCATAAATTATACCGTAAATACTATTGCAGATGTTGCCTGCTTATATATTTCTGCACAGTGCAATGCCACACCTGTAAGCGGCACAGAATGACATTCCAACGCATTAGATGGTGCATTTTTGGCACAGTTTATATCCCACATGTGTGCGGGCATTACTCAAAGACACGAAACAACATATTCTCACAAATTGGCCATTCATCTTATTTAAATACCACAACTTCTTCACACACAAGTTTTTTCTACAGTGTGCATAGCACATACTCATGAAGACATGCAAAAAACATTTTAAGATTTCAAGAAAAATATTCTTGAGCCTGTAGCTAACGCTTCCAAATATTGATCACTAAAATAAAAATAACTTACTTGAACCCCGATCAAAGTTTTAAAGGAATGCGGTCAGTAAAAATCTATCAGTTACCAGAAATACAAGTTGAGAAAAGAATCAAGTTCTAAGTGTTAAAACTTCAAATTAAGTAAATTTTAAGGAAGAAACCTATAAATATAAAGCAAATTTTTGGGTGCATACATCACGAGCAAACAATAAAACCAGTGTGCACATGAGCGAGAATCAACATACCCTCTGTTTTAGCAGACACATTCTGCTCATGACAGACATCTCTTTTGGGTAATTTATAGTGACCACTTTGCTCATTGCTTGGACTTCTACAAGAACTATCTTTGTGTATGGATGGAAGCAAATGCTCCCCTTGTCTGCCACTAGTATTTTGTGCTAAATAATAAGCAACACTAAAGAAAATACAATCAGACCGTTTGCTATTCCACTAGTCACCCAAGTTAACTGCCGGTATCTTAAAAACAAAAAACTGGGGTTGCAAATTGTAATGCCACAAAAAATTTTAAGGTAAACAAAATAATTATAATATATTTTAATATATAAGAATTAAGTTAAATTATATATATATATTGATTTTTATAATTAACATTGGAATTAGAAAATATAAATTTAAAATCCCTAATTAACCTGTAAAACCTGTCATTTGCACTATAACAAGGATGAAATTGTTGCACTAAGCTTGGCATGCATTGGCTAATCGCATAAAGGGGATATTAAATTTCATCCTTCCCTTAGTTCATCGCATTCACTCTGTCTCATCCCGAGAGTCTCGCAAGTGTGAAAGAGGAAAGAGGAAAGAGGAAAGAGGAAAGAGTCGAGAGAGTTAGGGCTAGGAAGTGAAAACGAGGGGTGCAGCCATCTGACTTTCGTCCAGGAATGGGGAGGAAGAGATGACAAGTTCGGAGCTGAGCAGGGTCGGTTTGGTAGCCTAAACTTCAACTCGCAATAGCTATGGCTGCGTCACTCGTGGTTCGGCTTCATGCATAGGACAATTCAATGCTTGGAATCGAGGCTACGGGTAAGTTGAGCATCGGTCTGGGCTTCGACTCGAGTTGCTCGGCAACATGGGCTTCAATTCAAGATAAAGGAAGGAGAGTATATCGAAGAGTGATAATGAAATAGGTATTGTTAATAACTATATAAATCAGTTTTAAGTTAATAAATTTGTTAATTAGAAATATTTAGATTAAGTAAATCGAAATTTGTACTTTGTTAATAGTCATTTTATGCAAAAATATATTAAAATTATATCTAGTTTAAAGATAATTTAAGTCTAATAGTTTGGTTAATTTAAAATGATTTAATTTTGATGATTTCAAATTTAAAATTCTATTAATTTGTAAAATAAGATATTAAATATATATAATTATATGTATATTATAATTAGCTAAATTATCAGTTTATGAATTTAATTAATTTAAAATAATTAATAAAATGTTGCAAGGCACATTTTATTTTTATTAATAAGTTAAAAGTCAAATTATATATTGTATGTTTTAAATCTAGATCGAACATGATTTATCAATTAGCTAAGTTAGTTTAATTAATTGAATAAATCTAAATTAATTAACAATTTATATTAATAAAATAAAATTTAACAAAATTAATTTCCAATCAACTATAAATATTTTAATGAATATTTTAATTGTTTGTTATTTTCATAATTAAATAGAAATAAAACATCATAAAATGGTTGTAGGGAGAAAGAACGTGTGATGACAGTCGAGTAGTCAATCAAGTTTTCAAATAAATATTAAAATATGATAATTCAATTTATCTTTGTAAATTTATAGTAATTTAGTAAGTAATTTCACTAAGTTTAATTGGTGAATATTAAATTGGAATTTATTATGATCGCCTTTTTGATTTCGCAGTGTTAGGAAGTCAAATTATTGGTAAAAGTCTATAAGAAGTGCTTTTATCAGGAAGAGCCACATCGATATGGTATATGTAAGACGAAGGTTGCGGGCAACCCATAAGATTTGCAATTCTAATATAAAAGCAAGTTTTCTTTTCTTTGCATTGTTAATCTAGTATGATATGGAATGTCAACACTATAAATTCTTCATTTTGCAAAAAGTATTTGTTACAAATTTATTTGAAATCAAATTATACACACAGTTTTTATTTTTATATGTAATTCTATTGAACAATTAATCTTGAGTTGTCCCTTGTAATATTCATCTATTATAAAAGCTATTCTATTTCATTTCTAGTCATTTGCAAAGCTACATAATGTATGAATTGCTAAATGAACAATGTAGACATTAAAACAAACTTAGCTGAGAAATGTCATGTGATAGAAATCAAGCTGGCAAAATGTAATGATGTTACCTGTGCAAGTTTGGACAAAAGAATCTCCAATGAGGTCAAAGGGTCCTCAAATTATATGAAATTAGATAAAATGGTCCCCTATAGAGACAAAAGGGTCCTCAATGTAACTTTCAAACTAGTTAATGTTAGACAATAACCTTGGCAATTATACATGACACGTTCCAAAACTAATATTATGAAAAATAAGTTATGCCGGCAAATGTAAAGATTATATTTTCTTCATAAATATTACAAAATAAAATTTAAACTAGAAGTTATATAATCAAATTGATCATGTGTATACATCTCTGGTTTACTTGTTTTAGATTGACATGGATATTAATTTTTCTTCTTCAGTCTTTGAATTCTATATTAAACTTTTTTATCTTGTTCAGTCTTATGACTTACTAGATAAAAATAACTATTTTACAAGGGAAGACTAAGTTGGAATAGATTTTTGCCTTTTTTTTAAGTTTTTTGAGGGAAAGTCGTTATAAATAAGTTTTAAGATGAGTTCAATAAATTTCAAGTTACTATTTCAATACTTGATGTTTTAAATGCTCTGTAGTTTAGTATTCAAAGTTCCAGTTAAATTACTTTCGCTTGTTAAGAATATTGATTGATTTTTGTAAATTGTTATTAGATAAATGTTCTTATAGATTATTTGGATGAATTTAGATGACTAAGTGGATCTCTTACTCTATTTTGTGATAAGTAAAATTTTTAGAATAGATGTTTGAGAAACATTCAGTCAGCTAAATCTAATTCTTTGTTACATCTTGCTCTGATAGATTGTAGGATATCACAGGGGAGCATGACACAAATGGTGTACCAATTAAAAAATGCCATGAAATTTACTCACCTAAAGCAACCAACACTTCATTCCCAACATAGGAAACAACCTTTAATGAATTAGGGATATCATCCTTTCCTTCCTGAGAAGGGCTTTGAGCAACGCCATTCCCCTCCAGCAGCAGAGTATTTCCACTTCCAACAGCATTCCTTGTCAAAGATGGAATATTATTCTGATGTTGAGTAAAATCAATACTTTGCACTAGGGATGGAGGTTGCACTATATCATTTGGTAGGTACTCTGTTGAGGTATCCTCAACACAGTCAGATCTTGTAATTGCCCCACTCAGAGTTTCCTTATCTCCATTTTTCATAATATTAGATAACATAGAACCTCCAGAAAGCTTCATTTCATTTTCTTCAGAATCGAATGAATCTGATATGGTTAAACTTGGTGACAGTGCTTTCTTGTCTGTGACTAAATTCAGGCCAACAGAACCTTTTGATGACTGAGAATCGGATGATTTGATTATAGAAACCATCAGAGAACCTATTTGAACCAAAAGCATAGAAACATATAACATCAGCTTCTTCATTTAAGTAACGGCATCACTAGAGAAACACATTTAAGGCAGTTGAACAAATAAATAATAAGCATAGCAGCCAATATCACCTGAGTCACCATCGGGAGTTTTCTTGGGGGATGTGTCTTTCATGTTTAATGAATAAGAAACTGAAACCGAGTCACTTTCTTTTTCTGCAACCAAATCAGTAGCTGAAAGTGATGAAGCTGTAACTCCAGAAATCTTCCCATCCTTACTAACAAAGTGGATGATATCTGATACAGACTGTCCTTGCATCAACAGTCCTTTCTTTCCTGCAGCCAAATCAATATTAGTAGTATGCTCTGGGGTTGACAGGTGAAAAAAACTAGATTTCTCAAACCCCAGAGATAACGGAACAAAATCTGAAATTAAAATAAATTTAATATCAACTCCATTTTCCCAATACATATACCACATTTAAAACTAATAGAAACAGTTCTAGGTTGGAAGTTTACCTGTATTTTCTTCTAGCAATTTATTTGCAAATCTATCCAAAGACGACCATTCAGCAGTGTCCCGAATTGCAGGAGCCAAGTCTTGAACATTCTCCATAACATTAGGGACTGACGCTAAATTAATGCTACTAGGAACAACGTAAGTCAGTGAGACCTCCTTGTCAACTGACGTATGAACTTGTTCCATATGAACTTCCCTCAAATCAGTAACTGATATGGTTTCTTTATCCACACTCAATTTGCAATAAGGTGAAGGCGAGATCCTAGATTCTGTGTCAGTAACAGTGATAGGTAGACAAGACTCATTAGTCACAACAACAGGTAAAGAAAAATCCTCAGGGGCTACATCTTCATTTTCATCTAGTTTCACCTCTTGTCTGTCTACATCCACATCTTTATCATGATTAACCTCAACAACCAGCCCAGGCTTCTCACAGGTGAAATTCAATGAATTAGTGCTCATCCTTTCACAATCTTCAATTTCTGTACCTTGAGTATTATAATTAGCATGAATAGAAGCAGGTGATTCTATTATCAATTGTGTAGCGATTGTAACATCATTATTTTTGTTTTCCACTAGTTCACCTTCAGGATCTTGATTATTATCAATGGCATCTATGCATGTCTCAAGTTTTACCCTACCATCACAAGACTTACCTGAGTTCTTCATTAACTGAGTTTTCATACCATGGACATCATCATCTTCCACAAAATCACATGGCAGCCTGTCACCAATACTTCTAAATCCTTGTGTTAACTGAGTCGTTGTCTGCAGGGCAACAGAATTATGCTCAATTCTTTCTTCTTGTTTCATAGTTAATGGGCTCATACACTCTTCTTTGGCTAAAGATTTCTCACTGGCTTCACTTTTACCATTCAATGACTTGGTCTGGTATGGAACAACCACCCCTAACCCAGAGTTCACAGGCAATAGAGAATCAATGCATTTTGAATTAAGCAGCTCTAATGCATCTGACTTGGATGCCAACAGATGGCTTGTTTTGTCATCAGAATGCATTACCAGAGATTTATCTTTATGCACATTATCACATAGGGAACCAGAACTATTGCTGATATTTCTCGGATCTTGCCCAATGCAGAACAACCCAGCGTTCAACTCGTCAGCTTCTATATCAGGTTTATCTTGATTACATGCCAGACTCTGGCTATCCACCACACAGGAATCAGAGTCATCACAGGATGGAACTTCTGTTTTCAAAGGAACCTCACAAACATCTTTTTCATACAGAACCGCCCCACATAAACCATTGTCATCAAATTTTGATTTTTCAATAGCATTATACAAAGAAGTTACATTGTCTACTACTGTATAAGGACCACCATCAATCTTTCCATCAGGACTTAAGTTTCTATCTGAAGGATCTACGTACATGGCAATTCTGGATTCTTCCGCATCAGGTGCTTGAGATAAAAATGAACCTTGAACATTAGGTAACAACTCCCATTGGCATTCATTTGACCCTGATAAATTTTTCTGAGATTTATCTTGCGCCAATTCTGGATCAGCAGGTAAAATATCCATCATGGAAGATTCATGGGAATCATCCTTCTCCACATAGAGATCCACCTGATTATGAGTGCCATGAGATTCACAATTAGCACTCATGTACATGACGACAGATTTTTTGTTAATCATTTCATCCTCTCCCACAGATTTCAATAACAATTCAACAGATTCAGATGATGTTGCCTCAGACCAAATATTATGTCTAGCTATTGAGCAAGACTCAGCAGCACTTGAACTGAACTCTAAGGCACTACTCCCAGGTGGAAAATCAATCCAATTATTTTCTTGACCTTGTATGCCAAGTAAAACCTCCTCGTCAACTACGCTATGAAAACTAAGGTGTTCATCAAGATCAAACCTTGGAAGATGAAATGACCTCAAGTTTGCAGAAAATTTGTCTTCCCCAACTAACTGAAAGTTCTGACTTTGAAAATTATTTTCACCATAATCCATTGATATATACCTACAAATTTATAGAGAAACATAAAATGGCTTAGTCCCCATGGAATAACTAACCAGTAAAAGAAGCCAACACAGGAAGGCTCTCATCTATGCTCATAATAAAATTATAGAGTAAATAATTAACCTGGATTGCAAGCATACCCAAAAAAGGACTTCATTAAATAAGACTTCAGTTGCAGAATAGCATCCATAAAACTAGCGCTAATTATGATGATACAAAGCATACTTTGAAAGCATTAAATAACCACTTCATGCTAAAACACAAATCAAGAAAAAAAATTGGTTGTGCAAAATTAAAAAAAACATAAAGAAAACAAAAGTGATAAAAGAAAACAATAACAAATAAATCAATCACCTGACACAATAACAATGGTATGAAATTTGATTCTGTAAAGAATTCTCCTCTAATGATGTTCCAAAATGTAAAGCACTACCCATAAACATGTATAGCGATTATGTAAAGCATTCATCCCAGCATACATAGACTTTTTCCCATTGGGATTTTGTATATATTATTATCATGTCCAAAGAATGGCTACAAAAAATAGGGATGAAAAAAATTTAGGGAAGGAAGATGACAAATGATCAAACAACCATATAAGAGCAAATGAGATGAGAGGTATGTTATAATTTAACTTTTCATCCGTAAAAAGGGAAATATATATGAGATAGCTCACTGATGCTTGTCCAAATCTAACAATTTTGAAGGTGTTGTAGAAAATAGTTGAGGCCATTGAGAGTAAACTTCCAGAATGTAGGTAAGTAAAATAAGGTATAGGATATTTTCAAAAAGAGGAATAGGTGGTTAAGTTGTTTTGAAATGAGGGAAAAAAATAATGTGGTCTCATGAAATGCAACATCAATTAAAGTCTCAATATAAGAATACCTAAAAAATATACATTTAATGACATAAGGAGAGAGTTTTGCATAGGACCAAAAAGCATGAACAAGGCAACAAACACAGAAAAATCTTAATTGAAAGAAGAAATATAAGCTAGAATGGGATAAATGATCGAGATGTGGGAAGATAAATAAAGGAGAGGGAATACAAATGATTAAATAGCAATGTATTAAGATCACATTCCATGGTTCTGATGACAAAGATTTATATGAAACATTAAGCTCCTAGAAACATTCCAGTTTCAAGACCACTATTCATCTTCCGCAAGTTGAAAATACCAAAATGATACAATGAGAAGGATTACAAAATATTTGAGTTTTCGTAGGAAAATGGATTGATAATAGGTTGACTAGTATTTGTAGGGCATATAAACCACATAAAAGAGATAAAGATTTGGCATGATGTATTATAAACAGTGACATTTGACAAAATTAGAATAGTTGGCAGTCACTTGTATGAAGACAAGCACCTAAATTTAAAACCTAAAACATACAATTAGAGACAATAATTGTAGAAGATCAACAGATAGTGATAGAATAAGAAGCTAAAAAAAATGTCTTTGATTGATAAAGTATTCGGTTGTGATCATCTTGAAAGATAGAACCTATCTGAGGGAAAATGCAAAAAAGTAGTAGGCAGGGGGGTTGGATTTTTATGGCATGTATTGTTCAAAAGTGTGCAATAAAAAGCCTACATCAATATTTTTTTGAAAAAAATCACAATGAAACTTACGCCTCATTGGTGCTATGTGAGGTGTGCCTCAAAGCCCATCTCGCCTCAATTTTTGTGAGGCATACGCATATAGATCTAGGTTTTTTTTAATCAAATATAAGTTTTAAATATCCAAAATAACACACACACACAAGCAATCTTGGGATAACATTACCCAAGCACCTCTCCTCTCATTCTTTCCCCGCTCCTCATGCATAATGTTAGTCATAGCCACCACCATCTTGTGATATTCTTACTTTGATATTGGATAATTAAGAGAGAAAAAGTTATCATATTAAATTTATTTTGAATTATCATGTCATTAGTTCTTACATTAATATCTTATATTACTTTCATATTAATGTAATACTCCTTATTTCATGATTTAATATCAAGGTATTAATATGTTACTATATATTTTACTCAATTTTATTACTTCCTATTATATTAGGATGTTAATGGGTAACATTTTAATAATATCAATAAGTTTGGGTATTAATATATTACTTCGTACTATGTGCTTTGATATATATACAACTTATTTTATGCAATTTGTTGATTTTGAAGCTTATGCCTCAAAATGTCTTGAGGTTTACGCTTGGTATTATCGACGAAAAACGCCTTAATACCTAATTGCCCATTTTAAACTTTGATAGCATACTAAGCAAAAGAGGGGTAATCATATTTCTCCCAACAAATTTAGAAAGATGATTGGCACAACTTCAACAAAATCTAGAAGAAAAACTATAAAGGCTATGACCACAATCACCACCAATTTGTCCACTAGGTCCAGAGCTCCCTTATACACTTATAAAGCTAGTGGTCCATGTGACAGCTTAGGAGTCAAAATTTGCGGAATGCAAAGCTTGATAATGTGAATATAAATCACATACCATTTTTTTTTTTTTTTGATAAAAATGCCCATTCTTTTGATGTTATTATCTCATATTTGATTGTGCACAAAAAATATAGAAGATCCCTTCACGAGCAAAGGGTTTCCATGATTTTATCATCTCCATCAAGTTGTGCTTCACCTCTCATATCAAACTCTATGTTTCTTGCAACATATATCATTCAGTGATATCTTTCTGAGCTACATTAGTAAAGAGTAGTACTCGAAAAGGTAATGTCAGTATCCTCTACACTTCGACAATGGCTCTAGAAAAGGTGCATAACAAATATCTTTTGGCTTCTCTACTCTCTAACAATGGCTTGAAAAATGTGCAAATTGAAATCAAATGTTCATCACTATGCTAAATTTTTAAGTTTAATTTTTTATTATAATTGGCATGAATATTAAGGTTGATCTACTTAATCTGAATCAATATATGTAATGCTAATTTGATTTTATTCAAATCAATTCCACAATTTCTATTATGATTTTCATCATTTTTTCCTATCATATTTCTCAATCAACTAACTACTTTAAATGCTTTATGAAAAAGGCTATTAGCTACTTAAGTTTTTAATGCATGTCATACATAATACATACATGCATATGAATGGATGGATATCATTCATGTTATTTTAATCATTCAGTGATTTTGTAGGTTGTAACAAAATTTGTCAATTTAAAATATTCATCCTTATAGTGTAAGCTATCTTGTGTCAGAGTATGTATAAACAATCAAAGTAAATATTACATCTTGGCTCTAAAATAGGAAAATCAAATGATAGGGGAGCGGAGCCACTATACATCATATTTTAATCAATGCATGAAATAGAATTAGCTAACAGACCAAAGCTCAATTTCATAAATAAGTAAAATTTAATTAAGAACTTTCAAGAAATAAATAAAAATATGATAAAACACAACAAAAGAACAAATGGGGTCAATTAAATAATGGGGTATTTTCTTATCACATAATTCTTATGAATTTACCTATCTGACACCTAAACTTTAATATTTACATAAATAATACCTAAATCTTTCTTATCACATCAAAAATAGAACTATCACGAATTTTTTTTAAAATATATATATTTTTTCATACATAGGAAAGTGTTATATATGTAAATATCAAATTTTAAATGTTAGATAAAGAAATGCATAAGAATTGTGTGGTATATATGATAAATCTTTTTTAAATAATTAATTGAACAAAAATGAAAGAAACTAAAGCGAGGCTCTACTAGAATGGACCAAGATCCTAGAAGGAAGACAATAGATGCATCAAATGATTAAAAATTTGATGGCGAAAACATGGCATTACGAAACATGTATATATGCATGTGTGTAGTATACTTGATTTCATATGTATTGTATTATGGATTGTAAGTTGTTCCAAATGCAAATTGTTTCAATATTGTGATAGATTTTGAATTAGAAAAGAAGCTTAATTTAATGCATATATTTGTGGTTGCTACTAAAGCTCATGCTTGCACTACTAGCTATAATCTAATAGAAAATGTGGATAAGCATGGAGATTCTAAATAAATAGACTCAAATGGTCCTTTAAAAGATACCTTGCATAATGATCGCTCAAAATAAAAGAGTAATCCCCATTATCTAAGATTTTAAGAATTTGATCTTCATGAGACAGATTAATCTTCTATTTAACCAGATTTCCCTAACATTTATATTAGAGTTTATTTATATCTAATCCTACTTCATATGGACACAAGTATTCATAGTAAATTACTCCTCTTGCCATAATATGAGAGTACTCTCGATTAAAGTTAGATATAATTGTTAGTTTCATGTGTGAATTAGTGTTTGGTGATATTGCATAGATGACTGTTTGAGATAGTGGAAGTAGTTTTGATTAAGATGTTATGTTTCGTTGTCCCGAGACTACTATTGTTCTCAACCTACCAACATCAATAGGCTATTAGTCGTGATATTTAGAAAACTTGATTAGCAGTCTTGAGTTGCCTCATCCCAAGAATTCCAAGTACACTAGAGTTGATGTGAAGATGTTCATTAGGTTGTTTGGGTTAAATTCAGTTTGTAGGTTTTCCTGATTATTGGGTTTTAAGACCTTATCTTTAAGACAAGATAGCCCAAAAAATTTATAATTTAGATGGAGTTTACCATCTTTAATATGTCCAATTGACAGGACTTACAACCCTTTGGAAAGACTTAGATGGAAATGGTGTCTACTTGTAAACATACATTGCCTTTCATCCATTGGAAGGCCTTAAATGTGAGTGAAGTCTGCCTTGCAAATATAGGTTGAGCTTACATCTACTATAAAACCATTGTTAGTGATGGAATCTATCTTGCAAAAATAAATCAAACTTACATCCATTAGATTTTCATTGTAGAAGTGGGGTTCACCTTGCGAACATAACTTGGGCTTACATCCATTGGAAGTTTGCCTTACGAACATAAACTGAACTTACATCCATTGGAATGCCATACGTAAAGTGGTTTAATCTCACTTTATATTTGAGATAAACTTTAATTTTATCGAGATTATCTTTATTTCCATAGAATATTGGATTGTACCGGGTCTTTGACACATTGTGCATGATTAACCGAGTAATTAATAATTGTTTGTGAATTAATAATATTTGTTTATGTGTAATACCCAAATACATCAAATAAGCAGATTTGAGACATTTTGAAAAAATACCCCACTTTTTCACACACCTCGGAAATCATCGCACAATTTTCTAAAATTTTACTCTCCATTTTAATCATTTAAACATATAGAAGTCTATATCAAATATAGTTATGTTTATAAATATAAATTAACCTAAACTATTTACTTATTAACAAAAATTAGAATTAATTTTACTGTTTTTATTAAAAAATTACTGTGGCAGCTGGTTTCCACTAATGAAAGCATGCAATGGCTGATGTTAATAGTGGCATTTGGATGGCTAAGATTAAGAGGATTGTTTATAATTGTATTTATTTGATTAATTGAACATCAGGTGCCCATTTCCTCCTATTTTCCTCCCCATTTCCCAAAATCGGCACTATGCCGTGAGGTAGTTCCCGTGACGGGATAAATCCTGCCTTTCGGTTTAGCAAGGGAGCACTTTGGGATTTTGGGTGGCTGGGGAAGAAAACCATGGATGCTTAGCGGGAATTTAGAGTAAGTCTTGGTAAATATTTGTTTTACACTTCTGTATATGTGTATTATGAATTTTATAAGAATTATATTAGTTTAAATGAATGGTTATTATTTCTAATTAAACCCAACGCTATAGTAAATCTGAAAATTTGGAATTTGATTGAAATTAGTAGAAATTGGGTATTTGAATATATTCAACTATATAATTTTATATATATATATATATATATATATATATATATATATATATATATATATATATATATGAAGAATTAGCAATCTGATGTAAATTAAGAGAATAATATTATAATTGTTAAATGAAATATTATAAAAATATATATATATATATATATATATATATATATATATATATATATATACATGTGTGTGTGAGATCAGGTAATCAAAATTTAGTGTTAATTTGAGTATTTGGGGATGATTGAGCTGTAAGCTAGGAAGGTTTACACGAGGCTAAGTCAATTTTAGGTACAATTATGAATGCGTTAAATTATGTTTATTTTAAGAAAACTATGAAGTAAAATATGAATTTGTATTGTTAGCCTGTATATTTGAGGAAGATCAATGTACGCATTGCAAGACTGATCCAAGTACTAAGATGAGATATGAAATTGCTAAATTAAAGTTCAGAATATTTATTGGACTAATGTTTGTAATTGTTTACTTATGGTGCTTATATTATGTGTTGCATGTAGGAATTTCTTTCATATTATGTATGGATAAAATTAATTATCTACACAGTTTTATTAATAATCATTCATTGATTCATAATAATTATAGCTAAATTAGATTTCTTGATGTCATGCAATATTTCTATGCATATTAATAAATGATTTAATGCAGGTGTATGTAAATGTAAAAGAAATGCAAATGTACAAATGAAATTAATATTATAATAAGTAGAAAATATCATAAAAATTGTTATAAGAAAACTATTTTACTATGACATGCGCAAGAAGACAAGAATTTTGACGAGATAAGCTTTCGGTAAGAAATCTTAAAATTTCGGACTCTTGGCATTAAAGTTAAATTGGACTAATTGGTGTAAGGGGAGTTGTCGAGATGTGATGGTTTAGCGCTATTAGGTGACAACCCTCAAGATATGAGATACAGAGTCGCCAAGAATAAGTGGCATTTCTAATATATAATTTAACTTAGAATTGAAAATAAAATTTATAAAATGAATTGCATACATCTATATTGTTAATGTTGATTACTTTTTTATTTCACATCCATGCATATTATTGTTCAGTGTTTACACATGAAAGTATGTCTTTTTTTCCTATTAATATTTATGCAAGCTTTTGATTCACATCTGTATTACTTCTTTAATGTGTATTGAATTTTATTTTAGCATTACTTGTTTTACTGAGCTACAAACTTATGATATTACACGTCGACTTACAGGTAATAATAAGGAGGGAAATAATCCTTTAATATGCAATTTTGATTAATTAGATCAAATTAATTTAACATTAGAGAGGGGGAGGTCAAGCGATTGTGAGGAATTAAATTGAACTCACCAAAAGTTATAGGTCGACTACATTGAATGATTCAATATTTGACTCTTTTTTTAATTGTAATTTTATGTGAAAAATTTGCCACATCATGGAGTTTCACCTTTCTTCTTATTTTGTATTTGCTTGATTTTTCTATAAAGGGATTAGGTACCAAAATCTTAACGAAATTTTGACAGCATAAAAATTTAACAATCAATGCATTATTCTCCCTTGCTCCAAACCCAAAATCGACAAAGAGAGAATTTCATCTCTTTTCAAACCTAAAATTGACAGTAAAGTCTTCAATAATTATCCCAATCAAACTTAAAATTAACTTGCAGAGGTCTTCAAATTTTGGAGCCTTCTTAAAAAAAAATTCAATTTTTTTTAAAATTAAATGCCTATTATTACCTAAAAGCCCTTGAAATTTCCCAAGAAAACCCTCAAATTTCCTTATTTAGCCTTTGCGAGAGGCAACACGAAAGCACGGTTCTATCGAGCTAGGCACAAAGCTCTCTCTCATTCTCTCCTCTCTTTTGCATAAAGTCGTGGCAGCTCCAGCTCACTCTCTCTCTATCTCGTGTGAAGCTACAAAACACACTAGCAACTCCTCTCTCTCTCTCTCTCTTAAGCTCTTACTCTCTCTTCCTCAACTCACTTCCTCTTGAATGTATGGATGAATCAATTGATTGCTAGGCTTTTTAACACTAACTGAGCCCTAGCAACAGATCATGTAGGTCGTGCTTCAGCCGAGTTCGTGCACGGGATGTGGATTCATGGTTCAAAGCAGAGGTTGTGGAGATCATGGGTTGAAATAAAGTTATGGGGATCAGTTGAAGAAGTTTGTGGAATATGGCAGGAAGAAGGTTCAATTCTTCTAATTTTCCCTCTTCTTGTTACAATCATCTAAGAAGGCTTCTAGAGTCATATTTGAGCCTATAATAGAGATTAGTTTTTGTCATAACTTGGATCAAGGCATTGATGAGGAGTTATCCCTTGCAGCTTTATTTGCCACATGGCTATGCTATTTTGTATTTTTCAAGCGCAACAGACTTTTTTGTCATGCTACTCTTTTGATGGCTAATTTACTTGCCCACATTGAGAGGGTTTCTCTAGCTTCCATTGTGGTGGCTTTATATCATGAACTAGGCAAAGTGAGTGCTATGTCTAACTCACGTCCTTATGATGTGGAAGCCTCGTGGCACTATTCACATAATTGGATTCATATTTATAGAGCCTTCAATTGTCCTTAGACGCCTTCCTACTTCAGAGATAGACATTTCTGTTTGATTATGAAATTGAGTAAGGCCACAACTACTATAGATCGAGATTAGATTCAAATGTTCATGTTTGCTCCTCATATGACGAATCAATTTCCCCTTATTCATCAATCAACTTCATATAACGTGTCTATCTGAAGCTTGGGTCTGACATTTACAAACTCTCTTGATGACAAAAATAGACTTCTTTACTTTCAAGGGTAGGCTACAGGTGCATTGCAGAGTACTTCATTGGATTAAGACATGCTTAGCTTTACTATCATGGCTATGAGTCTGTGATTTTGGAGGGGTACAACCCCAATAGAGCAACCAAATAATGAAGTTTTACTCAGGTTACTCCTTTGGATGGATTTCCACTTATACCAATTGTGGTAGACATCTAATCTTTGAGACTATTATCATTGTCTATTCGTTAGAGGTAGCTTCTATAGTTGAGCTTTTCTACTCAGATTGGAGAATGATTCTCAATTTAATATAGCTCTGTGAGATAGTGATATTGGGATTAGCCATTTATGGCTATTATGAGTTCATTATACATTGTCTACCTTTTTAGAGTTGTGCTTTTGTGTATATAATCGTAGATTTTAGAGGTCTCGACCAATAGGATACTTTCCTTCCTTTCAACGCTCAGACTTCTAAAGAGCCACCAAATAAATAAGTTTAAGGTCAAAAGCGGAATCAAGAGACCTCATTCATTCGCATAAGTATGAGTTCATGCTCTTATTCTTTCTCTTTATCATTTACAAGATAGACTTCTTACTTACAGTAATCTTTGATTGTTACAGATTATGGACCCTTTGCTTGCTTAGAGTGAGGTTTAAAATGAGTAGACCTACATCAAATTCTATTATTAAAGGACCACCTCAAAATAATCCTTCTCCTTCCTTTGAAGTTTTTGATAGACATTCAAGGTTCTTTTTCAAACATTAATAGTGTTGGTATTACCCATACTTGCTTTATTCTAGATTTAATATTATCATTCACATATGTTGAATTTCATTTTCTAATCTTCACTATAAAATACACCTTTGACAATGGAGCAAGATGTCTAAGCAACAATACGACTAATTTTATTCATGTTTCACCTCTACTTTAAGGTATTTGTCTCTTATTTATCCATGCAATATTTTTTATATAATTTGTCTCAAAGTCAATTGAAAGTGATTCCACTCTAATTCTATTGATTGATATCAATGCCACATCAACGGATTCTTAATCCACTAAGCTTGTTAATAGTGATCCTATGCAGATTGAGGATAATGTTGAGATTTGTGCAGATTGGGGATAATTTTGAGAATCCAATTATGGAGGATGAGTTGGCCATCCTAGCATCTCGCTTTGATTCACCCAATCAAGGCTCTGCTTGAGTGATAGTGAGTGATGTTTCACGAGACTCTACACAAGATCTTGATTCTTGTATGGAAAGCCCCCAATTTCAATCTTGACATATATGACTTAGGAGCATTTACCTACTAATCTTTGAACCTTCTTCCTTTTAGTCTTCATCTTCATGTTATCATCACACTAATGTATCGTTAACTCTATTATTTAAGTTTGTAGCTTTCATGTTTTGTCTCCAGAATTCATTCCAGATCTTCGAGATCACCACATTGCAATTATTCAAAAATCTTATTTTATATTATGGCAACATTATGTCATTTGTTATTGAGAGTTAACTTAGATGTCTTGCTTGAACTCACTAGTTTCTATGTGAAGGAAAACTCACTATTGGATTGTGCTACCGCCTTGAGTTTGAAAGCAAAAGAATTGTAATTATGGGAATCCATTTGTTGAGACATTAAGTTCAGATAATTCGAATTGCATACAACTTATCAAGAGTTCTCTTCAGATGTACTGATTAAGGTGGAGATTATGTTTGATGCAACATTAGATCGAGTTTCTCTAACCCATATGGCTCTTGAGATGGCTTCAAGATCTTAAGATCATGTCAAAGGGGGCTTTCTCAAGTACAGCTACAACTTCTTAATATTTTTATTGACCTAAAAAATTTGCAATAAAGAAGACGAGATTAGTTAGAGAGAAGATCTATAGTAAGACAAGCGAGGAATGTTAACAGATGTATGCTCGAGTATCTGAACTTGAGCAAGTACTTTCTTCATTGGCCCATGATCAAGAGCGAACTTACCAATATCTTCTAGTCATATGAGAGAGACAAGCAATTTAAGCTTATCGATCTCATACCATCTCCTGTTTATATTTGAGAGATTCAATTTTAATATTTGTAGTTAGATTTTCATTAGATGATTATTTCCCTATCAACATTAAATCCCCCTTTGTCAAAGATCTCATCATCCTCCTCTTCCCTTTATTTAAAAAAAAAGGAAAAAACTTAACCATGGCATTCCCGACCTAACATACAAGCCCACTAATATTTTACTTACATAAGGCCATCTCTTCACTAATAACCTTCATATTTCACCCTTAATTCATACTTAAAAGACGGTCACTATCATGTCTACAAGCACCATAGTTTCTAGCTCCTTAGTTGCATAGCACATATTCATGCAAAAGTCCAATACTAAAAGCAACCTATCCTTTCCAGACAGATACCTCCAACAATTCAATTACTATAGAATTTTCCACATCTACTTCATTTACTAATCCTAAATTGAATTGTATACTTATAATCAGACTTAGCTTCACTCTTTAGACCATAACCGGTAAGGCCATTTAAATTTCAGTCATTTTTTGTTGTTAGACAAGTAGATTTCACAAGCTTTCAAACAATGTATATCACAACTCTCTTGATTTGCCAATACACATTAGGTTAGTATTTAATAATACTACATGCAGTCTACTTAACAAAACAAATAAGTAAACTTATCAAGTAGTGCTGGAAAAAGTATGAATCAACTAGATCTAACCAAAATTTGAGGGAATACAACAACAAGTCTTTATCCCACTACGTGAGATCGGCTACATGAATCATTTTTCTTCAATGTGTCAGATTAAGTGTCATATTCTCATTTAATCCTAACAAATTAAGGTCAATTTTAATACTTCCTAACTAAGTCCTTTTAGGTTTACCTCTACTTTTTTTAACATAGGAAAAATCTAATACATCTAATCTCCTAGTTGGGTTATCAAATGGCCGACGTTTAATGTGACCAAACCATCAAAGGCGACTCTCTCTAATCTTATCTGCCACTAGAGCTACTCCAATCTTAACACATATATATTCATTTTTCATTTTGTCTCTAATTATAAAGTCACTCATCTACCTGAGCATCCTCATCTTTGCAACACTTAATTTTATACTTTTCTTTTACTGGCCAACATTCTGCACCATAAAAATTGCAAGTCTCACCACTATCTTATAAAATTTTCCCTTAAGTCTAAGTAATACTTCATATCATACAATAAGTCTGATGCATTCCTTCACTTCTACCATCCAACTTGAATTCTACTCATAGCATCCTCATCTATATCACCATCAATTTGAACAATTGACCCAAGATATCTAAAATGTTCAGTCTTTTTAATGACTTGATCACCCATTATCACTACTACGTCACTAGATCTTCTATAACTAAAATTACACTCAATGTATTCAATTTTAGATCTACTCAAACGAAAGCCTCTAAACTCTAAGGTTGCCCTCCATAATTCAATTTTTCCTTGGACACCATCTCTAGCCTTATCAACAAGAAGAATATCATCAACAAAATGCATACACCAAGGTACATCCTCTTGTAAATGTCTAGTAACAATATTCATAACTATAGCAAAAAGATATGGGATTAAAACCAATCCTTGATGTTATCCAACTGAAATAGGAAAATGTTTGTCAAACCTCCTTGTGTTTGGGCACAAGTAATAGCTCCATTATACATATCCTTAATGACTTGAATATAAGCAAGATTAACTCTTTTCTTTTCTAGAACTCTCCAAAGTACTTCTCTTGGAACTTTATCATTAGATTTCTCTATATCGATAAATATCATATGTAAATCCTCCTTACTCTCTCTATACTTCTCCATCAATTCTCTCAACAAATGTTTAGCATCCATAGTAGACCTACCCAATATGAAACCAAATTAATTTTGAGAAACTTTTATATCATGTCGTAACTTATGCTCAATTACTCTCTCCCATAATTTAATGTATAACACATTAACTTAATTCCTTTATAATTTGCACACTCTTGTGCATAATCGTTGTTCTTAAAAATAGGAACCAAAATTTGAGTAGATCTACCACCAAAAACAATCCATTCAAAGTGCTAATTGAAATTTTGTAAAAACTTCGTCTATGGATATTTCTTAACTAGGTTCAACCATTCTAAAATTCGAGTATTTTGGTGCATTTACAAAATCTAAAGGAAATTTCTGTGAAATTCCTAATCAGCCAACCAATCATTTTGTCCAACAGCACCCTCATCAAAATGGGCATTGTGCCCTAGTGCAGCCCCTGTGAGTAGTAAGAAAATTGTACAACAAGAGGGCAGCATTTTAACTAAATCAAGTATATTCAGGGAAAACATACGATAATGGAAAACAATTGTTATACAACAGAAAAGTTTTGACCTATATGAATGTCCAGAAGACTAATTGGTTCATGTAAGAAATGTTGAAAAACTAACTGAATATGCATGTTATTTACCATTGATATAATAAATATTGAAGATACACATTTTAATAATTCATTCTTTCTTGGTAAAAAAGGTCCTCTCATGTATCTATGCTTCAAGGGCTTTGAACCTTAGTAAAAAAAATAAGATAAACATGAAATTCACTCAAAAAGAATAGTGCCTATCACAATAGAAGAATCTATAAGACAAATTCAATATTCAAGTTTGCTCCTTTAGCAAAATTAATCCCACCTCCACACAACGCAATTCTAAGAACATATTATGCTACTATTTACCTAAACTATATAGAAAAACATTAAGGTGAAAAAATCAGCATAAGTAGGGCAGCTACAGCTGTTCTCACTGCAGCTCATTTAAAAGAAATGCTTGAGAAATTGTTCCCAAAGTACTGGAAAATTGAGGTATTACATATTGAAATTCATTCATAAAAGCAAGACGTTAGAATAGTAGATTAACTGCTTAAAAACACTGAGTTCCGAACTTTTGCTGAGAGGAACAGCCAATCATTATGAAATTGCAGATGATAGAAATTTCAGCGAGTTGATACAACTAATTCTTACGGTCTGAAAAACAATATAAATTGGCCAAGCCAAAAATATCCTTTTAGTTTGGCCGGCGGCAATAAAAAACCCGGGAAACTCTACATAATTAAAGTGAAACGCACGAAAAAGCGAGGAAACAAAATGGTGAAAGAACCATTAACGCATAATCACCAGGACCTCCACTCAAACCATCACTAACCACCAAAATTCCATCCCGGAGCAACAAATTAATATTCACCTAAGGAAACCCTGACAGCTTCAAAAAGAAAACAGAAGCAAAAAAACAAGGAACTTTCCCGCGACTTAACATACAAATGATGACTGCGAGGAACCCTAAATTTACGAAAAACCATCTTCAAACCAGAAGCAAGATACCAGACGGTGAAGCATAGCAAAAACTAAGAAGCAGTAGAAAAGAGAAAATACCAGAGAAAGAGCGCCTCGGGTGTTAATCCCCTCCATCAGGAGACCCAATTGTGGCCGTTGACTTACCGAACCCTGAATGCAATGGCGATTGAAAGTTTCAACTCCCAACAGCGGAGGATGTCATCTCTGTCCGACTGTCCGACTAGCAAACCCTAACTCCGACGCTCCACGTTGTGAGACGCAAGACAGCAATCGAACGGAGTTTCACCACTGACGTTTCTACAGGAGTTTCGAACCGACCGTCGGTGGTTCCCAACATGAAGAGAAGGCAACGCAGCTAGCCAGAGTACTCCAAGTACTGTCTACCGACTTCACCCTTTTCTGTCATTTTTCCTAGTTCTTTTTCTTATTCGCAGCGAGCGAATAAAATATGCTGCACACTTTCCGCTACCTTCAGTTCAGGTGATTTACAGCGTGCCATTTTATCTCCTCGTTGCACGTGCTGTTGTTGTCAACTGCAGATGCATTGGATCGGTGCACCAGTGACAGAATGACACATGGCGTAACAGCTGACAATTTTTAAGATTTAATTAAGTTAATTATAATTTAAATATATATGTGAATAAGTTAAATTAAACTTAAATTTAACTATAAATTATTAAATATAACCTCTATCCAAATTATTATAAAATTAATTCTAATACTAAAATAATGAGTAACAAATTATAAAATATAAGAAATTTAAAAATAATAATATCCTTACATAATAAATGATCATTCAGTCAATATTAGTTGAAATAAATCTAACTTAATTATATTTTTAAGATAATTTTTATAAAATTATATATATATATATATATATATATATATATATATATATATATATATATATATATATATATATATATATATATAATAATTATGTACTCTATATTTGGCTCATACAATCAATCATGAAGCTCAAGTTATATTATTTGTCTATCCAAGAGATAGCAAACCACAATCATGATATAGCATCTAATAAGAAACTAGTCAACTCATTAGAGAACTCACCATATCTCATCAAGAGACCTCACTAGAAGTACTGCTAGAGGTACTTAATTGGGGAAGCCTCTCATGCTAATCACCCTAAGTATAACATAGTAGTACTAAGCTAATGTGCTTGCCTTATTTCTAACCCAGGGAGTCATCTCTTATGATAGACTTAGAAAATCATGTCAACAAAAGGTCCCTTCAATATCTTATTGTACTATTTGTTGACATAAAAAATGTCAATAGAATTAAACTTAAAATCTCACCTAAGCAACCAATACAACAAACTTAATTACCATATTAGGTTGACTTTAATAAGCCTCTTATAATTTAAGTCTAACTCTAATTGACCCTAAGGTAAACTTCATTTATTGCTTAAGTTCAACATTTCATTGCTAGATATAACTATTAAATCTAAACAATTAAATACATCTCCATGATCCATTTGCTCTTTCCATTGATTATAAAATTCTAAGATTTGGTTATCCTACCTCAAAATTAACTTGGGGGATTTAATGTAGGGTTGAGTCAAAAGAAACATATCTACCCTCACCCAATGCCTAGATTCATAGGTAGATACTTTCTTTTATCAACATTATGAACACTAATGATCCATATTAATCCTAAAATATTTTTCTTGAATGAAAAATGGATGATTATAAACTTAAGTTGACCATAAATCATGAAATCAAATCAAAGTCTAATTTAGGCTAAACCTAGATTAAACTTAAATTTAATATGAATTAACTTTATTATTGATCGCTCAGGAAAAACACTTTCGAAAATCTCTGACATCTTTATAAGATGTTAGAAAGTTCATTCTTCATGATACAGATTGATATATATTCAACTAGATTTATCTTAACGTTATGTCAGGGTTTATTTAGATGTGGGTTTTACTTCCTATAAACACAAACATTCATAGTTGATTACCCTTTTTACCATAATAAGAGAGTACTCTCGATTAAGATTGAAAATAAACATATCTCTAATACAAATCGATGTCTAATAATGTGGTGTGGATGACTGTCTAAAAGAAAAAGGAGGGTAGTCTCAATCAAGATCCCATCGTTCCGTCATTCCATTACTACATTATTCCAGTCTACAAATATTAAAGGGCTATTAACCATAATCTGTAAGAAGTCTAATTAGCAGCCATAGGTTGCTTTGTTTCAAACTTCTCGACTTGACTAAAGTTATTGTGTAGGTATTGTGGTACAAATGTTTCTTAAATTAAGGCTAAACTTAATTTACAAATTTATTTAATAATTCAATGAGATATGTGTTGCAGACATATATAGGACTTACATCCATTTGAATGTAATTAGGGTGTTCGCATGACGAATATGTGTTAGACTTACATCCCTTTGAAATGCTAGATAAATGTTCGCATAACGAATGAAAAGATTGAACTTACATCCCTTTGAAATGCTAGATAGATGTTCACATAGTGAACAAAAAGATTGGATTTACATTCCTTTGAAATGTCAGATAGATGTTTGTGTAGCGAATAAAAAGATTGGACTTATATCCTTTTTAAATGCCATATAGATTTAAGATGTTTGTATATCAAATGAATAGATTTTAGGGTTTTTTATTCCTGGTGGACAACAGCTGCGATGCCATAGAAGAAGCACCATAACTCTAGGTGTCAGCATTATGGCGTTGAGAAGTTAGCGCTTCGGCGCCTAGTGTTTAGCGCCTTAGCCCTAAGAAGTCAGCACCCCGTGCTGGCAAACAAAAATATAAGTCTCAAAATCAGAGAGAGTAGTGCTTAAGCTATAAAGAAGTGGCGTTGTTAGAGCACGACGACGCTATCTAGATAGCACTATAGCACTGCAAGTGAATATTTTGACTTTACAACCCAAGAAGACAGTGCGAGGATTCAGCACCACGTCGTTGTCTAGATAGCAATGTGGTGCTGCAAGTGGACATTTTGGCCTTACAACCCAGGAAGGCAGTATTGTGGCACTAGGATAGAGCGCCAAGATGCTGATAAAGCATCGTAATGTTGTCTGCATAACATTGCAGCACCATGAAGTGGAGCACCCAGGGTCCAATTTTTTGAGAGTTCAGTGTTTCGGCGCTGGGTAGCAGTGATGCGTCGGTATGAGTCAGGAGACTCTATTATAGTACAAATTTCTTGTGCGATTTGATTATTCCCATGAAATTTTGACAGAGTAGCGGCTTATCAATGCTAGATCAATCACTATTCTCCCTTATTTCAGTTCCAAGAACAACAGGAAAAGAATTTACATCTCACGCTGGAATAAAGTTTAACAGTGGATGCCTTCAAATTTTAAATTTATGATTTGGTGAATTAAATTTTGAGTTAATCTTTATTTTGGCATAATTTTATTTTGATAATGCCTAACATTTTGTAATTAATGATATCACACTCTTCTCTCTTGCTCCAGATCCAAGATCGACGAATAGATGATCATTATTTCACACCGGATCCAAGATCCATCATGGAAGTTTTTAGAATCTTTCTATGGGGTAAGCAATCATGTAAATGAACCTTTTTATTTTGAAATTTAGCTGAAAGCAACGAGAACTTAGTTTAGTTATCTCGCATGAGAAGAAGACTCTTTGATTAAGAGGAAGAGTCTGATCAAAGGAATGGTAGTGACAAGATGGAGTGTGCCGTGGAGAGTGAGAGTGTGCAGACAGTAGAAAAGTAGCTACGATTCAGAGAGAAGAGAGAAAAGCGAGAGTGGACAGCCCTCTATTTTTGTAGGAGATGATTCTCAGCCGCTCTTGCTCTCACTCTCGCTCTCCCCTTTTGTGGTTATCACTGATGAGGTGTTGGAGAGAGTGGTTAAGGCTTCTAGATTCTATAAACTTAGGGGGATCGGCGCCAGGGCCTAGGTGCCAGGATTGCAGTGCTATGGCACTCCAAGTCAAGATGCTTTCATCTCTCTTCTTTTTTTATTTATAAATATTTGTCCCCTAATGGATGTGCCATATCAATTAGATATGATATATTTGTTGCTTTCTCCTTTGCTTATTATCTTCAAAAATAATAAAAAGAAAAAAAATTATAATATCCAAAAAATCAATAATCATAATATTCATATATCATACAATAATAAAGAGATTGTTGCTAAAAGAAATTTTAGCTGCATGTAATTAGTCTGAATTTCTCTGATGCACATAGAAGCAGTATGGGATCGGTAAGCTATAGTAGCATGTCTCTCTCATGCATCGTGAAGATGCTGAAAGGCGGCTTCTTGATATGGACTAATAAAGAGAGAATCTGCTCAAGTTCAGACACCTGAATGTTCATCTATGAACAATCTTCTTCTATAGCTGTGATAGCCTGTTTCACCATAGACCTTCTTTCTAATAAATATTTTCTCCTCCACTATAACTCTCTTAATTTAGAAGATATATCAAGAAGCTTGATCTATGCTTTGGAGAGCTCTCTCTAGTACGATCTCAAGGGGCTATGCTCGAGATCTTGGCAGACTAGAGAAACTTGATGTGAAGTAGTACGGAGCGAAGCCTCTACATCAATGAGTATATCTGACAAGAGCTCTCAGTAAACAATGCGTACTGAGAATAATCCAAACTCAATATCCTAGCATAGGCATTCCTATAGCTGTAACTCTTCTTCTTCGAGGCCTAAAACAACAACACAATCCAACAAAGAGTTCTCCTCCACAAAGAAGTTAGAAAGCTCATACAACCCAAAAGTAAGTGACATAGTGCTGCCACTATATGACATAAGTTCTTTGAAGAGCCAAAATGTGATGACCTTGAAGGTATAAAGCATATCCTGGAGATGAAGCATAAAATTTCCAAACCAAATAAGCGCCTTTGTGGTACATCTCTCAAACTGGAAGTGCGATGGCTATTTGCACAAGAGTCAAGCTCAGCTGAGAAATCATTCTAGGTGGCACTTACTAACACCCAAATCGAGCCTGCCAAGAATGATTCATAACTAGTCTTTAAAGAACTAGATTCCTCTATACATGGATCATTTCTAACATTCATATGATCATCCGTGATAAGTTCAGTAGAATGAGAAATTGGGGAAGTCACACAGGCATCTATCGATAATACCAAAGTGACATCATTCTCTATCCGCTCTGTTGATAGTTCAACTTTTACACTTGGAGATGGAGCATAAATAGAGTTGGATGTTCTTACAACTCTTACATCATAATCAGTTGGAAGAGGGCTTTGGGCATCCTTACCAGCCTCTGAATGAATAAGTGATGACTCTTGACGACATTTTATATCACTATCTCGTCTATCTGGTAGCTCCTTGGAAGCATGAGCTGTGTGTTAAGAGGAATGTAAGTGTCATGTTAGTCTAGCTCTTCCGAGTCTATGATTGTATATGCATAAGCCTAGCTCCCAAAAAAAAAAAGAATGTATGACAAAATTATAGCATCCAAAGGTGGCTAACTTATATACTATCCTCCTATGAAGCTACATAGAAACATCATGCATGTTGGCTCAAATATAAATGTCTAGAAATGATCTCTGTCTAAAATAACTGTAGCTTTGCTCAGTTGCGTAATTAAAATAAAATGATGCTCTCTTAAACAAGGAGGTGTCTCAGGACAACTGAAGGCTTCAAAAATATGTGCATAAATACATCCATGTATGTAATGCTAAGGAGCCTCCACATCATAGCGACATGAGTCAAACATGATGCTCACCCTACCCAATCCATGGTATAGGTAGGCTAATGCTATAAGTGCTAGTACAATCCTCTCGCCACGAGTAAGCAAACTGGCCATCAAGATAGTAAAAGGATGAAAGAGCCTATTATAACCCAAAAACACAAAGTAACACATTCACATAACAATGAAGGCCAGTAAAGATAACTCTTCATCAATGCCTCATGCTAAAATATGTTGAGAACTGGCTCTTATTTCAGGCTCAAATCTAGTGATTAAAGACTCTTCAGATGATGAAAGCCAATGTCAAATGGATCATCCAAGCAGGCAAAATGAGGCAACCATACTACTAAATGAATAACCTCTCAGATCATATATCATGAGTAATAGTGCCATGTCATCTATGACCTAATATCTATTCTCTGAATAACCTCTGGTAGTGAGCTAAAGCATGATGAAGGCTAGAAGAATTTACATAACCTCCTCTCCTCCACTGACCAATTGACTAACGTTGAAAAGTTTGTGATATAGAGGGATGCACTCATCATATGAAATTGCTAAAATAAAGAGACTTGTTATATCTTATATATCTGCTAAAGTAATTGTCATATCATATGGATTAATACAATAAGTATTGGTGCCATTACCCCAATGCTCTACTATGCCACGGATCCAAATAAAGGAAATACAACTATAGTAAAAGAGTGATGCATAAATTGTATAATATATGTCAACTCTCCTAAAAGTATTATCATGCATCTACAAATGATAACGACCCCAATATATGTAGCCACTAACAGTTGACAGAGGTGTGCCAAACACTAACTTTGGGTCCCAATCCTCTACCTCATGATGTAAATATATAGTAACCCAAAAGTTAGATCGTACGTTCAAAAAGAGCGCTAACTGCAACTAGCAAAAGTACATCCCGATCTCCCAAACTAAGGTGATTTGTAACTCGCTCTAGAGGAACATCATGACAACATCTCAACTTTAAATTAATCACCCAATCAAAAAGATCATAACTTGATGGAATTCATGAATCAAAGAGTGATATGTGGGATGATCAAGAAAATGAATCTTTATAAATGTCTTTGCCCACCAACATATCTTGATGTCATAATAAATGATCATGCAATTTGGCTGAATAATGTGGCTCATAAGCTTCAATTATGGCCCATATTTTCTCCTCAATGAGCTCAATAAGAGGCATATCATATGACTTTTTTCAAATAAATATTATAGCAAATCTATATAAAGAAAAGCATATAAATTTTATGGACATAATAAAAGGAAATAATATTAGAATCTACAAATGAGCTATGCTTATGAGTTTTGCTTTAATCTTGCCTAAACTTTATAGAGTTTGGATTTATATTTAGATTCAATCACTTTTGGGCTTGACAGATGCAAATTTGTATTTAAATTTAGTTTATTTTGAATGTTGGATCTAGACTTTGGGTGTGTTTGGACTTAGATCCAGTCTCTATAGACATGTTAGATTTAAGTTTAGATTTAGATCTGACCATTTTAGGCATATTGGATATAAGTTTAGATATTAGATCTAGCCCCTTTGGGCATGATAAATCTAATTTTGGATTTAGATCTAGCCTCTTTGGGAATAATAGATCTAGATTTATATTTAGATCCAACATCTTTGGGCATGATGAATATATTTTAGGTTTAGATCTGATCCCTTTGGACATGAAGATCTAAATTTTTAGATATGATCGCTTTGAACATGATGGGTCAAAATTTTAGGTTTAGATCTGGTCCTTTTGGACATGATGGATCTAAATTTTAGGTTTAGATCTGGACCCTTTGAGCATGTTGGATTTAAGTTTAGGTATAAATCAAGTCCCTTTAGACATGATGGATCTAAATTTTAAGTTTAGATCCAACCCCTTTGGCATGATGGATCTAAACTTTTAGATATGGTCTCTTTGGACATGATGGGTCTAAATTTTAGGTTTAGATTTGGTTTCTTTGAACATGATAAATCTAAATTTGAAATTTAAATCTGATTCCTTTGAATATGATTGATCTAAGGGTATGATGGATCCAAGTTTAGGATTATATATGGTCTCTTTGGACATTATGGATATAAATTTCAGAGGCATGATGAATCTAATTTTGGGTTTAGATCTAGCCTTTTTGGGCATGGTGGATCTATGTTTAAGTTTTTATTTAGTCCCTTTAGACACTGTGGGTCTAAATTTTGGATTTAGATTCGATCCATTTAAGGCATATTGAATTTAAATTTAGATTTATTTGATTGGATAGAGTTTCTCTTTGATAAAGAATTTTTCTTGCATTGCAAGAAATATAAAATTGCCCCCTATTTGACAAAGGATTTTCTTTTAGGATGAAAGTATTCTTCTCATACTCAAATGTTGATAATAATTTATCATTTCAACTGATCGATTTAGAGTTAATTTTGACTCTTATGTTTATAAATCATAATGCCTTCAATAGTTATGCTTAATATCTTTTGAGATATTATTCATTTATAAGGGACATAGGCCTTACTCCTTTTGTATCAATAAGCTGATAAGCTCCCCCATCGTATGCTTTTTCGATAATGCAAGGTTCTTCCCAATTTGGATCCAACTTTTCACCTATTTAGTGATGAGGAATGATAAGCCTTCTACGTACCAATACTTGTTCACCCATTTTGAAGCTTCTTGGGTGAACTATACAGTCATGAACTCAGGTCATCCTTGCTCTATACATTTTTAGATTTTGCTGAGCTTGTATTCAAACTTCATCTAAAGTCATATTCAAACATTTCATCTGTTGCAAGTCCATTTTAGATTGCAATATGGAGTCAAGGAAATTTTACTTCAAGAGGAAGTATAGCTTCTATCCCAAAGACTAATGAGTATAGTGTTGTCTACATAATAATTTTCTATGAAGTGTGATATGCCCACAAAGCCTCTATTAATTTATCATATAATTCTCTCTTATTTCTAGAGAGAATTTTCTTAAGGAGTTTAACCAATGCTTCTGCGAGACCATTGGATTTAAAATTTTATATTGAAGAATATAATCAATACATCTTATATTTTTTAATGAAGGGTTATATTTTGACATTCATGAAGGCAGTGTCATTGTTAGATATAATTCATCGAGGTACTTTAAATCGATAAACAATATGATCTCGAAAGATTTTTATTATACTGTATATTTTAACTCTTCTTAAGGGAATTATTTTTGCCCATTTTGAGAAGTAATTAGTGGCAACCAAAATAAAGTGATGTCCTCTAGATAATGGAAAGTCTATTGTACCAATTCTATCAATTTTCTAACTTTCTAATTGCTATGATGCCACTATTGGATATAAGGAATTAAGAGATTGATGTAACATGTCCATGTGTATTTGACACTAATGACATCTTTTAGCATGTTCAATGCAATCCTAAACCATGTTGGGCCAGTAATATCCATTTATTTGACTTTAGTTTTGATTTTAGGACTTAATTGATGTGCATTGTACAACCCTTCATGAACTTTAGTCATTACTATCTTGGCTTATTCTAGTCTTAGGCATCGCAACCATATTTGGTCAAATGAGGGAAAATATAATGTGTCATTTGCAATAGCATATTATAACACTTTTATGAAATTTGATGAACTTTTGACTTATCTTTTGGTAATCCATCACCTTTAAGATAAGTGATGAATGGCTCATGCCCATCATCTTCTTCATTTATTGCTAAAATCTCTTGGTTTCTTTAGCTTTAAAAGATTGAAGAAGAATTGGTGTCAATGTTAGCCTACTTTGGATTGTTATTGTAATTGATTCTCCTTGAGAGTTTGTCATTTCTTTAGCTAATTTAGCTAATCTGTAGTTCTTGTCATTTTATTAATGTGACACCCTTGTAATTATTACTTTAGAGATTTATTTTAGGAGCTCCAGGACGTGCTTACGATAAAGCAATAATTTGGGCTAATTTATCTTAAAAATTTCTATTATTTATCAGATTATGAGTTGAGAATCTCTCTAAAAATGAATTTTCTTAATTTTCATATTAACGGTTAGTTCTAAACTCGCAATTAATAATTCATATTCAACCTTATTATTAGTTCGAAGTTCAGTCAGGCTATATGAATATCAAAATATACCACCTTATGGTGTAATAAATATTAAACCAAATCTAACTTGTATTATAAGTAATCCTGGTGATTTAGCTAGCTTTATTGATAAAGCTCCATCGAAGTAAAGCTCTTATTCTAATGATTGTTGTGCTTTTTTCACATCAAAAATTTGCTCATCAAGAAATTCATTAATGAGTGAATAATCTACTAGTAAAGGATGAGAAGCTAGAAAGTCAGCCAGAACTTATCCTTTTATTGCCTTTTATAGGACATATGTTATGTCAAATTGGAGTAATAAAATAGCCCATTTAGCTAAGCAACCTGTTAGAATAGACCCAGTCATTAAGAAATTAAGAGGATCGACTTTAGATATCAAAGTTATCTAATGTGATAACATGTAGTGACATAATTTCTAAGTATCAAATATCAATGTGAAACATTATTTCTCAATAGGAGAGTATCATATTTGAGCTCATATTAAACATTGAATTATATAGTATAAGATGTTTTCCTTTACTTCTTTATTATTTTAAGATAACAGAGCTCCAAGCGAATCTTATAAGGCTACTGTATATAATATCAATGGCTTTTTAGTTATTGGTGCTACCAAAATTAAAGGATGCAACAAATATTATTTTAGATTGTCAAATGCTTCTTGATAAGTATCATCTCATATAAAAGGTGCATTTTTTTCATTAATCGAGCAAAAGGGTGACATCTTCTTAAGAGATTAAAAATAAACCTTCTAATATAAGCCAATTTGCCTTATAGTGAGCATAGTTGCTTCAAGGTCTTAGGCAATGATATTTCTATTATTTCCTTAATTTTATGGGGATCAATTTCAATTCCTCTGTGTTGCACAATTAAGCTTAGAAAATTCTAGAAGTCATGCTAAAAGCACATTTCAAAGGATTCATTTTTAAGTTGAAACTTCAAATTCTATCGAATACAACTCTCAAATCACGTATGTGCTCATTTGAGCTTTGCTTTTAACAACTAAATTATCAACATACATTCTACATTTTTATGTGTTAGCCCATAGAAGATATGGGTCATTACTCTTTGGCATGTAGCATCAGCACTTTCAAACCAAATGGCATCACTTTGTAGCAATAAATGTCAATCGGTATATGGAAGGACAAATATTTCTTATCTTTCAGAGTCATCTTAATTTGGTTGTAACCTGATGATTAATCCATAAAGAATAACATATATAGTTTGATATATTGTTTACTATGAGTTCTACATTGGGTAACAGAAAGTCATCTTTTGGGCATGCTTTATTTAAATCCTTGAAGTTGATGTACACGTGGATTTGCCAATTTTTCTTCTTTATTGAGATGATATTAGTAATCTAGTCAGCATTTTTTTTCTTGGATAAATATTGCTTCAATAAACTTTTAGCTTTCAGCGATAACTTGCTCTTCAATTCTCAATCGCATTCACCTTGATGTTTTTTTTGCAAGCAATATATCAGATTTAATGGCAAGTTTATATGCAGTAACATCTAATGATAGGCCTAACATCTCAGCACAATTCTATATGAAATAGTCTTTATATTTGCAGAGCAGTGCTTTTAATTTCTTCAATATTTTTGATGTGAGATTAGAACTAACAAAGGTTAGCCTAGGCTCTTCCTCAATACCTAGGTTTATTTCCAAAGTTCATCGATAGAAGCTTGATTGCCTTCTTCAAATTTGTTAGGGGCCTCTTTAAGGTCAATTATTAATTCATCTTTGGGTATATTTTCATTTTCATATGAAACATCCCAGTTTATTTGTAGCTTTAAAAGAAACTTTTCTTTTTTAGATATGACATAGCATGAGCTCATTGTGGGAAATACTGAAGTAAAATGTCCCAATCCCCATGTGGTGAATTTCTCATATCTTATGAAATTTTGGGTATTATCCTCTCGCAAGGGCATTTTAAACAATCTGGCTTGAATATTTAATTGTATAGGCTAAACATTATCCTTAACCAGTTTCTTTAGAGTTGATGAGAAGTATTGAGGAATTATTATTAAAATAAGTTCTTTCTTAAAATCATCTTCTTCAAATAATATTTCTGTGGGATTTGTGGCCCACTCTTTTATTTTGTAAAAAAGGATCCCATGTTCATTGTAACTTCTTCTAGAAGGGGAGTAAAAAGTTTTCAATTATTTGATTTCCTCATTTCTTGAAGCTATTAAAGCTTTCATATGTGCCTTTGGCACTATAGTTTTTGTTATAGCCTTCTTACAAATTTATGATTTGGGCATCCTTATTAGAGAAATATGAATTTTCTCTAATTATTTTGTTATATCACCTGTACTAGATCATTCTTTCCTTTGGGCGATTGAGGCTTTCTTAGGTTAATAAAGTAGCAATTTTTCTTCATCATCCTCTGCATAACTACAAAGGCGAGGCATTACTTTAGGTTGTTTTGACTTGTTAGTGCTTTTGCTTTTTGAATCATCATGTTTCAACATTCTCTTAAAAGGTGGAGCCTCTTACTTTTGGTTGTTAACTTCTCTTTCTTTCTTAGGCATAAAATATTTGGCATCATCATAAATCTTGATTTCCCGTATCAAGAATGGATTCATATCACCATCAATTCAACAGTCTTCATCATTTTAAATGTATTTATTGATAGATAGTTAAAGGTATTATGTTATATTCATGATTCCATAGCCTACAAAGGAGTACTTTGTATGAAACACTAGCTTCAATCACATGAAATTTAGCTTTTATATAAAGTTTCCCAAAGCATATAGGTAGAACAAGAGATTCTAAAATTTATTGTCCTTTTTCATGGAATATTTGTAGGAATACTATACTTTTATTCGGGCAACGAGCATCCAAAGTTAATGTTTAGAGTGTTTTAGCTGTTAAGAAATTGATTGAAGCACCTGGGTAGATCAATATTATTTTCATACAGGTGGAATTATTTTCAGTTGTGACAAGGGGTCTATGGGGAAAATTTATGACACTACATAAAATTTAAGAATTTTTTATGTGGATGATCAAATGTCTCTTTAAGGAATAAATATATTATCTCAAAAGATAAATATGTTATTCAATAATAGGTTCAGTCATTTAATAAAAGACTCCTAAGGTTAATAGGTCTTTCATGTACTAAAGAGTTTTCCCTTGAACTACATGGATATAGAGTAGGGTTTATTTTAAATTAGATTCATGGTTCCTTATAAAGGCAAGCTTCTTCAGTTAATTATATCTCAAGAAGGGTCTCTTCTTAAGAACACTCTTGATTAAAGAAATAAGTCATTATTTCTAAATATTTCTAGGTTAGTTTTCAAAAGAATGATCTTTAGAATTTCAATTAGGAATGGTCAAAAGTGAAAAGAGTTTTTTTATGCGGCCAAATAGGATGAAGTGAAAAATATCTATTGATACTATATGCCTAGTAGGCATTTCAAGTATCCTATCATTGAGTTTGAATTTTAGAATTTAATTTAAATTTTGAGTTGATATTTTCTTAGAAGTCTAGGGATTAGATTCAAGCAGCACAAAACTATAAAAATGCCTAGGGTTGAACACTTACTCCAAGGAGGGTGCTTCAGAACTTAAGTCTATAAGTTCTTCTAACATATGTGAGATGCTCACCATAATTTTATTTTGATAATTATCAACCATTCCTCTCACATGAGAGAACAAACCTATCCCTGCCTCTTCTGGACTTACAACTTATGTGGAGGGGCTTTTAGTTAACACCACCTAAGCATATTTTAAATTCATGACACCAAGTCTTATGTATGCAAGATGGATAGGGTGTTACATTTTTAAGAAATGAATCTAAGAATCCTAGACTCACTCCTTGATCTCTAAGATTATGCAGGATGTGAAATGCATCTAACTAATGCACTTTTTTTTAGAATTTAAATATTTAGAATCAAAATTTTTTTGAGGTCTTAGGTATGCATTTTGATGCATAAATGCCATGCAATTATAATTGGTTATAGGCAAAATCAATAAAAGATATGCAAAGTTCCCCAAAAAGATGGTCATCCTCACAGGTTAGATGCTCCTTATATATAATGGGTTAAATACCCAATTCAAGAGCTCAGAGCAATATGATTGCATGATTTTCAAGAACTAGTTATTTTTAATTAATTTTATGTTTTGCTTAAGGCTTTAATTTATATAAAATTTTGAATTTCTCTATTTTTTATTTCAGTTGAATATATTTAAGTTGGGTATAAAATTTATTTTTTTTTCCTATGAGCTTATGTCCAAGCATTCATCATAGAAAGCACAACATTGAAAAAACCTAAAAAAAATAGGTTGATTTTATTGCGCACCAAAAATTAATTAAGCCAATTTCATTTAAAGAAAGACCAATGCAGCCGAGTACCATTGTACACCCTAAAAAAAAGAGAAAACTTCGAGCTTTGCTCATGTACAGCCCAGCCTAGAACTATAAGTTTAAATCTATGGGTATTTTTTTCAAGATCGTTTGCTTCTTTAAGAACCTCCATTAAGTTTCACAAGGGACTAGTGTACTTATCTTGAAGTAGGGTCAGCTCTTGCTAATCCTAGACTACATAGATCATAGCCTAATTCTAAGCTCAAATTTATATTTTAAATTTAAAAATAAATCATAAGCCCTGCAAAATAGATGTTAGGAAAATACAAATAACACATAATAGTTATATTCCATAAACATATGAGCCTATAATTTGTTGTTTGCCAAGCCCACCTATCTTATTGGGCTATGCTTAAGAACTTAAGCACACCTGCAAGAAAATACATTTTAAATTTATTTATGATAGCATAGCCTCCTACAAAAGGTAATGTTAGTTCTAAAAAGAATGTTCTATTATGCAATCTAACAGACAAACAATCCTAGACATGAAGTCTAAAATAGTACACCATAAAGACATGAAAAATACATCACAACACAGTACAAAGTATCACCAAAAATCATAGAACAGCCTAACCTAAGTCTAGGGTATGTGACCTAATGATCTAATGTGTGAAGAGAATAAGCATGTGTAGCACGACTTTGCTAGGCCTTTTTAGTTCAAGTTTCAATATGGATTTTTAATTTGTTTGATTTCCCTGTGGATAATTTCAATTCAAGTGATTTAATGACTTGTTTTCATTTTTTTTTCAAGTTCACTTTTATTTTGTTAAAGTGATATTTAGGTTTTGTGGTGAAAATTATTCTCGCCTTCATCTATTCTTTTTCGAGAGGATAAATGAAAATAGAAATATACACCTTTAGTAGGACACCACGTAGATCCACAGATGTTCTTATTAGGGTGATCGGGTATGACATTGAGGAGAGGTGTACTATTTTGAAAGATATAAGTTACCACCCTACAATGGACCTAATCACCTAAATAAGGACTCCTAAGGACTATGGGTCTTCATATATACTAGAGATTCTTCCCGTACTTTACATGGAAAAGTAAAGCAAGATTTATTTTAAACTGGGTTCATTAAGTTCCCTAAGGAGGCAAGCTCCCATAGTTAATAACATCTTAAGGAATGAGATTCCTTAAGAATACTCTCGATTAAGAGAAATGATCATTGTCTTCAAAGATTTCAAAGATAGGACTATCAATCAATTAGTTTATTTTTGGAAGATTAAATGGGATTGATCATAGAGGAGGGAGTTTTCTTCAGAGCCAAAGGAAGATAAGTAGGAGACGCTTATAATACTAGGAAGCCTAGTAAGCATCTAAAATTATCCTATGGTTGGGCTTTATATTTTTGAAATTGAAGTGAATTATTTGTTTGAGTTGAATTTTTATTAGAATTTTAGGGCTTATAATTCCATAATACAAGGTCATGAAAAATGCCTAAGAGGTGAGGATTTATACTTATGGCCCACAAAGGTGCGAAAAACAGCCTGATAACCTAAATCTATGGAGCACTGGCGAGGGCCAAAAGCACGACCTAAATTTAAGGCAAAATGGGTTTTTATTTTACTTCCACAAGAGAGGATAAATCACCCAACTGTTAGACTTACAACCGCCTCGGGGTGGCTGCCAACTAACTCATCCTATGATTTTAAATATATGTAGGCAAGTCATATGTTTATGTAAGATAGCAAGGTTGTTATTTATTTAAAATGAGACTAAGTCATTAAACACACTCCCTAAGAGACTAGATCATGTAGGGCATGATTTTATGATAGAAATCTAATGCAAAATTTCATATGTTTTATTTTCATTCTGGATAATCAATTTGACACAGGCTTTAGGATTTTTATGCATAATGCCTGAGAAATTAGATTATGGGCCAAAATCAGCAAGATGGGAGGTGTGTTTCCACCATGTCTCTTAAAGGTCAAGCCAAGTTCTGTGGCATGGATGAAAGCCCTCCAAATCAAGAGTGAAGCAATATATTTTTATGCATGATGTTAGGAAAGAAAGTGCAACATTCAGCTAAGGGGTTGCTAATTCTTTTATCTTGATTTATAACCTAAGCTTTAGATGAGGTTATGAGTTGTTTATTTTTAATTTTGAGTTATTTAATTTGGTAGAGGATTTATTTTTCCCGAAGAACCTAATCATCATCCAAGTCATACATCAAAATAAGGAAGAAACTAGGAAGAGATACCATCTTAATGTACAAGCTTAAAAAACATCAAACATTTTATAAAATTTGCACAAAAGAATAAAAGGCCAAGTGTGGTCGAGATCCATCACACAAACCCGTAAACAAATTGGGTAGCTGAGCTTTACCCTTATACAACTTAGATTACAAATGAATTAATTATAATTAAGCAAGGAATTAATGTTATGGGGGTCTTCAGTTCTTCTTTTTTTCTTTCTTCTTTCTTCTTTTGGTTCATTCTTTTGGATGGTTGGAAGGTGGTTGCTCCAAAGGCTTCACATGGTACAAAAGATGAGATCACCAATGCACATCCTAATCCCCCATTATAATCATTCCAAAATCCTAATTACAAAATTACATGAAAAGAAGAAGTAAATCTAACTAACACTTGTAAAACAGAGATTAACTAAATAAACCATACAAATCCCAAGCACGTATCTTAGACTTAGCACCCCACACATGGCTGACTAAGTCCACCCGACTTATTGAATTATGCTTAGGGGTATAAGTACCTGCACAACAAAAGCATTTATATTTTATTACAGCGCCCCTTAAGCATAATCCCCTATAGAAAATAATAATTATACTAAGTCATTCTACGCACATACACCCTAACATCTAGACTAAAAAATTACATCACAAAATATAAGCAAATATCAAACCATGCACCGCCCTAATATAGGACTAGAAGTGTTGACTTAATCTGATGTATGTGCCATGTAAGCTTTATGTTGTATGCTTAGGGCCTTAAGGTTTATAATTTCTAAGTATGAAAATGTTCAACTTAGATGGGTGGTTTCATTAAGTGTTTTAATTGATTTGGTTGATTTTTTATTTGATGATTTTGATTTAGTTTGAATGAACCTACTTAATTACTAAGTGTTGTAAAGAGAGGAAAAGAGAAGAGAACTTCTCTTTCATCCCTACCCTAAGTGATTTATAAGATAGATTCATTATTGATTCTTATTTAGTGAATATTTTATTATGTATTTTAATTAATCCTAAATTTAGATTTTTCCTAAACAAACTTATTCAAAAAGAAAAGAATTTTAAGATTAAGTAATGTGAATTACTATCACAAAATACATAACTTTTTATTTCTTTCCTACATGTGTATCATGCACATGAATGAATCCTAAGCATATCTATACATGTGATGCAAGTATTTAGCACACCTTAATGATGAATGCTAAGAGAGGTTGCTTAAGAAAATTTGGAATGTTTCATGTATGCATGATTTTTTTAAGTAAAAGAGAATGATTCTTTTATCCATTTTTATATGCACATTTACAAGTATAAAAGACATAAGTGAGTACAACGCTATTGTTAGCACCAAGGGTGTAAGGTACAAGACCTACTTAGGGCTACTTAAAGCCTCGCAATCCCGGGGTTGTCCAGATTAATATACCCCTTTTCTTAAATACATGTGCATGCATAAAAAGAAATATATAGAAAGAGAATCATGCAAAAAAAAGTTTATGTTTGTTTATTAACTAGAAGAGAGTGATTCTTTTATCCATTTTTATATGCACATTTACAAGCATAAAGGACATAATTGAGTACGATGCAATTGTTAGCACTAGGAGTGTAAGGTACAAGACCAACTTAGGGCTACTTAAAGCCTCGCAATCCTAAGATTGTCCAGACTAATATACCACTTTTCTTAAATATATGTGCATGTACAAAAAGAAATGCATAGAAAGAGAATCATGCAAAAAGTTTATGTTTGTTTATTAACTAGAAGAAAATGATTCTTTTATCCATTTTTCATATGCACATTTACAAGTATAAAAGACATAAGTGACTACGACGCTATTGTTAGCACTAGGGGTGTAAGGTACAAGACCTACTTAAGGCTACTTAAAGCCTCGCAACCCTGGGGTTGTCCAAACTAATATGCTTCTTTTCTTAAATACATATGCATGTACAAAAAGAAATGCATAGAAAGAGAATCATGCAAAAAAATTTATGTTTGTTTATTAAGTTGAACAAAATGAATCCTTTATCCATTTTTCATATGCACATTTACAAGTATAAAAGATATAAGTGAGTACGACGCCATTGTTAACACTAGGGGTGTAAAAGGTATAAGAGTTACTTAGGGTTACTTAAAGGCTCGCAATCCTGGGGTTGTCCAAACTAATATACAACTTTTCTTAAATGCATGTGCATGTACAAAAAGAAATGCATGGAAAGAGATTCATGAAAAAAATTTATGTTTGTTTATTTGATTTTGGTTGTTTAATTTATATGTGTGATGTGGAATTCCTTCTTGAGTCATAACATAGGAGTTTATAGGAATAGATTTCAAACAAGTGCTATGTCCTTTTCAAATGGGCTATACACTTTGCAAATCATATGCAACCCTATGTTAAGAAAGAGAGGAAAAATCACATAACACATTTTTATACTTTTCACATGCAAGCTCATAAGTACTTATAGATAGCATACTTTTCATTTGTAATGTTTGGTTTATATGTTTTGAAAATAGTTTTGTAATTTGTAGTGATAATAGCCATTCATATCTTACTTTAGCCAAAACATGCAATTTGACATAAAGGAAACTTTTCCTTTTAATTTTATTTTCAAAAGACATGAATGCATGATTTTCATATGACATACACATTTAGCATGCTAGGAAAGAAATAAAGTGGTGCAAGCATGCGATTTCATTCTCTCTAATTAATTCCTAAAGATAATCTTATGAAGTAAGTTCATTTAAAGAGAATCAAAAGTTGTTTAAAGAAACTTCCATTTTGTTTTGAGTTTGATTTGGTTTAGGAAAATGAGAGAAGGTTTGCTGGTCCTAACCCATTTTAGTTTAATTTTTAGGTGATTAGATTAATTTTATGCTTTGGTTAGGTTAGGTGTAGATTAGGTTCATTAATTACCCATTATCTATACCACTTTAAAATATTTAATCAAATAATTATGAGCCAATGTATGACATAAAATCACAAGGAATTTAAATCAGCAATGCATCCTAGGAAGGAAAGGTGCCTAATGCAATTGGCTCACAATTAATGATTAATTAAGCTAAAGGATTTAATTTAAGTACTTTTATAATCCTTCCCACACATATAGGTTAGGTATGATTTCCTTAAGTTACTTAGGTTATTGAACACCTAAGAATCTACCCAACAAGGATTGATTAAGTTGTTGGATTGATTTTGGTATTGATAATTTGATTTGATTAATTAAGTAGATCATTAGTTGATTAGCCGTTAATTAGATTTGGATTTAAGGAAGAAAGGGGGTTTAGGAAATAGCTTAAGAAAAATATCCCAAAATCATTCCATAAACCTCCTAATCATATCAACAAAGTTGAATTAACTAAATCAAGGAATTAAACCATTGTTCACATGCTTAATTAAGCTTAATTACATTACGAGAGTGATTTTGGGTTCATTAATTAATTTCCCTGATTAACTCATTAATAAATTCCAAGAAAAATAGAGGTGGCAGAAGTCATCCCACTAAACATGCCTGAGATATTTGGAATTAATTAATGAAGTCATTAGAGAGTAGTTATGGTTATTAAATTTTCAAATAAACCCTAATTGAGGAAAATATACTGTTCAAATTCAATTAGAAATAATTTTATTAGATTCTCCTCTGAATTATCTTTGAAATGAACCTAAGTTTGTATTTTTTTGGATTTTTTTACAATTAGTTTTAAATTTAGGAAGTTTTAATTGATTTAAGTGATTTTTATGAATTTTGTTAATTTATTTTATTAAAATAAATCATTTAACACTCAAAATTCAATATCTTTTAATTCAAATGTAACTTTGACTTGAAATTTTTATGATAGGTTTATTTTAACATAAATTTTAATCTCTGAAAAGTTCAATTTAATCTGACATATATTTTTGGTTTAATTAATAAAATTTGATTTGTACAAAAAGTCAAATTAAGCTCAGAATACAAAATAAAATTTGGGTATTTTTGGTTTATTGGATTCCCCTCAGAAAGAAGAATCTAACGAGCCATTGTTTGTAATTTTTGGTTAAGTATTTTATTTTCAATGACTTTTTAAAGTTTTAGGTGGTTTAAAGTAATTTTTTAAATCAGAAAAATCAAATTTTTTTATTATACTGTAGCACGTCGCGCAATGCGATTGTGCGCGTGTGCGTCGCTGTGCGCACGCATTATCGCGCGTGGCATGCGCGATGCGCCGAGCGTGACGGATCCAGTGGAAAAAGATCGCGACCATGATGAGGGGGCTGAGATCAATCGAGCGCAGTCGATATGATTCGATCGTGCAAACTATGTGATCAGATGGTCAAGATCACATCACGCAATCTGAAGGCCCGGATCATGTGATCCGAGCCATCCGATCCTGCGAACCACGGGATCGGACGACGACTGCCACTCGCCAGTGGTGAACAGTAAAATCAGGATTTTTTTTTAGAAAAAAGAGAGATTCTAAGTTAAAACTTATCCAAATGGACTCATTTTTGCGTTAATTTGCACAGAAAAAAATTCTATTTTCTAATTGAGGTGATTTAAAGTAAAAAATATGAGATTATCTAGGGTAGATTCCTAAAAATTATGCAAAAACTATCACAAAATTAAGAATACTAAGGCTGGCTATGATTTTTGAAAGTTACCTCACCGGGGATGGTTTCTAATGATGATGATGACTTGAGCACGCTATTGAGTAAGGGAAGAGGCCTTGAAATAAGCTTTGATCTTTGCCTTCACGTCAAAATGAAGTTTCCTCCGGTGATCATCATTTCCTCACTGAAATCCACTTAGTTTTGAAGTATCTCTCTCCAAAATAAAGTGGGGGTGATTTATGGCTTTGGGAGCTCTAGGAGAGGGAGATTGAGAGGAATGGGTGTTTTTTTAGCCACTAAAGCCTTGGAATCAAAAGAGAACGAAAAGCAACTCTTTGTTTAAAATTTTGGCTCCGAACTCATGTCATTTGGCTTGGGGTGGTTGGGAATGGAAGAAAATCATCCAAGGTGGCTCCTTATGGTTGGCTAAGGCATAAAAAGTGGCTGCCATGAAGGACAAATGAGTGTCCTTGCCAAGGGGAGGTGAGAGTCCTTCATGCCAAGTGTTTCAATGGGAGAGGTGAGGTGATTTCACCTCCCCATGAGTCATGGCTGCCCCAACCACTCCTTGGGTCAGAAAATCAGTGTCCTTAGTGCCTATGTGGACTAATGGATGAGTGTTAAGTAGTCAGGAAGAGAAATGACCACTTTAGAAAGTGTCTTTTCTCATGGGATGCACTTGACCCAAGAGCAAAGTGGTCATTTGGCATTAAATTTGATTTGAACATATTTGAAATGAGTCAAAAGTAAGTTGGACCAAATTTGATGTCATTTGGAGTTCATTTGATTTAATTTGGGTTAATTTGACCCATTTGGGTCAAACTGGGTCAAAATAGGTTAGGTTGACAAATTGATCAAATTAGGTCAAACTAAGAGTTGGGTCAAGTTCAAATGACTATTTGGAGTATATTGGTTTCAATCAATTTGGTTTAATTTGGATTTAATTTAGATTTTAGTCAATTTGGGCTAAATTGACCAATTTGACCCAATTGACCAAATTGGCTTGAATCATGGCCTAGTTTGGATTTGGTTGATCATTTGGAATATATTGAAAGCTTTGGTTTCAATCAATTTTGGTTTAATTTGATTTTAGCTTGATTTGACCATTTAGGTCAAATTAGGCTAAGGTTAATTAGGCTAGGTTGGGTTTAGTTGGCCAATTGATCAAATTGGGTTTAATTAAGGCTTTAGTCAAGTTCAATAATTAATTTGGAGTGAACTTGAACCATTGATTGCAATCAATTTGGTTTAAGTTGCAACTTGGCTAGTTTGGGTTCATATGGGTTAAAGGGTTGACTTGGTTTGACCCAAATCATGACAATTGATTAACCTATGATGATCAACAAATATGACATGAAGATTGGATTGGCTTAATTTATTTTGATTTGGGTTGAATTGGATTTTGATTCATGTAGGTCAAATTGGCCACTTTGGGTCAAGTGAGCCAATTGGGTTTAGTTGGCTTGATTTAAGCTTAATTCAAGTTTGGTTGAACTCACATATAGACTTATGATTGAAATAAAGATCCATTTGCAAGTGAATTGGAGTCAAATGGGTTTTGATTCATTTGATAATTTCAAGTCAGAAGGGAGATATGGGTTTGACTTGGGTTTGATTTTTGAATATAGTTTTGGATTGAGGATTGAAGTTTGTGTTTATATTTATATTCACTATTGAAAGATTGATTGAATCATGAAGAAAAATTTAAGGGTTTGGCTTGATTTGAGTTTGATTTGGCTAAGTTCAAGAATTTGACTTGAAAGGCTTAGGTTGAATTTTGGTTGAATTTGGGTTTGAGTTTTGAATTTGGTTTTGGATATTTGAATTTATATTTCATTCATGTTTGTGAATATAAATGAGAATATAAATGGGTTATGAGAAAATTTCTTGAATTTGAATTGATTTGGATTTGATTTAAGCCAAGTTCATAAGATAGAATCAAAGGGCTTAAGAAAGATTTTTGGAATTTGAATTTGAGTTTTGGATTCAGTTTGATTGATTTAAATTTATATTTCATTTATATATGTGAATATAAATGAGAATATAAGTGGGTTATGAGAAAATACATTGAATTTGAATTGATTTAGAATTGATTTGGATTTGATTTGAGCTAAGTCCATAAGATATAATCAAATGGCTTAGGAAAGATTTTGGATTTGGAATTGATCATGGATTTCAATCATTTGGAATTGATTCATGATTTGAGAAAATCCATTGAAATTGATTCGAGGTTTGATTTGGACTTGAAGTTGGTATGAGTTTGGAGATGAAAGAAGGAAGTGAGCATTTGGTCCAGGCTATAGGGTAACACCCCTGAGGCATAACCTATTCCTATGGCTAAACCTTTTAAGTCTCTAGGGTTAGGTCAAGTGTTCACCTAATCACTAGAAGTGTCTTAAGACTAAGGAACTCTTAATATCTAAGAGGAGTCCTATGTCTAAAATGGAGGAGTCGAGAGCTCACTCCAAAAATGAGGTCAATAATTTCATAATTTAGACTTAACACTCCGTACATGGGTAATCAAGCCCACCTGTTCTAATGTAGATTATGCTTAAGACCATAAGTAACCTGTAAGTAAAATATTTACATTTATTTTTGAGCAGACCCTTAAACACAATCCCCTGCAAAAAATAATATTAGGCTAACAACAACTTAACATCTAGTCTACGAGTCATATACCCTAACATCTAGTCTAAAATAGTACATCATAAAACAAAACACATCACACATACACCACCCTAACTTAGGACTAGAACTGGTGGCTTAATTCTAGTGTGTGTGCTAAGGCTTTGTGTGGTATGTCTTAGCTAAGCCTTGGAGTTATGATTTTTTAAATTTGGAATTATTCAATTTAACATGAAGGTTGGTTTTATCTCAAGTTGTTTAGATAGTTTGCAAACTTTAATTTATGTTCTATTTTATTTCATTTGATTTACACTTAGCAACAAAGTGTTATGAAGATAAGATAGAGGCTTACCCTCTTCATCCCTACCTTAAACTGCTTTCTAAAGCATATTATTATAATTTGGTTTTCTTTAATACATGACTTATTATTTTATTAATCTTAAGTTTAGGTTAACCTTAAAGAATCACATTTAGTATGAAAGGCATCTTAAGACTAATATAGTTGAATTACAATCACATAACACATGTTGAACCATTCCTTCTCATCACCCATAACATGCATATGACCTAAGACTTAGCATACCTATACATATAACATATTTTGGCACACTTGAATGATTATGGATGCATAAATTCGAAAATCATAATTTTGTTTGATTAAATTATTCATACATGCAAATTAAAGCTCTATCCAAGTTCTAATACAAATATACATATGAATGAAATTAAATTATGTGCCTTTGTTAACCAAGGAAGTGAGATAATCAAATGACCTCCTTGGGGTAACTTAAAGCCTCATATTTTTGGGATGTCCAAACTATATACTTATTATCTTTCAAACACATGTAAATTCATATAATAGCTTAAGAAAGCAAGTATTACCTTTACATATAATAAATTGTATATGCTTGAGTGATTATGGATGCATGTATTTTTAGCAGAAAAGAAGATTCTCATTCTTTAGTTAAATACACATACATACATATAAAAGATCTAAGCAAGTACATACCGTTGTTTAAACTAAGGAAGTGAGATAATCAAATGACTTCCTTGGGGCTACTTAAAGCCTCGTATTCCTGAGATGTCCAGACTATATACATGTTATCTTAAGTACATATGAATGTATACACAATCACAAGAATAGAAATCACGCAAATGATTGTGTTTTTTATTTGGTTAAATTATTTATACATGTGATTTAAAGCTCAATCCAAATTCTAGTATAAATACACATATGAATGAAATTAAATAAGTATGTGCCTTTGTTAATCAGGGAAGTGAGATAATCTAATGACCTCCTTGGGGATACTTAAAGCCTTGTATTCCCGGGATGTCTAGATTATATACTTATTATCTTTCAAACCTATGTAAATCTATATATGAACATGGGAAATAAAGCTTCAAATTCACATGTTTAAGTTATAAACACATGCAAGTCCTATATGTATTCGTAACTACTATCACTCCAAAGATTGTTTTCGACTTATAGCTTTTGAGAAATATATTTGGATTTATTATTAATAATAACCACTCGTATGATAAAATTAAGCCAACACATGCAAGCTTATATAAGTAAATTCCATTTGATTCATTTGAATTTGAAAAAATGAATGCATGAGATCACATGACATACAACATTTAAAAATGATTGAAAAGGAATAGCCAAATATAACCATATGGTTCATTCAACTACACTAATTCCTAAGGACAATCACATTAAATAAAATTATTTAAAGAAAACCAAAGCTTCTTAATAATTTGATTTTTGGGTTTTTAAAGAGGATAAATTATTTGTCATTTTAATCCCATTCCCATGTTGGTAATCTTAATTTGTCTAAGGAAAGATAGTTAAGACTTTTATGATTTAATTAAGTTAAATCATTAGATAATCCATTTAATTGCACTTTCATATGCTTCTTTAATTTAATTAAAAATTTAATCATGAGCCACAAATGACATGAACATGAGGGAAAATAAATTGCAATGCTCCTAAAAGACCTTTTGCAATTGGCTCATGATTAGAGATTAATTAAGTTAAAGAATATAATTAAGTACTTTTATGATTTTTCCACACTTATAGGTTAATCATAATTTTCTTAAGGGTTTTTATGCTATTGAACATATAAAGAAGAACTCTTAATTTCATTATTAATTATCTGAAGTAATTAACATTTTAGTTTGACTTAATTTGGCCATTAATTAATAATTAAGCTCTTAATTAAACCATGTATTAACTAATCATCTTTAATGAAATGAATTGGCAAAAATAATTAAGACAGAGGTCCTAATCACTCACCTTTATCATCCAATTGTTAATTAATGTTTGATGAACTTAAATTAATTAATCTTCACTATTTATAACTTTTAATTAATATTGAATTAATTAATAGAGCCATTAAGGTTTGAATTTCAAATCTCCCTAATTACATAGCCAATAAATCCCAAGAAAATTATGGGAGGTAGAGGTCATCCCATTAAATCAACATGCCATGTTTGGGATTAATTTCCCTAGTGATTAGAGCTTAATTAAGCTAAATATGGAAACATTCAAACCCTAATTAATCCTTAATCACTATTCAAAATCAAACAAAATAATTATTTTTTAATTGTCCTCTATTTTACCTTTCCAAAGAGTATTTATTTGTATTTTTTTTGGATTTTTCCTTTATTTAGTTATGATTTTAGAAAGTTTTAGCCATTTAAAACATATTTTTAAGGTTAATTAATCCCTTATCCCATCGGCGCCATGCGGGTGGCTGACGTGGCAGCACTTTCCACGTGGTGTCGTGGGATTAGCGAATTAAATCATCTAACATAGTGCTGATGTGGTGGCAACGGATGTGCTTTCATCCCTACCTTCCAATCTAAGATTGGACGGTGGGGATTAATCCAACTGTTCCTATAGGATTAAATCACAGCTGCCTATTCCAATCATGCAGAATAGACGATAGATGATCCTTCATCCCCCGAGTGACGGAAGATGGACACAGTCCACCCTCCCCACTCAATCCAAGCTCGCTTGAGCTTATGGGGACACGAAATTGACTCCAAAAGCTTCATAGAGGGGATCTAGAGGATCTAATGGTGGGATTGACATGCAATCACACTTTCCTTCACAAAGGCCTAGAAAAAATTGAGAAAATGTCAATTTGCTAGAATTTACCTCACCAGAGCTCAGGATCGATGACTAATAGAATGAGGTAGCTTCGTCTTCAAGAGACCAAGCCCTACTGAGAAGTGCACATCTTGCCTCCTTATCGCTAGCTCTATAGATCAACCGTCGCCAAAAAACTCATTAGAGTTTGGCTAGAAGTGATAGATAGTTCTCGAATCGATCAAGAATCAATTCGTTTCATCTCTAGAGCTTGGTGAAGGTGTGCGTAGAGTTAATTTTAAAACTATGGAGTTTGGATGAGGTTGGATGGAGATTGGCCTTATCCTATTTCAGGCTTGGCATTTTCAGTGATTGGGTGGCTTAGGAAGCTCAGAAATGCACTCAGGGAAGTTATCTTCAATCGCTCTAGCTCTGAGGATGCTCAATGTGTATATTCAGATTGAAATGAGAGGAGTATACTCCCTCCCTCCTCCAATTCAATGATGGAGATTTTCTTTGTAATTTATTGGTGGCCGGCCAATGCAGGCGGCCATGGGTGGCAGGAATCAATGGGGTGGCTTGGTTTGAGTGGCCAAGTGAGGGGAGAGTGGCTACTAAGGGGATGAGGTGGTTGTCCTTTATTTCTAAGTATTCCAATGAGGAGAAGTGGGTTAGCTCACCTTCACTTGGCTCATGGGTGACCCAAATAGCTTTGGGTTAGGTGAGCCAGTGGTCCTCATGTCCATTTGGAGCTTAGGGTGGCTACTAAGGGGAGGAAAGTGGGTTTGACCACCCAAATGTGGGTTTTATCCCATTTAGAGGGATTTACCCAATGGGTAAAGGGTCAATTCGGGTTGGACTTGGGTTGAGTTTAATTTGGGCTGACCTAATGATGGGTCATGCCAAGTTTGAATGGGTTTGGCCTTAGTTTGGTTGGGTTTGGCTCAATTTGAGCCATTGAGGTCAAATTAGGCTAGGTTGGGTCAAGTTGACTAATTGGTCAAATTGGGTCAAGCCATGGGTTGAGACAAGTTCAAATGAGTATTTGGGATGATTTGATTCAATTGGTTTGATTTGGTTGGCATTAGATTTGATTTTGACTCATATGATTTGATATGGGTCAAATGGGCCAAGTTGACCAATTTGGTCAAATTGGCCAAATTAGCTTGTGTTAGGTGTTGGATTAGGTTCACTTGAACATTTGAAGATGATTGTAGCTTTGATTTCAATTAATTTGGATTTAGGAATAATTTAGCCCCCGTTTAGGCCTATTTGGGCTAAATGAGTCAATTGGGTTCATTGGAGGCTTTGGTCAAGTTCAATGATCAATTTGAAATGAATTTAAGTCGTTGGTTGCAATCAATTCAAATTATATTTTGATTTGACCCAATATGGTCTCTTAGGTTAAATTGGGTCAACTTGGGTCAAAGGGCCAATTGGGTTTAGTTTGGCACTATTGATGCTCAAGTCATGTTCAAGGGTTGATTTGAAGTTGGTTAGGATCATTAGTTTCAATTAATTTGATGTAGGATGGGAATTGGTTTAATTTAACTCATGTAGGCTAAATGGGTCAACTTGATCAAGTGACTAAATTGACTTGGTTTGACCCAATTGATTATAATTGGACAATCAAGGGTGATTAATGATCATTGTAGGAGATTTTGGATAGGTTGGTTCAATCCAATTTGGGTTGGATTAGAGTTTAGTTCAAATGGATCCTTTAAGTCACTTCGATTGGATTGAATTAATGGCCATTAGGTTATCCAAGATGATCAACAATCATCATGGGAAGGATTTGAGGGGTTGATCCAGTCAGATTTGGGTTGGATTGGAGTTTGGTTCAATTTGGTCAAATTGGTTACTTTAGGTTAAGTGGATCAATTGGGCTAATTGAGTTGGACTAGGTTTCATTTGGGTTGAATTGAGTTTGATTTAGTTTGATAATTAATTTAGGATTGATTGGGTTTGATTTTGGCTTGGAGTTTAGATATGAGATTGAATTCAATTAGTATTGGTTTGATTTAAGGTTTGGTTTTGCATCAATTTAAATTGGTTTTGGACTTAAGGTTAGGCATAAGTCATGGATAGGCCATGGGCTAGGTAGGGTTCCTTAGTCTTAAGTCACAGCCTAATCCTATGGCAAATCCTCCTAAGTGTTTAAGTTTGGGTTAAGTGTTCACTTAATCACTATAAGTATCCTATGATTAATGAAATCTTAGTATCTAGAAGACTCCTAGATCTAAGATAGGGAGATTGAATCCTCACTCCAAAAGTGAGGTCAACATCTATCACTAAATAATGTAACCAAATCTTTTAGATTTATATCGCACATAGTAGGGTTGCTAGCTAATATCTCATATACTTTAAAATCATGAGTTTAGTCTTATGTAATACAAGATGAATTAGGTTGTTATTAATCAGAAAAGTGACTAAGAATCTATACTCATTCCTTAAATCTAGGATAATGAATATTTGATATGTTTCAAACTAGTGCAATATATTTTAGACACTTGATTTTTTTAAGGCTTTGGGTATGCAATCATGCCTATAATGAGTTGTAATTAGAAGTGGTTATGGATTAAATTAAAAGAGAAGGTAGACTTCTCCCCTTAATGGTACTCATCGTCAAAGGCCCTGTTATGTGCAATAGGAGAAGAGTCTAATTCAAAAAGCAATGATGAAATATACAATTAAGATTCACAAGTTCTTAGTGATTCTAATTATTTTTATTATTTATCCCTAGGCATTTACTTATGTGCAGTTATGAGTTAATTACTTTTATATTTAAATTATTTAATTAAGTAGGATCAAAAAATTAATTTTATTTTAAGGGCCTATCACATAAATCAGGCTTTCACATTAACACAAAATCATAGAAAAAAACTTATAAAAAGAATGTTGTTCTATTGCACACCTGTTGACCTCATTTTTAGAATGAGCTCTCAACCCCTCCATCATAGACATAGGACTTCTCTTAGACTTTAAGAGTTTCTTATTCTTAAGACACATCTAGTGATTAGGATCATTAGTTTCAATTAATTTGATGTAGGATGGGATTTGGTTTAATTTAACTCATGTAGGCTAAATGGGTCAACTTGATCAAGTGACCAAATTGACTTGGTTTGACCCAATTGATTATAATTGGACAATCAAGGGTGATTAATGATCATTATAGGATATTTTGGATAGGTTGGTTCAATCCAATTTGGGTTGGATTAGAGTTTGGTTCAAATGGATCCTTTAAGTCACTTTGACTGGATTGAATTAATGGCCATTAGGTTATCCAAGATGATCAACAATCATCAAGGGAAGGATTTGAGGGGTTGATCCAATCAGATTTGGGTTGGATTGGAGTTTGGTTCAATTTGGTCAAATTGGTTACTTTAGATTAAGTGGATCAATTGGGCTAATTGAGTTGGACTAGGTTTCATTTGGGTTGAATTGAGTTTGATTTAGTTTGATAATTAATTTAGGATTGATTGGGTTTGATTTTGGCTTGGAGTTTAGATATGAGATTGAATTCAATTAGTATTGGTTAAGGTTTGGTTTTGCATTAATTTAAATTGGTTTTGGACTTAAGGTTAGGCATAAGTCATGGATGATATGGGCTGGTAGGGTTCCTTAGTCTTAAGTCACGCCTAATCCTATGGCGAATCCTCCTAAGTGTTTAAATTTGGGTTAAGTGTTCACTTAATCACTATAAGTATCCTATGATTAATGAAATCTTAGTGTCTAGAAGACTCCTAGATCTAAGATAGGGAGATTGAATCCTCACTCCAAAAGTGAGGTCAACATCTATCACTAAATAATGTAACCAAATCTTTTAGATTTATATCTCACATAGTAGGGTTGCAAGCTAATATCTCATATGCTTTAAAATCATGAGTTTAGTATTATGTAATACAAGATTAATTAGGTTGTTATTAATCAAAAAAGTGACTAAGAATCTATACTCATTCCTTAAATCTAGGATAATGAATATTTGATATGTTTCAAACTAGTGCAATATATTTTAGACACTTGATTTTTTTAAGGCTTTGGGTATGCAATCATGCCTATAATGAGTTGTAATTAGAAGTGGTTATGGGTTAAATTAAAAGATAAGGTAGACTCCTCCCCTTAATGGTGCTCATCCTCAAAAGGCCCTATTATGTGCAATAGGAGAAGAGTCTAATTCAAAAAGTAATGATGAAATATACAATTAAGATTCACAAGTTCTTAGTGATTCTAATTATTTTTATTATTTATCCCTAGGCATTTACTTATGTGCAGTTATGAGTTAATTACTTTTATATTTAAATTATTTAATTAAGTAGGATCAAAAAATTAATTTTATTTTAAGGGCCTATCACATAAATCAGGCTTTCACATTAACACAATATCAAAGAAAAAAAACTTATAAAAAGAATGTTGTTCTATTGCACACCTGTTGACCTCATTTTTAGGATAAGCTCTCAACCCCTCCATCATAGACATAGGACTTCTCTTAGACTTTAAGAGTTTCTTAGTCTTGAGACACATCTAGTGATTAGGTGGATACTCAACCTAACCTTAGAGACTTAGAAGAGTTAACCATATGAATAGGTCACACTTTAGAGGTGTTAGGAAAGTTTGCCTACCATATAGCTTGAACCAAATTCCTCACTTCCTCCCTTCAAGTCAAACTCATATAAACTCCAACTCTAACTCAAACCTTGAACCAATTCAATGGATTTTCTCAAATCATGAATCAATTCTAAATGATTGAAGCTTATGACTGAAATACAAATTCCAAAAATATTCCCTAAGTCCTTTGATTCCCTCTCATGGACTAAGCCTAAATCAAATCTAAATCAATTCAAATTCAAGCGATTTTCTCATAACCCACTTATATTCTCATTTATATTCACAAATATAAATGAAATATAAATTCAAATATAAAAATAAATAAATCCAAAATTCAAATAAAAAATCTTTTCTAAGTCCCTCTAATTCCACCTTATGGACTTAGCCTAAATCAAATCCAAATCAATTCAAAATAAAGAAATTTTCTCATAACCCATTTATATTCTCATTAATATTCACATATATAAATGAAATATAAATTCAAACAATCAAAATCAAATCCAAAATTCCAAAAATCATTTCCTAAGTCATTTTGATCTCATCTTATGAACTTAGCCAAATCAAATTCAAATCAAGCCAAACCCTTGATTTTTCTTCATGATTCAATCAATCCTACTATCATGAATGCAAATATAAACACAAACTTCATTCAAATATCCAAAACCAAATCCAAAAATCAAATCCAAATTCAAATAAAATTCAACCTAAACCTTTCAAGTCAAAGTCTTGAACTTAGCCAAATCAATTTCAAATCAAGCCAAACCCTTAATTTTTCTTCATAATCCAACCAATCCTACAATCATGAGTCCAAATATAAATACAAACTTCAATCACTAAACCAAAACTAAATTCAAAAAAATCAAACCCAAGTCAAACTTATGTTCACCCTTTGAACTTGAAATTATCAAATGAATCAAAACCCATTTGACTTCAAATCTCTTGCAAATGGATTTATATTTCAATCATAAGTCCATATGAGAGTTCAATCAAACTCAAATCAAGCTTTGACCAAGCCATTTGACCTACTCAGGCTCACTTGACCCAAAGTGACCTAAAGTACCCCTTTTGAGCAAAATTCTAACCTTACCCAAATTGGATTTCACTAAGCCCAACTAAGCCTCACATTGCGAGCAACAATCATCATAAGGTGATCAATCACTCAAATTGGGTTAAACCAAGTCAAACCTAAGGGTTGACCAAGTCAACATTTGACCAAAATGAAACCTAAACTAACAAAAATCCACCATAGGCCAAATTGATTGAAACAATTGATCAAAACTCATTCATGATCAATGTTTGAACTTGACCAAGTCATTATTTGAGCCTAACTTAGCCCAATTGGCCACTTGACCAAGTTGACCCAACTTGACCTAAAAATTCAAAATGTGTCAAAACTTGATCTAAGCCAAATCAATTGAAACCAATGGGTCAAATTCATTCTAAAATGATTATTGAACTTGACCAAAGCCTCAATTGGCCAACTAGACCCAACCTAGCCCAATTCACTTTGAACCCAAACTGACCTAAAAGGTAAAATTGAGCCAACTCCAAATATAAATCAAATTGATTGGAAATATAGATACCAATATATTTCAAATGACCAACTAAACCTAAACAAACCCATGACCTAACCCAAATAGGTCGAATGAGTCAAATTGGTCAACTTGACTCATTTGACCTAAATGAAATCAAATCAATCAAAACCAAATCTAAACCAAATTGAACCAAACCAAAATTTCAACACATTTCAAATGGTCATATGAACGTGACCCAACCCTGTATTTGACCCAATTTGACCAATTGGTCAACTTGACCCAAGTTGACCCATTTTGACCTAAACGAGTCAACATGAGCCAAATCATATCAAATCAACTCCAAACTCATTGAAACTTGGCCCAACTCATTTTTCAATCATACCAAACATAGTCAAATTGAAATCCAAAGTAAATGACCATTTTACCCCTAGGCCATAGTGTAACCTAAAATAAAAACTACTTGGAATTTGGTCAATTCCTTTTCATGGACACTTGGCACCCTCTTAGTGGACCAAATGGTCACTAATGGACATGGTGCACATGACCCATTGGGTTTGGGTCAGCCCAACCCAACCCAAGGTCAAAATCAACCACTTGCTTGAACATGGGCACATGGGAATCATTCCTCCACCCATTTCAAGCACATGACACTCCTCCACTATCTCTCTCTGGCCAAACCAAATGTCATGCCACCCTAAATGGCCTAACAAACCCACTCAAGGAGGTGAATTGGATCAAAATGGCATGAGACCTTGTGGCCGTCTGATTCACCTAGGGGGAGATATACTCCCCATAATTTCACTTAAATCACAATCACTCATATTTGATTGAAGCATAGGAACTCAGAGGAAGTGATTCCAAGCTCCCCCAAGGTTTGCTAAGCATTTTCCATTTCCCCATTTTTGGATTTCTTCAAACTGAAAATAGGGGAGTTCAAGTGAAATTCAATCTCATTCAACTCTCCACTAGAGCTCAATTCCTCTTGCAAGCTTCTTGAGAGGATCAAATTGAACTTGCCTAAAGCTTAATTCAAGTCCTCAAGCCATGGGAAGAGTGCTCATGATCAAGGCCAAGCCCATTTAAAGGAGATCTTGGTCCATAAGAAGATCTACTAAACCAAATCACCTCAAATCTTCAACAGGGCTTCGTCTCCACTAGACGAAGCTACCTCAATGAATTCTAGCATATGTGATAGCCTTCGACGAGTTATGCCCTCAACCCGAGCTTAAATTGACCATGGTGTGGTCCTTTGTGAAAGAAATTCTCACCTCATGAGAATTTGACCATTAGATCTTCTCCCCTTTACTCTTAGATGGTGTGGGTAGATTTTGAGTTCAATCTAAGCTCAATCGAGCTCGGATCATGCCATGGAAGGTGGATGGCTCCTTTTTCATGCAGAAGAAGCCAGGGACGAATCATGGGCCATCCATCTGCGCATTTTGGATGGCCGGCCATGATCAATATGCATAGGAATATCTGATTAATCTTATTAATACCACAGGCTTGATCTCAGTCGTCTGATATTTGATCAAACGGATGAGGAGAAAGTACATAGCACTGTCGCTGACGTGGTGCTACGATGTGATAACTTAAGTAACCTCTCACATCGCACCATGTGGAAAGTGCATGCCGCATCAGCAGTTCACGTGGCACCGACGGGATTAATCACATAATTAGGAGATTAATTACTTAATAAGCTTGAAAACTTCAAATATTCATAATTAATTATAGAAAAACCAAAAAAATACAAAATAAAAAGCATTGGAAAGATAATTCAAAGAGGAACAATCTAAAATTAATTTAAATTGATTTTGAATAGTGTTATTGTCTGAATTAGGGTTTTATTAGGAATGTAATTATATTAATTACTCCCTAATTATTTCACTGATTAATTCCAAACTTTCTAAGTTTGATTAATGGGATGACCTCTGTCACCCATGTTTTTCTTGGAATTCATTAATGGTTTAATTGACATAATTACTTGGTTCATTTTTAGTTACTCTCTTAATCAATTAAATGATTTATTAACCTTTTAAATAGTGATAAATCCACTAATTAATTTTTCTAATTACTTTAAAAAAGTGAGTGGACTTAGGGAATGAGATTAGGGGTTCTTTTCCATATCTTTTTCCCTAAGTTTATTTCATTTGGATTAAAATTAAGGTGCAAAACTATTTAACTAATTTAATAACTTAATTAAATGCTTAATTAATCAAAATTTTAAAATCAAAACATTCCAGAACTTAATCAATCCATTTTGGGTAGATTCTTAGGTGATCAATAACCTAAGTGGCATAAGAAAATCAAAATCCAACTCACATGTATGAGAAGGGTTATGAAAGTACTTAAATTAAACCCTTTAGCTTAATTAATCTCTAATTATGAGCCAATTGCATTAGGCCCTTCTTTTCTTAAGTGCATTATTGATTTAAATTCCTTGTGTAATTTTATCTCATATCATTGGTTCATAATTATTTGATTAAGTATGTTAAAGTGGTGTAGGTAAGGGGTAATTTAATACATTTAATTCACACCTTAACCTAACCAAAACATAAAATCGATCTAATCACCTAAAAATTGAACTTAAATAACTCACCCATGTGGGAATGGGTTAGGACCAGCAAACATTCTCACATTTCTCAAATTGAAATCAAATTCAAACGAAACAAAAATTTCTTTAAAACCAAAATTTGATTTGCTTTAAATAATTCTATTTCATATGGTTATCTTTAGGAATTAATTAGGGTGAATGAATTTACCTGCTTTCATCACTTTATTTATTTCCTAGCTTGCTAAATGTGTAAGTCATATCAAATTCATGCATTCATGCTTTTTAAAAGTCAAATTAAAAATAAATTATTTCCTTTATGTCAAATTACATGTTTTGGCTAAAGTAAAGATAGGAAGGGCTATTATCACTATTAAATCAAAATTACTTTCAAACCTTATGAATCAAACATAAAAATTGAAAGTTATGCTACTTATAATTATTTGTAAGCTTGCATATGAGTAAAAAAAATATAAAGATGTGCATAATGTGGCTTTCCTTCTCTTTTCTTTTAGCATAATTTTGAATAGGATTTGGAAAAAAATGTATAATTCATTTGAAAAGAACACAACACTTACTTAAAATCTATTCCCATTCATTCCTATGTTATTTTTTAAGAAGGACATCCACACTTACACATATAATATTGCATAAACAAATTAAACAAAAAAACACAAATTTTTGAATCTTTCTTTTTCCATTCATTTCTTTTGTACATTTGTATGTAATTAAGGAAAATGATATATTAGTCTAGACAACCCCGGGGTTGCGAGGCTTTAAGTAGCCCTAAGTAAGTCTTGTACCTTACACCCCTGGTGCTAACAATGGCACCGTACTCACTTATGCCTTTCATACATATATGTGTGCATATGAAAAATGGATAAAAGAATACCTCTTTTCTACTTAATGAAAATCATGCATCGTAAAGCATCTAAATTTTCTTAAGTAATATCACTTAGCATTCATTATGAAATTGTGCTAAACATCCTCATTTGTATGTATAAATATGCTTTGTATTCATCCATATGCATGTTATACATGTTGGGAAAGAAATGAAGTGTTGTGTTTTTTCTAAATAGTAATTCACTTTACTTAATCTTAAAATGCATTTCTCTTTGAATAGTTTGTTAAGGAAAATTTTAAACTTATGATTAATTAAAATACATAACAAAACATTCACTAAACAAAATCAAACATGAATCTACTTTAAAAATTACTTAAGATAGGGAAGGAAAGAGAAGTCCTCTTCTCTTTTCCCTCTCTTTACAACCTAGTAATTAATTAAATGATTCACTTAAACTAAATCAAAATACAAAATAAAATCAACCAAAGAAACTAAATCACTTACATGAAACAAATCCTTTATGTTGAACAATTTCATACTTAAAAAACTTAAACCTTAAAGCCATAGCTAAGCATACCACACAAACCTTTTAAAGCATACACATTAGGCTAAGCCACCATTTCTAGCTTTAGGTTAGGGCGGTGCATGGTTTTGTGTTTTGCTTTTATTTTATGATCTTATATTTTAGTCTGGATGTTAGGATGAATGTGCGTAGAATAAATGATAAGATGATTTAGTTTAATCATTATCTTCTGCAGGGGATTACGCTGAAGGGGTGCTGTAATAAAAATGTAGCTGCTTTTCATGTGCAGGTGCTTATACCCCTAAGCATAATCCAACAGGCCAGGTGGACTTGATTACCCATGTGTGGGGTGCTAAGTCCAATATATGCATATACATGCTTAGGATTTCTGTGGTTTGTTTAGCTAATATCTATTTTGTAGCTGTTAGATTTACTTTTTCCTTTTTATTTAATTTTGCAATTAGGATTTTAGAATGATTGTTATGGGGGATTAGGATGAACAATGGTCATAAGATCTCATCTTATGTACCATGTGAAGCCTTTGGAGAATCTACATTCCAACCATCCAAAAGAAGGAACCACAGAAAAAGAAGAAAAAAATAAGAAAGAAGAAAAGAAGAATGAAGAAATGAAGAATGAAGACCCCCATAACATAAATATCCTTGCTTTATTATATTTAATTCATCTGTAATTTGGGTTGTATAAGGGTAAAGCTCAACTACCCAATTTATTTTCGGGTTTGTGCGATGGTGCCCGACCACAAATGACCTTTTATTCTTTTGCGTTAGCTTTATAAAATGTTTGATGTTTTGTTTAGCTTGTGCATTAGAAATGATATATTTTCCTAGTTTCATCCTTACTTTGATGTATGGCCTGGATGATGATTAGGCTCTTAGAGAAAAATAAATCTTCTACCAAATTAATAAACTCATAACTAAAAATAAATAACTCATAACCTCACATAAATCTTAGGCTAAAAATTAAGATAAAAGAATTAGCAACCCCTAGATGGATGTTATCTTATTTTTCTAACATCATGCATAAAAAGCATATTGTTTCACTCTTGATTGAAAAGCTTTCACCTTTGCCAGAGAACTTGGCTTGACCTATGAGAGCCATGGTGGAAATACACCTCATTATCTTGCTGATTTTAGCCCATATTCTAATTTCTCATGCATTAAGCATATAAATCCTAAAGCTTGTGTCAAATTGATTATCCAAAATTAAAATAAAATGTAACAAAATTTGCATTAGATTTAAGTCATTAAAGCATGCCCTACATGATCTAATCTCTTTGGGGGTATGTTTAAAGACTTAGTCTCTTTCTAAATAAATAATAACCTAGCTATCTTGCAAAAGCATTTGAGTTGCCTATATATTTTAAAATCGTAGGAGGAGTTAGTTGGCGGCCACCCCCAGGCGATTGTAAGTCCAACAGTCGAGTGGTTTATCCTCTCTTGTAGAGATAAACCAAATACCCATTTTTCACCTTAGATTTAGGTCATGCTTTGGCTCTCGCCAAAGCTCCTTATATTTAGGTTCAGAGATTGCTTCTCCCCTTTGTGGGTCATAAGCATAAATCCTCACCTCTTAGACATTTCCATAACCTTGTACTATAGAATTGTAAGCCCTATATTTTTAATAAAAATTCAACTCGAATAAATTAATTCAATTTTAAAAATGTAAAGCCCAATCATAGGGTAGTTTGGTATGCTTACTAGGCTTCCTAGTATCTTAAGCATCCCCTACTTATTTTTTATTTGGCTTCGATAATAACTCCCTCCTCTTGATCGATCTCATTTGACTTTCTAAAAATAAACCAACTTATTGATAGTCTTACCCTTTTAAAATATTTAGATACAATAATCATTTACCTTAATCGAGAGTATTCCTAAGGAATCTCGTTCTTTAGGATGTAATTAACTATGAGGGCTTGCCTCTGTAGGGAACTTAACAAACCCAGTTTAAAATAAACCCTGCTTTACTTTTTCATATAAAGTAGGGGAAGAATCTCTAGTACATTCTGAAGAGCCATAGTCCTTAGGAGTCCTTATTAAGGTGATTAGGTCCATTGTATGGTGGTGACTCCTATCTCTCGAGATAGTATACATTTTCTCAATGTCGTACCCGATTACCCTAATAAGAATATCTGCGGATCTATGTGGCATCCCAACAAGGCTTATATATTTCTGTTTTCATTTATCCTCTTTCCAAAAGGGGATAGATGAAGACGGAGATATATATTTCTTACCCATAGATTTTTTCTGGCGACTCCTCTAGGGATGGTTCCTCTCTCCATCTTTGTTAAATGATTGTTGTCTCCAAGTATCGATAGTGGGTTTATAGATATGTATGAATCCAAGACTATCTTTCTTTCCATTGGCACTTAGCATATTTCATCCTTACGTTAAGCTAGCCAACATCTTTTAGGTTTTAGGACCTCACCCCGTGTTGGTTTTAAAACTCCCGTTGGGTTCCCCAATGGGTGAAAATTAAAATTTAATGAAAAAGAAAATGATTAAAGACTTCCTCCTTACCATTTTTATGATAAGGAAAGGTTCTTTCTGAAAAATAATGACAAAATAAATCTTTCATAAAAGTCTTGCATTTCAAAAAGCACTTTTTCAAAATACACTTAATAAACTATTTGCACTACATCTAATAATTTTCATAATTGTTACATGTAGAAATATTTCAAAAATAAAACCAACAATCATAACTTCCAAAAAACACAAATGAACTTCTTCACTCAATTCATTTTGATGAAGACTTCACTTCCAAAAATAATAAAATTCCAACATTCCTAAACTTTCAAAAAGCACAAAATTTGAAGATGGGCCTTTCCATTCAATACATTCAAATATGTTGAATGGAGGTTACATCTTCAAGCCAAAATTACAACTTTGAAATTCCACTCAAACACATTCCACATGTGTTAAGTTAGAGTTTTCAAATTTTCAAAAAGCACATATGAAACCTCTCCATTCAATATACCCACATTTATTGAATGAAGGTTTCATTTCCAATAAAAATTGAAAATAAATTTTTAAAAAGCACATATGAAACCTCTCCATTCAATATTCCCACATTTATTGAATGGAGGTTTCATTTCCAATCAAAATCAAAAATAAATTTTAAAAAATCGCATATGAAACCTCTCCATTTCATATACCCACATTTATTGAATGGAGATTTTGTTTCCATTCAAAATCAAAAATAGACTTTCAAAAAGCACATATGAAACCTCTCCATTCAATATACCCACATTTATTGAATGAAGGTTTCATTTTCAATCAAAATCAAAAATAAATTTTCAAAAAGCACATATGAAACCTTTCCATTCAATATACCCACATTTATTGAATGGAGGCTTTATTTTCAATTAAAATCAAAAATAAACTTTCAAAAAGCACATATGAAACCTTTCCATTCAATATACCAATATTTATTGAATGGAGAATTCATTTTCAATCAAAATCGGAAATAAATTTTTAAAAAGCACATATGAAATCTCTCCATTCAATGCACTTAGATCTATTGAATGGAGTTTTCATTTCCAATCAAAATCAAAAATAAAATTTCAAAAAAAAAACACATATGAACATTTCCATTCAATATACTCAAATTTATTGAATGAAGATTTCATTTCCAAATAAAATGACATTATTTTTGAAAGGCCACTTAACATATTTCATATATGTTTAGGTTGGAATTTTCTATTTCAAAAAGCAATAATCACACATGAAAATACATCTTTGAAAAATGAAACATAATTGATTTCCATCTTACATTCCCAAATTTGTTAAATGGAAATCCCCCTTTCAAAATCAACAAAAAAAAAAACAAAACAAAAATTTTCAAAACACATTTGGAACTTCATTCTAGCATACCCCATTTGCTAAAGTGAAGTCTCCCTTTTCAAAAAAAAAAATAAAATGAAACACATTTTAGAATTTCATTTAGCATACTCAAATTTGCTAAGAGAAATATCCATTTCACAAAATTTTGAAACACATTTTTGGAACTTCATTTTAGCATACCACATTTACTAAAGTGAAGTCTCTATTTTCAAAATAAAATCCAAAATAAAAGAAACACATTGAAACTTCATTTTAGTAGACCACATTTGCTAAAATGAGTCTCCATTTTTCAAAACAAAATTTGAAACACACTTTTGGAACTTCATTCTAGCATACCACATTTGCTAAAGTGAAGTCTCCATTTTTAAAACAAAATCCAAAACAAAAAGAAACACATTAGGTTTTCCTTAGCATAACTAAATTTGGTAAGAATCCTATTTTTAAAAAATTTCCAATCAATAAAAAATAAAACACACTTGGATTCCTCATTTAGCATACCTAAATTTGCTAAATGAGAATTCCATTTTTAAATCACAAATGATTCACAAAACAAAGCAAACAAATAAAAAAGAAGAAATGGTTTTCAAACATCCCATTTAGGATACCCAAATTTGCTAAATGAGTAAGCTCTAAAATCACAAATTCAAAATAAAAATCAAGATTCAAATATGAACCTATGGAAGCATCTCTCCAAAAACATTTGAACCTATTTTTCAATATACCCAAATTTGTTGAAAGTGGATTCTATATTCAAAAAATTCCTCTTTCCAATCAAATCTCAAAATCTCTTCCAAATCCATTCGAGCTCGACTTAACACGTTCAAGATGTTGAGTATGGGTCCAAATTCTAAAATTCAAATTCAAAAAATCAACAAATCAGGAATCTGATTCAAGTTTATTTTCAGCAAATGCAGACTTTCGTTCAGCATCAGTTTCAACTTCAGTTTTTAGTTTTAGTTGATTGCAATGGTTGCACAGAGATATGTGTTTACCTTTCCCTGCGGGATGTACTTGGCCTTGGATCAGGCCAGCCTTCCCCGATCTGACTATGCCTACCTCATCCACTTTGGTCGAGGCTTCAAGGGGGCTAGGATTACATGTGATGGCACTCCCCTCACGACTATTAGCAGGAGCACGGTGACTAGGTAGAAGCCGGTCATCCAGATCGACATGCCATTTGACTCGAATATTCCCTCGTTGAAGAGGAAGGCAGTGGCGATTCCCACAGACATAATATTAGTGCCAGTGTTAGTACGCCTGGTTATTCCCTATGCTTCCCCAGTTAGGGCTAATACCCACTCACTAGAACCCTCCAAGGAGAAGGCTCCCCTGATCCTAGGGATTGTCTCCCCTACTTTTTAAGTTGGGTCTAGCTCTTACTTTGCTCGCCCTACTTGAACCCAAAGAAGAAATAAGAACTATATGGTTAAGCGGTATCACACTCGCATCACAAGAGAGTTGGAGGCAGTGCTCAGTCTATCATCGAGGAGTCACCTAGGTTAGTGTCTCCTCTCATTACGGAGAAGAGGTTTCACCCCCTTTCTGGTTCTGACAGAGAGGATGCGAGAAGGATTTCTGCTTCACCTCCACCATCAGTGCATTTCCAGGTTCCTATTACTGAGAGGAGGAGGTCGTACGCTGTCTTGAGGATAGTTCTTCTCCAGGTTGGCAGAGCCTATGGACGATCAAAGTCTTGGGCTCAGTTTGATTTAAGATTTGTTATCCCCCATAGTTTGGGGAAGCATATTAGATAGGAGAGGGTCAGGGAGGCCCATACTTCAATTCACATTACTATCCGTGAGAGGGAGGTTCACCAACAATGCCTCGCAGACTTGTTGATTTTCCCCGATCGACGTTACCGCCATCATCATACACAACATTCTACTTACGGGGACTACACATCATAAGAGAGCATCTTCTATCCAAAGAGAGTCGGTGGTGTCTCCACCAGATCGCTCTACCCCACGTCCACCATCTTCAGTCCATGTTCCAGCATCTCCAATTCCATTAAAGGCCATGAAGGCTGCATCTAGGGAGAAGAGACCCCCACTGGTGATCCGGCTATGACCAAGGGATATCATTCCATCTACACCACCTACTGTGGCAAGGCCGAGCTCTCCTGCTCGACCTTCCACCCTAGTCACGATGAGGAAGGAATGACGACCATGAAGTATTGTAGTCGTCCCGTCACCACCGCCACCACAACATACAATAGAGATAGTAGTTGTTGGGGGAGAAGGTGACAGCTCAATTGCACCTATGATGATAGATCCTCATAGAAATGTCACCCCATATAGATTCAGTGATAGTCAGGAGTGTATTTCTTTCAGCGAGTATAGCCCTCACAGGGTTAACTCTCTAGCAGCGGGGGAGGTACGATGCCTCATAGTACATGATAGTGATCCCACCACTAGTCAGCCAAAGTCATTTGTGCTAGTTCAGATAGATCGTTCTCTAGATGATATAATTGCCCATTATCTCATGGAGAAGAAAGAGATCCTAGGATATGACTGGTCCGATGAGGAGAAGATCAGCTTTGATCCCAATGAAGATAATTTATTGGGAGATTCAGCAGGGGTTTGCATGATATACACTAGGGGATCCCTCCTTAGAGAGCAGTAGACTATGGAAGGTGTTGAGGCAGAGTAGGAAGACACAGCCTACTCGAACCAACACATCCTTCAGCAGATAAAACATAAGGATGAAAAAATAGATAGGATGGAGAATAGGCTCGAAGATTTGCTAGCGGTTATCTTAGCACTTCAAAACCAAGCCCCGATAGTTCATCCTACTATAGCTGAGACCAGTCAGCCAGAGTTGGTGCATGTTTTCGATCCAACCAAGACTTTACCTCCAGTAGAGCAAGATAGCACTAGCATGTATAGGAAGGTAGTGGATTGTACCTCCATATGAGAAAAAGATATCAAGAGCATGGTTGAGCAGTAGGTGAGAGAAGTGTTGGCTCAAGCCCGAGGAGGATCATCAATTCCAAAGGGTAGACCTTACCCGGAAGAATTTGATGCCATCCAATATCCAAGGGTTTTGTGCTTCCTTCTTTCAAAAGCTTCGATGGCTGTGCGAACCTGAGGCAACACATTACACATTTCAGGGCCAATTATTACAATGTCGGTGGCAGTGATGCTTTACTCTTCCATCTCTTTGTCAGTAGCTTAGCAGGTATAGCATTTGTCTGGTACATTGAACTTTCCAATAGTTCAATGAAGACTTTTGTTGAGTTGGAACAACTCTTTATCAAGAGGTTTGCTGGAGCTCAGCAAAGGGTCACTGTTGGTGATCTCGTTGTGGCTCAACAATACCATGGTGAGTCCCTCATTAATTACATTCTCAAATGGCATAATTTGAGTATGAAATATGAACATGTCTAAATACATGAGATTGCTTAAGAATATCCATGGCCCAGTCGCCTTCATGCTCAAAGGTTTCACCATCAAAACTTTTGAGAAATTAATCAATAAGACAGCTAACTTGCAAGGAGAAGCCAAACACTTGCATTTTCCAGATCTACCAATAAAGTTGAAGCCGCATAAGGTATATGAGAAGAAACCATGGGCAGTGACTATAGTAGACAAGGGAAAACAACTGGCCAGGGAGTAGTTTGAGAGACCTCATGCTCCACAACTGTCACTTCCACCTCCTCTACCACCACCGAGGTGGCCTTACCGACCGCCACAACAGCCTCCATGGCCTGCATTGCCTCCTCCTTAACCACATCATCAGCAGTACTGGTACACATACCAGCTGCTAGGTAGCTATGGTCCACCTACTCTTTTGGATAAACTTAACAAGCCTTATTCATTTAAGATGGAGGTAATCAAGAAGATCTTCAAGAATCTCTTAAAGAAGCCTAATTTTCAGCTACCTTAACCTAGGAGAATGGAGGAAGTGGACAAAAGCAATGATCCTAATATTTGCCCCTACCACCATATGCTAGAACATATTTTGGAAGATTGCTTCACATTTAAGAACTGGCTTGAACATAGTTTTAAGACCTATGCTATAGTCATCCCGAAGGAATACCTTATGGAACAACCATCCAATTTCATTAGAGTAATCCTTGGGGATACTTGAGATCCTTCCAAAACCAAAGAAGGTTGGGATATCTCCTTATCCAAAACCTCTAAGAAAATTACCTCACAAATTAAGAAACTTTCCTTGTAGGTGTCTAAGCTAGCTAAAATCTCCAACATCAAGGAAGGTGTGCAAGTTGCGAGAGCCAACTCAGGTAAAGGGGGAGCTCAGCAGCAGCAACATGTGCTAGCTCGGGATAGTCCAGTAACACAACCATCAATCGAGCCCAGCCTCCAATCCATCATTGCAGTTACTACATCTACGACCTTCTCTACTTCAACTAGCTCTTCTTCTTCTAGTAGGCATCTTGTGTCGGTGGATGAGGGAATTAAATCCGTCACCCCTCTTACTTTACTTGATTTCTATTATGTACCTCCTATCAAATCTAAGAAATTAAAAAATAAAGCTAGCTTGAATTATATCTGTGTCACTTCTAATGGGTTGTCTGAATCTATTCCTAATGATAACTCTTCAAGTCTAAATAGCAACTATAATAATTCTGATCTTCCTCTTTCTAATTCAGAGTTGGATTTTCCCACTTTGAATACTACGGGTTCACCTCTTGATATAGACTTGGAATCATTCAATCATGAGGGTCCCATAAGAGATGCTGTAGGTGAGCTTGACGTGTAAGTAGAATCTTCCATTACCCTCCCATAAGAGATCACCGAAGTCAACCTCCATAGTGGCAAGGTTCTACCTTCTAGGGTAGCACCTCAAGATAGAGGAAAATAAGTCATTGGTTCAGAGGATCGAGAAGCCCCTCCAGGATGCTCCACCCTTGGATATGCTTGTGGAGGATCAGCCCAAGGTGGACTACAATGTCCTCTCTCACCTAAAAAAGTTGTCATCTAAGCTAAGCATATACAATGCCCTTGTCTTATCCAAAGAGATGAGGAAATCATTAATCAAGGCTCTCCTTGATCCCAAAATATGCTTAGTTGGCTGTGAGGAGGCACATTATTAAGCTCAGGGAATCACTTTCACGAGATGAGACCTACTTCTGGGACATGGAGCACAACCTCACATTACAGTGGACATGGATGATTTAGAATATGAGTTCTCATCGATCCGGTGCATGAACATTATGAGTCTAAAGACCCTACTATTTGAGGATTGACATCTCCACACTCGAGGGATGATGTTGAGAGGATTCAATGAACAAGGCGAGAGGGCTTTAGGTTCCATTATGTTACCTTTGGAGATAGGAGACTAGAAGACTGAAGCCTAGTTTTATATCATTGATTTAAATACTTAGTTCACCATTTTGCTTAGTAGGCCTTGGATACATCAGAACAAGATGATTCCATCCTCCCTCCATCAGTGCATCAAGTTTAGCAAGGATGAGATTGAGTATTGTGTCAAAGGAGATGAAAAACTATTTTTTGTTAGAGAGGTTGAGATATATGGGGATGCGATCTACTATCTTCCTCAAAACATCCTTTCTCATGAACTTGATCAAAATTCAAATGCAAATACAAAAGAAAATGAAGAAATAGAAAAAGCAAAAATCCAAGTGAACAAGAATGTGAAATTGAAGAATAAATAGAGACGCATATCACATTCCACCCATAGTTCATTCCATCATATGGAAAAGAGGGTAGGATGACTCGACCTCCACCAGGCAGAGGCAGAGGCAGAAATAGAGGTGGAAGACCCCTTGGTTGGCTATCAGCTAATAGGGGTTATGTTCAGTTAAGGAGTACTACTATTCACACATGACTTGGAATCTAGCTCGAGGATGAGTATGTGATTTGTATACCAAACCCCTCTCAGTTTCATTGGAGGTGACACTCGATGACAACGATGAAGGAGGGCCTCAGACAAAGCAAAGTATTAGAATCAAATGTATGTGAAAACTATCGTGAGTTAGGAACCTAGCTCTAACCTCACTTTCATCTCAAAAAGTTGAAGGTTTAGTAGTTAAGGAAGCACCTCAGTCTTCCAGGGATGTTTAGCCGAAGAGATTTTGGGATCATCATCCTCAAGTCCTGAAGTTAATGTAAAACTTGAGGATGATTCATATAACGAATTAATGGAATTACATTTTTATTGGTACTCACCTTGTGTTATTAATCTTGCAAAGAAGGGTTTGATTCCTTATTCATGGTCTAAGCATATGTCAGAGTACTTTGAAAAGCTATGGAACAACACAGGCAGGGATGCACAATCAAGATCAGGACTAGGATTTTGATGCAGTGGGTTCAATGATTACCTTGGTTGTCTAACCATTTGGAGTATGATAGGTTCTTTTCACAAACCAACTCTTATGAAGATGTGTGTTTAGAAATCTCGATGATCATGATCTCCAATCAAAGATGCACCACAAATTTGAAGAGGATATCCATTCAACAATTGACAAGCTTAAAGAAATCAATCTCGGGATAGAAGAAAATCCATGCCGGACATACATCAGTTCATTGTTGAATGAAGAAGAAACCAATGACTTAGTTAGGCTATTGATTAAGTTTAAAGACTATTTCATAGAGTTATGAAGAGATGCACGGATTATCTCGATGTAGTCAAACTAGTAGATATCTACGCTAACCCTATCAAGCAAGCTCCTAGATGCATGTGAGAAATTGAACAACATGTCATTTCTAAGTCAAGCGATCGATCGTTTCATTAAGGAAGAAAAATATCTACGGTTAGCCATTTGTACCAATTAAGAAGAAGAATGGCCAAATTTGCATATCATCAATTTTGGGACTTAAAAGGCATGTCTAAGGATGAGTTTCTCTTCTATACTAGAATTAATGGTGGACATGCCTCATCTCATGCATTTCTCTCTTATGGATGGGTCATCATCGGCTACAACCAAATCAAGATGGCCCGAGGATGAAACACTTTTGCCATCGAGAATCTATTATTATAGGGTCATGCCTTTTCGACCTTAAAATTGCTGCTATACCAACATGACTCAGATCTTCAATGAACTCATCCATCGGGTTGAGTGCTATGTTAATGATCTAGTAGTCAAAAGAGAAAAGAGACCATCTCTTTGACTTGAGAGTAGTTTTTTAAATGGTTAAGATAATATAACCTCAAGAAGAATCCCAGTGTGCATTGAGTAGCAGAAATTCCTTGGGTTTGTTGTCACAAGGAATAGAAATAGATCTAGAAAAGATCAAAGTTATCTTAGAAATGCCACCTCCTAAGAGTTTAACTCAACTCAGATCTTTCCAATGGTTGGCGTATCTAAGATGCTTTATTTCCAACCTATTGGGGAGATGCAAGCCATTCTCAGCACTTGTCAAAAAGGATGCCAAGTTCAAGTGGGATGACAAGTGTCAGCATGCCTTTGAAGATATCAAGCAGTATTTGGTGAAGCTAGTTCTAGCCCCAATCAGGCGAGCCACTCATCCTTTACCGCATTGGATGACTCTCGATGCTGTTGGCCCAAGCCAATGAGAAGGAGAGTGCTCTCTACCTCAATCATCGATTCTCTAAAGTGAATTACCTATTGAGAAACATTTCTAGCTTTGATCTTTTTTATCTCAAAACTATGATACTATGCTTTCTCATAAGGTGAACTTGATTTCTAATCCACTGTATCTCATGACATGGCCAATGCTATCGGATGTTTGGCACGATGGTCCATGATTCTCTCATTTGATATCACATTTGTACCCCTCCATGCGGTAAAAGGACAAAACAGGATTTCTTAGCACCCACTTCCTATGATTCTTCACTTAGTGATCTCACGATGAACAAATCATGAACTTGGGGTTGACAACCGATGGGAGATGTATTTTGATGGTGTAACTTCTTTTCATAAAGGAAGCACCATCTACTCTTCGAAAGCGGGGTATAGTTATCTTAACTCAGGCATGTGATGAGATTCTCATACTATCTTTCCAATCTCTACACCAATAATGAAGCCGAGTATGAGGGTTTGATTACTGGTCTGGAGTTAGCTATCACAGTGTGTGTTAAAAGCATCAACATCTTTGGGGATTCTCAATTGATCATCAATCAGATTCTTAGGTCCAATAAGGTTCACCAAACCCAAGCTTCATCATTACCATGAGTATACCATAAAGCTGTTGGCCCAAATCCCTGAAGTCGCCATCTACAGGGTTCCCTGAGCAGAGAACATAATAGCATATGCTTTGACCAAACTTGCCAAAGAATTGGCATGTACAGAAGATGAGTCCATTCCAATAAGAGTCCAAAATAGACAAGTCCTATCCCTTATTGATGCTGAACTCATCGAGATATTTTCTCTTAAAGGGGAGGTTGTCATTTCCTATAAGGACAAGGAGCTGGTGGAGCCATTCATAGACTATTTGAACACGGCAAACTACCTCAAGAAAAGTCATAAAGCTCGGGTGAAATAGAGTCTCTCTATGCTCTTGATGGCACCCTACCACGGTCCTTTGATCAAATATGGTTACATTATTTAGATAAACATGAAGCCCATGGCATTATGAGGTACATTTAGGTTTATGCAGCATATCAAGATGAAGATGAAGGCGATCGAGAAAGGATACTACGGCCTTGATGATTTGCATGGATGTAGCTAGGAGATGCCATCAGTGTCAGGTACATGATGTGGTCCTACATCAACCACCCAACATTCTATACCCTACATTGGCCTCATGACCATTTGAGTGTTGGGGTACCGATATTATGGGACCTATCGATCCTCCTTCCAAGGGTCATCGGTTCATCTTAGCTACCACCGACTACTTTTTTAAGTGGGCAAAGGCAATCCCACTCAGAGAGGCCACAACTCAGCATGTGCTTTAGTTTTTTAGGAACCATATCGTATATAGGTTTGGGGTGCCTCGATGAATTATATCTGATAATGGTACTACATTCAAAAGCACCAAGATCAATAGCTTTGCCAAAAGACATGGTATAGATTGGAGATACTCCACCATCTACTACCCCAGAGCAAATAGCTTAGTATAAGCATTCAACAAAACTCTTATCCAAATACTAAAGAAGACTCTTGATGACAACATGCGACAGTGGAATGAGTCATTGGTTGAAGCCTTGTGGGCCTACCACACTACATACCGAACTCCAACTCAATCTATCCCATTATCCTTAATGTATGGGTCTAAAGCCGTTATACCCTTAGAAGTTTAACTCCCATCACTAAGGATAATATTGGGTATTAAGACCACTATAGAGTAGAATGCAAAGTTACAGTTAGAAGAGCTCGAAGGTTTGGAGGAGAGTCGCCTATAGGCGTGCCAGAACCTCAAGTTGTACAAGGCCAAAATGATTCAAACTCACAACAAGCTGGCCCACCCTAGGTCTTTCCAAGTAAAAGAACTTGTGTTAGTCCTAAAGAGACTAATTATTTTCCATTGAGAGATGGGAGTTAAGTTTGAACCCACTTGGGAAGGCCCCTATGTTATAGAGAAGGCTTACTAAAGAGGATCTTATCAGCTGTTGATTCTAAAGGGGAACACTAGATGCTTCCAATTAATGGGCTCTATTTAAAGAAATATTACTCATAAAACATGTTTGAAAATAATTATCAACAAAAGAACAAAAATTTGATTCCATTTCATCAAAATCTTCTCTTCTTTAGAAGCTTTGTTTGCTTGTCTTGCAAATCCGCCATGATGTGTTTAGGGTAGGTGTAAGAGTCCCCCAGCGGCATCCTATCCCTTTTTCACAACACAAGCACAATCTCCATGTGTTATCAGAATAGGTGAGAGAACCCCAGAGGCATCCTATTTCGATTAGCACAACTGAGTTAGGTGTAAGAGAATCTGAGTGACATCCTTTCTTAGTGGGAATTTTTGGTTGCCATCTATGGCACCATTTCATCTAATTCCCCAAGTTTGTTTAGGGTAGGTATGAAAGAACCCAGGCGGCGTCCTATTCCATTTAACACAAGCACAAAAATAAACACATATCTTTTATCTCGGGCAGTTTTAATATGGGAGCAAGCCCCCTGTGGAACTCACTCATTAGCTACTCTAGGTTGGGTTTACATGCTACATTACTAGTATATCACCCTAGTGGTCATTTTTTAGGTGGATGTAAGTCCCCGTGCTTTCTTCCTGACTTGATCATTGCACATTGATGAGCGCCTTATTAGTTTGGTAGTCTTCACTACCCAAATAGTAGGCTACCTCATGTTGATTTTATTTAAGAAGATGTGAGTCCCCGAGCTTTCTTCTTGAACTAATCACCATGCACTAACTCGATTGAGTATATTTGAGGTTTAGGGTAAGTCCCCCAGACACTCCTTTCCTCTTGTCTACATTTGAGTTGATATAAGTCCCCCAGTGGCATTCATTAGTCACTAGGTGGCACATGTCGAGGATGTATCCCAATCGATTCATAGGAGGATGTGAGTCCCGAAGCTTTCTTCCCAGGCTGATTGTTGCAAACCAATGGCCACCTTAGGTTGGTTGATGTTCACTATGTTGACAATGACTCATCTAGTGGATACACCACTCTTGATAGATATGAGTCATCGTGCTTTCTCCTTGAGTTGGACACCGAATACTTATTTGATATATGACTAGCTATGTCATTTTTCCCAGGGTGTTAGATCAAGCCCTTAGTGGCCCCTCTCCCCGTGGGAATTCTATTTGGATCACATCCTTTGCTACCCCATTTAGACACTACCCGGGTTACTTTTGGATTGGATAGTCTCCCTCTCCTAGTAGCCACTCCTGTGGTTGGAGAATTTGTTCAGATGCGATTCTCTCCCTTGATAAATAAGATAAGATTAGGTAATATAACCTTCTTAGTTTGATCTCTCACAAACTAATAAGGCCCACGATAAATAAAATAAACAAACAAATAAAAAATTTTTCTTGCGGATTAGGAATTCAAGCTCCCAAAGGGCCCCTTTTCCCAAGCAGCCATCCTATCTTTAGGACATTTTCAACAGAACTCCCTATAGGAATTACTTGACTACCTGAGTTGAGATAAATCCCTGGGTAGGTAATCACTCTGTAGTCAATCTTATGTTGGGTTCAATCTGTTTTGCCACAAGTAGGTTGCCCAGGCAGTCCTTCAAGTTTGATTTGTTGCCCAAAGCAACCGATCACCCTAGTGGTCTTTTGTAGTGGAAGATATGAGTCCCCAAGCTTTCTTCCCCTGAATTGATCATTATAAATCGAAAGGCACTCCTTTGGTAGGATAGTTTTCCCATCGGCTGAGAAGCTATTCCCTTTGGTTCAGTAAATCTAAGATAGGTGTAGGCTGATGTAAGCTTCTTCTGAGTGTGATCCATCGCAAACTAATAGAACCCACCAAAATAAACTAAAAAATAAAATTAATCTTTGACTATCCTGGAGTTGATTTAAGTCCCTCAGCGGCATTCACTCAATAGTCAGCCCTAGGTTGGGTTCGATCTGTTACCTTGCCAATAGATCACCCCAGCAATTGATCCCTACTTTGGAAGATGTAAGTCTTCTTTACTTTCTTCCTAGTATAGCTGCTACATACCGAAAGACACCCCTTTGGTTGGATAGTCATGCCTTGTGGTTGGTAGACTACTCCCTTTGGATTGGTAAATCTGAGTTAGGTATATGCCTCCATGGCCTCTACTCAATGCAGTCCATCATAAATCGATGAGATCCATCATAATCAAAACAAACTAAAAAATGAAATTTAATCTTTGACTATCTTTGAGCTGATTTAAGTCTCCCAATGATATTCACTAAATAGTTAGCCTTAGGCCAGGCTCGATCTATTTCCTTGCTAATAGATCACCCCAGCAACTGGTCCCTACATTGGAGGATGTAAGTCTACTATGCTTACTTCCTAGTATAGTTGTTGCATACTGAAAGGCACCCCTTTGGTTGGATAGTCCTACCATGTGGTTGGTAGGCTACTCCCTTTGGATTGGTAAATTTGAGTTAGGTCTAGGCCTTCATGACCTCCTTAGTCCATCATCTCCTGGATCATCATAATCAAAATAAACTAAAAAAATGAAATTAATATTTGATTCAAATCAAATTAAACCTCTCATCCACTTGTGGATGATTTGAACCTATTTCCCTAGAGAAAGGTACACATACTCTATACCTAATGGATCGCTCCTTCCCTCTCATATGTCTTTGACATGAGTAGAGTCACATTGCATTAAGCTCTAGATTCTTTCTACACCTTGGGTTAGGAGTAGATCATCTTTGTTAGCATTTGTGATCGTTCGGTGTTGTTAATCATTTCGGTCAACACCAATACATGTGGTGTACCTTGTCAGTCACACCATGCCTATTGGGCGCCCTTTGTTGACCTCATTTTTAGGATGAGCTCTCAACCCCTTTATCTTAGACATAGGACTTCTCTTAGACATTAAGAGTTTCTTAGTCTTAAGACACATCTAGTGATTAGGTGGACACTCAACCTTACCCTAGAGACTTAGAAGAGTTGGCCATAGGAATAGGTCATACCTTAGGGGTGTTAAGAAAGTTTGCCTACCCTATAGCTTGAACCAAATTCCTCACTTCCTCCCTTCAAGTCAAACTCATATCAACTCCAACTCTAACTCAAACCTTGAACTAATTCAATGGATTTTCTCAAATCCTGAATCAATTCTAAATGATTGAAGTTTATGATTGAAATCCAAATTCCAAAAATATTCCTTAAGTCCTTTGATTCCCTATCATGGACTTAGCCTAAATCAAATCTAAATCAATTCAAATTCAAAGGATTTTCTCATAACCCACTTATATTCTCATTTATATTCATAAATATAAATGAAATATAAATTCAAATAAAAAAATAAATTTAAAATTTAAATAAAAAATCTTTTCTAAGTCTCTTTGATTCCACCTTATGGACTTAGCCTAAATCAAATCCAAATAAATTCAAACTCAACAAATTTTCTCATAACCCATTTATATTCTCATTTATATTCACATATATAAATGAAATATAAATTCAAACAATCAAAATCAATTCAAAAATCAAATCCAAAATTCCAAAATCTTTTCTTAAGTCATTTTGATCTCATCTTATGAACTTAGCCAAATCAAATTCAAATCAAGCTAAACCCTTGATTTTTCTTCATGATTCAATCAATCCTACAATCATGAATCCAAATATAAACACAAACTTCATTCAAATATCCAAAACCAAATCCAAAAATCAAATCCAAATTCAACCTAAACCTTTCAAGTCAAAGTCTTGAACTTAGCCAAATCAATTTCAAATCAAGCCAAACCCTTGATTTTTCATCATGATTCAATCAATCCTACAATCATGAATCCAAATATAAATATAAACTTTAATCACTAAACCAAAACTAAATTCAAAAAAATCAAACCCAAGTCAAACTCATGTTCACCCTTTGAATTTGAAATTGTCAAATGAATCGAAACCCATTTGACTTAAAATCATTTGCAAATGGATTTATATTTCAATCATAAATTCATATGTGAGTTCAATTAAACTCAAATCAAGCTTTGACCAAGCCATTTGACCTACTTAGGCTCACTTGATGCAAAGTGATCTAAAGTACCCCTTTTGAGCCAAATTCTAATCCTACCTAAATTGGATTGAACTAAGCCCAACTAAGCCTCAAATTGTGAGCAAAAATCATCATAAGATGATCAATAAGTCAAATTGGGTCAAACCAAGTCAAACCTAAGGGTTGACTAAGTCAACATTTGACCAAAATAAAACTTAAACTAGCCAAAATCCACCATAGGCTAAATTGATTGAAACTATTGATCAAAACTCATTCATGATCAATGTTTGAATTTGACCAAGTCATCATTTGAGCCTAACCTAGCCCAATTGACCACTTGACCCAAGTTGACCCAACTTGACCCAACTTGACCTAAAAAGTCAAAATGTGTCAAAACTTGATCTAAGCCAAATCAATTGAAACCAATGGGTTAAATCATTCTAAAATGATTGTTGAACTTGACCAAAGCCTCAATTGGCCAACTAAACCTAGCCCAATTGACCTTGAACCTAACTTGACCTAAAAGGTCAAATTGAGCCAAATCCAAATATAAACCAAATTGATTGGAAACGAAGATACCAATACATTTCAAATGACCAACTAAATCTAAACCAACCCATGACTTAACTCAAATAGGTCAAATCGGTCAAATTGGTCAACTTAACCCATTTGGCGTAAATGAAATCAAATGAATCAAAACTAAATCTAAGCCAAATTGAATCAAACCAAAGTTGCCAACACATTTTAAATGGTCATATGAATTTGACCCAACCCTTAATTTGACCCAATTTGACCAATTGGTCAACTTGGCCCAAGTTGAACCACTTTGACCTAAATGGGTCAACATGAGCCAAATCATATCAAATCAACTCCAAATTATTTTAGTTGAATGGTTATTCTTTTATATATTTAAAGTTCTAGCCTATTTAGGGTAATTATTTAATTTTTAATTAACTCTAAATTATTGATTTTTAGATTTAAATAAACCATATGAGCATAATTATTATTTTTAGCATCTATGATGTTAATAAAGAAAAAACCATTTTAGCAGATTTTTATAATTTTATATTAATTATTTTATCTAAATTATCCTAATATGTTTCAAAAAATTATAACTTTTAATCTAAAGCTCTAATTGCCTTGAAACTTTCTTAGTAAATAGATTTTTCCATCTGGTATCAACTCTAAAATTTTGGTTGGATTTGTGTTTCAAGAATAATTAAGAGAATATCTTCTTTCATAAAACTCAAATAAAGCCTAAAACAGTTGGTAAATTTTATAGCTTTTAAGACCACTATATTCCTCTTTGAAATATAAATCTAAAGAAGGGTTATTTGCATTTTTTTGACTTAATAGTTAATTTTTAAGGAAGTTTAGAAGTTTGGCTTAATTAGATTAATTAATTAAGATTTAATTAAATCTTAGGTTAGTGATTTTGTTTGATTCAAAAGGTTTAATTAATTTTTTTAGTTCTTTATTGATTAAGAAAGTGTTTTGAATCATTTAGATGCATTTATGTCATTTTTATAATTTTTAATTAATTATTTACTCAATATTATTCAAAAAACTTTAATAATAAATAACTCTTAATGCAGTTGCCTATTTGATTAAAATTTTTTTGGATGGTAGGAATAACATTATGTTTATTTTTGTTTTGAGTTTGGTGCTCACTTAGCCACTAAGGAATTGTCTAAAGTGTCAAAGTGAGAAAGTCTCCCAATGTGTGGTCAACTAGCTAAAGTACACCATGCATTAACATTAACCAAACTGGCCAATCAAACTCAAATGAAGTACAAGTGATAATGCTTATAGAGATTCAAGTTTGGTTAATAATTTTATTTTAAATTTAATTTTGATATTAATTTGGAGTTTCAAATTTGAATTTGATTGTGGGGATATAGGCATGAATTGTCCTAAGTAGTTTTGAGGTTAAATATAATTAGGTTGAGACGAGCTTAATAGGCTTTATCTTAGCCAGAACTTCTTTGACTAATAGGAGAGAGAGAGGGCATAAGTACTTTATACTAATCTATTTAGTCAAATAAAAAAAGGCTTTATCCATTCCTGTATTTTTTTGGGTTTATTAGGAAGGGCCTACACAGCTATATCCTAACCTAGATCATGACTAATAGGAAAAGAGTTAGTGTAAATAATTTCAATAGTAGGGTCACAATAACTTTATCCATTCTTGAATTCTAGGCCTACTAAAAATGGGTCAAAAGGACTTTATCCTAACCCAGATGGCGTAATTTGGAAAGGGGCCATAATAACTTTATCATATCATTAAATTTTGACTAAAAGGAAAGGAAACACAAGGAGTTTAACCTAACCTAAATAGTCTAAGTAGGAATGGAGCTGTAAATACTTTATCCTAACTTAGATGGCCTAATCAAGAAAGGGGCCCTAATAATATTATTCTATTTCTTAATTTTCACTAAAAGCAAAGGAGTCACAAAGACTTTATCCGGACCTAATTAATTTGGGTAGGAAAGGGGTTGTAAAAGGCTTTATCCATTCCTAAATCATGGCTTATTAGGAAGTGGCTATAGGGATTTTATCTTTCATCTAAATGACCTAACTAACAAGAAGGGGCCATAAGGACTTTATCCAAACCTAAATAACTTATTTTGGAAAGAAGCCATACTAGCTTTATTCTAACCCTAAATTCTGACTAATAGCGAAGGGGCCGGAGAACTTTATCTTAACCTAAATAGTCTAAGTAGAATCAAGGCTATGAAGAATTTATCCATTACCAAATCCTTGACTAATGCTCTTACGAAGAAAGACAAACTAGAGGGAGTATAGCCATTGTTGGTAGGTGATTTTAATTTAGTTAGGATTTTGAAAAAAATTTGGAGTTTTATAAAGAGAGCAATGATTGAAAATAATGTTTATATTCTCAGAATATTCTAACCTAATAGATAATACAATTATATTATAAAAATAAATTTTATTGATCATAATTATTTCAAAGTACAATAAGACATAAGATTTCTTCAAATAGAGCCAATTAGCGAGAAGCATGAGATGCTCACCATTACAATCAACCAACTGACAAGAACCACCATCATAAATCTTTTCTATGGCAAATGGTCCTTCCAATCTATATTCAAACTTACTGTCCACCTTTTGATTAGCTAAAATAAGCCTTCAAAGATCCAAGACCAAGTTTCTTACTCAAAAGGTTATGGGATGAACCAATTTATCATAACCTTGAACCATTCCTGAATGGTAGAGTTCAAGGTCTTGTTGAGCCTATAAACACTTTTTTTTCAAGATCTTCAAGCTCTTCTAAATGAAGTCAAGCATTTTGTTCAATCATGATTTGGTTGTTAGATGGAAGTTGTATCTCTAAAGGGATAACAACTCCAGTCTCATGAATTAAATCAAAAAGAGTGGATTAAGTTAATGTTTTATGCATTGTTCGATATGCCCGTAAAGCTTCAACCAACATGTCATGCCATTGACATTTATTCTCATTAAGGACCTTCTTTAAAACTTGAATGAGTGTCTTATTAAAAGCTTCAGCTAATTCATTTGTCAGCAGATATTAAGTGATCAATACCTCCAATCAATATTGTGTTTTCATAAAAAATTATTTATCTTTGTAGAATTGAATGTTAGACCATTATCGAAGATGAGTCTATGGGGAATGTCAAATCAATATATGATATGAGAAGTAATCAATTGTGGCTAGTATGAAACGATGGTCTCTAGAGAATAGAGTGACAATAGGCACTATAATATAAGTGCCCCAACTTTCAAAAGACCACAAGGTGATTGTTGGATGTAATTTATTTAGTGGCTAATGTAAGATACCATGTACCTAACGTTGATGACAATGACATGTGGTTTATGTATTCATTAATTATCGTAGTAAAATAATAGTCATGTCTCTTAATTTTTATTTTTATTTTAGGACTAGATTGGTGAGCACCACATAATCCAACATGTACCTTAGTCACAATATTATGGGCTTATTGTTTGTTTAGATAATGCTTCCATATTTAATCGAATGACCATCGACACAACACACCATTGTTTAGAATATAAGATAATGCTCACTTCTTGATTTGATTAGCCAATGGTTTATCTTGTGGAAGCCTCCCCTCACATAAATAGTCGATCAATGGTTATCTCTAGTCAACCTCTTCATGACTTCCAACAAGACTAGCTATTTCATCAATTAATTTCTTGTTGATAAATTCTAAGTTTACATGAGACAAAGCTTCTTGATTTTATACTTCTATAAGATATAATTCTTTCTAAGATAATCGATTTACCTTGTAAGCTTTGCTAAGGCATCAATTGTGCAATTATCTACATGGAATCTTATACAAATAGGGATGTGCTCGAGTAATTTCAAGATATATTAAAGTAATTATACAATTTTAGATTTAAAACTTTGTAAATTCCACCTGCTTGATTAATAACCAGTTAGGAATCTCCAAAAATTTTTGATTTCTTTCACTCCAATTAAGATTATAAATTTAAAGTTAATTATTAAAGCTTTATATTCAGCTTCATTATTTGTGCACAACTCTGACAAATGGTTGGGTTAAGAAAATTAACATGATCTTGGCCTTGCCTAGGATAGGGGAATTTAATTTTTTTTTTCCTATCTTAGAAGATGTTGCACCATCAAAGTACAGCTCCAAGATTATACTATTGTATTCTCTTAAACTCATGATATATTCATTAGGAAGATAATCGTTTAAATAAGAACTTATAGGTGTGATGTAAGAAGTCTAAGATAGCCTAACCCTTTTATGACACGAAGGGGGATGAAGGCTATTTCAAATTACAACATGACTATGTAATAGAAGATTTCTATCGAGGTCCTGAAGTTCATGTGCTTCTTGTCTTTAGGAGCCATCTTGATTTGATTATAATTATACGATTCATCCATGAATAAGAAGATTTTATGAAAAGAAGCTATGTCCATTATGAACTCTAGTATGTGTAATAGGAACTCATCCTTAGGGCAAGCCTTGTTCTAGTCTCTAAAATCAATGCATATGTAGACTTGGCCATTCATGTCTTTCACTGAAATGACACTAGCTAGCCAAGAAGTATATTTTTCTTCTCAGATAAGGACACTGTAGATAAGCTTTTAAATGTCAGCAATCACTTGTTGTTCAATTCCCAACGACATTCACCAAGGATCTTTTTTTCGAAATGACATCATGTTAAAGGTATGTTTAGGGCAAGTGTAGCTTTTTGAAAGCTTATTATAAAGTTGTTATCGAGAAAGCAGTTTTTTGAAAAGCTATTGTGTGCGTTTCAATTTTTTTTTTTTTGAAAAGTTCTGTGGTGTTTTAATTTGGAGTCATAGGGACACCACATAGATTTTAGGGTGATATTTATTAAAATGATCGAGTGCGGCATTAAGGTATGATATATTATCTCAAAAAATAGAAACATCATCCTACAATGGACATGGACACTTAATAAGGACTCCTAAGATAGATGAGTCTACGTATAAACTAGAGATCTTTACCCTACTTTTACATGGATAAGTAGGGTTTATTTAATGCTAGGTTCTTTAGTTCCTTATGAAAGGAAGCTTCTAGAATTTCTTAAGAATACTCTTGATTAAAGTAATCAATGAATATCTTCAAAGATTTCAAGGCTAGACTATCAAAGAATTGGTTGTTATTAGAAATCAAATGAGATTATTCGAATATGAAGACTTCTTCACAAATTCTAAAGAAGAATAAGCAGGAAGCATCCATGGTATTGAAAGCCTAGTGAATGCTTCAATCTACCATATAGTGGGGCTTTATATTTTTGAAAGAGATACTTTACTTTTATTTAAGTTGGACTCTTATTAGAATGCTAGGGCTTATAGCCCAACAACACAAGATTATGAAAACATGTAAGAGGTGAGGACTTATAATAGTAGCAAAAGAGAAACGTACCACCTCAAAACCTAAATCTAGAGTGCTCTAGCACAAGAAAAGAGCTCGACCTAACTCTACTCAGGGAAATTGGGAAATAGTGGTCCACCTCCACAAGAAAGAATGAACACATCCTGACTCTCTTGTACTTACAACTGCCTGGAGTGGTTGCCAACTAACACCTCCTCTGCTTTAAAATCATGTAGGTTGGTCTTATGTAGATGCAAGATAATTAGGTTGTTATTTAATTAGGAAGAAAGCTAGAATCCTAAACTTATTCCCTAAGAGATTAGATAATATGTGGTATGCAAACATGACTTAGATTAATGTTAAAATTTACAAGTTTTTGGATCATTTTGACACATTTATTTTGGACCAAGGCTTAGGGAAATTATGCCTATATGCATGATAAAATTAAGTCATGCACTAAATCAAATAGAAGAGGTGTTCTCCACTACAAGGAATCGCTCTCAAAGGTCAAGCATATCTCCTATCGTGCAAGAGTGGAGATCTTCTAAATTCAAGAGTAACACAATATGATATGAATGTTGTTATATCATATAATCATTCAGCTAATGGGTTACAAAATCTTTTATTTTCTTGATTAAAAGTCTAGGCTTTAAAATGAGGTCATGAGTATGAGTTATTTAGTGAGGATAGAAATTTTAATTTTGTCCTACAGAGCCTACCGCATTTAGGACACATATCAAATCATCAAATTTTAAGAAACCTAAGAAAAATATGTCATTTCTATTGCACAAACTAAACACAACAAACAAGGGTTTAAATTTTGTAAAAGAATAAAAGGTCGATGGCCGGGTACCGCCATACACCCCAGAATAGAAATGAAATTGGGTAGCCGAGCTTTACCTTTAGATAACCCAGATTATAATTAAATTTTACAAATGAAATGCATGTTATAAGGGGTCTTCAATTCTTGTTATTCTTTCCTTCTTTGGATCTACTTGCTCCAGGCTTCACAGAGCCTCCTAGATCTTTGCCTTTTAGCCACTGCTAATCCTAAATCCTTTAGCACTAATCCTAATCCTATTATAAAAATTATATTTGCTTATGAAAAATGAAATCTAACTACACCTGCAAAATAGATATTTGCAAAATAAGCATACATGCTAAGTAATTATATGTCATATATTTAGACTTAGCTTCCTACACTTGAGTAGCCAAGCTCACCTGTCCTAATTGGATAATGCTTAGAGGCATAGGCGGCACCTGCAAACAAGAATATTTATATTTATTTATTATAATAGTAGCCCCTTTAGCACAATCCTCTACATTAAATATCATTAAGCTACTAATGACCTAACATATAGTGTACGCACAAACTATCCTAACTTCCAGTCTAAAATATTATATCATAATATAAAACACATCAGCATAACATACACCAGCCTAACTTAATACTAGGATTGGTGACTTAGCATTCTAATGTGTGTGCTAAGGCTTTAATGTGGCATGTCTTGATTAAGCTTTAGAATTATGATTGTCTAAAGTTTTGGAATTGTTTAAATTAATCGTTAGGGATGGTTTCACTTCAAGTCTCTTAGTAGATTGATTGATTTTAAATTGCATGTTCTCATTTTTCTTAATACTTACTTAACATTTAATTATCATAAAGAGAAGAAAAAGGCTTGGCCCCTACATCCCTATCTTAAGTTATGTTTTAAAGGTAAGTTCTTATAGCTTTGATCCTCTTAGTGAACCACTTGTGAATTTTCTTTTATTGGGCCTAAGTTTAGGTTAGTTTTAAGGAATCTTATTCAAACATGAAAGGCATCTTGGGATTAATGAAACTAAGTCACAATCACATGAGTAATATTCCACTGCTTCCTTTCATTACCAATAACATTCATATTCTTTCATCTTTAGCCCTCTTAAGATTTGATTATATATATATAAAATAAAAAAGTGAGATTGGGGCTACTTAAATCCTCATATTCTTAGGATGTCTAGACTATATACTTTCCAATTTAAATACATGTAAACATAAAAACAAAATCATGCAAAGGTTATATAAAATATTTTATTCATGTAGAGTTTAATGGCATGAAAAGAAAAGTTTTATCCTATATTCTAGCACATGTATACATATAAATAAAATTAAGCAAGTATGTGCCATTGTTAAACTAGAAAAATGAGATTATTTAAGGCCTTCTTAGGGCTACTTAAAGCCTCGTGTTCCTAGGATGTCCATACTATATACTTCCTAACCTAGATATATGTAAACATACACATAAAGCATAAAGATAAAACAATCCATTTCCATCTTTAAGTTACAACTAAATGGAAGCTTCATTAAGTATTTATAAAAAAACATCAATTTAAACTTCACACTATTTGATTCATTATTAACTTATAATTTAAAAAAAAATTGAGATTTATTAGTGATAATAGCTACACCATATAATAGCATTTATCAAACTCATGCAACTTAAATGCTATCATACTCTTTTAATTTTTATTTTTACAATATGAACACATAAAACAAATGGCATGCACATTTATAATAATTGAAAAAAAGTAATTAAATGTTACCACATAACATACTCAATTATATTAAATCCTAAGAACAATCAAGCTAAATAAACATCCTTTAACACTAATCAGAGCTTTTATAAGATTTAATTTTGATGTTTAAGTTGTTAAAACCTAAAGTGGAGAAATGTTACTTTGGATTCATCCCCTCTCATGTTGGTTATTTGACATGTTTAGAGAAGGGAGTTAAATAGGTTTTATGCATTCATTAGGTTCAAGCCATTAATCACATCAACTTAATTACACATCCCCATGCTTCTTTAATTTAATTAACTACTTGATCATAAGCCTTCAATGATATGATTTGAGAGAATAAAATCAGCAATGCACCTAAAGGAGTCTAATGCAATTAGGCTCATGCTTAAGAGTTAATTAAATTAAAGGAGAAAAATATCTGAGTGAAATACTCTTATGATTTCCCCACACCAGTGAGATAATCATAATTTCTTTAATGACTTTATGAAACACATATGGGTTATATTTGAGTTATCTAAATCAATTTTAATTTTAATTTTTAGTTTATCATTGATTTTTCTTAATCATTCCTGAATTATTAAATATGTTAATTAACCTTTTAAGGAAGTATACTTAGAAAAATAATTAGAAAAGTGGTCTTAATTATTTCTCTCATCATACCCACTATTTACATTGATTAATTAACATTAATTGTTTAATTTTTGCTGTTCATCAATTTTAATAATCATTTAATTAATTAAAGAGGGTAATCAAGGTTAAAATTATAAAAATTTTAAACCACATGGCAAATAATTCCAAAAAAATTATGGGAGGCAGCGGAAATCCCATAAACTCATCCCACCATATTCAGAATTAATTAGCCAACTAATTTGACCTTAATTAAGGTAATTAGTTTGAGCTTCAAATTTTAATTAAGCATAATTCATTTGGTGTTAATTAGGGATTTTATTTTTATTGAATTATCCTTTATTTAAGTTTTCCAAAACTGTATTTATTTGTATTTTTTAGATTTTTTTGTAATTAGTTATGATTTTTTGAAGTTCTACCATTTAATTGCATTTTAAGCCCTAATTAATCCTTCAAACTGTTGGTGCCATGGATGCTGACATGACAATGCTTTCCACATGGCATCACGGTATTGGCTACTTAAATCATTATACGTGATAATTGACTCAGCGGCAGCAGGCGCGATTTCATTTTGGCCGTCCAATCTTCGATCGAATGGGTGAGATTATTCCCATGATTTCAAATGGATTAAATCAAGATTTTTAATGTGATTAATCATGATCGTCTGTTCTAATCACATGGAATGGACGGTCATCGATCATCCCTAGCACCGAAAGCCGACACTGCCTTCCCACCGATTTCGAGCTTTTTCGACAGTGGAATTGACTCCAAAATGAATAGGGAATAAATTTAGAGAGATCCTACGATGGAGATCACATGAAAATACTATTCCTTTCACAAAAGACCAACACCTAGAGGCCAAGACTACGGTTGCCAGATTTCTACCTCGTCAAAGCTATAGACCGGTAGTCCACCTTTAGAGGCAGTTTCATCTTGAAGAGATGAAGCCCTATTAAGAAGATCTTGAGCTGCCTCCTCGCCGATCGATCTGTGGAACAAACACCACTGCAAAGCTCACCAGAATTGGTCTAGAGACATCTTTTGGTGGTTGAATCGCTTGGGAAATGATTCATTTTGACTCACTAGAGTGGGTGAAGGTGTGGGGACAGTTAATTTTAGTTTGGTCTAGGTTTGAGAAATTTGGACAGACGGAGCTCTTGGGTTCGATCGGGAGCTAGTCTCATAGGCAATGGAGTGCACGGGAAGCTTGAGAGAAGCTATGGGACTATGCAAAGTGCTCTAGGGACGCTCTCTATTGAGTTTGAATGATGGGGGAGGAGTATACTCTCCTCCCTAGCTGAACCAAGGGCTAGGATTGGTTCAGCCTTTGGAAATTGTCTGGCCGAAGTAGGTGGTTGGAGGTGATAGGGGACTGATGAGGTGGATGAGTATGGGAGGTTGAGGGAGTGTAATGGGTTGCCATGAGGTATACACTCTTTCATAGGTGGACTAATGATTGCCCATGGGTGATTCACCTTCTCTTAGTACAAGGTTAAACCCAACAGCCTTGGGTTAGGTTGGGTCAGTGGTCCTTTGTCTAAGAAAGGCCAAAGGTGGCTACCAAGGGTTGGGGTAGTTGTAGAACCCTTTTAAATAAGGATTTTTTTTCCTATTTGGAGGGCTAGGTTCAATGAGTCTGACCTAAATCAGGTTCACCATGGGTTGGGCCACTTGAGCAGGCCCATGGTGGCCCATGGATGAGTCATGCCAAGTTTGATTGGTTTTGGGCTTGATTTAGTTGGTTTTGGCTCAATTTGACCCATGTAGGTCAAACGGGTGTTGGGCTAAGTTGACTATTTTGATCAAATTGGGTCAAAATGAGGGTTTGGATAAGTTTAATTGATCACTTGGAAAGAGAGAGTGCAATTGATTTGATTCAATTTGGGTTAGATTTAGATTTGGTTCATATGGTTCAATTTGGGTCAAATGGGTCATGTTGACCTATTTGACCAAATTGGCCAAAATAGCTTGAGCATGGGTTTAGTTTATGTTTAATTAGTCATTTGTAATTAAATGGAAGAGTTGATTTGAATTGATTTGAATTACAGAGTGATTTAGTTCAATTCAACTCTTTAGCTCAAATTGGGCTAAGTAGGCCAATTGAGTTGGGTTGACTAAATTGGGTCCAATTGAAGGTTGGATCATGTTTAATATTAAATTGGTAATTAGTTAGAAGCATTGGTTTCAACCAATTTGGTATAGAATTTGATTTGGTTCAATTTGACCTTTGGGTCAAATTGAGGCAACTTGAGTCAAATGGTCAAATTGGCTTGATTAGGTTCAATTGATTGTAGTGGAGTGTTCAATAATGACCTATAACCATCAATGAAGGGATTGGATGGCTTGGTTTAATCCAATGGGAGTTTGATCAAAGTTTGGCTAAATTACCCCTTTTGGTTCACTTTGGGTCAAGTGGCTTGGTCAAGTCAACTTGGACCAATTGGAGTTATGAATGGTTGGGATGTGTTCAATGATGAATTTGAGGTTGATTGGTGGCATTGATTATAATTGATTTGGGTTTGATTAGATTTAGACTCATTTTATCAAATTTATTTGGTTCAATGAGGTTGATTACAAATGTTGGAGTAGTTTGAAATGATCAATTGAATAATTAGAGTGATTAAAAAAAATCAAATTAAGTTTAATTTGCTTGAATGGGTTTGAATGAAGCTATAAGATTGTGGTGGGTTAACTCGGGTTAAGGTCTAAGTTGATTTGTCTTGGAGATTGGACTGGAGAAACAAATTCAGTTAAGATTAATTAAAAAGGTTTGAGTTGTTTTAGCTCCAACCACATGAGCTTAAGTTTGGATGAGTGGATGGGCATGAGTCTTGGTTTAGGTCTTGGGGTAGGTGAAACTTACTTGTCCTAAGGTAAACTCTAGGCTTAGGGTTATGCCCCATAAGTCTCTAAGTCTAGGTTAGTGTTCTCTTAATCACTAGAAGTGTCCGAACACTAAGGAAGTCCAACAGTCTAGAAGCCTCCTATATCTAAGATGGGAGGGAGCAATCCTCACTCCAAAAGTGAGGTCAACAAATTCAAATAATAGCATTCTTACAGCCACCACACCCTAATAGCTATAGTTCTTAAAAGTAACTTTTTACCATACCAAAAAGTTGGTAGCCAAATGCAGCTGTGATTGCTTTTTAGCTACTTTCAGTAAAGCAGTTAGAAAGATGTCCCAAATGCACCTTAAATCTCAAGTTTATGGACCATTACTTTGGGAGATAGACCAAGCATTTCATCGTAACTCCAGGCGAACTGTCGTTAAACTTTAAAAGTAATCTAATTAAATGATTAGCATTATCTTGATATAATAATGAGCTTATGAAAGAAAGACATGAATTATCTTTTATTCTAAGATTGATTTCTTTTAATTCTTTAATGGTGGATTTAATTTCTTCCTTTAACTCTAGGGGTGCATCCCGAACTAAGAATACATATGGGTTTTTTTAACACCTCCAAATTGTGTTCATCAACTAGATTAAATAAATCTTTAAAGAGTTGATGAGATTATAAATTATTAGTTATCATCAGACAATATCCATCATAGTGCAGTAGTCTAATGGTACTAAAGCTAACACCAACTTTAGATTTTAACATTTTGAATTTTGTTTACCATAACTTCTCTTGGCATCGAGTTGTACCTTTGGACAAAGTATGAGGATTTAAACCATGCTTACCAATCAAAATGGAGTTTGATAATTTCATTAAAAGATTCACCTTTGAGCTTTACATCCACTTTTGAGCTTGAAAATTGAGGTACAAAATAAAACTTTTGTACTCTTCTAACTTCTCTAAAAAAGTTAGGAGTCACCTTAACTTTCAACCCAACAACCTTATTTTGAGATAATGGAGTTAGAGTAAATGTGTTCGCATACTTATTGAGCTTTTCATATTTGATTATGGAGTGTTCGCATGGAGAATGGACAAATGTTCACATGGTGAACGAATCAAAGGCTGGGCTTACATCTCTTTGGAATGCCAAAAGTAGGGTTGTCCATATGGTGGACGGATATGAATTTGTTTGCATGGCAAAAAAATTATAGGGAGTTCACATGGAAAATGGACAGACGTTCACATGGTGAATGAATAGAAAGATGGGATTACATCCCTTTTGAATGACAAAAATTAGGGTTGAAGTCCCTTCCTTTATTGTATTTTATATAAGGGGGCAACACCTCAGTGTTGGAATGTGGCGCCTAGGCCCTACTGCTTAGGTGGCAGTTTAAATGTACATGTGAGTTGTAAGGTCTAGCGCCTCGGCATTGCATGGGTAGCACCATGATGCTAGCATTATTAGTCCATTTGACTATTTGAATAGTGTCATAGCATCTCCTCATAGCACTATGGCACTGGTTAATATTCCCGAGAGCTGGTGCAATGATTAAAGTGTTAATGGCAACCTCATTTTAATTGGCATCGCGATAATTATCATAGCACCACGATGATGAAACAATTTTCATACGCATTAGTTATAAAATTTATTATAATTTAATTTATCTTTTTTGACCTCGCAATAATTGGTGGGATAGGTGAACCAATGCTTTGGTATTGCATGTGAGTGCCATGTGCTGATGCCTTATTCTACAACCCGAGAGCCCACCGCCTCGACGCCATGTTTGGGCACCATGGCCCTGGGCCATATTTATAAATAGGACCCAGAGATGTTAAATATTTTCATTTAGTGGTTTCTCTTCTTTAAGATTTCCTTTCTCTCTCTCTCATCTCTATTTTTCTCTCCAATTAACATAATCATCATGCCTCTCAGAAGGGTGGTGAGTAGGAAGAGGGCATCCAGTGATGCCAATAGATTAGTTAGTGCTAATGCCGACTCATTAGTCATCGCTGATGCCAAGGAGCAATATTAACATGCCCTCATCCACAAACACCTAATCCCAAAGAGGAGCTTTCAAGATCACGAAGGTAGTGTCGAAGGGGTGATCATAAGACGAGACTGGGCCAAACTAGCCTTTAATAATAGCTAGTGTATTATCTTGGCTCTCTTGTGCATTTGTGAAGAACTCGTACACCACCAGGACAATGCATGAGTTGTTATCACAGTTCAGTTTGGCCAAGCCTCATCTCACGATCACCTCTTCGACACTACCGCCAGAATCCTAGAAGCTCCTCTACAAGATCAGGTGTTTATGGATGAAGGCGTGTTAATACTGCTCCTCGGCATCAGCACTGCCGAATTTACTGGCATCGTTGGATGCCCTCTTCTTGCTCACCACTTCTAAGTGGCCTGATGAATATGTTAACTAGAGAGAAAAAAAATCTTTAAGGAGAGAAACTAATTAATGAAAATCTTTAACAACCTTGAGTCCTATTTATAAATTAAGCCTAGCACCATGGTGCCCAAAAATGGCTCTAAGGCGTTGGCCCCTCAGGTTGCAGAATAAGAAATTAGAGCCGCGATGCCCATATACAGTGCCAAGGTGCTGATCTGCCTATCCCATCAATTACTGTGCAGTCAAACAAGATAAATTTAATTATAATAAATTTTGTAACTAACACATACGAAAAGCGTTGCAGTGTTTTGGTGCTCTGACAATGCGTCGCGGTGCCAATTAAAATGAGAGTAGTGTTTACTCTTTAATTGTTGCACTAGAATCCTAGAAGCTCCTCTATAAGATCAGGTGTTTATGGATGAAGGCGTGTTGATACCGCTCCTCGGCATCAGCACTGCCGAATCTGCTAGCATCATTGGATGCCCTCTTCTTGCTCACCACTTCTAAGAGGCCTGATGAATATGTTAACTAGAGAGAAAATTAGAGATGAGAGAGAGAGAAAAATCTTTAAGGAGAGAAACTACTTAATGAAAATCTTTAACAACCCTGAGTCCTATTTATAAATTAAGCCTAGCACCATAGTGCCCAAACATGGCTCTAAGGCATTGGCCCCTCGGGTTGCTGAATAAGGAATTAGTGTCGTGGTGCCTATATGCAGCGACGAGGTACTGATCTGCCTATCCCATCGATTATTGTGCGATCAAACAAGATAAATTTAATTATAATAAATTTCATAATTGACACGTATGAAAAGCATTGCAGTTCTATGGTGCTCTGACATAGCATCGCGATGCCAATTAAAATGAGATCAGTGTTTACTCTTTAATTTCTGCACTAGCTATTAGGAATCTTGACCAGCATCGCAATGCTATAAGGTGACATTGCAACATTGTTCAAATGGTTAAATATACCAATAATGCTAGCATTGCGGGCTACCCATGCAACACCAAAGCGCTGGACCTCACATCTCACATGTCCACCTAGACTGCAAACTAAGCAATGGAGCTTAGGTACCGTATTCCAGTAAAATATAAAAAAAGAAGGGGATTTAACCCTAATTTTGGCATTTCAAAAGGATGTAAGCCTAGCTTTCTATTTGTTCACCATTGAACATTTGTTCATTCGTAATGTGAACTCCTTACAATTTGTTTGCATTCAAACAAATTCATATCTATCCACCATGTGGACAACCTAATTTTGGCATTCCAAAGGAATGTAAGTTTAGCTTTCTATTCATTCATCATGTGAATATATGTTCATTCGCCATGTAAATTCCCTATAATTCATTTTCCATGTGAATAAATCCATATCCTTCCACTATCTGGGCAACCCTAATTTTGACATTTCGACGGAATCTAAGCCCAACTTTCTATTTGTTCACCATATAAACATTTTTCCATTTGCCATGCGAATACCCCATAATCTGTTCGCCACATGAACAAATTTATTTTCATCCATCATGTGGAAAACTCTAATTTTGATATTCCAAAGGGATGTAAGCCTAACCTCCTATTCGTTCACCATGTGAACATATGCCCATTTTCCATGCAAACACCTTATAATTTGTTCACCCTGTGAACACTCTTACACCACTTATACTAAAATTCTAAGTCTACTCAAGTTACCTGAAATGAGGCAACCCATGGCTGCTAATCAGTTTCTTTGGACATTACGACTATGTCCCTCTGATGTTGGTAGGCTAGAATAACATAATCTCAAGATGACAAAACCATGGAATCTTGATCGGGATTACACTCCTATTTTCTTTTAGGCACATCTGAACCATCCTATACCTTTAAGACACCAAATACATATCAGATAGATATGTCTATTTTCAATCTTAATTGAGAGTGCTCCCTTACTGTGGTAAGAGGGGTAATTAACTATGGATGCTTGCATTCATAGGAAGTAGAACCTAGATTTAAATAAACCCTAATGTGATGTTAGGGGAAATCCAATTGAATATATATCAATCTACCTCATAAAAAGTATACTCCTACCCATCTCATCTAAAGATGGTGGAGCACATCCTCAAAGGTATTTTTCCTGAGTGATCACACACATAGTTAACTCAGGTTCATCTTTTAACTCTTGGAACTAGTCTTCCTCCACCATTATAGAAATTAGCTCTAAACATGTGTTAAAGGATTCAGGGGTTGCTTGGCCCATCAAAGACTTTCATAAGGTTAAGTACTACATCAAATTCATTTAGGTATGGTCTACCCCTTAGAATAAATGTAGTGCCCTAGGACTGGGCCAATGCCTTCTTGAAATGTTACTCTTTCAAGTGCTTTAAGTCCTTTTCTTGTGGGATATTTGCTATTATTTGATGCAACCTTGTGACTATGCTCACTTGAATTTGATGCAACATTTCTCTCTTTAGATGTTAGAATATTCTCAAGTTGGTTTACTTCTCCCTAATTTTGTTGTGGTACATGTAGTTGGCTCTATAAAGCTGACATTATGGCCATCATTTCTTCCATTCTTCTTTCCATTATGGAGATCTGATCATCCTTCTTCTAGAGTTTAAGAACTAGATGTTGGGTTAGATCCCTTGTAGCACCTACCCCAACCATAATATCTTGAACTTCTTCTGACTCCTTACTAGATGATATAGTATCAACCATAAAAATAGAAGCATATACTATCCCTAGATCTTAACCTAAGAGGTCATCTTGATCAATGTCAAAACCTCTCTTTACAGCCATTTTTATTTCTTCTTCCTTTTCCCTATTATAAGCTTTTATTTATTCTAAAAGTTATTCTATAGTCTTACTAGATAAGGTGTATACTCAATAAGAATTAGCACATTCAAGAGGGGGAGTAAATTAGAGTGCTTTTAAAATTTCCTTAATCCAAAAATAAAATTAAAATTTTATTGGTCAATGAAAAAGGAAGTTTAATATAATAAAATTAATAATCCAAACACAGTGGAAAGAGTGGTAGTAAAATTAACAAAAAAAAAAAAGAAAAGGGACATAAAGATTTATAGTGGTTAGGTCCAACTAACATATGTCCACTCTCCAGATCTCCTCCAAAAGTCCATAAACTCTCTTTTAACATAATAAGCCAAAGTGGACATGTCTCTCCTTACAAGGTAATGGAGAAACCCTACACCTGCTCCCCTTCTCCTTCAAAAAAAGAATGATGCCACTCTCTCTCTCTCTAAGGTAATGAAAATCTTACACAAGTTCTCAACTAGAATAAAATCTCAAGTTAAAGAATAAGACTTAAAGGCAAAGTGAAAGAAAAGAACAACCAATATGAAAGTGCAACCTTACCAACACACACGTCTTTAAGGGAAAAGAAGAAGAGAGAGAAGTCTTCTTACTTTTCACAACACACAATAAGCCAAAGTGAAGCACTCTTCCCTAAGCTTCCTTTAAAATTTCCTACATTCAAGCTACTGGTCAGGTCCCCATAAAGGGTATTTATAGAGAAAGAGATGAATAAAAAATTAGAAAAAATCAATCCAAACATACTATATGATCCAACATTATTTTGTGCGATCATTTCATTTATTTAAGGTTACAGACTTTGGATGATACAATCGTCCCATCAACCATCACCATTCGTACTATATGACCAAGATTCATATTATACAAATAGTATAAACTAAAACTCACCTCTTGGTTTATTCATATCATATCTTACAACACAAAAATATTAAGGAAATTTTTTTATAAATTGAATCCCTTAAATTTTTAATAAACATCAAGTAACTAACTAATAAATTGTATTATGTGATTGACATTATACTATATGATCAATCAAATTAAATATAATTTGTAATTAAGTACTTAATCTTGATGGCTAAAATAATTTTAAAAAATAAAATAATCGCATAGTATGATCATTATTATCATGTACAATTAGATTATTTTGGGCAAATTCTAAAGAACCAACTTAATTATAATGGCTAAAAGTAATGAATAAATATGGATATTTGTTCAGAATGATATGATCATACAATATGATTTTTTAAAAAAAATTAATTTTAAAATTTTGTTTTGTATTCTCTTAGATCTATGTGTGCTTGGTTATTTTTCATCATTCATATGTCAAATACATGAAAATAAAATAAATATAAATGACAACATAATATTTGAAGTTGATTTGAGTATTTTGCCATCAATTGTTCCACAATTGCAATCTTTATGGGCTCTTTTTAATCAAGTTTTTGAAAATCAATCATTGTTCATGCTTGCATAATAAATTTTGATTTGGCTACTTAGTTATAGTTCATGTAATAAAAACTTAACATAACCTGCACACACAACTGATTAGTCAAAATAATTGTTCAACTAGAAATATTTGTGATCATCAAAACTTTAAATATTATGTGAGGGCTCATGGGTTTAACATTCTCTTCTTCATCCAAAATCATATTTTGTACTTCTTTCCTATTTGCATCATTTTGTTCCATTAATGCTTCTTTGACTACTTCTTTCTTATTTGTCTCTTCCTCTTGATCCATTACATAATCTTCTTGCTCAAAGTGGCACCTAGACTAAGTTGTTTATCATCAGTCACTACCTTAAAGTAAGGAGATAGCTTGGGAAAATCTGACCTTTTCATAACAATTAGGGGTGATGGTGAAGAGCCCTCTACTTGGGGCCTAGCAATTGGGATTGGACTATAGGAATGTTGATAGTTTTAGTGGTTAATGTGTACGATGGACTCAACTTTATGATTGATTGATTTCTCTTCACTTGTAAATAAACTTTCTTAGTTTTTGATTTGGTATTGGTCTTTGTCTTCTCTAGACCTACCAGGATGATCTTATCATTATGTTTAGACTTAGTTCTTTCAGGCCAGTAGTATACATCAATGATGAATGATACTACTTATGAATCTAAGGTTTGCTTTTTACCCTTTGAGGCTGACTTATCTACATCTCTAAACCTACTGTTAGCATCTTTCCTAAGTATTTCTTCTACTAAGCCTTAGGAGATTTTTTTCTTCATGATTCTGAAAATGCCTTCCTTAGCTCATTTGGAGGCATTTGTTATTCATGAAAAGATCAGTCAATTCTTTCTTGATGTTCCCTCCTAACTTGTTGATATGACTTCTGCACTTCGTATTAAAAAGGGTGGGGTAGAAACTCGCTAACCATCTCATTGTCCTCTCTTTGTGCAGTATAGAGTGGGGGAAATTTTCTTCCTCTTAGGAGTGGTGAGGTGTCAGGAAGGGTTAACCACTCTTTGGCCCTAACATCCTCTAAGGCTTTCGTCTTTGCTTGTATTCTCTATTTAACTAACCGCATACTCAGTCTTCTATTCCTATTCTTTCTCTAGGTTCTTTTATCTTATATACAATTAAAGTGGGCCCAATTTTGAATGTACTTAGTAGAGTGAGAGGAGATGATTCGACCATAGACAATTTTAGTTCTTACTTAAAGGTTCCACCCTAGAGTTCTCAGTGGCCTTAGTGACAAGAGTGTCAACTACCTTCCCCTCATCAAAGGAAGTGGGATGAGTAGCTTCAGCTCCCTCATTTTCCATGGAGAGTTTTAAGATGGGTTTCTTGCCCTCAATGACACTATTATTGGTTAGGGCGAGTGTGATTCCATTAAATGTCATTTCCATGTCATCAAATCATGCTCCAAACTTAATATTGGAGCCATTAAGTAACTTTTCCCGACCAATAAAAAAGTTAATGCTAGAGTTGATAAAGAAGATCAATTGGCCAACCATTTTTTTTGTAATTTTAAAAAATAAATTATATCAATTGTTAGTTTTATAAATGTTGAACATTTTAAAGAAAATTTAGAAGAAAACTGCCCATCTCAACATACACTTGTGAGCATTTATTGCTCTTAAATGTATGAAATTGAAGGGACATAAATATAAGGATCTTGTCTTAACTTTCTCTAGATTATGTAAAAGCTTTGAAAGCATATTAGCAATGAGTGTTTTCATTTTAAATTTATAAAAAAAATTCTTTTGTGTTTTTTTTTTGAAATCATTAATTGGGTCAAATCCATTTTTACCATGGTTAAGTCTAATAGAATGACTCGCTAGAATTTAGAGTCTTTAAACAAATTTGATCAAATTTTTATATGGAGCTTGAAAATTTATATTTAAATTTATTATGAGATTTTAAAGAAAGTTTTCATACTCGCCAATTAGATTGATAAATAAGGGGTTTCAGAACTTAGATTAAGGACTCTTTTGAGAGTTTTACAAAGAATGAAATGGAGAGGCACTCAATGAAATGAATGACAATCTATACATATGAGTGCCATGGTTCATTAATGATATATAGAAATAAGAGCCAATTTCTAAAGATAGAGAGAGAGGAACGAGTCCCCAATGAAGTCATCATAAAACATAGGTTTTGAGGATTTCTTATTTAGATGATTAAATATGACATTAAGAAGTAATATATCATCTCAAAAACTTATAATATCACTCTTTAATGGATTCAGTTACTTAATAAAGACTTTTAAAATTAATGGGTTTGTATATACCTGAGATTCTTCTCCTGAACTATAAGGATTAAGTAGAATAGTATTTATTTTTCTTATGAGGTTCTTAGTTCCTTATAAGGACAAGCCCCTATTTTTAATTACATATTTAGAGAGGAAAACCCTATTAAGAAAACTCTCGATTAAAAATTTTAAGACTTTATCTTTATAGATTTCAAAGTTTGATTTCAGGGCTATTAAATATGGAAGTAAAATGAGATAGACTAATGAAAATAGTTCTTTTTGGATTCTAAATGGGAAGAAGTAGGAAGTGTTTTCATACTAGGAAGCCTAATAAGCACTTAAACCTATTATGTGGTTGGGTATAATTTCTTTGAAAGTGATAATTAATTTATTCTAAGTTAACATGTTATTATAATATTATAGCTTATATTATAACAGCACAAGACTGCAGAAAAAGATTAAGATATGAAAACTTATTCTTATAGAGCAAGATAAATAAGATGCCTTAGATTCTATAACTAAATGGGCTTCTAACACAAGCTAGAGGCTTGACCTAGTCTATCAAAGGAAAATTGAGATGTATTGGTTCTCGCTTATTAAAGAATGTGACTTATCCTAACTCTTCTAGACTTATATTCCGTATAGTTGGATTGTCAGCTAACATCTCCTATGCTATAAAATCATAAGTTTAGTCTTATGTAATGCAAGATGGATTAGGTTATTATTAATTAGGAAAAGACTAAGAACTTATACTCACTCTTTAAATCTAAGATTATGAATGGTATGATTTGCTTCTAACTAATGTAACATTTTTTATATTTATTAATATTTTAGTCACTTGACTTTTTAAGGCTTTGGGTATCCAATCATACATGTAATGAAATGTAATTAGAACTGATCATGGGCTAAATCAAAAGAGAAGGTAGACTTCTCCCTTGAAGGGTGGTTATCCTCAAAAATTATATGTTTTCTTATGAGTATTAGGAGAGGGGCCTAATTCAAGAAATAATAAAAAAAACATGCTCTTATGATTCACAAGTTCTAAAGATTTCTAGTAATTTTTATTATTTATCACTAAGGCTTTAATTATATGAGATTATGAGTTAATTATTTTTATATTTCAATTATTTATTTAAGTTGGATAAAAAATTAATTTTATCCTTAAGGCCATTGCATAAACTAGGCTTTCACGTCAACACAAAATCACGAAAATATACTTATAAAACATGCTATTCTAGTGTGTATCCAAGATAAATACACCAAATAAATGAAATAAATAAGAGGAAAGGTGGGCTGGATTTTATGATAACCCCGAAAGAAAGAAAAAAAATAGGCAACTGAGCTTTGCCTAGCCTTGAACTAGAAGTTTGATCTATAGGGGTCTTCATTTGATTTCTTCTTTGGAACATCTCCTTATTCATGGATCTCCTTAGGCTTCATAAAATACTATCAGCTTGTGTAATCCACTCATGCTAATCCTAAATCTCATAGATCTTAACCTAATTCCAGCATCAAATTACATTCAAAATTTAAATAAAGGCTAATTAAATCCTGTAAAATAGAGAATATAACACACATACACCCATGCAGATATATTTTAAACATACAAGCTTAGTACCAATGGGTACCAATCCCACTTATCCTAATGGCTCTATTTAATGGCTTAAGCAAACAACACCTATAAGCAATTAGAGCCAATTTTAATTTTATTAAGATAATTTATTTATGAAGTACAACCCCTTGTAGAGAATAATGTTAGTCTAGTAAACAACATCTAGTTTATGAGCAAACAATTCTAAATAGTATATCATAAAATAATAAAATCAATGCAACATAAATAAAGCACCATCTCAACCTAAATAGAGTTGATTATCAAGTAGTCTAGTGTGTGTAAGGAAGCTAGTGTGGTGAGGCTGAAAGTCTTGATTTGAATTTAGAGTTCAATTTGATTTACCATTAGGTGGCTTTAGTTTAATTATTTAGATGCTTTTGAAATGAATTTTAAGTTTTAATGGTTTAGGTTAAGGTTAAGCTTAAGGTTTTAAAGAGTGAGGAAGATACAGGGTCCTACTTTAGGTGGGATCCACTCTCCTCAACAACCTAATCTCCACTCTCCTTAACATCCTAATCCTAATATAATAAGCATCTAAATTCTAAATTAGAATAATTTTAATAAACTTTAATTATTTAAGATGATTAACTTAATTAGGGTGTAATTACTCATGTTTGAGATGATTAACTCAAATGATTAACTTAATTAATGATTAATTGAATTTGACATGATTAAATTATTTAATTGATTAAATCAAAAAAAGTTTGATTAATGATTAATTAAGTTTGACTGAATTAATTTACTAAGTGATTAGAATTAATTAATTAACATATATAAGATTTAATTAATTATTAATTAAGTTTAAATATAATTGGTTATATAATTAATGACCTTTAATTGAGTTATAAATGGTGTGATGATCTACATTTAAAGTTACTTTATTTACTAAATAATTTTAAATTTGACTAATTGATTTCTATAATTCCCTTATTATTTAAATATTGATTGTTAACTTTTAATTTTTCATTTAGGTGTAACTTTTAAATATAAACCTTAGGTTAATGTAAATTTGCTTAAGAAAGTCATTGGAGCTAGATGATACCCTTAGGATTTTTTTGAAAATTTCAATGTAATCAACTTATATTATATGATTAATTTCAATGATTATAATTTTACTAATCCCTTAATTAATTCTAAATTATTTATAGAGTTTAATATTTCCATTTTTATAAGAGTCTACTCTGAATACTAAATTTAAAGAGATTTGATTCATAATTTTTAGCTAAGTAGTTAATTTATTATGAATTATTGAAAAAATTTAAATCTTTTTTATAAAACTAAGTATTTAAATTAGTTCAGATTCTGATTTTAGGATTTTAGATTATACTTAAGTTAAGTGAGATTAATTATTTTGTTTAAGTGATTCTCTATTAGTATAGATATTTTGAATCAATTAATGTTAGTTTTATATTTTTTTAGTAATTTCTAAATTAATTATTTTATTTAATTATCATGAGAGGGTTGAAAGTTAAAAAATATTAATTCTATGTCCCTAATGACTTGAAAGTTTTATGGGAAGTAAATATTGATGTGATGACCATCCCATGAAAATTTCAAGTTAATTAAGCATGTATTTTAGGAGTAATTTAAAATCTAATTTTCAATAAAAGTCAAAATACTCTTTAAATAATAGTAAAATTTATTGCTTTTAATTTCATTAAATTCATTTAAGATGATAAATCCATGAGGGGTCATTCATAATTTTTGGCCTCCTAGCTTTTTCATCAAATTTGAAGTTGTAACCTAATTAAACAAATTAATTAAATTTTATTTTTTTTATTAAACTCCAATTAAGTAATTTTTTGATTTAATCAAATCTAGATGGTGTAATTAATTTTCTTGGATGTCCAATTGATAATGAAAGCATTTTATACTAATTAATGATATTGTCTTAATTTTTATAATTTTAAAATTAATTATTTGATTAAATTCCTCAATATGATTAAAAATTAGCAACTTTTTGTTCAACCATTAAATTGACTTAAAAATTCTATCGAGACTAGAGATTGATGTTACAATAATCTCCATAAGTTTCAAATTGATTCATGATGTATTTTAAGAATTAATTAAGAAAATTTAGTTTTTAATTAAAGCCAAATTATTCTTATATATTTAACAAAACTTAATGATTATGTGTTTATTAGACTCCTCTCTAGAAGTCATTTCCAAACTCGGGTTACTTGCAATTTTTAGGTGAATGATTAATCCTTTTTGAATATTTGAAGTTCTAGCCTATTTAGGATAATTTTTTAATATTTAATTAACCCTAAATTGATGTTTTTGAGATTTAAACAAACCTAGTAGCCTAATTAATTCTCTTAGTGTCTTTAATATTAATAAAGATATTTTGAACCATTTTAGTGTATTTTATAATTTTCATAATTTTATATTAATTATTTTATCCAAAATATCCTAATTTGTTTCAAAGTAGTTAATTAAAGGATTATCCAAATTATCCTAATTAATTCTCTTAGTGTCTTCTAATCCCAAGCTTTGATTGATTTGCAACTTTCATGGTAGGTAGATGTTTAGATTATTTATCTCCCCTAAAATGTCAACCCATATGGATTTGAATTTTAAGAGTAATTAAGTGATTACCATTTCTAATAAAATTCAAGTTTAGCTCAAAATAGTTAATAACTTTTAAGGCTTTTTAGGCCGTTATATTCCTCTGAAATCTAAATTCGAAGAGGGATTATTTATGTTTTTTGGCTTAATGATTAATTTTCTATAATTTTTTGAAGTTTGGCTTAATTTAGGTTTAATTAAACCCTAGATAAGTGATTTTGTGTGATCTAAAGGGTTTAATTAATTTTCCTATGTTCTTTATTAATTAAAAAATGTTTTAAATTATTTATATGTATTTATTTAAATTTTTATAAAATTTAATTTATTATTTACTCAAAATTACTCTAGAAACTTTAAAAATTAATAACTCTTAATTCAATTGTCTATTTGACTTAAAATTTTTATGGTAGAAAGCGAATTACATTAAGTTTAATCCTTAAGATTTTAGCATGATTGGATTAGTATTTTAATAGTAATTAAATAAAATTTATTTTCAATTAAACTCAAATTAATATCAAAATACCCAACAAATATGGAGTGTTTGGGTTAATTGGATTCCCCTTTGGATTCTAAATTCATAAAGGATCATTCCTGATTCGATCTATGGCTTAAATGAGCTAAAATGAGCATATATTGTCGAGCTAAATCACAATCGTCCATTTTATATAAAAGGAGTAGATGATAGTGATTTCAACTCTCTCCTTCCAGGCAAGAATTGAGCACTATCCACACTTAGGGGCTAAAATTTGGTGATCTAGGCTCTAGTTTCATGCAACAATAATTACAAAGATGGTGGAGAAAATGTAAGAGGAATACTCAATTTTATTATCTTTTAAGTAGTCTTAATACAAGATAAGATAATTCCCTTGCTCTCTGGGGAAACAAGAGAATAAAGTTTGAGAGAGGTGAGATTCTTGGGTTAGAATTCTCTCTAGTCTCAATTGAACTGGACCAGATCAAACCCAGAAGAGTAGTTTATAATATGAGTACAAATAAAGTTGGTCAAATACAAAAAAGGGCTCTCCTTGACTTGAGGTGAGTGTTCATTGAAAAGTGATAATTCTCATGGAGAGTGGCCTACAGCTTGATTTAGGTGCGACTATTCTTCGTGCTTTAAGGGGATACTAAACTTGAGTCACACTGAGTTGGCCGTTCTTCTTTGAATACTCACTTTCTATGACTAAGTTTGTGTCCATATGGTCAGCGCCGATATTTCTTCCTCTGACTTTCTTCCCATGTTCGTCATGCATGTGGTAAGTCTTTAATATTTGGATAGCCTACTTATTTTGGGCATACAGTGAACATCCTGAAGAACATCTCATAATAAATTTAACAACATTTGGTATATATTTTGGGACTAGTTTTAAAATTAAACCTTAATTACTCGTAAATTATCCATCAAAATTTGCGGCTTATATTTTTCCGATGTTTTTTCTCATTTTGCTGAATTCATAGAGTGTTTATTCATATTATATGAATTATTCAATTTATTATGACATTTTGAAGTTCGATCAAAATTTTCACCTAAATATTGGCCTCATTTTCCTACGAGGTCAACTTCTAGTTTTCTTCTTGTGCAGCTTCTTACTATTGGACCACTGAGGCAAAACCTGGTCCACGTATCACCATGTGGAAAGCACAGGAACAATAGACTTGGATCTTAATTGTGAATATCGGATAGCAGATTAGATAATCAAGAGAACCGCTAATCATATGAAATGTGTGTCGTCATCCTCCCTTCATGTGAAACCCTAACTATTCACACTAATTGTGAAAATCCAAGTGGCTTCAGCCATGAAATGTAAAATTAAGCACTAAAAAGGATTAAAAGGAAAAGAGTGGGGCAATTTAATGTATGAAGTCTTAAAGGGTTGGTTAAGTTTTGGAACCTCACCTCACTAGAGCTGACGTCTGATGGATTTCGCAAGCTGAGGAGCTTTGTTGGGATGTAGTTAGATCATGCTGAAGTGCTCCTTTAATGCCTCCTCATTGCTCCCTTCAATATCGATTTTCCATTCAGGTTAGCCAAAGGTAGGTTGTTCTTTTTTTTGGAAAAGGTTGAGGGTCGAAGACCCAATATATTCCAAAAAGAGAATCGGTTACATTGCTATAGAAAGAAATGGACAAGAACTTGAAACAGAGAACTAAAGAAAAAAAAACTAAGAAAGAACACTAGTCAAAACTTTGGCTTAAGAGGACAAAAAGACCAATTTGAAGCCAACCCCATAAACAACTTATGGATGGAACAAAACAATAACTATCAGCTCACTTTGCAGCTATAAAGAAAAGAGAAAAGAAAAAGAAAGGGGGAATAGTTTGATTGATGATTGTTGGACTCAGACATTAGATGATTGAGACAAAGCACGAGGAGGCTGGACACAGAGCCAATTCCCTCAACAGACGATCTGCGGTTGCCACCCGCCTTCCAAAGTGGATAGGAGCAAATGAGTGAAGGCAATGAATGAAGGTTCTTTGGCGGGCCATCCAACAGACCTCATTATATCGAGCTATAATAAGCTCATTTGTCATCATCGTCCAAGTAAATTCTCTCGGGACAGCAACCATGAGGAGGAAAGCATGATATAAATGAAGAAAACAATCCAGAGCTTACTGAGCTGAGCGTCACACAGCAGAAAATAAGAAAAAAAAGAACTGCAGAACAGAATGGAGAAGAGAGAAAATCTAGAAGCCGTCATTAGTCACCCAAGCATTTAGGGTGTTTTTTACATAGGACGGCCAATTGTCTTTGATTTTCCACCGAGAAACCTTGAAGCTTACTCTTTTTCTAACTTGGTAAGTGAGGATCAAGGGACTAGAAGGTAGAGGAAAAGAACACATTGTTCGTTCTTTCCAAATGGTGTATACCAAGATCTGAGATTTTTCGGGTTCACGATAGCTTTATGGTTATACAATTCAACATTATCCAGGATTTGGTGAAGCGTACAGTTTAACGTAAAGAACTGTCCATTAGGAATAATAGTTCTAACCAAGTTCATGGAGAAAGGATATTCAAAAAATAAGTGGTTATGGGACTCATATGCATCGACATAACACCGAGAGTAGAGCCAATACCTCTTTTTTCAAGCACATCGGACGTTTTTAATCCACCCAAGTAGGCCAACCAGCAATACAGAGAATAGTTAAGCCCACAACCTTTAAACCAAATTTCAGAAGCCCAATGCCTATGAGGAAAAGTTTGAAAGAGAGGAAACCTGAGCTCACGATTAGAAGGAGCTCTCTTGCCTTCCCACGAGATCCAGTCAGGACCACCCTCAATAGGGATGCATGTAATCCTTTCGAACAACAAGGAGAATTCAGGGAAAGAGTCCCAAGGAAGCCTCCAAATACCATCTACTATTATAGAGCTTACCATGGCAGAGGGAGGGAGATCCAGGTTAGAGAAGCCGTTATGCCCCATGAGGTGAAATAATGTTTTGCCTTCACACCAGGGGTCAAAAAACAAGGAAGTATAGTTGCCATTGCCAATGTGGTAGTTAATATGATTCCCATACCTAATGCCAATCGATTTCAGATCTCTCCAGAGAGGGGAGAGCCTGTGATTACAATCAATCCAAATCGTGTCATATTTCTGGGCACACCAACGCGAAAAGAGATTATCCTGCTGAAGAGATCTCCACAAAGTTCTTAGCTTACAAGATGTGTTGATGGAAGAGGCAGATAGGATGCCAGAGCCTCCTTGAGGCCTGGGTAGGGTAGTCCGGTTCCAAGATACTGTATGAAGCTTTTTAACTGCACCGCTATGATAAAAGAAGTTGGATATAAAGGAATTTAGTTTATTGATAATACTAGCAGGGATAGCCAAAGCTCTGAACCAGTAAGTAAGCAAGTTATTAATGGATGATCGGATGATTTGAAATCTCCCTCCAAGAGATAATAGCTTGCATTTCCATCCGGCCACCCAATAATGAAGCTTATCAAAGAGGCTAGAGAATAAATTGACCCTAGGAGACCCCAAAGCCAAAGGAAGACCTAGGTAAGTGAAAGGGAGGCTGCCTCTCCTAATGTTTAGAATCTGAAGAAGTTCCTCAGTTCGGGAGCAGTTCCTTGAAAAACAGATGACCGATTTGTCAATATTAGTAGCAAGACCCAAGTAATGGTGAAGTGTCATGAGGCTATCTTGCAAGGAACAGAAAGTAGAATGATCAGCACAGCCCATGACAAGAACATCATCAGCAAACAATAAGTGTGAAACCATACAGGAGCCATAAGAGAATGGATTAAACCGCTTTATATTCACTTCTCTGTCCAGAAAACAAGAAAAAGTATCCATAGCTATTGAGAACAAGAAAGGGGAGAGAGGGCAACCTTGTCTCAAGCCATTTGAAGAGTTGAACCAACCTTTGATTTCCCCATTTATAACAATAGAGAATGGAATGTTCATGCGACCTTCAATCCATTTTACAAACTTGATGGGAAACTTTGGTCAAGTCTATGTAAAGGGAAAGCCTATTGATAGAGTCAAAGGCTTTCTTGAGATCAAGTTTAGCAAGGAATTTGGGTGGAAGATTAGGGTAGGAAAACTCATATGAAATCTCACCATAGCAAAGTTGTCGCAATATCTCTCCCTTTATAAAAGCCGATTGGGCTTGATGGACAATAGTTGGTAAAACTCCTTTAAGCCTAGTTGCCAAAACTTTGGCAACAACTTTGTAGAAGGTATTGCATAAGGAAATAGGCCGGTAGTCAGATATATGGCTAGAATGCTTGATTTTGGAATCAAGGTAATCAAAGTGTGTTTGAACCCCTAGGTAACTTGGAAGTTTTAAAGAAGTGGTGAGCCGCATTAAGGAAGACCTTACCCGTGATTTCCCAAGAGGATAGGAAGAACTGGGAGTTAAAGCCATCAGGACCCGGTGCCTTGTTTGGATTGATACTTTTCAGGGCTTGAAGAATTTCACTGTCACTTACCTCAGCACTCAGCTCCATAGCTTGCTCAGAGTTTACAGGAGTGCCCAACGGGAGATCAATTGGAGAGATAGATAGGTCAGAATGCGCATTGAATAAGGAAGAATAGTAGCTACAGATTTCCAGGGCCATCAAGTTTTCGTCAGTAAGAATACCATTTTCTGTATGTAGTTCCCGGATATGATTCATATTTTTCCTTTCTTTTATGGAGCAATAGAGAAATTTAAGATCATCCTCAGCATAGGTCAACCAATGGGCTTTAGCCCTTTGCTTCACCCACAGACTCTCTTTCCTGGAAAGCAGAGAATATCTTTCAGAAACAGCTTTGGCATCAGACAGTAATTGAACATTGTGAGGATCAGTCTCAATTTGTGAAAGGATGTCGTGCTGGTCTTTTTTGGCTTGTTTTAATTGATCCTTCAAGGGGCATATGTCCCATTTTCTACACTTAAAGGCATTTTTGGTGGAGGTCATCTTTTGATAGTACATACAGTGGGTCTCCATTAACAAAAGAGGACCAGGCAACCTTAGTGACCCAGTTGAAATCAGGAGAGAGAGACCAATGATTTCGAAACATGAATCTATGCGGGGTATTTAGGTTTTGGTAAGGTAAAGTTATGATGGGGGAATGGTCAGAGGAGAGGGGAGGGGGAACTTTATAGAAGGAGTGAGGACATAAATCCAACCAAGCAGAATTACATAAAACTCTATCCAGTTTAGAAAAGATGGGGTTAACACTTTGTTGGTTAGACCAAGTATGCAAAAGCCCCACACTAGGAAGCTCCAAAATCTCACAGTCATTGGTACAGGAAAGAAATTCGAGGGTGTTGTTGAGGGAAATTGGGTTACCACCAGTTTTCTCCCAAGTGGATAAATAGCAATTAAAGTCTCCCATAATGATCCAAGGACCAGTGATGCTAGAAGCAATAGCCCTTAGAGAATTCCAGAGGGATAGCCGATTTTGAGCATTATTATCTGCATAAACACATGTTAGAAAAAAAGTAGAATGATTAGCCATTGTGATTTGGCCATGGATGAATTGAGCATTAGTAATCACTGGTTGGAAGCTTAAACGGTCAGATCGCCACTTCAGCCAAATTCTTCCTCCAGGAACCACACCAAAATTTGAGTAATTGGATTCAGAAGGAAGCAGGACGAATTTATTGAAATATGGTAGATTCTGAAGAAGATCAGGGGAGACTTTTGTCTCAAGGAGGCAAAACATATCTATATGAAATTCTTGGATAAGACGCTGACAATCACGAGTCCTACCTTCAGCAGATAAGCCTCTGACATTCCAACATCCGATAACAGGACAAGTCATTGAGAGGAGGCAGTTAAGGGTTTCTTACCCTTCTTGCTTTGCTTTTAGTGGTACATGTGCCCATTGGACTGCTTGAGGTTCTCCTCTTCAGAATATGCCTTGGTCGGTATTAGAGGAGCTTTACCCTTAGGCTTCAGGTTTTCAGAATGGAGAGGGGAACCTGCAGAAGATCTAGTTAAGACTCCCAATACTGTGTTGTTATTACCGGCTTCAACCGAATTATCCAGATTCCCGTCCAGTTCCTCTGAGGCACTGGCACAATCCTCTTGCTCTAAGGTTAGGGAAGGGGAGGAGATGGGGTCTTGATTAAGGTCTGCAGTAAGAGCACTGCGATCGGTAGGTGGGGGAAGTACTTGGTCCGTAATACTTCCAGGAATAACAGTGGAACTAGGCTGCAGAGTAGGGGAGCCCGGAGGAGTAGCTGATTTGGAGAGCAAGAGTCTATGTTGTGTTTCTTGTTGAGAATGGTGGGGGGGTTTATCACGATGCGCTTTATCTACAGAAGCTTCTTTACGAAGGGGGCAGGACTTCTCGTCATGGGAAAAAGTAACACTCGTTGGTTTGGAGTGGTCAGATAAGGCATGAGAGATTTAATTTTTGCTTCTTAAAGTCCAACGAGTGTTTTTAGTGTGGCAATTTTAAGTTGGGGATTCTTGGTTTCTTGAGGGAGTAGTGAATTAACACCATAATATGATTGAATTTAAATTTAAACCCACATGCCTTTGATGAGTAATTGATTGGCCAATGATATGTTAAAGATTTGCATTAAAAATTTTATCACTACCTAAATCCTTGCTCAAATAAGGTTAGCCCAATAAAACTCTAATGAGTTAATATTAAATCCCTCAAATTAATTTAACTTTAGCTAGGTTTAAGTTTAATTCGAATTGACACCAATATTCTTGCAAATTGTTTATCCAAATCTAATTTTTGATTAATTTAAATACAATTATGTTTATCTAAATCTAACTTTTGATTAATTTAATTTATGAGGATTAAAATTCAAAATATGTCTAAAAATTTACAATTATGTTAGGTCTTGACCAACTTTATGTCTTAATTAGGCTTTAATGGGTCATAGGTCATTGAGTTTAATTAAAATAAGTTGGGCTTACTTGGATTTAACTTGATTTTCTTATTGAAATTCTACACGTGTGTGTGTGTGTGTGTGTGTGTGTGTGTGTGTGTGTGTGTGTGTGTGCATGCACACAACATTTATATGTTTGAAGATGTATTCCTTGTGATTTAAAATTCAGGTTCCAATTAGATGTGATATATGAGAATTTTAGTTTAGCACAATCTTTGGCAAACCATGAATAATTAGATTTGGTCAATGCATATTCTTTAGAATGTTTAAACTTAATTGGGCTTTAATTATATTTAATAAATTATTTGAAGAGGTTTGAGATTGAAGGGTTACACTTGTTATTGATATACTATGAATTTGGGTTAATAGGTTTAAATAGATCAATTTGGGTCAATAGACATGGTCGATCAAGTTAAACTTTAGTTAAATATGATTATAGTTCAAGTGACTTAAATTGTTTAGTTCATTTGAGCTACATAGGTTGGCTAGGCCCATTAGCCCTAAGTAAGCTAACCTTAGGCTTATAGGTCTTGACAAAAATAATTTAAATGATTTGAGTTTGAATTAAATTTGAATTTCATTTAATTTAGTCTAGTTTGGGGTTTAGTGACGTGAAAGTGTCACTAGGATGGTTTCCTAATGGTTTATGTAGGGAAGCACTTATACAATGATGAAGCCATATAGACTAAGAAGGATAGTTTGTGTCAAGTTCATAAAAATGAGACCAACACATACAAATGAAGTTAAAAAGATTAAGAGCAAAGATAAACTTAATTTGTATTTTATTTTATGAAATTTATTTAAGTTTATATTATTGGGTAAAATATGACTTCCCTTATATTTTATTACCTAAGTATATATAAACAGATTGCTCAACAGCATCGGCCTATTAACCTATATTCTTTTATAGCATCACAACATAGTGAATATTTGATTACATTGCTTATTTGCTATGTTTTTTTTCTTTTTTTTATTGTAATGCAATTGTCTAGGATTACTTATATTCATTAGGCTCTTAGAATGAAAAATTATATTTTCTATGAACTTTAATAAACTTTAAACAACTTTAAAATTAACTAAAAAGTTATTTTTAAATATTAAAATTAAAGACTTCTTTGGCCAAATTTTTTCAAATCTAACTTTTTTACTCATAAGTAAAGCATTGCTAGTATTAAGCGTTGGCACCTACATGCCACAAGCAAACCTGAGCATGCATTAAAAATCACTTAATGACAGATAACTTGCATAACATGTATAACCTCCTTAGAATAGAGACTCTCAGTAAGAAGTATTAGTGTGTCAGGTAGCAAATGTCTAATTCAAATAGGTTCATAAGTCCAACCTTGATAACTTTAGTCATATGAATAAATTATCTCATGTCATATCATTTTGTGGAGATAATAAAGCATGAAATTTACATGATCTTTTCTATCTTAACTGTGATTTTAACATGTGTTTTTGTGTACTTTAAGAATTTTGTGGCACTTATTATTATTATTTTTTTAATTTAGAATTTTGGTAGGGCTGCATTAATTGAGGAAAAGATCATCATTAATATGCAAAATCATGTGGAGAAGTGTTTTAAGTGGATTTAGGAGAAAATAATGATATTTGAGGCTCAATCGATGATTAGAATTAAGCTAGGCACATAAGTACCCAACTGTAGGATCCAAATAAAGAAGTCAATGCTTAAATGCCAAATCACTAGCCCAAATGTAGGTCAAGATAGAGAGCTTGGCGCCTTGATGCTAGAACTAGATTTTTCAACAAGTGCAAGATAGAGAGCATGACACATAAGCATTGGCCTAGCAACTGCTATGAAATGCCCTAGATTTTCATTAAACACTTGCCTTTTGTGGAGATTTGGTGCAGCCCTATTTAAAAAAAAATCACATAAATGAATTTAGGGACTTCTCTAGCCATATTTCTAAGGTTTCTCTCAACACTTATAGGAGTCCAACTGTCTAGGAAGGAGTTTGTGGAGGCTTCTTGGAGATGCTTTCTCAAGGGTAAGAAGACAAGGTGACGAAGAGGATGTTCTTGACATGCTTCACCTAAGTTCTAACCTTCTTTCTCTCTTTTATTTGTTGCAATCATGTTAATATATCAAGCCTTTGTATGATTGTTTTCTTTCATCACGAACCAAACTCTTCTCTAGGGATTCTGTGTAATTATGTTGTATTTGTGTGAGTTTAGTTTTAATAAAAGTTTGGAGTTTTGTTTCTTTTTAATATTATGCATTTTATTCTATGCTTTATCAACTATTAAATTAATCGATTATTATTTTTAATAAATTAGAAGGTTCATTTGGAATCAAGAGGTGAAAAATGAACCTGTCATGGACAAAATGCCATGGTGGTGGATCATAGATTATAGATATTTGTGATAAATCTATGTAGTTATTTTTAAGATCTAAAGTTATTTGGCAAATTTTTGCATTTAATTTATCATCTAATTAATTATGACAAAATTCCATGGAGATGGGTCATGTGGTCCATTTGAAACCCCTCAATAGGTAGATTATTATAGAAAAAAAAGGACTCTAGGCTTTCAAGAGAAAGGTAATGGCCACCTTAATCAAATTTCGAGAAAAGTCAACTCTAACTTATCAAAATCTAAAACTTCACAAATCAACATTGATCCCTAGGCTTATTCATATTGAGATCACTAGTAAAAACTCTTGCTCTTATTGTTTTATAGTTGTTCATTAGATTTATTAGCAGTTGATAGATTTTGCATTGACACTCTATTTTCATTATCCAAATAATAGCAAATCAATCTAATTTCAATACTTGGTGTTCAATCTTTATATGAATGATACTCTACTCACTCTTTATTACTTGATGCAATTATATACTCTTACATGTACACTTCACCTTGAGACACAACATTATGTATTCACTCAAGAAAAAACTATAAGCCATGAATTCTTTAACTTTGTTCCTCAGAAGTCTTTGTTTAAGAATATTTTATTTTCCTTCCTCAGTTCAAGTCATAAGACTAAATCTAGACAATGCAACTAATGGTTACTGATAGAGTACCTCTTGGATAAGTTGGTTTAACTATCTTCTCAAGCTAAATGGCTATAGACTTGACTACTTAGAATGATAGATCTATAAGATTTAGATTAAACTTATTTCTAACTTTTCCCTAATCTCCTCCCTTTACCCAAAACTCCTTGATCCCATTGTATTTCTTATAGAGTCCAAGTGTTTCAGCATTAATTATCATATAGTTGCTTGTCTATTGGACTATCACCTTGCTTGGTCATGGTAATTCACTCTCTATCTTGTGAAGTAATGCTCAATATATGAATCATCCTATTATGGTAATTCATGCTAAACTATAAAGCCTTTGTTTTTTTTTTTTTTTTGGAAAAATCTAATTTAAACTAAATCAGAATCAAAATTGTGCCTTCATTTATCAAGATTTTTTTGTGGAGGTGTCTACAACTGTAATTAACTAAATAAGATACGATTCTCTATGAGAATGGGCAACCCACAATCCTTTTCTTTTCATTAGCTTGGTGAAATATATATAAATGAATATTTGTCATAAGTATAAATGAGAGATAGGAAACTATCTACATTCAGCTTACTATTTTTTCGTGTGATATATTTTATTATATTATTAATACATTTACACCCCCAACAACTCGTAGTCTTAACTTTTTTCAGAAAGATCTCATATTATAAGCTCCTTATAATGGTTTTAAACATACTTCTTTTCTTCATGTAGCTCAAGTGTAAAAGAATTCTTACTAGTAATTATAGGCTAATCTAAATTTAAATGTTCTTTCCTATCAAGCTCATTATTCAATTCTCTTATCTTGGGTTACCTTAGATCTTTTTAATTAAATGCCATATTAATTTGCTCTTCAATGACTAAGTTTTTTCTTATTAACTACTATAAGCCTTTTTTATGATTTGAACAATCTATGAATACCTTTCATTTGATCTTGTATCAAACTTAGTTATCTTTTATACTAAAAATTTTAAAATATCTACATCCAATTACATTAATATGTGACATTTGATTTTTTTCTCTTTTAAAATCTCATATGGAGTCTTTTTGAAATTAATGTTTATCTTATCGATTGCATAATAGGCTGTATTTATTATTTCATCTCAAAAATATTTATGTGATTGATAGCCATTAAGCATGTTTTTACCATATCCAATAAGCTTTTATTCTTTTTTTCAAATATAAATTATGGAGAATAGTAATGTTTGACACCTTCTTCATCATAAAAAATCTCAAATTCAACTCCATGATTATGTCTAATGGATGTAATATATAGCCCTTTTTTTATCTCTAAAATAACACCACTCTTGAAGGCTAAGAATATTATATAAATGAATCTAGAATAATCATCAGTAATAACATACCCATACCAAACTGGTATGTGAGATGGATCCAACTAAACTTATATGCAATAACTTCAAAGATCTATTGATAATAATTTGATTCTTAGATATAAATGATGTACATGTTTATTATCCTAATTAATACTCAATGCATAGTTTGTCCTTGAAATATTTAAGTTTGGTGAAGCAACAACTAATTCTTGTCTAAAAAGTTTGGATAAAATATGTATTCTTTCATGATAGAATCTCATATGTGAAATCCATAAAGCATCATAATATATTTTCAAAGTTCTAAGATAACTAAACATTAAACAACTCAATACAATCAATTATATGCTATTATATCCACAAATACTAAAATAAATTTTACCAAATAGCTAAAAATATTGTGAAGATGAAAAATTAAACTTCATATCCATTATGCTATAATTCACATTTGTTAATTAGATTGTGTTCAATCCATCAACATATGAGACTATTTTGATTGCATAAAAGCTATAACCAATGTCCCTAACTTTAATTATTTATCTTTTGGCTTTGTTTCCTAATATATATAACTATGATCTCTTGGTTCCAATGAAACAAATAATAAATAGTCTCCCCATCATGTGCCTAAAGCATTCACTGCCCAAGAACCATCTACATTCATTATTTTTTAAGTGAAAACATTAATACATACTAATTTAGTCTATCTACATAAGAACCTTTAGTAACTTTTGGTCTGTTGATGAAATGAAACATGATTATTATGTTGAGATATAATAAATAGTGCATATGTGAGTATAAGAATCAAAATATATAATAATCCATGAGAAATTGTGCCCTTAAAATTGCTAGAACTATATCCCAAGCCACCACATGTTGTGCACTAAGCATATGTGTATTCATAAGATCTAGTGTGCCATCTCTCTAGAGTAAAATGAATCATGAAATGCATATAATCTATGATGTGAAGTCTTTCTAGAGTTAAATAAATCATTAGATCATTTCCTTTAGAATCTTTAACAATCTTCAAAATCAAAATCAAAATTTTCTCCAACAAAATTAATCATATAAGGATGACATAATAAAAAAATCAATATTATTCTTATTCAAAATATTAAAATTCATTTTGAAGTTCAATATAGTGATTTGAATGCTCTTTCTTTAAAGTATGATACTTTTTTCTTAAGTTAATTAAAATTTTATTCATTTCAATAAAGTATTATGCAAATCATTATAAGCCTTGTCATTAGCCTCATGTGAAGGTTCATCAAAGGCATTAGGTATATATTTTATTCTTTATAATCAAATGGTTTTGTTGGTGTCCCTTTATTATCCTAGTTTGCTCAACTAACCCTTAATTCCTTCTTACCTTGTTTATATGAAAGTTTCTTTTCTTTCACTTTATTCATAAGAATTTTTTATTTGAAATTGCCAAGCTTGTTACACTGAAAGCATGTCAAGATCTCCATTTTGTATGCTTGATCAATCTCAATTTATGTCCTCCAAAATTGTCGAACTTTATAGAAATTCTTTCAAAATATCCTCTCAATTTGTCAAATCTTTATGTCATTCCAACATCATCATTTTCTAAGGGTGATGAGCCACTGTTGCTCACATCACAGTATTTGAATGCTACATTCTTTAATCTCTTCTTAAAAATTTTCTTTTCTCATCCCTTGAATTAACCTTTTGATCATGTGCTAGTTAATCATGGAAGTAATCAATAGTTGATAATTTTAAATTTTGTGCTTAAAAATAGTTAGTTATTTTAGAGCCTATTATTTTGGTAAGGAATGCAACATCTTGTTTACATGTTCCTAATCTATGTACCTTGCTAAGCATGCTATGACTATTAACAATCTTTAAAAATAATCTTACAACTTTAGTATTTAATAATAAGAATTTTATTTCTATAAGAGCCCATCCTTTAATCGGCTTTAAAATTTCTTTATCATTAATAGTATAAATGATGCTACTCTTGTATCAATTCAAAATAAAATTCCGAAATTTGCATATCATAAAATTATAAACGCATTTCATTCTACTCTTCTAGAAATCAAAAGAAATGCCATCAAATAATGGTGGTTGTGATGTCAAGTGCATATATTCCTTATCATTAATAGTAGAAATGATGCTACTCTCGTATCAATTCAAAATAAAATTCCAAATAAGCATATCATAAAATTATAAACACATTTCATTCTACTCTTCTAGAAATCAAAAGAAATGCCATCAAATAATGGTGATTGTCAAGTGCCCTTTATTTATTTTATCAGCATTATACTCTCTCTCTCTCTCTCTCCATATATATATATATATATATATATATAGAGAGAGAGAGAGAGAGAGAGAGAGAGAGAGTAATATAAGAGATTGCCCTTAGATGTGAAGACAAAAATCATAGAGCTAAGGCATTCATACTAATTATTATTTAATGCATGCTTAAGAAGGGGAGTGATTGGCATTTAAAAAACAAGACTTTCCACAAAACATTATCATAAAAAATAACATGCAAGCAGATAAAATATCTTTAATTAAAAATAAAATAAAAGCAATAAGCATATGTACACAACAATTTTTATACGATTCGATTGTAGACTACATTCATGCTTAGGGCTCATCACACTAAGAATTTTCTACACAACTTTCACTAAATAGAAGCAAATACTCTTTCACAAGCAAAGAAACCTTTATACCAACTCCACTGCGAGATAATTTCCTATTCTGCTTCTTCATAGTGAGGGTAACTCCTCCAAATGTTTCCTCCAAAACACTTAATAAAGTAACAAAAAACCAACAAAGAAAGTAAATCACAAAATAAAATGGGTTCTTACATATGTTTTTTTTTTTGTTAATGTGAAGAAGTTAAGTGCATCAAGCACAAGAATATTGGAGACTAAGCTTGCAAACCTTTAAGCTAAACTAAAGCGTAAGATGATTTGAATGACCGATTCCAAATGCACGCTTTTGAATATTTCAAGCATCTGGTTCTAAGTAAAGTAAAATTCAAGTGCATTTCAAATACACCAGAAATGTCAGTTTGTGTGTATTTGGAATTCGCCCAAATCTGGGTGAATTCTAAATACACCGTAAAGCGCGGGGGCTCAGCCGTCAGCGTCCGCCACGCCGCCCGACCGCCATCTTGCCGCCACCGAAGTCGACCTTCGCCACGCCACCGACGTCTAAACCTTCAATTTACTTTATATTACATTTTTAACCAAACAAAAAATACAAAAGTCATGAATTTGTAGAAAGCTCAACTAAATAACTATAAAGTAATCCTTTTATATCAATTCTTTTTGAATCAGATTTCAAATACAAGAACTAAATACCAAGACCCACATATTAGTGGAAGCTCGCTATAATTATTTTTAAGCAATAAAACTCTGCACTCTTATGGAGCAGCATAAAGCCCTCCAAAGGCCCATAAAGATATAGTGACCCAAAAACTTTTGTTAAGACTAATAAACTAATCAAACATAAATTGGACTTATGTATCAATGCATATATATATAAATATATTATTGTGTCTAAAGAACATTATTAAAACATCAAATATTATTGATATATTAATACTATATGTTATTCAATTTGACTGATACCGGCCAGTTCAATCTCAATTTTATTTTGAACAAAATTAAATAATTGATTAAAATACTAATTAATTCACATTTTTAATCTTTTACATATACATATATAACTTTAAGATCTAAATTTTCAATATACAATTTAATAAACTTGTAAAAATAATAAATTTTTTTATTAGATTTATAGTCTGATTATAATATCCTACATCTTAAATATCAATTCTCAATATTTTAATTTAAATGATGAAGAAATCTAAATTATATATACTTTAATATTTTCACACCAAGGATAATACTGCCAAGTCGTTCTTTATTACTGAACAATATATATAAGTAAGTTAAACAATAAATATTTTTTCATTATTATTTTTTTTTCAAGCAAGTCACATGAAATCTAAATTTAATATTTTAATTTTAAATAGAGCCAAATTCAAATCAAATAATCAATGGAGTTCAAGTTGAGCTTCAAACTATTTGTGTAAAGACTATTAATTGGGAGATTTATAAACATATCACACAATTTTTATGTATTTATATATCTAATACTTAAATTTCAATTTTTATTTATATACCATTCCAAAATTCAATATCACATCAAAAATATCATATCACTCTCTTTTTTTAAAGTAAAATGTATCTTTTTTAAGTATAGAAAAGTGTTTAAAAAATAAATATTTAATTTTAAATATTAGATATATAAATACATAAAAATTGTGTGGCATGCATATAAATCTTCCTTAATTTTTTCATATATATCTATATATTTTTTTTGCTCTCATAAAAAATAAAAAAAAAACTGAGAATGAGAAAACAGAAGGCAACAGAACTGAAGAGTTATCGGAAGTCGCAATGAACTCTGGAACAACAATCTGAAAAAAGTGTACGCTTACACTCACCATGGCTTTTCTGTTAGATCCTTCACAAATACATAGCGGAACTTCGAGTTGTATGGCAGCCACTCAACGACCTGCGCTATCTTCTTGTTCTTCCCATCGATGCATTTCGGAAGCGCATCGTTCATCTTCTTCTCCATGTTCGCAGACACCCAAGCAACAAGATCTTCGCAGCTGAGGCCGGCTTCTTTCGCATATCTATCAAGAAGCTTGGGCAGGAAAATCTTCCTCGATTTCTTCACTAAAACATTCGCCTGAAGAAAATCCTTCTTCGCCATGTCGAGCTCCTCCAAGACACTCTTGGCCGTGTAGACCCTTAGCTGCGCGGAGCAAGAGCAGTAAGAATGTGCATATATATGATACAAACAAGTGCAGAATTTGGGGGATAGAATACTGTACCGTGGGATCAGAGGAACCTCCGGCGCATAAGGCGAAGAGAACGAGAGGCTGCGATGTGAGAAGAGTGAAGTTTGAGCTGATAAGCTGTTTCTCTTCTGCAGATTTCTTCCTCATGGCAGTGGAGATTATGGCTTCAAACCACTGAAGATGAACATGCCGATTATGTTGGAGATAGCAGAAGATGTAGAAGCAGTTTCAAGGAAGTTAATGATGCAAGAAGATGCCATCCTTTCTGCCCTCTTGAGATTTTTTAATGCTGCCACTGTATGAAATTATGTGGCCTTATGGAACAACCTTAAAAGAATTATTTTAGTAATCCGAGCGCAAAGGTATGCATGGCAGCTATTATGGCCCTTTTGATTTTATGTACGTGGGGGGGAAGGGACACTCTCCACATCTTAAAAGTAAAATTTTAATATACATCTTTTTTTTTAACATTTTTAATATGAATGGAGGATTTATATACATACCACAATTCTTATGTATTTACATATCTAATGCCTAAACATTAATTTTTACATACATAACATTTTATTCTTTAATATCACATCAAAAATATCATCATCACTCACTTTCTAAAAATTAATGCACATTTTCAAGTATAAGAAAGTATTAGATAAGTAAATATCTAACTTTAGGTGTTAGATATGTAAATGCATAAGAATTATGTGGTATGAATGTAAATCTTCTTCAAATTTTGTTCTCTTCTATAGTTGTGTAGATTTTTTCCTCAAGGAAGCCCAAGATTATGGTTGCAAAACACCCCACATGAATGAAAGTTACATTTAAATGTGCCATCCTTTATGTATTTTGTGATTTTCTAATGCCACCATGTCAAAATCTGTGGCTTTATGCAGCAATTTCAAAAATAATTTACTAATCCTCACAAATCTAAGAAAGGTAACTAAACAAACAGGAAAAGTAGATAGACACTGGTTAGAACAAAACATTTTGATAAATCTAGATAAGATTTCCAAAGCCTCAAGACATTTAAGCAGATATCTAGAGATTCTAGAGTTGAGTAATGAAAGAAATCAAAACAACAACAATAAGCCTTTATCCCACTCTGGGGATCAGTTACATGAATCCTTCTTCTCCATTGTGTCCTATTAAGTGTTAAATTCTCATTTAATTCTACTAAGGTAAGATCCTTTTTTATACTACCTAACCAAGTCTTCTTAGATCTATCTCTATCTTTCTTAACATAGGTCAAATCTAATACATCTACTCTTCTAAGTAGGTCTTTAGATGAATAATATTTTATATGCCAAATCATCAAAGGCAACTCTCTTAAATCTTATCTGCCACTGGATTTTATGTGACCAAACTATCACATGTATAGAGATGTTGGCCAATAAAAGAGAAACATAAGACTAAGTTAAAGTGTTACAGAGATGAGGATGCTCAGGTGGATGAGTGGCTTTACCCTTAGAGATAGAATGCAAAATGAGTATGTTTAAAAAAAGTTGGAGTAGCTCCAAAGGTAGATAAGATTAGGGAGAGTCGCCTTAGATGGTTTGGCCACATAAAGCATCTGTCATGACCCGATTAGGAGAGTAGATGCATTAGATTTGCTTTATGTTAAGAAAGGTAGAGGTAGACCTAAAAATACTTGGTTAAGATGTATAAAAAATGATCTTAGTATACTTGAATTAAATGAGAATTTGATGCATAATAGGACACAATGGAGACGAAGGATTCATGTAGCCGACCCCACCTAGTGGGATTAAGGCTTGTTGTTGTTGTTGTTGTTGTTGTAAACTATCACATGTATAGAAAAATTACATTCAAAAGCAGAACATTCATTGTCTAGATAGATACGACTACAATAAAAAAAAGACTGATGAATGAAATCTTAATAATCAAAGTTCATTACCATCCTTCTTTTTTTATATTTTTTTTTGTTTTCTATTCTTTATTTCTGTTAATGAGTATCGAACTTTAAAACTTCAATTTGGAGGTAAAAGACCACAAAGTTGTTGGAGGTCTCTAGCCCTCACTTGCATTTTATATAAACAGATCTAAATTGTCTATACGAAATACATTTCTTTTGAATGATGTCATCTACGATCATTTAACTTCATCAAGCATTTAGAAGCAAAATTTAGTTAACTTTCAGCACTGGATTTTGAAAGGTATGATTGAACATATCTTAAAAAGGTTGAATATCTCCGATTTTGAATAAACCTCCTAAATTATCAATTCAGTGGAAGCTTAAGTTTTTTTTATAATATGCTATGATTATGGATTCAGATCTCTTCACACATATTTCTTTGACTTGATGATATAAATAATCAATTCCCTTCCTATGTACAAGAGAAATGCAAGGTTTTAAAATGTCTTTGGAGCCCAAATTACCCAGTAATTTAATGAAGGAAAGATCAGATCATACTCGACCAACACGAGGTGTCTGGCAATGAAGTATGGAATGCTCTATTGAATTGGCAGTGATGATAAGCCCACCGATATTATATGCAGCCTGCACTACAAGAGACAATAATTTAATGGTTAATACAGAGATCAGATAAATCCTGAAGATTGAGAAACCAAACCACTGCAATTTCAACTTGCTTATAAATTATAAATCTTAGTACAAGAAAAAAGCAGCAGGCAAAAATATGGTTGAATCGAATGCATATTGCCAATAAAAAGTGATAAATCAGGCCTACAAATACGATGCATGCTACACTTTCCTATTACAAGCTGTCTTGTCAATGGGAATTACAAAAATCATGAGAATCATAGTGGAACAGACTGCAAACTAAGGAAACTGAATCGTTTACCATATTAACACAAAAGTAATTTCAGGCTATAATTGAAGAAAACAGTATGAAGGAAACTAATTCAGATTCAGCATAGTAACTGCACTTGGTGGATGCTAATGCAGTAATGTACTTCAGTACTAAATTAGTCATTCCCATGGGGATATAACCGGGAAAAGTGTGTTCATTGTTTTATCAACAAAGATGTATAGGCTCAAGTTATGAAAATTTCATGATATGTGTATGAGCCATTTGGGATCAATTTTATTTCTTGCTTTTTGTCTTTACTTTATTTTGTTTATATTTTATTTTAAAATAAAACATATTTGATAATAATAATTATGTTTTAAACATCTAAAAGTTATTTTTGAATGTTTTTAAAAATAATTTTATTTACTCTAAAAAAGAAATATTTAAAAAACACACTAAATAAACATGTTTTTGAAAATAGCATAAAAAAAAAAAATAAAACATAGAATAAAATTGATCCCAAATAGGCCTGTAATCTTAAGAAAAATAAAAAGACAAGAACCTATTTGTTTTGATCTTATTTTTCATACAGTAGAGACGAGTTTAATGCAATAAAGAACATTCCCTCAACTTTGAAAGGATGATGAGGTTTAAAAGATGGAATACCTGTAGTAATATGACTCTTAAGATTAACAAGCTACATGTCCGCTCATTTGCAAGGGAGGATTGAAAAAAAAAATTTACTTAAAATAACTTATATTATTTTATAAAATGATATTTCATAACTTAAATATTATATTTTGGAAGAAAGATTACATCAAAATTCTATGATGCAGCAAGTTGGAGTTATGGAAATATCCAACAGTCTAGACCATCCCATGATGTAGAGAAGAATGTGCATTGCTAAAAGAGGGTGCGGTGCTATATTTAATTTTTGATGAAAAATATGACACTATAATATGAAAAACACCACCATCGAAATGAACAAGCCAGTTGATCAACATGAAAAAAATTTAGGCTGTTTGTAAATAATTACAATATTTAGATAAAAAAAAATTCAAAATTTCTCTTTCACTGATTAAAAAGGTAGAATTCTTAGAGCATTTATCATATATTAAGTCTTAATATCAGTTAATGTCGTGCAGCAATTACAGGATGCCAAGTGTCTGTAATATCCCATTTAATTATTTCCTAATTAATTTATTTTTTAAGCTAATTAAACCGTTGTTACTGTAGCATTCTTTACTCATACTTAATCTGGCGGCGGATTAAGCCACGCGTGGGCGGTTAGATCTCTCTCCGCGGCTTCCTATTTCACTTCCTTCCCTCGCGGCCTCATTTCCTTCACGCTGCGAGATCGACCGCTCGTTCCTTCGGCGTGGATTTCCTCCTCCTTTCCTTCCCCGGCGGAATCGGCGACTCCGACCAGGCTGAGCGTAGTCGCCGTCGTTTTGGAGTCGCCAGGTGGCGCAAGCTGCGTCGCGAGCCGCCATCCCTTCCTCGACATCGCTGACGGGGGCTCATGACACAAGCGGGCCGCTTTCCCTCCCTCCGGTGCATCGACAGAACCGCCGCTTGCGCTTCCTCTTCACTGGACCGCCCGCGCGTAAGTCTGATCAGATCCGTAAGCCGCTTCGGTTTGGGGAAATTGAATTGACGGAACTCATTCTGGCCGTCGGGAAACTTAGGAAGTTTTGTAAGTTCTTAATTTCTTTCTATCCCTTTTCTTTCAGCCGCCTTCATGGCGTTGAAATGCGTGATTGAGGAGTTCAAACGTTTTGTGGTAGGTGAGTGGTAGAATTATTGAGGATTTGGATTGGGTGTTTGTTAATTTTAGTTTATTGATTAGGTATTAATAGTGGCGTGGGAGATTTCTTTGGAGACTGAATTACTCAGTGTTTAAAGCATGAGAAGATCAATTTGGTGATTGTTAATTATGTTTCATTTATGAGTTGTATGTAAGTCTTAGAAGAGTTATTTTATTATAGGTTGTGTACTGAGGAGGAATCGAGTGCACATTATGACCAAACCTGAGGTGAGACATCTGCTAATGTAAATTCGATTTCTTCTTGTATATTGTTTCTACGAGTTAGTATAAATTGTATGAATGCATATATAAAATAGATATTTACGTATGTTGAATGCGTATATAAATGTTGATTACTTTGGACCGCGATTTATGATTTCTGATTCTGGCCAAAGATTTGATTTTTATGCGTATAGAAATGATTGAAAATGTTAAATCGATAATGTGATAAGCGAAATGTCGGAAAAATTGTGATAGGAAATTTATCTGGCAGAATCTGCGAATGACAAAAGTTCGAGATGGGTGATTAGGATCTTATCCCATTTCATTGAGGTTGGGGTTGTTAGGTGTCCAGGTGTGTGAGGTATGTAGAGTATAGTTCGAGCCCCTTTTCTTTACAAAGTAGGGTGTGACCTTATGAATGAAAGTCAAAAAGAATTATAAATACATTTCTAAAATGATTTGATATAAATTGGCGAAATGAAAATCATTTGTTCACGATTGATCTGATTATGAACTTGATTATTGATTCACGTTATTCTTTTCTGCGGCGTATTGTTCCATTCTGATGTTACATTCTTGTCGTCTGATTTCTGATTTCTACAGTTTACAAATTTACATACATGCGGTTGTTTCTTTATCGCTTGTTTTAAGCATTCTTGTCTCTTTTAATGATCTTCTGGATTGAAAATTCGGAAAAATTTGGGTAGAAAATTTGTGTTTGTTGAATTGTATAATTTTGGGAAGCTTAAGCTTTTGTGCGTCTGAATTAAATGTCTTTCGTATTTATTTAAAGATTTCGCTTAGGTATTTGTGATATGAATTAAGTTTAGATATATGAATTGCAAATAGTTTAGTGATGATTTGATTAGATACACTTTGTTCGTTTTGTAGCAAGGAGCGATGTCGGTGAAATCTGTGTCGATAAATTATCTGTCTGATCAATTATTCAGCGTAAGGGGTCATGCAGGGTGTGGATAATCACTCATTGGGATCAATGAACATTGTTTTAAATATTCATAAATGGACTAGAAGAATACCAGCTCTCCTATCTATTTTCATTCTCCAGACATTTTAATGTTTGAACGAAATACATACAAATTAAGACAATTGGTCGTTATTCCCAACATTGCAAGTATGCAGGAACAAAAATCTTTAGGATTCCATGGTTGTTTGGTTAGAGGCGAGCTTGTTTAAAATTTTAATAATCGAATGGCTCATATATGGCCAACAGATATGGTCCAACATATTTTTATTGCCAACGTTTAATCTGCTTTGCCAATGTTTATTTTAGAAAATTTGCTTATGAGAAAACATAATAACAATTATGGCGCATCATATCATTTTCATAGATAATTTTCTTAGCATTTTGGATAAATTTAATCACAAACTCACATATAGACGTATATAAAGACGTGAACTCATGACTCTAAGCTTCCAAGCAATAGACTCATGTGGGTTGCATCCAGAGGTACATCTATCAAATGATTCATTGTCTCGAGCCAAAAAGTAGAGTTAAATTTATCATACTCTATATCATATATCTAAGACGACCATTACTAGTGCACAAAACAATCAATTCTTCGAGTCCGAAAGAGCACATTATCCTAACAATTGAGTCCTCGCGACTCAAGATCTAAAATCTTGATAAATCTAGTGAAGGCAATAGATGGAAGCAACAAACAAATGACATGAAGCATGGATGAAGTATATTCTAAGAAGAAAGTTCATAGAAAGATGGAATCCTAAATAAACCAATTCCTTTTGCAGCCTTTCCAATATTTAAGAATTAGGGAGAATTACATGCATACCACCCAATTCCTATATATTACAAATTTAACACCCTCCTTGTATTTTTGAACTATCGAACCTATGTATTTGTGCATATCACATTCAAATCATTGGGAATTTTACAAAAATAAAAAATTTGAATTGGGCATTTCTTATGAATTTTAATTTTTCAATAATAATTGAAAAAAATTGAAATAAAAAGGTGGTAGTTTCATAAATATATAAGAATTGGATGGTATGTACACAGACCCGAAAAAGCATGACCTAGGGAGACGAAAATCACAACTTAGGGAAGGATGACGAGCTGAGAGACGCATAGGCATCCAATCAAAAAGTCATGAGTTCAAGATCTTGAATATGCTATAATCTAAATTTGTGATTAATTTTGCTCAAAAGTGTCAAGAGAAAAATAATGACCCTCTTGATGAACAACATATGGCAGCCTAGTAGAGGTAGGCTTAAAGGATGCTCCAACCATGATGGTAAGTACTAGCCTTAAATAACTGCTCGAAGTTATCCCCTCAGCACAGGCCATGTTACCTTCTTGGAGCTAACAAACGATGTGAAGTGGAAAAAACTTTTACCACAAAGAAAAAGTCCAAAACCCATATATGACCAGAGATCCTTACTTAGAAGAGCTCAAGGTCTTTTGCAATGTAGGTTAAAATAAGTTTTGCCACCTTGGGAGCCCTAACCCAAATAACAGAGGTAAGAGTAGGAAACCCAAAATGAACCAAGTGCTCTCATTGTAATAGGAAGTTCAAGTAAATAGAGAGAAGAAGCTAGCTTCTTCTGAAAATTTGACCGGGTGAAACTTCTTAAAAAATACTTTATTTTAAATAATTAAATAATGGACCTCCTAAAAAATTATGAACGAAACTAGAAGGGTACATTATCATATTTCTTTCAGAGTTTAGTTAGACATAAATTAATCAAAATCATTTAAACAACAGAACTTTATGAGGGATTTGATTTACAAATAATTAATGTGAAATAATAATTATTATATTTAATTTTGTTTAAAAGGTAACGAGTACATGTTTCTTTGAGAAGTAACAATTATTTTTGTTTAATATATTAGACCAAAAAAATTTGGCACAATTATTTTTCATAAATTTTATTTGTAGTTATTTATATTAAATGGATGGGCGAATTACCCTATTGCTATGACAGTCTATTCTAAAACAATTTATATAAAATCAATTAAAAGACAATTACAAGGAAATTGATTTAGTAAAATTAATAAAAAGAAAGAGTTAGCATATCTATTTTTATTTCAAAAATAATGATTAGTTCAATAAATCTTTCTTAGAAAGTAATCAAAAATTCGTAAAAAATAAACTAATCATATGTATAATAAACTATTAAGATAACAATTTTAAAATAAAATTTATATATTAAATAAACTATTATAATATCTTAAATTTAAAAAGTAATATATTTAAAATATTTGAACTACTTTAAAATGTAAGCAAATATGGCATAATCATATGATGGTATCAACAAATATTTTAATAAGTTATTGGGCCCTAACTAAAAAAAATTAAAATTATCTACTATATTAGAAAAACATTTTTACTCCATTTAAATTATATTTGTAAGTATAGTTTTAGAACAGTACTGCCTTTGAGTGCACCGACAACAATAGCATATAAACCCTACTATAATGCTACTTTAGTTGTACTAATAAGTTGAAAGGAGCCCCTTAATAATATTTTTAAAAGGAACATTAATACAATCATTCTTCATAAAATTTTATCATGTGATTGCTTTTCTTTTCTCCCCTCCCCTCAAGTGCCCATCATGCTTGGTCCCTGAGGGATGTAGATAATTCAAGTTGAGCTTGAGTCAAGAGTAGTGTGGGCTCCGAAAATTCGCCACCGACCTCTCGACATTTTTGAATTGAAGGGAGTTGTGATTTAAGTATTGGTGTAATTTTCAGAAGGCAGATGAAATAGTAGATAAGACACTACCCAGAGATTTCGTCCTCATTTGGTGATAACTTTAGATCTGGTTCTAGGTTTCCTATAAGTGCAAGTCCCTATAATTAATTACCCTTCCCAATAAGTGAGAGAGAACTTTCGATTAAGATTAGTCATTAGATAGCTAAATGCATAGCGTATAGTCGCAACATATGAAATTTTAGAAAAAGATTAGAAATTTATGAAATTCATCATTTCAGCTTAAACCGGATGATTGGGGGAATGATGACGTGTCGATAGATCAGTAGTTCAGGTCCATTTATCGCGGTCACGGTCTACTTAGTTAGAGGAGGGTTGACAACGGCTGAGGGATCTTTATCGTAACACATGGGTTACGTCGTCAAATTCTTGTAGACTGGGGTGGTGTTTATTTTAAGGAGCGGTTTAAGTCTACTTCGACATAGAATTTGCCCTATCAAGTCAAGAGCGAGTCATTGGGAGTATCTGATTCTGATGCGTCATTAAATATAATGGAGCCTTGCAGCCAACCACACGTCAGAGAGCTCACGGTGCTTCTTCATCCATGGAGCTTCTTAGCCAGCTGATTAGAGGACACGGGTCATCCTTCGACATGAGATTGATTGAGAGTAAACATAACAGAACACTTGATTTGACATTGGCTCTTTCGTGAGCTAGAGTTTTCTTAATTTGTCACCCCCGACAAATAATTGCGGAAGGTGGATAGATTGAGTTTTGCTTTAAGCTTTTAATAATAGAGTTTCATTTAAACAGTTTTTTAGATTGATATTTAATTTGAGTTAATTTGATTTGAAAATAGGATCACATTTTGATAGAAGTATCCCCTCCGGTTGAAATCACCATTCAACACAGCCATCATTGGAGTAGTTAATTGATTGACTCGAATATATTTGAGAACTTTAGATCCTGTCAACTCTGTTTAGCTTTTAACAGAGGAGCAGTCTATGTCACATGACAATTAGATATTTTACTAAGTTGAAATTTTATGATAGATTTTAGGTTTTTTAACTAATCTAACACTAAGCACCAGATCCTCGACGAATTTAAACATTCTAGCGTCGGGGCCCTGTGTATTTAAGAATGCCTTAACACACATTCGTTCATGCGATAATGTTCTGATGGCGTTAATGAATTGAATATAAAGATATCTTGCAAGTATACAATTCATTCATTGAAAGCTCCAACAAGCTTTGAAACACTTAGACAAGGCATATAATTACTTCAAAACATATGTAAGCACTCATTCTCTTGTTCAAGCTCTTATATGTATTTCAAGATATCTAAATCAAGAAAGCGATTGCCTTAGCATAAGCACGAATATTTGTTTCTTTTAAAATGCTATGTGGATTTTAAAATATCTAGTTTGAAGCAAGAATATTTGCCTTGAAATATATGTCACATCGTATATTTAAGCTTTTCATATATATATTGATGAAACTAGTTGAATGTGAACATATCTCAGAATGTATGAAAGTGTCACATCGTTACATTTAAAAGCTTGCACAAGTTTGACACGAGTAAATGAAACTATAAATCGCTCTGAAACATGTGCAATCACATTTCTTTGAAGTTCATTACATGTTTGTTGTTGAACTTTCAACTTCATTATCAGATTTCTTTAAACTTCTTTTTTTTTATTTGCTTTCAATTCATGTATCATGATGATGAACTCTATTTGAGTTATCTTTAAAAAGTCATGTTTATACATATCATTGATTCTTGTTCTTAATGAGCTATTGAATTGAACATAATCTCATTTGAATTTTGATATGGATTCCATCATCACTTGAAAGCTAACTCTTTCGATTTATATTTTAACTTTTATTGCTCAAACACATGTTATAAAGCTTAAACATTCATTAGAAAGGTTGAAACATGCTCATTGATAAGTCGTTAAGTTTGTTATGAATCTCCTATGAACTTTATTTGATTTCTTCATATTTGAAGCTGATTAATAACTTTACTATAAATCTCCTATGATTCAATTATATACTCAATGAGACTTATTTTCCAATCATATAAATGAGATATCTCAAAGTTAAACTTATGTTTATTGACAGATTGTCAAGTTCTTTGCATTTGCTTCGAAACCAAGCACCCTTATATCTCATATTCCTCTTTGCACTTCAATAACATAGCCAATTGAAATTCTTTTTAATCGTTTCTAAATGAATTACAAAAATAATCCAAAAATCTAGTAAACTGCTTTTGTCCATATTCACTTATAAGCATTATCATTTCAATCTCAATTAAGCTCAACTCTTGTTAACTATCATCTCAGTTAGTTTTTAATTCAATTTTAAGCTTAAAATTTCATTTGGATTCATTTTGTTTTAGGATTTTAGCTTTCATAATTAATTATTCGATTAGTTTGAGTTTAAGTCTCCAAAGGAAATTGAAATTTTTGGTAAGCCTCACGTCATCCCGCGTGAGTGCGTCGAGTGTTTTGGCTTTTGACAATGGCGTGCGAGTGTGTCTTTCTTGACAGCATTCCATCTCGTGTCTAATGGCGTGTGCTTTAAACCGAAAAAATCTGATCGATATATATTCATTCATTTTTTCTAAGTCTAAATTTGACAAAATTTTGACATTCGTTTAGGAGACATCTAACGGATGTTCTTACTCTCTGACAATAAGCGTAAGCGTTATCTTGACACGCGATTTTTCATCTCAGCGCCTCATGAGCAAGGCATTCAAATCACGCAAAAAACACAAACATGTATATATCCACATTCACACATTGATCCATGTTGACTCATTTTTCGCGTTGCAATAATCGAGAAGCGTGGTTAGGTATCAATCAAGAGGAGAACCCCGCTAATGGCGGTGTTCCTCTCCTGCGGGAAGGGGTTGGAAAGAGAACGAAAATGGGAGATGCACCGAAAAGTCTGTGACAATGTTCTTCTTCTTCTGAAGCAAAGTGGAAGAATCTGAGGGAGCGTCTGAAAAAAGAAGAACCCTCATGATCTTCTCTTGATAAGAATTAAGTAGAAAGGAAAATTGCAAAGGAAAAATGGGAAAATAGATTTTGGTTTAGTGAAAAATGAGGAAATGGAGAGTGGATTTTCGATGTGGAAAATGAGGAAATGAGGAAATGAAATGAAGGAAAGGAAGATGATTTTCGACAAGAGTTAGAAATAATGAATCATTGAAGAAGAAGAAAAAAGAAAGAGGAAGAAGGAAAGCAATCGTACCTTTACTTGTGTTAGAGAAGAGGAAGGAAGGTTTCATTGGAGAAGGGGAGTGAAATGAGAGAACCTTTATTGCAGGTTGAGGAGAAGGAATCGAGAGGAGAGGAAACTTGGTCAGTCGTCATTCATCTGGAGAGAACCCTGCCGTTGTCGAGCCATGGAGCTTGGCTCGTCGTGAAGGAGATGACAGCGACTCAAGTGTGAGAGATCGTGGTGAGTGAGTGTGAAGGGAAAAAAAAAATGAACCGAACGGGTCATTTGAGTGGTAACTTAGGAATTTAGGGTAATTTAGGGATTTAGGTTAAGGTTAAATTGATTTTTAAATTGATTTTTCGATTTTAATGTGAATTTTACTCCGACACGATTAGATAATCAATATATATATCAATATAAGGTTATTCAATCACATGCGTTATTTTGCGAGAGCGGTTTTGGTTGAGGTGTTAAATTGAGTCAATTTAAGCTAAAAAATGCGTGTCGCCGCTTTCGACTACTCGATTTTCGTGCAGATTTGTCCGAATTGAGTGCGAACAGTCTTACTTGATAGATTCGATGTTTCGAAGCTAATGACTCAATCAATTTCACGAACGGAGGTCGTTTGCTTGCGTCGGCGCCTCCTGACTTCGATATACGTGCAGACGCGTTAACGATTCAATCGTTTAATCGGTTGGTCATCAAGTTGTGCAATATTTATATTCTGACTAATTTCAACATTCTAAATCGATGGAGTCGTTGTCGTCGGAGATCATCCGAGTTGATTTTTGGTGATGTCTTGTATTTCAACTCATTTGCTATCACTTTCGATTATTGACATTTGCAAACTTGCCGGCGGCGTGGATAGTCTCATTTGATAGTTTTATGTTTTGAAGCTATTGATCAATTTCATGAAGCGGAGTCGTTTGGATATTTCACTTCTTTTCCCATACGCGTGGCATGATAGCTCGATACTTGGTTGATCATTAAATTATGCAATATTTATATTTTGACCAATTTCGACGTTCTGAACGCGACGACGAAGTCCGTTCCTCGATCGAAGGTCGTTTCGACCATTTTCGGTGACATCCAGTGCATTTTGAGCCTTAATTTGCGTATTGTCACCTCCGAAGTTTGTTGAATTAGACTTGTGAGCTTGACTCGACTTATGACACATATATAAAGGTCAATAAATGCCCCCCAACAAATGTAATTCGCGCATAAAGTGAGTCACGTTTGTTGAAAAGATGACCCTTTGGGCCACAAACTTGGATCATTTAGATTCGATAGCTACGAACTTTGATAGATTTCTCATTAGCATGATGTCTTATTTAGGACATGCTAAATAACATGATTGAATGATTTGTCAAAATCGACTTGTTAGATAGATAAGAGTTTTTACACAATTTACTATCTGCTTCAATGGCTTTGCTGAAAATCTCTTTCTTTTATATCCTTGCAGATTGAGTTTCCTCCAATCCTAGCTTCATGCTTGATTAGATTTGTTAGAGAAATTGGTTTATTTGTTTTGATGAAGGACTCCGCTAGGGAATCGATTTATCCATGCTTGGTTGGATTTGAAATTCCTTCTGTCCTAGCTTTAAGCTTGATGGACTTGATGAAAAAAGCGACTTGCCCAGACTTGGAAGTGTATCGTCGTATCACGTCTTCTTTGCTTTGAAGGATTCATTGAAGGCATGAGATGATGACCTTACTTCAGTTATATTAAGTTATCAATTAGCAGCGTGCTTTAACAGACTAAATAACTACGAAATTCCTTTAGTTCAATCATCGACTTTGTATGAACTATGAAATTGTTTCTTCGGTCCTATGCTTTTTTCTTTAACAGACTTAATGAGGAGATTAGCTTTGATTTGTGCTTTGAGCTTGATTAGATCATTTGAGAAAAAATTGAAATATCACCCTGCAGGCAATATAAAGATTGAGTTGAGGACTCTAATTGAGAGTTTTTTGGTTATTGATCTATCATCGAGTAGAAAGATCTCTTGGATCATGGTTGCTTGTAATCACTTGGGATCGGTTTGAGATTGACATATCATCATTAAAGTGGCGGCATGGCTCTTTCACATGGCCTTTTCTTGCTTTTGAGGTGAGCGTTAGCACTCATATTTGGGCTTGAGTTCGACTTTAGAACCTACTAGAGTCTTCTTGTAGTGGGTTGGTGGTTTTATCATCCCGAGCAGGAGCTCTTTCTTGACCTTTTCTTGCGGCTTGTTGAGTGAGGAGAGCGTCATCAACTCGGGCATTTGTGGGCTTGTTGAGTTCGAACTTTAGAACTCATCCGTGCCCTATACTTCAGGATGTAGAGATTGATGTTTTTCCAACTCAGTTGATTGAAGCTTCCAAAATCAGGAGTTCTTCTGACTTAATCTCCAGAATTTTGACAAATCTGGGAGATAAATTTCTTGACATTTAGGGCTGTCTTTTCATGCGTAGCAATAGATTCTTTATATTCCTGTGGAAATCTGCAACTTAACAATAATAATTGGATTTGGCATAAAGCTCGATGTTAACAAGAATATATTCAGGATCTCGTCTTATAACAGCGTAACTCAAATAAACTTAACATAAATTAAAAATGTCCCCTGTCTTGTAGGGGGAATTCTAAAGCACATTTAGAAGAACTTTCAAGATGAAATTACACAAATATATCAATATTTGAGTTGACATGCTCTTAAGAGAGTTTCATCTAAAAATGTCCCCTGTGTAACAAGGGAATTTTCAAAGAGAAGATTTTTCATATAGAGTGAGTATATTTATTCAGGGATCCCGACATGAAGCACGATGTCGACCTAAATATATATACTAAAATGCCCCCTATCTGGGATATATACTAAAAAATGCCTATTGTTTGGCAGGGAGATTTCTATTGTACCTCGAGAATGTATTTGTCATGTATATATTTTTTCAAGTAACGACCATTAATTAGCGGCATTGGTCTTTCAGCCTTTAAGTCAATGAGTTGGTATGTCCCTCCTTGGTATACTTTTTCAATGACAAAATGGTCTTCCCAGTTAGGCTCAAATTTGCCACCAAATTTTCGATTGGGGATAATTGATCTTCTCAGCACCAATTCCTTTTGGAATGTTGAGGCCATGGTCAAATGTGAAAAGCCACGACATCTTTGCTTAGTAAACTTCTTTGCTCGAAGACTACTTCAAGCGGAAGAAACTGCCGGTTCAAATACCAATGAATAGGGAGTAGCTTTAGTCGGCATCTTGTAGATGGTTCGATACGCCCATAATGCCTCTATTAGCTTGGTATGTTATTTTCTCTTATTTTTAGTAAGAATCTTCTTGAACAACTTGACTTTGTTGAAGGCTTATGCCAAACCATTTGCTCTTGAATTGTATATTGAAGAGTATCGCCTATCAATTTTATGTCGATCGATGAATCTATAAATCTTTTCACTTTTGAAAGGCTCATTATCGAAATTATTGACACACTCCAAATCTATAGCATTATGTGAAGAAGTTGATCACTGGTCAACAATAACTTCTTTAAATGGGGTAACCCATTTGAGAAATAATCGATTCTTCTTAGGATGAAGCGATGTCCAAATGACGACGGATCAATTGATCGATTACATGTACCCCACATTGAATGGCGGGATGCTACTATTGGGTGTAGTGGATTTGGAGGTTGATGGATTATATTCCCATATATCATGACACCTCTTAGCATATTGTCTGATCTCTCATCATAGGCTAATAGTCCATCCTTTTGATCTTTTGCCATCTTGGGACTGATGTGCACCACAAAGTCCTTCATGAACTTCAACCATCATTTTGCCTTTCTATACGCATTAGACATGTTCAAAGGATCTATGATATAACATGTTGTTGACAAAAGCATAGCACAACATCCTCTTCTCAATTTGAGTTGCCAATAATTTATTATTTGGTAATTTTCCTTCTTTAAAGTAGTCGATGAAGGGTCGCCTCCAATCATGTGGCTCTTCTACAATAAAGGCTTCACACTGCTTTTCTGAGGCAATATTATTCTTAACTCTTCTTGGTATAACTTCTTGTTGATTTTGGGGAGTATGAGGGACAACTTGAGCATCTGCGTGAATTTACTAACTCTCTACCTCAGGGTGATAATTTATTGCTCTAGAACTTCAGTAAATGAATATCGTTCATGACATAATCACCATTCATACTTGTCATTTCCTTAGCTAATTTTGCTAAGCAATCGTTCTATTCTCGGATCGAGAGACTTCGAGTTAGTGTGATATTTGGTATTTGCTTCATAAGCTCAAGAACTTCTTGTGATAGAAAGCTAACTCAAGCTTGTTGATTTTATAGATGCGATTTATAATAAGCTAAGAATCGCCAAAAATATGCAAGTTTTGAATGCCTATGAAAATAACTTCTTCAAGACCTGTCACTAATGCTTCATACTCGGCTTCATTATTAGTTCTTGGCTCGGTCTATCCACATGACCGTCTCATTATCCCCCCTTCCCCCCTTATGGTGTTATGAAGACGATGCCGATTCCTGCTCTTACCCTTAGGAATTTAAATGTTTGACTTATTTTATCGATGAGACTCCATCAAAATATATTTCCCAAATTTATGATTTTTTTCTTTCATGAATGAGCATAATTTGCTCATTAGATAAATCATCGTGAAAGGAAGAGTCTGCATGGATGAGATGTGCAGCTAGAAAATCTGTTAAGACTTGCCCCTTCACTTGCTTTTTCGCATTGTGATATCAAATTATAAACATCTTGCCCATCTTTACGGCGACGCTCTTGTCATCAAATACTTGTGGATCGATCCTTGAAATGAGAGTAATCTTGTGAGATAACATATAATGACGAAGTTTTTGGACTGCAAAAGTCAATGTCAAACAGTGCCTCTCTATCGGAGAGTATCTTATTTCTGCTCCAATTAGCCTCCGACTGATATAATAAAGAGCATTCTCTTTGTTTTCTTCATTGTATTGTGCTAATAATGCTCCGAGAGACTCTTCTAACGCAGCTGTGTATAGGATGAGGAGCTTCCCAAGAATAGGCGTTGCTAGGATTGATGAATTTAATATGTAGCTTTTAATGCTATTGAAGGTTTCGTAGCACTCCTTGTCCCACTTGAATGGAGCATCCTTCTTCATCAACCTTGCAAATGATTGACAATATCTTGATAGGTTTGATATAAATCGACGGATGAATGCAAGTTATCCTTATAAAGAATGAAGCTAACGCAAACTCTTTGGTAGAGGCATTTCCACGATTGCCTTGATTTTAGCAGGATCAATTTCAATACCTCACGTTCAATATACCCTAAGAAATTTTTCGGAGGATACCCCAAATGCACATTTTAGAGGATTCATCTTGAGATCATATTTTATGATTCTCTCCAATACAATTCTCAAGTCTTCAAAGTAATTTTCACGATTTAAGCTTTCACCACCAAATCGTCAACCTAATATTCCACATTCTGGTGAATCAACTCATCAAAAATACGCGTCATGGATCTTTGGTATGTAGCTCCAGTATTTTTCAAACTAAAGGGCATGACTGTGTAGCAATAGATGCCAATGTTTACGAATATATGTTTTTCATCTTGGTGCCATTTTGATTTAGTTGTATCACGATCCATCCATGAATGAACATGTAGTTGGAAGTGTTGTCCAAGTTCGATATTGAAGCGAAAAATCATCTTTTGGGCACCTTAGGTCAATGAGATTTGATCATTCTTCTTCCTAACGGGATAATGTTAGCTATCTGCGCATACTTCTCCGGATGAAGCCCTTGACCGACTAATTTATGCAATTATCTATTCTTCAATCTCAATCTCATTCGCTAGGAGCTTGCTTAACATACCTCGGTTTAATAGCTAGTTTATAAACTATACATCATGGGATAAGCGACATTTTGAATATGTCAAAAATCCCTAAATTCACAAAGTAGCATTTTTAACTCTTCAACTTTCTCATCGTAAAAGGGCATGAAAGTTGACGGGGATCATCCTCGCTCCTAGGTTGATTTCTTTGAGTTCATCCATAGTATATCTACCATCTTGAGTTCTTCAGTGCGCTTGGCTTACTTCTTCATTTTAGAAGAATTTCATGGAGATCATCTTCTTCATCACTCTTAGTTTTGATCTCTTATTATATTATAACTTATTTTGATGGGATTTATGGATGAATTCCAGACCTTTAGTGATAAACTTATCACTTCTTCACGATGCTTGAGGACTTCTTTGGCTCCACATCTTGTTAAAGATTTGAGTTCTATCTTTAGTAGTTCTAATATGAATTCCAAACTTATGCATCATTCTTCGTAATTTCTATGGATAGTATATTGGTATTCTTGTTGGCACTATCTTATCATAATTTTTATGTTGAGTAGGCTGATCAAAATGGTGACTTTTGATTTGTAAAATAGAGTTCTATTTGCCACTCTGGCACATAGAATGTTATCAATTCTTTATGAACCTCGGTGGGTGATTTCTTTGAAACCTGAGGGATGGGTATAATTTTGAGTGAGTCATCTAACTCTACCAAGTGAGCTATCCTCCTTGATGACCATTTGATCTTTATTTCCATAAGTAAATTCAAAATCATAGTCGAGAATCACTTATACTCATACTTTCTTGAAAGCTTATAAGTTCCCTTAGGTTTGACAGGAATATCTTCTTCTTCTGTGTCACTTCCCAAATGATGAACTAATTTTCTTAACTTGGGTGTAGAATCAAGTGTTTCAGGGAGAGTTGGCATTGCCTTCTTTTTCCTCTTTGCTTCTACTCTTTCACTTTGTGAAATTATTTTTTAGTTCCTGAATGGATGCTACTGCTTCAAGAGGCTTTGTTGGCTTAGACTCTTTAAGGATGAAGTACTTTGCATCTTCACAAATCTTTGCTCCATTAACGGAGAATGGTTGTAGGTTACCGGGAATTCTAAATTCTTCTCCATATTTCAGATACTTCATACATTGATGCATAGTTGATGGGACTATTCCATACTCATGCAATGATGGTCGACCAAAGAGAGTTCTAAATGAAGTATTAGCATCGATTATATGAAATTTGGCTTCTGTATATAAATCTCGAAGCTTGAGCGGGAGAATAAAAGAACCCAAGGTTATCTGGCCTTTTTCATTGAAATCATGAACCATCAACTTATCTCTCCCAAGATGTTGAATATCAAGTGATAATCCTCTTAATACTTTTAGACTCATAAGATTGATAGAAGAACGAATCAATTAATATTCGGTGAGATGTCTCTGATAACATAAAGAGGACGGTTGTGATTTGCCGTTCTTAGCATAAGATCTTCTTCAGAAAATGTGATTACTGAGAGATCTTGAGTTTGCAATACTTCAGTTATGCATTTTTCAATAAAGTAAGTTTCATAACTCTCTGGATCTTTGAGAGCCTGTATCAAAGTTTCGAGATCTTTTGATATCAAGAGAGCCTCATACACTCGGTTATGCGGATCTTTCTCGAATGTGATAGAATATTATAATATCTTTTCTTGATTTAGGCTTCATTTTAGGATTTTTGGGAATGATATCTTCGTTGACTTCAATTTGTTTGCCTTTGTCTTTATTTACATTTCCCTTCTTTGATGAAAGTGGTAGAACTTTACCGCTTCTCAACTGAACTTGAATCACTTTATCTTGCTCAGATTCTTCTGAATAAGTAGTTTCTTCAAATTCCCTTTTTATTCTGGAAGATCGGTCAAAAGGGCTAGACTCATTTTTCAACATCATGCTTTCATATGTGATGATATCGATAAGTCTGACTCTTCTTCGTCGGGAAAGCATAAATCTTTATCTGAATTGTTATTGTCTTGTTGAGTCATTAAACAAAATTCAGACATTAGCTCCTCAAGCTCTTCTTGCTTTCCTAATAAGAATTTTGATGGGTTGGTGACTCGACCACCCTTGTATTATGGCGATGTTGAAGAACATCGATATCATATAGATGATCGACATGTCTCTTGAAGATTTATCATTATCTTCTTCATCGATTCATCAATGCAGTTTAGGCATAAAGTCACGCAAGCTTTAAATGATTGTCTTGGCGGTGATACTCTTTTAAATTGTTAATGATCTTTTGAGTTGTAATTCTCTTCTTGATCTTCTTTTCTTAGCCGACTTCTTTGATTTTATGACTGCGTTTGTACTCATGTTGTGAAGTAGTCTTATCGAATGCCTTGAAGCCCAAATACTTAGTAATACTTGGTTTAGCATCTTTTAAGTCCAATATAGTTCAAGTGGTGATTTCCTTAACACTAGGACGCCTTTTAGTCGCTCAAAGATTTTCACCATTTTTTGAGACTATCGCTTTCATTCTTCACCGAACTGATTTCTTTCTTTTGTCTTCTTGGATGATACTAAGAGGACGTAATTATTCTTGTAGACTTTATTTTGGTTGACTAGAATATCGTGATAATATAAATTCACCTCGCCGACATTTCCTTTCTAGCAATCAAAGACATAACAATCTTCGATAGATGATGATCATCCATGATAGTGACAGTAATTTGATTATCGACGCCTTCTTCATTTTAATTTCTAGAATCAAACCTTTTGACCGCTACAAAATAATTTAGCCATACCGTCCCTTTTAAAGGAATAATCTTTGTTCATTTTTTCCTTAAGAGATGGCCGCATTGGCTCATCATCTCTTGTTGCTTGTTTTGGACGCTCCCCACCACTTAGAAAAGTCTGAGGTTTTTCATTGCCTCATAATACTAATTTTGTGGATTAGAATAAAGCTTTTACCCTTATCATCATCAGACATATTTTTCTTTATCCATATTATATATCACCCGCTTTTTCCATTTGAGCTAAGCGCATGAATTTCATTTTTTCTTGAGTCTAAAGGTTTGTTTATTTTTGCTTTATCTCAGATAGATTTTAGACTGGCATTCAACTTTTCAAATTTAGCCACCCTATCAAGCAAGTCCGAATGTCATAATCGACGCCATACATAAATGGTGTCATTTTATCATCCATATTGCCCATTAGCAATTGGATCGATGTTCTTCTTCCAATTGTTGCTCGACTTTATACTTAGTTACGCCAACGACTTATGAATTTTATCACCGACTCATTTTTCCTTTTCAACAAGGCAAGATCGTGACAGATTTTCTCGATGCAAACCTCTTCACAAATATAGTCTCTAATTCAACAAAGGTTTTAACCAATCATTTGACAATTGCATACCATTCAAAAGCAAGTTAAAGCTACAACCGACGAAAAAAAGCATTATTCTCTCAGTGTTACCACAAGTAGCCTTAAATTGGCTGATGTTGCTTTGGATTACCAAGCCCACCGAAAGTATTAAATTTCTACAAAGTAACCTTTCTGCATTACACTTGATCATATTCACCGATAAGAGCACTTACTCACCTTTTCACCGCTTCGGGCTATGATCAGATTTATCTTTTCATTGATTATCGTTTAAAGCAACCGCATCGCTCGTGTGCTAGCCAAATTTTGAATTATCAATAAGAAGTGTTTAATTCATTCCTCGCCGAGTATGTAGTAGTTTGAGGTACTAAAGAGGGATAAGTTGCATTATTAGCCTGTTGATTGACAAGATAGTGATGCATTTGATGTGATATTCTTCAACATCTCCATCATGATGTTCATTTGTACCATCATATCATTCATCGTACCAAGTCAGGTAAACTCTTTGACCTCCATTCGCGTAGCACCATGACGCCAACAAGTACGTTCTTTTCCTCTTCCTATTTCTTGTTGTCTCGCTTGCTCATTTTCAGGGGAAGAACTTGACTATCCTTCTCCTTGTGTATTTGCAGAGACATCTATTGGGTGACGAATGACGCTAAGTATAAAAGTGTACATGATCATTTCCCGTTCAACCATATGACTTCGACACCCATGATTCTTTCTCATTCTTCTTCTTATTCTTCTTTCTTCGAGATTGAAGATTCATCTTTATTTGCTTATGAAGACTCTTTTTCATAAATGAATTCAGTTCAAGTTCCGTTCATATTATCGCATGTTGAGGAAAGTTCATCTATATCTCACCATATGTATAACTTCCACTTCCATAGTGTCCTCTTCATTATTATTTTCTTCGCACAAATTTTCGAACGACGCTTTCCTGGATCTGGTTCAATGTGCTAACAAATACTTCTTCTATTAAAGGATCACATCAAAGTCAATCTTCTCGGGGGTGAACTGATCGATGATGGGATCCCTAGAGGATTCTGGGTGTCGACCATCATGTCTTTCATCAATGATATCCCTTCTTTTGGGTATCCACTTCTGATGAGTTATTTTAAAGGCGGATTTTTGAGTATATGTATCAGATGTCACACCTTTTCCATTCTTCAAGACTTCATTACGGGGCCTTGGCCTCCATATTTGCTTATCCTTTCGCTGAGACCTTTCGACAGCGGATTCTTGGACACGCGGTCCGAGTGTCACACTCCGATGCTCATCATGCAAATCATATTGGGCTCAATGACTAGTTACCATAAGAGATGGAAATCTTTTTGGTGGAACTTCAGTATTTTTCATCACCACAGACCTCTGAAATCATTTTTTCATTAAGCCTCTATCTTTTGCTATTTTGAGAACTTTATTTGCAGAGTTGTTCATCCTCCTCCGGGTGGTGGAGCTTGACGTGGTTGATTCCATAAGAACTATTTTACTTCATCAGTAGAGCTATTCCTTTTTACCCAGTTCAGATTGTCAAAGTTGTGGGTAGGAATACTCGCTTCTGACAGCAGTATCGCTTGTTCACTAGGTCGTTCAAAGAGGATTTGGTGAACCCTCAGCTCAGCGTTTCTTCTTTTTCTCTGTCTTCTGGTTAATTTGCTTCATAATGAGGAAGCTTCATGATAATGCTTTCCAGGTACAAAAGGTTCAATCGACGGAGTAATTGTACCACGAGGCATTAAAGAGCTTTGCCCATCGACGTTCTTTCATCACGGGCTTCGATTGACCTAGCCTTTGAAAATTGAAGTTCTCTATCTGAGAATTCCCTTGACAATAACTGATTGACGAACATGGCAAGTAGGAGCTTCAGTAATTTGAGGCCTTCCAAAGATGGCCTACGAATGTACCACGGTGGGTACTTCAGAGTCGCACATAATGGAAAATTCAAGCTACCAAATTGAATGTACCGACATCTCGTGTTGATGACATTGGAGTGATGTTCGCACCACGCCCCGACTAAACGGTAAAAAGGAGTGCTGTAGATCCATTCTAAAAAAGTGAAAGATGGGGATTAGTAATTAGCAATTATTATTTCACCCCATACTTTAAAAAATGCAGGTAATTATAGAGAAAATAATAAGGTAATAAAATATACTATAATGATTCATTCTATATGTACTCACATTAGTAATTTGAATTTATTACACATTTAAAAATCACCATTTTTTATTTTGAATTTTCAAAGGATTTTATTCTATATTACATATATGACTAAAGATGGAAGAGAATCACTGTCACAGTCGATCATTGGGCTCAAAATTCATGGCCTCTCACATTTTGAATTGAAGAGTTATGATTTAAGTATGATAATTTTGAAGGTAGATGGAATAGTATATAAATTACAGGAGATTTTCTCTCATTTGGTGAGAACTTTAGATGGTTAGTTTCCTATGGTGCTTTTTTAGTTAATTACTCCCAATAAGTGAGAGAACTTTCGATTTAAAATTTTAGTCGTTAGATGCTAAATCGTAATTATAGTAGCGTATATAGAATTTAAGATTAAATTTATAAAATTCATCATTTACATCGGATGGTTGGGAATGATGCGTATCTAGATCCCATTTAGATATCATTTGTCGCGATCCCAGTCTACTTAGTCGAGAGGTAGTCAAGGAGAAGGATCCTTATCTAAACACATGTTACGCCCAGAAATCTTGTAGACCAGGGTGGTGTTTGTCAAGAGCTTGACTTAAGTCTTACGGAGGGTTGTTTGTCACTATCAGTATATCACATGATTCATGACTCAAAAAGTCGTTGGAGCATACTGATGATCGTAATATAATGGAGTCTCGATCAAACCGATCGAGGACTCATCGTAATCTTCATCACTGGGCCTCTTGTTGGCAACGTGATCAGGAATAATCCTATGGCGTTCATTGAGAATGAATATAGCGAGCAACTTGATTTAAGATTGGCTCGCTGTAATTCTTAATTTAATCAGATAAATAATTGTGGAAGATGAATGATTGAGTTTTCTTTAAACTTTTAATGATAGAGTTTCATTTAAGCAATTAACTTTCGATATTTTCTTAAGTTGAAATTTTATGATAGATTTTTAGGTTTGTTAACTTCACAGACTAGCAGGAAGCACTCGTCTGATCACTAATGAATTTAACATTCTAGTGTTAATAGTAACATATTTAATTTGAAAAAAACAGATAACATTATATTTGGAAATGACTAACATATTTAATTTGAAAAAAACTATATTTATTCAACAATAGTATTGATGAGCTTACTCAAAATATTAATTATCAAATAATCAAAATAATATTCTTCAGCATTATCTGCATCATAATCATATGTTAGAATTGAACCTATAATTTTTTTTAACCTTCCGTGAGGAACTTTATATTTCAAAAAGACTAAATCTTTGACTTGGATATCTTATTTCTCATATAATAGACGTAACTTTAATACAATAAAGAACATACCTTTATATTTAAATGTCAAGATAATAAAAAAAACAAATGGAATGTTAGATAGGGTATCTTTTAAAAAAATAACAAGAATATCATTTCTCCTATCTATTTTCTTTCTTAATATATTTTCATGTTTTTGCAACAACAACAACAACAAGCTTTTATCCCATTATGTGGAGTCAGTTACATGAATCCTTCTTCTCCATTGTGTCCTATTAAGTATCAATTTTTCATTTAATTCTAATAAACTAAGATCATTTTTTATACATCATAACCAAATCTTTTTAGATCTACTTCTACCTTTCTTAACATAAGACAAATCTAATACATCTACAATTCGAACTAGGTCATCGGACGGCCAACATTTTATATGACCAAAAAAAAAGGCGATTTCTCTCTTATCTGCCATACTCTAACCTTTTCATTATATATTTTTTTTTTGCTTTTATCTCTAAGAGTAAAGGCACTCATTCACCTGAGCAACCTCATCTCTACAACACTTAACTTATTTTTATGATTTTGTTTTACTGGACAACATTCTGTGCCATAAATCATTGCAGGTCTTACCACAATCTTATAAAATTTTCCTTAAGTCTAAGTGATACTCTATCACATAATAGGCCAGATGCATTCATCCACTTCAACCATCCAACTTGAATTCTACTAATAACATCCTCATCTATCTTACCATCATTTTGAACAATAAACCCAATATATCTAAAGCGTTCACTCTTTTTAATGACTTGATCACCCAATGTCATAACTCCACCACTAGATCTTTTACAACTAAAATTACACTCCATATATTCAATTTTAGATCTACTTAAACAAAAACTTTTAGACTCTAAGGTTGACCTCCATAATTCAAGTTTCTCTTGAACTCCCTCTCTAGTCTTATCAACAAGAAGAATGTCAGCAACAAAAACCATAAACCAAAGTATATCCTCTTATGTAGATCCTCCTTACTTTCTCTATCCTTTTCCATCAAACCTCTCAACAAATGTATAGCATCAATAGTAGACCTACCTAGCATAAAACCAAATGATTTTGAAACATTTTGTATCATCTTTTCATATTCTCTCATAATTTTAATGTATGACACATTAACTTAATTCCTCTATAATTTACTCTTGTGCATCACCTTTATTCTTAAAAATAGGAATAAAAAAACTCTTTCTCTACTCATCTGAAATTGTTTAGTCTTTTAAATAATATTAAAAAGATTCGTAAGCCAAGAGATTCCTTTATCTCCTAAGCATTTTCACACTTTTATTAGAATATCATTTGGTCCTACTACCTTTCCACACTTTATTTTCTTTAAAGTCTTTACAACTTCAATATTACTAATACGATGATAAAAGAAATATCCTAATTTTCATTTAGGGTATTAAAGTTGCTAAATTCAATCGTATTCTCACAACCTTCATTAAAAATTTTATCCAAATATCTCATCCACTTATGTTCAATATCATCTTCTAAGAAAAGCATTTTAGGATTTTATCCTTAATGCACCTCTGTTGAACTAAATATTTATTTCTCCCATCTCTTTATTTGGCTAACTTATATATATATATATATATCTTTCACCTTCCTTGGTATCCAATATATTGTGTAAATCACTAAAAGCTAAAATCTTAGTATTTCTATGGGCCACTTTATATCTTTCTCAATTCCCTGAATTTTGATGTTTTGTCATCTACATTAAATGATGATCATTGACCTTCACTCCCATTATTAGAACTATATAAAGAAATAATTTTAGGTTATTTTAGTGGTTTGGTTGTCAATGACTTTCTAAACATTTCAGGTAAAAAATTTATGTTTCTATGGTGGTTTGATAGTTAATGGGTTTTCTCAACATTTGAAATACTGAACTGTCAATATAATGCAATAAAACATTTTTTTTGTATTATATACCACACAATATTGACTTTTAATGATTTTATTTTGCATGCCTAACAATCTATGGAAAATGGATAACACTTTTGACTTAAAAAAATACTTTTTTTTGTTTTTGAAAACTTGCTCCATAGAGTTTTGCCTTGGAATGATTTTCTTTTGTGCCTGCCCAATTATATTTGTAAAAAACATGGCATACTTGACTTTTGGAAAAAAAAAACATTAACAAAACGCATGCCCCTACCCAAAGGCCATTTAAAAATGATAAAAGAAAATCATAAGTGGTAGAAAACCCCTAATCATGTTTTAATTTCACCATATGAAATCTTATCTCGTAAAAAGAATCTATCAATCACTCCCCTTTCTAGCATACCAATTTCCTTGCAAGAGTTTGGTTTGTGGTTTTCTCTAACCCAGTTGCTCTAAGTTGTAACATTACCGCTTCTCGCCATCTACTACAGAACACCTCACGGCACGTTAGTTTTCACATAGCAACGAATTCATCTAAGTTGCAAATACATTATATGCTATCCTCTTCAACGAAATATTTATTAATGACAACCTACTGCTAAAAAATTAATGTAGTTTGAGACTATCACACTTTTTTTGTTAGTTTTTAGCTTTATATTTGGTGCTCTAACTTCTATTTTGTATATCCCAAGTTCATTGCAGGGGTTAACAATCAGAGTTTGCTAAACCACAAAGGCAATATTAAAATTGAAAGCTTACCTGAGGAAAAATTCAAGGCTGGAGGAATTCCTGGGAATTCTCAATGTGGGAATGGAGAAAAAACGAAATACTCCATCCTCAATAATCAATGATCAAGATTTGAGCATGATATTTACAAGAGGAATAATACCTTGTGAAATAAAGCCAATCTCCTCAAGGAACCATGGGAAACTCCATAGGCTAAATATGCCTGCATAGAAGCTAATTAATGAAACAGAAATCTCAAATTCTCATAACCTGCTGCTTTTAATCAAAAACGCTTACATGCATTACTAGAGAATTGTACACATTGATCCAAAATGCTAACTTTGCACCGCATTCTAGTGCACTAACATCCACACGCTCCAACTGCTCCACCAGTAATCTGAAATAAGAACCAGAAAGTTAATTTTTTTCACCATGGATACATAATAGAACGAAAAGGACACTACGTGCTCTCACCAACCTATAGTTGCTAACTGCATATGCTGCACTTGATAAGTGATTCTTATCCATTGATATCGAAGATACCACCATAGATCGGTAGGACACTTCTTGGCCATCTCCGGCATCACCACTCCTTGAAAGTACAGCCTTGGTTGATGATCTAGATAAAAAAGGAGTGTGAACTTTTTGTGGCTTTACAGAAGTATCACAGCGCATCCAACAGTATATAGCAACCATGCATTTCACAAGTTCTTCCGATAGTTTGCTTGGACATTGGTACAAATGATCGTTTAGAGTACGGGCCATGTAAGTCTTCCTTCCATTTGGCAACTTCTGTTGAGGTATAATTGATTAAAATAAATAATACATTTACACGTGTCTTCTGCAAAAGCATGCATTGGATGTTAATAGCATGTGTTACTTGAATCATCAAGCACATATTTTAGTTCTCATGGATTTTTCAAATTGGTATATGACCAAGTAAATGATTAGGTTGATAATGTTTGTGTTCTCTTCCATATATACGTAAAAAATGTGCTATTCTTCATTTTTTTGGTAATACATTATCCCTAAGCTCGCATGAGCACATTGTTGGTATGATGTGTACGTCTACGTGGTATAGTTATATTAGGGAGAACAACATAATGACCCTTCTTCTGGCTATCCTGTAGTACGTAACCCGAAATGAAGTTGACGGATCATGCTCTTTGGCAAGGATAAAATGGCATGTCAGAAGCCTGAAAAAAAGATCATCAAACTAAGGCCTTAAGCCAGGCTCCAACATGAGCCAATTGATGCAAACTGTGCGTCACTTTCAGCAATTTAAAAAGAAACTGTACTTCTGAGGCATGTAAAAGTGTTGTAAGTTTTAATGCGTATCGAAAAGGTAGTTTGAAAGAAGAAAAACATTACAACAGGTCAAACTCAAAAGAAATTATACATCAGAACCAGAAATTTGCATCACCATTACAGCTTAGATGCTTGTATCAAATCAGACAACATGATCAATGAGAATTCTTCTAAGCTGTTTTTTCACCCAAGTTTTAAGTAAGCTCAAAAATATCATGAGTTCCGCAGGCGGAACTTGTAAGCACTAAACAAATTGTACTTCGAGCCATGTAAGCACAATTTAATGTTTAATGCATGATGAAACTTACTGATAGAACAGTTTTTGCTGAAAAAAAAAAACTATAAAAAACTAAGCTCATTAAGAATCAACCATTATTTTTTGATGATTTTAACAAATCAGGAGATTTGATAATCAAAATTCTTCTGATCAATTCTTACCCAGGTCAAACAAAACATAACATGGCCTTGAGGCATATTAAAGCTGGAAATATACATATATAGGAACGTTGTTGGTCAAATCATGTCACGTGATACACCAAATGAGCATATATAGATTACCTGGCCACCACGGTTGTTCTTATTACTATGATAAATATGTCAACATGGGGATACTTATTTTTGATGTAGCTGAAGATTCAACTTACAAATACTCGCTGTTCACCAGGAAAAAAGTTGCTGCAGCTTTCCATACCTTAATGATCATGTTTGTTTGGACAACAATCAGAAAGGGTATGTGCATGGGTTTGCTACATTTTGCAACCTAGACTGTCCCTTAGAAGATTGGACCGAGAGTACGAGGAAGGGTTTAGGAATTCTTTCATCTTCTTCTTCTCTTTTTCCTTCCTATGAACTCAGACCACCTTCTTGGCTTTCATACGTACAGCCTTTCTGGCTTTTCTTTTGCTATGCACCTCCAATCTCCTCATTTTCTTTTAGGGTTTAGACAAAATTAATAGCATCCCATTTCCACGAATATCTTGTAAGTATTGGAATATGGATGTTTGATCCTTATGGTAGTATCCATCATTTGTTCCAAATTGCTTTGATAGGTATCAATTCTATTGGATTATCTATGAAGTATGCCTTTTAAGGGGTTTGGCTCTTGTCTGTAATAGCAATTTACAAAGAACATCAAAATATCATGTTCATTATGATGCATACACAAATTTACAAATATCTATAAAATTGTTACTATTTGCCCATGATTGGAGATAAGAATTGATCATGGGTTACAATGCCATGACTTTAAGAGTGGGGAGGAGTATACTTGGGCATAAAGAGAGAAAAGGAGGAGAAGGAAATCAAGGGCAGGAAAAAGGGGAAGAGTCATCCTTTTTCTTTAAAATTTTAAAAGATCCAATTATAATTATGCAAGCAGTTGATCTCATTCATCAATTCATAAGCTGAATTCGATAGCCTCCTAAATCGTATGAAAAACCCAAAAGTTGCCAAAAGCCTTAAAAAATAGAAAGTAAATCATATAGAAAATAACTGGGACATAACTGCTGGATAATGTTTTAGACAAAACTACCTATTTTTGGAGCCTCTTTATCCTCACAAGGATTCAAGAATTCTTAGGAAAAATTTTGTCAACATCTGGAAATTTGAAGAAGGTTCAGAGTCACTCAATATTGTGAAAAGAGGTCTTGTAATTATGAATTTGCCAACAGGTTAATTAAATTTTCAAAAACTATGATTCTACAACTCTATAAGTTGCAGGGAGGAACCTCCTATAGAAGGAATGAAACGGAGAAGGTGGTGACGAATAGAAAGAGAACTAGTTTTTTTCTTTCAAACATTCATAAACCCATAATCACCATGTAGCCAGTCTAATCCCCTCATCCTTAACTAGCTTCACAAGCTTCTTCCACTTTGTTAATAAACCTAGTGTTATTGAAGACTTATAAGAGAAAACCAATGAAATATGAAGCGGTGAGGAATATTGACCTCTACATGTATCTCACAGCCCGATTAAGTCGAGTAGCATCAATGAACAATGGACACAATATCATATAAATTTGATTTGAAACATATCGCCTATATCGAAACTAATCTAGTGACGAACATCACAAATACCCCAAAAAACATACATTGTCCTGATCACTTTTCCACAATTTGGAAATATGTGAGGTGACGACACAATTTTGAGATATGTGAGCAACGATAAATTATGAGTCAATACACAAACTAATTTTATTATTTTTATTAATTTAATTAAATTTGATTAAAAATTATTAATCATAATCAAATAGTACAGACATATCCCCTGTATCCCAAGATATACCCTGCACATCCTATTCATGTCCCTATTTGGGCAAAAATAAAAAATTGAATCAAAAGCCAACACTCCGACAATTACCTGATCCCTCTCAATTTCCCACTCACACTCACATTCTTAGATTCACACAACCATCTCGCTCAAAAACAGTTGCTTTCCCCTGATCTTCCACTCTCATTTTCTCTCCTAATCTCTTGCAAGACTCCCTTCCCCTTCACTCTAACCTCAAGCTCATTGGAGAGTCATTGACAGACCAACGACAAGCAAAGGAGAAGAGGAGTTTGCGATACTTGAGGATAAGTTGAAATTTCCTACGCCCACTCTGTCGTCGATACCATCAGCTCTCCTCCTGCTTGTGATATCCCAACATGAAAACCACACCAAAAGGATCTCCTACTCAGTTGCTCTTTGGAACTAATACTTTTTGTTACTCCTAATTCAGTCACAAACTCATCTTTCTCTGCTTTTCACTCCTACCCAAAACCCTTGTTGATAAAAGAGCGAAAGCTGCAAAGGGAACTCATTGAGGCATCTATGGTACCATCGACGTGTGAAGTAGTTCATATGTGATCTGTTTTAAAGTTAAATCGGCCTAATGCCCTGATTTATTCAAGGTAAAATAAGAAAGAATTGAAATTTTAAAATTCTGAAGGATTTATGATTGTCATTTCGCTACTGATTCACATCCTGCTATTAAACAACCTCTCTCTTTCTCTCCTTTCCCATTCTTTTCCCATCCCCTTTCCCTGCATCTATCTTCCTTTTTCTTTCCAAATTTCCCTTTTGCTCTCTCTCTCTCTCTCTCTCTCTCTCTCTCTCTCTCTCTCTCTCTATATATATAATTTAAAAACAACAAAGAGATAAAAATAACTCTAAAAAAAATGTGCATCCAACTTTACCATCTTGTCGCAATAATCATCATTGCCGCTACGTGCGTAAGGCTATAAATGTGATGCAGGTCATCACATCATAACATTTAAGTACTCATGTTCATCATCTTAATGCGACGGAAAAAGAATGTAATAGTTGTCACCTTTCTCGTATTGGTATCAAAGCATCATACATGTTTTTTTAAGCACGGTGGATTAAAGATTTGTGTGCTTCGTTTCGACATGGTGAAAACCTCAATAGTGAGAGAGAACTTTTAATTAAAACTAGTCCTTAGGTCGCTAATTGTTTAGCATATAGTAGCAGCAAATAAAGTTTTGAATGAAATTCATCATCCTTCAACTTAAAGCAGATGGTTGGGAGAATGATGACACGCCCGATCAAAATCTCATAATTTCATCATCCCGGATTGCGTGGTCCCTAGTCTATTTAATCAGAGGAGGTAGTTAACCCAACCTGATCAAAGGATTCTTATCAGCAGCCATGAATTGCGCTATCCAAGAGAAACTTATAGACCTAGATTGTAATACCTAGAACTACTCAATAGATAAAATTTAACGCATTTAAAAATCTAGCTCATTTTTCACACCCCCCAAAAAGTATCATATTCATTTTTATAAAATCTTACTCTTCGCCTCAATCATTTTGATATATAAAAGTTTAAATCAATTGCATTTATAATTAAGATTATAAATGTATTCTAGTTATTAATTATAATTCCTATGTAATAATAAATAGCAGATTATTATAATTTTTTATTTAAATCTTATCCGATCTGAATTATTATAGCACCTTAATTAGGATTCCACCAAACTTAACATGCATTGGCTGATCTCCATGGGTGGATATTTGACGGCTAGATGTGGGGTTGAATTGGGACATTATATTAAGTGATAATATCTACTTTGTCACTTCATTTTTTTCTCACAATTTCCTTCAGGATTAACCGTGTTGCAGCCTTTCCGTACCCTTCCATTCCTCTCTGGTTGTGCTGTAAATCTCCCTTACGCAAGTAGAAGGGAAGTAGGGTTAGCAGCTGAACAGCTGCTGGGTTGGGTAGCCTGGGGAAATTATGGATTGGAGCAAATCTTAGGCTAACCAAGAATAATGGCTACCGGCTGCTGAAGAAATTGGGGAAATCTGAAGGTGCTTGAGAGAATTTTGAAGGCTGAAGTGAAGAAAATGGTAAGTATGGATGTATATGCTTACTATAGATAGTTTAGATATAATTTTATTTGAGTTGTGGCTATTTAATCAAAGTATTATTATTAAATTGGTATCTAATATACCGATTTTGGCATCTAAATTTTCTGCAGCTTTTGGGAGAAAACCTCAAGCTACTGTAACTAAAAAAGGAAAGGAGAAAATTTAAACAGTTAAGTAAACATCTTATATAAAGTTATGTATATATATATATATATATATGTATGTATAATTACAAGATATTATAGAATAATTAAATATAAAATGTGTATATATTATGCACATAAATATTTCACTATTTTCTTACTAAATATTAGTACCATGGCTGAGAAATTCAACGAGGAAATAAGCTACAGGCAAAGCCATACTTAATATATATATAATTATAAGGGATAAGTGAAAAGTTAAGTAAGAATTTTAGTGGTTGATTTTATCATGGCTGAAGAGATTTGGGTGAGGAATTTAGTTACAGGTAAAGCAATATATATAATTTATATGTATGTGATTACATTATATTAGCGAATAGTCAAAATAGAATAGTATATATGTATATAAAATGACCTACTGATTCAACTGATCAAATCAAATACATTCTTTGTTAACTTCAATTTAATAGCCGGTTCAATTAACGGTTTAAACAAGGAATAAAATAAGAGAAATTTTAGAAGAAGTTAATAAGTATTGAATATGGGTATATTATGTAATCATAAAATGCATTTTGTAAATCATACAAATGAGTAATTAAATGAAAATAATATCTACATCCAAAATATACGAATTGTATTTGTAGAAATGTAAAAATACTACATGAGATGTTATTTACTGAAAATATTATAAAATTATTTAAGTTCATGCTAATTTCTTCAGGCATGTAGTGTTGGACGTTAGAGGCAAATCATTGAAAAAAGAGTGATTGTTTCAATATGGCGAGATCGAGTTCAGGTGAGAATAAAAATTTGAGGTTTATGAAGATACTAAGTCAAATTAATTTAAGAATTTCAAGTATTAATAAAGAAAATTTTAGTTGATAGGCTGTACATTTAAGAAAACAGCAAGCTCGTAATTTCACTGGCTTAAAAATATTGAAGTGAGACATGTAATTAATAATTTAAATTTAATTTTTATAGAACTATTGTATGTCATTGTTCATCCTATTTCCTATCACCTTTATGAATATTATATACATGACACAAATATTTCTATCATATTTTATATAAGCATAAATATTTACTGCACTCGTAATTTCAGTTGCCTAAATATTGAAGTGAGACATATAATTATTAATTTAAATTTAATTTTTATAGAACTATTGTATGTCATTGTTCATCCTATTTCCTATCACTTTTATGAATGTTGTATACATGACACATAAATATTTCTATCATATTTTATATAAGCACAAATATTTACTGCACTTTTACATATTTTAATACTGTTTCTGCTGGGTCCCAAGTCTTACATGTAAAAATAATGAAAATAATATCTACATCCACAATATATGAATATTATTTGTAGAAATGTAAAAATACTACATGAGATGTTATTTATTGAAAATATGATAAAATTATTAAGTTCATGCCAATTTCTTCAAGCATGTAGTGTTGGACGTTAGAAGCAAATCATGGAACAAGAGTGATTGTTTCAATATGACGAGATTGGATTCAGGTGAGAATAAAAATTTGAAGTTTATGAAGATATTAAGTCAAATTAATTTAAGAATTTAAAGTATTATTAAACAAAATTTTGGTTGATATGTTGTACATTCAAGAAAATAGTAAGCTCGTAGCTTCACTGGCCTAAATATTGAAGTAAGACATGCAATTGTTAATTTAAATTTAGTTTTTATAGAACTATTGTATGTCATTGTTCCGACTATTTCATATCACCTTTATGAATATTGTATACATAACACATAAATATTTCCATCATATTTTATATAAGCACAAATGTTTACTGCACTTTTACATATTTTAGCATTGTTTTTGCTGGGTCCCAAGTCCTGGATGTAAAAAGTGGAGAGTAGCAATAGATATTCGATAACTAGTGTAAAGCTTGTCGAAATAATCATGACATGAATCCTTTAAAATATTATGTTATCTTAGGGTGTCCCCAGGCGGATTGTATGGCTGAATCTGATGAAAAGTGTGCAGACTGCCGGCCGATCACGATGTTAAATAAGCAAGGGTTCCCACATTATGGGCGGATCGAGCAAAGGAGTTAGTCCATGAAACTAGAATTAGATTAGAAACTTGGAATATAGGTACTCTTACAGGTAAATTAATGAAATTCCTAGATATTATGATTCATAAGAAGATAAATATTTTATGTATTCAAGAAACTAAATGGGATGAAAAAAAGGCCAAGAAGATTGATAGTTTAGATTTTAAACTTTAACATTTAGGTAAAAGTCGAATTAGAAATAGTGTATAAAAATTTGAAGGATGATATTATAAATATTAATATAATTGAAGATAAAATTATAGCTTTAAAGATTATTGTTGATACTAAGATTATCAATGTTATAAGTGTTTATGCTCCTCAAGTAGGTTTGGATGTAGACTCAAAAGAAATTTTTTGGAATTAATTAGAGGAATCAATACAAAAGATACCTATTGAACAAAATGTATTTATTGAAGGTGATTTAAATAGACATGTCAGTAGAGTGGAGAAAGATTTTAAAAGTATTTATGATGATTATGAATTTGGAGTGACTAATGAAGAAGATAAAACTATATTAGATTTTACTTTAGCCTATGATTTTGTAGTTGCTAATAATTTAAGAAAAGAGATGAAGCGTATTATTACTGATAAAAATGGATCTAGTAAAACACAGATTGATTATTTTCTGATAAAAAAAATAGATCGTTTAGATTGTAAATATTATAAGGTCATTCCGAGTGAAAGTTTAAGTACCCAACATCGATTGTTAGTTTTAGATTTTAAGATGAAGAATTGGAGGATAAAAAATAAATCAAATTATTGTCTTAGGATTAGATGAAACACTTAAAAATAAATAAAATATTTTAAGAACAAGCTTAAAATTTGGGATGTTAAGAAGAAATATGTGTGTAGGAAAAAGCAAAGTGAAATTAAATTGTAAAAACTATGCCTTAAAAATAAGAAGGAAAAAATTTTTTTTAATAAAAATAGTTGGTTGTGAAGTCAGAATGTAGAATAAAAGATAAGAAATAAGAAGCATTGTTATAAAACTTAGTTTAGATGTAAAAACTCGAAAAATTAAAAAATATATAAAGTGGCTCGTAGAGATTCTAAGAAAGTAATATATAATGCAAAAAATTTAGCTTTGATTTATCTGATAGATTGGATGTCGAAGATGAAAGATGTATGTATAAATTAGCCAGGATAGAAGAAGTAAAGATCTAGTTTAAGTGAGATGTATTAAGGATGAAAATTATAAAATATTTTTCTTAGAAAATGATATTGAAAATAAATGGATGAGATATTTTGATAAACTTTTCAATAAGGATCTTAAAATACGATTGATTTTAGCAACTTTAATACCCTAAATAAAAATAAAGAATTTTATTTTTATCGTCGTATTAGTAAATTTGAAGTTAGATAAGCTTTAAAGAAAATCAAATATGAAAAAAACAATAAGACCTGATGATATTCCAATAGAAGTATGAAAATGTCTAGGAGATCAAATAATTTCTTGGCTTACATATATTTTTAATATTATTTTAAAAACTAAAAAGTCGTCATATGAGTGGAGAAATAGTTTGTTGGTTCCTATATTTAAGAATAAAGGTGATGCACAAGAGTGTGCAAATTATAGAATTAAGTTAATGTAATACATTAAAATTATGGGAGAGAGATTAATTGAGCATAGATTACAATGTGATACAAAAGTTTCTCAAAATCAACTTAGTTTCATGCGGTAGATCTACTATGGATCTTATACATTTGTTAAGAGGTTTGATGGAGAAGTATAGAGAAAGTAAGAAGGATCTACATATAATATTTGTTTATTTAAAGAAAGCTTATGATAAACTTTCAAGAGATATACTTTGGAGAGTTATAGAAAAGAAAGGAGTTAATATTAGTTATATTCAAGTCATTAAGGATATGTATACTAGAGCTGTTACTTGTGTCCAAATACAAGGAGGATTGACAAAATATTTTCCTATTTTAGTTGGATTATATCAAGAATCAGCTTTAAGCCCTTATCTTTTTGCTTTAGTTATGAATGTTCTTACTTGGCATTTATGAAGATGTACCTTGATGTATGCTTTTTTCTTTGACATTCTTCTTGTTGAAAAGACTAGAGAGTCAGAAACTTGAATTATGGAGGTTAACCTTAGAGTCTAAAGGCTTTCATTTGTGTAGATCTAAAATTGAATATATAGTGTTATTTTAGTTGTAGAAGTTAATAGTGGTGTTGTGACATTGGGTAGTCATTAAAGAGTGAGTGATTGGATATATAGGCTTTATTGTTCAAAATGATGGTAAAATAGATGGAGATGTTATTAGTAGAATTCAAGTTGGATGGTTGAAGTTGAGGAATGCATTTGGCCTATTGTGTGATAGAAAAGTACCGCTTAGACTTAAAGGAAAATTTTATAAGATGGTGGTAAGACTTGCAATGATTTATGGTGCAGAATGTTGGCCAATAAAAGAGAAACATAAGACTAAGTTATGTGTTGTAGAGATGAGGATGCTCAGGTGGATGAGTGGCTTTACTCTTAGAGATAAAATCTAAAATGAGTATGTTCGGGAAAAAAGTTGGAGTAGTTAGTGGCGATAAGATTAGAGAATTAGATGGTTTGGCCACATAAAGTACCAGCCATCCAATGACCCAATCAAGAGAGTAGATGTATTACATTTGCCTTATTTTAAGAAAGGTAAAGGCAGACCTAAAAAGATTTGGTTAAGATATATAAAAAATGACCTTAGTTTACTTGAATTAAATGAGAATTTGACACATAATAGGACACAATAGAGAAGAAGAATTCATGTATCCTACCCCACATAGTGGGATAAAGGCTTGTTGTTGTTGTTGTGTTGTTGTACAAATGTTTGTTGCACGACATGTAATCATGTTTTACTAATTTAAAGTGATCAACAGTCAGTCAAATATCTTTATATCATATTATACAGTTGCGCATATTGAAAACGTCTAGGTACCGCTATTTTCTAAATAAATGAAATACATATGATAAACTATAAATGTCATTAAAATATTATAGGTGGATTGTTTTATAATAACTTGTGCAGATAGCCAAACGTTCTGACAAAATGAGCCTTTAATAGGAGATTTTAGAATTTTCAACTTTTGACATTGAGGTTGGACAAACTAGTTGGTGTCAGAGTGGCTGTTTGATAAATAGTACAGTATCAGCCCTATCTTATTTGCAGTTTTGGGCCGGCGGGTCAAATGATGACAATTTTGTATGAAAATCAAAACTTATGTAATTATAAATGATATTTCGATAAAAAAGATTTGATATAAAATAATACTTGAATTTATTGAACGCGTATTGTACATATAACTACTTCTACTATACACCGTTTACATGTTACAATCTTACAGATCAATGTTTAACTCGCTTAATTGACAACATGTTTCCTTACAATATGTTTTACTTATAGTTGTGTTTCAACATATTTTAATTACACATGCACATTATTTCTGAAATATTGTCCTGAGAATATTTTAGCTTTACTTGTCTTACTGGGCTTTATCATCATATATATTGACCTTTCAGGTAAGAGCGAGGAGGGTGGTACCTAATCAAGTTTTTTGAATTATATAATTTTAATGTATAGTTTTGAGTATATAATTTTTTGAAAACTAAAGATTTTTTTGGTACGTATGAAATTTTATTTTGATGCTTTTAATAGGTCAATGTTTATGTTGGAAAGTAAATTTATACGCTTCCGAAATATGTAATTCAAATATGAATTGGATGTTAAAAATGTTTGAAATGTAAGAGTTTGCTCGTGATGAATTGTTGAGATTCAGATTTCAATTGTTTGTCCCGAGCTGACACATGTTAGGATAAATTGCTAGAATCTACGTCTAATTTAGTCATCTCATTCTATTATATCTCAAACTAATCTTGAGATAAAGGGGCTCATTTTGAGTGTGAAATGAGTATTGTTTATCTAAAGAGGCAGTTTTAAATTCGCCATAGCATGCTTTTTTATCATATCGTATCATACTATGATCATATCTTAAAAGCAGTCGTTGAGAACATCTGAATTTCTGATGCATTGGGCGTAATATAATGGTGTCGTTAGGCGACATACCCATCAAAGGACTCGATGAATGCATTATAAGTGGGCTCTTAGAAATAATGCGGATAGAGGACACGAGTCACGTCCTTACTGGATAAGATTGTCTGAGTGTGAATATAGTTATATACTTGATTTGACATTGACTCTTTTATGAGCTAAAATTTTCTTAATTTATCACCTATGACAAACAATTCTGAATAAACAGATGGAGTGAATTTTGCTTTAAGTTTTTAGATGATTATTTTCATTTGAACATTTATAACTTACAACTCATCAAATTTTTGTATTTAGATTAATATTAGATTTAGATTAATTTGATCTGAAGCTTTAGACATATTTTGATAGTAATATCTCCTTCGATTGAAATCTTTATTTAACATTGACATCATCGGGGTAGACCTCATCAACTCTACTTATTTGCTAATAAAGGATCAGATCTACGATTATGTGTAATTTAAATTCTTTAAAAAATTGGTCATAAAACAGACCTTATCAACTCTATTACAAACATAAAGGATTGGGTCTGTGATTAGGGGTGTGTTCGAGCCGATTTGGCCGAACCATAGTCGGAATCGGCTCGAAAAATGGGTAATTCGGTTCGAGCTCAGTCGTGGCTCGAAAGTTTCGAGTTCGAGCCGAGTCGGATCGAATCGAACTCGAGCTCAATCCCGGCCGTGAAACGAGGCTGAAATCCAGCGGCGGTTCAAATCCAAACGAACGGCTCGAAATGCAACGAAGCGGCTCGTTCGTGAAATGCAAAAACCAAACCGACTCGTTCGGCTCGTTAGAATTAATCTCGCCTGTCAATTAATCGGACGGCGATCTTTTCGGGCTCGTGGCGGCGCGGGCGCGCGAGCCGTTCGCTTCGATCCTGAGCCGAGTGAGCGAGTTGTTCGAGTCGGCTCGAAATAAATTCGAGCCACATTTCGGCTCGAATCGGCTCGTTTGCCAGTCGATCTCGATTCGAATTGAGTCGACTTTCGGCGACGATCTTGCCAATTTCTCGACCTATCGTGATTTGATTAAATGTTACTTCGTTTGAACTAACTACTGATCGAGACATAGATCATGCCAACTCTATTTTCTTAATAGAGGCCTATTGCAATCACACTCCATGAAGTTAAGTATTTGTACCTTTTAGAATGTTTTGACTTGAGCTAATTGATGTATTGTCAAACTTCATAAATTCTCTTGATTGTTTTCAATCATACAATTCAAATTATGATATATGCTCATCAATATGTTATTTGGTTCATTTCATTTGTAGAGGTGTGCCTAAGTATCTTATGAACTTTCATATGCTTTAGTTTTGTGTCACTTAAGATTCTCTTAATTGTTTCAACATAAATTGTAGGATAACCAAAATATTCAATGTGAGCTATTAGGTATAATGCAATTCCTCTGCAAGCCTTAATTGAATTGCATTTATGTTTGAAAGCTAGATTTCAACCTCGTTGCAAGCCTCAAATGATTTGATAATGTGCTCAATCAAATTTTCTTTACAAATCATTTTAACAGAGAGGTTGCATAGTTATGTTCATATTCATTTGATAGGCTATCGAATGAATTGTATTTATTTCACAATCTATAAATAAAGTGTCTCACAAGTTCCCTTATACTTTAATTAGATAGTCAATTGAAGTTTATCTAATTATTTTAATGTGCATTGCAACACAATTCAAATGTTTAATAAGTGATTTTTGCCCATGTTCACTTGATAAGATCATTTTAATTTCAATCAAGTTCAAATTTCAGAAGTTGTCTTTGTTTCACGATTTGACGAACTCAAATTCAATTGTTATCATTCTAATTATCAATTTTAGGCTTTAATAAAAAATTCATTTAGAGTCATTCATTTTGATTCAGGTGTGAATTTCAAGTTTATTTCAAAATGCATCCTTTTTTTGTAATTTCAAATTTAATTCAAAATTAAATAAATTTCAACAATTCAAGTATTGCTATTTTGGTCTATTTGGGTCTTCTTACAAGAATTGAGTTTTGAAGAAATTTCGGCAGTATTCAAACATCGTCCCCACACAAGGACAACTTTGAGTATGTCGAGTCATGTCCCCACGCAAGAAAGCAGATGAAACATTTAAACCAAGATCAAATGCATTCATCATATCATGCCAAGAAAGACATATATGGGTCTTCAAATATTTGCATAAAACTTCGATTTCCCCGTCATGTCAAAAGATGCGTGTACGAGTACTTATGTTCTTACAATTTAGTTAAAATATCAATTACATTTTTTTTGGATTTAAAGTGAATTTTATATTAAGCTACCCGTCGATATGAAATCTGATAGCATTTCGACAACATCCAGATGCAGTCCTAACATAAGAGGCTACTTCAGGTATATTAAGTCTACCCACCATGCCAAAAAATACATATATGGGTGATTTAAATCATAGTCGAAAGCACCATCCCATTATGCCAAGAAAGACGTATATAGGTCTTTGAACATGTAAGAAAACATAGATTTTCTCACCACGCTAATAAAAACATATACTAGTGTACTTATATACCTGCAAACAAACACAAATTTTTTCCGCTACGTCAAGAAAGACGTGTATAGATACTTATTTTGGTGGTTGAAAGTCATCCTCCCCACCACGCCAAGAAAGGCGTGGATGGGGGTTTCACTTGCATAAACTAAAAATAAATACAAGATGATCCTCATCTCTCACACTCTCTTGCCCTTCTTCATCCTCTACTTCTAATTAAGCACATAAATTGATGACATGGTGTGAATACATTCAAAAGTATCTAACTTAAATCTACTAAACATGAGAAATAATAATCCTAAATCTCACATAAAATTATTTCATTTTTCCCTTCCGTCTAACTTAACCATAGAAGGGGGTAATTGTTTACTAGCATGAATCCAAAGGGTTAAGAATCAATTTAAATTTGCCAAACAACACATATGATGGCATAAAATCCTACAGGAACTACAGAAGAGAAATTTAAACCTTGGTTGATGCTGGTTTGAGCTTACTAATATAGGAAGGTGTTGAAGTTTGGGTAGGGCATTAGGTAGTAGACAGGTTGGAGTGTGCTATTGGGATTGATGATGTGAAGGAAAAAAGAAACTAGAGGAGAACGACAAAGTAGCTGGTGTGGACAGCAACAACGAATTTGGCTTTGACTGTGACGTACAGGTAGGGAGAATCGGGTTTACCAATTGAAGGCGGGATTAGAGGCTGGTTGTTTGGCTGCAGGATTTAGGCGATATTCGGGCTGGATTTAACTTAAGTCCAGCCAATGATGTCCTCTAAAGCTGGTTTCGCCTAGCTAAATCTGGATTTAGAGAATACAGTGGGTAGGTGAAGCACGTGCAGTGTAGATCAGAGGACATACGTAGGTTACCTTCGCGACTTCGCCTCAACTGTTGGGAACGGAGGGAGAGGAAATACGGGAGATGGCAGAGACGCCAATAGGGATGGGATGGCTTCGGTTGGGACGGTAAGCCTGGGTTTCGGTGTTGACCAAAGAAAGAGAGAGAGAGAGAGAGAGAGAGAGGATGGGAGAGAAGAGAAGCCATGGCTGCGAGTTTCTTAGACGGAATAAGAGCTCCGATCGGGAGTCTCGAACATTAAAAAAAAAAAAAACTAGTTGAAAGCAGCTGTTTAATTTTCAAATGAGGTGGATTAATGGCGTAAAATGCACGTTTATTAATTTTCAAATGAGGTTAATGAGATTTGAAAATTTTTGAATGCAAATTAAGAGACGTTTAGATAAATAATTGCATTTAATCAATTAAATATCATTTAAGCATAATTTTTTGTTTAATTCTGAAATAATTCAATTATTAAAATTGAATCTAATCAAACTAAAAAAATATATATTTGATCTGTTTATTACTCTACGGCCTAATTTTCATAATATCGTATCAAAATTCACGTGAATCTTGTCAAAATTAATCCTGCATAATATTGATGTCATTTCTAGATGAATTTGATATTGTGAATGCAATGTTATAGTCCTTTTTGTGATTGAAGATCATTTGAGAGAAATCGAGATTGATTGAGTCAAATTTAAGTTTAGTTAATGCTTGCCGTCGCATTCCGTAGCTTGTTATTTATACCATAGTCGATCGAATTGCTTGCAGGTTTCGACATTTCAATAAAAATGGTATAGTCTGTTTCACGAAAAGAGCTCAATTGGTGTTGAGGTTTCCAGACTCCAATATGCATGAAACTACATTTGCGGCTTATTTTGCCTTATCGGACGATAATTAATTAATATAAGTGGTTATTTTTAATCAATTCTGACGTTCTGAACACAATAACGTAGTTCATTCCGCAATCGAATGTCATTTGGACAAAATGTCGAGGTCGATCGAGACAAACTTAAGTTTAATTCACACGTCGCACTCTAAGGTTTGTCATTCGTTCCTCACTCGATCGAATCGATTGCAGAGAACTTATTTGATAGGTTTCAACGTTTCACAAAAGGAGCTCGTTTAGATGATGTCAAGGCCTCCTAACTTCAATATGAGCGAAACTATATTTGCAACTTATTTTACCTCATTAGATGATAATTAGATGATGCGAGAGGTCAATTTTAATTAATTTCGACAATCTGAACACATTGACGCAGTCAATTTTATGATTATAGGACATCTAGATCAATTTCGATAGCGATCGAGACGTTTTAACTCCAACTTGCATGAGGTCGTGCTGAATTTCATCAATTTTGCATATATTTGTACTATCATGCTTATGAATTTTATTTATAGATCAGCAGATTCACAACTAAGAATCTGCAAACAAACGATATATTAACATCAAAGCTTTAATTGAAATATTTGAGCATATTTTAACAACAAAATATTCATGCAAGCAATTAAATCTGAAAAAATTTCAATTATTTTATATGCATCATGTGTTAACTTTAAACTCAAATATAGTGCTAGAGAACATGCACATCCCTAAAATACACTTTAAATTGCAAAAAATTAAACATCAAATGTGCTTTGATAGACATGTAAATATCTGAATCAAAAATCAAAATCACATCAAAGAAATGTGTATGCACTTAAAGCAATATTCAAATTCAAATTATGTCTTATTTCAAGAAGCATGCAATCAATTTAAAACTTCGCAAACGGATATGACTCCAAATCCTCTAATTGCCAAATTATAACATACAACAATAAGAATTACAATGATAACAGACTCAGTACAGTAAGGAAGATCAAATACAACCAAAAAAATTCAAAAAATCAATATACAGATGCCATTTATGATAACTACAGAGGAGAAAGAAGATAATCAGACAAGTTAAGAATAGAAATAAGCTACAAAGATTACAAATTACAGAGTAACAAGACTAGAACAACATTAACAACAAGAGGACCCATGTGACAAATATGATCACAGACAACAATAGATAGCAAAAGAAAGGAAGTTTACAATAATATAACATAATAAAAACCATTACAGAACCATAACTGCACATTAATAACGAGTAAAAAGCAACAAAGTATTCCGAGCCTTCCTGACATAAATAATAGATGGCACTTATAGAGAGCGAAGAAAGAGTTAACCACCAAAAATTAAAAAGACAAAACTATAGAAAACAAGAAAACAAGAAGAGCTTTTGAATGATCAACCGATTAAACTACCAATACTCAAGAAATGCCATCGAGGATAAAAGAGTTAAGAGAAAGCAAGAACGTTCCACCCCTAGAGAAGAAGATTGATTATGTAAAGCGTTACTAACGAAGAGCATTGTATCTTGTAAAGAAACATTAGAACTAAGTAAATCGAGGATGTGATAGTATAAATAGGGAGAAAGACAAGCGATGGATGATATATGATATATTGAAAAGAAACAACACTCCCTTCTCTTTATTCTTCTTCCTTTCCTCCTCTCCTCAATTTCTCACCGAAAATCCAAAACCCTAAGGTTTCTCCTCCTACCTACGCCTCTTTTCCTCTCCCTGAGCGCCATACTCGAACTCCGAGAGAAACAAAGAAAACAGAGTTAAAAGAAAAGCTTCAGAAGCCTCATCACACCAGAAACAATGGGTAAGTTTGAATCAAAGGCCCAGATTCATTCCCCGGAGCACAGATCAAGGCACAAGATCGAACAGCGCAGCGAGGCACGCGTGTAATCCACTAACGCTAGAAAGCAATCCCACGGTGCAGGTAAACCCAAGAAGCGGTGCTAAGTGCTAGATCCAACGGCCAGAAGCAATTTGACGCGATCCGACAGCTCAGAAGGCAGCCGCTGAACCCATCAAAAATTCAATTGCAACAACCGGGTTCATACCACCTAAACCGAGTCAATTTAGCCAAACAGGTTCATATCATTGGTGCTCTTGTTGATTACCACAAATAGCAATGGCAGAAGGAACAGGACACACAACCAAGATATTAGAAGAATGTGTGACAAGACTCAATAAAACAGAGGAGCAAATGTCCTCAATAACTATGATCTTGAATGAAGTTTCAAGAAGATTAATTACATAGGAGACAAATTGGAAAAATTCTCAAGAACAAAGAATCTCAATCTGTGTATGTAATTCAACTCATACGTAATTTTGTACTACAAACAAACCATATACACAACAATAGACTAAGGTAGATATGCCAAGATTTAATGGAGAAAATCCCAGAGGTGACTTTTCAAAGTGACCAATTCCAATACTATACCTTATCGTAAGACCAAAAGTTTATTATAGCCTCGCCATATGGGATGGACGACTAAGTCGGTATCAATGGATGCACTTAAACAATCAATCGCATTCATGGACACTTTAACAAGTTAGAGATTTGGACCCTCTCTGAGATTTGAGAGGAGCTAAGTTATAGCAGAAAACTACTCAAGATTTCTACAATGAATTTGAGGAATTACTAATCAAATTTGTATTTCACCGAATTTCTATAAAGTTGTTTTGAATCGGCCAAGATATTAAGAGAGAAGTGAGAGCCTTACATTTCTCTTCAAGAAGTTTTTTCAATTAAGCTAATGGAAGATACTACCGATAAAATTTCCACGTAAAATTACAGAGTCAATCAATCTCCAGCAATAAAACAACTATAGATATATCAATCACCCCTACTGCCTACTCCCACAAATACCACTCAACATAGCAACAGTCATAATAAACAGACAATACCAATTCAGACTTTGACAGCTACACAGTTGGAAGAAAGAAGAAAGAAAAGACTGTGCTTCAACTGTGATGAAAAATATCATAGAGGACATATATGTCAATCCAAATTGTTTGCTTTAATGATAATAAATGATGACCAAGAGTATCAACTACGAAAGATACTCAACCGTAAAAAATAATGTACAAGAAGAACTATCAGAAATAAACTTCAATTATCAACCATTCAATCCAGACTAAGAAAGACTATCTAAAGTATGCATAATTATCAACCTTCCAGCTAGTTACAGCCACCTACATAATTCCTATTTTTCTCTTTTTATATCCAAACTACATAGAATATCATAGCATAGCGAAATAAGATATTCATAAGTAATAAGTCGCTTTGGCACAATGCCCTTTCCATCCTCAAATTGATGGACAAACAGAGAAGTCTAATATAATACAGTCATATACAAATGATGAGTCATTTTCAGATAGGTTTGTCAGACCTACAACTACAATTAGACCATATAATTGTAACACAACTACCAATACAGAGGTAGAAACCAATACTACAAAAGGGGACATGATCCTACATCTACATCAGTAAGAACCATCCAACTCATTAGAACAAAAGACACTATTGCAAGCGCATATACAGTCCGGGAAGGGAATGCTATCAATTGATGATCCTGAGGTATGAATTGAGGAATCATAGAAGGCAATTCATGATTGTGACCTTGAGGACAAGGTCAATGTGGGGAGGGGAGTAATGATATGACTCCAAATCCTCTAATTGCCAAATTATAACATATAACAATAAGAATTATAATGATAACAGACTCAGTACAGTAAGGAAGACCATATACAACCAAAAAAATTCAAAAAATTAATATACAGAGGCCATTTATGATGACTACAGAGGAGAAAGAAGATAATCAGATAAGTTAAGAATAGAAATAAGCTACAAAGATTACAAATTACAGAGTAACAAGACCAGAACAACAGATTAACAACAACAGAGGACCCATGTGACAAATATGATCAACTGACAACATAGAAAAGCAAAAGAAAGGAAGTTTACAATAATATAATGTAGAAACCATTACGTAACCATAACGCACATTAATAACAAAGTGAGTAAAGCAACCGTGAGCAAAGTATTCCGTGAGCCTTCCTACGAGACATAAATAATAATGGTACACAGAGAGCGTAAGAAAGAGTTAACCACCAAAAATTAAAAGACAAAACTATAAAAAATAAGAAAACAAGAAGAGCTTTTGAATGATCACTAACCGATTAAACTACCAATACTCAAGAAATGCCATCGTGATAAAAGACAGCTTAAGAGAAACCGCAAGAACGCTCCACCCCTAATAAAGAAGATTGATTGTAAGCCGTTATACTATGTAAGAGCATTGTATCTTGTAAAGAAACATTAGAACTAAGTAAATCAGAGGACGTAATAGTATAAATAGGGAGAGAAAGACAAACAGTGGAGGATATATGATATATTCTGAAAAGAAACACTCCCTTCTCTGTCTATTCTTCTTCGCCTTCCTCCTCTGTCTTCCTCGCCAGTTTTCCTCACCGGAAAATCCCATTTCTCCAGCCAGAAACCCTAGGGTTTCTCCTCCTCGACCTTTTCCTCTCTGGGCCGTGCTCAGTCGAGAGAAACAAAGAAAACAGAGTTAAAAGCAAAGCTTCCCTTAGAAGCCTCATCACACGGCCAAGAAAGAGTCGGGTAAGTTTGAATCAAAGGCCCAATTCATTCCTGAGATCAAGGCACAAGATCGAGCAGTATGAGCATGCGTGTAATTCACGCTAGAAAGCAATCCCATGCGGTAAACCCAAGAAGCGGTGCTAAGTGCTAGATCCCGGCAATTTGACGCGATCCGATGGCTCGAGGAAGCGTGAACCCATCAAAATTCAATTTGCCGGGTTCATACCACCTAAACCGAGTCAATTTAGCCAAACAGGTTCATATCACAAACTCTCTTTCCAAACTCAAAATCATCAATATATTGTACACATGCTCTTGGGTGAGCCGTTCTGCCTATAGAGCAGGGTCATAAATCCCACATTTTCAAGACTGATTCTCTACAACACAAGGGCTAGAATTAACAAGATTTAAGCTCCATGGCAAACATTCATACAACTAATTGGAAATAATCGTGACCAAAGAACAATTTAAAATTTTCTACTCTTAGCCAAAGCAAACAAACTTACATTATCACAGACTGGAATTAAATACTATATCATGAATTTTGTAAAATTATTTTTAGTTTACATCTACAAAAGGCTTTCAATGCTTTTTTTCAAAAGAAATTAATTTCAAAATGAAAATTCGCAATATCATGACACTTACAAAGTACCATCATGAGTTCAATTTCCATACCCAATCCATTAAATATCAGGATAGACTAGACGAGATCTATAATGTGATGGTCGTCTAAATGAACTAAAGTAATGCATGCAAATCATGGAACCTTAGGTTTAAAAGTACGGGAGTAAATTTGATAAGGTTTACAATAATGAAATGCTTCAAATTATAGCTCTATGAGCAGTGAAATCATTGATATCATAATCAAAAGGGGATCATTTTGAAAATCAAGTTCTTAAGTTGCAAATACAAATACCTTGAGTGACCTACCTAAAAGTTAACCATGTTCAAAAAAACCTCAATCGAATGGGATCATATTACCAAATGCCCTCAAATTTCAAAAGCAAATTATTTCAGATTTAAATTCTAATGCAATAAAAATAAAAACAGCAAGCCTTTATCTTACTAAGTGGGGTCGGCTATATGAATCTTTTTTCTCTAATGTGTCCTATTAGTCATAATCTCATTTAATCCCAATAAATTAAGATCATTTTTATACTTCCTAACCAAGGCCTTTTAGGTCTACCTTTATCTTTCTTAACAGAGGCCGAATCTAATACATCTACTCTTCTAACTACGTCATTGGATGACCGACGTTTTATATGACCAAACCATCTAAGACAATTCTCTGTAATCTTATCTGCCATTGGATCTATTCAACCTTATCATGTATATATTTGCTTCTCATTTTGTCTCCAAGTGTAAATAAAGTCACTCATCCACTTGAGCATTCTCATTTGTGCAGCACTTAATTTTATGTTGGCCAACATTTTGCACTATAAAGCATTGCAGATCTCACCACTATCTTATAAATTTTTTTGGAGGGGTGGGATGTGGATCGCAGAGAGTAGGGCATCGCAACGGATAGTGGAGAAGAAATGCTCCAAAGATCTTCCGCTCACCAAAGTGAAAGGCATATGAAGATGTTCAACTCACCCAAGTAAACGATAGTTAGAGATCGTGAATTCCTTAGATGATCAACACCAAGCTCCAATCAAAGACTTTTCACTCAATTTTCACTCACAAAAGTCAAACGTTTTCTATTAGGCGGAAAATAGAGTTTAAATAAGTACAATACTCCAAGGGATGTGTCCCTTGAGGAGAAAACTACAAAAAAATCTGAAAAAAAAATCAGAACCTTTGTTTCACAGTGTCGCAACGCCACAATCCATCACCGATGCACCATAGAACAGAGCCAAGGCACTAGCTTCTCTATCCCCAAACATTAAAAACTACGAAATGTAGTGCCGAGGCGCCAAACCAACACCTTTACAATTTAATACATTAACACATATTTTTAACCATAACTCTGATACAACACCTAAACATGATTAAATATATCCAATATTACATAATACAACACAAAACATAATACAACACAAAGTTTAATAAGGTCCTCTTAAGTTCAGGCTTTGGTTTGCGACATTGAGATAAGTCCTTTCCTCTTTTGATGTGATACATCAACTCCCTCAAACCTCAAAGAACTCTTCTCCAAAGAGTTAAGATTCTGAAAGTCTTGAAAAAGTTTAGGTGAAGCTTTTGAAGTCATCCAAGTATCCTCACTTGTTGGTTATCTTTCCACCTGACTAAGAATCTTTAACTGGTACTATCATCTATCGGTATCTCAGTTGTGATAATGTTCTCCGCCTCAAAGAATATTAATTGGATATATACATGCAAATAATTTTTATCTCCTCCTATAAAAAATATCATCTTATAAATTTGGAAGTTGGATAACTCATTTAAAAGACATCAGATCTTCCACATAAAAAATATGACTAATAAACATGTGAGGGGATAATTCAAGAATATTTATGCATTAGTATTAAGTTTCTTAATAATTTTAAATGGTCCACATGCTCTTACTTGTAACTTTTTATATTTTGTGAAAAAAAATCTCTTAGGAGGATACAAACCAATATATAATCACCTACCTCATATTCCTTGAAATTTTTACCTTTATTCTTTTGCTCAGCATACTTAATATTTTATATTTCTAATTGTTTCTTTATGTCTTCATGAATGCCATGAAAATCACATGCAAATATATATACTTAATCAGAAAATATCAGTATGTGTATTAACTAGGTCAATAGAAATTTTAAGATTACATCCATAAATTATCTCGGAAGATGATTTGTGAGTTGTTCTAAAACAAAATATTGTATGCAAATTCAAATGTATGCAATGTTAAATCCTAGTTTCCTAATTTTTTTCCAACTAAGCACCTTAGTAGATTTCTTAATTTCCTATTGATTACTTCTTTCTATCCATCTATTTGTGGATGAAATGTAGAGGAAAATTTTAGTTGTATTCCCATTAATTTTCATAAGATTTTTCAAAAATAGGATATAAATTTGATGTCTCTATGAGAAACTACAGTGAACGGGATTCCTTGTAGCTTGAAAATTTCTTTAAAGAATAATCTTGCTATGTGAGATGCATCATTTAATTTTGAACAGTGTATAAAATGTGTCATCTTAGAAAATCAACAATAACAACAAATATATCATTATGTACATGAGGTGTTCTAGGTAAACCTAACGTAAAATCTGTGAATAAGTCTTCCCATGGTCTAGAAGGAATAGGTAATGAAGTGTAACAACCCACCATTTATTTGACAATTTTAGCTTGACGATAAGTGTAACATTGGTTTATGATACGTTCAACATCCTTTCATAGGGAAAATGAGTAAAACCTTTGCTTAACTCATGTTTAGGCCTTTAATTTACCGAAATGTCCTGATATACCTCTTGAATGTAATTCAAAAATAAGGAATTCCCTTAGAGATGTTTTAGGAATACATAATTGCTTACCTTCATAAAGATACCCATCTAAAGTAATAAAAGAACTATCAAAAGTCAAGGGCTTAGATTCGTGTTCTAAGTATATCATATAAAAATCAGAGCAAAGTTTGTAATCTTCCTTTAAAGTTTAAAATCCAGGAATTAGAAATTCAAAAGATGAAACAATCGAAGATACTCTAGAAGGAGCGTCTGCTAATTTATTTTGCATTTTAGGTTTATGCTTAAGTACAAAAGAAAAATCTTGAAGATATTCAACCTACTTAGTATGTCTATGATTTAGTTTCTTTTGGGAGTTAAGAGCTTAATGATCAGTATTCAGAATAAACTCTTTATATAATAGATAATGTGCCTCTAGTGCTTAAGGGTTTGAATAATCGCATAAAATTCTCGATCATATATAGAATATTTTTGTTTAGCATCATTTAATTTTTCAATGAATAAAGTAATTGGATGATTTCTTTGACTTAATATTCCACCAATTCCAATGTCTGATGTATCAGAAGTCACTTCAAATACTTTAATAAAGTGAGGAAGTCATAAGAGTCTTAATTCGTTGCATAGCCTTTTCAACATCGATGGTCTATGTAAACTTATCTTTGTTTAGGATGTCAATGATAGGAGCTACAATAATGCAGAAATTTCTTATAAACCTCTTATAGAAAGTTACTTAACAATGAAAACTTCTAACATTCATAAAAGATTTCGGAGTTGACCAATCTATAATAGACTTAATTTTTGATAGGTCAGTCTTTAATCCATTAGCAAATACAATGAAACTTAAGAAAATAACTTCACTTTGACAAAAAAATATCTCTTAAAGTTTACATATAATTATGCTGCTCTTAATTTTTTTAAAATCATTCTTAAGTGATGTAGATGTGACTTTTCATCTGGGTTATAGATAAAAATATCACCAAAACAGACTATAATGAATTGACTATTAAAATATTCCAATACAGTGTTCATTAGTCTCATGAATACACTAGGTGCATTTGAAAGATTAAACGACGCATGACTAACCATTCATAAAGACCATCAGGAGTTTTGATCGTCGTCTTCTATTCATCACCTAGTCTAATTCTTATCTAATGGTATTCACTTTTCAAATCAATTTTAGAGAATAAAGATAAACTTAAAATAAGATCTAACATGTCGTCCAACCTAGGTATAAGAAACTTGTATTTTATTATGATCTTATTACTGCTCTGCTATCAATACTCATCCTCCAAGTTCCATCTTTTTTAGGGGTTAAAAAAGCAGGCATAACATAAGAATTAAGGCTTTCATATGTAAAATCCTTCTTCCAAAGTCCATCTACTCGTTGTTTTAACTCTGCATGTTCTGTTGGATTCATCCTATAATAGGATAAATTAGGTATTTGTGAAGCATAAGATCTATAGCATATTGTATATTCCTTAATAATGATTCATTAGATAATTTAATAGAGATTAAATTAATAAATTAAGATAATAGATCTAAGACCACAATGGGTATGTGGTGATCTTTGACATTAATGGAGATTTCTCAAAGTGCAAGATAAATAAAGAAGTAGGGTCATTAAACTCTATAACTAAGTGTCTAAGCACTAAGGTTGTACTTTGAACTCTAGAGATTCACATGTATTAGAATATATATTAGAAGTATCCTCCTTAATCACTATCAACTAGAGTTTTGCATTCTTCCCTTGATTGTGTTTGAGTTGCAGTTCAAAATTGAGTTTGTGAAGAGGTGTAAGAAAAATTCTATGTAATGCAATTGATCTCTTTTCATTAGGCTTTACGAGGAATAACTTAATTATTTTCTCATTATGTTTGAATACATAAGTATTTTTCACCTGCTAATGGATTACATTCATTATTTTCATTGGAAGAACATCACATCGATTTGATCATTATAGCTACCTATTTTAATTAAAACAAGATATCTGTTAATGATAGGTAAGGATGTCTAATTTATCTAATTGACTTAAAATGATTTTGGATGAGATTCAGTTATTAGATTGGCTCTAGTGATAGTATAAGTTGACATAATATTCATAGCACTACCTCCGTCTAATACTAGCTTACACCTCTTTTCCTTGCATAAAATATACACTGAGAAAATATTCTTCCTTTTCTAGTCTTTTTCTTCCTTAGAAGTAATTATGCACCTCATAACTAATATTGGATTATCTATATTTCAATCTACTTTTTTATCAGATAGTGGTGTATCATCATACATTTTCTTTAATATCCTCTTCTTCTCCTAAATCTTCCAATTTATTTAGGAATATAATTTTTGCTCTATATTGATTTTGCATTTGACCCTCCTTATGATATTTAAAGTAAACTTTCTCTTTCACATTTTTAGAAGTAGATTCAGTAGAGTTCATTTTAGAGATTATTCGATGTTTAAGGATTAGATCTAAAGATAGGCTTTTGAGATTGAGATGTATGTGGATATTTAAAAGATACTAGAGCTTTCATCTTGGATGTGGATGCAATTTTATTAGGCTTTTCTATGAGTAAAGCATAGTGAAAGGCGACATCTAAGGTCTAGAGATCGCGAAGCTCTACTTCATTCTTAATATCTCCTCTTAAACCAATGATAAATTTATTAGCTACTTGTCATTCTTGATTAGTGCATTGAGTTATAGGTATTAAATCCTCAAATATATTCATATATTTTACTACTGACATATTCCCTTGTTTAAGAGTACTCAATTATTTGTGGAGTCTTTTATCATGATTTCTAAGATAATATATATGTCACGATCCAGCTCTGAAGCTTGGAATACTAAGGCGGGAATAGATGATCGAGTGGATAAAAAAAACTCTGCTTAAACACATCCAACAAAATATAAAATATACAATATCTTTCAAGTTCATAAGAGTCAACTAAGAATTCAAACCACATTTAGCATGTTTGTTTAAAAATACGAACATCTAAAAAATTGAAATCTCATAAAACATAAACTAATCCATTACCTATCTCCTGAAGTTCCTCTACGTCTGTAAATCTATTCCTCTCTTCTATTATCCATTTATTTTGGAGAGTTACCTAAAAAATTAAAATCAACTTGTAATTGAATTATATTTTCAGTGAATAAATATGTTTATACATTATAGTAAAATAATATCACGAAATAATATGCATGATAGATTTACCAATAACTTGAACAGGTGAGTAAGGGCTACTCAACTAGTTTAACATACAAGAAGTAAATGAAATAAATATTACTTAGACATTTTATGTTCTTATTTTTCAACCATTACAGGAGTCATCGTCTAAGAACCTCTTTCAGAAAGAAACATTTTTTAAACCCATCCAAAGGACAGACAAACCAATTTCATTTATGTGCACGGGTACGTTGCATCCCCAGCCAGTACTAGAAAGGGGTGAACTCAATCCTCAATCATACTCATTCATAACATAAATTTATATTTCAATTATATCATGCATTCATAAAGTTGTCTATATTAATTCAAAATAGTTGATCATTTGAATCATTACAAGAACATGAATAACAATATGAATTTAATATTTAAACTGTTTCTTCAATATAAAATATGTAAGAAAATAAATCACGAAATATAATAAGACAAATTTTCTAATTATAAACTAATACAATCATATGAAAAAAAGTTAATTTTATTATAAATGTAAGAATATAATTACTCACTCTATAACGAATTCTTTTGAATCTTCTCTCTTTAATGGTTGCTTACCTTGTTTTGTGAGACACCTAAATACACTCATGATTAGTATTCATTAATAAATCAAATTATTATTTTATAATTTTTTAATTTAATATTTTAGTTTTTTAAATCCTCTCAAGATTATATGCATTTTTTCCAACAATTTAGTATTTCACATAGTTAGTTAGCACTTAATACATTAAATATAATTTATACTATACACAAAATGAATGAATTTATTTTATCTATTTTCTCTTCTTAAATTAATTATTTAAATTAATTCATCTTCCTTTTATTTGCCCATAAACTTCTACTTTTAAACTAAATAATCGTTTGATATATTTGTCATTATTTTTTAGATCCGAATATATTTTCTTCAAGTTCCTCTACTCGAAGTCTTTTAAATGTTTCTTTTTATTCTCTAGACTCTATCTTCTCTCAGATTGGACATACTATCCAACCAAAAGAAGTAGTAACACCTCCTGATACTCTCGCCTTAGATTTTAGAAAGCAATAATCTAAGTAATAATTTTAGATTACCTAGACAACAATTATTATTTAATGAAAATAATAATGATCTCATCATTCAATAAAGAAAATCAATTTATTCAAGAAAAATACAACACTCAAATAATCAATTAATTATAAAATAATATTTTATTCAACCAGATAATAAAATCTCAATCTTATTAGATAGTGGGTCACATAGTTCTCATATTGATATATCTTTAATACCTACTGATATGCAGATCAAAAGGACAAAATCATATACCTATAAAGACTATCATGGTAATAAACATATTGCCATAATGAAACCAACATCTTATTTGGATTTTGGGATATACATGAACAACGAATAGACTTTCAACATACTTTCATTATAGACGAAACTGAAAAAGGACGCATTTTAGTAAGAATATATTTCTTACAACAATATACTATTACATTTACAGACTCTATAGTTCGAATCGATTCACATATTATTAATCGATAACGTGATTAACTTTCATAATTACATATAGATAGAACTCTACGTTCCAACTTATGGCCCAATTTGTATTCACGCATTGTGTGACACTGGAAGTGATATTACAGTTGCCAAAAGATGTATTTTCCCTCCACATATTCTCAAACATTAATCCTCGATATCTTTAATGGTCTTCGTACCATTAATAAGTACTGGCCCAATCAATATATACTTATTCTTGAAAAAATAATTAAAATCCCTCGCTTATGGTGTCTAGATGACAATGGTCCTGATTTTATTTTAGGAAATAATTTCTTTAAGTCTATGTTTACAATTATTCAATATACTGATCACATTGAAATAATTACACCTTGCCAACATAAACTTTCCTGTTCATTCATCCTTCAACCCGTCTACCACACTCTCGACAAACCCCCTATTTTTCGTAGCCAACGTGTGGTGATTTGGATATACTTATTCAAACACATCCCTCCAAAAGTTGTCACATTTATTTTTCAATTGACTTTGAAAAATACAATAGATACGACATTTTGCCAAAAACCTCTTCTCGAAAGTATTTTCTGAAAATCACTTCAATTCTAGATTAAAGATGAACCTATAGCCATTATTGAGCCAATTGATCCTACTCTCATTATTAGAGTTAGACCTATGAAATATACTATTGAAGATAAAGCTGAATTCCAAATTCAAATATCAGAACTTTTGCAAATGAAACTTATTGAAGCTAGCACTAGCCCTCATAGTAGCCCTGCTTTTCTTGTTCAAAATAATGCTGAACAAGTACGTGGAAAAACCAGAATGATCATTAATTATAAAAAATTGAATGACAACACAAAGTTTGATGGATACTTCTTACCTAATAAAGAAGTAGTAATTAACCAAATTAAAAATGTGAAATGGTTTTCTAAACTTGATTGTATATCCGGATTTTGGCAAATTAAAATGTATAAAGACAACAAAGAATTAACTGCATTTAGTACTCTCGAGGGACATTACCAATGGAATGTAATGCCGTTTGGACTACAAAATGCATCATAAATACTCCAAAGATGTATGAATTATTTATTTTTGAAATTTAGTACTTTTGTTTTAATTTAAGTTGATGATATTCTTATTTTCAACAATACTTTAACTTCTCATATAAAGCATCCAACATTATTCTCGCACAAAGCCAAAAAACATGGGATTGCTTTAAGTAAAAAGAAAGCAGTCTTCGTAACACAAAATATTGACTTCTTAGGACTCAAAATAGATCAAAGGGTCATAGAACTCCAAGATCATATTTTATAAAAAATTGATAGATTTTTAAATATTAATAATAAAAAAGAGTTACAAAGATTTCTTGGATGCATTAATTATGCTGAAGCATTTATTAAAAATTTGACATCTCTACGAGCTCCTTTACAAAAGAAGCTTCGAAAAAATATGACCTGGTATTGGTCAAAGAAGATGAAAAGATTTTACAAGATATCAAATCAGCTACTAAAAATCATCCCAAATTTAATCTACCACATAATGGAGAAAAATTAATTATCGAAATAGACAGTTCAAAAAACTATTGGGGTGCTATTTTAAAAGATAAAAGAGATAATACTGAAGTATTATGTCAATATGCCTATGGCACTTACACTTTGACATAACAAATTATCATATCAATGAAAAAGAACTCCAAACAATTAAAAAATCTATTAAAAAATTTGAAATAATTTTAAACTAACATTTTATTATCAACATATAATAAAACTATTATTTCATTTATCAACGAAAAAGAACTCCTAACAAATCATTCTCACCTTGATAATTCTAAGTTCTCGAGCCAAGTCATGACATAAACAAGCTTGAACACTTTTATAAATACAAAAATTTGAACAACTTATTAGTCGATTCCTTTATGATCATGAACATTAATACTTAAAGTTGCTACACAAGCTCATTAAGAAGCTAACTTAAGGCTTGATATAATACTCAATATAAAACTTAATAAAGATTCTATATTCTAGTTCATACATTTAATTCTTAATTAATTAATTATTCATAATTGAATTAAAACTCAATGTAAAATTATAATTAAAAATAAATTTTAATTTAAATAAAATATAACAAAATCTAATTTAAAATTAAATTAAAAATATATAAAGTTTAAATATTATTAACTAAACAGTCAAATATATTGTATATGTATAAAAAAATTGCAAGATAAGCTTAATACATATTCTATAATAAACAAAATTAGTTCATTATTTCTATTATAAAAATTCTACTTAAAGATGATTCTAAAAATTTTTATGAAATTGTTTGAATCTTACCATCTAAGATTGTGGTCATACCATCAAGAATTTGTGGGCTCTGAAAATTCATATTCAGCCTCTCGATGAAAAAGAGTTTAGATTTTGTGCAGAATGAAATTTTCAAAAGGCAAATGAATTTTATTTTATTTATAGATTAGACACTGCCTAGAGATTTCATCCTCATTTTGTGAGGACTTTAGATCTAGTTCCAAGTTTCTTATAGGCACAAACACTTATGGATAATTACCTTTCCCAAGAATGAGAAAAAACTTTCGATTAAGGCTAGTCATTAAATCACTAATTTCTTAATGCATAGTAGCAGTAGATGAATATTATTAATTTATGAAATTCACTATTTATTAATTTAAAGCATATGGTTAAGGAGATGATGACATGCCCGATCAAGATCACATGATTATTAAACTGATTGTCATTGGTCCAGTCTCTTAGTCGAGGAGATAGTCGACTCAATATGGATGTTATTTTTAAGTAATTTCAATATTCTGAACGCAACGATGAAGTCATTTTATGACTAGAGGTTATTTGAGCATCATCGAGATCGATCAAGGCAAATTCGAGCTTAATTCACATGTCATTGCATTCTGAAGCTCGCCATTTTCTCCACACTCGACTAAATTGATCACGGAAGGTCTTATTTGATAGCTTTATCCATTTTGGCGACAACGACATAGTCCATTTCGCAAAAGGAGCTCGTTTGGATGGTGTCAAGGCTTCCCGACTCTGACATGCATGAAATTGTTCATTTGGCTTACTTCTCCTCATTGGATGACAATTAATCAACGGAGATCAATTTTTAGTTAATTTTGATATTTGGACACATTGACACAATCAATTTCATAATTGGAGGATGCCTCGATTGATTTTAACGATGATCGAGACATTTCAACTCCAATTTTCATGATGCCACATTTAATTTTAGCTGATTTCAATATATATGTGAGATCATGATTATGAATGTTATTTATAGATCAACAAAATTAAGTCTCACATCATGTGAAGGTAAAAGTTTATAATGCTTAAATGGAAAGAAGAGGCAAGTTGCTTAAAAATGATAGAGTGGCTTATGATATTCCAATTGAATCAGAGTTAAATTAAACCACACTAAGGAAAGAAATAAATGAAGGCATGGGACTCAAAGGCAAGTGAAAGTCAATAATACTATTCTTTTGTGTGGCTCAAATTAATGCTTTGCTTGATAAGGGGCTCAAATATGTTTCTGAATGAGCTACTTATTTAAAGCTCGATTATAAAACAAAACAAGCTCAAAAATGCATGGATTTAAATAAACTAAACTTGAGCACTATAACAAAAGTTCGAATTGAGCTCGAGCAAGCTTGAACAGTCATTTGGTAAATGAGCTCAAGCTCAAACAATCTTCAACTCCATTAGACTTAGCTTGGTTCGTTTACAACCCTACATCATTCTATTTTGATATTTTTTTGATGCAAATGTTCAAAACTTTAAATGGTCACCTTATTTTGATTGTTCTAATGGACTTGTTACTCAAATGTAGGTTGTTTTTTCTGGACTTTAGATTCACCACTTTAATCAACCCACTATAATTTTTGTTCAATTTTTGGTGAATTACTTCAAGTGGATGCTACAACTGATATACTATTCAAGTCATTAGTTACTAGAGTCCTAGTTGAACTAGTCATTATTATCCCTCTAAAAAAAATTTGAATTGGTTCCACTGCTCATGGCAACTAGCAGAAGATAGAATTTAAAGCCATTCCTTCATATTATTCTTCTTGTAAAATTTTAATTGCAACTTTATAGGCTGCTTTATGACACTTATAATTAGGAAAATCTCTTATCAACCAAGGTAGTGGGAAACATTCTATTAAAAAAACCAACCTTCTAACATAATGGTTGCATTTACTACTACTTTTGATCTAGTTTCTATACAAAATTTTGAATAAACTTTAGATCATGTATTGGATTTAGAGCTTTCCATGGATGTTAAAACAATGGAGTTGAATGGCTACACATCTACATATAAGGTCATTGGTCCAACTCCACTAAAGATATTAGCTCTCAATGCATCCTACTATTAAGGATTTTGGTGATCCAAATTCTTAACCAATGGACTTAAATGTTATTATTTCTAGCACAGAAGAACTAGTAGAAAAAATGTTTGAAATTTTCTATGTTAAGAGAGGCATAAAAAATAAATTACATTGTTACTCTCCATAGTTTTCCAAATTTCAAGTAAGGTGCTTCAAATGAGGACACTTGGGGTTCTTCTCCTCAGGCATGTGGCTTTATTTCATTACTTTATAGTTATCCTTAATGGTATTTTTTGACTTTATCTTTTTCAACCAACAATATACTCTATTCACTTAGTGTTATACTCTTATCATTGACTAATTATTGCATGTTTTGCTTGAAAAAATTTCATCCGCTGATCCACAAACCAACTTCATCAATTCCATCCATCACATTTGGCAAACCACATGGTTGTAGAAGCTTAAGAAAGAGGAAGATAATTAGAAAGAAGAATTTGGCACAAAGAAAATGCATTCTACTAGTTAAAGTATCAGATGTCTTGGAGTCTTTTATTCTTATTAGGATCTACAAACTCCTGGACTAGAGTTGCATGACATTGGGAGTATGGCAAAGGAGATTTGGAGTGCCACCATCTCACATAACGAGATGTGGTAGTCATGGATCCTCTTAACAACACTAACAAGTTTGTTAGATTGTTGATGGCTACAATGCTCCATCTTTAAGAGCAATAAGGAGAATTGTTCTTATGCTCATGAAAGGATGGAAACAAAGAGATGAGGAATGGGAGAAGGGAAAGCGATATATTTTCCTTCCAATTTTTAAGAGATTCAACTATAATTATGCATGCAACCAATCTAATCCCCATTCCAAGCTAGCTTCACCAACTCCCTTAATCTTGTTTACTAAACCCAATGGTTATTAAAATTTAAAAAAAAAGAATGCAAATTAAATATAAGTGACTGGGATAGAAGATATGTCACTTGTAAGTTAAAGTATCAGACTAACGCTTCCTATCTTAAGGTTTATTTTTCCTTTACTAAAATCCATAAACCCTTGGGGGAGGGATTGAAGAATTCAACAACATTGAAAACATGACCAGAGATTTGGTTCACCAAATTATTGCAAAAGGAGCTTTGATAGTTACGGATCTTCTTACAAGCACTAATGAGCATAATAGATTGTTTGTTGTACTAGTGCTGTAACTTTAAGAGCTAGAGGAAGAAGTGGATAAGACAAGGAAAGATAAATGAGAGAAGGGAAAAAATGGCTTTTTCTTTCATAATTTTTAGTAGCCCTTCTCTAGCTCATTCTTCTTTCCAACTTTTGATGTCTCCCTCCTAGGACATAATATACGATGTTGAAAATGATGAAATGTTTGTCACAACATGGAAAATGGTTTGGAGTGCCTTAATCCTATAAAAAGAACTCTAATAATCATCAATCATCTTAATGACACCTGATGAGATTATTGAATTATTGGTGCTTATAGTGCTCCAACATTGATAGTAATAATGAGACCAAGAAAAGATTATGTAGGATGAGAAGAGAAGGAATGACTTTAAATTTTTAGTGTTCCATCCCTTTTGCAAATTTTAGATGTTTCCCTCCCATGACATGACATTGAAGCAGCATATGATACCATCTCTTGCATAACAAAATCAATTTGAAGAGAAACACAATGTAATGTTTGGGTAACTACCTAAGCACATTAAGCACATTTATAGAAATCGAATCATCAATTATTGATCTCAAACAATTTATATAATAAGAACAATAGATTTTGGTAATTAAAATTCATTATTCATAAATCAATTATAAGATGTTCATTCTAATAAGATAATGCCTTATACACTATCATGAAACATAACATATAGAAAGTTACTTCATAACCTAGAAAAAGTTATTTATTGAAAGAAAATCCCTCTTCAATGGAAATATATTCAACTAAATAAATGTATTCTGAAGATTGAGTTTTAAAGGGCATTCTTTATTTATTATGAACTAGCATGATGGCATCACCCATGCAATAGAACATGATCAGGAAATGTTTCTTGGTATAGTAAAATCATATTAGTTTAGGATTTTCTTGACCTAATTCAAACCGTGGAGGGCAAGTGCTATGAAAGTATCCGGAGGATATGCCTTGAGATGTAGTTGACTTGCTTGACAAAATAAAGAGAGGGGCTTTCTATTCCTTCAGAGCCAAGGGAGTTTGCCAGTAACATATAGGGAGTTCTCAAAATTCCTACTCATATAATTCTCCAATAATTCTCCAATAACATATAGAGAGTTCTCAAAATTCCTCATAATTCCTACTCAATTTTCTTCCAAGTAGTTTGTAAAATGATAACAAAATGGCATTTTAATCGTATTTATTTGATCATATAATTATCTTACAATTAATGTAAGATGTCTAAATCTTTAAGACAAAACTAGATACTATTTTCTATGCCAGAGTGCTTGGGAATTCAACTTGAGTACATTTTTTTGTGTGGTCTTAGTGGGCCATAAACATATGCCACAATCTTTCAAAGCCATTTGCTGATATATGATTGCAGTAGTTCATGACCTTGATATGGTCTAATTTGGGTTAACGGTTCAATTAGAGTGGAATGAACCCGGTTGAGGGATGATCAAGGGTTTGGGTCGCCTTGTCGCCTGATCGCAGATTCCTCTGGATCTGAATTACCCGATTAACCTGATTAGGTGCCGTTGATCCCTTTAGATAGTGATTCCACGGTGCTCTCTCAGGCGTTCGATCTCTGCTTGACCAGCTCCGGAATGAATCTTATTCAAACTTACTTACTGCTCGTGTGTGATGAGGCTTCTAGGAGCTTGCTTAACTTTGTTTTGTTTTGTTTCTCTCTCGAGTCGACGCAGAGGGAAAGAGGGACTGAGAGCGGAGGAGAAACCTTAGGGTTCTCCAAGCCGAGATGAGCGGTGGTTTCCGGCGAGGAAAATCAGAGAAGAACTCAGGAGAAGAAGGAGAAGAGAAGATACAGAAGAGAAAGGAAGTTTGCTTTCAAAATATTTTCATTATCTTGTTGTAATAAGACTTTATATTTCATAAGTCTTCTTTCTCCTCTGTAGTCATCATAAGTGGCCTCAGATATTAATTCTCAATCATTTGTGGGTATTTGGTCTTCCTTATGTATTTCTCTATTTATCATTGTAATTTTATTGTTGTATGTTATAATTTGGCTGAGGATTTGGGGTCATATCATTACTCCTCCCCACACCGACCTTGTCCTCGGTCACATCATGAATCATGATTCCTCTCACCTCCTGATCATCATAGCATTCCCTTCCACATGTCTATTTGCGATTGTCTTTGTTCTAATGAGTTGGATTGTTTTTTACCAGATCTTGTCCCCTTTGTAGCTTGGTTACAGTATTGGTAACTTATATGGTCCAATTGTAGAGAAGCAAACCTATCGAAAATTGACTGTCATTTCAGAGTATGGTTGTATTATGAGAGACTGTTTGTCCTATTCAATAAATGATGTTGCCAAACCGACTTATTATTATGGAATATCTTACATTTATGCTCTATGGTATTCTATGTAGTTTGGATATAAAAGGGAAAAATATGAACTATGTAGTAATTTGGAAGGCCGATAATTAAATTTATATCTTTTTTTTTAGCTGATTGAATGATAATTGAAGCTTATTTCGAGCTTCTTATACACATTGTTTTTCTGTTTAGATTGGTATTGATACTCTTTCATCATTTACCATCATTAAAGGCAAATAATTTGGATTGACATGATGTCTTTATGATATTTTTCATCACAAGCTCCCTTTCTTGAATTGGTATTGTTTGTTTTATGTCCGTGTTGAGTGGTATTTGGGTAGAAGTAGGGGAATTAATCTGATTGTTTCGGTGGAGCTTGGTTGACTTTTGATTTCTACCATAACAATTTCATCATATCTTCCATTAGTTTAGCTAATTGAAAGGCTTAAGAGAATAATCGGCAGTAGCTTACTTCCTTCTTAATCAGTCTACCATTCAAAATAGCTTTGTAGAAATTCGTGGAATAAAAATTTGATTATGTTCTTCAAATTTATTGTAAATTAACCTGTTTTCTTATAGCAACTAATTCTCCTCTCAAATCTTTGTATGAGATAGACCAAATCTTTGAATAATGTTTGAACCGTGTCCATGAATGCAATTGTTTATTTAATCCATCGATAGATATTGCGTCTATCCATGTATACCGAGGCAATTAGAATTGGTCTCCGATAAGCTATAATATTGAAAGAATTGGACTCAAATACCAACCTCCGATTTTCTCCATTAAACCTTGGCATATCTATCTTATGGTCTAATGTTTCTGTGTTGTCTATTTGGAATAGGATTCATGAAAGCGTATATACTGATTGTTGTTGGTCTTGATAATTGTTATCCAATTTTCTTCTATGGATAATCTTCTTGAAACTTCATTTAGTGATGGAACATTTGCTCATCTGTTTGTTAGTCTTGTCACACATTCTTCTAATGTCTTGTGTCTTGTTTTGCCATTCTTGTAATCAACAAGAGCACCAATGATGGCAATTCGGTTAACTCAATAGAGTGGAATGAACCGTTGAGGGATGATCAAGGGTTTGGTTCTGCCTAGCCGTGGATCACAGATTCCTCTAACGCTGGATCTAGCACTTGAATTACGATTAACCTTGATTGGGTGTCGCTTTGATCCCTTTAGATAAGATGCTCTCAAGTTCGATGCCTTGATCTGCCCGGAATGAATCTTGGCCTTTGATTCAAACTGCTTTTTGCATGATGAGGCTTCTAGAGAAGCTTTTTTAACTTTTGTTTTGTTTTGTTTCTCCCTCATTGACGCCTGAGAGGGAAAGAGGGACTGAGAATGGAGGAGAAATCCTAGGGTTCTCCAAGGAGATGAGGTTTCCGCTAGGGAAAACCAGAAGAACTAGAAGAAGGAGAAGAAGGATACGTAAGAGAAAAGTTTGCTTAATATTCATTATCTTGTTGTAATAAGACTTTATATTTCATAAGTCTTCTTTCTCCAGAGTCATCATAAGTGGCCTCAGATATTGATTTTCTCAATCATTTGTGGTCAGATTTGGTCTTCCATCATGAGTCGTTATCATTGTAATTTTTATTATTGTATGTTATAATTTGACAATTAGAGGATTTGGGGTCATATCACCTTCACACAAGTATACTTTTAGGTCTGGTTTTGGACAATATCCATTTACTGTTTTTCATAAGTTTAAGTAACAAAACAGAATTAAAATGAAAATTATTAATAAAGTATATATGAAATATGCTAGCATTGCAAAAAAAAAAAAAGTGGATTGATTGTTTCTTACCTTCATAAGATCCGAGGCGTTGCATTCAACAGGAATGCTAATGTTTCTGCCTAATGGTGTTTCATGTCTGAACTCATGCTTACGCAAAACAGAACCTTTCCCAGATTCTTTAATAGAAGCCAAAACCTGAAAAGGTTGCAATGAAAATTTCTTGGAAGAACAAAATGTACTTGATATGATGCTTGGGTGCTTTTTCGATACATTCTTTGTGTGGACAGGAGAAGCCACTCCTGAACTTCGTTTAGATGATGGTGCACTGATACATTGATCAAATATACTTCTATACAGAAAAAGAACATGTTGTTCCCGATTAGCTATCTCTTCTTCAAGCAACTCAATCTCCGCAATAAGATCCTTTGTCTGAAGAAAACCATTCACATAGAAAGTAAATGCCCTTAGTCTAAACATTCTAAAAAAGAAAATCAGCTAAATAACATAATCAACATACAAAGAATATGTGGATAAGAAAAAATGATTGTGACACCATCAGGAGTTTTCAAAAACCCGCCATCAAAATGCCAAAGAAAACATTCTTTTTTCTGGTTTATCTAATTTCAGAGCAACCTTGTCACAACAAAGAAAACCTAACACTAGCTGTTTCATATTTATGAAAACCATCAAAACCATGTAAATCAAAAGTTATGTTCTTGGAAGACACATCAAGCTTAACATAGTTCATTCTGCAAGTGAAATAGTTAAATGAAGAGCTACATAAAGTTTCCAAGAATCATGAGAAGGACAAAGAAAGTTTCCATGTATGCAATGAGCTTCTAGCTCAATGGAAGTTCAAACGTGATGCTACAGTATTATAAGCAAAAAAATATGAACCTAAAATAACAAAAGTTAGCCTAAGCAAAATGGACAAGTACCTTACTGATAATTACAGAGAATAGCTTACAATATACACATATTCCAATATGGTTACAACCAGAGCGTATGATGCTGCAATAACTATAAGATTACTACATTTAACAAACTATATTGGAAAACAACATTTTCATTAGGGATGCATCGCAGTAGGCAGCTCGACAGCAAAGCAGCAAATAAAGTGTATGTTCAACCACAAAGCGATCCATAGAGCAGTTAAAGGAATCGTGGGCTAAGAAAATGTAGGTTTAAGTAGTGACTACGGTGCTTCATCATATTTTGTAGGCCACAAAGCAGCGCACAGTGAAGCTTTAGAAAACCATCGGATAAAACAAAGTAATTTCAAAGAAAGGATCAAGGACTTTGTTCATATCATGACCAGGTGTTGAATACAGTGCAGATATACCAAATTTGTTCAATCATGGCCAGTTGGAAGAATAAAATGAACGCATTTGCTCGAGTAGGAAATGCCAATTTCACCAGGTTGATGGTAATCACAGCTAGGTAGCATAAGATATGCAGCACTAACAAAACTCAAGCAATTAGATGAATATGAATGAAATGCTAAAAAAAGAATATGGAAGAAGAAGAATATAGCTCCTACTAGATCCGCTGTCGGATTCCATGAATAGGATGCTGGATGGTTAATAGGACATCAATCTAATGGACCAGATAGCCTAGATAGTTACGCAGAGATGGACCAGCTTGCTTCTCTTTAAAAGGGTAAGGTATTGCTCAAGATTAATATTGAGAAAAGTAACAAATGGGATTTTGGGTTTCTCTAAATATTGGTGAACTAAATTTTGATTTATCAAAGAAAAGAATGGGTTCAGAGTTGCATACGCAGAATATTATGCTTAAGTTGAGCAAGTCATCATAGTAATTTTACAAAACCTTTGTTAAATTTAAGGTTGTACCTCCTTATATACAAAATATAGCCTTCAAAAATGCCTACCCCAAAAATGAATCTAAAAGAGATCAAACCTGAGCAGTAAAATGCCTGTGTCCAGGAGACAAAGTACTAGATGCTCGACCAATTGCTCTCTCGAGCATCAAACGCATGCTCTTTTCTTGATGCAAATGCAACTGAAGTTTCTTAATCTGCAAAAGCATTTTAAACAGATCTGAATAATAATTAGATGAATGAATCATCTGTTCAAACTGTTCACTTAATCACATCAGCAGAAGAAATGGGCCAGTATTAGTAACTTTTGGCATAAAGCTTGTCAACTATTTAACTCTACATGAACTTGCAAGAGGAAAATTTTCAATATAAGTCTACAGGCATGCCAAAACCTGCTCATTTTCATATCAATAGAAGTTTCCTGCTCGCACATATGTGGCCTTCCAAATGTATTTTGAACCTCCCATAAGGGCAATTCCACCCATTGAGTTTTGACCAAAACTTGAATCTGATTCAAAAATTAATTGTGTTCAATCAGATGTGGCAAACCTGAAAATTAATAATTTCGAGTTCCAGCTTGAAACACAATTGATTAAGCTTGAAATTATGTTCGGGTCAGATTGCTATGTTCAAATGTCACAAACGTCATGTCAACTCAAAATCAAGTGAACAACCAATGAGGGGAACACCAATCATTGAGTTTTGATCAAATTCAGATCTGATTCAACAGTTAAACACGTTCAATCAAACCTGGACAACATAAATTTCAGCTCGCAGCTTGAAATCATGTTTAGCATCGATGGCTATGTTTATAGGTCACAAAAAACATTTCATCGCAAAATATAGTGTCAATTTTAAGAAGAGGTTGAGAATTTAAGCACTGGAAGTAATTGCTTGCAAAGTTTAATAGTCAACAAAGAGTTTCATAACAGTTCTCCACAATTCATCAGCAAGAAATCCTACCAAAAATGGCCAGTGCAAAAAATTTCCATAAAGTCAAAGTTGACCATAACATGACATAACTTATAGTTAGTTTTATTGGTGCTAACTAAGATAACTTCAAGGTAATCGTCATAAACAAAAACATGGCTAGGGAACTTATTCACACAGACCACATGAAAACGCATGACATGTACCAGCATGATAAGTAAGAACTTGGGCAATCTTTATCACTATGGCCCTCATTTTTAGTGTCCTAGCATTAGGGGTGTTAAAAATTGACCTGACACAACAACTCGACCCAAAAAATTTGGGTTAAGGTTGACTCAATTAATTTTCAGACCAGATTTGGGTTCGGGTTCAAGAAATTGATCTGTTAATAATTTTGGGTTCAAGTTAACCCACCAACTCAAAATTGACCTAATTTTAACCCGTGAACTTGAATTTGACTCGATTTTGACCTGTGAACAGGAATTGACTCGATTTTGACCTAGAATGCATGTATACATATGTCTTTCGGGATGTGTTCAGGTCAGAGAAGTCGGATTTTTTTGTTTTGGTTTTGAATTGTTTAATAAAGGTTGAGACCGTCGAAATTTGGATCGGAACTACCTACTCACCTAAATTGACACCCCTACCTAGTATAAATTTTGGTTTACTATATAAAGTTAAAATTTGGTTAGTATACCAAATTCAAATATATTGACCACATCCTTATATTGTTATTTACTCTTTTTTAATATAAAAGCTAGATTGTAAAATCCACAATTTCCAAATTGAGAGAAACTTCCATTTTTCTCATTTCTAGCAATTTTAGGTGCTAAATCACTCCTAATAATGGAAGGAGACTATGATGGAAGACTTTCTCATAATCGAAGACATAACTCCAATTAATTATTTCTTTGTAGCATTTTCTTATTTGTATTTACAGACCTTGTTATAATAATTTATTTTCCCTTCAATACCTCTAAATGTGGTATCAAATTATGAAGATGATAGCCACCACTATGATCCATCCATACACCCCAGTATCACTGCTGCCCAAATGATTTTTACCCCTCCACATTTTGTAGAATGCCTGCACTCACTCCATTTCTCAAGCTTGCTTTGTAGTTTCTACTCACACCCCCATCACCTTATCCCAACACCACTCATGCTCAATCTTAGCATCATTCGAGCTTGAACTCATGATCGCTCCAATGCAGATCACTTGCATCCACCTCACTAGAGCTTTTTTTCCTTCTCTAAGTGCTTTCCAATGCTATATCATCCAAGCTAGCCACTTCTTGTTGCATGCGACTAGCACTAAGGCCAACCATTATGATCATTAATTTATTCATCATCTATGTAATCTATGATGCCACATTATCTTCTGTCACTCGTTGTCCACTGCTATTATCTTCCATTCTTTAAGATTTTGTTGTTGATGAGGTGACCTCTTCTCTTATACTTTGTCCTTATCTTATATAGTATTATGATCTCTTTGCCTATTATACCTATAATGAAATAGTCTTTTATCTGCCTCAACTAAATTTTATGATCCCAATTATCTCTTATAATATGAACCTTTAGATTTCTTGTTGTAAAAATTTTATCTATTTAATTTACTTTAAGCAAACAACATCTCTATTTTCTATAGTTTGACAAAAGAATTTTTCCATGCATGATTAATAGAACAACTTATAAGGTAATTGGGATGGTTCACTTCAATATATATATCAAGGCTTAGAAATAAAATAGATGCCTTGGTTGTTAAACTTGTCTTTGCCTTTCATCTATCCTTTCACATATGCAATATCAGCTAATGGTCAATTCCACAATTTACAATCTTGAAACCGTTCTTTTGCAAATTCTTCATGTCATCAAATTATCATCTCACTCTCTACTATCTTCAGATCAAATTGTCCTCACAGCCAACATTATGGTGGTCGAGGTAGTCATAATTGTTGAGGTCATACTAATACTAGGCATGATCATGGGGAAAGTCCTTTCCTCTTATTCTTATTATGGCCATACCAATAATCATTTAGGGCAATGATTGGCAAAATTTGACTATTCTCCTACTACTTAGCAAGCCTCAATAACCTCTATTTTTGTTGATAGTACTTCTACTCTTAGCATGCCCTTCGGTTCTTTCAACATTTCTAAAAAATATGATTGATTAAATCAAAACACTCAAACCTTGCATCTATTTCTTATATTATTTCCTTCATTGGATCGATTGCAGTTGCCTCCTTGGGTATATCCAAAATTTCAAATTTATGTGTTTCTACTCACATAATAGGTAACCGTGAACTTTGTTCCTTTCTCAACAAAACTTCTCTCCTCCCATATTTATGGCTAATGGCCTCCCACCCCAATCACTAAGAAAGGTAATTTAACTCCTTTTGTCAATTATATCTCTCTTTCATGCTTTATGTCTCTTGATTTTCCATAAATTATGATTTACTCATTATTATACTAAATCTCATAATTATTTTGAAACCTTCTATTCCTCAAATTGTATCATTTAGAATCTTTGCTAGAAGAAGATGATTGGGGGAGGCATTGAAGTCAATGGGGTTTATTACTTGATAGATGCTCCTTTATCATTTCTCCACCATTATGCTATCTAATTGGCACTACCAACTCGATCACCCTTCTCCTAGCTAACTTTAGAAAATTGTTTTTGGTTCCTCATTTTAACTAGACTTCAACTGCCATGTATAGCTAAATAAGAATCATCGTGTATCCCATACCTTTATTATTATTAACCTTTTTGAGTTAATTTACTCAAATTTGAGGTCCTAACACAATAATTACTAAAATTATTCTATAACCAAATTAATGACTTATTATGGATTACATGGGCTTACATAAATATTGTTCCAAGAATTTCATATATTTCAAACCTTTAAACATAAAATAAAAGTTTAATTTCTCACTCTCATTGAAGTATTATGTGTCAATAATGCTTCGGAATTATTGCCATATTAGTTTTACACCTTCTGCCCCATCAATGATATTATTCATCAAATATCTTGTCCTTATACTTCTTAATAAAATAGTGCTATTAAATGCAAAATCATCATTTCTTTTTTCTTTCAAGGCAATGTTGTTTCATGTGAATATCCCTCTCCCTCACTAGTTTTGTGAGAAATGCTATCTTAATCACATGTTTTCTTATTATTCAATTCCTTCTCCTTTATTAGAAGACACTTCACACTTCCCACTCAAACTCTTTTGCCCTTTGTCCATGGGGCTTTGTTTGCACCTACTCTATGAGTTTGTTCACCTTATAAACTCCTTTCAAGTGTCATTTAATACAACTTTCTTGGGATTCTTGGGTGTTATAGTACTTAAAAAGATTATTGATGCTATGATCTATTTATATAATGGTTGATTCCTTCATCAATGTGACCTTTTTATAAGGTTGCACCCCTCCCCCCCAACAACCTCTTTCTCACTTTTGAATCCTTCTTGCAACTACTTTCTACCTCTATATCTTTATATATAATCTCATTATCCTCGACTACCACATATAACTAAACTCCTATTACATAGTTAGATTCATCTAAACATCCACCATCGGATGAGGCATCTAATATATATAATTTATGGTTCCCCCCAGAGAGGTAAAAGGCAACATATTGCTCATCCTATTCATTATGATATATCATTTAATCAATTATCTACTTTGTTTCAAACATTTGTCTTATCTTTGATATGTGTATCAAGATGTCTAGCAACATCCTTTATGGAAACAAGCCATGAATATCAACATGACTGTTCTTCTGAGTTGTCATGCCCAAGATTTGGTTGCCCCCTTATATCTTATTTGTTTTTGGGGTCGTTAGTCAACGTATACAAAGTTTAAAAATGCATTAAAATTTTGTTATTTAGATCCTCAAATATATAAAAAGGTCTCCAAGAAAACAATTGCAATATATTAAATTTGAGCATATAAACATTGAAGTACTCTCCAATTTCAAATATACTTGGCTCTATTGAAGATAGGAATCAAACTCTAAATAGTATATGTTTATTGGAGGAAATCTAGTAATCTCGAAAGCAAAACATAGAAGATTATTGTCAGATCTATTATTGAATTTGAATATAGAGTTATATTCATCATATGAAAAGATGTGTATTAAAATTCTTTAAGAGAGTTTGGTTTCATCGTTACTTGCATATAACTTTATATTGCAATAATCACATTACCATCAACATTGTCAAATATTATATTTTTCATAAATATAACAAACATATTGATGTAGATTTCCATTTTATATAAGATGTTACACTTTCCAAGAAAATTGTTACTCATATATCCAATTGAGAATAACTTAACAGATATTTTCAGCAAGGCACTAGGATACCTACCACTTTCTCTTTTTTTGTACCTCTACAGCTCATAGATAGACATAGAAGTTCCAACTTGATAGAAAGTGTTGGAATAATTAGTAGATCTTAAATATAATGGAAGGAGTTTATAGTAAAATATATGTTCATAATTGAAGATATAATTTTGATTAATTATTTCTTTACTTATTGAATTAACTTCTATGGCTAGGTATAATACAAGTTAATAAGACAATAATTTATTTTGCACTAAATACCTCTTAACATTTATGATACAATATTCTCAAGAAAGCAAGCCTTAGTTGGCCCAACCAGTCACATGAATATACTCCCACCAAATTAACAAGTGAAAAGCTAATAAAGTGAATATCTAAAACAATAAACTAACAAATACATGCTCAATATTTAAAAAATGCCTTACATCATTCTCCAAGGAAGCACGATGATGGGTCGAATCATCATTAGCAATGTTACATGAATATTGATAATCGTCTTCTATCCCATTTGGTTTTCTCAGATTCTGCGGTTTCTGTCAATTTTAAAAACCAATTAATAGTCTAATACAATGTCATTTTGAAGTATATGATTTCCAAACAATGCTCAAAGGAAAATTTCTAAAAAATAGCCTTAGATATGGTGACAATGAAGTTTGGTTTTACCTGGGACGTGCAATAGCTTTTTTCCAAGCAATATGAAGTTTCATGTCTTGTAAATTCAAGGTTCTTATCAGAAGCACTGCAAAAAAATAAACACAAACATGTTAAATCTAGCATTGGCTGTCATTAAGTTAATCCACTTGCAATCCAACGAAAAAAAACCACTCACTTGTTAACTTTAATCATTTGAATCTTCTAGCAAAAGCAACTGTGCAAAACCCAACTTGTAGAAAAATTGGTACTACTTTAGACGTTGAAGAGAAAAGATGAAATGACCATATAGATTGATTGTATCGGCACAATTATTAAGGTTGATTGTATTAGCACAATTATTAAGGGTGACAATGAAATAATTAATGCTTTAAATTATGAGATAATCAAATGGATGGGCCAAAACTAGCAAAGAACAGTAAATGCCTCCGCTTTACCTCTCATGATAATTGCAGCATCCACTTCTTTGACTTTCAAGACCATTAGATAGAATAGCTTGGGTATAAGGAAAAAATGTTTGGGTGGGTAAGATGATGCATAAATTTTAGAAATACAAAAATGATAGAATATACCTTAGAGTAGCAAACAAGTTTCCATTGTACTATTCCTCTAATTACCATCTGTTCAACTACTTTCTTTACCAAGTTTAATGCTTTTTTCACATCATAATACTGTGCTACAGCTATGGTTGATAATATATTAAATATTCACGGATACTGATGTTCTAAACATATTCTATAAGGTTTTTGTATCTCACCTCAATTTAAGATGATGATAACCAAATTTGAGCACACTTAAAGAATGGAATTGTGAAACAGCAACAAGCATCCTTCATAGCTGTCCAAGTGAATGTGTTTTATAACATCAGGCATCTTTAATTTTAGGTAATTTCATATTTACAAAATTTTATATAATTTTTATCTTGTTGCTCAAGTTCATCATCATTAGCCTCATCCCAACTATATAGGTTCGATTATATCAAACCATATATTTTTATCATTCCATATTGAGTGCAACATAAGATTTTAATTTTTTTTCCTATGCAATTTTATTTAAACAAGCCTTATCCAAAATTACATTAGGTTTATCATTTTTCCTTCCTAATCACTCAATACTAAAATTTTAAACAACATAAAGTATTAAATTTTATCTACTAATATGTTGGTGTATTTCTATATTTCATTGCGCATATCCAAACCACCTAAAGAATATTAAATTTTTCCTTTTTTTAATTTTTTTTTTTTTGCAATGCTAAGCAGATGAACCCACAGTTTGGAATTGTAGCTTTCCTGCAAAGGAAAGAGCAGTGCATTTCTCAAATCATGGGAATTTAAAAGAGGGATTCTAAGAAGTCCAAGGATAAAATCGGAGTAGATAAGGTAATGTATAAAAAATGGTTATTCCCTAACAATTCAGGATTGAAATTATATTTGGAGCGGCGTTTCGCAAATTTTACTAGGCACTGCAACTTGCTGCTTCTAGTTTTATAGGCCTCATAGACACTGAGCTAGCTTCCTTCCCGAATAATTAACTATTCAAAGAACGCAAGAAACATATGAAGGCTAGTCACGAGTTTTCCGCTACCAAGGCATTCAATAAAAGAGATGAAACCAAGAAAACTTGCCAGACGTCAATTACGTGATCACAAACTATAAACTAATCTCATATCGTCTTGAGAATCGAATTATCTCGACAAACTTACTAAACTGGAATTCAACCCAATCGCTACAACTTTAAAGAATAGAAAATTTCAAAAAGAAAATCAGAACCCGGGCGACCAAACTCATAATGTAAGGCTAAAAAATATTTTAAAATGAGATAAAATAAAATAATACGGCAGCCACAAATACATTTGCAAAAACGCACCTTTTGGAGCGCTTGTGACGCGTAGAAAAAGCAGAAGACATTTTACAACCACAGAACACAATTTCCCAGCCTCTCAGACCCACTCTATCCTTTCCTTATCTTGCTCTTCTAAGCACACAGCAGCAGCAGCAGAAGAAGAAGAAAAAGAAGAAAGAAGAAGAAGAAAGAAGCCTCTCCCGAACCAATCATCAAAATCATAAATGATTCCATCGAATATATAGTAGCGACCAGGATTAGAGTTCCGCTCGCGTTTAAATAAAGAGCACCAGGATATCTCGTTACGAGGACTTTGAGACGAACTTTTAATGTGAAGGTCAGGATACATATCACTGGTTTGAGTGTAGTCGGAGGCGCACAGCTCGTCGGCGTGAACATTGAATTCGGTGGGGACCTATGGTTGGTCGCATATTCAATAAGGAGCTTTAATGCGACTGGCAACATCGAAATCACCCACTTCCTTCCGTTCTCCTCTGTCGCGTCCACGCTCCGCGATTCGGCAATGGAGAGAGAGAGAGAGAGAGAGAGAGAGAGAGATGCTGAGCTAAAGTGGTCAGAAGAAGAACGATGTGCTTTAAATGAGGCATACCGCTTCCAGGCCAAGGCATCTTTTAAAAAAAAAAAAAAAAAGCCGGCACTGTCACTGCGGAAGAGCCGTTAGTTGTTAGGTGGAGTTTGACGACGCTTTTATTTTATGCCTACACGGGAGTGGCGTGGTGATTTCGAATTGATGCGGAGAAATTTTAGTATTAAACTTAATTAAATATTTTTAAATTTTTTTAATGACAGTCATACTCTGTCGTTGAACTGGTGACTTGAGCGAACATATAATTCACATCATCGATAGTCACCTGTTCTGTTCTGATCCTTGCTCGATTTTCCCGGATAAAACCCAACCCAACTCTCCCTTTTCCAAACAAAAACTAACCCTAGTTGCCACCTTGCACACTAGCCCAGTCTCTTTATAGGCAGCTCGCCATCAATGTTCGCCCAAGCTGTTGCTGAAGTGTCCATCTCTGCCTGTTCGCAACTTTAGGTATTTTGCAATGCTAATTATCATTTTTTTGTGAGATAGCAACATCGAGTATGATTATTGTCATTTATGTATGTAATGAGTGATTAATGTCATTTTCTTGTTTTCTTTAATCGATTATTGAGATTCTACGTCAGAATTTACAATTGATTATTAATTTGCATCAAATTATTGTCATTTTTCATAAGACGAACTACTTTTTTCATATTAGAGCGAGTAAAAAAGAAATATCATTATTTGTTAAGCATGTCTTACTACCTAATTGCTTTGCATATCATATGTACCTTTCGATTTGTTAAAATTAGATATTCTTAGATAATGTATAGCTCTAGACTTTTTTTAGTATGAAATTATCCAAATCATTTATTTATCATAGAAGTTGCAGCTGATGCTTGGTATGGGAAAAATCTAATAGTCAAGTTGGAAGCTTACTTAATGAAATGCATATGTTTAGTTTTCTCTCTGTAAAGACAAGCTCTTATAATTAATTACATCTCAGAAAGAAGAGAATTATTTCTAAGAATAATCTCGATTAATGAAACTAACATTTATCTCTGTGGATTTCAAAGCTTTTCTAAAAGAATTATTAATTCGAAAATTAAAAGAGGAATGATCCAAAGAAGAAGAGTTTTTTTTTAGAGCCAATCAAGAATAAGTAAGAAATGCTCATTGATACTGGGATGCTCAGAAACATTTCAACTATTATATCATTGAATTTTACAATTTTGAAATTAAATTTAGTAAAATTTTGAATTGTCATTTTATTAAAAATCTAGGACTTAGATTCTGATAGCATAAGACTTAGAAATGCCTAGGGTTGAAGACTTATTCCAACAGGGTGCTTGAGAACCTAAGTTTATATATGATTTCTAACATAAGTTAGAAGCTTAACCTAGTATAATTTATGAGAATCTTCTTTTTTTATTTGAGAAAATGAACCTATCACTGACTCTTCTGGACTTACTATCCGCTTAGAAGGATTGCTAGCTAACACCACCTAAGCGATTTTAAATCCATGAATTTAGTCTTATGTATACAAGATGGTTATGTTGTTATGTTTAATAACGGAGGCTAAGAGCTAAACTCACTCCTAACCCTAGGATAATGATTGGCATATTATGCACCTAACTAATGCAATAATTTTTTTATCTTTTATATATTTTGACTCATAATTTTGGTCCAAGACTTTTGGGTATGCAATTTCATGTCTACAACGAGATGCAGTTAGAACAAGGTCATGGGCCAAATCAATATGAAAAGGCATACTTCTCTAGAAAGGGTGATCATCCTCACGGGTCAGATGCCCCCTTATGTATAATGGGTAAAATGCCCAATTTAAAAATGATGAACAATATGTTGGCATGGTTCATAAAGTCTAAGTGTTTATAATTACTTTTAAGTTATGCCTAAAGCTTTATTTACGGTAAGGTTATATATTTTTATTTTATGTTTGAGTTATTTAAATTTAATAGGGTAGGAAATTTAATTTTTCTAAGAGCCTAACATTAACATGCTTCATCACATAACAGTCATAAAAAGAAACCTATAAAACATATGCAGTTCAATTGCGCACCCTAAAATAAATCAAGCCAAATTAAATAAATAAAATAGGCCAATACAGCTAGGTATTGTTGTACACCATGGAAGAAAAGAAAAATGGGTAGCCAAGCTCTGCCCTTATACAGCCTGACCTAGAACTAAAAGTCTCGATCTATGGGGGTCTTCATCCAAGATCGTCACCTTCTTTAGGAACCTCCTTAGGCTTCACAAGTGACCACCAATAGATAAAGTTAGCTCCTATTATTCCTAGATCTCATAGATCCTAACCTAATTATGGCTTAAATTATATTTTAAAATTTCAAAAATAAAATCCTAAACCTTGCAAAATAGGTTTCAGAAAAAGTATACAACACACTAGCAATTTATATTTCAAACATATGAGCTTAGCACCAATGGTTACTAAGCCCACCTAGCTTAGGGATTTAAGCAACACCAACAAGAAAATAATATTTATTTTATGTTTATTATGACAATCCTTTTAAGCTTAGCCCCCTATAGAAAATAGTATTAGCCTAAAAAGAATGCCCTAACATCCATACTAGTGAACAATCAATTCTTGGCCATCCAGGCTAAAACATTGCACTAGAAAATAAAAAAATGTTATGTTACAACACAATACCATCACAGATCATCATCTTAACTTAAGTTTATGGTCGGTGACCTAACAATCTAGTATGTGAAAAGAAGGGCTTGTGATATGACATCCATTAGGCCTTTTTAAGTTCAAGTTTTAATTTTTAGTTCAAGGTTTGTTTAATTTTATTCTTGGATAGTTTCAATTTAAATGATTTAATTAATTTATGACTTTATTCCAATTTACGTTTATTTTTATGGTAAAGTTGGGTTTAGATGTTAGAGAATGAGAATGAAATAAGTTCTACTTTGGACGAAACTCATTCTATTCAATATTTTAAATCTAGTAGAATAAAATTTTTATCTTAAGATGAAGATCCATTCTAGCTGTCAAACTAAGAATCTAAGTATTTTAATTAACCCTTTTGAGTTTATTTGAATGATTTAGTTAAATTAGGTTTGATTTAATTAAGATATGAGTTTATTGGATTTTATTTTATTTCATATACCTTGATTGGTTACTTTAAATTCATTATGTCTTAATTAGTATTTTAATTCCTTTCATTAAATTTTATCTTATTAATTTAATTAAATCTCATGTGTTTTAATGTTGTTTGGATTTAAAGATTTTTATTCTTTTCATTTAAGTTTAATTTGAATTAACTAATATATTTTGATTTAACTAATTTTTAAATTTTTAATTTGAATATAAAATGATCTCTTATTTAAATTTCAATTCAAAATTTAATCATTTGGTTTATTGAATTTTAGTTTGATGATTATTTACTTTAATTTGATCTTTTTAATTGGTTTCAATTAATTAATTTAATTTGTTTAAACTTTATGTTGGTTAGTTTGCTTTAATATTGTTTAAGATGAGTATAATTTCAAGATTTAGGTTTATATTCAATCTTATATTTCCTTAATTTGATTAAGATTTAAAGTAAAAATGATTGTTTAATTTCAGATCTTTTTAATTTATTTATATTTGATTTATGGTGTAAATGATCTCATTCACTTATTTTGAATTCAGTTTGTTAGTTAATGTGAATATTTATTAATTGTTTTAAGTTAGTTATCTTGATTTATTTAAATTAAGGTTCAAAATTTAATCTCAATTTATACATGACTGAAAGGTCTTTTAATTTCTTTTTATATATACTTTCTCTAATTCATGTTCCATGATTTTGGATCTTTATCAATTTAGCTATTCAATTCATTATTTAAGTTGATTTAAAGAATATTTTTTGATTAAGACTTTATTATTTAATTATACTTTTATGATGAAATTTTATTTCTTAATACTTAGTTATTGACCTTAGCCTCAGAGAACTAAAGAACTAGAGTATTTAAGGTTCTAAGCCTAATCCAAGTCATCTTACACTTCTAGGTTATTTGAATTAAATGATTTAATTAATTATGTTTATTTGTAATTAGCATCTTTTCCTTAATGTTAAGCAGATTTAAAATTATGTCAATGTTAATGAATTTCTATTTAAATGTAAAATCTAGAGATTTTCTAATTGATTTCCAATTGATCCAAGGTTTATTGATTTAATAACTTAAGGCTTCATTAATTTTCGGTTTCCCTTAATTATTCTTTAACTAAATATGTGATTTATTAGATTTCTCAACTTTAGAGGGCTGAAAATTTTTCCTTAGGTCCTTTGGTTTTAATAAAATTATTTTAAGTTAATTTCATTAATTTATATAATTTTCTAATTTTTTATTTTGTTTAAATTGAGTTAGACCATTAAAAATTTTTAAACTTTTAATTTAGAAGTCATTTTTCTTTTAAATTTGTATGAAAAGTGGAGTTCCGTGCCAATTTTGTTTCTCTAAAATTTTTATCTTAATCAAAGATGTATTGTGGTGTTAATTAAGGTTTTAATGTTTTCAATAAAATCTAAATTATGCATAAATTAGTGCGAATTACTTATAAATTTTAATTTTTCTTGATTTCTCTGTGGAAGATGAATCCCGAGAGGGTTTATTAGATATTTTGAATTTTTGGTTGATTTATTACGATTTTTTAAATATCAAATCAATTAAATGAATTAATTAATTCATTTAATTACCTAATTATATCATTTTGAACATTAATAGGTTTCAATAAGCTTTAACATTTTTCTTGAGTTTATTTATGTATATTATGATGTTTCAAACTGATTTCATAACTTTTCTTAATTTTTTTAATTATTATTAATTTATTAATTTAAGGTGTAGAGATAAAAAAAAAATTTATATCTTCCAATTCAATAATTAATGATTTCCCAAAATTTTATTTAAGTTGTGTTTCAAGCTTAATTTCAATCTCCTGAAGTTTAAAATTAATCAGATTAATAATTTGTGCTTAATTAAAGTTTAATTGATTCCAATTAAACTCAAATTATCCAAAATTTACCTAATAAAAATTGAGGATTTTAGGTTTAATAGATTTCTCTCATTGAGATAAATGTATAGAGTCTTTATTTGTAATTTTTTAGATGACTCTTTTAAGTTATATAAATTTTTAAAGTTTTTAGCAATTTTTTAGATTTTTTAAATCTAGAAAACTCAGAATTTTCCACTTAACCTAGTTAGCACCACGCGACGTTGACGTGAAGCCACTTTACATGTGGCGCCACCAGGGGCGGAACTAGCTCATTATTTCAGGGTGGGCAAAATTTTAAATATTTAAATAATATAATAATTACATAAATAAATAATACTTAAATTTAATATTTTGAAATATATATATATATATATATATATATATATATATATATATATATATATATATATATATATATATATATATATATAATTAATAAAATATCACTAAATTTATAAGAAAAAAATATATGTGAGCAAGATTATTAAATTTATGAATTTTTATTTTAATTAATTATATAGTCATTGGAGAGTAATAAGTTAAATTGATTTTTATGAAGAGGGGTTGATTGTATAAATTATAAATTGATGGTGAGCAAAAAGTTAAAAAGTATTTTTTTTAATAGAAAAAAAAAAATTGAGGGTGGGCATTTGCCCACCCTCAACAAAGGGTAGGTCCGCCCCTGGGCGCCACTTTACATGTGGCGCCACTTGATTAGGCCACACGGGATCCATGTGGATCCCACGTCAAAAGGCGGCGGATACACTGGATCGATTGGAGCCATTCGATCATAGATCTGATGACCCATATTTGAACCCGATTTTCCTTAAGGGATTAAATCAATGGGTCATCTAGATTACAGTTATTAGTTTCAAATAGAATGAGCGGACAACTATGATTCTATCTCCTTCATCTTGAGGGGTGATCGAGCATCGTCAAATTTTTGGGGCTTATCGTCAACAATCTATGCGGCAAAAATGTATGATTTCAATTTCAAAATGATCAAGGAGTGATTTCGAAGGGATCTACACTGCTTGATATTACTATTGACCTCACTTTTGGAGTGAGGATTGACCTTCCTCATCTTAGGCTTAGGAACCTTCTAAGCACTAGGATTTTCTTAGTGATAAGACACTTCTAGTGACTAAAAGAACACTAAACCTAAGCCTAGAGACTTAGGAAGACTTGCCTTAATCTTACGATACGCCTTAGGACAAATAGGTCTTACATATCCTATGACCTAAACCAACCCATGCTTATCCACTCATCTAAAATAAACCTCAAACCGACATAACCAAGCTGAATTGAATTTTGTTTCCTATCCAAGCTCCAAGCCAAATTGACTTAAGTCCTAACCTAAGTTCATTCCACCATGATCCCATGACCCAAGCCTATTCAATTAAACCCAATCTAATTGATTTTTATAAAGCACTCCAACCATTCAATAGACCATTCCAAACCTCTCCAATGCTTACAATCAAACTAATTGAATCAAATGAATCCAATCAACCTATGTTACCCCATTTGACCCAAAAGGTCCAACTGAGCCAAAATCCAATCAAACTCAAATCAATTGCTGTCAGGGCCATCAATCAACCCTAAATCTATCATTGATCTCTTCTCAACACCCAATTCTACCAATTCAACCCAATTAACCCATTTGGTCCACTTGGCCCAAAGTGGCCTAAATGACCAATTTGATTCAAACTTCAATCCAACTCAAATTGGATTAAATCAACCCATTCGACCTCTTTTATAATGATTCTTGATCATCCTTGATTACACAATTTCCACCAATTGAACCCAACCAAGCCAATTTGATCACTTAATCCAGGTTGACCTAAATAACTCATATTGACCAAAATGAACCAAATCTTATTCCAACTCTAATTGTTTGCAATCAATACTTCTAATCAATCATAAATTGATTATTGAACATGGCTCAACCACCAATTGAATCCAACCAAGCCAATTTGGTCCTTTGACTCAAGTTGACCCAATTTGACCTAAAGGTCCAAATTAAGTCAAATGAAATCCTAAACCAAATTAATTCCAATAAATACCTCTAATCAATCATAACTTGATTATTGAATATGATCCAACCTCTAATTGAACCTAATTTGATCAAATCAAATCAATTGACCCCTTTAGCCCAAATTGACCTTAAGGGTCAAATTGAACTAAATCCTTCTCAAATCAAAATTGAATCAAATCAACACCTACAATCATTCTCAAATGATTAATTAAACCTAAACCAACCCTCTACACCCAAGCTAATTTGATCAATTTGACCAAATTGGTCAATTTAGCCCATTTGACTCAAATGAATCCATATGAGCTAAAATCAAATCAACTTCAAATTAAATCAAATCAATTGAATCAATACATTTCAAATGATCAATTGAACATACCTAAACCCTTTTGACCCAATATGACCAATTGATCAACATAACCCAATTGAACTATATTTCACCCATATTGGTCAAATTGAGCCAAACCCATCCAAGAAAAGTCCAAACCCAACCAAACTTGGCATGACTCATCCTTGGGTCACCATGGGTTAGCCCAAGTGGACCTAACCCATGGTGAACCTAATTTGGGTCAAAAATCTTGAACCAAGCCACCCAAATGAGATAAAATCCCCATATGGGTGGGTTCACCTACTCCCTACACCTTGATAGCCACCTTTAATCCTTCTTGGACACTAGGACCACTGACCCAACCTAACCCATAGTTGTTGGGTTTAGCCTTGGGCTATAAGAGGGTGAACTCACCCTTCACTCTCCATTGGTTCACTTGAAGGAGGAGAGACACCCCATGCCAGCCCATGCCACTGCCTCAGCCTATCAAGCACCTTCACCTTAGCAGTCCATTGCCATCTCTGACCACCTACCCCAACCAGATGGCTACCAAAAGCTGAGCCAATTTGAGCCCTTGGTTCACTTGGGGAAGAGACTCCTCCCCATCCATTCAAACTTCACATAGAGCTTCTTCAAACCAATCAAAGTAGTCCTAGACCCTTTTCGATGAGACCAACTATCGAACGAAATCGAAAGCCCTCCGTCCAACTTGACCAAAACTCCAAAAATATCACATTAACTCTTCCCACAGCTTTCCCTCACTTTAGAGAATCAAAATGAATTGATCCTTGATCGATTTGATCACTGAAAGGCACTCCAAGACCAACTCCGAGCTTAGAGCTTCCATAGAGGGAAATCGGTGGGAAGGCTGATATTTTCAATAGGAACTTTGTCTCTTCTAGATGAAGCTACTTTAGTACTATCACTACTGCTTGGAGGTAAAATCGATAAACCATAGATTTTCCCCTACGTGTTGTTCTTTTGTGAAGTAAATAGTGATTGCACGCAATTTTCACTATAAAATATTCTTAGATCTCCTCCCAACATGTTTTGGAGTTGATCTCATCATCTTACGAGCTTCCATGAGCTCGGATCAAGCAATAGATCATCGGTCGTCTGTTCTACATGATTAGAACGGACGACCGTGATTTAATCTGTTAGATTTTTTTGATTTAATCCATTATAAACCATGGGATTAATCTCCACTGTCCAATCCGAGATCGGAGGATGAGGACTAAACCGAGTCCACCGCCACTAACTCAATTTTCGCGTCGGGCGTTTTAAATAACCTATCCCGTGGTGCCATGTGGAAAGCGTTGTCGCATGGCACCGATGGTTTAAAGAATAATTAAGTGATTAAAATATCATTAAATAGGCAAAACTTTGAAAATTCATAACTAATTATAAACAATTCTAAAAAAACAAATAAACTTATTTTGGAAAGGTTAGAGGAGAATTTAATAAAAATAATATCTCTAATATTTGATCAGTGAATAGTGCTTGATTAGGATTTAAATTTTAGGCTAATTACCCTAATTAAAGCTTAATTACTTGGCCAATTGATCTCAAATTGGATAGGTTGATTCTATATAATGTTCTCTACCTCTCATAATTTTCTTGATTTATTGGCCATGTAATTTAGAAAATTTGAAAGTTCAATCCTAATTATCCCTTTTAATTGATTTTATATTTATTAAAATTGTTAAACAGTAAAAATTACATGAATAATAATGATTAATCACTCTTAACAGTGGGAATGATAAAGAAAAATAATTAGGCCTTTCTTTGACTTGAGAGTAGTTTTCGAATGGTTAAGATAATTTAACCTCAAAATGAATCTCCTAAAGTGTGCATTCGGAGTAGCTTCAGAAAAATTCTTTGGTGTATGTTGTTCAACACCGTGGAATCGAAATCGATCCGGAGAAGATCAAAGCAATATTAGAAATGTCACCCCTTAAAAGTTTAACTCAACTCAAATCATTCCAAGGGTAGTTGGCATATTTAAGATGCTTTATATCCAACCTATTAAGAAGATGCCAGCCATTCTCAGCACTTGTCAAGAAGGAGGCCAAGTTCAAATTGGAAGACAAGTGCTAGCATGCCTTTGAAGATGTCAAGCAATACCTGATGATGCTGCCACTTCTTGCAGCCCCTATCTCGAGCAAGCCTTTGATACTCTATACTTTTGCATTAGATGACTCCCTTGGTGCTTTGTTAGCCCAAGACAATGATGAAGGGAAGGAGAATATGCTTTACTATCTCAACCGTCATCTAATCCCCGCTGAAGTAAACTATCTACCCATTGAGAAGCATTGCCTAGATTTGATCTTTGCATCGCAAAAGCTATGACATTACATACTTTCTCATAAAGTGAACTTGATTTCTAGAATCAATCCATTGTAATATCTCATGACACGACCGACATTATCTGGATGGTTAGCACATTGGTCCATGATCCTATCGTAGTTTGACATCACTTTCGTACCGCTTCATGCGGTGAAAGAACAAGCACTCACAGATTTCTTAGCAGCACACCCACTTCATGCTGATTCTATGCTTAGTGATGACTTCCTTGATGAACAAATCATGAACTTAGGGATACTAGTATTCACCATTGGGAGATGTATTTTAATGGTGCAACTTTCTCTCAAAGAGGAGAACCATAATCTACTCTTCTAGGAAAGGCATGATAGGAATAATTCTCTTAACTCTGGGTAGCGATATGATGAGATTCTCATATCATATATTCAATCATTCCACCAACAATAAAGTCGAATATGAGGCTCTAATTGCTGGTATAGAGTTAGCCATTTTGCTAAGCATCCAGAACATCAACATCTTTGGGGATTCCTAATTAGTAGTCAACCAAATTGCTAGGTCATTTTACAAGGTTCTAAAGCCGAAGCTCCATCATCATAAGTACACAATGGAGTTGTTGGCCTAAATTTCAGAAGTGACAATCTATAAGATCCCTCGGAAAAAAATGCCGTAGCGGATGCTTTAGCCAAACTTGCCACGGAGTTGGCATGTTCGAAAGATCAGTCCATATCAATAGAGGTCCAACATAGGCAAGTCTTGCTTCTTATTGATATTGAACTCAAAGAAAAATTCTCTCTTATAGGGGAGGTTATCGTTGCTTAGAAGGATGTGGTGTTAGATTGGGAGCAACTATTCATGGATTATCTAAACAAAAGAAAACAACCTCAAGAGAAGTCATAAGCACATTAGATGAAACAAAGGGCACTAGCCTACGCCTTCATGGATGGTGTCCTATACCCACGGTTCTTCGATCATATGTGGTTACATTGTTCAGACAAGAACGAAGCCCATAATATTGTGACCAAGGTACATTCAGAATTATGCAGAGCTCACCAATCTGGTCCAAAGATGCCAAAATCAAGAGGATCAAATATTATTTATTATCAATGATCACAAATTATAGGGACGTAGCTGATGCCATCAATGTCAAGTACATGGGGTGGTCCTACACCAACCACCCAATATTCTACACCAAACATTGGCCACGTGGCCATTCGAGTGTTGGGGTACTGACATAGTGGGTTCGATCGATCCTCCTTCTTTCAAGAGTCATTGGTTTATCCTAGATGCTATCGACTACTTTTCCAAATGGGTTGAGGCAATTCTGCTCAAAGAGGTCACAACTCAGCATGTGCTCTAGTTTTTCAAAAACTATTTTGTATATAGATTTAGGGTGCCTCGTCGAATTATATTCGATAATAGTACTACATTCAAGAGCACCAAAATCAATAACTTTTCCTAGAGACATAATATAGATTGGAGACACTCTACCATCTACTATCCAAGAGCAAGTGGCTTAGCAGAAGCCTTCAACAAAATTCTCATCCAAATACTCAAGAATACACTCGTAATAAACAATAAAGCAGCTATGAAGTTTGAAGCCTCTTTACTACTATAGAACTCCAACTTAGTTACCCCTTTCTTCTTTTATGAGTCAAGCCATTCTACAATTAGAGTTCAACTCTCATCACTAAGGATAAGTGGATAAGCAATGACATGAAGAAGTTAAAAGAGAAGGGAGAGATGCCTATGGGCATGCCAAAACCTCAAGTTATATGAAGATAAAATGATTCAAGTTCATAATAAGTTGGTTCACAGTAGAGCTTTTCAAATAATAGAGCTTATTTTAGTTCTAAAGAGACCAACTATTACCTATCGCAAGATGGGAGGCAAGTTTGAACCCACTTGGGAAGGCCCTTTTGCTATAGAGAAAGCCTACTAAGGAGGATCATATCAACTTATCATTAAAAAAGGAGAGCACCCAATGCTTCCAATCAATGGGCGCTACCTAAATAAATAGTATTCTTAAAACCATATTTTTCATCAATAAGATTCCATTTGAAATTCAATCTCTTCAAAAAAAGCAAAAAATCTTATTATGACATGTAGGTGTAAGTGAACCCAAATATATCCTTCATCCTTCATCAACACAAACATACAAAATAAATAAATATCTTTTTGCCTCGGGCTTTTGAGTTGAGATAATGCCCTAGCGCCCTAGAGTCGCTTTAGGTCAGGTTGATTCACTACCTAGCTAGTATGTCACCCAAGTGGTGTTCTTACTTAGGAGGATGTAAGTCTCCCATGATTTCTTCCTGGCTTAACTGTTGTACACCGATGAGTGCCTTGTTAGTATGGTAGGCCTTACTGCGTGGTCGGTAAGCTACCTCATGATGGCTTCGTTTAAGAGGATGTAAGTCTCTAGCGCTTTATTCTTGAATTGGCCACCGTATACTGACTGGGTTGAATATATTTGAGGTTTAGGGAAAGTCTCCTAGAAACTCCTTTCCTCTTGACTACTTCAAGTCTGGGTCCAATCCTTCCTCAGGACTCCCAACTTAGTAGTTGGCTTAGGTCGGATAGCATCTGTCCCATCGACGATAGACTATCTCGATGATCATTTATGTCTATGAAGATATAAGTCTTCTATGCTTGCTTCTTAGATTGATCATCGTACAATGACGGGCACCTTAGGTTGGTTGGTGTTAGCTATGCTGATAGTGACCTACCCTATGGATACACGACTTATCGTAGATGTAAGTCCCTATACTTTTTCTTTGAGTTGGCCACCGTGCACCTATAGGATTTCTTTTCGGGGATCAGAATAACGCCCATAGCGGCACCTCCTATGTGGGCACTCTATTTGGATCACATCCTTTGCGATCCCATATAGACACTACCCGGGTTACTATCGGATTGGACAATTCTTCTTTTCTAGTAAGCACCCCTATGGTTAGAAGGTTTATACTACGGATGTGCAGACTCTCCTTTTGGATTGATAAATGAGATGGTCTAGGCGACAACCCCTTCTCACACATATAAACAAAATATATATATATATATATATATATATATATATATATATATATATATATATATATATATATATATATATATATATATATATATATATATTATAGATAGGGGAACACCCTCAGTATCTTTTCCCAAACGGACATCCTATCTTTAAGGCGGTGTCAAAAAACTCCCTATAGGAATCTCGACTACTTTTGGGACGTAAGTCCCAAGACTCAATACCACCCTAGGTGTTTGATTTGTTGCGCATCCAATAGGTCACCCAATGACTATTTTCAGCTTTGGAAGATGTAAGTCCCCACGATTTCTTCATGGCATGGTCGTTGCACACCGAAAGGCAACCTTTAGGTTGGTTTGTCTCACCCTTCGGCTGGCGGACTACCCATTTGGATTGATAAATTTGAGATAGGTCCAGGCTGACATAGTCACTTCTTAGTGGATCCATCGCACACCGACATGGTCCATCAAATGAAATAAAATCAAATCAATCATTCTGACTACTCTTGAGTCAAGATAAGATCCCCAATGACACTCACTCAGTAGTTGCCCTAAGTCAGGTTCGATTTATTATGAAGCCAACAAGTCAACCTAGCTACTGTTTCTGCATTGGAAGATGTAAGTCTCCTACGCTTTCTTTCTAGCATAGTCACTCACACTGAAAGACAACCTTTTGGTTGGATAGCTCTACCCTAGAGCCGGTAGACTACCCCTTTGGATTTGTGAATCTTATATAAGCCAAGGCTCTCGTGGTTTCTTCTTAGTGGGTCTATTGCACACCGACAGGGTCAATAAATCAAATCAAAACTAAATCAATCAAATTCAACCAAGTTCATATCCCCAATGGACATGCTCTCAAATCAAATCAAATCAAGTTAAATTCAACTTGACTCCCCTAATGGAGTTAAATCACACCATTCTTCCCAGTGGAGCCCAAATCAATAAACAAATCAATTAAAAAAATCAAATTCAAAACCAACCTCCCCAGTAGAGCCATAATAAATTAAATCAAAGCAAACCCAGTCTTGATCCCCAGTGGATTCAAGCCCATATCCCCTATGGATATGCCCCACATTTAAACAAATTAAAACCCATATCCCTGGTGGATATGCCCCCCAAATTAAATCCAAACAAATCCAACCTTGATCCCCAGTGGATTCAAGCTTGTATCCCCAGTGGATCTCCCTTCCATAAATCAAATCAAATGAGTTAGAACAAATCCACTCATATCTATATCCCCAGCAGATTCCATCCTTATGCCCCTGACATGAGTTTATCTCATATCTAATTTATGTTTGATTCCCTAGTGAATCCTCTTTCATGTCCTTGACATGAAATGCTCATCAAATCTTTTTGACTCTCTTATGCTCGTGGCATGAGACGAGCTGTTGTACTAAAATTGTGATTCTATCTACATCTCTAGTCTAGGTATAGATAATTTACGTTAGCATTTGAAATATTTTGGACATTATTGATTGCCTCGATCAATGCCAATACATGCAGTGTGCCCTTTAGTTACACAACATATATTAGGGGTCCTTTCATTGACCTCACTTTTGGAGTGAGGATTCCATCTTCCCACCATAGGTCTAGGAGTCTTCTAGACACTAAGAGCTCCTTAGGCTTAAGACACTTTTAGCAATTAGGTGAACACTTAACCTAAGCCTAGAGACTTAGAAGGGTTAATCATAGGATTAGGATATTCCTTAGGATTAGAGAAACTTACCTAGCATATTACCTAACCAAATCCATACTTACCTTCTTAAGCTAAACCAAATCAAATAAAATTCACAATTGAATTTCAAATCAACCAAACCAAATCAAATCAAATTAACCCCTTCCTAAGTCACATGATTCAATCCTATAGACTTGGCCAAATTTTTTCAATCTAAACCTAATTTAATTGATTTTCCCAAAATAAATTTAATTCTTCAATCATCATCCACAAATTCAAATCACATTCACAATTGAAAATTCATCTCAACTAAACCAAATAAAAATAAATCAATCTTACTTAAGCCACATGATTTAATCCCATAAACTTAAGCCAAAATTTTCTTCAATCCAAATCAAACCTAATTGATTTTCTCATAAATCAATTATTTCCCCAATCAGTAGCCCAAACATAAATGAAATCTACAATCAAATCACCTAAGCCAAAATCAATTCAATCAAACCTAACCTACCCATTTGACTTAAAATATTCAAATAAGTTAAAAACCATTTGAACCCAAATCTATTGCAATAAAATCTATAAATCAATTCTAAATCCATATATTAACTCAACTAAACTCAATTTAACCCAAAATCGATTCAACTAGCCCATTTGGTCCACTTAACCCAAAGCGACCAATTTTGTCTATTTGAATTAAATCTCAATCCAACCGAAATTGGGTTGAACCAAACCAACCAAAACCTCATATGGTGATTATTAATCATCTTTGATTGGTCAATTATCATCAATTGGATCAAACCAAGTCAACTTGGTCATTTGATCGAGTCAACCCACTTAACCTACATAAATCAAACTTGCCAAATCTCACCTTATGCCAAATTAATTAAAACCAATAATTCACATCAACCTAAGATCAATCCTTGAATATGACTTGACCATCAATTGAGCCAAACCTAACCCAATTAGCTCTTTGATCCAAGTTGATCCAATTTGACCTAAAAGATCAAATTAGGTCAAATCAAGATCTAATATAAATTGATTACAACCAATGACTCAAGTTCATTCCAAAATTGATCATTGAACTTGATTGAACCTTTGATTGAACCCAATTTGGCCAATTAAACCCAATTGACCCATTTTTCCAAAATTGACCTAAATGATCAATTTGGCCTAAATCATTCCCAAATCTAAATTAATTCAAACCAAAGCCTACAATCATCTTCAATTGATTAATCAAATCCAAATCAACCCCTAACCTAAGCCAATTTGTCCATTTTGTCCAAATTGGTCAACTTGACCAATTTGACCCATTTGAACTCAAATAGGTCAAATCCAAATCTAAGTCAAATTGAATCAAACTAATTGCACTAAAACACTGCAAATATATTTTTGAACTTGACTCAACCCTTGGTTTGACCAAATTTGATCAATTTGACTTACATGGGTCAAATTGTGCCAAACCCACTCAAACCAAGCCCAAACCTAATGAAATTCAATTTGACCCATCCTTAGCTCACCTTGGGTCAGCCCAAAATAAATCCAATCCAATTTGAACTTGATTTGACCCATTACTCATTGGGTAAACCCCTCCACACTGGATCAAACCCACTTTTGGATAGTTAACTCCCCCTTTTTTGCATTTAACAAATGGGACCTAATACTAAATAAGTGGCTAACCGAACTACATGGGTTAGGTCATGGGCCAGGCGGTGATTGAACTCACCTCCTCTCATTGACTGAACCTAAGATGATGGAGATTGCCTTGAGCCACCAACCAAAGCACTTGGCCAACCAAATCGAGCCTCCTCAGCCTAGTCCTGTCCCCTCTGGCCACCTACGGTGGATGAACGGTCAAAAATGGCAGAGTAAATCTCCACCGTTCGATCCAAGAGAGGAGGGGGTATGCCCCTTCCATTCGATTCAATTCACACACACTCACCCTTAGAGAGCTTCCAAGGTTAGTTTCAAAATCCCAAGAGCAATTTTTGAGCCCCACAAGCCTTCACTGGAATACATCAACTCGAAACACGGCAAGGCACCCTTCTATCCAACCCCACCAATACTCAACCCTATTCAAATTAACTTCACCACATGTTCACCAAGCTCCGATAAGTTGAAACAAATCTTCTCTCGAGCCCTCCAACCATTGAAAGTACCTCTTCGATCAACACCGGCTTGCAAAGCCATGGTGCTTGGTCCATAGAGCAAACAGTGAGGAGACACCACACGAGCTTCTCAATAGGGCTTTGCCTCATCCAGGTGAAGTTACCTCAAGTGTTGCGCTACCGGGCTTGAGCTCCAGTGAGGTATATTTTTTCAAACCATGCATTTGGGAAATTTTCTTGGTCCTTTTTTAAGAGAATGTGAATGTCACACAAATCCGATGGATAGATCCCTTGGGATATTCATCATGAAGGCGTGGGATCAATCCCGAGCCAATCCGAGCTCTTATGAGCTCGAATTATGTGAAGGAAAATGGACGGTGTCAGTCTCCCATCGTTCAGGGGACAACAGATCACCCGTCGTCCATTTCACATGATTAAAACAGACAGCTATGATTAATCCCCTAGATTCAATTTGATTTAATCCTTAAGAACTGCGGGTTTAATCTCCACCATCCTATCTTAGATCAGACTGTCAGGATGAAATCGCATCTACCGCTAGCCGCATCAGTGCTGACTCGAACGGGTTTAAGTAACTTATCCCATGGTGCCATGTGGAAAGCATGCCACATCAGCGATCCGCATGGTGCTGATGGGATTAGGCTTAATTAATGGGGTTTAATCACTAAAAATTTGAAAAATTATAACTAATTGTAGAAAAATAAAAAAATACAAATAAATACTCATTTTAAAGGTAAAATAGAGGATAATTAATTAAAATTAATTTTAATTAATTTTGAATAATAATTAAGGCTTAATTAGGGTTTAAATATAAACTTAATTAACTTAATTGAGCCTTAATTACTTAAACAATTAATTCTAAACTTTTCCTGTTGATTTAATGGGATGATCTCTGCCTCCCATGATTAATTAGGGAAAGCGATCATTTGAATCTTAATTACTTCTTTAATTATTTTAATGATTAATTAACACTCTAAATAATAACTAATTAATTAATTAAACTTATTAATCATTGTTTGACAGTGAATGGATGAGGGAGTGGGATTAAGACCCTTTTCCTAATCTCTTTTCCCAAGTCCATTTCATTTTAAAGAGGGTTAATTATATGAAAATTAATTAATAGGTTTAATTTACTGATTAAGTGGTTTAATTAATCAAATTAAAATCATAATTATATAATATATTTAACAATGAGATTAAGGGTTCCTCTTTATGTGTTTAATAACATAAAGACCCTTAAGAAAATCATGATTAGCCCATAAGTATGGAAAAATAATAAAGTACTTAATTAGGTTTTTTAATTTAATTAACTTTTAATTATGAGCCATTTGCATTAGATCCTTTTAGAAGCATTGAAATTTTACTTTCTCATGTGTTCATGCCATTTGTTGCTCATAATTAAGTGGTTAGTCAAATTAAAGAAGCATAGGTAAGGGCAATTAATTAATTTAATTAAGGATCCAACTTAATTAATTTATAAAATCCACTTAATTACCTTTTCTTAAACCAATTAAGTTCACCAACATGGGAATGGGATTAAAATAGCAAGCAAATCTCCTCCTCTTTCAACCAATCAAAATCCAAAAAATCAAATTAATAATAAGCTTTGATTTTCTTTAAATAATTCTATTTAATGTGATTGTCCTTAGGAATTAATTTAGTTGAATGAACCATGTGTTTATATTTAGTTATTCCTTTCCAATCAGTATAAATGTTGCATGTCATATGGTTTCATGCATTCATGTTTTCAAATCTAAATGAATCAAATAGATTATATATATGTAAGCTTGCATGTGTTGACTTAATTTAATTATATGTGTGGTTATTATCATTAATAAATTCCAAGCTATTTTTTAAAGCTCATAAATTGATAATAATATGTAGAATGATGATAATTATGAATACATATAGGATTCGCATGTGCTTATAGCTCAAGCATGTGAAATGAAGCTCTCTTTCCTATATTTATGTATAGATTTACATAGATTTGAATGTTGATAAGTATATAGTCTAGACATCCTGGGAATATGAGGCTTTAAGTAGCCCCAAAGAGGTCATTTGATTACCTCACTTCTCTGGTTGATAATGATATGTACTTATTTAATTTCATTCTTATGTAATTTGGTATTAGAATTTGGATAAAGCTTTAATTCATATGCATAAATAATTCAACTAAATAAAATACAATCTTTGCTTAATTTTCATCCTTATAATTGTGTATACATTTATATGTATTTAAGATAGCAAGTGTTTAGTATGGACATCCCAGGAATACGAGGCTTTAAGTAGCCCCAAGAGGTCATTTGATTACCTCACTTCCCTAGTTAACAATGGCACATACTTGCTTACATCTTTTATATATGTGTATGTGTGCTTAATTAACAGATGAAGATCTCCTTTTGTTACTAAAAATACATGCATCCATAATCATCTAAGTCATTAGCATACCTTACATGTAAGTTAGAGCTTTCTCTCTTGTGATTCACATGTAGATTTATATAGATTTGAATGTTAATAAGTATATAGTCTAGACATCCTAAAAGTATGAGGATTTAAGTAGCTCTAAAGAGGTCATTTGATTACCTCACTACCCTGGTTAATAGTGACATGTACTTATTTAATTTCATCCTTATGTATTTTTGATATTAGAATTTTGATATAGCTTTAACCTACATGTATAAATAATTTAATTGACTAAAAATATAAATTCTAAACATATGCATTCATCACCATTTAAGTGTGCCAAAATATATTGTATGTATAGATATGCTAAGTGTTAAAGTCATATGCATGTTACATGTGATGGAAAGGAATGATTTGATATATGACATGTGATAGTGTGGTGTTTATTTTTGGGATGTGAGACACCACACAGATCTTAGGGGGTACTTATTGAAGTGATGGGGTATGACATTAAGGTGTAATATACTATCTCAAAAGATAGAAATCACCACCCTATAATAGACCTAATCACCTAATAAGGACTCCTAAAGCATGATTGGTCCTCAAATATACCAGAGATCTTTCCCCTACTTTACTTGGAAAAATAAAGTAGGGTTTATTTTAAGCTATGTTCATTAAGTTCCCTATGGAGGCAAGCCCCCATAGTTAATTACATCCTAAGATATGAGAATTTTTTAAGAATACTCTTGATTAAAGTAGACAATTAGGGTCTCTAAAGATTTCAAGGTTAAGACTATTAAAGGATTGACTATGTTGGAAAATCAAATGGGATAGATCAAAAGGAGAGACTTATTTTGGAAGGCAAAGGAGATGAGTAGGGAATGCTTATGATACTAAGAAGCCTAGTGAGCAAACCAATCTATCTTATGATTGGGCTTTATATTTTTGAAATTGAAGAGAGTAAATTATTTGAGTTGACATTTTATTAGAATACTTGGACTTATAATCCACAACATAAGATTGCAGAAATGCCTAAGAGGCGAGGATTTATGCTTGTAGCCCGTAAAGGAAAACAACAACCTTAGATCCTAAATCTAGGGAGCTTTAGTACAAGCCACAAACATGTCCTAAATCTAAGCAAAAGGTGGACATAATGGTCTACCTCCACAAGAGAGGATAGACCATCTGATTGTTGGACTTACAACTGCCTGGAATGGCCGCCAACTAGCACCTCCTATGCTTAAAATCTATGTAGGTAAGTCATATGCTTTGCAAGATGGATAGGTTGTTGATTATTTATAAAGGAGACTAAGCCCTTAAACTCAATTCCTAAGAGACTAAAGCATGAATGGAATGAATTCATGACTTAATCTAATGTAAACTTTATCAAATTTATTTGATTCTTTTGGACTCTTTGTTTTGGCATAGACTATGAGATTTTGTATGCCTAAATGCATGAGAACTTGATTATGGGCCAAATCAAAAGAGAAATGGGTGTTCTTCCATCAACGGTTCTCACAGGTTAAGCCTTTATTCTCTGGCACAGATGGAAACCCCCTCTTAACAAGAGTGGAAGAATATGACATGCATGATATTATACATTCATTCATCCAACTAAGGGATTGCTAAAAATTTTATTATCTTGATTTAATTCTTAAGCTTTTATGTGAGGTTATGAATTATTTTAAAAAAATTAATTATGGGTTATTAATTGAGGTAGAAAAATTAATTTTATTTTTAGAGCCTATCGTATCTAGGCCACACATTCAAGCATCAATCATAAAGAAACTATGAAAAGCATGCTGTTCTAATGCACAATCTAAACACAACATCAAATAATTTTATAGACTACATTAAAAGAATAAAAGGTCATTACGGTTGGGTTCTGCCGTACACCCCGAAAAGAGAAAAAAAAAGAGTGGTAGCCGAGCTCTACCCTTATACAATCTGGATTACAAAATAATACATGCTATGGGGGTCTTCTTTTCTTCATTTCTTCCTTCTCTTCCTTTTGATTTGATTTGCTCCAAAGGCATCACAGGGCACCCCAGGGACTAAGCCTTTTGGCCACACTTATCCTAATCCTTCATAACACTAATCCTAATTCTTAATACAAAATTATTTTAAAAATTGAAAAAGTAAATCTAGCTTCACCTGCAAAATAAATGTTAGCTAAACACACCATACAAGCAATTATATGAATAATTTGGACTTAGCACCCCACACATGGGTAACCAAGCCCATCTATCCTAATGTGGGTTATGCTTAAGGGCTAAGCAACCTGCACAGTAAAAGCATTTATATATATTTTTATTACATCAGCCCCTTTAAGCACAATCCTCTGCATAAAACATGATTAGGCTAATCACAGCCTAACATCCAGACTACGAGGCATACATCTTAACATCCAGTCAAAAACATTACACCATAAAATAAAACATCCATAAAGCATGCACCTAACATAAGGCTAGAAGTGGTGGCCTAGCCTAAAGTATGTGCATGAAGGCTTTTGTAACATGTCCTAACTAGGCTTTATAATTGTGATTTTCTAAGTTTGGAGTGTTTAATTTAACATGGGAGATTTAGTTTCACTTTAAGTTGCTTAATGAATTTGCAAGTTTTAATTTGTGTTTGGTTTGGTTTCATATCTCATACACTTAGTAACTAAGTGTTATAAAGAGACAAAGAGAGAGTGCCTCTCTTTCATCCCTACCTTAAGTCATTCCTAATGCCAATTAATTAGCTTAATTTTCTTTAATGAATGGATTATTATATATTTTAATTGATCCTAAGTTTAGGTTTATTTTTAAATGACTTTATTTGATAAGAAAGACATCTTAAGACTAATTGGAGTGAATTACTATCATAAAACACATATTCATTTCTTTCATTCCATTGTATGTATAACATGCATATGATTTTTCTAAGTATACCTACACATACAACATATGTTTTAGCACACTTAGATGATGAATGCAAATGGAGATACTTGGAGTTTAATTATTTTATTTGATTGAATTATTTTACTATTTTAATTTAAAACTCTATCCAAATTTTTATAAAAAATCATAAGGAATGAGCTTTAGATCAAAAGCAAATTAATTCAATCAACTGAGTTAAATATGAATGCATGCCTTTTTAATAGAAAAAGAGGAGTTTCCTCCTTTAATTACACATGCATCCAAATGTATGCAAGCTTTTAAGTGAGTACAATGCCATTGTTTCGCACCAAGGGAGTGAGGTAAAAACCTCCTTGGGGCTACTTAAAGCCTCACCTCCCCGGAATGTCTAGACTAATATAACCACTTTACTCATATGCACAGGAATGTAAAAGCAATTAGAAGGAAGAAAAGCCATCCAAAAAAAGTTGTGTTGAATTTGGTTAAGAGATTTATTTATGCAATATGCAACTCTCTTTCAATCCTAACAAAGGAATACATAGGAGGAAACATAAGCAAATATTGTGTTCTTTTCAAATGAACTATACATTTGCAACCCTATGTAAACCCATATAAAGTAAGGAAAGGGAATCGAGTATTACATGTTATGAGTTATAAACACATGCAAGCTTATAGATATTTATAAATAACATCACTACACATGTTATATTTGATTTACAAACATTTGAAAATTGATTTTTGGTTTAATAGTGATAATAGCCACACACATTTGATTAAGCCAACACATGCAAATTGACATAAAGTAAACCATTTTTATTTACTTGATTTTGGAAGACATGAATGCATGTTTGCATATGGCATATGACCTTTAATACAATTGGAAAGAAAGGAATAAACATAAGTATATGATTTCATTTGATCCAATTAATTCCTAAGGACGATCTTATGGAATAAAGCCACTTAAGATAAACCAAAATTACTTTAATGTCATTTTTAATTTTGAGTTTGATTTGATTTGACTTAAGGGATGTAAGAGAGATTTTCTAATCCTAATCCCATTCCCCTATTCGTGAATTAATTTGATTTAAGGAAGAGTAACTGATTAATTTTATGGCTTAATTAAATTAAGTCATGAATTAAATCAATTAATTAACCCTTACCTATGTTACCTTAAGGTAATTAATCAAATGATTATGAGCCAATGATATGCAAACATATTGAAAATTAAATTGCAATGATCCTATAAAATGAAAGGAGCCTAATACAATTAGCTCATAATCATTTATTAATTAAGATTAAGAAACTTAATTAATTACTTTTATGATTTGCTCACACATGTGAGCTAATCATAATTTCATTAAGCTTCTTTAGGTTATTAAACACTTAAAGACCTACCCATGAATCAATTCGAGGAAATCAGATCCATTTTTAAAATTTAATTAAGCTAATTGAATAATTAATTAGTTAATTAATCACTTAATTAATTTTCTTAAAAAAATAAAGGAAAATTAGAAAATAGATTAGCAAAAATATCCCAATCACATTCTCTAAGCTTCCTCACTATTAGTCAATGTCAAATGGGTCCAATTAATTAATTAATTTATTGTTTATATGCTTAATTATCCCTTAATTAGATTAAGAGGGTGCTTAAGGCTTAATCAGTTAATTCTCCTAATTAATGAGCCAATAAATTCCAATAAAAATAGTGGAGGCATAGGTCATCCCCCTAAACATCTCCAAAAAGTTTGAAATAAATTTGGTGATTAATTAAGGAGTAATTAAGCTAATTACATTTTTAATTAAATCTTAATTAAGCCAAAATTACTATTTAAAATTAATTAAGAATAATTTTAATGGATTATCCTCTGAAATACCTTCAAAATGAGTCTTTAATTTGTATTTTTTTAGATTTTTTTATAATTTGTTATGATTTTCCAAAGTTTCAGCTGATTTAATCAAATTTTATAAGATATATTAATTTATTTTATTAAAATAGGCTCTTTAAAATTCTAAATTTAATATCTTCCAATCTAGCTATTATTTTGTCTTAAAATTTTTATGGTAAGTAGAACCTAAGCCTAATTTTAATCTGTGAAAATTTCATCTCAATCCAATTTGTATTTTTAGAGTAATTAATGAAATTTAATTTTCACTAAAACCTAAATTAAACTCAAAATAGTTAGCCAAAGTTAATTATTTTTAGTTCATTGGGTTCCTCTTGGAAAGATAAATCTAACGACCCTTATTTGCAAATTGTTGTTGAGTATTTTATTTGTTATGAATTTTTGAAATTTCTAGCAATTTAATCAATTTTATAAATCCAAGAAAATTTGATTTTTTAACATAGCGTCAGCGGGCCGATGCATACAGCGCACATCCATTGGGCATCACAAAAAATGAGTGAGAAAACTGGGGGGATCGCATGAATGCTATCTAACCATCCGATCGCATGATTGGATGGTCCAGATCGCGCGGGACCGCAGAACGGGCAAAATAGGCTGATTTGGCCTGATTTTTGCGCGAAATGTGGCCGTCTGACCCCCTGAATGTGGGATTAGATGGCTGTTGCTCTTCGTCTCTAATTCTGGAGAACCAGAGATGAAAAATAGTGAAAAAGAGGGTTTTTTGATCAAAATTTATGCTAAATCTGGCCCGATTTGACTCATTTTCACAGTGATTCATGTCAAAAAAAATTATATTTCACATGAGGATAAAATAAAATAAAAAAGGCAAGGAAAATCTATGAGAAATTCCTAAAATTGTACACATAACATCACGATCGCCGGAGATGGTTTTCGATGACAGTGAAGATCTGAGCGAACTCTTAGGCGTGTGAGAAAGCTTTGGAATGATTTTTTAACTTTTTCCTTCCTTTGGAACATCATCTTCTCCAATGTTCATCGTAGCCTTGCTAGAAAAGCTTCTATTTGTGTTTTTGATCTCAAAAATGGCTCAAAGAGGTGGGAGATGGGTTCCTTTTTACTCGAGGAGTCTTTTGAGAGCTAAATGGGGGTTTATATGCTTGGAATGAGGCCTTTCCCTCTCATTTCAAGGGGATGGCTGAAATTTCACATCAAAATTGATCGGATGTGCCTGCCTAGCCACCATAGAGTGGGCTAAGAAGCTAGGCCAAGTTCCAATGAGGTAATGGGTGGCTTCCAAAAGTGGACTTTGCTCTCTTTTTGGGTAAGATCACATGTGGGGTGGCATTTCCAAGGGGGATTACCTTGGGTTTGGCTCCAAATGGGTTTGGGTTGAGTTTGGTTTGATCCCATGTGGGTTTAAGATGAGTTGGGTCAAGTTGTAATGGGCTTTGGCTTGATCCAAATGGGTTTGACTCAATTTGGGTCATTTGGGTCAATTTTAGTCAAGTTGGGTTAGGTTGATCAATTGGTCAAATTGGGTCAAACCAAGGCTTAAATTAGATTCAAATGATGATTTGAAGTATTTTGGTATGATCAATTTGATTTAATTTGGCTTAAAATTGATTTTGGCTTATTTGGAATTAAATAGGTCAAATGGATCTAGTTGACCAATTTGACCAAAATTGGAGAAATGGGCTCAGGTTATGGGTTGATTCATGTTCAATTGGCTAATTGAAGATGAATGTAGTCATTGGTTGAATCAATTGGATTTAATTTGATTTAGGCCAAATTGACTATGTAGGCCAATTTGGGATAAATGGCTCAATTGGGCTCGATTGATCAAATTAGGTTAAATTATGGCTTTAGTCAAGTTCAATAATAAATTTGGAATGAACTTCAACCATTGGTTGCAATAAATTTAGGTTAGATCATGATTTGACTCAATTTAGTCCTTTAAGCCAATTTGGGTCAACTTGGATCAAATGACCAATTGGATTTGGTTTGGCTCAATTAGTGGTAAAGTCATCTTTAAATATTGATTTTGGGTTGATTCAAATCATTGGTTTTAATCAATTTGATGTATGATGAGTTTTGACTGGTTTTGGTTCATTTGAGCTAAGGATTGACTTGGTCAAATGACTAAGTTGACTTGGTTTGACCCAATTAATTATAATTGATCATCCTAAGGTGATCAACAATCATGGTCGAAGGTTTTGGTGAGCTTGGTTCAATCCAATTTGGGTTGGATTGAAAGTTGGCTCAAATGGGTCCTTTAAGTCACTTTGGGTCAAGTGGATCGAAGTCAATAAATTGGTTTGATTTTGGTTTGATTCGATTTTAGTTGAATTTATATATGAGCCCTAGATTGAAATATAAATTCAATGATAATCAATTTGGAGTCTAAGGGATTTTGGCTCATTTAAAAATTTCAAGTCAAAAGAGTTTGAGTTTAAGTTGGCTTTGATTTGATTTGATGATTATAAGTTTCATTTATATTTAGGTAGATAATTGAATGAATGATTGATTTAAGAGAAAATTCATTGGTTTTAACTTGATATGGATAAAATTTGGTTAAGTCCAAAGAATTGGCTCAGAGGGCTTAGATTGGGTTTGAATTTAATTTTGGATATAGTTTTGGTCATTTGAATTTTGATTTCATTTATATTTGTGAATATAAATGAAGGAACAATTGATTTATAATGAAATCAATTAAATTTGTTTTGATTTAAAGGGCATTTTGGCTAAGCTTATGAAGGTGGTTCATATAGCTTAGGAAGGGTCTTAGGATTTGAATTTGATTTTGGGTTTCAATCATTTGGAGTCAAATTTGTGATATGAATTTGGATTTAAATTAGAGGTTTGGTTTGATATTTGAATTTGGGTTTGATTTGAGAAGGTGTATATGGATTGGGTTTAGGCTATAGGGTAGCTAATTTTCTTAAGTCCTAAGGCATGGCCTAATCCTATGATTAACCCTTCTAAGTCTCTAAGCTTAGGTTAAGTGTTCACCTAGTCACCAGATGTATCCTATGAGTAAGGAAAATCTTAGTGTATAGAAAAGTCCTAAGTCTAAGAAGAGGAGGTTAAGAGCTCACTCCAAAAGTGAGGTCAACATATAATAATTCAATTTAATAAGTCATTGAATAGGATTATTTAAAATTGACCTAAACTTAGGATGAACAAAAATATTTAATAATTCATTCACTAAAGAAAACTAAATCATAAAAATGTGCTTTAGAATGTGGCATAAGGTAGGGATGAAGGAGGGTAATCCTCTTTCCTCTCTTTATAACACTTAGATGCTAAGTGTAAATCATATAGAACAAAAGCAAAACATGAATTAAAATTCACAAATTAATTAAGAAACTTGAAATGAAACCAACCTTTATGTCAAATTAAATCCTTTCACACTTAGGAAATCATAACTTTAATGCTTAGCTAAGACATACTACACAAAGCCTTAGCACACATATTAGAATTAAGTCTCACTTTTAGTCCTAAGTTAGGACGGTGTATGTGTGATGCATGTTTTTTTTTATGATGTAATATTTTAGATTAGATGTTAGGCCACTCTTTTTCTACAGGAGATATGCTTGAAGGGTTGCTCAAAAATAAATATAAATACTCTCTTTGCAGGTTGCTTAAACCCTTAAGAATAATCCAAGTTAGGATAGGTGGGCTTGGCTACCCATGTGCAGGGTGCTAAGTCCAAATTATACATATAACTGTTTGGGATTATATGTATGTTTAGCTAACCTCTATTTTGCAAGTGTAGTTATATTTCTTTTTCCTATATAAATATAATTTTGTATTAGAAATTAGGATTAGTGCTATGGGGGATTAAGATGAGCAGTGGCTAAAAGGCTTTATCTTGGGAGGCCCTGTGATGTCTTTGGAGCATAATCAAATCAAAAATAAGGAAATGGAGAAATGAAGAAGTGAAGGCCCCCATTGCATTTAATCATTCAAATTGTAATTATTCTTTTACATTCTGGGTTCTATAAGGGTTGAGCTTAGCTACCCATCTTCTCTTCTTCAGGGTGTACATCAGAACCCGATCGTACCGACTTGTTATTCTTTTATGTTAGTTTATAAAATTTATTGATATTATGTTTAAATTACGCATTAGGATTGCATGATTTTCATAGTTTCTTTATGATTGATGCTTTAATGTGTGGCCTGAACACGATAGGCTCTTAGGATAAAATAAATTTTCTAGCCAACTAACAACTCATAATTAAAATTATAAATAACTCACAATCTCATCATAAAGCTTAGGCTATAATCAAGATAATTAAAAGTTTTAATAACCCCTTATTTGTATATTATATGTCTCACATCATGTATGCATCTTCTATCACTCTTACTAAAAATGTAAGCCTCCATCCTTACACAATAGGGACCGCTTAACCCATGAGAGCAACCTCTGATGACAGAGCTTCACCCTCTTTCTCTTTTGATTTGGCCAACAATCAATTTTATCATGCATTTAGGCATATAAAAATCCTAAAGCCTTTATCCAAATGATTTGTCAAAATGAAATAAAATTTATGAGATTTTGAATTTATAGATTAAGTCATGTGTTTATACCACTCATGCTTTAGTCTCTTAGGGAGTGGGTTTAGTACTTTAGTTTCTTTAAAATTAAATGACTACCCTAGCTATCTTGTAATTCATAATACTTGACTACATGATTTTAAATCATATGAGGAGTTAGCTGGCGGCCACTCCAAGCACTTGTAAGCCCAGAAGTTGGGTGGTTTATCTTCTCTTATAGAGGTAAACCCTTATGTCCACTCGTCGCTTAGATTTAGGTCGTGCTTTAGCTTGTGCTAAAGCTCCCTAGATTTAGGATCTAAGGTAGCTATTTCCTTTGAGCTACAAGTATAAATTCTCACATCTTAGGCATTTTTACTACCTTGTGTTGGTGGATCATAAGCCCTAACAATCTAATAAAAAATTAACTCAAACAAATAAATCTCTTCACTTTCAAATATATAAATACTCTCCATAGGATAAATTGGAATGCTCACCAGGCATCCTAGTATCATGTGCATTCCATTCTTATTTTCTTTAGATTCAAGAAATAAGTCTTCTCCTTGAACTTTCTCAATTGATCTTCCAAAATAGCCTAATCCTTTGATAGTCAAACCTTGAAATCTTTGGAGATAATAATTATCTACTTTAATTGAGAGTATTCTTAGGAAATGTCATTTCCTAAGATGTATTTAGTTATGTAGGTTTGTCTCTGTAGGGAACTTAAAGAACTTAGCTTAATATAAATCCTTCTTTATTTTTCCATGTAAAGTAAGGAAAAAATCTTTGGTATATTCGAAGATCCATCATACCTTAGGAGTCCTTATTAGGTGATTAGGTCCATTATAGGATGATGTCTCTATCTTTGGAGATCGTACATCATACCTCAATGTCATACCCGATCACTTCAATAAGTACCCCTTACAATCTACGTGGTGTCCCCCTTACATCTAAAAAATAAACACCATAGGTTTTTCTGGTGACTCCCTTGGGAGGGTTCCTCTCTCTACTTTAGTAGGCAATTATCATCTCCAATCATCGGTAGTGGACTTATATTTTTGTATAAGCTCGAGACTCTCTTTTTTATGTTGGCCTTTTTCTTATTTCATTCTTAAGAAAAGGTAGCCATCATCCTTTAGGTTTTAGGACCTCACTCTCGTGTAAGTCTTAAGACTCCTATTGGGTCTCCCAATAGGTAATAATAAGTCAATTAAAAAAAGAAGATGATAAAATATAAGTCAAATATAATTTGGAACCTCATACCACTAGCTTGGTAAAGCAAGGTTCATTTCATATTTGACAAAACTTCAATGAATCTAAAGTAAAATAAATAAAATCTTTTGTAAAATTTTAAAAATATTTTCAAAGAAAAATCATGTGAACTTCACTTTACATAATAAAATCTGCTAAATAAAGGTTCTCTTTTAAATTAAAGTTAAATAAAATAAAATCAAAATTTTCAGACCCCTTTTTCAAATGAAAAATTAATTGAACCTCATTTAGCATACCTATAAGACTGCTAAGTGAGTGTTCCCCCTTTTCAAAATTTAAATTAAATCAAACAACAAACCTCTCTTTCAAAAAGTAAACATATTCAAATCCTCTTTCAAAAAATTAACTAACCCAATTTAACATATTTAAATTCATTAAATGAGTGTCCCCTTTTCAAAATAAAAACCATATATACCCAAAATATTCTTCAACAAAACCAACTCTATTTAACATACCCAAATTTGTTAAATGAGAGTCTCATTTTCAAAATTGAAATAAAACCCAACAACTAACATGCAAATTGGAGTCCACTTAGCATACTTAAATTTTTTAAGTGAGGGTTTCCTTTTTCAAAATCAAGACAAAATCAAGATGAACAACATATAATTGAACTCCATTTAACATACCCATATTTGTTAAATGAGAGTTCCATTTTCAAAATCAAATTAAAATCAAAATATCCAACACACATTTGAATTCTATTAAACATATTGTGATGTTTTGTTTTTTTAGGAAGTTGATGTTTTTATTATTGGGTGTGTATTTATGTGAGGGGATACAACGCAGATTCATAGATATACTCATTAGGGTGATTATGTATGACATTAAGGAATGGTATACTATCTCAAGAGATAGAAGTCACAATCCTATAATGGACCTAATCACCTAATGAGGACTCCTAAAGCATGATGGGTATTCGAATGTACCAAAGATGTTTTCCATACTTTTCATGGAAAAGTAAAGTAGGGTTTATTTTAAGCAGGGTTTGTTACATTCCCTATGGAGGCAAGCCCCCATAGTTAATTACATCCTAAGGAATGGGGTTCCTTAGGAATACTCTTGATTAAGATAAATGATCATTGTCTCCAAAGATTTCAAAGATAGGACTATCAACAAATTGGTTATTTTTAGAAAATAAAGTGGGATTGATCAAAGGGAGAGAGTTACTATTGAAACCAAAGGGAGATGAGTAGGGGATACTCATGATGTTAGAAAACCTAGCGAGCATCCCAAACTATCCTATGGTTGGGCTTTATACTTTTGAAATGGAAGATAATTACATATTTGAGTTAAATTTTTATTCGAAATCTAGGACTTACAATTCTACAACACAAGATTGTAGAAATGCCTAAGAGGTGAGGATTTATGCTTGTTGCTTGCAAAGGGAAACAACAACCTTAGATCTTAAATCTAGAGAACTTTGGTGAGGGCCAAAGCATGACCTAAATTTAAGGAAAAAATGGGTATATGATTTACCTCCACAAGAGAGAGTAATCCACCCGATTGTTGGACTTATAATCGCCTGGAGTGGCCGCCAACTAACTCCTCCTATGATTTTAAATACATGTAGGAAAGTATCATGCTTTGTAAGATGGCTAGGCTGTTGTTTATTTAGAAAAAAAACTAAATCGTTAAACGTATCCCCTAAGAGGCTAGATCATGAAGGGCATGAATAAATGACTTAATCTAATGCAAATTTTGTCAAGTTTTATTTTGATTTTTGGATATTTTTATTTGACATAGGCTATAAAATTTTATATGCCTAATGCATGAAAAAATAGCTATGGGCAACAATCAAAAAGAATGAGGCGTGTTTTCACCATGGCTCTCAAAGGTCAAGCCATTTTTCTGGCGAAGGTGGAAGCCCTCCATTAGCAAGAGTGAGATAATATGATTTATGCATGATATGTGACATATAACATCCAGCTAAGGGGTTACTAAATATTTTATTATCTTGGTTTATACCCTAGGATTTAGGTGAGGTTTTTAATTATTTAATTTAATTTTGAGTTGATTAATTGGATAGAAAATTTAATTTTTCCTAAGAGCCTAATCGCATTCAGGCCATGCAACAATCACCAAACAATTAAAAAAAAAGGAAATTCATGCCATCTGAATTGCGCAATCATAAACATAACATTAATTAATTTATAAAACTAATGCAAAAACAATAAGAAGTTGGTGCGGTCGGGTACCGCCGTACAACCTGAAAAGAAATGTGGGTAGTTGAGCTTTACCCTTATACAACCCGGATTACAAATAAATAATTACAATTAGAAGGAATTTATGTTATGGTGGTCTTCATTCTTCAATCTTTATTCTTCATTTCTTTATTTTTATTTGCTTCTTTACTTTCTTCCTTTTTGCTTGATTGGAATATGGTTACTCCAAAGGCATCACATGGTGCATAAGACTTGATCTCATGATCAATGCTCATCCTAATCCCCCATAACATTCATTCCAAATATTAATTATAAAATTTACATCAAAATGGGAAAGATAAATCTAACTAAACTTGCAAAACAAAGATTAGCTAAACATACCACACAACCCAAGCAGTTATATGAATAATTCAGACTTAGCACCCCATACATGAGTAACCAAGTTCACCTATCCTAATTTGGGTTATGCTTAGGGGTATAAGCAACCTGCATAGTAAAAGTATTTATATTTTTATTACAACGCCCCTTAAGCACAACCCCCTACAGAAAGCATGATTAGGCTAATATCGACCTAACATCTAGACTACACACTTACACCCTAACATCCAGTCTAAAATAATACATCACAAAATAAACATTCATCAAACCATGCATCGCCCTAACCTAAAGCTAGAAATGGTGACTTAGTCTAATGTGTGTGCCATTTAAGGCTTGTGTGGAATATCTTAGCTAGGATTTAAAGTTGAAATTTTCTAAGTGTGAAAGATTCAATTCAGGTGATGGTTTCATTTTAAATGATTTAGTTGATTTGTCAATTTTATTTGGTGATTTGATTTTGTTTGAATGAACCTACACATAGTGAATAAATGTTATGAAGAGAAGAGAAGAGAGAGAGCTCTCTTTCATCCCTACCTTAAAATATTTCCAAGGTATAATGATTAATGAATTTCCTTTAGTTAATGTTTTATTATATATTTTAATTAACTCTAATTTTAGATTTGCTCAAAATAGCCCTATTTAATAAGAAAGGCATCTTAGGATTAGTTAGGGTGTATTACTACCACATGACACACCCATTTATTTCTTTCCACCATGTATACCATGCATATGAATAATTCTAAGCATACCTATACATGCAATGCAAATTTTAACACACTTTGATGATAAATGCTAAGAGATATGATTTGAGAATTTGGATATTACATTGATGCATGTATTTATTATGTAGAAAAGTGGGATTTCTCATCCATGAACTAAATGCACATCCACATGTATAAAAGTCATAAATAAGTACAGTGCCATTATTTTCTACACCAGGGGCGTAAGGTACAAGACCTACTTAGGGCTACTTAAAGCCTCACAACCTTGGGATGTCCAGACTGATATACCACTTTTTTTAGATACATGTAAATGTACAAAAAGAACTAAATGGATAAAGAATCATGCAAAAGATTATGTTTGATTTGGTTGTATAATTTACAAGTGTAATATGAAGCTCCTTCTTAAGTCATAACATAGAATGCATAAGAATATATTTAAGCAAGTGCTGTGTTCTTTTCAAATGAACTATACACTTGCAAATTCGATGTAAATCCATGTTAAGAGAAGAAAAGAGAACTTCAAAATACACATCTTATGCTATAATCACATGCAAGCTTATAAATATTTATAAGTAGCATCACTTCATTCATAATCATTGGTCTATAGGTTTTAAAAAATAATTTTTTGTTTAATAGTGATAATAGCCACTCATATTCTTAATTTTAGCCAACACATGCAATTTGACATAAAAGGAAACATTTTATTTAATTAGTTGTTTAAAAGAAATGAATGCATGATTTTATATGGAAAATAATATTTAGCATGATTGGAATGAAATAAAGGGATGTAAGCACATGACTTCATTCACTTTAATTAACTCCTTAGGATAATCATAAAAAAAAAGGATTATTTAAAATGAATCAAAATTCTTTAATGAGATTTTTAACCTTGAATTTGATTTTGACTTAGGAAATTTGAGAAGGGTTTGCTAGTCCTAATCCATTCCCCTATTTGTGAATTAGTTTAGCTTAATTTAGAATAATTAGATTGATTTTATATTTTGATTAGGTTAAGGTATGAATTAAATCCATTAATTACCCCTTACCTATACCACCTTAAGTTAATTAACTAATTCATAATAAGCCAATATGATATGCAACCACATGAAAAGTAAATTTGCAATGCTCCTAAGAAATGAAAGGAGCCTAATGCAATTGGCTTATGATTAATAATTAATTAAACTTACATGATCTCACTTAATTACTCTTATGATTTTCTCACACATGTGAGCCAATCATAATTTCATTATCTCTCACCTTGGGTTATTGAACACCTAAGGAACTACCAAGACCAATTAAGAGTTATTTAAGTCGGGTGAATTAATTTTTAATTTTGATTTCATTAGGCCATTAAAGAATTGATTAAATGCTTTAGTTATGCTTTAACTTAAATGATAAAATTAACTTAGGAGAAAGGAGCAAGGGCAAGGTCTCAATCCTAAAACATAAATCATTCAATCATTCAATTAAATTTTGGTTCCCTCATTTTGAAGATCTAACCACTTGATTAATCAGCTAATCATTCCATTAACTCATTAATTAATTTAATTTTGAAAGGTATAGGATAATTAGGAAGTAAATTAGGACAAATGTCCCCAATCATATTCCCTAGGTGACCTTACTGTTTAACAAGGATAATCATGTTCAAGTGATTAATCAAGGTACTGTTCATCCCTTAATTATAATTAGTTTGATAAATAAGGTGATTAGGGTTTACTCAAATGATTTCCTAATGAAGCAATCAATAAAATCCCAGAAAAATAGGGGAGACAAATGTCATCCCCCTAAACCTCTGTAGAAAATTTGAGAATAATTGAGTGCTTAATTAAAATATAATTAAGCTAATTAAATTTTTGATAAAACCTTAATTAAACTAAAGTCACTATTCAAATTAATTTATTATAATTTTCCTAGATTCACCTATGAAATATCTTCAAAATGAGTTTGAGTTTACATTTTTTAGATTTTTCTAGAATTAGTTATGATTTTAGGAAGTTTCACCATTAAAATTGGATTAATTAAGCCTAATTAAACCTATAATCTCATCAGGCCTCATGGCAGACGCATCTTCTATGCGGGCTGTCCGATCTAAGATCGGACAGTCGAGATCAATCTCACAGTTTAAGAATGAATTAGAGGGGATCTAGCGTGATCTGATCACAGCCGTCCATTCCAATCAAGCGGAATAGATGGCGTATGGTCCTTCTCCTTTGCGAGTGAAGAGAGATGAACACTGTTCCTCTCTCCTCGTTTAATTCGAGTTCACCCGAGCTCAGATTGGGATCAAAATGATCCCACACCTTTAGAAGGAGGGGGATGCACATCCAACAATCAAGATTTTATGGGGTGATCATTTCCTTCAAAAGGACCAATTGAATTTTCCTATGGCTATGGTTTAAAGAAATTATCTTACCGGAGGCTATCACCGGTGCTTCCAATGGAAGAGGTAGCTTTGTTTAATAGAGGCAAAGCCCTATTGAAGGAATCCGACCTTAGTTTGAAGTAGTATGCTTAGTTGACCAAACTCCCCTTCAATGGTCATTAGCTTTGATCGAAATGGTACTTCTCGTGGCTTGAAGAGTTGGGAAATGATTCAATTAAGCTTAACGAGGTCCAAGGATGGTGTATGCAAGGTTAATTTAGTTCTATTGAGAATTGAGTGAACTGGAATTTGAGCTCACCTCCCCTATTTTGGCTTTGAGTAAAACCAAGAGTGGAAAATTGGGTGGCTCAAGATGGCTTGGAAAAACTTAGGGAGGATTTGATTCAACCTCTCTAGCTCTGAGGAAATGATTGATTGCTGTTTGAGTGGGAATGAGGGGGAGTATATCTACCCCTCCTTGGATTGGACGATGAGAGGCTGTTTTGCCATTTTTAATCAATGGCTTGGATTGGAGGCACGATTTGAGCTGCAAAACACCCCACATGGGTCATTTTGGGTAGTGGTCAATTTGGCCTTGCCTTGGGTCATGACTGACCTAAGCTCATTGGGTCATGTTCACCACCCACCTTGGTGCCCATGTGGACCACTAGAAGGATGCCAAGTGGCCTTGAGAAAGAAATGACCAGATTCCATGTGAATTTGGTCATTGGATACCCTTTGACCTAAGGGAAAAGTGGTCATTTGAGATTGATTTGGGAATATTTGAAATGATTCAAAAATGGGTTAGCCAAAATTTCAAGTGAGTTGGAGTTCATTTGATTTGATTTGGCTCAATTTTACCCATTTAGGTTAGTTGGGTCAAATTGGGTTAGGTTGACCAATTGGTCAAATTAGGTCAAACCATGGGTTAGGTCAAGTTCAAATGATCATTTGGAGGCTATGGGTATCATTGGTTTGGTTCAATTTGATTTAAATTTGGTTTTGGTTTATTTAGGTTCCTTTAGGTCAAATGGGTCAAATTAACCAATTTGACCATTGACTCGGGGTCATGGGTTGGTTTAGGCTTGGTTGGTTATTTGAAATGAAGCTTTGGTTTCAATCAATTTGGTTTGATTTCAAGTTGATTTGACCTTTTAGGTCAAAAGTGTTCATGCTATCATGGGTCTAATCAATTGGAATTAAAGCAATCAAGTTCAACAATCAATTTAGAATGAATTTGACCATTGCAAATCAATTCAAGATTGACCCATTTGACCCATTTTAGCTTTTTAGGTCAATTTGGATCAACTTAGGTCAAGTGGCCAATTAGGCTTGGTTTGGCTCAATTGATGACTTGGTCATGCTCAATCATTGATTATGAATTAGTTTAGATCAATGGTTTCAATTAATTTGGCTCATAATAAATTTTGGCTTATTAGGGTTTGATTTGGGTTAAATGTTGACTTGGTCAAAGGCTATGTTTGACTTGGTTTGACCTAATTTGAGTGATTGATCATTCTATGATAATTGTTGATCACAATGTGAGGTTTGGATGGGCTTAGTTCAATTCAATTTGGGTTGGATTAGAATTTGGCTCAATAAAGTTCTTTAGATCACTTTGGGTCAAGTGAGCCTAGATGGGTCAATTGACTTGGCCAAGGCTTGATTCAAGTTTGGTTGAGCTCACATATGGACTTATGATGGAAATATAGATCCAATTGCAAGTGGTTTAGAGTCAAATGGATTTTGGTTTATTTGACAATTTTATGTCAAAAGGAAGAACATGGGTTTTATTTTGGTTTGATGATTGTAGTTTAAATTTATATTTTGGGCATGTGATTGAAGAAGTGATTATTTGAAGAGAAAATCCAAGGGTTTGGATTGATTTGAGAATGATTTGGCTGAGTCTAAGAACTTGGCTTAAAGGATATAAGTTGGATTTTGATTTGAGTTTTGAATTTAGTTTTGGTTATTTGAATTTATATTTCATTTATATTTGTGAATATGAATGAGAATATAAATGATCCAAGAGAGAAACATGTGAGTTTGAAGTGATTTGGAAGCAAATTTGACCAAGCTTAAGGATGTAGGTCAAAAGGGCTTAAGCAAGAAATTGATTTATTTTCATTTGACTTGGATGATTTGGATGGGAATTTCATTTATAATTATGACTATAAATGATGGAATAAGTGATTTATAAAGAAATCACTTGGCTTTGGGTTGATTTAAAGGATTTGACTAAGCTTATGGATGTGATTCATAAGGCTTAGGAAGATTTTGGATTTGAATTCAATCATGGGTTTCAATCATTTGATTTGGAATTGATCCATGATTTATATTTTGGAATTTAGATTCGAATTTTAATTTTAATTTGAGGTTTGGTTTGAAAGAAGAAAGCAAGGATTGGTTTCAAGCTATTGGGTAGGCAAGTCCTCCTAATAACCCTAAGGCATAACCTATTCCTATGACTAACTCTTCTAAGTCTCTAGGGTTAAGTTAAGTGTTCACCTAATCACTAGAAGTGTCTTAAGACTAAGAAACTCTTAGTGTATAGCGGAATCCTATGTCTAAGGTGGAGAAGTTGAGAGCTCACTCTAAAAGTGGGGTCAACAAAGGGTGCTCAATAGGTGTGGTGTGATTGACAAGGCATATCACACGTATTGGTGTTGACCGAGATGATCAACAATATTTGAACGATCACAAGCACTAACAGAAATGATCTACTCCTAAACTTGAGGTGTAGAAGGAATCAAGATCTTAGTTCAATGCGACTCTACTTATGTCAAAAATATAAGAGAACGAAGGAGGTATCCACTAGGGATTGAGTATGTGAGCCTTCCACTAAGGGAAATGACTCAAGTTATCCACTAGGGACAAGATGTTGTGAAATCCCCCGAGGAATTAGAATTTGGAATCCATTAGGGATAAAAAATGTGAACCTTCCACTAGGGGAATAAGTTTGGGTTGGATTGAATTGACTCCACTAGGGAGATTCGAAAGATTTGCATCTCACTGAGGAGAAGTTGATTGATTTGATTGTTTAATTTTGCTCCACTGGGGAGGAGGGTTGGTTTTGGTTTTGATTTTAAATTTTGAATTTTAAGATGGAACCTGTCAATTTATGATGGACTGCACTGAGTAGGGGCCATGTTGGCCTTAGCCTAGATTTACTAATCCAAAGGGGTAGTCTACCAACCACATAGTAAGACTATCCAATAAGAGGGGTTACCTTTTAGCATGCAACAACTGCACTAGGAAGAATGCATAGTAGACTTATATCTTCCAAAGTAGGGATCAGTCATTGGGATGATCAGTTGGTGAGGCAACAAATCGAACCCAACCTTAGGCTAACTATAGAGTGAATGCCTCTAGGGGACTTAAATTTGCTCAAAGATAGTCAAAATTAATTTCATTTTAATTGTATTTTGTGGATCCTATTAGTTTGCGATGGGTACTTGGTACCATGTCGATTGACTGGTCTGTCAAGGGAGTAGTTTCAGAGGGGAAAACTATCCAATCAAAGGGGGTGACTTTCAGTTTACACGGTCAATTCAGGGAAGAAAGCACGGAGACTCACATCTTTCGTAAATAAAAAAACCACTGGGTCGTCACATTAGCGAGATAACATGTCAGCCCGACCTAGGGCTGCCCGTCAGTTTGCGACTGTCATGCTAGAAAGAATGCATAGTAAACTTACATCTTCCAAAGCAAAAATGACTACCAGGGCACTATGTTTGTGGAAAATAGATTGAACCTGACCTAAGGGTGACTATGAAGAAAGTGACAACCTGGGGACTTATCTCAACTCAAGTGTAGTCAGACAATTCCTGTAAGGAGTTTTGCTGGCATTGCCCTAAAGATAGGATGCCTGCTTGGGAAAGAGGCCATTGGGGGCTTGAATTCCTAATCCACAAGGGAATAAATTTGTTTGTTTATTTGTTTATCGTAGACCCTATTGGTTTACGAGAGATCATACTGAGAAGGTGCTTATATCAGCCTAGACTTGTCTCAAATTTACTGGTCCAAAGGAGAATATGTGCATCCACTGAACAAATTCTCCAACCATAAGGGTGATTACTAGGAAAGGGGGATTGTCCAATCCAAAAGTAACCTGGGTAGTGTCTAAATGGGGTCACTAAGGATGTATTCCAAGTAGAGTGCCCGTAGGGGAGAGGCCAATAAGAGCTTTATCCAAAAATGTTGAAGAAGATAATGCCTGTAGGTATTCGGTGGCCAACTCAAGGAGAAAGTGCGAGGACACATATCTGCCAAAAATGGTGTATCCATCGGGTGAGTTATTGTCAGTATAGCAAACATCAACCAACCTAAAGTGCCCATTGGTTTGCGACAATCAGCTTAGGAAGAAGGCATCAGGGACTCACATCCTCCTACAGTGAAATTGATTACCGGGATAGTCTGTCCTTGGCTCGACAGGTGCTATCTGACTAGGATGACTACTGAGCAAATGCCACTGGGGGACTTATATCAACTCAAAAATAGTCAAGAGGAAAGGAGCCACTAGGAGACTTATCCTAAACCTCAAATATACTCAACCTAGTCAGTGCATAATGGCTAGTTCAAGATGAAAGCGTGTAGGCTTACATCCTCTTAGGCAAAGTCAACACAAGCTTGCTTGCTAGCTGTGCAGTGAGGCCTACCAAACTAACAAAGTGCTCATTAGTTTGTGATGGTCAAGTCAGGAAGAAAGCATGGGGACTCACATCTTCGCAAATGACCACTAGGGTGACACACTAACAAGGTAGCATGTTAGCCCGACCTAGAGTAGCTAATGAGTGAGTGTCACGGGGGGCTTGCTCCCACATCAAAATAGATCGAGACAAAAGGTATGTGTTTGTGTTAAAGGAGGACATGATTCTGCTTGGGTTCTCTTACACCTATCCTAAAGCATGCTTAAAAGCTGATGAAATGGTGCCATGAATGGCAGTTGTGATCCCACCAAGAAAGGATGCCGTGCTAGTCGAAATATGATACCTCTTGGGTTCTCTTACACCTTCTCTAGTAGCTCTAGGGAATCACACTTGATTTATGTTTATGTTGTGAAAGAAGGATAGGATGCCGCTTGCATTCTCTTACACCTACCCTAAACACGTCATGATAGATTTGCAAACAAGCAAATAATGCTTTGAATGAAGAGAATATTTTGATGAATTGGAATGAAATTTTTGAAGATAATTATTTTCAAACATGATTTTATGGGTAATATTTCTTCAAATAGAGCCCATTAATTGAAAGCATCGGGTGTTCCCTTACAATTTATAAGTTGGTAAGATCCTCCTTGGTAGGCCTTCTCTATGACAAAAAGGCCTTCCCAAGTGGGTTCAAACTTGCCTCCCATCTTTTGATGCGCAATAATTGATCTCCTTAAAACTAAAACAAGCTCTCCTACTTTAGAAGTTCTAGGGAGGACCAACTTGTTATGAGCTTGAATCATCTTGGCTTTATATAACTCGAGGTTCTGGCATGCCCGTAGGCGTCTCTCCTCCAAACCTTCGAGCTCTTCTAACCGTAACTTGGCATTCTGCTCTATAGTGATTTTACTATCCATTGCTATCCTTAGTGATGTGAGCTTAACTTCTAATGGTAGAACGGCTTTAGACCTATATACTAAGGAGAATGGGGTAGATTGAGTAAGAGTTCTATATGTGGTGCGGTATACCCACAAGGATTCAACTAGCTGCTCATGCCATTATCGCTTGTTGTCATCGAGTATCTTTTTTAGTATCTGGATGAGAGTTTTGTTGAATGCTTCTGCTAGGCCATTTGCCCTGGGATAGTAGAAGGTAGAGTATCTCTAATCTATACTATGTCTCCTAGCAAAGCTATTGATCTTGGTGCTTTTGAATGCAGTACTATTATCGAATATAATTTGTCAAGGCACACCCAATCCTATATATGATATTGGTTTCTAAAGAACTAGAGCACATGCAAAGCTGTGACCTCTCTAAGTGGAATTGCCTCTGCCCACTTAGAAAAGTAATCAGTGGCAGTTAGGATGAACTAATGACACTTAGAAGAAGAAGGATCAATCGAACCCACAATGTCAGTATCCCAACACTCGAATGGCCATGAGGCCAAAGTAGGGTGTAGAATGTTGGGTGATTGGTGCAAGACCACATCGTGTACTTGACATTGGTGGCATCTCTTAAATACATCTATGAAGTCTGTAATCATTGAAGGCCAGTAGTATCCTAGTCTTTTGATCTTGATTTTCATCTTTGGATCAGATTGATGTGCTCCACATAGACCTGAATGTACCTCGGTCATGATCTTACGAACTTCGTGTTTGTCTAAACAGCATAACCACATTTGATCAAAAGACCATCGGTATAAGGTGCCATCCACAAGAGCACAGGAGAGAGCTCTCTGCTTCATTTGATGGGCTTGTGATTTCTCTTGAGATAGTTTCCCTGTGTTCAAATAATCTATGAATGGTTGCCTTCAATCTAGCTCCTAATCTTTATTGGCAACGGCAACCTCCCCTCCAAAAGAGAGTTTCTCGATGAGTTCAACATCAATAAAGAATAAGACTTGTTTATTTTGGACCATTATTGGAATGGGGTCATCTTCCAGAAATGCCAATTCCTTGGAGAGTTTGCCAAAGCATCTGCTACCGTGTTCTCTCCTAGAGGAACTTTGTTGATGGTGACCTCAGGGATTTGGGCTAATAGCTTCATGGTGTACTCATGGTAGTGATGAAGCTTAGGTTTTAAAACCTTATATGACCCAATAATCTGGTTGATGACCAGTTGAGAATCTCCATAGATGTTGATACTTTTGACACACTGTAATAGTTAACTCTAGATCGATAATCAGAGCCTCATATTTGGCTTCATTATTGGTGCATGGATTGTAGAGATAGTATGAGAATCTCATTACATCACGGTCTAGAGTTAAAAGGATGATACCTACCCCTGCCTTTCCTGGAAGAGTAGATCATGGTTCTTCTCCTTTTTGAAAGGAAGCCGCACCATTAAAATACATCTCTCAACGGTGGATGATAGTGTCCCCTAAGTTCATGATTTGTTCATCGAGGAGGTCATTTCTAAGCAAATAATCAACAGGAAGTGGGTGTGATGCTAAGAAATTTGCTAGTACCTGTCCTTTCACAGCATGAAGGGGTAAGAATGTGATGTCAAACTGTGAAAAATCCATGGACCAAATGCACCAACCGTCTGGATAGCATCGGCCGTGTCATGAGATATTACAGTGGATTGATTCTTAAAATCAAGTTTACCTTATGAGAGAGCATGTAGTGTCGTAGATTTTAGGATGTGAAGATGAGAGCTAGACAATGTTTCTTAATAGGTGGGTAGTTTGCTTTAGCAGGTATCAGACAATGGCTGAGGTAGTAGAGAGCATTCTCCTTCCCTTCATCATTAGTTTGAGCCAACAAAGTACTAAGGGAGTCATCCAATGCAGTGGTGTAAAGGATAAGTGGCTTGCCCAGGATAGGGCCTACTAGAACTAGTGGCTTCACCAAATACTACTTGATGTCTTCAAAAGCATGCTAGCACTTGCCATCCCACTTGAACTTAACATCCTTTCTGGTAAGTGCTAGAATTGGCTTGCATCTTCCCAATAGATTGGAGATAAAGTACCTTAGATACACTAACCACCCTTGGAATGATCTGAGTTGAGTTAAACTTTTAGGGGGTGACATTTCTAAGATAGCTTTGATCTTAGGTCTATCTCTATTCCTCGTGTCGATAAACAAACCGGAACTTTTGAAGCTACTCAATGTACACTTCAGGGGATTCATTTTAAGGTTAAATTATCTTAACCATTCAAAAACTATTCTCAAGTCGAAGAGATGATTTTCTTTTTCTTTGGTTTTGACTACTAGATTATCAACATAGCATTCAACTTGATGATGAATGAGTTCATTGAAGATTCGAATCATGGCCTGCTGATATGTAGCACCGTCATTTTTAAAGCCGAAAGGCATGACCTTATAACAATAGATTCTGGTTGAGGTTTGAAAAGCAGTGTTTCTTTCATTCTTGGGGGCCATCTTGATTTGGTTGTAGCCAAATGACCCATCTATAAAGAAGAAAATTGCATGAGATGAGGTGCTGTCCACAAGTAACTCTAGTATAGGATGTGAAAATTCATCCTTAGGACATGCCTTATTTAAGTCTTTGAAATCGATGCATATGAAAATTTGGCCATTCATCTTCTTAATTGGCATGGCACTGACTAACCAGATAGGGTATTTTTCTTCTTTGATAAAGCTAGCATTGATCAGTTTCTTGATTTCAGAAATGAACTGTTGTTCAATTTCTAATTGTATGTGCCTAGGAGCTTGCTTGATAGGGCTAGTGTTAGGGTCTATTGCTAGTTTGTGGACTGCTATGTCAGAAGATAATCTGGGCATCTCTTCATAGATCCATTCCAAGTAGTCCTTAAGCTCAGTCAATAGCCTAACTAAGTCATTGGTTTCTTCTTCATTTAATAGAAAGCTAATGTATGTAGGGCGTGAATCTTTTTCTATCCTGAGGTTGCTTTCTTTGAGCTTGTCAATGGTTGAATTGATATCTTCTTCAAATTCTAGAGGTACATCTTTGATTTGAAGATCCTCAGGATTATCTAAGGTTTCTAAACACACATCCTCATAAGAGTTAGTGTGGTTTGAGGAGATCCTATCAGACTCCAAATGATTGGTGACAACTAAGCAGTATTCATCATCGTCGACTGGACCCACTATACTGAATCCTAGTCCTGGTATTGATTGTGCATTTCTACCTTTGTTGTCCCATAGCTTCTTGAAATATTTTGACCTATGCCTAGACCATGTGTAAGGAATCAAACCTTTCTTTACAAGATTATGAACATAAGGCGAGTACCAATCAAAAGATAATTCTATTAAATCTTTATATGAATTATTCTAAAGTTCTACATCTACTTCTGGACTTAAGGATGATGATCCCAATAGGAATCTCTTTGGCTTGACATCCATGGAAGATCTAGGGGCTTCCTTAACTACCAAACCCTCAACTTTTTAAGAAGAAAGTGGGGTTAGAGCTAAGGTTCCCAACTGCTGCCTAATGCTTTTACATAATCCTGATTCAAATACATTCATGGTTTGCTTAGAGGCCTGATCTTTGTCACTGTCTGGCTTGAGTGTCACCTCCAATGAAACCCACTGGGAGGGGTTAGCTGGTGTGCTAATTGCATTAGACTCATCCTCCGAGTTGGATTCCATGTCTATATGAATAGAGTATTCCCTGCGGAATTGGAATGTAGCCCATGCATTGCCACCGTGGGTCTTCCACCTCTGGAATTGCCTCTGTATTTACCCTTGCCTCTGCCTGGTGGAGGTCGAGTCATCCTACCCATATGTCCGTATGGTGGAATGAACTGTGGGTGGAATGTAACATGTGCTCTACCTCTTCCTCGACATCCCTTTCTCGCTCACTTATACTTTTTTTTATTTTTTTATTTTTCTTCTTTTTCTTTTCTTTGTATTCAAATTTTGGCCAAGTTCATGATAATAGATATTTTGATTTTGAGGAAGAAAGTAGGTCACATCCTCATATATCTCAACCTCTCTAACTAAGAATAGCTTTTCATCTCCTTTGACATAATATTCAATTCCATCTTTTTGAAACTTGATGCACTGATGAAGAGTGGATAGAGCCATCTTATTCTAATGTATCCAAGGCCTACCAAGAAAACCAGTGAATGATGTATTCAAATCAATTATATAAAACTTGGCTTTAGTCTTCCAGTCACTTATTTCCAAAGATAACACTATGGAGCCTAAAGCCCTCTCGCCTTGTTCATTGAATCCTCTTAACATCATCCATTCTCCTCGAAGTTTAGAGATGTCAATCCTCAAATAGGCAAGGGTTTTCAGGCTCATAATATTTACTGATGCATCTGGATCAACCAACACCCCAAAAAATTTGAATCTGCCCATATCTACTATAATGTAGATGGAACGATTGTGCTCCATATCCCCCAAAAGAAGGTCTTCATCAGTGAATGTGACTCCCTGGGCTTCTCTTGAATAATGTGCCTCCTCTCCAATAGTAGTCAGCTGAGCTAAGCATATTTTTAGATCAAGAAGGGCCTTGATTAATCATTCCCTCATCTCTTTGGATAAGACAAGAGCATCATATATGCTTAGTTTAGCTAGAAACTTTCTTAGGTGAGTGAGGACATTGTAGTTAACATTGGGTTGACCCTCCACAAGCATATCCATGAGTTGAGCATCCTGTGGAGGGGCTTCTTGATCACTTGATCCAATGACTTGTTTACCCTTATCTTGAGATGCTGCCGTAGGAGGTAGAACCTTGCCACTGTAGAGGTTAACTTCAGTGATCTCTTATGGAGGGTTAGTGGAAGATTCTACCTACTCATCGGGCATACCTATAACTTCACCTGTAGGACCCTCAAAATCAGATGATTTGAAGTCTATCTCAAAAGGTGAACCCGTATTATTCAGAAAAGGAAAGTCCATCTTTGAATTAGAAAGAGGATGATCAAAATTATTATAATTAGTAAGACTTGAAGAGTTTTCTAAAGAAGTAGAATCAGATAACCCATCAAAAGTGGTATAGATGTAATTCAAACTAGCTTTATTCCTTCATTTCTTATATTTAACGAAGGTACATAATAAAAATCTAGTAAAGTAAGTGGGGTGAGGGTTTTGATGCCCTCATCCATAGATACAAGATGTCTATTAGAAGAAGAACTAGCTAAAGTAGGAATGTTGGCTGAAGTAGTAGCTGCAATTATGGAATGGAGACTAGATTTGATCGGTGGTTGCACTACTTGGCTATCCCGGGCAAGTATGGGCTGCTATTGCTGAGCTCCCACTTTTCCTAAGTTATCTTTGGCAACTTGAGAACCTTCCTTGATATTAGAGGTTTGAGCTGTCTTAGGCACTTGTAAGGAAAGTTTCTTGATTTTAGAAATAATCTTTTTAGAGGTTCGAGATAAAGAAATATCCCAACCTTCTTTTATTTTAAGAGGATCACATGTATCCTCTAGGATTACCCTAACATAACTGGATGGTTGTTCTACTTGATATTCCTTAGGGATAACTATAGCACCCGACTTATAGCTATGCTCAAGCCAGTCCTTAAATGTAAAGTAATCATCCAAAACATGGCCTAACATGCAGTAGTCGGGGCAAAAGTTAGAATCATTACTCTGCTCACTTCCTCCAGCTTTTTAAGCTCGGGTAGCTGAAAATCAAGTTTCTTTAAGAGGTTCTTAAAGATTTTCCTGACTACCTCCCTCTTAAATGAATAAGTTTTATTTAGTTTATCCAAAAGAGTAGGTTGATGATAGCTACCTGTGGGTGGGTATGTATACCTTTGCTGAGAGTATGGCTGAGGGGGAGGCGACGAAGGTCGTGGAGGCTGCTGTGGTGACCGATAAGATGGCCGAGGAAGTGGTAAAGGAGGCATAAAGAAGGCTGTGGAGCTTGAGGTCTCTCATAGTAATCCCTATCCGGTTGCTTCTCCTTGGCCAATGCTGCTACTTCCCCTAGCTTCTTTTCATAGGATTTCTGTAGCTTTGGATTTAATGATTGATCTTGAAAAGGTAACTGTTTGACCTCTCCTTGTAGGCTAGTCACGTTGTTGATTAATTTCTCAAATGTCTTAATGGTGAAACCTTTAAGCATGAAGGAAATCAGGCCATGAATATTCTTTAATAGAATTTCAATAGCATGCTATTTATATAGCCATGGTTTGCATTTCATGCTTAAAATGTGCCATCTAAGAATGTAATCAACAAGGGACTCAATGGGGGTATTGTTGAGCTACAACGAGATCACCCACAATTATTACCCTTTGCTAAGCTCCAGCAAATCTGTTAATAAAGAGTTTCTCCAATTCAGTAAAAGTCTTCAATGAATCATTTGGGAGTTTAATGTACAAATCAAAAGCTATGTCTACTAGACTACTAATAAAGATAATAATGCATCGCCACCTGTTGCAACCCTCAAGTGTATATGTTGTCGAGGGTTCCCACTGCCATCAAAACTTTTGAAAGAAGGAGGCACAAAACCCTTAGGATATTGGATAGCGTCAAATTCCTATGGGTAGGGTCTACCTTTTGGAATTAATGAACCACCTCGGGCTTTCACCAGAGCTTCCTTCACTTGTTGTTCAACAAAGAGTTTGATATCTTTTTCTTGTATGGAGGTACTATCCACTACCTTCTTATACAAGCTAGTACTACCTAGCTCTATTGGAGGTGAACTCTTGGTTGATCCAGGACATACAATAACTCAGGCTGACCCATCTCCACAATGGTAGGATGTGCTGATGAGCTTGATTTTGAAGTGCTAGAATTTCCATTAAAAATCTTCAAGTCTCTTCCCCATCTTATCAATCTGCTCATCTTTCTACTTGAGTTGTTGAAGGAGGTGTTGGGTCAAATAGGCTGTATCATCCTGTTCGGCCGTAACACCTTTCAAACTATGATGATCTCGAAGAAGGGAACCTCTAGTATCAACCATATGCACCTCTGCCGAGTCTTCTAATAAATCATCCTCATCAGGGTTGAAGCTAACCTTCTCCTCTTTAAAGTCGAAATCAATCATACCCTAGAATTTCTTTCTTTTTAGTAAAATACTGTGCTAAGATATCATCCAAGGAACGATCTAGCTGTTCAGGCATAAATTCTCGTAGCTGATCGATGGTGGGATCATGCTCATGAACAAAGATACACTTGACCTCCCTTACTACTGAAGTGCTAACCCTATAAGGGCTACTCTCATTGGAGGACACATGCTCATGACTATCAACTGCTATAGGTGGAGTGCTGCCCTTGGGGGGATTTACTGCCATGGGGATAATAGAACTGTCCCCTTCTCCTTTTGCCACTGCTATATCCATGATCTATTGGGGTGAAGGTGGTGGTGGGATAACTACGATGCTGCGAGGTCACCACTCCTTCTTCACAATAATTGAAGTGGGAGGTTAAGCAGGAGAACTCACCCTCAGCTCAGTCGATGGGGTAGATGAAGTGGGATCCCTTGGTCATAGCCAGATCACTAGTGGGGCTTTCTTCTCCCTTAATGCTATTCTCATGGCTTTGGGTGGAACTATAGAAGATGGAACTCAACTGATAATGGACAGGAGGAGAGGTGGTGGAGACAACACGAGCCTTCCCATGAGTGGTAGAATAAAATACTATGTGACGGGTAGCCATCGAGTGAAATCTACGAGGGCGGAGGATGCTAACTACCTGAAATATCTTTGACTCTCTCTGCTAGTAATGTAAACTAATACATGGGCCTCTCTGGCCCTCTCCTGATGGATCTGCTTGCCTACACTACGAGGAATAACTGATCATAAATTGAACTGGGCACTGGACTCTAACCATCCATAAGCCCTGCCAACATGGCGTAAAAATATCCTGAGGCCAGCATATGACCTCATCTATCTCTGATAGGTGTCTCATAATGAACCGGAGGTGGAGGTGATACTGCAATCCTCCTAAAATCTTTCTCTCCTTCAGAACTGGAAAGGGGGTGGAACTTATTCTGAGTAAGCAAAAGATAAACTATCCTGGGTGACCCCTCTTCTATAGTGTGAGATACTGTCTCCATCTCCTTGGCAATGCGCAGGTGGTGCCGCTTGATCTTGCGGCTCCTATTAAGATGTTGAGTTTGACTAGGTGGAGCAAAACAGGAGCTGGACCCTACCTCAAAGGTAGGGAGACTATCCTGAGCCGTGGAGCCTTCCCTAGAGGAAGCCATGGGGTACTACCGGGCGTGATGGGAACAACTGACTACATGGGCACTAGAATAATAGATGTTGTGGGAAACTCTACCACCTTCATCTTTAGTGAGGGAAATTCAAAATTTGAGGGCATCTCAATATGGATGACTGGCTTCTGACCAACCACCACATTCCTGCTGAGAGTGGTGAGGGTTTCCCCCTCACAAGTAATCATGGCTCCCTCAAATCCTTAAGCAAAATGTATCAAGTGAGTGAAATCGTTTGGGGGAGGCTGGCCTGTTCCAAGGAGAAATCCATCTCAAAGGGGAAGGTTAACACATACTTCTCGGAATCCATTTGTGCTGTACTATGTTGAGAAAAGCTGACTGGACTGAGTTGAAACTGCACCGGAACTCTGCAATTGTTGAACAAACTTAAATCAAATTTTCTACCTTGGCATTCTACTGACTTTTTAAATTTGATTTAGAGTTTGAACCCACACTCAATAATTTGAATATGTTAAGTGGGGCTCATTGAATTTAGGAGAGATTTTTAATAACTTGGAGGAGAGATTTTGAGTTCATTTGAGTTTAGAATCCACTTTCAACAAATTTGTGTAAGTTGAAATGGGTTCAATAATTTGAAGAGACTTTTGATGCTTCCATTGGTTCATATTTGAATTTGATTTTATGTTTGGGGACCCTTTATTTAACAAATTTGAGTTTGTTAAATAGAGGGTCAATTGATTTTGTTTGGGATTACTCATTTAGCAAATTTGGGTTTGCTAAATGAGATGTTTGAAAATAATTTCCTTTTTGGTTGTTTGCCCATGATATATATCATGTGTGAATTTAGAAATGGAATATTTACTTAGCAAATTTGTGTATGCTAAATAAAGCCAAAATATTTTTATTTTGATTTTGAAAATGGGATCTTTACTTAGAAAATTTGAGTATTCTAAATAAACTCCAAATGTGTTTGATTTTTTTATTTTGATTTTGAAAATGGGGTCTTTACTTAACAAATTTGTGTATGCTAAATAAAGTTCAAATGTGTTTGATTTTTTGTTTTTTGATTTTTGAAAATGGGGTCTTTACTTAGCAAATTGTGTATGCTAAATAAAGTTCAAATGTGTTTGATATTTATTTTGATTTTTGAAAATAAGGTCTTTACTTAGCAAATTTGTGTATGCTAAATAAAGCCCAAATGTGTTTGATTTTTTTGTTTTGATTTTTGAAAATGGGGTGTTTAGTTAGCAAATTTGTGTATGCTAAATAAAGCCCAAATTTGTTTGATTTTCTTATTTTGATTTTTGAAAATGGGGTCTTTAGTTAGCAAATTTGTGTATGCTAAATAAAGCCCAAATTTATTTGATTTTTTGTTTTGGTTTGTGTTATTTTTGAAAAGGGGGATTTCTATTCAACAAATGTGGTATGTTAAATAGAATCCAATTTATTTTCAATCTTCTTTTTGAAAAATGAAACTCTCATTTGACAAATTTGGGTATGTCAAGTGGAATTCCAATATATTTTGATTTTCATGATTTTGCAAAGGAGATTTCCATTTAACAAATTTGGGTATGTAAAATAGAAGTCAATCATATTTTATTTTTCAAAGATGAAATGTTTGTGCGTGATTATTGCTTTTTGAAAAGAAGGAGATTCCAACTTAACACATGCAGAATGTGTTGAGTGGAGTTTCAAATGGTGTAATTTTATTTGAAGATAAAGCCTCCATTTAACAAATTTGGATATATCGAATGAAGATGCTTATTTTCAAATTTGTGCTTTTAGAAAAAGAAAGAAACTCCAACTCTAATATATATGGAATATATTGGGTGGAGTTTCAATTTTATGATATGATTTTATTTGGAAATGAGATCTTCATTTAATAAATTTGGATATGTTGAATGAGGGTTTTGATTTCTAAATATATGCTTTTTGAAAAAAAAGGAAGAAACTCCAACTTCAACATATGTGAGATATATTGAATGGAGTTTCAATTTTTATGGCATGATTTCATTTGGAAGTGGAACCTTCATTCAATAAATTTGGGTATGTTGAATGAAGATGTTCACTTTCAAATATGTGCTTTTTGAAAGATGATTTTGATTTTATTTGGAAATAAAATATTCATTCAATAAATTTGGGTATATTGAATGAGGATGTTCATTTTCAAATTTGTGCTTTTGAAAGATGATTTTGATTTTGGTTTTTAAAAGAACCTACATGTAATAATCTTGAGGATTGTTAGATGAGGTTGAGTTATATATGTTTTGTGAAAATTTTTGTGCAAGTATTTTATTATGTGAACTTTGGGAAAGTGTTTATTGGAAAAGGGTATTTTATAAAGGATTTTTTTCTTATTTGTGAAATGAACCTTATCTTACCATAGAAATGGTAAGGAGATTTTATAAAGGTCTTTAGTTATTTCTTTTGGTTAAATTTTAGTTTCACATATTGGGGAACCCAATAGGGGTTTTAAGACCTACATGAAGTGAAGTCCTAAAACCTAAAAGATGTTGGCTAGCTCAGCTTAAAAATGAAATGAGCTAAGTGCCAACGGAAAAGAAGGATAGTCTCAGATTCATATGAAATACAAATCCACTATTGATACTTGGAGACAACGATCATTTACCAAAGATGGCAAGAGGGACCATCCCTAGCGGAGTTGCCAAAAAAATCTGTGGTGTTTTATTTTTTTAGGAAGTTGATGTTGTTATTATTGGGTCTGTGTTTATGTGAGGGGACACCACACAGATCCGCAGATGTACTCATTAGGGTGATCGGGTATGACATTTAGAAATAATGTACTATGTTGAAAGATAAAAGTCACTACCCTATAATAGACCTAATCGCCTAATGAGGACTTCTAAAGCATGATAGGTCTTTGAATGTGCCAAAGATCTTTCCCTTACATTACTTAAAAAAGTAAAGTAGGGTTTATTTTAAGCCGGGTTCATTAAGTTCTCTATGGAGGCAAGCCCACATATTTAATTACATCCTAAGGAATGGGGTTCCTTAGGAATACTCTCGATTAAGGTAAATGATCATTGTCTCCAAAGATTTAAAAGATAGGACTATCAATAAATTAGTTATTTTTAGAAAATCAAGTGGGATTGATCAAAAGGAGAGAGTTATTATTGAAACCAAAGGGAGATGAGTAGGGGATGCTCACGATGCTAAGAAACTGAGCAAGCATCCCAAACTATCTTATGATCGGGCTTTATATTTTTGAAATAGAGGAGAATTATATGTTTGAGTTGAATTTTTATTAGAAATCTAGGGCTTACAATTCCATAATACAAGATTGTAGAAATTCCTAAGAGGTGAGGACTTATGCTTGTAGCCCACAAAGGGAAACAATAACCTCAGATCCTAAATCTAGGGAACTTTGGGGAGGGCCAAAGCATTATTGTAGTTTGGCGAGGGCCAAAGCATGACATAAATCTAAGGACAAAAATTGGTATATAGTTTACCTCCACAAGAGAGTGTAATCCACCTGACTGTTGGACTTACAACCGCCTAGAGTGGCCACTAACTAACTCCTCCTACAATTTTAAATATATGTAGGCAAGTCTTATGCTTTGCAAGATGGCTAGGCTATTGTTTATTTAGAAAAGAAACTAAATCCTTAAACATACTCCCTAAAAGACTAGATCTTGAAGGGCATTAATAAATAACTTAATCTAATACAAATTTTGTCAAGTTTTATTCTAATTTTTGGACATTTTTATTTGACACAGGCTATGGGATTTCATATGCATAATGCATGAGAAAATAGTTATGGGCTACAATTAGAAAGAAGGAGGTGTGTTTCCACCATGGCTATCAAAGGTCAAGCCATTTTCTCTTGCAAAGGTGGAAGCCCTCCATTAGCAAGAGTGAGACAATATGATTTATGCATGATATGAGACATACAACATCTAGCTAAGGGGTTGCTAAATCTTTATTATCTTGGTTTACACCCTAGGATTTAGGTGAGGTTATGAATTATTTAATTTAATTCTAAGCTGCTTAATTGGATAGAAAATTTATTTTTCCCTAAGAGCCTAATCGCATCCAGCCCATTCAACAATCACCAAACAATTAAGAAACTAAGAAAATCATGCCATCCTAATTGTGCAATCATAAACATAACATTAATCAATTTATAAAATAAATAAAAAAGAATAAGAGGTCATGTTCACGCATAACCCAAAGAAAGAAATTCAAGCTCTACCTTTATACAACCCAGATTACAAATGAATAATTACAATTAGAAGGAATTCATGTTATGAGGGTCTTCATTCTTCATTTCTTCATTTTGATTTGCTTCTTTCTTTCTTCCTTTTGGCTTGATTGGAATATGGTTACTCTAAAGGCATCACATGGTACATAAGACTTGATATCATGACCAATGTTCATCATTATCCCCCATAATATTCATTCCAAATCTTAACTACAAAATTTACATCAAAATGGGAAAGATAAATCTAACTAATCCTACAAAACAAAGATTAGCTAAGCATACCACACAACCCAAGCAGTTATATGAATAATTTAGACTTAACACCCCACACATGGGTAACCAAGTCCACCTATCCTAATTTGGGTTATGCTTAGGGGTATAAGCAACCTACACAACAAAATAATTTATATTTTTATTACAATGCCCTTTAAGCATGACCCCCTGCAGAAAGTATGATTAGGCTAATATCGGCCTAACATCCAAACTACACGCATGCACCCTAACATCCAGTCTAAAACAATACATCACAAAATAAACATTCATCAAACCATGCACCGCCCTAACCTAAAGCTAGAAATGGTGACTTAGTCTAATGTGCGTGCCATTTAAGGCTTGTGTGGCATGCCTTAGCTAGGTTTTAAGGTTGAAATTGTCTAAGTATGAAAGATTAAATTTAGGTGATGGTTTCATTTTAAATGATTTAGTTGATTTTTTTATTTTAGTTGGTGATTTGATTTGGTTTGAATGAACCTACACTTAGTGACTAAATGTTATGAAGAGAAGAGAAGAGGGGAGAGCTCTCTTTCATCCCTACCTTAAAACATTTCTAAGGTAGATCGATTAATGAATTTTCTTTAGTAAATATTTTATTATGTGTTTTAATTAAGCCTAAGTTTAGATTTGCTCTAAATAACCCTATTTAATAATAAAAGCATCATAAGATTAGTTAGGTGGATTACTACCACATGACACACACCCATTTATTTCTTTCCACCATGTATGCCATGCATATGAATAATCCGAAGCATACCTATACATGCAATGCAAATTTTAGCACACTTTGATGATAAATGCTAAGAGATATGATTTGAAAATTTGGATATTCCATTGATGCATGTCTTTATTATGTAAAAAAATGGGATTTCTCATCCATTAACTAAATGCACATCCACATGTATAAAAGTCATAAGTGAGTACGACACCGTTATTTTCTACACCAGGGGTGTAAGGTACAAGACCTACTTAGGGCTACTTAAAGCCTCATAGCCCCGAGATGTTCAGACTGATATACCACTTTTCTTAGATACATGTAAATGTACAAAAATAACCAAATGGATAAAGAATCATGCAAAAGATTATGTTTGATTTGGTTGTATAATTTACATGTGTAATATGAAGATCCTTCTTAAGTCATAACATATAAATGCATAGAATAAGCAAGTGTTGTGTTCTTTTCAAATGAACTATACACTTGCAAATCCTATGTAAATCCATATTAAGAGAAGAAAAGAGAACTTCAAAATACACATCTTATGCTATAATCACATGCAATCTTATAAATATTTATAAATAGCATGACTTTATTCATAATCTTTGGATCATAGGTTTTAAAAAAATAATTTTTGATTTAATAGTGATAATAGCCACTCATATTCTTAATTTTAGCCAACACATGCAATTTGACACAAAAGAAAATAATTTATTTAATTTATTTTTTAAAAGAAATGAATGCATGATTTCATATGGCAAATAATATTTAGCACGATTAGAAAGAAATAAAGGGATGTAATCACATGATTTCATTTACCCTAATTAACTTCTAAGGACAATCATATAAAATAGGATTATTTAAAATGAATCAAAATTCTTTAAGGAGATTTTTAACCTTGAATTTGATTTTACTTAGGAAATATGAGAAGGGTTCACTAGTCCTAATCCATTCCCCCATTTATAAATTTGTTTAGTTTAACTTAGAACAATTAGGTTGATTTTATATTTTGATTAGATTAAGGTATGAATTAAATCCATTAATTACCCCTTACCTATACCACCTTAAGTTAATTAACTAAATAATAATAAACCAATATGATATGCAACTACATGAAAAGTAAATTTGCAATGCTCCTATGAAATGAAAGGGGCCTAATGTAATTGGATTATGATTAATAGTTAATTAAACTTACAGGATCTCACTTAATTACTCTTATGATTTTTTCACACATGTGAGCCAATTATAATTTCTTTATCTCTCACCTTGGGTTATTGAACACCCAAGGAACTACCCAAGACTAATGAAGGGTTGTTTAAGTTGGGTGTATTGATTTTAAATTTTGATTTCATTAGGCCATTAAATAATTGATTAAATGCTTTAGTTATGCTTTGACTTAAATGATAAAATTAACTTAGGATAAAAGATTAAGGGCAAGGCCTCAATCTTAATCCCTAAATCATTCAATCATTCGACTAGGTTTTGGTTCCCTCATTTTGAAGAACTAACCACTTGATTAATCAACTAATTATTCGATTAATGCATTAATTAATTTGATTTTCAAAGGTAAAGGATAATTAGGAAATAAATTAGGGAAAATGTCTCCAATCATATTCCTTAGTTGACCTTACTGTTTAAAAAGGATAATCATGTTCAAGTGATTAATCATGGTACTATTTATCTTTTAATTATAATAAATTTGATTAAGAAGGTGATTAGGGCTTACTCAAATAACTTTCCTAATTAAGCAATCAATAAAATCCTAAAAAATAGGGGAGGCAGAGGTCATCCCCTAAACGTCTATAGAAAATTTGAGATTAATTGAGTGCTTAATTAAAGTATAATTAAGCTAATTATATTTTTTTTATAAAACCCTAATTAAATAAAAGGAAGTGTTTAAAATCAATTTATTATAATTTTTCTAGATTCTCCTCTGAAATATCTTCAAAATAAGTCTGAGTTTGCATTTTTTGGATTTTTCTATAATTAGTTATGATTTTAGGAAGTTTCACTATTAAAATTAGATTAATTAAGCCTAATTAAACCCCTAATCCCATCGGGCCATGTGGCGGCTAATGCAGCGCGGTGACGCGACATGTTTTCTACGTGGTGTGATGGGATAGGTTATTTAAGTTGTCACATCCATCAGCTGAGTTAGCTAGTGGTGGATGCGTCTTCTCTACGGGCCATCTGATCTAAGATCGGATGGCTAAGATCAATCCCATGATTTAATAATGAATCAGAGGGGATCTAGCGTGATTTGATCACGGCCATCGATTCCAATCATACGGAATGGATGACTTATGATCCTTCTCCTTTGCAAGCGATGAGAGACGAACACCATTCTTCTCTCCTTGTTCAATTCGAGCTCACACGAGATTGGATTGGGATCAAAATGATCCCACACCTTCAGAAGGAGGGGGGATGCACATCCAACGATCAAGATTTTATGGGGTGATAGTTTCCTTCAAAAAGGACCAACTGAATTTTCCTATGGCTATGGTTTCAAGAAATTACCTCACCAGAGGCTATGATCGATGCTTCCAATGTAGGAGGTAGCTTTGTCTTGTAGAGATAAAGCCTTGTTGAAGGAATCTGGCCTTGGTTTGAAGTAGTTTACTCATTTGACCAAGCTCCCCTTCAATGGTGATCAGCCTTGATCGAAATGGTACTTCCAGTGGCTTAGAGACATAGGAAATGATTTGATTGAGCTCGATGAGGTCCAAGGATGTTGTATGCATGGTTAATTTGGTTTTTGTTGAGAATTGAGTGAATTAGAATTTGAGCTCACCTCCCTTGTTTCAGCTTTGAGTAAAACTGAGAGTGGGAAATGGGGGAGCTCGGGAATGGCTTGGAAAAACTTGGGGAGGCTTTGATTCAACCTCTCTAGCTCTGAGAAAATGATTGATTGTCATTTGAGGGGAATGAGGGGGAGTACATCTCCCCCCTTCTTGGATCAGACAGTGAGAGGCTATTTTGCCATTTTTGATCAATGACTTGTATTGGAGGCACTGTTTAAGCCACATGGGTTATTTTGGGTAGTGGAGTGAAGGAGAGTGGATGCCCATGTGCTAAGTGAGTGCATTTGGAGCTCCAAGTGTTCAAATGCCATTGGAGAGGTTGGTTTGGCCTTGCCTTGGGTCATGGATGATCCAATCTCATTGGGTCATGTTCACCACCCTCCTTGGTGCCCATGTGGACCACTAGAAGGATGCCAAGTGGCCTTGAGAAAGAAATGGCAAAATTCCAAGTGAATTTGGTCATTGGATACCCTTTGACCTAAGGGCAAAGTGGTCATTTGACTATGAATTTGATTTGGGCAGATTTGAAATGATTCAAAAATGGGTTGGGCCAAATTTCAAGTGATTTGGAGTTCATTTGTTTTGATTTTGCTCAATTTGACCCATTTAGGTTAAGTTGGGTCAAATTGGGTTAGGTTTACCAATTGGTTAAATTGGGTCAAACCATGGGTTAGGTCAAGTTCAAATGATCATTTGGAGGCTACGGATATCATTGGTTTGGTTCAATTTGGTTTAGATTTAGTTTTAATTTATTTAGGTTCATTTAGGTCAAATGGTTCAAGTTGACCAATTTGACCCATTTGACTTAATTGGGTTAGGTCATTGTTGGTTTAGGCTTTGTTGGCCATTTGAATTGTATTGCAAGCTTTTATTTCAATCAATTTTAATTTGGTTTGATTTCAAGTTGATTTGACCTTTTAGGTCAAGTTGAGTTCATGGTCAATTGGGATAGGTTGGGTCTAATTGGTTAATTGAAGCTTTGGTCAAGTTCAACAATCAATTTAGAATGAATTTGACCCATTGGTTGCAATCAATTTGGCTTAGATGAAGATTTGACCCATTTTAGCTTTTTAGGTCAATTTAGGTCAACATAGGTCAAGTGACCAATTAGGCTTGGTTTTGCTCAATTGATGACTTGATCATGTTCAATCATTGCTTATGAATTGGTTTAGATCAATGGTTTCAATCAATTTGGCTCATAGTAAATTTTTGCTTGTTGGGTTTCATTTGGGTTAAATGTTGACTTGGTCAAAGGCTAAGTTTGACTTGGTTTGACCTAATTTGAGTGATTGATCATTCTATGATGATTGTTGATCACAATGTGAGGTTTGGATGGGCTTAGTTCAATCCAATTTGGGTTGGGTTAGAAATTTGGCTCAAAAAAGTTCTTTAGGTCAAGTGAGCCTAAATGGGTCAATTGACTTGGTCAAGGCTTGATTCAAGTTTGGTTGAACTCACATATGGACTTATGATGGCAATATAAATCCATTTGCAAGTGGTTTGGAGTCAAATGGGTTTTGGTTCATTTGACAATTTCAAGTCAAAAGGAGGAACATCAGTTTGATTTGAGTTAGTTTGATTTTAATTTGATGATTGTAGTTTATGCTTATATTTGGGCATGTGATTGAAGAAGTGATTATTTGAAGAGAAAATCTAAGGGTTTGGATTGATTTGAGAATGATTTGGCTGAATCCAAGAAATTGGCTTAAAGGATAAGTTGGATTTTGATTTGAGTTTTTTAATTTAGTTTTGGTTATTTGAATTTATATTTCATTTAGATTTATGAATATAAATGAGAATATAAATGATCCATGAGAGAAACATGAGAGTTTGAAGTGATTTGGAAGAAAATTTGACCAAGCTTAAGGATGTAGGTCAAAAGGGCTTAAGTAGGGGATTGATTTAGTTTGATTTATTTTAATTTGATGATGATTTGGATGCCAATTCCATTTTTAGTTGTGACTACAAATGTTGGAATAAGTGATTTATAAAGAAATCACTTGGCTTTGGTTTGATTTAAAGGGTTTGGCTAAGCTTATGGATTTGATTCATAAGGCTTAGGAAGATTTTGGATTTGAATTCAATCATGGGTTTCAATCATTTGATTTGGAATTGATCCATGATTTAGATTTTGGAATTTGGATTCGAATTTGGATTTAAATTTGAGGTTTGATTTGAAAGAAGGAGCAAGAATTGGGTTCAAGAGGAGTCCAATGTCTAAGGTGGAGAAGTTGAGAGCTCACTCCAAAAGTTGGGTCAACACATACCTAAATTTATTAAGTGAGAGTTTAATCTCCAAAATCAAAATAAATCACACATAAACATACAAACAATCAAACACATAAGTGAGATCCATTTAGCATACCTAAATTTTTTAAATGAGAGTCTCATCTTCAAAACAAAATCAAACTCTAGCAACAAACATCAAACATATATTTGAACTTTATTTGACGTACCTAGTTCCCCTTTTCAAAAATCAAATTAACAAGAAATATCAAACACACATTTGAACCCCATTTAACATACTTAAATTCATTAAATGAGATTTCTTCTTTTCAAATCAAATCAAAAGATCAAACAAACAACAAACAAACCATTAAGATAGAAAGCTTTCAAAATTTTCAAACATGCAATTGAACCCCATTTAGCATACCTAAATTTGCTAAGTGAGGATTCTAAAATCAAATTCTAACAAAAGAATACAGCAAACACATCTCCAAAAGGCTCTCCAAAATACATGAACCCCATTCAACATAAATTTGTTGGATCTGGGTCTCAAAATGAAAATCAAATTCAGATTCAATAATTCATGGAAAAGTCTCTCCTCCAAATTCTTAAATCTATCCAATATAATGAACCCCATTTAGCATACTTAAATTTGTTAAGTGTGGTTTCAATTTCAAAAATTAAATCAAAAGCAACTATTTAGGTTGAGCAATAGTCTAATCTAGTTCTTTTTCAACATTGTAGAGATATCATCCCAATTCCTCTATTTATTTGTTTAGTCAGCTTCTACCATTTTTCTGTAAATTTGATCTTTTCCTTTGCCTCAGGTGTGGATTTGGCCTTGTATCAGACCATACTCACCTTTGCCCTTGTGCTCCATCTCAGACTTGGCTTTGAGAACCTTAAAGTCATCTGTGAGGGACCATCCCTCAACACTGTTAGCAAGGAGGAGGTGGCAAGCAAGAAGCCACTTCTTCGAAACGCTAGCTGTTTCAAGTTTCCATCTCAAGAGAAAGGCCGCTGGTTCTTACACTGTAGTGTGGGCACTCAAGCATCAATGATAGTATAGTTTATTTCCCCTGCTACAGCCTTAGTGAGGGATAGTACCATCTCTGTTGTTCCCCTTGCTCTGAAGGGAAAGACTATCTTAGCTTCTAAGATAGACTCTTCCACATTCGAGGTGGGTGCTAGCTGTCGTTCCACCCCGCTCACTAAGACTCAGCACTACAATAAGAACCACAAGGTTAAGCAGCAATACGAGCATGAGGTGAGGCAGATGGATGATGCCTCTCATGTTACTGAGGAGGGTTCCCCTTATGAGACTTCTCCGATCCTGAGTGGCAGTAGGTTTCACCCCCTCTCAACTTTGGAAGGAGAGAAGGATTACTATAGGATTGTAGCATCACCACCACTTCCTAGAGAGTTTGAGACACCGGCTAGGGATAGGAGAAAGCCCTATGCCAATCTAAGGGTCTATTCTTTGTAGAGTTGGCAGAGCCCACGCTTTTCAGTTGCATGTTACTTGATTTGAGGAGCATCCCTAGGGGGAGGGTCGATACATAGAGAGAGAGAGAGAGCCACTGAGGCAAAGTCATTGCCCAAGTGGGCAAGCAAGAGAGGAGGAGGTACATTAGGCAGTTAGTGGCCTCCACTTTGATGAACTTTCCTGATTGATGAGCTGTTTGAGCCGATCATTCCAATCACATAGTTCTCACCGGCACCATTAGTCATAGGAGGAGATCTCCGGTGGCAAGGCAGTCGGTGTCTCCACCATCACACTGCTCCACTCACTGTCCACCTTCACCACTCCAACTTCCAGCATCTACAGTCCCGACCAAGCTGCACAAGCCTCAGTTTAGAGAGAGACCCTCTCATTTGGTGATCCGATTATGGCCCAAGTATCCCACTCCTTCTACTCCACCCGTTGAGGTGAGGTTGTGCTCCCTTGCTCAACCTTCCAGTTCAGCTATGGTAAATAGGGAGTTGTGACACAAAAAGCATAATGATCGCTCCACCTTCACAATAGTAAAGGAAGAGAGGGGAGGGGATACCGACATAGTCCACATGTTAGTGGAGCTAGCTAGGGAGTGCACCTCGCTAGCTTAGAGTATTCAGTGCATACAGTCTGGAGAATATAATACAGTGGTTGGTCATTCACTAGCAAACATTCTGATAGAGTAGGGCAGAGTAGATGATTGTTCTTTAGATGACATTATAGAAGACTAACATGTTAAAATTAAATAGATAGTCAGGAGTGACCATTCTGATCAGGAAGAGGGTAGAGTTGACTTTGACCTTGATGAGGATGACATGTTGGATGACTTAGCCAAAGTCCACATGGTCGACACCCAAGGATCCCTGCAAAGGCAACAATATAGCAAAGAAGGTGTTGTAGTTGAGGAGGGTGACACCTCTCACTCAACTCAATACCTCCTCCACCAACTCATGTAGAAGGATGACTAGATAGAAAGAATAGAGAAGAGGGTAGAGGAATTGATGGTAGTAGTTCTAGCCTTGTAGAACCCAGCCCCAGTCTCACAGCCTTCCCCTATGGTGGTCGGTTGACCAGAGTTGGTACATACCTTAGATCATCTTAAGTGCACTCTCATGGATGATGATGCTGGTAGTTTGCATAGGAAGGTCATGAATAGCACCACCATGTATGAAAAAGATATTAAGAAGGTGGTGGACCAGGAGGTAAAAGAAGCATTGGCGCAAGCCCAGGGGAGCTCATCCATTCCAAAGCGTAGACCCTACCCAAAGGAATTTGATGTAGTTCAATAATCGAATTGTTTTGTCTCACCATCCTTCAAGATTTTTGATGACAGTGGAATCCCACGATAATATATTGTACATTTTGGAGCTAGTTCCTATAATACTTGGGGCAATGATGCACTTCTCTCCCGTCTCTTTGTTAGTAGCCTGTCAGGTGTTGCATTTGATTGATACGCCAAACTACCTAATAGTTTGGTGAAGACCTTCACTATGTTAGAGCATCTCTTCATCAAGAGATTCACAGGAGTTCAACAGAGGGTAACTGTAGGTGAACTCATTATAGAGAAACAAAAACCCAATGAGTCTCTTATTGACTACATTCTTAGATGGCACAACCTAAGTATAAAATGCGAACCAATCTATTTGAACAATATGACATCAAAATTCTACTTAAGAATATCCATGGCCCGATCGCCTTCATGATTATGGGCTTCACCATTAAGATATTTGAAAAGTTAATCAACAAGGTGGCTAGCCTATAAGAGGCAGCCAAACAGTTACCCTTCTCAGACCAATCATCTAAGCCCAAGTCGCAAAAGTATTGGAGAAGATGTCTAGTATAGTTGTGTTAGTGGATAAGGGAAAGCAATCAGCTAAAGTTCAATTTGAGAGGTCAAGATTTCAGTAGCCTCCACTACCACCTCCTCTTCCACTGCCTTGGCCGCTATACTGGCTATCACAGCTGCCACAATGGCCATAATTTTTGCCACAACAGCCTACCCAACAACGGTATCCATATCCACCACCAAGTAGCTATTTTCACCTATTCTTATTGAAAGATTAAATAAGTCATACTCATTCAAGAGGGAGGTAGTCAGGAAAATCTTCAAGAATCTTTTGAAGAAACTTGATTTTCAGCTACCCGAGCTTAAGAGGTTAGAGAAAGTGGGCAAGAGCGATGATTCTAGCTAGCCCTCTTACCACTGAATGTTAGGCCATGTCTTGGAGGATTGCATCACTTTCAAGGATTGGCTTGAGTGTAGCTACAAGTCAGGAGCTATAGTCATCCCTAAAGAATACTTATTAGAATAACCATCTAGTTTTGTTAGAGTAATCCTTGGGGATACTTCTGATCCTCTTAAGACCAAACAAAGTTGGGATATTTCCTTATCCCATAACTCTAAGAAAATCATCTCTAAAATCAAGAAACTTTCTCTACAGGTGCCTAAAGCTGCTTAAACCTCTAATACTAAGGAAGGTTTGCTAATTATAAAGGATAACTCAGGGAAGGTGGAAGCCCAGCAGTAGCAGCAGCCTACCACACTTGCCTAGGATAGATCTGTAGCTCAACCACCATCTGAGTCTAGCACTCCTTCCAACATTGCGGCTACTACCTCTTCCGCTAGCTCCTTTTTTACTTGCAGGAGCATTGTATCTATGGATGAGGGCCCCAAACCTCTCACTCTACTTACTTTACTTGATTTCTATCATGTATCTCCATCCAAATTAAAGAAATTAAAAATGAAAGTTGATTCCACTTACATTCTTTCTACTTCTGATGCTCCTGAATTCATTCTCATAGAAAGATATCCAAGTCAAAATAATAATAATAGGTCAACTAGTTCTGATCCATTGTTCTTTGGTTCAGAATCAAATTTGCCTTCTATGAATCAATCAAGTTCACCTCTTGAGATTGACTTGTAGTTATTTGACTCTGAGGATCCCATAGGAGAAGCTGTAGGTATACCTGATGAATAAATGGAACTTTCCATAAACTCATCATTCTAAGAAGTTATTGAAGTCAACCTACACAGTGGAAAAGTTCTACCTCTTAAGGTACTGAAATAAAGTCATTGGTTATGAGGAATAGCCCCTCACAATATGCTCCACATGGATATGCTAGAGGGACTTCGAGTTGATTATAACATCCTAGCAAATTATGATATTTATTTTTGATTCATGTGTATGGGGGATACATCACGCAGATCTGAGGATGTACTTATTGAGGTGATCAGGTACGACATCAAAGAATAGTGCACTATCTCAAAAGATAGAAATCACTCTCTACAATGGACCTAATCACCTAATAAGGACTCCTAAGGCATGATGGGTCTTCAAATGTACTAGAGATTTTTCCCTACTTTACATGGATGAATAAAATAGGGTTTATTTAAATTGAGTTCTAAAGTTCCCTATGGGAGCAAGCCCCCTTAGTTAATTACATCCTAAATAAGATGAATCCCTTAAAAATACTCTTGATTAAAGTAAGTGATTGTTGTCTCCAAAGAATTCAATGATAGGACTATCAATTAATTAGTTGTGTTTAAGAAAATCAAGTGGGATGGATCAAAAAGGAAAGAGTTATTAGAGAAACTAAAGGAGATGAGTAGAGAGTGCTCATGATATTAGGAAGCCTAGTGAGCACTCTAATCTATCTTATGATTGGGTTTTATATATTTGAAATTCAAGAGATTTATTTATTTAAGTTGAAATTTTATTAGATTGTTAGGGCTTATAATTCATTAACATAAGATTGTGGAAATACCTAAGATGTGAGGATTTATACTTGTAGCCCGCAGGAAACAGCAATCTCAGATCCTAAATTTAGGGAGCTTCAGCAAGAGCCAAAGCATGACCTAAATCTAAGGTGAAAGTTGTTATATGTTTTACCTCCACAAGGGAGAGTAAACCATCCGACTGCTGGACTTATTATCGCATGGAGTGGCAGCCAGCTAACTCCTCCTACACTTTAAATCCATGTAGGCAAGTCATATGCTTTTGCAAGATGGCTAGGTTGTTATTATTTAGAAAACAATTATGTCCTTAAACCCACTCCCTAAGAGATTAGAGCATGAGAGGTATGCATAATGACTTAATTAAATGCAATTTTTTATCAAATTTTATTTAATTTAGGACTCTTTATTTTGACACAGGCTATAAGAATATTTTTGTATGCCTAAATGCAAGAGAAGTTGATTGTGAGCCAAATCAAAAGGAAAGAGTGGTGTTCTTCCATCATAGGCTCTCAAAGGTTAAGCCCCTTACTATTTACCAAAGATGGAAGCCCTCCCTTAACAAGAGTGAAATAAGATGATTATGCATGATATTTAACATACAACATCCAGTTAGGGGGTTGCTAAATATTCTATTATCTTGATTTAATGCCTAGGCTTTTATATGAGGTTATGAGTTATTGTAGAGGTTTAGTTATGAGTTGTTAGTTTGGGTAGAAAAATTAATTTTTATCCTAGGAGCCTAATCACATCCAAGCCATACAACAATCACCAATCATAAATAAACTATGAAAAGACATGCTTTTTTCTAATGCGCAAGCTAAATAAAACATGAAAAAATTTCTATAAAGCTATCACAAAAGAATAAAAAGTCTGATGCGGTCGGGTACCACCTTATAACTCAAAAAAAAATGTGGGCAGTCGAGCTCTACCCTTATATAACTTAGATTACAAGAGAATAATTAAAAATACAAATGATGAATGTTATGGGGGGTCTTCATTCTTCATTCTTCATCTTTCATTTCTTCTTCTAATTTGCTCCATTTCTTTCTTTCTTTTGGATTGATTTGGATTTGCTTGTTCCAAAGGTAACACATGGTACATAAGACTTGGTCTTATAATCAATGCTCATCCTAATCCCTCATAACTGTTATCCTAATCCTAATGCAAAATTACATTAAAAGATGGAAAGTAAATCTAGCTACACATGCAAAATAAATGTTAGCTAAACAAACCATACAACGCAAGCAGTTATATGAATAATTTAGACTTAGTAACCCACACATGGGTAACCAAGTCCACCTATCCTAACTTGGATTATTCTTAGGGCATAGCAAAAAGTATTTATATTTTTATTACAGCGGACCCTTAAGCACAACCCCTTGTAGAAAGCATGATTAGGCTAATATCTGCCTAACATCCAGACTACGCACATACACCCTAACATCTAGTTTATAATAATACATCATAAAAAAAGCATACATCAAACCATACACCGCCCTAACATAAAGCTAGAAGTAGTGACTTAGTCTAATGTGTATGCATTAAATCTTGTGTGGTATGTCTTAACTAGGCTTTAGAGTTGTAATTTTTCTAAGTGCGAAAGATTTAATTTGTAAAAGGTTGATTTCTCTTTAAGTGATTTAATTGATTTGAATATTTTACTTAGTGTTTTCTTTTGTTTCATATGGCCTACACTTAACAACTAAGTGTTATAAAGAGAAGAAAGAGAGGAAACTTCTCTTTCATCCCCACCTTAAGTCACTTCTAAAAGCAAGTTCATTAATCAATTTTTTATAGTGAAAGGCTTATTATATGTTTTAATCAATCCTAAGTTTAGGTTCACTCTAAATGACCTTATTTAATTAGAAAGGCATTTTATGATTAGCTAGAATAAATTACTATGACATATCACATATTTATTCATTTCTTTCCATCATATATATCATGCATATGATTAAATCCTAAGCATTCCTATACATATAATGTATGTCTTAGCACACTTAAATGATGAATGCAAAGAAATGTGTTTGGAATTTAAATATTTCATTTGATTGAATTATGAATGCATGTCTCTTTAATAGAAAAAGGTATTTTCTCATCCATTAGCTAAGTATACATTCACATGTATAAAAGTTTTAAGTGAGTATGTCGCCATTATTCTACACATGGGGCATAAGATACGAGACCTTCTTAGGGCTACTTAAAGCCTCGCAGCCCTAGATGTCCAGACTAATATACCACTTTTCTTATATACATATAGATGTATAAGCAACTATAAGAATAGGAAAACCCATGCAAAAGTTGTATTTGATTTATTTGATTCATGCTTCATATTCATTGGTTATATCATACATACATATGTATATGAGTTTTAAGTGAGTACGATGCCATTATTCTACACTAGGGGGGTAAGGTACAAGACCTATTTGGGGCTACTTAAAGCCTCACAACCCTCGGATGTCCAGATAAATATATCACTTTTCTTATATACATATGAATGTATAAAAAAGAACCATAAGAATGAGGAGTCATGCTAGAAGTCATATTTGATTTAATTATGTGATTTACATATGTGATATGAAATTCTTCCTAAGTCTTAGCATGGAGATGCATAGGAGTAGATTTAGACAAATGTTATGCTCTTTTCAAATGAACTATACATTTACAAATCCCATGCAAATTCATATAGGTAAGGAAAGAGAGCTTCATATTGCATATCTTATATTATAAACACATGCAAACTTATAGATATTTTTACTTAACATCACTCCATATATTATAATTGATTTATGGGCTTTTGAAGATAACTTTTTGATTTAATAGTAATAATAGCCACACCTATTTTTAAATTAGTTCAACACATGCAATTTGACATAAAAGAAACCATTTCATTTAGTTAATTTTAAAAGGAATGAATGCATGATTACACATGGAAAACAACATTTAACATGATTGGAAAGAAATAAAGAAACATAAGCACATGATCTCATTCATTCCAATTAATTCCTAAGGACAATCATACTAAATAAGGCTATTTAAAATAAACCAAAGTTCTTTAATGACATTTTTAATTTTGAGTTTGATTTGATTTAGAAAATGAAAGATGTTTGCTAATCCTAATCCCATTTCCCATGTGTGAGTTAATTTGGTTTAATGAACAAGTAATTAAGTTGATTTTATGGTTTAATTAGGTTAGGCTATGAATTAATCCAATTAATAAACCCTTACCTACATCACCTTAAATTAATTAACTAATTAATAATGAGCCAATATGATATGCAACCACATGAAAAGTAAATTTTTAATGCTCCTAAGAAATGAAAGGGGCCTAATGCAATTAGCACATGATTAATAGTTAATTAGGCTTAAAGGATCTCACTCAACTACTTTTGTGGTTTTATCACACAGGTGAGCTAACCATAATTTCATTATCTCTCACTTTGAGTTATTGAACAGCCAAAGAGGTACCCAAGATTAATTAAGGGTTGCTTAGGTGTGAAGTGAATTTTAGATTGAATTAATCAAGCTTATTAATTAACTGATCAAATTCTTTGATTATATTTTGATTATAATGATGAAATTAACTTAGGGAAAGGGATCATGGACAAGGCTTCAATCCTAACCCTAAGTCATTTCAAACACTCAATTAGGCTCTGATTTTTATCTTGGTGATTAATTTATTAATTAAGCAATTAACTACCTCATTAATCATTAACTAATCAAATTCCAAAAAGTGAAGAAAACTTAGGAAATGAATTAGGAAAAGTATCCCAATCACATTCTCTAAGCTCCCTTACTATTCAACAGAGGTAATTAGGCTTAAATAATTAATTTAACTACTATTCATTAACTAATTATTACTAATTAAATTAAGAAAGTGATTAAGGCTTAATCAATTAATTTTCTTAATTAAACAACCAAAAAAATTCTAGAAAAATGGGGAAGCAAAGGTCATCCCCCCAAACATCCACAGAAAATTTGAGATCACTTGGGTGATTAATTAAAGAATGATTAAGCTAATTAAATTTGTAATTAAACCTTAATTAAGCCAAAATAATAATTCAAAATTAATTAATAATAATTTTTTTAGATTCTACTCTGAAATATCTTCAAAATGAGTCTAATTTTGTATTTTTAAATTTTTTCTAGGATTAGTTTTGATTTTTGGAAGTTCTAGGCTTAAAAATAGACTAATTTACACTAATTAAAGCCTTAATCCCATCGGGCCACATGGCGGCTGACGTGGCGCACTTTCCACATGGCGTAATGGGAGTGGCTATTTAAGTTATCACATCCGAAGGTTGACTCGGATGGCAGCGGACGTGCTAACTCCGTGGGCCGTCTAATCTAAGATCAGACGGCCATGATCAAACATACAATTTTGAAGTGGAAAAGAGAGGTTCTATGCATGATCAGATCAGGACCGTTCATTCTGATCATGCGGAATGGACTGTCCATGATCTGTCTCCTCCCGAGCGATGAACGATGGATATTTTCTATCGATTTTTGCTCGATCCGAGCTCACCCGAGCTCAGATGGAGATGAAATTGATCCCACACCTTTGGAGAAGCATAACAAATACATATAATAGTGGAAATCACATGAGACATAAGTTTTCTTCATAAAAGACCAACCTATTTTGAGCTAATGATCAGTTTCAATGACATACCTCACCAGAGCTTATGATCGGTGGTTCCAATGATTGAGGAAGCTTTAATTGGTAGAAACGAAGCCCTGTTGAGCTGCATGAGCTTCGATTTAGTGTAGTTTGCTTGGAAGATCAACCCATAGCATGTAAGTGATTGATCTTGATTGAACTCCACCCTCCGGCCATCAGGAAGCTTGGGAAATGATTCATTTTGGCTCATCTCTGTCCAAGGATGCTGTGTGTAAAATTAATTGCACTTTGGTTTTGAAATAAGGAAATGGGAATCACTGGTTTGCTCCTCTATTATGGTTTCACATAAAATCAAGAGTGGGGATTTTCTGGCTCTCAGGAAATGCAAGGGGAGGCTCTGGGATCTCATTCCTTGGTTGCTAGGGTTGAATCGAGTGTGAGTGTGTGAGTTTGAGTCAGAATGAGTGGGGTTTACCCCCTCCTTCTTTGGTTTGGATGGTGGTGATGGTTTCGGCTTGGTGGATCAATGGCTGAGATGGGGAGCTCCATTTGGGCATAGAATCATTCCACTTGGTCTCACATGATTGGAGGAAGGGTAGGAGGTGGCTGCCATGGGAGTAGTGGGTGTCATTGATGGTTTGAAATGATCCAATGGGAATGTGGTGGTGATTTCACCTCCCTATGAGTCATGGTTGACCCAACCACTTTTGGGTCAGGTCAGCCATGGTCCTTGGTGCCTAAGTGGACCTATGAATTGGTGCCAAGCGGCTAAGGGGAGGAAATGACCAAATATGCATGTGCCTTATCTCATGGGATGCCCTAAACTCAATGGCAAAGTGGTCATTTGGCTATGGGTTTGATTTGGGTAAATTTAGGATGGGTCAAAAGTGGGTTAGCCCAAATTTCAAGTGATTTGGAGTTTGCTTGGTTTGATTTGGCTTGATTTGATCTTTTTAGGTCAAATTAGGTTAGGTTGGGTCTAGTTGACCAATTGGTCAAATTGGGTCAAACCAAGGGTTGGGTCAAGTTCATATAATCAACCAGATTGTATTGGTGCCATTGGTTTGTTCAATTTGCTTTGGATTTTATTATGTCTCATTTGGGTTCATATAAGTAAAATGAGTCAAGTTGACCAATTTGATCAATTTGACCAAATTGGATTTGGTTAGGTGTTGAGTCAAGTTAAATTAGGAAATTGAAAATGATTGTAAGCTTTAGTTTGGTTTAATTTAGAATTTATTTGGATTTTGGCTAATTTGACCCTTTAGGTCAATCTGGGCTAGGTTAGGTTTGGTTGACCAATTAGTCAAATTGGGCTCAATAATGGCTTTGGTCAAGTTCAATAATCAATTTGGGATGAACTTGAGCCATTGGTTGTAATTAATTTGGATTAGACCATGATTTCACCCATTTTGGCTTTTTAGGTCAATTTGGGTCAACTTGGGTAAACTTGGGTCACATGGCCAATTAGGCTTGGTTTGACTCAAGTGATGGTTTGGTCATGTTCAATCATTGATTATGAAGTGGTTTGAATCAAAGGTTTCAATCAGTTTGATATATGGTAGATTTTGGCTAATTTGGATTTCATTTGGGCTAAATGTTGGCTTGGTCAAATGCTAGGTTTGACCTAATTCAAGGGGGTTGGTCAGACTAGGGTGATTATTGGTTATGTTGTGAGGTTTGGATGGACTTAGTTCAATCCAATTTGGGTTGGATTGAAACTTAGCTCAAAAAGGTCTTTTAAGTCACTTTAGATCAAGTGGACCTAGATGGGTCAATTGGCTTGATCATGGCCTGATTCAAGTTTAGTTGAACTCACATATGAGTCTAGGGTTGAAATATAAATCCAATTGTAAGTGGTTTGGAGCCAAATGGGTTTTGGTTCATATGATAATTTTAAGCTAAAAGGGTCAACATGGACTTGACTTGGGTTGACTTGGGTTTGGTTTGACAATTATGGTTTTTGTTTATATTTTGGTCAATAATTGTAGGAATGATTAAATCATGAAGAAATACATGAGTTTTGAATTAATTTGGTTATCATTTAGCCAAGTTCAAGATTTTGGCTAAAAGTACTAAAATTAGGAATTTGATTTGATCTGGACTTGGTTTTGGTCATTTGGATTTATATTTCATTTATATTTGTGAATATAAATAAAGATATAAATGGTTCATAAGAAAATCACTTGAGTTTGGAGTGATTTAGAAGCAAATTTAATTAAGCTTATGGAGGTGGGTCCATGAGGCTTAAGAAGGGTCTTGATTTGGCTTGATTTATTTTGATTTGATTTGGAGGGTTTGAACTTCGATTTTATTTATATTTATGAAGATGAATAAAAGAATGATTGATTTATAAAGAAATCAACCAAATCTTGGTTGGCTAAGCATATGAAGGTGGTGGAAGAAATTTTGGAGTTTGGATCTAATCATGGGTTTCAATCATTTGATAGTTAGTTTTGATTTGGATTTTGGATTGAGATTTGATTTGAGATCAAATTTGATAATTGAGAAAATAAATTGGATTGGGGTTGATTTGAATTTGGTTAAGGGTAAGTCCATAAGGTAAAATCAAAGGGCTTAGTAAGGAATTTGGAGTTTGAATTTAATCATGAGTTTCAATCATTTGATAGTTAGAATTGATTTGGAATTTGGATTCAAATTTGAGGTTTGGTTTGGAAGAAGGAAGTAGGGATTGGGTTTAGGCTATAGGGTAGGCAAGTCCTCTTAAATCCCTAAGGCACAACCTATTCCTATGGTTAACTCTTCAAAGTCTCTTGGGTTAGGTTAAGTGTGCACCTAATCACTAGAAGTTTCTTAAGACTAAAGAACTCTTAGTGTCTATAAGAGTCCTAGATCTATGATGAGAAAGTTGGGAGCTCACTCCAAAAATGAGATCAACAAAGGGCACCCAATAGGTGTGGTGTAACTGACAAGGCGCACCGCACGTATTGGTGTTGACTGAGATCACCAACAATGTCTGAAGGGTCATAAACACTAACAAAAATGATCTACTATTAAACTTGAGATGTAGAAGGAATCAAGATCTTAGTGCAATGCAACTCAACTTAAGCCGAGGGCATAAGGGAGAAAGAGGGGATCCACTAAGGGATCAAATGAGTGAACCTTCCACTAGGGAAATAGGTTTAGGTTATCCACTAGGGATAAGGGGTTTGGATTTGAATGCAAGATATGATTTGGGTAGAGTATCTACTGGGGATTAGAATGTATAACCTTCTAGGGATAAATGCTTAAACCTTCTACTAAGGAAATAGGTTCATGTTATCCATTAGAGATAAAGATTTGATGAGATTTCTTTTGAGGGTGCACTCACTGGGGATTAGGTTTGAATTAGATTTAATTGACTCCATTGGAGGTTGGGATGATTGATGTCTCATTGGGGAGAAGTTGGTTGATTATTTATTTTAAGTTTAAATTTTGAGATGGACCGTGTCGGTTTGGGATGGACCACACTGAGAAGGAGCTATGTTGGCCTTGGCTTATCTAAGATATTCTCATCTAAAGGGGCAGTCCACCAGCAACATGGTAGAACTATCTGACCTAAGGGGTTGCCTTTCAATGTACAACAACTATACTAAAGAGAAAGCATAACAGACTTACATCTCTAAAAGTAAGGGACAACCACTGGGGTGATTTTTTGGATGCAATAAATTGAACCCGACCTAGGGCGACTATTGAATGAATGCCGCTGGTGGACTTATATCAACTTAGAAGATATTAGGATAATGTCATTTGATTAAATTGCATCTATTTTAATTTGATGGATCCCATCGATGTGCGATGGATCCACTAATAAGGAGCTAATATTAGCCTAGACTTATCTTAGATTTACAAATATAAAGGGATAATCTACCGGCCATGGGCTAGAGCTAACCATCCTAAGGGGTACCTTCCGGTGTGCAATGGTCAAGTTAGAAAGAAAGTGCGGAGACTCACATCCCCCTACACAAGGAACCACTAGGGTGATCAGTTGCTTGCATAATAAATCCCTGGCACCGGTCAAGCGATCGTCGTAGAAAGAATGCGTAATGGACCTATATCTTTCAAAGCAAAGATGGTTGTCTAGGTGACTCATTGGTGGCACAACAAGTTGAACCTCACCTAAGGTCAACTACTGAGAGAGTGCTGACCTGAGGACTTATCTTAACTCAAAGTAGTCAGGAAATTCCTATAGGGAGTTTTGCTGACATTGCCCTAAAGATAAGATGCCTGCTTGGGAAGGGGCCACTGGGGGCTTGAATTCCTAATCCATAAATGAAGATATATTTTGATTATTTTATGTTTACGTGGACCCTATTGGTGTGCGAGGGACCACACTAAGAAGGAGCTTATATCAGCCTAGTCTTATCTCAAACTTATTAGACCAAGGGAGATTCTACAGATCCGCTGAACAAATTCTCCAACCATAGGGGTGGCTATTAGGAAAGGGGGACTATCCAATTCAAAAGTAACTCGTAGTGTCTAAATGGGGTCGCTAAGGATGAGATCTAAATAGAGTGCCCACAGGGGAGGTGCTACAGGGGGAGTTATCCAAAACCTTGTAAAAGAAAGCCTATAGGTATTCGACGACCAACTAAAAAGAGAAGTGTGGGGACTCACATCTGCCAAGAGTGGTATATCCACCGGGTCGTCAGCATAGTGATAACTAACTAGCCTAAGGTGCCCGTCGATTTATGACAATCATTCTAGAAAGAAAGCGTGTAGGTTTACATCTCTCTAAAGCTGAGCTGATTCCCAGGATAGTATGTCTTTGACGAGACATGAACTATCCAACCTAGGGAAACTACTAAGCGAGGAGTTTTGTGTAAGGACTAAACCCAAGCTTGAAGTAGTCAAGAGGAAAGGTTCCATTGAGGGACTTATCCTAAACCTCAATTATACTCAACCCAGTCAGTGCATGGTGGCTAGTCTAAGAAGAAAGCGTGTAGGTTTATATCCTCTTAAATAAAGTGAACATGGGGTAGCTTACTGGCAGCTCAATAAAGCCTACCAAACTAATATGGAGCTCGTCAGTTTGTAATGGTCAAGTTAGGGAGGAAAGAAAAGTAGACTTACATCCTTCTGAACAAGGGACCACTAGGGTGACACACTAGCGAGGTAGCATGTCAGGTCGACCTAGAGAAGCTAATGAGTGCATGCCACAGGAGGCTTGCTCCCACGTCAAAATAGCTCTAGAAAAAAGATATGTGTTTGCTTGTGTTGTGAAATTAGAAATATGATGTCACTTGGGTTCTCTTACACCTACCTTAAACACGTAGAAATGTGACTCCACCAAGAAAGGATGCCGCTTGGGTTCTCTTACACCTAACTTAGTTGTACTAGTTGAAATAGGATGCCTCTTTGATTCTCTTACACCTAACATAATATCACTGGAGGATTATTTATAGTTTGTGTTTGTGTTGTGGAGGGATAGGATGCTGCTTAGGTTCTCTTAAGCTTATCCTAAACACATCAAAGAATTGATGAAATGGTGCCATAAATGATAATTGTGACTCCACCAAGAAAGGATGCTGCTTGGGTTGTCTTACACCTAACTTAGTTGTACTAGTCAAAATAGGATGCCTCTTGGGTTCTCTTACACCTATCCTAATAGCACTGGAGGATTGTGTAGTTTGTGTTTGTGTTGTGGAGGGATATGAAGCTGCTCAGGTTCTCTTACACCTATCCTAAACACATCAAAGAATGGATGAAATGATGCCACAAAGGGTAGTTATGAGTCCACCAAGAAAGGATGCCGCTTAGGTTCTCTTACACCTAACTTAGTTGTACTAAGCAAAATAGGATGCCTCATGGGTTCTCTTACACCTACCCTAATAGCATTGGAGGATCGTGTATAGTTTCTGTTTGTGTTGTGGAGGGATAGGATGCCGCTCGAGTTTTCTTACACCTACCCTAAACACGTTGTGGTGGATTCACAAGCGAAAGATATTTCTAACACATAAGAGATGAAATTTGATATAAAAAGAAGTTTTATTGATGATTATTTTTAAATAAGATTTATTGATAGTATTTCTTTAGGTAGAGCCTATTGTTGGAAGCATCAGGTGATCTCCATTACAATTTATGAGCTAATAAGATCCTCCTTGGTAGGCCTTCTTTATAGCAAAAGGCCCTTCCTAAGTGGGTTCAAACTTGCCTCCCATCTTTCGACAGGAAACAATTAGTCTCCTTAGAACTAAAGCAAGCTCTCTTACTTGAAAAGCTCTAGGATGGACCAACTTATTGTGAGCTTGAATCATTTTGGCTTTGTACAACTCGAGGTTCTGGCATGCCCGGAGGCATCTCTCCTCCAAATCTCCGAGCTCTTCTAACCGCAGCTTGGTGTTATGCTCTATTATGATTTTACTGCCCACAACTATCCTTAATAATGAGAGTTGGAATTCTAATGGTAGAATGACTTCAGACCCACAGACTAAGGAGAAAGAGGTAGATTGAGTTGGAGTTATGTATGTGGTGCGGTAAGCTCACAAGGCTTCAACTAACTACTCATGCTACTATCACTTATTATAGTCAAGTGTCTTCTTTAGTATCTGGATGAGCATTTTGTTGAATGCTTTAGCTATATCGTTTGCCCTCGGGTAGTAGATGGAAGAATATCTCTAATCTATGCCGTGTCTTCAAGTAAAGCTGTTGATCTTAGTGCTCTTGAATGTAGTACCATTATCGGATATAATTCATCGAGGCACCCCAAATTTATATACGATATGGTTCCTAAAAAACTAGAGCACATGCTGCGTGACCACTGTGGGATTGCCTCCCACTTGGAAAAGTAGCGTGGTAGAATGAACCTGACCCTGAAAGAAGAGATCGACCCATTATGTTAGTACACTCAAATCAAGGCCTATGTAGGGTGTAGAATGTTACTTGACATTGGTGGCATCTCCTAGCTACATCCATGCAATCTATAATCATCGAAGGTCGGATTGATCTTGGCTTTTATCTTCAGACTGGATTGATGCGCTCCACATAAACTTGAGTGTACCTCAATCACGATCCTACGAGCTTCATGTTTATCCAGACAACATAACCACATATGATCGAAGGAGCGCGAGTATAAGGTGCCATCCATGAGGGCATAGTAAAGGGCTCTTTGCTTCACCTGATTGGCTAATGACTTCTCTTGAGGTAGTTTGCTTGTATTTAAATAATCCATGAATGGTTGTCTCCAATCTGACTCGTCATTTTTTTTGGCAATGAAAACCTCCCCTTCAAGAGAGAGAGTCTCTCGATGAGTTCATCATCAATAAGGGATATGACTTGTCTATTTTGGACCCTTATTAGAATGGGCTCATCTTCCAGGCATGATAATTCCTTGGCAAGCTTGCCTAATGCATCTGCTATAGCATTATCTCCTCAAGGAATCTTATAAGTGGTGACCTATGGGATTTGAGCCAACAACTCCATGGTGTACTTGTGGTAATGATGAAGCTTAGGCTTTAGAACTTTGTAAGACCTAGCAATTTGGTTGATGACGAGCTGAGAATCTCCAAAGATGTTGATGCACTTGATGCATAGTGTAATGACTACCTCTAAACTGGAAATCAGAGCCTCATATTCAGCTTCATTGTTGGTGCATGGATTTGATAGATGATATCATAATCTCATCACATCTTGGTCCGGAGTTAGGAGAACTATTCCTACCCCTACCTTTCTTGGAAGAGTAGATCGTGATTCTTCTCCTTTTTGAAAGGAAGCCACACCATCAAAATACATTTTCTAGCAGTGAATGCTAGTGTCCCATAAGTTCATGATTTGTTCATCGGGGAGGTCACCACTAAATAGAGAATCAGTAGGAAGTGAGTGTCGAAGCTATTTTCTTTCACCGCGCATGGAGGGTACGAGTGATGTAAAATTGTGACAAAATCATGGACCAGTGCGCCAACCGTCTGGATAGCATCAGCTGTGTCATGAGATATTGTAGTGGAATGATCTTGGAGATCAGATTCACCTTATGAGAAAGCATATAGTGCCGTAGCTTTTGAGATGCAAAGATTAAAACTAGGTAATGCTTTTTAATTAGTGGATAGTTTGCATCAGTAGGGATTAGACTACGACTGAGGTTGTAAAGAGTATTTTCTTTCCTTCATTGGTTTTAAAGGATCAGGATAAAATATTAGAATGGCATCATCGTGCTTTGATATCTTCGAAGGCATGTTGACACTTGTCATCCCACTTGAACTTGGCATCCTTTTTGAGAAGTGCTGAGAATGGCTGAGATCTTCCTGATAGGTTGAAAATAAAGTATCTTAGATATGCCAACCGCCATTGAAATGATCTGAGTTAAGTTAAAATTTTAGGGGGTGGCATTTCTAAGATAGTCTTGATCTTCTCTGGATCGATCTCTATTCCCCAGTGTTGGCCAACAAACCTAAGGAATTTTTTTGGAGATACTCTGAATGCATACTTTAGGGGATTCATTTCGAGGTTATATTATCTTAACCATTTGAAAACTACTCTCAAGTCAAAGAGATGGTCTTCCTTTTATTTACTTTTGACTACTAGATCATTAACATAACACTTAACTTAATGATGAATGAGTTCGTTGAAGATCCGAGTCATGGCCCGCTGGTATGTAGCACCAACATTTTTAAGGCCGAAAGGCATGACCTTATAGCGAAAGATTTCGATCAGGGTTCAAAAAGCTATATTTCTTTTATCCTCGGGGGTCACCTTGATTTGGTTGTAGCCAGATGACCCATCCATAAAGTAGAATACTGCATGAGATGAGGCAATGTCCATAATTAACTCTAAAATAGGAAGTAGAAATTCATCTTTTGAACATGCCTTATTTAGATCCCTAAAATTGACTGATATGTGAATTTGTCCATTCCTTTTCTTATCTAAGATGACACTAGCCAACTAGGTAGGATATTTTTATTCCCTGATAAAGCTAGAATCAATCAATTTCTTGACTTCAGAAATGACCTGCTGTTCAATGTCTAATCGCATGTGTCTAGGAGCTTGCTTAATAGGGTTAGCATTAGGATCTATTGCTAGTTTATGTATTGCCACATCAGGAGATAAACCAGACATTTCTTCATAACTCCATGCAAAGCAGTCCTTAAACTCAACTAATAGCCTAACTAAGTCTTTGGTTTCTTCTTCATTCAACAAAGAACTGATGTATGTCAGGCATGGATCTTCTTTTTTTTTCTTAAGTTGATTTTCTTGAGTTCATCAATGGTTGATCTAATTTCTTCTTCAAACTCTTGCAGTACATCCTTGACTTCAAGATCATTTGGGTCATCTGAAGTTTCTAAACACACCTCATAATAGTTAGCATGATTTGAAAAGAACCTACTCTAAATGATGGGTGATGATTAGGCAATGATTCATGTCACCCCATGTCAATCTTAATCCTAGTCTTGATTGAGGATGTCTGCTTTGGTTGTCCCATAACCTTTCAAAGTAGTCTAATCTGTGTTTAGACCAAGTATGTGGGATTAATCCATTCTTTTCTAAATTAAGAACACAAGGTGAGTACCAATCAAAAGGTAATTGTATTAAGTCTTTATAATAATCATCCTCAAGTCCTACATTGACTTCTTTACTTGAGGATGATGCTCCCAACAAAAATCTTTTTGGGTTGACATCTGTGGATAACTTGGGGGCCTCCTTAACTACTAAACCTTTAACTTTCTAGGAAGAAAGTGAGGTTAGAGCTAAAGTTCCCAACCTGACTGTTCTACATAATAGTGATTTAGATACATTCATGCTTTACTAGCTAGCCTTCATCATCACCTGCCTTAATGTCACCTACAAAGGACCCACCGAGAGGGGTTGGTCAGCTTGCTAACTACATGAGAATCATCCTCTGAACTGGACTCTAAGTCTATGTAGATAGTGGGGGTACTCCTGTGAGTCAGAACATAGCTCCTGTAGGTTGGCCACCAGCAAGGAGGTCTTCTACATCTAGAATTTCCTCTAGATCTACCTCTATCTCTACCTGGTGGGGGTTGAGTCATCTATCCATGTGTTCATATGGAGGAATGAACTGTGCTACTCTTCTACCCGATTCTCGCACTTGTATTTTTATTTTTTTTTTTTTTTCTTCTTTGTATTTTATTTCTTTTTTTATTTTTAAACTTTTACCAAGTTTGCGAGAATAGACTTTTTGATTTGGAGGAAGATAGAAGGTTGTGTCCTCATATATCTCAACTTCTCTAACTGAGAGTGGCTTCAAGTCTCCTTTGACGTAATACTCGATTCCACCTCTTCAAAATTTAATGCACTAACATAAAGAGGATGGAACCATTGTTCTCCCAAGGCCTTCAAGCAAAGGAAAGAAAGATGTATCCGAATCGATTATGTAGAACTTAGCTTCTATCTTCCAGTCAACTATCTCCAATGGCAACATTATGTAGCCTAAAGCCCTCTCGGCTTGCTCATTGAATCCTCTCAACATCATCCGATCTCCTCAGAGTTTCGAGATGTCAATCCTCAAGTAGGCAAGGGTCTTTAGACTCATAATATTCACTGATACACCTAGATCAACTAACACCCTAGAAAGTCTGAATCTGCCCATGTCCACTGTGATGTAGAGGGGAGGTTGTGCTCTATTGTCCCTAAAAGATGGTCTTCATCGGTGAATGTAACTCCACAGGCTTCTCTTGAAAAATATGCCTCCCCTTTAATAGTGGTAAACTGAGCTAAGCATATTTCTAGATCAAGAAGAGCTCTGATCAATGATTCCCTCATCTCTTTGGATAAGATGGGGGCATCATATATGCTTAGTTTAGCTGGTAACTTTCTCAAGTGAGCGAGGACATTGTAGTCAACTCTGGGCTGGTCCTCCACAAGCATATCCATTGGTGGAGAATCCTATGGAGGGGCTTCTTGATCACTAGAACCAATGACTTGTTTACCCTTTTCTTGAGGTGCTACCATAGGAGGTAAAAATTTTCCACTATCGAGGTTGACTTCAGTGACTTCATGAGATGGTTTAGTGGAAAGTCCTACCTGCTCATCAGGTTCTCCTACAGCTTCTCCTATAGGATCATCGAAATTGAATGACTCCAAATTAATCTCAATGGATGAACTCGGGTGATTTAGGAATGGATAATCCATTTCAAAATCAAAAGAAGAGGAGTGATCAGAACTAGAGTTATTTTTAATTAGACTAGGAGAGCTATCCAAAAAAATAAACTTAGGAAGATCATCAAAAGTGACACAAATGTAAGTGGAATCAGCTTTCTTCATTGATTTCTTAGAATTGGATGAAGGTATGAAATAAAAAATAAGCAAGTAAGGATTTGGCACCGAAGAGAATGAAGAATCAGAAAATAACTATGGAGAAGGAGTACTATAATCATCGGGTTGCACTACTATGCTATCTGCAAGTGGAGGCAATCACGCTCGTTTCTACCTCCCTCAAGTTGTCCTTAGCAACTTGCAAACCTTCCTTAAGTTGAGGTTTGAGCTTGCACCCACAAGAGTAACTTTGATTAGAAATAATTTTCTTGGAGGTTCTGGGATAGGGAGATATCCCAACCTTCTTATATCTTAAGAAGATTGTATCCCAAGAATACCTAACAGAACTAGGGTTGTTCTAGTAGTATTCCTTAGGGATGATAAGGAACCGACTAGCTACGCAACCCCTCCTTAAAGGTAAAGCAATCTTCTAAGATATGTCCTACCATGCGGTGGTAGGGGCAATAGTTTGGATTGTGACTCTTGCTCACATCCTCTGGCCTCCTAGGCTCTGGTAACTGGAAATTAAGCTTTTTTAAGAGATTCTTAAAGATCTTCCTGACTACCTCCCTCTCGAATAAATAAGGTTTATTTAATTTATCAGTAAGAGTAGGTAAATAATAGCTACCTGGTTGCGGGTAGGAGTACTACTGTTGATGCTACTAATGAGGATACTGGATAAAGTGGTGGGTGGTGGAATGATAATGAGGTGGTTGGATGATGAGGTGGTGAGATGAGGAGGTGAGGGTTGGCCTGTCTGACTAAACCTACTGGTTTCTTCCCCAATCAACCCTTCAAATGCCCCCGATTTGAGGTTTGGGCTTGGTCATGGAAAGGAAAGCTTCCTCTTGTAGAGTATTGATTGATTAGCTTCAAAGGTTTTGATTGTAAACCCCTTAAGCATGAAAGCAATGGATATGGATATCTTCAAGAATCTCAATTTGTTTTGTTCTATGTATTTGCATTTCTATTTCTGAGAAATCAACAAAGGACTTGTTTGGATTTTTCTTGGTCATAATGAGGTCGCCTATAGTAACCCTTTGCTATGCTCCAGCAAGCCTCTTGATGAAGAGGTACTCCAACTCAATAAATGTCTTTACCAAACAATTGGGTAGTTTAGCATACCAATCAAACACAACACTTAAAATAATCAAAAGAAGGGCGCTACCGACGCATTGCAATACCCCTGAGTGTCAATGTGTCGGGGTAAGAGTTCCCATTCCCATCAAAGATTTTGAAGGAAGGAGGCACAAAACCTTTAGGATATTGGACAACATCAAATTCCTCTAGGTAGGGTCTACCCTTTGGAATAGATGAGCCACCTAAGGCTTATGCTAGTGTTTCTCTCACCTATTGCTCCACCATATGTTTTATATCTTTCTCTTGCATGGAGGTGCTATCCACCACCTTTATATGCAAGCTACCACCGGAATGAATTTAAGATGATCGAGGTATGCCAACTGCCTCACGCCACTATGGCAGAAGGCTATGAAATTGGGGTTGAATTCTGCAATGCCAAAATTACTGCCATCAACTCCTCAATTTTCTTCTCCATCTTCTCAATGTCATCATCTCTTTGTCTAAGCTATTAGAGGAGGTGCTGAGTTGAATGGATGATGTCATCCTCTTCAACTACAATACCTATCCGATCTCTATCTGCCCCAGCATCATACTTGGACCTTAAGAAAGGTCATCCTCATCGTGATCAAAGGCTACCCTCTCATTCTCCAAATATGTGATCACTACCTAAGAGTTCCCTCTTTGGCAAAGTACTGCTAAAATCTAAGGAGCAGCTCACATTGCCACAGTAGAGAGGGACGCTCTCAGTGGAGATACATCTAAAACTACCAGCCACTAGAGTACTAGCTCTGAGTGGGTTATGCTCACTAGAAGAGATATGCTCATGACTACTCATCGATGGAGTGGTGTCCATGGGGGAGATCCACTACCATGAGAACTAAAAAAATAGTCCCCTTCCCCCTCCGCAACTACTGCTATCACTAGCTCTAATGGTGGTGGTGATGGTGCGACTACGATGCTACGGGTTCACCACCCAACAGGTATCGGTCAAGTGGGAAGCTGATCTCACCTCAAAGTGGGATGGAGGGAGGATCCCCGGGCCATGATCACCAGGGAAGGTCTCTCCTGGATGGGGGGCTTCAATCTTGGAAGGAGTGGTGGATGCTGGAGTGATGGTGGGAGCAAAAAGGTGAAGGAAACATCAACTACCCCTCAATGGAAGATCTCTGCCTACGGTGGGTAGGATCGGTAAGAATAATCCTATCTTAATGATCCACCGGGTGACGACATCAGAAAATCCATCGAGTGGAGGTCTGACCCCATACATCTATTGCTCTCTCCTACCTACTTGAGCAGATACCGAGCCTCCATGGCTCTCTCTCTATGGATCTAACCCCTAACACTCTAGGATCATCATAAATTAAATACTGGGCATCCTGTATGTTCTCTCTGACCTAGGATAGTCCTAAGCATAGGGCCTCGTGCTCCCTATCTGTCTCATAGTATGCTAATGGTGGAGGAGAAGCAAGAATCCTCCTTCCCATTTGAGGTCGAGGGGTGAAACTTATTAGAAGTGGAGAGACCTCACGGGGAGAACCCTCCTCGACTACATGGGATGCAACCTCAAGCTCTCTAGCTACTCGCTCATGCTCCCACTTAATATTTTTATTTTTATTTTGGCACTGAGTATGAGTGAATAAGGCATAGCAAAAACTAGTACCTACCTCAAAAGTGGAGGAGATAATCTCAGAGGCTAAGATAGCCTTCCCCTTCGGGGTGACCAATGAGGAGGTAGTAACTCTTGCTAGAGCAATGGTAGGAACAACTGGACGAGCAGGTGCTGAAACTATCACTAAATGGGACGTGGGAACCACTGTGATGTTCCTTCAATGAGGGTACTGTGACATGTGATGACAATGCCTAGCCACCTCACCGACATGGTGAGGGTTTCATGGTAACATGTGCTCTCAATCCTCAAAGAAAACCAGGTGGGTGGAGTCAATCTTAGGGAGGCTAGCCTGATCCAAGACAAAATCCATCCCAAATGGAAAGGTAAAGATGAACTTCTAGGAGGCCATGTGTTCTGACTATGAAAATAAACTACATTGACTGGTCTGCATTGTATCTCTGCATGTGTTGAAATATAACTTGAGTCAGATTTCTGCTTTAATACTTGTCCTAAGAGAGTAATATAGATTTGGAGTTTTGAACCCACACTCAATAATTCAACTATGTTAAGTGGGGTTCATTGGAGAGATTTTGAAATTGAGGAGAGTCTTTGCCATTTGATTTTGATTTTAGAACCCATACTCAACCAATTTAGGTAGGTAGGGTGGGGTTCGTAAACTTGAGGAGAGATTTTCTTGGAGATATTTGTATTTTGTGCATCTTGTTTGAAAGTATTGATGATTTGAAAGAACCTCTATGTAGCAAATTTTAGTATGTTAAGAAGAGGTTGTGATTATTTGTTTGAAAAACTTTTGCTTGTGATGATTGATTGTGTGATAAGTTGATTTGAAAATGGGGCTTCTTACTTAAAAAGTTTGGTATGTTAAGTAGAGGCTACATGTGTTTGAAAATGATACTTTCGCTTTAACAAATTTGGTATGTTAAATGAAATCCAAATGTGATTGTGAGATAAATTTGCTTTTCTTTGAAAATGGGACTTCCACTTAACACTTTTGGTATGTTAAGTGAAGGCCAAGTGTGATTGATATATATTTGAGAATGATACTTCCACTTAAAAATTTGGTATGTTAAGTGAAAATCAAAGAGTGATATGATTTGAGAATGGGATTCACACTTAATAAATTTGGTATGTTAAGTGGGAATCAAATATGGCATGATTATGTGATTCTTACTTAACAAATTTGGTATGTTAAATAGAACCAAATATATGCTTTGAAGATGAGGCTCTCATTTAACAAATTGGGTATGCTAAGTGAATGCTAAATGTGTGTTTTGACAATGAGGCCCTCACTTAACAAATAGGGTATATTAAGTGAAATCCAAATGTGTGTTTTGAAAGTGAGACCCTCACTTAACAAATTTGGTATATTAAGTGAAGGTCAAATTCACGTTTTGAAATTGAGACCCTCACTTAACAACTTGGATATGTTAAGTGAAAGTCAAATGCATGTTTTGAAGATAAGAATCCCACTTAACAACTTGGGTATGTTAAATGAAAGCCAAATTTATGTTTGATTTAAAAAGAGATTCTCACTTAACAAATTTGGTATGTTGAGTGGGAATCAAATATGACATGATTTCTCTTGAAAAGAGGGAAGCTTCAATTCTAACACATGTGAAATATGTTAAGTTTCAATTTTATGCTATGATTTTATTTGAAAATGGAATTCTCATTCAACAATATTGATTATGTTGAATGGATATGGTAATTTTCAAAAATGTGCTTTTAAAAAAAAAATGGAAACTCCAACTTTAACATATGTGAAATATGTTAAGTGGAGTTTCAATTATATGCTATGACTTTATTTGAAAATGGAATCCTTGTTCAACAATTTTGAGTATGTTGAATGAATACGGTCATTTTCAAAAATGTGCTTTTAAAAAGATGAAAACTCCAACTTTAACATATGTGAAATATGTTAAGTGGAGTTTAAATTTTATGCTATGATTTTATTTGAAAATGGAATCCTCATTCAACATTTTTGAGTAGGTTGAATGAATATGGTCATTTCAAAAATTTGCTTTTAAAAAGATGGAAACTCTAACTTTAACATATATGAAATATGTTAAGTGGAGTTTCAATTTTATGCTATGATTTTATTTGAAAATGGAATCCTCATTCAATAACTTTGAGTATGTTGAATGAATATGGTTATTTTCAAAAATGTGCTTTTGAAAAGAACCTTCATGTAGCAATCATAGGGATTGTTATATAGGGTTTGATTATGTGAGTTTTGTGAAAGGTGCTTTTGGAAAGTGGCATTTTGTAAAAGAGTTAGTTTTATTAGATATAGGATGAACCTTGCCTCACCAAGCTAGTGGTAAGGATGTTCTAAATCTTTATTTTTCTCCCCTCATTGATAAATTTTATTTTTCACCTATTGGGGAGCCCAATAGGGGTTTCAAGACCTACACGAAGTGAGGTCCTAAAACCTAAAGGATGTTGGCTAACTTTGTAAAAAAAAAAAACTAATCTAAAACTAACTAACTAATAACTAATAAATAATAACTATTAAAATAAACAACTAACTAACTAATAACTAAAACTAATAAATTAAATAAATAACTACCTAATAATAAGTAACTAACTAATAATAACTAATAGTTAGTTTATTAGGTATTAGTTTAGTTAGTTTTAGTTTATTAGTTTTATTAGTTAGTTTAGTTTATTAGTTTAGTTATTTAATTAGTTTAGAATTGTATCTTTAAAGTAGAGACAATTCTAGTTATCTAAGGTTTTTGATTTGCTTTAAGCATGCACATTCTTAATTGTTGCTTGTGTCTTAGGAAACCTGGTGAGTTACTTGGTTGTTTAAATAAAAAAGAAGAAATGTTGAATACAAATTTGTTCTCTGTAAAAAAAAAAATAAAACCCTAAACCCTAAACTAAAACCTAAACCCTAAAATGTTGAATACGAATGAAATAAGCCAAGTGCCAATGGAAGGAAAGAAAGTCTCACACTCACATAAAATGCAAGTTCACTATCAATGCTTGGAGACAACAATCATCTACTAGAGATGGAGAGAGGAACCATCACAGTGGAGTCGCTAGAAAAATTAGTGGTGTTTATTTTCAATTCATGTGTATTGACCATGATCTAATGATATACTTATTGGTGATGAAACATCAAGGAATAGTGCACTATCTCGAAAGATAGAAATCACTACTTACAATTGACCTAATCACCTAATAAGGACTCCTAAGGAATGATGTGTCTTCGAATGTACCAGAGATTTTTCCCCTACTTTTCATGGATGAATAAAGTAGGGTTTATTTAAATTGGGTTCTAAAGTTTCCTATGAGGGGAAGCCCCCATAGTTAGTTACATCCTAAGGAAGGTGAATCCCTTAAGAATACTCTCGATTAAAGTAGGCGATTGTTATCTCTAAAGAATTCAAGGATAGGACTATCAATAAATTGGTTGTGTTTTAGAAAATTAAGTGGGATGGATCAAAAAGGAAAGATTTATTTTAAAAACCAAAGGAGATGAGTAGGGAGTGCTCATGATACTTGGAAGCCTAGTGAGAACTCTAATATATCTTATGATTGGTCTTTATATATTTAAAATTGAGGAGATTTATTTATTTGAGTTAAAATTTTATTAGATTGCTAGGGCTTATAATCCATAAACATAAGATTGTGGAAATGCCTGAGAGGTGAGGATTTATGCTTGTATCCTGCAGGAAATAATATCCTCAGATCCTAAATCTAGGTAGCTTCAGCGAGGGCCAAAGCATGACCTAAATCTAAGGCAAAAGTGGGTATATGGTTTACCACCATAAAAGAGAGTAAACCACCCGACTGCTGGACTTATTATTTCCTAGAGTGACAGGGAGCTAACTCCTCCTACAATTTAAATCCATGTAGGCAAGTCATATGCTTTTGCAAGATGGCTAGGTTATTATTATTTACAAAAGAAACTAAGTCCTTAAACCCACTCCCTAAGAGACTAGAGCATGAGGGGTATGAATAATGCCTTAATCTAATATAAATTTTTATCAAATTTTATTTAATTTAGAAATCTTTATTTTGACACAGGCTATAAGATTTTTTTATGCCTAAATGCATGAGAAGTTGATTATGTGCCAAATCAAAAGGGAAAATGTGTTCTTCCATCATAGGCTATCAAAGGTTAAGCCTTACTATTTGGGAAAGATGGAAGCCCTCCCTTAACAAGAGTGAAATAAGATGATTATGCATGATATTAAACATACAACATCCAGCTAGGGGGTTGCTAAATATTTTATTTTCTTGATTTAATGGCTAGACTTTTATATGAGGTTATGAGTTATTTTAGAGGTTTAATTATGAGTTGTTAGTTTGGGTAGAAAAATTAATTTTTATCCTAGGAGCCTAATCGCATCCAGGCCATTCAACAATCACCAATCATAAATAAACTATGAAAGGACATGCTTTTTTTTCTAATGTTCAAGCTAAACAAAACATCAAACAATTTCTATAAATCTATCATAAAAGAATAAAAAAGGTCGATCTATGCACAACCCAAAAGAAATGTGGGTAGTGTCACCCTTATACAACACAAATTAGAAGAAAATGATTACAATTACAAATGATGAATGTTATGGGGGGTCTTTATTCTTAATTCTTCATTCTTCATCTCTTCATCCTTCATTTCTTCATCTGATTTGCTTTATTTCTTTCTTCCTTTTGACTTGATTTGGATGTGCTTATTCCAAAGGCATCACATGGTACATAAGACTTGGTCTTATAACCAATGCTCATCCTAATCTCCCATAATACTTATCTTTATCCTAATGCAAAATTACATTAAAAGATGGAAAGTAAATCTAGCTACACTTGCAAAACAAATGTTAGCTAAACACACCATACAATGCAAGCAGTTATATGAATAATTTGGACTTAGCACCCACATGGGTAACTAAGTCCACCTGTCCTAACTTGGATTATGCTTAGGGGCATAAGCAACCTGCATAGCAAAAAATATTTATATTTTTATTACAACAGCCCCTTAAGCACAACCCCCTACAAAAGGTATGATTAGGCTAATATCGCATCCGACTATGCATACACTCTCATCCACTATAATACATCATAAAATAAGCATACATCAAACCATACACCACCATAACATAAAGCTAGAAGTGATGACTTAGTCTAATGTGTGCATTAAAGCTTGTGTATATGTACTAAGGCTTTAGAGTTGTAATTTTGCTAAGTGTGAAAGATTTAATTTGTAAAGGGTTGATTTCTCTTTAAGTGATTTAATTGATTTGAAGATTTTACTTAGTGTTTTCTTTTGTTTTATATGGCCTACACTTAATAACTAAGTGTTATAAAGAGAAGAAAGAGAGGGAACCTCTCTTTCATCCCTACCTTAATTACATTAATCAATTTCCTTTAGTGAAAGGCTTATTATATATTTTAATCAATCCTAAGTTTAGGTTCACTCTAAATGACCTTATTCAATAAGAAAGGCATCTTAAGATTAATTGGAATAAATTACTATCACATAACACATGTTTATTCATTTCTTTCCATCATATATATCATGCATATGATTAAATTCTAAGCATACCTATACATACAATGTATGTCTTAGCACACTTAAATAATGATTGAAAAGAAATGTATTTGGAATTTAAATATTTCATTTGATTGAATTATGAATGCATGCCATTTTAATAGAAAAAAGGATTTTCTGATCCATTAGCTAAATACACATACACATGTATAAAATTTTTAAGTGAGTACATCACCATTGTTCTACACCAAGGGCGTAAGGTACAAGACCTACTTGGGGCTAATTAAAGCATCACAACCCCCAGATGTCTAGACTAATATACCACTTTTCTTATATACATATGAATGTATAAAAAAAACCACAAGAATGAGGAGTCATGCAAGAAGTCATATTTGATTTGATTATATGATTCACATATGTGATATGATATTCTTCCTAAGTCTTAACATGGAGATGCATAGGAGTAGATTTAGACAAATGTTGTATTCTTTTCAAATGAACTATACATTTATAAATCCCATGCAAATCCATATAAGGTAAGGAAAGAGAGCTTCATATTGCATATCTTATATTATCAACACATGAGAACTTATAGATATTTGTAATTAACATCACTTCATATATTATAATTGATCTATGGGCTTTTGAAGACAACATTTTGATTTAATAGTAATAGTAACCACACCTATTTTTAATTTCGATTAACACATGCAATTTGACATAAAAATAACTATTTCATTTAGTTAATTCTAAAAGGAATGAATGCATGATTACACATGGAAAGCTACATTTTACATGATTGAAAAGAAATAAAAGAACATAAGCATGATCTCATTCATTCCAATTAATTCCTAAGGATAATCATACTAAATAAGGCTATTTAAAATAAACCAAAATTCTTTAATGACATTTTTAATTTTGAGTTTGATTTGATTTAGGAAATGAAATATGTTTGCTAATCCTAATCCCATTCCCCATGTGTGAGTTAATTTGGATTAATGAAGAAGTAATTAAGTTGATTTTATGATTTAATTAGGTTTGGGTATGAATTAAGCCAATTAATTAACCTTTACCTACATCATCTTAAGTTAATTAACTAATTAATAATGATCCAATATGATATGCAACCACATGAAAAGTAAATTTGCAATGCTCCTAAGAAATAAAAAGGGCCTAATGCAATTGACTCATGATTAATAGTTAATTAGGCTTAAGGGATCTCACTCAACTACTTTTATGGTTTTCTCACACATGTGAGCTAACCATAATTTCATTATCTCGGACTTTGGATTATTGAACACCCAAAGAGATACCTAAGATTATTTAAGGGTTGCTTAGGTGTGAAGTAAATTTTATATTGAGTTAATCAAGCTTATTAATTAACTGATCAAATTCTTTGATTATATTTTGATTAGAATGATAAAACTAACTTAGGGAAAGGGATCAAGGAAAAGGCCTCAATTCTAACTCATAAGTCATTTCAAACATTTAATTAGGCTCTGATTTTTATCTTGGAGATTAATTAATTAATTAAGTATTTAATTACCTCATTAATCATTAACTAATCAAATTCCAAAAAGTGAAGAAAACTTAAAAAATGAATTAGTAAAAGTATCCCAACCACATTCCCTAAGCTCCCTTACTATTCAATAAAGGTAATTAGGCTTAAATAATTAATTAAATTGTTATTCATTCACTAATTATTACTATTTAAATTAAGAAACTGATTAAGGCTTAATCAATTGATTTCCCTAATTAAGTAACCAATAAAATCCTAGAAAAATGGGGGAGGTAGAGGTCATCCCCCCAAACATCCATGAAAAGTTAGAGATCAATTGGGTGATTAATTAAACAATTATTAAGCTAATTAGATTTCTAATTAAACTTTAATTAAGCTCAAATCACTGTTCAAAATTGATTGATAGTAATTTTTCAAGATTTTACTCTGAAATATCTTTAAAATGAGCCTAAGTTTTTTTTCTAAGATTAGTTATGATTTTTAGAAGTTTCAGGCTAAAAAAATGGATTAATTAATCCTAATTAAAGCCTTAACATGTGGCGGCTAATGCGGTGTGCTGACGCGGCGTGCTTTCCATGTGGCGTGACAGGAGTAGCTATTTAAGTTGTCACATTCAGTAGTTAACTTCGGATGGCGAGCCACTTACTCATTTTGATCTAATCATCACGATTAAATCCATAATTCTAAAGGTGAAAAGAGAGGTTCAACATGTGATTAGATTAGGACTATTCATTCTGATCACGTGGAATGGACGGTCCATGATTTGTCTCCTCCCGAGCAGTAAATGATGAATTACGCCTGTTGATTATCGCTCAATCTAAGCTCACCCGAGCTCGAATGGAGATGAAATTAATTCCACACCTTTTAGGAAGCATAACAAATACATCTAATAGTGGAAATCACATGAGACACAAGTTTCCTTCATAAAGGACCAACCTATTTTAAGCTAATGATCAATTTTAATGGCATACCCCACCGGAGCTTGTGACCGGCGGTTCCAACGATTGATGAAGGTTCATGTGGTAGAAAAAAAACCTCTGTTAAGCCACACAAGCTTTGATTTGGTGTACTTTGATAAGAAGACCAACCCACGACACGTAAGGGATTAGTCTTGATCAAACTCCACCCTTTTGCCATCGGGAAGCTTGGGAAATGATTCATTTTGGCTTATCTAGGTCCAAGGACGGTGTGTGCAAAATTAATTACACTTTGGTTGCAAAATAAAGAATCACTGGTTTGGTCCCCTATTTTGGTTTCATGTAAAACTGAGAGTGGGGATTTTGGGGAGCTCGAGAAATGTAAGGGGAGGCTCTGGGATCTCATTCCTTTGCTGCAAGGGTTGAATCGAGTGTGAGTGTGTGAGTTTGAGTGAGAATGAGGGGGGTTTACCCCCTCCTTCCTTGGTTTGGATGATGGTGATGGTTTTGGCTTGGTGGATCAATGGCTGAGATGGGGAGCTCAATTTGGGCAGAGAATCATTCCACTTGGCCTCACATGAGTGGAGGAAGGGTAGGAGGTGGCTGCCATGAGGGTAGTGGGTGTCCTTGGTGGTTTGAAATGCTCCAATGGGAATGGGGAGGTGATTTCACCTTCCCATGAGTTATGGCCAACCCAACCACCTTTGGGTTAGGTCAGCATGGTCCTTGGTGCCTAAGTGGACCTATGAATGGGTGTTAAGTGGCCAAAGGGAGGAAATGTCCAAATATGCATGTGTCTTATCTCATGGGGTGCCCAAGACCCAAAGGCAAAGTAGTCATTTGGCTATGGGTTTGATTTGGGTAGATTTGGGATGGGTCAAAAGTGGGTTAGCCAAAATTTCATGTGGTTTGGAGTTTACATGGTTTGATTTGGCTTGATTTGACCTTTTTAGGTCAAATTGGGTTAGGTTGGGTCAAGTTGACCAATTGGTCAAATTAGATCAAACCAAACTTTGAAGTTCACATGACTAGTTAGTGTATTGGTGTCATTGATTTGGTTCAATTTGCTTTGGATTTGATTATGGCTCTTTTGGGTTCACATAGATCAAATGGGCCAAGTTGACCACTTTGACCAATTTGACCAAATTGAGTTGAGTTAGGTGTTGTCTCAAGTTCAATTGGCTAATTAAAAATGATTGAAGGATTTGGTTTTATTTAATTTAGAATTAATTTGGATTTTGGCTAATTTGACCCTTTAGGTAAATTTGGGCTAGGTTAAGTTAGGTTGACCAATTGGTCCAATTGGTCTCGATAATGGCTTTGATCAAGTTCAATAATCAATTTGGGATGAACTTGAGCCATTGGTTGCGATCAATTTGGATTAAAACATGATTTCACCCATTTTGGCTTTTTAGGCTAATTTTGGTCAACTTGGGTCAAATGGCCAATTAAGCTTGGTTTGACTTAAGTGAACGTTTGGTCATGTTCAATCATTGATTATGAATTGGTTTGAATCAAAGATTTCAATCAATTTGGCATATGGTGGATTTTGGCTAGTTTGGGTTTAATTGGGCTAAATGTTGACTTGGTCAAAGGCTAGGTTTGACTTGGTTTGACCCAATTCAAGGTGGTTGGTCACCTTCAGGTGATTATTGGTTATGTTGTGAGGTTTGGCTGGGATTAATTCAATCGAATTTGGGTTAGATTGGAACTTAGCTCAAGAAGGTCTTTTAAGTCAGTTTAGGTCAAGTGGACCAAGATGGGTCAATTGACTTGATCATGGCTTGATTTAAGTTTAGTTGAACTCACATACGAGTCTAGGGTTGAAATATAAATCCAATTGCAAGTGGTTTGGAGCCAAATGGGTTTTGGTTCATATGACAATTTCAAGCCAAAAGGGTCAACATGGACTTGACTTGGGTTTGGTTTGATAATTGTAGTTTATGTTTATATTTTGGTCAATAATTGTAGGAATGATTGAATCATGAAGAAATCCATGAGTTTTGAATTAATTTGTATATCATTTAGCCAAGTTCAAGAATTTGGCTAAAAGTGCTAAAATTAGGAATTTGATTTGATCTGGACTTGGTTTGGATTATTTGGATTTATATTTCATTTATATTTGTGAATATAAATGAAGATATAAATGGTTCATGAGAAAATTACTCGAGTTTGGAGTGATTTGGAAACAAATTTGATTAAGCTTATGGAGGTGGGTCCATAAGGCTTAAGAAGGGTCTTGATTTGGCTTGATTTATTTTGATTTGATTTGGAGGGTTTGAGCTTAAATTTCATTTATATTTATGAATATAAATGAAGGAATGATTGATTTATACAAAAATCAACCAAAGATGGGTTGGCTAAGCATATGAAGGTGGTTCATATAACTTAAGAGGAGATTTTGGAGTTTGGATCTAATCATGGGTTTCAATCATTTGATAGTTGGATTTGATTTGGAATTTAGATTGGGATTTAATTTGAGATTGAATTTGATAATTTAGAAAATAAATTGGATTGGGGTTTATTTGAATTTGGTTATGGCTAAGTCCATAAGATAAAATCAAAGGACTTAGGAAGGGATTTTGAGTTGAATTTAATCATGGGTTTCAATCATTTGATAGTTGGATTTGATTTAGAATTTGGATTCAAATTTGAGGTTTGGTTTGAAAGAAGGAAGCAGGGATTGGGTTTATATTATAGGGTAGGCAAGTCCTCTTAATTTCCTAAGGCACAACCTATTCATATGGCTAACTCTTCTAAGTATCTATGGTTAAGTTAAGTGTTCACCTAATCACTAGAAGTGTCTTAAGACTAAAGAACTATTTGTGTCTATAAGAGTCCTAGATCTATGATGAGGAAGTTGAGAGCTCACTCCAAAAATAAGGTCAACACACATCTTAGGAAGTTTCCAGCTAAGTTAAGCATATATGATGCCCTTATCTTATCCAAAGAGATGAGGGAATATCTAGTCAAAGCCTTACTTGATCTAGAGATATGCTTAGCTCAGTTGACTGCTATTGGAGAGGAATCACACTACTCGAAGGACATCTTAGAAGTTATATTTTGTGATGAAGACCTACTTCTAGGGATGATCGAGCACAATCACCCTCTCTATATTACATTGGATGTTGGCAGAGTCAGGCTATCTAGAGTTCTGATTGACCCTGGTGCATCAGTTAACATTATGAGTATAAGAATCCTTGCCTACTTGAGGATTAACATCTTTAATCTCCAAAAGGAGAGGATGATGTTGAGTGGATTTAATGAACAAGGTAAGAGGGCCTTAGGCTCTATAGTCTTGCCACTAGAGATAGATGATTGGAAGACAGAAGCCAAGTTTCACATAATAGACTTAGATACATCTTTCAATGCTTTTCCTGGAGGCCGCGGATACATGAGAATAATATGGTTTCATCATCTCTACATCAGTGCATCAAGTTCATGAGAGGTGGGATCGAATATTATGTCAAAAGAGATCTCAAACTATTTTCAGTTCACGAGGTTAGGATATATGAGGATGCAACCTACTACCTCTCCCAAAACTCAAAAGTCTATTCTCGTGAACTTAGTCAAAATCCCATGTGGGAGAAAAAGAAAAAGGAAAAGAAAAATAAAAAGAAAAAGAAAAGAAAAAAGAAAATGAAATTGAAAAGAAAAGGGAGAGAGAAATAGACTCAGCGGATGAAGTAGAGCTTAAGATTAGATTCCACCCATAGTTTGTTACTCCATTCAAACAAGTGGGGAGGATGGCCTGACCTCCACCAGGATGAGGAAGAGGTAAGTCCAGAGGCAGCCTCAGGGGTGGAAGACCTTCATACCTACCACCCACAAAGAGATTTGTCCCAGCTACCAGGAGTACACCTGCTATTCATATAGACTTAGAATTTAGTTCAGAGGATGAGTCCTATATGGTTAGCACACCAGCCAACTTTTCTCGATAGCAAATCCTATTAGAGGTGACACTCAATCTAGACAGTGATGAAGACCAGATTCCTAAGCAAAGCATAAGTCTATCCAAGTCCTCTCTATGTAAAACTCTTAGGCATCAGTTGGGAACCTTAGCTCTAACCCCACTTTTCTCACAAAAAGTTGAGGGTTTAGTAGTTAAGGAAGCCCCTAAATCATCCACAGCTATGAAGATTTAGAGATTCTTTCTTGAAGCATAATCCTCAAGTCAAGAAGTTGATGTAAAACTTGAGAATGATTCATATAAAGAATTAATAGAATTACCTTTAGATTTGTACTTGCCTTGTATTCATAACTTGGCAAAAAAATGATTAATTACATATACATGGTCTAAGCATAGGTCGGATTACTTCAAAAGGATATGGAACAACAAATGCAAGAGCTCTAAACTAAGGCCAGGACTAGGATTTGGTATAGTGGGTACTAATCGATGATGATGATTACTGCCTAATCATCACCAATCATTTGAAATCTGATAGGTTCTTTTCAAATCACATTAACTCATATGAGAAGGTATGCTTGGAAACTTTAGATGACATAGATGATTTTTAAGTCAAAGATGCACCGCCAGAGTTTGAAGAAGAAATCAAGTCAACCATCAACGAGCTCAAAGAAATCAACTCGGGACTGAAGAAAATCCACGTTCGACATACATCAGTTCCTTATTGATTGAAACTAAAACCAATGACTTAGTTTGGCTACTAATTGAGTTTAAGGACTACTTTGCATAGAGTTATGAAGAAATTCCCAGATTGGCTCCTAATGTAGTGGCCCATAAACTAGCAATATAACTTGATGCAAACCTATCAAGCAAGCTCCTAGACACATGCGATTAGGCATTAAAGAGTAGGTCATTTCTAAAGTCAAGAAACTGATCGATGCTGGTTTGATCTGGGAAGAAAAATACCCCACCTAGTTGGCCAGTGTCATCCCAGTTAAGAAGAAGAATGGCCAAATTCACATATACGTCGATTTTAGGGATATAAATAAGGCATGTCTAAAAGATGAATTTTCACTACTAATACCAGAAATGATGGTAAACATTGCCTCATCTCATGCAGTCTTCTCTTTCATGGATGGTTCATCTGGATATAACCAAATAAAGATGACCCCTGAAGATGAAAGGAATAATGCCTTTAGAACCCCGATCGGAATTTATTGCTATAAGGTCATGCCTTTCGGCCTTAAAAATATCGGTGCCATATACCAGTGGGCCATGACTCGAATCTTTGATGAACTCATTCATCACCAAGTTGAATGCTACGTCGATGATCTCCTGGTGAAGAGCAAAGAAAAAAAGACTATCTCTTTGACTTGAGAGTAGTTTTTGAATGATTAAGACAATTTAACCTCAAAATGAACCCCTAAAGTGTTCATTCAAAGTTGTTTCGAAATTCCTTGGGTTTGTTGTTCGACTCCATAGAATTGAAATTAATCAGGAGAAGATCAAAGTGATATTAGAAATGCCACCCCTTAAACTTTAACTCAACTTAGATCTTTCCAAGGGTTGTTGGCATATCTAAGAGATTTATATCCAACCTACCAGGAAAATGCCAACCATTCTCAACACTTGTCAAGAAAGAGGCCAAGTTCAAGTGGGATAATAAGTGCCAATGTGCCTTTGAAGATGCGTACTAGATGATGCGCAATGCCCAAGCCTTTGATACTGCATCTATGACTCCTTGGCACTTTGTTGTAAGCCAATGAAGAAGGAAGGAGAACATCTCTATCATCTAATCCCTGCATATCCACCCATTGAAGCAATGCTTAGCTTTGATCTTTGCAAAAAAAGCTTACATGCTTTCATAAAGTATTGATAGAATCAATCCACTATAATTCCATCATACTCACATACTGTGAGATGAAGATTTCACTAGAGCACACACCCCTTTCTACCGACGATGAATAAGTCATGAACTTAGGGGATACCAATATTCACCATTGGGAGATATATTTTGATAGTGCAGCTTCCTCTTAAAGAGGAGAAGAACCATAATCTACTCTTTCAGGAAAGACATGGGTAGGAATAGTTCTCCTAACTCTAGACCGTGATGTGATAAGATTCTCATATCATCTATCTGATCCTTGCACCAACAATGAAGTTGAAGATGAGGCTTTCAATTGTGCCCTGAGTTAGTCACCAAGCATCCGTAATATCAACATCTTGGGGATTCAAAGTGGTCAACCAAATTGCTAGGTCCTATGAGATTCTAAAGCCTAGGCTCCATCACTACCATAAGTACATAATGGAGTTGTTGGCCCAAATTCTAGAGGTGACCATCTGTAAGATCCCTCGGGGAGAAAATGTCATAGCAGATGCTTTATCCAAACTTGCCAAGGAGTTGGCATGTCTAGAAGATTAGTCCATATCAATAGAGGTCCAAAATAAGCAAGCGCTGCCTCTTATTGATATTTAACTCACCAAAAATTACTCTCTTGAAGGGGAGGTTACTGTTGCCAAAAAGGATGAGGAGCTGGATTAGAGGCAACCATTCATGGATTACCTAAACAAAAGCAAACTACCTTAAGAGAAGTCACAATCACATCAGATGAAATAAAAACCACTTTTCTATGCCCTCATGGATGGTGTCCTATACTAGCTGTCCTTCGATCATATATGGTTATGTTATTTAGATCAACACAAATCCCATAAGATCGTGACTGAGGTACATTCGTGATTATGCGGGGCTCACCAATCCGATCCCAAGCTGAAAGCCAAAATCAAGAGGCTCGAATATTATTGGTTGTCGATGATCATAGATTGGATGGATGTAACTAAGTGATGCCATCAACGTCAAGTACATGGGGTGGTACTACATTAACCACCCAACATTCTACACCCAACATTAGCCTCATTTCCATTCGAGTGTTGGGGGTACTGACATAGTGGGTCTGATCGATCCTCCTTCTTCCAAGAGTCATCGATTTATCCTAGCTACTACCGACTACTTTTCCAAATGGGCAAAGGCTATTCTGCTTAGAGAGGTCACAGCTCAGCAAGTGCTCTAGTTTTTCGGGAACCATATTGTATATAGATTCAAGGTGCCTTATCGAATTATATTCGATAATGGTACTACATTCAAGAGCACTAAAATCAATAATTTTTCCTAGAGACACATCATAGATTAGAGATACTCTTCCATCTACTATTTGAGAGTAAATGGCTTCGCAAAAGCCTTCAATAAAACTCTCATCCAAATACTCAAGAAGACACTCATGATAATAAATGACAGTGGCATAAGAATTAGTTGAAGCTTTGTGGGGCTACCGTACTACCTATAGAACACCAACTTAGTTTACCCCTTTCTCTTTAGTGTATGGGTCCGAAGCTATTCTACTATTAGAGGTTCAACTCCCATCACTAAGGATAGCTGTGGGTAGCAAGATCACAACAGAGCAGAATGTCAAGTGGTTAGAAGAGTTCGAAAGTTTGGAGGAGAGATGCTTACGGGCATGCCAAAACCTCAGGTTATATAAAGCCAAAATGATTCAAACTCACAACAAGTTGGTCTGTCGTATAGCTTTTCAAGTAGGGGAGTTTGTTTTAGTTCTAAGGAGACCAATTATTGCTCATCGTAAGATGGGAGAAAAATTTGAACCTACTTGGGAAGGCCCTTTTGCTATAGAGAAAGCCTACTAAGGAGGATCATATCAACTTATCAATCATAAATGAGAGCGCCTAATGTTTCCAATCAATGGGCTCTACCTAAAGAAATATTATCCATAAAAGCATATTTTTCATCAATAAAATTCCATTTCAAATTCAATCTTTTCAAATTGAAAGAATTTCCATTTACGAATCCATCATGACATGTTTAAGGTAGGTGTAAGAGAACCCAAGTGTCATCCTATCCTTCATCAACATAACACAAACACAAATTCCACATAAAACACAAAACAAATATATATCTTTTCTCTCGGGATACTTTGAGTTGAGATAACGCCCCAGCGGTCCACACTCATTAGCTGCTCTAGGTCAGGTCAATTCACTACTTAGCTAGTGTGCCACCCTAGTGGTCTTCTTGCATAGAAGGATGTAAGTCTCCCACATTTTCTTCCTGGCTTAACCAATACACACCGATGAGTGCCTTGTTAGTATGCTAGGCCTTACTACGCAGTTGGTAAGCTACCTCATGATGGCTTCATTTAAGAAGATGTTATCTATTTTGTTCTGAACTGCCATTCACCCGTCGAAAGTATATTTTAGGTTTGTCCTGCTGACTCTTTTTCTTTGATTTACTTTTAAGCTCCAAACCAAAGGAGGCACATGTAACTGAACGTTAAGTTGAATACTATTTGTCCCACCAACGATAGAATATCCCGATGATCATTTTCATCTAAGAAGATATAATTCTCCTACATATTCTTCTTAGATTGATCATCGCACACCAACGAGCAACTTAGGTTGGTTTGTGTGCGTTTTGCTAGCAGTGACCCATCCGGTAGATACACCACTCATCGCAGATGTAAGTCCCTGAGCTTTCTCCTTGATTTGGCCACCATGCTCCTATAGGCTTTCTTTTCAGGGATCAAGATAATGCCCCTAGCGGTACCTCCCCTGTGGGCACTCTATTTGGGTCATATCCTTTGCCACCCCATCTAGACACTACCCGCGTTACTACTGGATTGGACAATTACCCTTGGTTGGGAGGTTTGTACTGTGGATGTGCAGACTCTCCTTTTGGATTAGTAAATATAATACGCACAACCCCTTCTCACCATCGACAATAGAGTCCAAGTAAATATATAAACAAACAAATTATATATATTCACTTGTGGATTAGGGGATCACTCCCAAACATGCATCATATCTTTAGGGAAATGTGAACAAAACTCCCTATAGAAATCATCTGATTAAACTTGAGTTAATTTAAGTCTCCAATGACACTCACTCAGTAGTCACTCTAGGTCGGGTTCGATTTGTTGCACATTCAATAGGCCACCCCAATGACTATTTTAGCTTTGGAAGATGTAAGTTCCCATGCTTTCTTTCAAGCACGGTCATTGCACACCGAAAGGCAACCTTTAGGTTGGTTAGTCTGACCCTTTGGCTAGCAGACTACCCCTTTAGATTGGTAAATTTGAGATAGTCTAGGCTGACATAGCCTCTTCTTAGTGGATCCATCACACACTAATAGGGTCCATTAAATGAAATCATTTCAAATTTATCATTCTGACTACTCTTGAGTTGAGGTAAGATCCCCAACGGCACTCACTCATTAGTTGCCCTAGGTTAAGTTTGATTTATTGCACATCCAAAAAGTCACCCTAGTGGCTATTTCTGCTTTGGAAGATGTAAGTATCCTATGCTTTCTTCCTAGCACAATCATTGCACACCGAAAGGTGACCTTTAGGTTGGATTGCTCTACCCCACAGCCGGTAGACTACACCTTTGGATTTGTGAATCTAAGATAGGACAAGGCCCCTGTGGCTTCTTCTTAGTGAGCCTATCATACATCGATAGGATTAAAAATCAAATCAAAACTAAATCAATCAAATTCAATCGAGCTCATATCCCTAGAGAATATACCCTCAAATCAAATAAAATCAAATTAAATCCAACTTGACTCCCCTAATGGAGTTAAATCACACCATTCTCTCTAGTGGAGCCCAAATCAATAAACAAATCAAATAGATAAATTAAATTTGAAACCAACCTCCCCAACGGAGCCATAATAAATTAAATCAAAGCAAACCCGATCTCGATCCCCAGTGGATTCAGGCCCATATCCCTAGCAGATATGCCATACATTTAAACAAATTGCCAAGTGGACGCACACATATCCCTCCTCCCCAAGCCTTCCCGTCACTAGAATACATCAACCCAAAATAGGGCAAGGCACCCCTCCATCTAACTCCACCAATACTCAACCCCATTCAAATTAACTTCACCCACACATTCACTAAGCTTCGGTGAGGTGAAACAAATTTTCTCCCGAGCCCTCCGACCACCAGAAGTACCTCTTCAATCAACGTTGGCTTGCAAAGCGATAGTGCTTGGTCCATAGAGCAAATGATGAGGAGACACCATGCGAGCTTCTCAACAGGGCTTTGCCACGTGCAGGAGAAGCTACCTCAAGCATTGTGCTGCTAGTCTTGAGCACCAATGAGGTATATTCCTTAAAACTATGCATTTGGCAAATTTTCTTGGACCTTTTCGAAGAGAATGTGAATGTCATGTGAATCCAACTGATAGATCCCTTGGGATCTTTCTCGTGAAGGTGTGGGATCAATCTCAAGCCAATCTGAGCTTCAATGAGCTTGAATTGAAGAAAGATGGACTGTGTCTGTCTCCCGTCGCTCGAGGGATGATAGATCACCCACTGTCCATTCCGCATAATTAGAATGGATGTTTATGATTAATCTGCTAGATTTGATCTGATTTAATTCTTAAGAACAATGGGTTTAACCTTCATCATCCGATCAAGATCGGAAGGTGGGGATGAAACTGCATTGGCCGCTAGCCACACTAGTATTGACTCAGATGCATTTAAGTAACCTATCTCATTGCGCCACATGGAAAGCGTGCCACATCAGCGATCCACATGCCGCTGACAGGATTAGGATTAATTAATGTGTTTTTAATCACTAAAATTTTGAAAAATCATAACTAATTGTAGAAAAATCTAAAAAAATATAAATAAATACTCATTTTAAAGGTAAAATAGTGGAGAATTAATTATAATTATTCTTAATCAATTTTAAATAATTATTAAGGATTTATTAGGGTTTAAATATAAACTTAATTAGCTTAATTAAACCCTAATTACTTGAGCAATTAATTCTAAACTTTTCCAGTTGATTTAATTTGATGATCTATGCCTCCCATGATTTTATTAGAATTTATTGCCTGGCTAATTAGGGAAAGTGATCATCTAAAAGTTAATTACTTCTTTAGTCAATTTAATGATTAATTAATACTCTAAACATCGATAAATAAATTAATTAAACTTATTAATCACTATTTGATAGTGAATGGATGAGGGAGTGGGATTATGACCTTTTTCCTAATCTCTTTTCCTAAGTCCATTTCATTTTAAAGAGGGTTAATTAATATGAAAATTAATTAAGGGTTTACTTGATTGATTTAGTGGCTTAATTAATCAAATTAAAATCATAATCATATCAGATCTTTAAATCATGGTTAGTCCATAAGTGTGAGAAAATCATAAAAGAACTTAATTAGGTTCTTTAACTTAATTAACCTTTAATTATGAGCCATTTGCATTAGGTCCTTTTAGGAGCATTGCAATTTTAATTTCTCATGTGTTCATGCCATTTGTAGCTCATAATTAAGTGGTTAGTCAAATTAAAGAAGCATGGGTAAGGGTAATTAATTTATTTAATTAAGGATCTAACCTAATTAATCCATAAAATCTACTTAATTACCTTTTCTTAAACCAATGAAGTTTACCAACATGGGAATGGGATTAAAACAACAAGAAAATATCCTCTTCTTTGAAATGAATCAAAATCCAAAAAATCAAATTAATAATAAGCTTTGATTTTCTTTAAATAATTCTATTTAATGTGATTGTCCTTAGAAATTAATTTAGTTAAAGGAACCATGTGTTTATATTTAGTTATTCCTTTCCAATAACTTTAAAGGTTGTATGTCATATAATTTCATGCATTCATGTTTTCAAATCTAAATGAATCAAATAGATTTTATTTATGTAAGCTTGCATGTGTTGACTTAATTTAATTATATGTGTGACTATTATCACTAATAAATTCAAATCTATTTTTCAAAGCTCAAAAATTGATAATAATATGTGGAATGATAATAATTATGAATTCAAATGAGATTTTCATGTGCTTATAGCTCAAGCATGTGCAATGAAGCTCTCTTTCCTATGTTTATGTATAGATTTATATAGATTTGAATGTTAATAAGTATATAGTATAGACATCCCGGGAATACGAAGCTTTACTAAGGAGGTCATTTGATTATCACTTCCCTAGTTAACAATGACACATACTTATTTGATTTCATTCTTATGTATTTTGGTAATAGAATTTGGATAGAGCTTTAATTCATATGCATAAATAATTCAACTAAAGAAAATACAATTTGTGAATGGTTTTCATCCTTATAATTGTGTATACATTTATATGTATTTAAGATATCAAGTGTTTAGTCTGGACATCCCGAGAATACGAGGCTTTAAGTAGCCCCAAGAGGTCATTTGATTACCTCACTTCCTTAGTTAACAATGGCACGTACTTGCTTACATCTTTTATCAATGTGTATGTGTGCTTAATTAAAAGATGAAGATCCCCTTTTGTTATTAAAAATACATGCATCCATAATCATCTAAGTCATTAGAATACATTACATGTAAGTTAAAGTTTTCTCTCTTATGATTCACATATAGATTTACATAGATTTGAATCTTAATAAGTATATAGTCTAGACATCCCAAGAGTATGAGGCTTTAAGTAGCTCCAACGAGGTCATTTGATTACCTCGCTTGCCTGGTTAACAATGACACGTACTTATTTGATTTCATCCTTATGTATTTTTGGTATTAGAATTTGGATAGAGCTTTAACCTACATGTATAAATAATTCAATTGACTAAAAATATAAATTCCAAACATATGCATTCATCACCATTTAAGTGTGCCAAAATATATTGTATGTATAGATATGCTAAGTGTTAATGTCATATGCATGCTACATGTGATGGAAAGGAATGATTTGATATATGTATGTTCACCTCATTTTTAGAATGAGCTCTCAACCTCTCCATCTTAGACATAGGATTCCTCTTAGACATTAAGAGTTTCTTAGTCTTAAGATACTTCTAGTGATAAGGTGAACACTTAACCTAACCCTAGAGACTTAGAAGAGTTAGACATAAGAATAGGTCATGCCTTAGGGGTGTTAGGAAAACTTGCCTACCCTATGGCTTGAACCAAATCCGTACTTCCTTCTGTCAAGTCAAACTCCAAATCCAAATCAACTTCAAACTCAAATCAATTCCAACTTAATTGATTTTCTCAAATCCAAATCAACTTCAAACTCAAATCAACTTCATGAATTTTCTCAAATTCAAATCAATTCCAATGGATTTTCTCAAATCATGAATCAATTCCAAATGATTGAAATCCATGATCAACTTCAAATTAAAAAAAATCTTTCTTAAGCCACTTTGATTTCATCTTATGGACTTTGCTCAAATTAAATTCAAATCAATTCAAATTCAAAAGATTTTCTCACAACCCATCTATATTCTCATTTATATTTACAAATATAAATAAAATATAAATTCAAATAACCAAAACCAAATTCAAAACTTAAACCCAAATCTAACCTAAAACCAACCAATACCTTTTCAAGTGAAATTCTTGAACTTAATCAAATAACACTCAAATCAATTCAATCCTCTGGATTTTCTCTTTAAACAATCAATCCTTCAATAAAAAACCAAATAAAATCATAAACTTTAATCATCAAACCAAAAATAAATTCAAAACTCAAACCCAAATCAAACCCATGTTTATCCTTTGAACTTGAAATTGTCAAATGAATCAAAACCCATTTGACTCCAAATCACTTGCAATTGTATTTATATTTCAATAATAAGTCTATATGTGAGTTCAACAAAAATTGAATCAAGCCTTGATCAAGTCAATTAACCCATTTAGGCTCACTTGACCTAAAGTGACCTAAAACACCTTTTTGAGCCAAATTCTAATCCTACCCAAATTGGATTGAACTAAGCCCACCTAAGCCTCACATTGTGAACAACAATCATCATAAGATGATCAATCACTCAAATTAGGTCAAATCAAGTCAAACCTTACCTTTGACCAAGTCAACACTTAACCCAAATGAAACCTAAACGAGTCAAAATCCCCCATAGGCCAAATTGATTAAAACCATTGATCAAAACCAATTCATGATCAATGATTGAACTTGACCAGGTCATCATTTGAGCCAAACCTGTCCCAATTGGCCACTTGACCCAATTTACCCAAGTTGACCTAAAAAGTTAAAATTTGTCAAATCTTGATCTAAGCCAAATTAATTGCAACCAATGGGTCAAATTCATTCTAAATCACTTATTGAACTTGATCAAAGCCTCAATTGGCAAACTAGACCCAACCTAGCCCAATTGACCATAAATCCAACTTGACCTAAAAGGTCAAATTAAGCCAAAATCAAACCTAACAAAAATTGATTGAAATCAAAACTTGCAAAATATTTCAAATGATCAACCAAGCCTAAACGTTGGCCTAACCCAATTAGGTCAAATGGGTCAAATTGGTCAACTTGACCCATTTGACCTAAATGAATTCAAATGAATCAAAACTAAATATAAATCAAATTGAACAAAACCAATGATACCTAAACATTTCAAATGATCATTTGAACTTGACCTAACCCATGGTTTGACCTAATTTGACCAATTGGTCAACTTGACCTAAGTTGACCCATTTTGACCTAAATGGGTCAACATGAGCCAAATGATACCAAATCAACACCAAATTCATTGAAAATTGGCACAACCCATTTTTCAATCATATTAGCTCTTCCTAAATCAAAATGAAAGCCAAATGACCATTTTACGCTAGGTCAAAGGGTAACCTATGATCAAATTCACTTGGAATTTGATCATATTCCAACTTAAGACCACTTGGCATCCTCCTAGTGGACCCTTTGGACACCAAGGAGGGTGGTGCACATGACCCAATGGGTTTAGGTCTACCAAAGACAAAACTAACCACCCCACTCACAATTCTCCACATGGATCACCTCCCACACCCATTTTAATCCATGTGCACCTCCACACTCCCACACCTCTGCCAAAATTGAATCACATGGGACTCCTAACAACCTAAACAACCCATTCTATGAGATCAATTTGATCAAAATGGGAAGGAGGCTCATGACCATCCGATTCAAGTAGGGGGAGATATACTCCCTCTCATTCCATTCTAATTCAGGACACTTGCAGTCGATTGAGCCCTAGAAACCCATAGGAAGCTCTCTAAGCTCTCCCAAGCATTTCCAAGCTCTCTCCATTTTTCTCCATCTCAATTTTACTTAAGCTAAAATATGGGAAGAAAATCAAAACACAAACTCACTCAATTCTCCATAGAATCTAAATTCCTCTTGCAAGCACCATCAATGGACCTAATCGAGCTCACCCAAATCATTTCCCAAGCATCTAAGCCATGGGAAGGAGGAGTTCGATTAATGTTGCAAGCCATTGAAGGGGAGCTTGACTAATTGGACGATCCGCTTCATCTCAAACCTTCAAACCTTCAACAAGGCTTCATCTCCACTAGACGAAGGTACATCAACGGTTGGAAGCGCCAGTGACATCCTCCGATGAGGTATGCTTCAAAATTGAACTTAAGTTAGAAAATCTTTGGTCATTTGTTAAGGGAAGTGTAATCCAAATAGAATTCCACCATTGGATCTTATTGTCCTTGCTTCTAGATGGTGTGGGTTGAATCCTAGTCCAATCTGAGCACAAATGAGCTAAGATCAAGCCATGGAGGACAGACAGTCATAGTCTCCCACAGGCGAGGGCAGGGATGAATCTTGGACCATCCATCCCGCATGTTTTAGATGGACGGTCTTGATTAAATGCTTTAGATCTGATGATTTAGTCCTTCAAAATTGTAAGTTTAATCTTGATCATCCAATCCTTGATTAGATGGCCTAAGAGAAAGCGCATAGCACTGCTGAATGATGCGACATCTGATTTGACAACTTAAATAATCAATCCATTGTGCCATTGGAAAAGCGCACCGCTCGAAACCCACAGAAGATTAGTTATAATTAGTTATTTAATGACTTATTAATCACAGAAACTTTGAAAATACAAAACTAAATGTAAAAAAATAAAAAAAATTGCAAATTCAAATTCATTTTAAAGATAATTCAAAGGGGAATAATATAAAATTGTTTAATTGATTTTGAACAGTGACATTTACTCAATTTGTGTTTTATTAGAGATGTAATTATGTTAATTACTCCTTAATTATTTTAATAATTAATTCCAAACTCCATAGGGTTAATTAGTGGGATGACCTCTGCCTCCCATAATTTTCTTGCAATTTATTATTGGATTAATTTAGATAATTGCTTGTTTCATCTCTGATAACCCCCCTTAATTAATTAAATGATTAATTAACCTATTAAATAGTAATGAATTCATTAATTAAGCTTATTAATCATCTTGGAATAGTAGATAGACTTAGAGAATTAGATTAGGATGCCTTTTCCAAATCTTTTCTCCTAAGTCTATTTCATTTGAATGAAGACTTAATTAATTTACAAATTGATTAATGATTAAATAATTTCATTAAATAGCTTAATTAATCGAACTCAAAATCAAAAATTAATCCAGATGTTTAATCACTTACTCAATCCCGTTATTGGGTAGATATTTAGGTGTTGAATAACCTAAGTGCCTTTTAAGCAAATCATATCCAACCCACATGTGTGGGAAGGTTATGAAAGTGCTTAATTAAACCCTTTAGATTAATTAATCAATAATTATGAGCCAATTGCATTAGACCCCTTTCTTTCCTAGGTGCATCAATGATTTAAATTCTGTGTGGTTGCATATCATATGTTGCTCATAATTATTAGGTTAATTATGGTAAAGTGGTATAGGTAAGGGCTAATTAATGGACTTAATCTACACCTTAACCTAAACAAAACATAAAATTAACTTAATGGTTCTAAAAATTAAACTAAAATAACACACACATGAGGGAAATGGGTTAGGACCAACAAACACCCTTTTCATATTTCCTAATTCAAACTCAAAACAAAAATAAAAATCTCTTTAGAAATGTTGATTCTCTTTAAATGATCTTATTTCATTGGATTGTCTTTAGGAATTAATTAGGGTGAATAAAGTTACATGCTTACACCACTTTATTTCTTTTCAAGCATGCTAAATATTTTGTGCCATATGAAAATCATGCATTAATATCTTTTAAAAAAAATAAAAATATATGAAACATTTCCTTTATGTCAAATTGCATGTTTTGGCTAAAGTAAGAATTTGAATGGCTATTATCACAATTAAATCAAAAATTATTTTTAAAATTTATAAATCAAATACTACAAATGAATGTGTGCTACTTATAAGTATTTATAAGCTTGCATGTGAATATAACTTAAAATGTGCTTTATGTGACTTCCTTTTCTTTTCTTAACATGGGTTTGTATAAGATTTGTAAAGTGTATAGTTCATTCGAAAAGAACATAACACTTGCTTAAATTTATCTCTAATTACTCCCATGTCATGAATCAAAAAGGATCTTTATATTGCACATATAAATTATAAACCAAAATCAAACAAACAAACAAAAATATTTTGCATGATTCTTCATCCATTCGTTTGCTTTTATACATGCACATTTACTTAAAAAAAGTGGTATATTAGTCTGGACATCCTGGGGTTGCGAGGCTTTAAGTAGCTCTAAGAAGGTCTTGTATCTTGTACCCTTGGTGTATAAAATAATGGCACCGTACTCACTTATGTCTTCCATACATGTAAATGTGCATTTGATTAATGGATAAAAGAATTCCTTTCTTATCTACTTAATAAAATCATGCATCATGAAACATTCAAATTTCCTTAAGCAACATCTCTTAGAATTCATCATTAAGGTGTGCTAAATATTTACATTTGCATGCATAGATATGCTTAGGATCATTTCATGTGCATGATACACATGTTGGAAAGAAATAAATGGTTGTATGTTTTGTGATAGTAATTCATTTTAATTAATACTAAAATGCCTTTCTTATTGAATAAGTTTGTTTAGAGAAATCTAAACTTAGGATTAAAAAACACATAATAAAATATTCACTAAAGAAAAATCACTATTGAATCTACCTTAGAAATTACTTAAGGTAGGCAGGAAAGAGAAGTTCTCTTCTCTTTCCTCTTTCTACAACACTTAGTAATTGTAGGTTCATTCAAACCAAATCAAATCATCAAATAAAATTAACAAATCAACTAAATCACTTAAATGAAACCACCATCTAAGTTGAATCCTTCACACTTAGAAAACTCTAACTTTAAAGCCTAGGTAAGACATACCACACAAGCCATAAATGTCATACAAATTAGGCTAAGTCACCATTTTTAGCTCTATGTTAGGGCGGTGCATGGTTTGATGCCTGATTTTATTTTATGATGTAATGTTTTAATTTGGATGTTGGGGTGTATGTGAGTAGACTAGATGATAGGACGATCTTAGTCTAATCATTATTTTCTGCAGGGGATTATGCTTAAGGGGCACTATAATAAAAATAATAAATGCTTTTGCTGTACATGTTGCTTACACCCCTAAGCATAATCCAAAATAAGCCACGTGGACTTGGTTACCCATGTGTGGTTTTCTAAGCACAATTTATTCATATACATGTTTAGGATTGTGTGGTTTTTTAGCTAATCTCTATTTTGCAGGTTTTAGTTAGATTTATTTTTTGCATTTTCATGTAATTTTTTAATTAGGATTTGGAATGAATGTTATGGGAGATTAGGATGAACATTGGTCATAAGACTATATTTTATTCACCATGTGAAGCTTTTGGAGCAACTACATTCCACCTAACCAAAATAAGAAAGAAGAAAGAAGAAAGAATAAAATAGAAAGAAAAGAAGAAAAGAAGTAATGAAGAAATGAAGAAATGAAGAATGAAGACCCCCATAACATGAATTCCTTTTTGATTGTAATGAATTCATTTTTAATCCAGTTGTATAAGGGTAGAGCTTGGGTTCCCAATTTCTTTTCAGGTTTTGTGAGGTGGAGCCTGACCACAAAGGCCTTTTATTCTTTTGCACTAGCTTTATAAATTATTTGATGTTTGTTTAGCTTGTGCATTAAGATGGCATGTTTTTCCTAGTTTCTTCCTTGCTTTGATGAATGGCCCCAATGTGATTAGGCTCTTAGGAAAAAATAAATTTTCTATCCAATTAATCATCATAAAACTAAAAATTAACAACTCATATCCTCACCTAAAGCCTAGGTTATAAATCAAGATAAAAGATTTGGCAACCCCTTATATGGATGTTGTATGTTTTCACATCATGCATAAAAAGCATCTTGTTTCACTCTTGTTTATGGAGGGCTTCCACCATTGCTAAGAAACTTGGCTTGACCTTTGAGTGTCATGGTGGAAATACACCTCCTTCTTGCTGATTTTAACCTATAATCAAAATTTTCATGCATTAGACATATGAATCCCATAACCTGTGTCAAATCAATTGTCTAAAAATAAAAATAAAATATCATAAAAATTTGCATTAGATTTAAGTCATTAATCATGCCCTACATAATCTAGTCTCTTAGGGAGTGTGTTTAAGGCTTAGTCTCTTTCTAAATAAATAACAATCTAGCTATCTTGTAAAAGAGTAAGACTTGTCTACATGTATTTAAAATCATAGGAGTTAGTTGGTGGCCAACCCAAGGTGATTGCAAGTCCAACAGTCGAGTGATTTATCCTCCCTTGTGGAAGTAAACCATATACCCATTTCTCCTTAGATTTAGGTCATGCCATGGCTCTCGCCGAAGCTTCCTAGATTTAGGTTTAGAGGTTGTTACTTCCCTTTATGGGCTACAAGCATAAATCTTCACCTCTTAGGAATTTCCATAATCTTATGTTGTGGAATTATAACCCTAGATTTCTAATAAAAATTCAACTCAACCAAATAATTCTCTTCAAATTCAAAAATATAAAGCCCAATAATATGATAGTTTGGGATGCTCACTAGGTTTCCTAGCATCGTGAGCATCACCAACTTATATCCTTTTGGTTTCGATAATAACTCCCTCATTTTGATCAATCCCATTTGATCTTCCAAAATAACCAATTGATTGATAGCCTTATCATTAAAATCTTTGGAGACAATGATCATTTATCTTAATTGAGGTATTCTTAAGAAATCTCATTCCTTATAGATGAAGATGAAAATAATTCACTACAAATTTTTTTGGCGACTCCACTGGGGACGATTCCTCTCTCCATCTTTGATAAATGATCATTTTCTCTAAGTATCGATAGTGGATTTGTACTTTGTATGAGTCCAAGACTATCTTCCTTTTTCATTGGCACTTAGTTTATTTCATCCTTAAGCTAAGCTAGCCAACATCCTTTAGGTTTAAGGACCTCACTCCGTGTGGGTCTTAAAACCCCTATTGGGTTTCCCAATAAGTGAAAATTAAAAAAATTAATAAAAAGAAATCACTAAAGACTTCCTTCTTACCATTTCCATGGTAAGGTAAGGTTCATTCCATAAATAAAGAAAAAAATAAATCCTTTATAGAAAAACATTAATTTCCAAAAAGCACTTTTTCAAAATGCACATAATAAAATATTTGCACAAAAATCAACCTCATCTAACAATCTTCATGATTGTTATATGTAGGATCTTTTCAAAAATCAAAATCAACAATCATTCTTTTCAAAAATCATAAATCAACATCGTCATTCAATTTATTGAATGAAGATTTCATTTTTAAAATAAAGTCAACAATCATCTTTTCAAAAATAAAATCCAAAATCATATTTTCAAGAAGCACAAATGAATATCCTCATTCAATTTATTAAATGAAAATTTCATTTTTAAAACAAAATCAACAATCAACTTTTTAAAAATAAAATCAATAATCATATTTTCAAAAAGCACAAATGAACATCCTCATTCAATTTATTGAATGAAGATTTCATTTTCAAAACAAAATCAACAATCATCTTTCCAAAAATAAAATCAACAATCATCTTTTTAAAATTAAAATCAACAATCATCTTTTCAAAATAAAATCAACAATCATCTTTTCAAAACAAAATTAATAATCATCTTTTCAAAAATAAAATCAACAACCATCTTTTCAAAAATAAAATCCAAAATCATATTTTCAAAAAGCACAAATAAACATCCTCATTCATTTTATTGAATGAAGATTTCATTTCCAAAAACAAAATCAATAATCATCTTTTCAAAATTAATAATCATATTTTCAAAAATCAAAATTAACAATCATCTTTGCAAAATCCAAACACATTTGGATCTTTCATTTAACATACCCAAATTTGCTAAGTGAAGATCCTCTTTTCAAAAAAAAAAAAAAATCAAAAAATTGAAACACATTTGGATCCTTCATTTAGCATACATAAATTTGCTAAATGAAGATCCTCTTTTCAAAATCAAAAATCAAACAACATTTGGATCTTTCCTTTAGCATACCCAAATTTTCTAAGTGAAGATCCTCTTTTCAAAATCAAAATCACAAAAATAAAAAACACTTTGAATCTTCACTTAGCATACCCAAATTTCCTAAGTGAAGATCCTTTTTTCAAAAATAAAAACATTAAAAATCGAAACATTAAAACATGAAACACATTTGGATTCTTCATTTAGCATACCCAAATTTGCTAAGTGAAGATCCTCCTTTCAAAAATTAAAACATCAAAATCAAAAAAAAAAAAAAAACATTTGTACCTTATTTAGCGTACACAAATTTTCTAAGTAAAGTCTTCATTTTCAAAGTTCAAAATAGAAAATCAAAACACACATGGATCCTTTATTTAGCATACCTAAATTTGCTAAGTAAAGAATCCTCTTTTCAAAACCATCAAAACAAAACACATTTGGATTTCTTTAGCATATCTAAATTTGCTAAGAATCCTCTTTTCATAAATAAAAATAAAACACATTTGGATTTCTTTTATTTAGTATACCTAAATTTGCTAAGTAAAGAATTCTCTTTTCAAAAAATCATCAAAAATAAAACAAATTTGGATCCTTTATTTAGCATACCCAGATTTGCTAAGTAAAGAATCTCTTTTAAAAAAAACAACAAAACATTTGGATTCTTCATTTAGCATACCCAAATTTGCTAAGTAAAATTCCATTTTCAAATTCACACATAAGTCACAAATAGGAAAATAAAAGAAGAAAATTCTTTTCAAACACCTCACCTAGCATACTCAAATTTGCTAAGTGAGTAAAATCCAAGATCACAAATAAAAAAAAATCAATTGACCCTTTATTTTAACATACTCAAATTTGTTAAATAAAGGGTCCCCAAACAATCAAAAAATCAAATTCAAATATGAACCAATGGAAGCATCAATCTCTTCAAAATATATGAACCCATTTTCAACATACACAAATTTGTTGAAAGTGGATTCCAAATTCAAAAAAATTTCCTCTCTAATTCTAAACTCAAAGTCTCTCTCCAAATTCAAAGAGCCCCACTTAAAATATCCAAATTATTGAGTGTGGGTTCAAGTTCTAAAAAACAAATTAAAATAGAAATCTGATTCAGATTTGTTTTCCGAAATTATAGAAGTTCAACTCAGTTTTACTCAGTTTCTTTTAATTCAGTTCAGTTTAGTTTAAATGGTAGCCCAGAAGTATGTGTTTACTTTTCCTTTTGGGATGGATTTGACCTTGGATCAGGCCAACCTCCCACAGACTGACTTCACCCACCTCATTCATTTTGGCCAAGGTTTCGAGGGGGCTAGAATCACTTGTGAGGGGATCACCCTCACAACCGCCGCCAGAAGTGGTGATTGGGTCCATCCATGTGAGATGCCATCCGACTCAAAGTTTCCCTCACCAAAAAGGAAGGTTGTGGCGCTCCCGCAGTAGCTAGCCTAGTGCTGTGCTGGTCCCCTTTGCCAAAGGGCAAGCACCCACTGCTGGCTCCTTCCAAGGGGAAGGCTATCTTATTTTTAGGGATAGTCACCACCACCTATGAGGTAGGGTCTAGTTCTTGTGCTACCCCTCTTAGTAGGACTCAGTGACACGACCGGTGCCTCAAGATCAAGTAAAATCATGACCAGATATAAAGAGCTAGAGCCCGCTATGCAGGGAGTTACCTAGGATAGTGTCTCCTCTTATCACAGAGAACAAGTTTCACCCCCTCTCTAGTTCTGATGGAGAGGAAGACATTAGGAGGATCTTAGTTTAACCTCCACCTACAGTACAGTTTGAGGCTCCTATTAGAGATAGGAGGAGGTCATATGCCTGCCTTAGATCAGTTCTTCACCGAGTAGGCTGGCTTACTGATGATCGAGGCAAGATTTTATGTTTTGTCATCCTCAGATGTGGGAGTATATCGAGAGAGAGGGCTGGGGAGGCTGTATAGTAAATTACTAGTGAGAGAGGTAGAGGTATAGTGTTGACCCCTCATCATTTTCACCCATGTGCTACCCATGCCGATCACACTGATAGCATTGTATTGATAGGTACTACCCACCATAGGAGAGGAGCTCCTGCACAGAGAGAGTTGGTGGTGCCTCCACCACACCGCTCTACTCCACACCCACCATCTCCAATACAAGTTCCATCATTCACCGTTCTAGCAAAAGCCATGAAGGTAGCAGTGAGAAGAGAGCCCACCGGTGATCCCATAGATCAAGAGATCCATTCCATCTACACCATCGACAGGTGAGTGAGCTCTCGCCGACCTCCCATCTGGTGGTGAAGAGGGAATGGTGACCACTGAGCATTGTAGTTATGCCATTACCACCACCTCCACAATAGGTCTTGGAGATAGCAGCAACTGAGGAAGAGGGAGATAGTACCACTGTCCCCATGGCCATAGATCCTCCCAGGATTACTACTCCACCCAGATCTAGTTATAGTCAAGAACATTTATCCTCTAGTGAGTGTAGTCCTCACAAGATCAGTTCTCTAGAAGCAGGGGAGGTTAGATGTCTCTCTGTTCATGAGAGTGATCCTACTATCGGTCAACGTCAATCTTTTGTACCTCTTCAGTTAGACTATTCCATATATGATATTGTAGCTCAGTATTTGGTTGAGAAGAAGAAAATTCTAGGATATGCCTGGTCTAACCTAGAGGATGAGAAGATCAGTTTTGATCCTAATGAAGATGATCTATTGGAGGATTTGGTAGGAGTGCACATGGTTGACACCAGGGGTTCCCTCCTTCCTGATCAGCTGGGTTTGGAAGGTGTTGTGGCCGAGTAGGATGACACATCTCATTCAATCCAACACCTCCTTCAACAATTGAAACAAAAGGATGAACAAATAGATAGTATGGGAAAGAGGCTTGAAGACTTGCTAGCAGAAATTTTGGCACTTTAAAACTAAGCCCCAACAGTGCATCCTACTATTATAGAAATAGGTCAGCCTGAGTTGTTGCATGTCTTGGATCAATCCAAGACTTCTCCTCCAGTAGGGTAGGGTAATGCCAGCTTGTATAGGAAGGTAGTGGATAGTACCTCTATACAAAAAAGGAAATTAAAATCATGGTTGAGTAGCAAGTGAGAGAAGCATTGGCGCAAGCTCGAGGAGGATCATCAGTTCTAAAAGGTAGACCCTACCCAGAGGAATTTGATGCCATCCAATATTCTAATAGTTCTATTCCACCTTATTTTAAGAGCTTTGATGGTAGTGGGAACCCACGTCAGCACATAGTGCACTTCAGAGCCAGTAGTTGCAATGCTGGTGGCAGCGATGCGTTACTATTCCATCATTTTGTCAGTCGACACTTCTACTTCAGCTATATCTTCTTCTAGTAGACATCTTATATCAATGAATGAGGGTATCAAATCCCTCACCCCACTTACTTTACTAGATTTCTACTATGTACCTCTTTCAAAATCCAAGAAATTGAGGAATAAAGCTAGTTTGAATTACATCTGTGTGACTTTTGATGGGTTGTCTAATTTTACTCTCTTAGAAAACTCTCCAAGTCTAAATAATAGTTATAATAACTTTGATCTACCTTTTTCTGATTTAGAGTCAGACTTCCTTCTCTGAATACTATGGGTTCACCTCTAGAGGTAAACTTGGAATCATCTAATTCTGAGGGTCCTATAGGAGAAGCTATAGGTGAGCCCAACGATTAGGTAGAATCTTTCACTAACCTAGCACAAGAGATCACCAAAGTTAACCTCTATAGTGGCAATGTTCTACCTCCTAGGGCAGCACCTCAAGATAAGGAGAAATAAGTCATTAGTTTTGGTGAATGAGAAGCCGCTCCACAGGATGTCCACCCATGGATATGCTTGTGGAGGATTAACCCAAAGTGGATCACAATGTCCTCTCTCACCTAAGAAAGTTTCCATCTAAGTTAAGCATATATGATGCCCATGTCTTATCCAAAGAGATGAGGGTATCATTAATCAAGGCTCTTCTTGATCTAGAGATATGCTTAGCCCAGTTGACCAATGTTGGAGAGGAGGTACATTATTCCAAAGAAGCCCATGGAGTCACTTTCATAGATGAAGACCATCTTCTAGGGGACATGGAGCACAACTGTCCCCTATACATTATAGTGGATATGAGCATTTACTTGGGTTCTTGAATCCAGTGCAGAATGTCATTATGACTTCTAAAGACCTTGCCTATTGAGGATACATCTCTACACTGGGAGATCGGGATGATGTTGAGAGGATTCAATGAATAAGGCGAGAGGGATTTAGGTTCCATAATGTTACTTTTGGAAATAGGTGACTGGAAGACTGAAGCTAAGTTCTATATCATTGATTCAAATACTTCATTCACCGCTTTTCTCGGTAGGCCTTGGATACATAAGAACAAGATGATTCCATCCTCCCTCCATCAAGTGCATCAAGTTTTGAAAAGATGGAATTGAATACTATATCAAAGGATGAAAAACTATTTTCAGTTAGAGAGGTTGAGATATATGAAGATGCGACCTAGCATCTTCCTCAAAATACCTTTTCTCATAAACTTGGTCAAAATTCAAATGCAAAAGAAAAAGAAAAAGAAGAAAAAGAAGAAAAAGAAAAAAAAAGAAAAAGAAAAGAAGAAAGAAAATACAAGTGAACAAGAAAAGGACATCAAGGAAGAAGTGGAGCCGCATGTCACATTCCACCCACAGTTCATTTCATTATATGGACATATGGGTAGGATGATTCGACCTCCACCAGGCAGAGGTAGAGGTAGACATAGAGGTAGTTCTAGAGGTGGAAGACCCCCTGGTTGGCCTCCACCCAATAGGGGTTATGTTCCAGTTCATAGGAGTACCCTTACTATTCATATAAAATTGGAATCCAGCTCGGAGGATGAGTCTAATGTGATTAACATACCAACCAACCCCTCTCAATGGGTTTCATTAGAGGTAACACTCGAGCTGGACAGTGATGAAGACCAGGCCTCCAAGCAAAGCACGAATGTATTCAAATCAAGTTTATGTGAAACTATTAGGCAGTAGTTAAGAACCTTATCTCTAACCTTACTTTCCTCTCAAAATGTTGAAGATTTAGTAGTTAAGGAAGCCCCTCAGTCTTTCATGTATGTCAAATCAAAGAGATTCCCATTGGGATCATCATCCTCAAGTCCAGAAACTGATGTAGGACTTGAGGATAATTCATATAAAGAATTAACAAAATTGCCTTTTGATTAGTACTCACCTTGTGTTCTTAATCTTGCAAAGAAGTGTTTGATTCCTTATACATGGTCCAAGCACAAGTCAGAGTACTTTGAGAAGCTGTGGAACAACAGAGGAAAGGATGCATAATCAAGATCAAGACTAGGATTCAGTGCAATGGGTCTAGTTGATGATGACGATTATTGCTTAGTTGTCACCAATCATCTGGAATCTGATAGGTTGTTCTCAAACTAAACTAACTCTTATGAGGAAGTATGTTTAGAAACTTCAAATGATCCAGATGATCTCTAAATCAAAGATGCACCATCAGAATTTGAAGAGAAGATCCATTCAACAATTGACAACCTCAAAGATATCAACCTCGGGATAAAAGAAAATCCATGCCCGATATAAATCAGTTCGTTGCTGAATAAACAAGAGTCCAATGACTTAGTTAAGCTATTGATTGAGTTTAAAGACTGCTTTGCATAGAACTATGAAGAAATGCTTGGATTATCTCCTGATGTAGTAGTCCATAAACTAGAAATAGACCCTAATGCTAATCCTATCAAGCAAGCTCCTAGATGCATGCGATTAAAAATTGAACAACAGGTCATTTTTGAAGTCAAGAAATCGATCCATGCTGGTTTCAACAAGAAAGAAAAATACCCTACCTGGTTAGCTAGTGTCATCCTAGTTAAGAAAAAGAATGGTTAAATTCGCATATGTGTCAACTTTAAGGACTTAAATAAGACATGCCCTAAGGATGAGTTTACCCTTCCTATACCAAAATTAATGGTGGACATTGCCTCATCTCATGTAGTTTTCTCCTTCATGGATGGGTCATCTGGCTACAACCAAATCAAGATGAGGATGAAAGAAACACTTTTTCAAACCCCGATCAATCTATTATTATAAAGTTATGCCTTTCGACCTTAAAAATGTTGGTGCTACATACCAATGGGCCATGACTCAGATCTTCAATGAACTCATTCATCATTAAGTTGAATACTAAGTTGATGATCTAATAGTCAAGAGCAAAGAAAAGAAAAATCACCTCTTTGACTTGAGAGTTATTTTTGAATGATTAGGATAATATAACCTCAAAATGAATCTCCTCAAGTATGCATTCAAAGTAGCTTCATAAAAATTCATTAGGTTTATTGTTCGACATCAGGGAATAGAAATAGATCTAGAATAGATCAAAGCTATCTTAGAAATGCCACCTCCCAAAAGTTTAATTCAACTCAGATCTTTTTAAGAGTTGTTGGCATATCTAAGATGCTTTATCTCTATCCTATCGAGGAGATGCAAGCCATTTTCAGCACTTATAAAAAAGGATGCTAAGTTCAAGTGGGATGATAAGTGCCAACATGCCTTTGAAAATATCAAGCAGTATTTGGTGAGGTTGCCAGCTCTAGTAGACCCTATTTCGTGCAGGCCACTCATTCTCTACACTGCTGCATTGGATGACTCCCTCGGTGCTTTGTTGGCCCAAGCCAATGATAAAGGGAAGGAGAGTGCTCTCTACTACCTCAACCATCGCTCCATCCCCGCCAAGCTTAACTCCCCACCTATGAGAATATTGTCTAGCATCTTTGCATCCCAAAGCTACAAAGACTTCTCATAAGGTGAACTCGATTTCAAGAACCAATCCACTGCAATATCTCATGACATGACCAACACTATCCAGACGTTTGGCATGTTGGTTCATGATTCTCCCACAGTTTGATATCACATTCGTTCCCCTCTGTGCGGTGAAAAGATAAGCACTAGCAATTTTCTTAGTAGCATACCCACTACCTGCTGACTCCCCGCTTAGTGACGATCTCCCTGTTGAACAAATCATGAACTTAGGGATGGTTGACAACCACCATTGGGAGATATATTTTGATGGTGCGGCTTCCTTTCAAAAAGGAGAAGAACCACGATCTACTATTCTAGAAAAGGCAGGGGTAAGAATAGTTCTCTTAACTCTTGACCGTGATGTGATGAGATTCTCATACTATCTCTCCAATCCATGCACCAACAATGAAGCTGAGTATGAGGCTTTGATTGCCAATATAGAGTTAGCCATTACAGTATGTGTCAAGAGCATCAATATCATTGGGGATTCTCAGTTGGCCATCAACCAGATTGCTGGGTCCTACAAGGTTCTAAAACCTAAGCTTTGTCATTACCACGAGTACACCATGAAGCTGTTGGCCCAAATTCCTGAGGTTACCATCTACAAGGTCCCTCGAGGAGAGAATGTAGTAGAATATGCTTTGGCCAAACTTGCTAAACAATTGGCATGTCCGAAAGATGAGTTCATTCTAATAAGGGTCCAAAAATAGACAAGTCCTATCCATTATTGTTGCTATACTTGTTGAGAAACTCTCTTAAAGGGGAGGTTGCCGTTGCCGAGAAAGATGAGGAATTGAATTGGAGGCAACCGTTTATAGATTATTTGAACATCGGTAAACTACCTCAAGAGAAATCACAAGTCCATTAGATGAAACAGAGAGCTCTCTCCTATGCTCTCGTGGATTGCACCTTGTACCGATGGTCTTTCAATCAAATGTAGTTACACTGTTTGGACAAACACGAAGCCCATAGGATCATGACTGAGGTACATTCAGGTCTATGCAGAGCACATCAATCCAAAGATGAAGATGAAGTGAAGATCAAGAGACTAGGATATTACTGGCCTTTGAGGATTACAGATTGCATGAATGTATCTAGGAGATGCCATCAATGTTATGTACACGGTGTGGTCCTACATCAACTACCCAACATTCTACATTCTATATTGGCCTCATGGCCATTTAAGTGTTTGGGATATCGATATAGTGGGTCCTATCGATCCTTCTTCTTCCAAGGGTCATTAGTTCATATTAGCTTCCACCGACTACTTTTCTAAGTGGGCGGAGGCAGTCCCACTTAGAGAGGTCACAACTCAGCATGTGCTGCAATTTTTTAGGAATCATATCGTATATAAGTTTCGGGTGCCTCAATGAATTATATCTGATAATGGTACTGCATTCAAGAGCACCAAGAGCAACAGCTTTTCCAGAAGATACAATATAGATTAGAGATACTCCACCATCTACAACCCTAGGGCGAATGGCCTAGCAGAAGTATTCAATAAAACTCTCATTCAGATACTAAAGAAGATGCTCGATGACAACAAGTAATAGTGGCATGAGCAGTTAGTTGAAGCTTTGTGGGCATACCACACCATAATAAAACTCCAACTTGGTCTACTCTGTTCTCCGTAGTGTATTGGTTTGAAGCTATTCTACCTTTAGATGTTCAACTCCCATCATTAAGGATAGCAAAGGCTAGCAAGATCACAATAGAGCAGAATACAAAGTTGTGGTTAGAAGAGCTTAAAGGTTTAAAGGAGAAATGCCTATGGGCATCCTAAATCCTTGAGTTATGCAAAGCTAAAATGATTCAAACTCAAAATAAGCTAGTTCTCCCTAGAGCTTTTCAAGTAGGAGAGCTTATTTTAGTTCTAAGGAGACCAATTATTACCCATCGAAAGATGGGAGGCAAGTTTGAACCCACTTGGGAAGGCCCTTTTATCATAGAGAAGGCCTACCAAGGAGGATCTTATCAGCTCATTGATTAGAAAGGGAAACACCAGACGCTTTCAATTAATGAGCTCTATTTGAAGAAATATTACTCATAAATCATGTTTGAAAATAATTATCATCAAAAGAATAAAATTTCATTCCAATTCATCAAAATCTTCTCTTCATTCGAAGCGTTATTTGCTTATCTTATGAATCTTCCATGACGTGTTTAGGGTTTAGGGTTGACATACTACCTTATTAGTACGTCACCCCAGTGGTCACTTGTCCAGTGGATGTGAGTCCTTGCGCTTTCTTCCTGACTTGACCATTGCAAATCAATGAGCACCTTATTAGTTTGGTAGACCTCTGCAAACCAAGCTACCTCATGTTGACTTTGTTTGAAGATGAGTGTTTTCTTCTCAAACTAGCCATCATGCACCTAATTGAAAGTATATATATAAGGCTTAGGATAAGTCCCCCAGAGGCTCCTTTCCTCTTGACTACTCTTGAGTTGATATAAGTCCCCCAGTGGCATTTATTCAGTAGTCGCCCTAGGTCGGATAAAACCTGTCGAATCGAAGATATAATATATGACAATCAGTTTCGCTATAGGAGGATGTGAGTCCCTAATTCTTTCTTCCTAGGCTAATTATCATAAACCAATGAGCACCTTAGGTTGGTTGATGTTCACTATGCTGACAGTGACTCACCCGATGGATACACCACACTTTCCAGATGCGAGTCCCCGTGCTTTCTCCTTGAATTGGCCATTGAATACCTATAGATTTTATCTTCTCTAGGGTTTTGGATCAATCCCTTAGCGGCCCTTCTCCCTGTGGGAATTCTACTTTGATCATGTCCTTTGCGACCCAATATAGACACTACCCAGGTTACTCTTGGATTGGACAGTCCCCCTTTCCTAGTAGCTACCACAATGGTTGGAGAATTTGTTCAACAGATGCGCAGATTCTCCCTTAGTTTAATAAAACTGAGATAGGTCTAGGCTAATATAAGCTCCTTCTCAGTATGATCCCTCACAAAATAACACGGTCCATGATAAATAAATAAATAAATAAACAAAAATATTCGCATGTGGATTAGGAATTCAGGCCTCTAGTGGCCCTTTTCCCAAGCAGACATCCTATCTTTAGGGGAGTGTCAGCAGAACTCCCTATAAGAATTGCCTGACTACGCTTGAGTTGAGATAATTCCCCGGGTTGGAACTCTCTTCGTAGTTACCCTTAGGTCAGGTTAATATATTTTTCCACAAATAGTTACCTCGGCAGTCACTTCGCTTTGAAAGATATAAGTCTATTATGCATTCTTTCTAGCATGACTGTCGCAAACTAATGGGCAGCCCTAGGTTGGGTTAACATGTTACCTTGCTAATATGTCATCCCAGTGGTCTTTTATTCAAGAAAAGATGTGAGTCCTCGTGCTTTCTCCCTTGAATTAACCATTGCAAACCAGAAGGTACCCCCTTGGTTGGATAGTTCTCCATTTGGTCGAGAAGCTACTCGCTTTGGGTTGGTAAATCTGTGTTAGACTAAGGCCAACATGGCCCATACTCAATGCAGTCCATCGTAAATCAATTGGATCCATAAAAAATAATTAAAAATGAAATTAATCTTGACTATCTGTGAGCTGATCTAAGTCCCCCAATAGCATTCACTCAATATTCACCCCTAGGTCAGGTTTGATTTGTTGCACAAACAACCGATCACCCTAGTGGTTCCTTATTTTGGAAGATGTGAGTCCCCGCACTATCTTTTTAACTTGACCATTGCAAACTGAAAGGCACTCCTTTGGTTGGATAGTCCTACCATGTGATTGGTAGACTACCCCTTTGGATTGGTAAATCTGTGTTAGACCAAGTCTTACATGGCCCATACTCAGTTCAGTCCATCGCAAATGATGGGATCCATAAAAATAACTAAAAAATGAAATTAACTTTTGACTAACTTTGAGCTGATTTAAGTCCCCTAGCGCACCCACAATGCCTATGGTTGTTCAATTTGCAACCAATGGATCACCCCAGCAACTGATCCCTACTTTTGAGGATGTAAGCCTATTACACTTTCTTTTTAGTACAACTGCTACACACCAAAAGGCAACCCCTTTGGTTGGCTAGTCCTACTATGTGTTTGGTAGACTACCCCTTTGGATTGGTAAATCTGAGCTATATCAAGGCCATCATGGCCCTTACTTAGTGTGATCCATCGCAAACCAACAGGGTCCATCCCAAAATAAAAAAAAAAAGAAAAAACAATTTTTTTTAAAGATTTAAAATAAACTCAACCCTCCTCCCTCAGTGGAGTCAAACTGAACAAACAAATCAAACCCAATCAACCTCCCCTAATGGAGTTAAATAAAATAATAAAATAATCAAAATAGTCAAATCAATCAAATCATCTACTTTTCCTTAGTGAGATAAAAATATTTCTAGTTCCCCCAGCGGATCTCAAATTATAACCCTCCCAACGGATTTCAAACCTCTCATCCCCCAGTGGATGACTTGAACCTATTCCCCTAGTGGAAGGTTCACATACTCAGTCCCTAGTGGATTCCTCCTTCACTCTCTTATGTTGTTGACATGAGTAGAGTCGCATTGCATTAAGCTCTTGATTTCTTCTACACCTTGGGTTAGGAGTAGATCGTTTCTATTAGTGCTTGTAATCGTTGTTGATCATCTCACCAACACGCGGGTACCTTGTCACACCACACCTATGCCTCTTGACCTCAATTTTAGAATGAGCTCTCAACCTCTCCATTTTAGACATAGGATTCCTCTTAGACACTAAGAGTTCCTTAGTCTTAAGACACTTCTAGTGATTACGTGAACACTTAACCTAACCCTAAAGACTTAGAAGAGTTAGCCATAAGAATAGGTCATGCCTTAGGGGTGTTAAGAAAACTTGCCTACCCTATAGCTTGAACCAAATTCTTACTTCATTCTTTCAAGTCAAACTCCAAATCCAAACCAACTTCAAACTCAGATCAATTTCAACTTAATTAATTTTCTCAAATCCAAATCAACTTCAAATTCAAATCAACTTTAATTCCAAATCAAATCTTAAATCAATTCCAACTTAATTGATTTTTCTCAAATTTAAATCAATTCTAATGGATTTTCTCAAATCATGAATCAATTCCAAATGATTGAAATCCCTAATCAACTTTAAATTTTAAAAAAATCTTTCCTAAGTCACTTTGATTTCATCTTATGGACTTTGTTGAAATCAAATTCAAATCACTTCAAATTCAAAATATTTTCACACAACCCACTTATATTCTCATTTATATTCATAAATATAAATGAAATATAAATTCAAATGACCAAAACCAAATCCAAAACTCAAACCCAAATCTAACCTAAAACCAACCTATACCCTTTCAAGTCAAAATTTTGAACTTAATCAAATCAAATTCAAATCAATTCAAACCTTTGGATTTTCTCTTCAAACAATAAATCCTTCAATCACAAACCAAATTCACTCATAAACTTCAATCATCAAACCAAAACTAAATTCAAAACTCAAACCCAAATCAAACCCATGTTCATCCTTTGAACTTGAAATTGCCAAATGAATCAAAACCTATTTAACTCCAAATCACTTGCAATTGGATTTATATTTCAATCATAAGTCCATATGTGAGTTCAACCAAACTTGAATCAATCCCTGATCAAGTCAATTGACCCATTTAGCCTCACTTGACCCAAAATGACCTAAAAGACCTTTTTGAGCCAAATTCTAATCCTACCTAAATTGGATTGAACTAAGCCTACTTAAGCCTCACATTGTGAGCAACAATCATCATAAGATGATCAATCACTCAAATAGGGTCAAAACAAGTCAAACCTAGCCTTTGACCAAGTCAACACTTAACCCAAATAAAATTCAAACTAGCCAAAATCCACCATAGTCCAAATTGATTGAAACCATTGATCAAAGATAATTCATGATCAATGATTGGACTTGACCAAGTCATCATTTAAGCTAAACCTAGCCCAATTGGCCACTTGACCCAAGTTGTCCCAAGTTGAACTAGAAATTCAAAATATGTCAAATCTTGATCTAAGCAAAATTGATTGCAACTCATGGGTCAAATTCATTCTAATTCACTTGTTGAACTTTACCAAAGCCTCAATTGGCCAACTAGACCCAACCTAGCCCAATTGACCATGAACTTAACTTGACCTAAATGGTCAAATCAAGCTAAAATCAAACCAAAATAAAATTGATTGAAACTAAAGCTTGCAATACATTTCAAATGATCAACCAAGCCTAATCCAACCCATGACCTAACCCAATTGGGTCAAATGGGTCAAATTGGTCAACTTGATCTATTTGACCTAAATGAATTCAAATGAACCAAAACCAATTATAAATCAAATTCAACCAAACCAATAATACCAAAACATTTCAAATGATCATTTGAACTTGACCTAACTGATGGTTTGACCTAATTTGACTAATTGGTCAACTTGACCCAAGTTGACCTATTTTGACCTAAATAGGTCAACATGAGCCAAATGATATCAAATCAACACGAAATTCATTGAAAATTGGCACAACCCATTTTTCAATCATATTAAATCTACTTAAATCAAAATCAAAGCTAAATGATTATTTTACTCTTAGGTCAAAGGGTAACCTATGATCAAATTCACTTAGAATTTGATCATATTCCAACTCAAGACCACTTGGCATCCTCCTAGTGGACCATTTGGACACCAAGGAGGGTGGTGCACATGACCCAATGGGTTTGGGTCAACCAAACCCAAGCCAAAGCCAAAACTGACCACCCCACTTATAATTCTCTACATGGATCACCTCGCACACCCATTTTAACCCATGTGCACCTCCACACTCCTACTCCTAACAGCCTAAACAACTCATTCCATGGGATCAATTTGATGAAATGGCAAGGATGCTCACAGTTGTCTGATTCAAGTAGGGGGAGATATACTCCCCCTCATTCCATTCTAATTCAAGACACTTACACTCGATTGAGCCCTGAAAACCCAAAGGAAGCTCCCCAAGTTCTCCCAAGCATTTTCCAAGCTCTCTCCATTTTTCTCCTTCTCGGTTTTACTCAAGCCAAAACAGGTGAAGAAAATCAAAACTTAAACTCACTTAATTCTCCATAGAATCCAAATTCCTCTCGCAAGCATCATCAAGGGACCTAATCGAGCTAACCCAAATGATTTCCCAAGCAGCTAAGCCACGGGAAGGAGAAGTTTGATCAAAGCTACAAGCCATTGAAGGAGAGTTTGGAAAAGATCCACTTCATCTCAAACCTTCAAACTTTCAACAGGGCTTCATCTCCACTGGACGAAGCTACCTCAACAGTTGGAAGTGCCGGTGATAGCCTCCGGTGAGGAATGCCTCAAAACTAAGCTTAAGATAGAAAATCTTTGGTCTTTTGTGAAGGGAAGTGTAATCCCAATAGAATTCCACCGTTGGATATTCTTCTCCTTGCTTCTAGATGGTGTTGGTTGAATCCTAGCCCAATCTGAGTTCAAGTGAGCTCAGATCAAGCCATGAAGGATGGACGATCTTTGTCTCCCACTAGGGAGGGCAGGGATGAATCATGGACCATCTATCCCTTGTGTTTTGGATGGACGGTTCTGATTAATCACTTTAGATCCGATGATTTAATCCTTCAAAACTGCAGGTTTAATCCTGACTGTCTGATCCTTGATCAGATAGCCTAGGAGAAAGCGTGTAGCATCACCGGCTGATGTGACATTTGATTTGATAACTAAATAACCAATCCTATCATGCCATGCAGAAAGTGCATGCCGCATCAGCAGTCCACGTGGCGCCGATGAGATTAGTTATATAATTAGGTTATTTAATTACCTATTAATTACATAAACTTCAAAAATTCATAACTAAATATAGAAAAATCATAAAATGCAAATTCAACTTCATTTTAAAGATAATTTAAATGGGAATAATATAAAATTAAGCTTAATTGATTTTAAACAGTGACATTTACTCAATTTTGATTTTATTGGGGATGTAATTATGTCAATTACTCCTTAATTATTTCAATAATTAATTCTAAACTCCCTAGGGTTAATTAGTGGGATGACCTCTCCCTCTCATGATTTTCTTGGAATTTATTATTAGATTAATTTAGGTAATTGCTTATTTCAACTCTAATCACCCCCTTAATCAATTAAATGATTAATTAACCTATTAAATGGTGATGAATTCATTAATTAAACCTATTAATCATGTTGGAACAGTGGATAGACTAAGGGAATGAGATTCAGATGCCTTTTTCAAATCTATTCCCCTAAGTCTATTTCATTTGAATGAAGACTTAATTAATTTAAAATTGATTAATGATTTAATCATTTCATTAAATAGATTAATTAACCAAACTCAAAATCAAAAATTAATCCAGAAACTTAATCACTTAATCAATCCCATTCTTGGGTAGTTACTTAGTTGTTCAATAACCTAAGTGCCTTTTAAGGAAATTATATCCAACCTACATGTGTGGGAAGGTTATGAAAGTACTTAATTAAACCCATTAGCTTAAATAATCAATAATTGTGAGCCAATTGCATTAAGCCCCTTTCTTTCCAAGGTGCATTACTGATTTAAATTCCATATGGTTGCATATCATATGTTGGCTCATAATTGTTAGGTTAATTATGTTAAAGTGGTATAGGTAAGGGACAATTGATGGACTTAATCTGCACCTTAACCTAAACAAAATATAAAATCAACTTAATGGTTTTAAAAATTAAACTAAAATAACACACACATGAGGCAAATGGGTTAGGACCAGCAAACACCATTTTCATTTTTCCTAATTCAAACTGAAAACAAAAATAAAAATCTCTTTAAGAAATGTTGATTCTCTTTAAAAGATCTTATTTCATAGGATTGTCTTCAGGAATTAATTAGGGTGAATGAATTTACATACTTACATCACTTTATTTCTTTACAAACATGCTAAATGTTGTGTGCCATATGAAAATCATGCATTCATATCTTTTGAAAAATTCAAAATAAATGAAATGTTTCCTTTATGTCAAATTGCATGTTTTGGCTAATGTAAGAATATGAATGACTATTATCACTATTAAATTAAAAATTTATTTTCAAAACTTATAAATCAAAGACTACAAATGAATGTGTGCTACTTATAAGTATTTATAAGCTTGCATGTGAATATAGCTTAAAATGTGCTTTATGTGACTTCTTTTCTGTTCTTAATATGGGTTTGTATAGGATTTGCAAAGTGTATAGTTCATTTGGAAAGAACATAACACTTGCTTAAATTTATCCCTATGCACTCCCATGTCATTAATCAAGAAGGATCTTTATATTGCACATATAAATTATAAATCAAAATAAAAAAAATAAACAAAAATATTTTGCATGATTCTTCATCCATTCATTTGCTTTTGTACATGCACATGTATTTAAGAAAAGTGGTATATTAGTCTAGACATCCTGGGGTTACGAGGCTTTAAGTAGCCTTAAGAAGGTCTTGTACTTTATACCCTTGGTGTAAAAAATAATGGTGTCGTACTCACTTATGTCTTTCATACTTGTAAATGTGCATTTGATTAATGGATAAAAGAATCCCTTTCTTTTCTACTTAACAAAATCATGCATCATGAAACATCCAAATTTCCTTAAGCAACATCTCTTAGCATTCATCATTAAGGTGTGCTAAATATTTACATTTGCATGTATAGATATGCTTAGGATCATTTCATGTGCATGATACACATGTTGGAATGAAATAAATGGTTGTATATTTTATGATAGTAATTCACTTTAATTAATTCTAAAATACCTTTCTTATTGAATAAGTTTATTTAGAGAAATCAGTATTGAATCTACCTTAGAAATTACTTAAGGTAGGGAGGAAAGAGAAGTTCTCTTCTCTTTTTCCTTTTTTTACAACACTTAGTAATTAAGTGTAGGTTCATTCAAACCAAATCAAATCATCAAATAAAATTAATAAATCAACTAAATCACTTAAATGAAACCACCATCTAAGTTGAATCCTTCACACTTAGAAAACTCTAATCTTAAAGCCTAGCTAAGACATACCACAAAATCCATAAATGTCACACACATTAGGCTAAGTCACCATTTCTAGATCTATGTTAGAGCGATGCATAATTTGATGCCTGATTTTATTTTATGTGGTAATATTTTAGTCTAGATGTTGGGGTGTATGTAAGTAGACTAGATGATTGGATAATCTTAGTCTAATCATTATTTTCTGCAGGGGATTATGCTTAAGGGGCACTGTAATAAAAATAATAAATGCTTTTGCTATGCAGGTTACTTATACCCCTAAGCATAATCCAAAATAGGACAGATGGACTTGGTTACCCATGTATGGGGTTCAAAGTCCAATTTATTCATATACATGTTTGGGATTGTGTGTTCGTTTATTTAATCTCTATTTTGCAGGTTTTAGTTAGATTTACTTCTTCCATTTTCATGTAATTTTGCAATTAAGATTTAGAATGAATGTTATGGGGGATTTTGATGAATATTAGTCATAAAACTATGTCTTATTCACCATGTGAAGCCTTTGGAGCAACTACATTCCAGCCAACCAAAAGAAGAAAGAAGAAAGAAGAAAGAAGAAAGAATAGAAGAATTGAAGAAAAGAAGAAATGAAGAATGAAGACCACCATAACATGAATTCCTTTTTGATTATAATTAATTCATTTGTAATCCGGGTTGTATAAAGGTAGAGCTTGGCTACCCAATTTCTTTTCAAGTTTTGTGCGGTGGAGCCTGACCACAAAGGCCTTTTATTCTTTTGCATTAGATTTATAAATTAGTTGATGTTTGTTTAGCTTATGCATTAAGATGACATATTTTTCCTAGTTTCTTCTTTGCTTTGATGAATGGGTTGGATGTGATTAGGCTCTTACAAAAATATAAATTTTCTATCTAAATAATCAACTCAAATCTAAAAATTAATAATTCATAACCTCACCAAAAGCCTTGGTTATAAATCAAGATAAAAGATTTAGCAACCCCTTAGCTGAATATTGTATGTTTTCAGATAATGCATAAAAATCATCTTGTTTCACTCTTAATTATGGAGGGCTTTCACCTTTGCCAAGGAACTTGGCTTGATCTTTGAGAGCCATGGTGGAAATACATCTCGTTCTTGCTGATTTTGGCCCATATGCATTAGGCATATGAATCCCATAGTTTGTGTCAAATCAATTATCAAAAAATGAAAATAAAACATAATAAAAATTTGCATTAAATTTAAGTCATTAATCATTCCCTACATGATCTAGTCTCTTAGGGAGTGTGTTTAAGGACTTAGTCTCTTTCTAAATAAACAACAACCTAGCTATCTTGCAAAAGCATAGACTTTTCTACATGTATTTAAAATCATAGGAGGAGTTAGTTGGCGGCCACCCACAGGCGGTTATAAGTCCAACAGTTGGGTGGTTTATCCTCTCTTGTGGAGGTAAATCATGTACTCATTTTTGTCTTAGATTTAGGTCGTGCCTTGGCTCTAGCCAAAGCTCCCTAGAGTTAGGTTCAGAGGTTGCTAATTCCCTTTGTGGGCTACAAGCATAAATCCTCACCTCTTAGGCATTTGCATAATTTTGCGTTGTGGAATTATAAGCCCTAGATTTCTAACAAAAATTAACTCCAATAAATAATTCTCTTCAAATTCAAAAATATAAAGCCCAACCATAGGATAGTTTGGGATGCTCGCTAGGCTTCCTAGCATCGTGAGCATCCCCTACTTATCTCCTATTGATCTTCCAAAAATAACCAATTGATAGTCCTATCTTTGAAATCTTTGGAGACAATGATCATTTACCTTAATCGAGAGTATTTTTAAGGGATCTCATTCCTTAAGATGTAATTAACTATGGGGGCTTGCCTCCATAGGGAACTTAATGAACCCAGTTTAAAATAAACCCTATTTTATCTTTTCATGTAAAGTAAGGGAAGAATCTCTGGTACATTCGAAGACTCATTATCTTTAGGTGTCCTTATTAAGTTGATTAGGTCCATTATAGAATGGTAACTTATGTCTCTAGAGATAGTACATCATTCCTCAATGTCATACTTGATCACCCTAATAAGAACATCTGCAGATCTACGTGGTGTCACACAACAAATATTATTTTTATCTTCAAATTATTTTTCTCAAAAGATAGATGAAGATGAAAATAATTCACCATAGATTTTTCTAGCAACTCTGCTAGGGATGGTTCCTCTCTCAATCTTTGGTAAATGATCATTGTCTCCAAGTATCGATAGTGGGTTTGTACTTTGTATGAGTGTGAGACTATCTTTCTTTTTCGTTGGCACTTAGTTTATTTCATCCCTAAGCTAAGCTAGCCAACATCCGATATGTTTCACTCTATGTGGGTCCTAAAACCCTATTGGGTTTCCCAATAGGTGAAAAAAAAATTTAATAAAAAGAAATAACTAAAGACTTCCTTTTTACCATTCCATGGTAAGGTAAGGTTCATTCCAAAAATAAAGAAAAAAAATTAAATCCATCATAAAAACATCAATTTTATAAAGCACTTTTTCAAAATGTACATAATAAAATTTTGCACAAAAATCAACCTCATCTAACAATCTTCATGATTGTTATATGTAGGATCTTTTCAAAAATCAAAATCAACAATCATCTTTTCAAAAAGCACAAATGAACATCTTCATTCAATTTATTAAATGAAGATTTCATTTTTAAAACAAAATCAATAATCATCTTTTCAAAAATAAAATCTAAAAGCATATTTTACAAAAGCACAAATGAATATCCTCATTTAATTTATTGAATGAAGATTTCATTTTCAAAATAAAATAAACAATCATCTTTTCAAAAATAAAATCAACAATCGTATTTTCAAACAGCACAAATGAACATCCTTATTCAATTTATTGAATGAAGATTTCATTTTCAAAACAAAATCAACAATCATCTTGTTAAACTAAATCATCTTTTCAAAAACAAAGTCAATAATCATCTTTTCAAAAATAAAATCAACAATCATATTTTCAAAAATAAAATCCAAAATCTTTTTTCAAAAAGTAGAAATGAACATCCTCATTCAATTTATTGAATGAAGATTTCATTTTTAAAAAAAAATCAATAATCATCTTTTCAAAATTAATAATAATATTTTCAAAAATTAAAATTAATAATCATCTTTTCAAAATCCATACACATATGGATATTTCATTTAGCATACCCAAATTTGCTAAGTGAAGATCCTTTTTAGAAAAAAAATCAAAAAATTGAAACACATTTGAATCCTTCATTTAGCATACCCAAATTTGCTAAATGAAGATCCTCTTTTCAAAATAAAAAAATCAAACAACATTTGGATCTTTCATTTAGTATACCCAAATTTGCTAAGTCAAGATCCTTTTTTCAAAATCAAAATCACAAAAATCAAACACACTTGGATTCTTCACTTAGCATACCCAAATTTGCTAAGTGAAGATCCTCTTTTCAAAAATCAGAACATCAAAACATCAAAATTAATACATCAAAACATTAAACACATTTGGATTCTTCATTTAGCATACCTAAATTTTCTAAGTAAAGATCCTCCTTTCAAAAATCAAAACATCAAAATAAAAAAATAAAATGAAATAAAAACATTTGAACCTTATTTAGCATACAAAAATTGCTAAGTAAAGTCCTTATTTTCAAAAGTTAAAAAACAAAAAGCAAAACACACATAGGTCCTTTATTTAGCATACCTAAATTTTCTAAGTAAAGAATCCTCTTTTCAAAAAAAAATAATAATCAAAACACACATGGATTCTTTATTTAGCATACCTAAATTTGCTAAGTAAAGAATCGTCTTTTCAAAACCATCAAAACAAAACACATTTGGATTTCCTTAACATACCTAAATTTGCTAAGAATCCTCTTTTGAAAAATAAAAACAAAACACATTTGGATTTCTTTTATTTAGCATACCTAAATTTGCTGAGTAAAGAATTTTCTTTTCAAAAAATCATCCAAAATAAAACACATATGGATCCTTTATTTAACATACCCAACTTTGCTAAGCAAAGATCCTCTTTTTTTTTAAAAAAAAAAAAGAAAACATTTGGATTCTTCATTTAGAATACCCAAATTTGCTAAGTAAAGATTCCATTTTCAAATTCATGCATAATTCACAAACAAGCAAACAAAAGAAGAAAATTGTTTTCAAACACCTCACCTGGCATACCCAAATTTGTTAAGTGAGTAAAATCCAAGATCATAAATCAGAACAAAATAAATTGTGCCTTTATTTTAACATACTCAAATTTGTTAAATAAAGGGTCCCCAAATAATAAAAAAAAATCAAATTCAAATATGAACCAATGGAACCATCAATCTCTTCAAAATATATGAACCCATTTTCAACATCCACAAATTTGTTGAAAATGGATTCCAAATTCAAAAAATTTTCCTCTCCAATTCTAAACTAAAAATCTCTCTAACATATCCAGATTGGTGAGTGTGGGTTAAAGTTCTAAAATATAAATTAAAGCAGAAATCTGATTCATGTTTATTTTCCAAAATTGCTACCTGGCGGTGGATATGAGTAGGTCGGTAATAGCTACCTAACAGTGGATATGAGTACCGTTGCTGGGTAGACTGCAGAGGTGGTGGGAATGGCCATTATGGCGGCTGATATGATGGACAAGGTGGTGGCAAAGGAGGTGGAAAAGGAGGCTGTTAAGCTCAGGGTCTCTCATACTGGACTCTGGATGGCTGCTTCCCTCTATCCATTGACACAACTATCCCTGGCTTCTTCTCAAACACCTTCTATGGCTTGGGTCAAGATGATTGGTCGGGGAATGGAAACTATTTGGCTTCGTCTTGTAGGCTAGCCACCTTGTTGATTAGTTTCTTAAATGTCCTGATGGTAAATCCCTTAAGCATGAAGGTGACCGAGCCTTGGATATTCTTAAGAAGAATCTTGATGGTGTACTATCCAGACAACTGTGGCTCGCATTTCATGATCAGGTTGTGCCACCTGAGAATATAATCAATAAGGGACTTGTTGGGTTTCTACTTCGCTACAATGAGGTCACCTATAGTTACTCTTCGCCGAGCTCCAACAAACCTCTTGATGAAGAGGTGCTGCAACTCAGCAAAAGTCATCACCGAATTGTTGGGCAATTTAGTGTACTAATCAAATGCAACCCCTACTAGGCTGCTGACAAAATGTCTGAATAAGAGTGTATCACTACCATCGAAATTGCAACAGTCAGCTCTAAAATGTGTAATATGCTGATGCAGGTTCCCACTACCATCAAAGATCTTGAAGGAAGGTGGTAAAAACCCTCATGGTATTGAACTACATCGAATTCCTCCAAGAATGTTCTACCCTTCGGAATAGATGAACTCCCCCTGGCTTGCACTATCACTTCCCTCACCTATTACTCTACCATATGCTTAATATAGTTTTCATGCATGGAGGTGCCATCTATGACCTTCCTATGCAAGCTACCAGAATCATCCTCTGTGAGAGTGCACCTAGGATGGTCTAAGGTATGTACCAACTCTAGTCGATCAGCTACCATAGCAGAAGGATGTGAAACTGGGGTTGAGGCCTGCATTGCTAAAACCACTGCCATCACCTCTACTTTCTTCTCCATCCTATCAATGTGATCATCCTTCTTCCTAAGCTGGTGGAGGAGATGCTAAGTCGAGTGAGAAGTGTCACCTTCCTCGAGCATGACACCTTCCTGACTATGCCGATCCCGTTGTAAGGACCCCCGTGTATCAACCATGTGGATCTCAGCTGTGTCATCCAACATGTCATCCTCATCAGGGTCAAAGCAGACTCTATCTAATCTTGATCTGAATGGTCGCTCCAAAGAATTTATCTCTTCTCGATAAAGTAGTTCTTTAATATGTCATCTTATGATCGATATACTATACCTGGCTGGACAGGCATGAACACTCGCTGACGGCTGACCGTAGGACTATGCTCCTCCGACTCTATGCACTGAATACTACCTACTGATAAGACTTCCACATTGAGTGGATCTGCTATCATGAGGACTATGTCTATGTCCCCTCCCCTCTCTCCCTCTATCTACGATAGAGGTGGTGCAACCACGACACTCTTGGGTCACCACTCCTTCCTAACCATAGCTGAGGCATGGGATTGAGTAGGGGGCCTTGATCTCTCCTCAATAGGTGGAATGGATGGTGTGGGATCCTTAGGCCATAGCTAGATCACTAGTGGGGATGGTCTTTCCGCTAGATGGGGGCTTCTGAAGCTTAATGGTGGTGGTAGATGCTATAAGCTGAATGGGTAATGGTGGACGTGAATAGAGTAGTGTGATGGCAACACTGACTGCTTCTCAGCTAGAGATCTCCTACTGCATCAGACTGTGCCCATGAGAATAATGATATCTGAATGATCGGCTCTAACTGGGTGATGATAAGGGAAATTCATTAGGGCAGAGGCCACCAACTACCTGGTGTACCTCTCTCTCTCTCTCTCTCTCTTGCCTGCCTGGGTAGATACTCGAGCCTCAGTGACTCTCTCCCTATAGATTTGATCACTAACACTCCTTGAAATCACTGACCATAATTCAAATAATGCTCTAAACTCTGAGCTTCCATAGGCTCTGCCCACCTGCTGAAGAACAGTCCTAAGATTGGTATAGGGCCTCCTACACTCCCTAGCAGGTATCTCAGAGTGTGTTGGTGGTGGAGGTAATGCAACGATCCTCCTGTAGTCCTCCTATCCATCTAAGGCTGAGAGGTGGTGAAACCTGCTATCACTTAAGAGCGGAGATGTCTCATGGGGAGAACCCTCCTCAGCAACGTGGGAGGCAGCATCAATCTCCCTGGCTGCTCTCTCATGGTCCCACTTGACCTTCTTATTTTTATTGTGGTGCTGGTGTGGCTGAGCAACGCAAAGCAAGAGTTGGTACCTACATCGAAGGTAGAAGAGACTATCTCGGAAGCCAAGATAGCTTTCCCATTTTGGGTGACCAAAGAGGAGGTAGTAGCTCTCACTAGAGCTATGGTAGAGGCAATGATCAACCCATGTCAAGTTGTTACCATTGACCAACCATCGTTATGGGAACCATGACAACCTTCCTTTTAAATGAGGGGAACTCAGAGTCAGCTGGAATGTCAAAGTGGATAAGTGGCATCTGTCTCGCCACCTGTCCCTGCTAACAATTTTGAGGGCTATCCCCTTACAAGTAGCTTAGACTCCCTCGAAACCACAACCAAAGTAAATTAAATGTGTGGTGGAGATCATGGTGAGATTGCCCTGATCCAAGGCCAGATCCACACCAAAAGGGAAGGAAAAAATAAACTCGTCAAAAGCCATAATAACTGCACTAACGGAAGGCTGAAAAGATTGGCTGTGCTAAAATCACTACATTTGTTGAAATATAACTAAGTTAGACCCTTGATTTAATATTTGTCTTTAATCATTGACTTTTAGATGGATTTAGAATTTGACCCACACTTAACAAATTTAGGTATGCTAAATGGAGTTCATTTAATTTTTGGAGATATTTTTGATAATTGGAGGAGTGGCTTTTCCATATGACTTTGATTTAGAACCAATACTCAACAAATTTAAGTATGTTGAGCGTGGTTCAAATTTTGGATATATATATATATATATATATATATATATATATATATATATATATATATATATATATATATATATATATATATATATATATATTGTTATTTTGTTTGAAAATTGATTTGGAAAACCTTTTCTTAGTAAATTTAGGTATGCTAAAAGGTTTTAAATTATATGTTTGAATTTTTTTTATGAAAACATCTTTGTTTGTGATGATTTGTTATGTGTGTGATATATGTTGATTTGATTTGAAAGTGGGGCTTCTTACTTAAGAAATTTGGAATATTAAGTATAGGTCAAATGTGTTTGATGTATGTGTTGATTTGCTTTGAAAATGAGGCTCTTACTCAACAAATTTGGTATGTTAAGTAGGAGCCAAATGTGTTTGACATGTGTTGATTTAAAAATGAGGCTCTTTCTTAACAATTTGGTATGTTAAGTAAGAGCCAAGTGTGTTTAATATGTGTTGATTTCCTTTGAAAATGGGGCTCTTACTTTACAAATTTGGTATGTTAAGTGAAGACCAAGTGTGTTTGATATATGTTGATTTGAAAATGAGGCTCTTACTTAACAAATTTGGTATGTTAAGTAGGAGCCAAGTGTGTTATAATTTACAAGACTATGGAAAGGAAGAATTCTACTTAACAAATGTGGGTATGTTAAATAGAATTCAATTTGTTTTGATTTTCCAAAAGAAAGGGAACTCCCATTTGACAAATTTGGGTACGTCAAATGTAGGTTCAAATATGACTTGATTTTATGCATGATTTTTGCTTTTGAAAAGAGGGAAACTCCAACTCTAGAACATATGGAATATACTAAGTGGAGTTTCGATGTTATGTCATGATTTCATTTAAAAATAGAATCTTCATTCAAGAAATTTGGGTATGTTGAATGGAGATAGCTATTTTCAAAAATGTGCTTTCAAAAGAGTGAATTTAAAAATTATTGATTTTGAAAAGAACCTCCATGTAACAATTGTGGGAATTGTTAAATGAGATTTCGTTATTTTTATGCTTTTTGAGAACTTTTCGTGCAAATCTTTTATTATGTAAATTTTGAAAAAGTGCTTTTGAAAAGTGCTATTTTACAAAAGACGTTATTTTCTTAAGTATAAGATGAACTTTGTCTTACCAAGCCAGTGGTAAAGAGGTTCTAAATTTTTAGCCATCTCCTTGCATTTGTTAATTTTATCTTTGACCGATTGGTGGACCCAATGGGGTTTCAAGACCAACATGGAGTGACGTCCTAAAACCTAGAGGATATTGGCTAGCTTTGCTTAAAAATGGAATAAACTAAGTGCCAATAGAAAGAAAAATAGTCTTGTTGTATGGCCTTTATACGATTAGGCTCTTAGTTTATTCCATTTGCTTGTTGTATGGCCTTTATACGAGTAGGAAATGCTCATGATATTAGAAAACCTAGTGATGCTCCAATCTATCTTATGGATGAGCTTTATATATTTGAAATTGAAAAGAATTATATGTTTGAGTTGAAATTTTATTAGATTACTAAGGCTCATAATCCAACAAGACAAGATTGTGGAAATGCCTCAGAGGTGAGGATTTATGCTTGTAGCCTGAATGAAATAGCTACATCAGATCCTAAATCTAGGGAGCTTTGACATAAGCTAATGCACGACCTAAATCTAAGCGAAAGTGGCATATGGTCCACCTCCATAAAAGAGAGTAAACCACCCGACTGCTAGACTTATAATCGCCTGGAGTGGTAACCAACTAACTCCTCCTATACTTTAAAACCATGTAGGCAAGTCATATGATTTTGCAAGATGGTTAAGTTTTTATTATTTAGAAAGAGACTAAAGTCCTTAAACCCAGTCCCTAAGAGACTAGAGTATGAGTGGTATGAATAATGACTTAATATAATGCAAATCTTTTCAATGTTTATTTGATTTTGACAAAGGCCATAGGAGTTTATATGTCTAAATGCATGCTGAAATGAGTTATGGCCTAAATCAAAAGAGAAGAGGGTGAAGCTCCATTAGTAGGAGTTGCTCTCATAGGTTAAGCAGTTACCATATGTGTAAGGATGAAGTCCCTCATTTTGCAAAAGTGATATAACATGATATGCATGGTGTGAGACATACAACATTTAGCTAAGGGATTGCTAAATCTTTTAATTAACTTGATTTAATGACTAGGCTTTATGTGAGGATATGAGTTATTTAAAACTTTAGTTATGAGTTGTAGTTGGGGTAAAAATATTAATTTTTCCCTAAGAGCCTAATCGTATAAAGGCCATACAACAAGCACCAACCATAAAGAAACTATGAAGTGGTATGCCATTTCTAATACACAAGCTAAACATAACATCAAACATTTTATAGCTACCATAAAAGAATAAAAGGCTGGTGTGGTCAGGTACCTCCGTACAACTCAAAAAGAGAAAATGGGTAGCTGAGCTCTACCCTTATACAACCACTTGGAATATGAAAGAATAGTTATAATTTATAAATGAATAAATGTTATGGGAGTCTTCTTTTCTTCATTCTTCATGCTTCAGGTATCTTCTTCCTTCTTTGATTTGGATGTGCTTGCTTCAAAGGCATCATAAGGCCTCCCAAGATAAAGCCTTCTAGGCACTGCTCATCCTAATCCCCCATAACATTAATTATAATTTCTAATGCAAAATTATATTAAAAATAGAGAAAATAAATCTAACTACACCTGTAAAATAAGTGTTAGCTAAACACACCATATAACCCAACCAGTTACTAGTTATATATATATATATAATTTGGACTTAGCACCCTGTACATGGGTAACCAAACCCACCTATCCTAATTTGGATAATGCTGAGGAGTTTGAGCAACCTACAAAGAGATAAATTATATTTATTTTAAGCACCCCTTAAACATAATCCCCTACAAAAAGTATGACTAGGCTAATCACGACCTAACATCCAATTTATGAAATGTACACACTAACATCTAATCTAAAATAATACATCACAAAACCAAACATACATCAAACTATGCATCACTCTAACATAAAGCTAGAAGTGGTGGTTTAGTTCTAATGTGTGTGTTAAGGCTTGTATGGTATGTCCTAACCAGTCTATGTTATGATTTTTTAAATATGAGATGTGTTTAATCATAAGAGGTTGATTTCACTTTTGTGGTTTAATTGATTTGAAAATTTTACTTAGTGTTTTCTTTTATTTCATTTGACTTACACTTAGCAACTAAGTGTTATAAAGAGAAGAAAAAGGAGGATCACTCACTTTCATCCTTACCTTAAGTCATGATAAAGCATATTAATTAACCCAATTCTCTTTAGTGAATGGCTTATTACACATTTTAAATTAATCTTAAATTTAGGTTCGCTTTAAATATTCATATTCAATATGAAAGACATCATAAGATTAACTTGATTGAATTACTATCACATGACACATTTTCAACCATTCCTTTCCATCATATATAACATGCATGTGAGTATATCCTAAGTATACCTACACATACAATATGCTTTACTTAGCACACTTTAAATGAAAGATGCATAAGTGTATTTTGTAGAAAATAAGATTCTCACTCATTAGCTAAATGCACATTCAAGTGTATAAAGGTTTTAAATAGATACTTTTCCATTGTTAAACCAGGGGAGTGAGGTAAAGATCTCCTTGGGGATACTTAAAGCCTTGCATCCCCAAAATTTCTAGACTAGATATATCCACTATTCTTGAATACACATGAATGTACAAGTGACTACAAGAATTAAAAATCATGCAAAAGTTGTATTTCTTTCAATTTAATTAATTATACATGTGAGCTAAAGTTGAAAAGGAGATTTTCATTTATTACTAAATACACATACGAGTGTATAAAAGTTTTAAGCAGGTACTTCACCATTGCTAAACTAGGGGAGTGAGGTAAAGATCTCCTTGGGGCTACTTAAAGCCTTGCATCCCTAGAATGTTCAGACTAGATATACCCACTATTCTGGAATACACATGAATTTACAAGTGACTACAAGAATGGAAAAAATCATGCAAAAGTTGTATTCCTACTTAACTGAAACATTTATGCATATGGAGTAAAGTCTTATTCAAATTCTAATGTAGTAATACATGTAAATGAAATCAAATAAGTACTTGTCACTGTTAACTAGGAAAGTGAGGTAATCAAATGACCTCCTTGGGCCTAACAAAAGCCTCATATTTTTGGGATGTTCGGACTATATACCTATTAACATTCAAATACATGTAAAGCTATAAATGAATCAAAGAAAAGAAAGCTTCAATCCATACACTTAAAGTATAACACATACATTTCCCATATATTTATAGCTAGCTTTTATAACATGTATAATTATTCATTTATAAGTTTTGGAAAAAATACATTTGGATTTAATAGTGATAATAACCACACATATATCAAATCAAATCAACACATGCAAGCTTGACATAAAGGAAACCAATTGATTTAATTAATTTTTCAAAAGATGAATGCATGAATCAAATGACATACAACATTTAATATGATTGAAGAAGAATAAATAAACATAAGCATGTAATTTCATTCGACTAAAGGAATTCCTAAGTACAATCATATCAAATACAAATATTTAAAGCAAACCAAAGCTTTTTAATATCATTTTTAATGTGATGTTTAACTTGATTTAAGTAAAGAGAAAAAGAGGTTTGCCAATCTTAATCCCATCCCATGTTTGTAAGTTAATTTAATTTAATGAGAAGGTAAATAGGTTGATTTTATGGATTAATTAAGTTAAGGCATGAATTAACTTTGTTAATTAACCCTTACCTATGTTACCTTAAAGTAATTATCCAAATAATTATGAGCCAATGTAATATGCAAATGAATTGAAAAGTAAATTAGCAATGACCCTATGAAATGAAAGGGCCTAATACAATTGGCTCACAATTAATGGTTAATTAAGTTTAAGGAACTTAATTATTTTTATGATTTTCCCACACATATGGACAAATCATAGTTTCATTAAATATCTTTAGGTTATTGAACACTTAAAGACCTAACCATGAATTAATTAGGTTCAAATGTATTTTAAGATTTAATTAAACTAATTAAGTAATTAATTAATCCATTAATCCTTAATTAATTTCTCTAGAAAAGGTGAAGGAAACTTAGGGAAAAGATTAGGAGAGAGGCCCCAATCCAATTCCCTAAGCCTCCTCACCAGTAAACAGTGATAGATGACCCAATTAATTAAGCAAGTTACTATTCATATGCTTAATTATCACTTAATTAAATTAAGAAAGTAATTAGAGCTTAATCAATCAATTTCCCTAATTAATTAACCAATCAATCTTAAGAAAAATAGGGGAGGCAAAGGTCATCCCCCTAACTCTCAGAAAGTTTGAAGTTAATTGGTTAATTAATTAGGGAGTAATTAAGGTAAAATACTTTTCAATTAAACCATAATTAGGCCCAAATTACTATTTAAAATCATTAAGGGTAATTTTAATAGATTTCCTCTGAAATATCTTTAAAATGAGCTTCTGTTTGTATTTTTTTATTTTTATATAATTAGTTATGAATTATGGAAGTTTCAACCTTGAAAAACCATTAAATTAACCTTAATCAAGCTTAATCCCATCAGCGTGATGTGATGCACTAACGTGACATGCTTTCCATGTGGCATTATGGGATTGGCTATTTAAGTATCACATCGAAGTCGGGTGGCAGATGCGAGATTGACCTCCATTAATAACTCAGATTAGATGGCACAAATCAAACTCGTAGTTAATAGTGGCTTGAATTAATGGATCTAGTGTGATCTGATCAGAACTGTTTATTCCAATCATGTGAAATAGATGGCCCATGACCTATCTTCCTACAAGCAAAGAACGGCGAACGACAGATCCCGTCTGCCATGGATCGCTCTATCTGAGCTCACCTGATCCCAGATTCATTCCAGAATAACCCCACACCTTCTCATGAGGAATCCACAAAGATCCAATGGCTATGATCGGCTCACATGCAACTTTCTTTCATAAAGCTCCAACACATTTTCTCCCTAGAGCTCAGTTTGAAGCAATTACCTCACCGGAGCTAAGACTGTTCGCACGCTTGAGAAACCATCGTCTAGTAGAGATGAGGCCCTTTTGACCAGCAATTGTGTTGGTTCCAACCGGATTGCTTGGAAGGCCAAGGATCAAGCTTTGAACATTTAAATTTCATTGAAGTCTGTTCTATGGCAGCTTTGGAGCTTGGGAAATGACTTGGGTGGCTTCGATGATGTGCATGGAAGGTGTGTGTAAGAGCAATTGAGTTTTAATTGAGAAATGAGAAAGTTGGAATCAAGGATGAGCTCCCTTATTGTAGTTTCACACAAGAAGAGGAAATATGAAGTGGGGAGGACTTGGAATCACTCTAGGAAATGCTAGGGAGTTACAAAAGTGCTTGGGAGGCTCAGAAGAAATGAATCGTGTGATTTCCTATGAGAATTGAGGGGGGTATACCCCTCAATTAGCTGAGGTGGATGGACAGGATTACCTCCTATTTTTTAGCCGGCTAGCCACTTTCAGAGCACCAGAGGGTCACAATCGAGTCAACGTGGCTCAGTTTGAGTGGAGGAAAGCTTGGGAGGTGGCTCAAGGTTTGATTTGGGCTGGTGGCTTATCCTTTGGTCCATGGGTTTTTAGTTTGGGAGGGAGGTGATTTAGCTCACCTCCCATTGGTCCATGGCAAGCCTAGCCCACTAAGGGTGGGCTACGTGGCTTAGGTGATACCCCATTTGGGTGCTTGATGACTACCAAGGATGATAGTAGAGTGAACTTTGCCCATTTTGGCAAAATCCTACATAAGGAGGCATATCAAAGGGGGATTTACCTTGGATTTGGCTTTAATTAGGTTTAGGCTAATTTTGGGATGGCCTAGGGTGAGTTTGGGTCAAGTTAGATCAGGTTGCAAAGTCTCATGGGTTGGTTTTATGGGTTTTGGCTTAATTTGGTCAAATGGCTCAATTTGGGTCATGTTGGGTTAGGTTGACCAATTGGTCAAATTTGGTCAAACCAATGCTTTGGCTAGGTTCAAATGATGATTTGAATTCTTTAGTTCAAGTGGTTTCAATAAATTTGGCCTAGGTTTGATTTTGGCTCATTTAGATTCATATAGGTCAAATGGGTCAAGTTGACTAATTTGACCAAATTGGCCAAATTAGCTTAGGTTGGGTGTTGGTTCAAGTTTAATTAGTTAATTTAAAATGATTGCAGGCTTTGGTTTAGATCAATTTAGATTTAATTTAGATTGGCCAATTTGATCCTTTAGGTCAATTTGGGCTAAGTTCAATTAGGTTGACAAATTGGTCAGTTTTTGGGTTTGATTATGGCTTTGGTCAAGTTCAATAATCAATTTGGATTGAATTTGAGCCATTAGTTGCAATCAATTTGGGTTGGATCATGATTTGACCCATTTTGGCCTTTTAGGCCAATTTTTGTCAACTTGGGTCAAATGGCTAATTGGACTTGGTTTGGCTCAATTGAGGGTTAAGTCATGTTCAATCATTGATTATGAGTTGGTGTGAATCAATGATTTCAATTGATTTGGTGTATGGTGAGTTTTGGCTAATTTGGGTTTCATATGGGCTAAGGGTTGACTTGGTCAAATGACCAAATTGACTTGGTTTGACCCAATTTAGGGCAATTGATCATCGTGGGGTGATCAATGATCATGGTATGAGGTTTGGATGGGCTTGGTTCAATCCAAATTGGGTTGTATTAGAACTTAGTTCATATGGGTTCTGTAAGCCGCTTTGGGTCAAGTGGACCTAAATGGGTCATATTACTTGGTTTTGATTTGATTAAGGTTTAGTTCAATTTATATATGTGCCTAAGATTGAAATATAAATCCAATTGCAATCAATTTGTGCTATGATAGATTTTTGTTCATTTGGAATTTTCAAGTCAAAAGGGCTAAGTTGGGCGTGACTTAGGTTGATTTCAATTTGGCTAGATAATTGTAGGTTTCATTTATATTCGAATAGATGATTAAAGGAATGGCTGATTCAAGAGAAAATCCATTAGTTTTGACTTGATTTGGATGGGTTTTGGCCAAGTTCAAGGAATTAGCTTAAAGGGCTTGAATTGGATTTTGATTTGATTTTGGATTTGGTTTTGGCTATTTGAATTTATATTTCATTTATATTTAGGAATATAAATGAAGATATAAATGACTTATGAGAAAATCACTTGAGTTTGGACTGATTTGGAAGCAAATTTGACTAAACTCATGGAAATAGGTCAAAAGAGCTTAGAAGGAAATCGATTTAGTTTGATTTGGTTCTGATAATTGGAATGTGAGTTTCATTTATATTTGTGAATATAAATGAATATATGATTTATTTTTAGAGAAAACAATTGATTTTAGGTTAATTTGGGTTGAGAGTTGGTTAAGCTCATGGAGGTGGGTCCATATAGCTTAAGAGGGGTCCTGGCTTGGTTTGATTTAGTTTGACCTAATTTTGGTTATTTGGGTATAGATTTCATTTATATTTATAAATATAAATGATGTAATAATTGATTTATAAATATATCAATTGATTTTGATTTGGTTTAAAAGAGATTTTGGCTAAGCTTATGAGAGTGGATCATAAGGTTTAAGAAGGATTTTGGAGCTGGATTTGATTTTGGGTTTCAATCATTTGGAATTGAGTTTGGATTTGGATTTGGTATTTGAATTGAATTTGAGGTTTAGTTTAAGAAGAAAATCATCGATTGAGTTTAGGCTATAGGGTGCAAGTCTCCCTAAGTCCCTAAGGCATAACCCACTCCTATGACTAAACCTTCTAAGTCTCTAGACTTAAGTTAAGTGTTCACCTAATCACTATAAGTGTCTTAAGATTAAGGAGCTCTTAGTGTATATAAGAGTCCTATATTTATGATGAGGAGGTTGATAACTCACTCCAAAAGTGAGGTCAATAAGGGGTTTCTAAAAAATAAATATAAATGCTCTATTTGGAGGTTGCTTAAACCCCTAATCATAATCTAAGTTAGGACAAGTGGGCTTGGTTACCCATGTGCAGAGTGCTAAGTCCAAATTATACATATAATTTCTTAGGATTGTATTTATATTTAGCCAACCTATGTTTTGCAGGTTTAGTTAGATTTACTTTTCCTATATATATGTAATTTTACAATAGGAATTAGGATTAGTGTTATGGTGGATTAGAATGAGCAATGGATAAAATGCTTTGTCCTGGGAGGCCCTGTGATGCCTTTGGAGCACAATCAAATCAAAAATAAAGAAATGAAGAAATGAATAAGTGAAGACCCTCATAGCATGTATTCATTCAAATTGTAATTATTCTTTTACATTCTAGGTTGTATAAGGGTAGAGCTCTACTACCCATCTTCTCTTTTTTGGGGTGTATGGCAGTATTCGACTGCACTGGCCTGTTATTCTTTTGCATTAGATTATAAAATTGATTGATGTTATGTTTAACTTGTGCATTAGGATTGCATAATTTTTATGGTTTCTTTATGATTTCTGCTTTAATGTGTGGCTTGAATGCGATAGGCTCTTAGGATAAAATAAATTTCCTACCCAACTAATAACTCATAATTAAAATTTTAAACAACTCACAACCTCATCATAAAGCCTAGGCTATAATCAAGATAATTAAAAGATTTAGCAACTCCTTAGCTGTATGTTGTATGTCTCACATTATGCATGCATCTTCTTTCACTCTTGCTAAAAATAAGGGCCTCTCCTTACATAATAGAGACCGCTTGACCCATGAGAGCAACCCTTGATGACGAAGCTTCACCCTCTTTGTCTTTTGATTTGGCCAACAATCAATTTTTATCATGCATTTAGCCATATAAAAAATTCTAAAGCTTTTGTCCAAATGAATTGTCAAAATGAAATAAAATTTATAAGATTTTGCATTTGTAGATTAGGTCATGTGCTCATAACACTCATGCTCTAGTCTCTAAGAGAGTGGGTTTAGGACTTTAGTCTCTTTCAAATTAAATAACTATCCCAGCTATCTTGCAATTCATAAGACCAGACTATATGATTTTAAATTAGCTACCAGCCCACCTCATGAGGTGTTGTAACGGCGTTTTATCCTCTCTTGTGGAGGTAAACCCTTATGTTCACCTGTCATTTAGATTTAGGTCATCTTTTAGCTTATGCTAAAGTTCCTTAGATTTATGATCTGAGGTAGCTATTTTTTTGGGCTACAAGTATAAATCATCACCTCTTAGGCATTTCCACGACCTTGTGATCGTGGATCATAAGCCCTAATAATCTAATAAAAATTCAAGTCAAATAAAGAAATCTCTTCACTTTCAAATATATAAAGCCTTATCATAGGGTAGATTGGAATGCTCACTAGGCTTCCTAGTATCATAAGCATTCCCTACTTATTTTCTTTGGATTCCAGAAATAATTCTTCTCCTTGAACTTTCCCAGTTGATCTTTTAAAATAGTCTAATCCTTTGATAGTCTAATCTTGAAATCTTTGGAGATAAAAGTTGTCTACTTTAATCGAGAGTATTCTTAGGAAATCTCATTTCCTAAGATGTAATTAATTATGGAGGCTTGCCTCCATAGGGAACTTAAGAACCCAGCTTAATATACACCTTGCTTTATTTTTTCATGTAAAGTAGGAGAAAAATCTCTGGTATATTTAAAGACCCATCATGCCTTAGGAGTCCTTATTAGGTGATTAGGTCAATTGTAGGGTGATGTCTCTATCTTTCAAGACTATATACCATATCTTAATGTCATATCTGATCACTTCAATAAGTTCCCCTATGATCTATATGGTTGCCTCCCCCCCGCCTCCACATACAAAAATAAACACCATAGATTTTTCTGGTGACTCCGCTAAGGAGGGTTCCTCTCTATATCTTTAGTAGGCAATTATCATCTTCAATCATCAGTAGTGGACTTATATTTTTGTATATGCCTAAGACTATCTTTCATTCTATTGGCCCTTTGCTCATCACACACCAACAGGGTCAATGTATACTTTAGGGTTATGATTGTCCCATCACGGCCTTTTTTCGAAGTGACTATTTTAGGCTTGGCTCACACCATCATGTCCCCTTTCCCAAGTGACTATTTTAGGCTTTGATCATGCCATTGTAGCCTTTCTCGTAGTAGTGCCCCTTCAGGTTGGATAGCACAGACAATCCCTTTGGTCTAGTAAATCTAAGGCAGGCCAAAGCCACCATGACTGCTCCTTAATGTGTCCTATTACACACTGATAGGGTTCACCTACACACATATATTTATACTTTTATGGTTACGATAACACCTTCACAAGTCCTTTCTGAGTGACTATTCTTAGTTTGGATCACGTTATCGTGACCTCTCTCCTAGTAGTTGTTGATCTCATTTTTAGACGAGGTTTACACCCTTCTTAATCTTAGTACTTAGGATTCCTAATCCTAGATTAAGATCACTCTAAGTAAACACTAAGTACACTTTATTAAGTTACTAAATATATAATCAATCCAAAATTAAAACAAACAAAACCAATTATCAAATGAAATACAAAATTTGAAGCCAAAATTGGAATCAAAATTTTGAGGTGAGACCTAAGTTAGGCAAGTGGGCCCTTCTTGGACACAACCAAGTCCATTGAGCTAAATGAGTCCAAACACTTCCAAATTCAATAAACTGAATTCAACACTAAATGAAACTCATTTAAACTGAAATTTAAATTCAATTGACCCTCAAATAAGCTATTTATGTTGATTAACCCAATTAACCTATTTAAGGCCAATTTAACCCAAATTTAGATTAAATCAAATAAATCAAAATTAAATTAAGTTAAACCATTCAAAGGCTTTAAACTATTATTCAAACTCAATTAAGCATGAAACTAAATCCAATTAAGTTTCAAAGTGACTAATTAGGTCATTTAACTTAGGTTGACCTACGTGACCCCACCAAGTCAAAAGTCAACATATCAAATTTTAATAAAATTAAGCCACTTCAAGAGTACAAAATCATCATATGAGTTTATTCAAACATAAAACTAAACAAAACTAAATAGAACTAATTTCAATCAAGGCTTAGATTGGCTTATTGAGCCACTTGGCCTAAGTAGACCCAAATGGACTTAAATGAACCAAATTCAAATTAAATTAAAATTAAATCAAATTAAACACATAATTAAACATAATACAACTATTTTTTTTGGGTCTAGTTTGATCAATTTGAACCTTTGATCCATTAAGCCCATTTTATGTCAAAATGGGTCAAAATCAAAATTAACTTTGAATCAATTGAATTCAATTACTCTAAATCATATCAAACACTTAATTAAATATGATTGAAGCCCAAGCATTTAATTAAGCCAAATTGGTTATTTGACTCAATTGAACCCAATTTAACCAATTAAGTCAAACTTGGGCCAAACTTAAAATTGTCACAAATTAAATAGAATTAATTAACCCAAATCACTCCAAACAATCCATCAAAAATGATTGAAGCCTGATCTAAATCTAAAATAATGAATTGGATTATATAAATCAATTTAACTCCTTTTGGTCAAAGTTTGTCAAATTAAGTTTAAACTAGTTAAATCTAAATTGATTAAACACAAAAGGATTGAATGGCTAATTGGTCATAATTGAAGCTTAAATCAAAATCTAATGAGACAACTTAAGTCACTTAGCCCAACCTAAATCAATTGGGTCAACATGAGTTTACCCAAATTCAAAATCAAGGCCACAAAGTTCAAAGTGGACTTTGGAACCCAAAATCCAACTAATTTTGCTAAGTGTGAGCTGATATTTTAGCCTTGATGGCTGGAGAAAGGATCAAGTGGAGAGAGATTAAATGCAAGAGTGAAAAAAAATGCTAGGAACACCATAGTCCCCATTCTCATTACCTCTCCTTCATCACTCAACTTGTTTTACTCCAAGCACACTCGCCATCTCTTGGGGCAAGTAGTAGGCTCCAAATCCCTATGGCTGGCCACCTCTAATCTCCTCCAATAGAAGAGAGGTCGGCCATCTATAAAATCACACACCTAACCCATTTCAAACACTTTGAGCACTTTGCACACCTACACCATCATCTAAAGAGTGAGATAGAGCTTTTCCCCAATCCTTCTCGACCCCAAAACTACTAAATTACATTGAGCTCTGGTGAGAGGCGGCAGAGGTCAACGTCACCGATGATCAGAGAGGGGGCAAGTAGGCATCTTTGTTTCAAAGTTTCTCCCCAACTCCAAGAGTACTTTTGAATAAAAAATTTTACTCAAAATCAACTCAAGTGAGGTAATTAACTCTCCCTATAGTCGGCCATTAGGTCTCCATTATTTATGATGTGAGATTGCATGAATTTAAGGATTCTCCTTAGAACCCTATTTATTTTACAATTTATAACCCTCTTGGAGTGAAAAATACCTATTTCCAATGATGGTAATCTAAAATTGAGCTTAAGAGGAGGTAGCAATGCCATCCACCCCTTCCTGTTCATCGTCCATGAGGAAGAGATTACAGCAGCCATCTATCTAATCCCATTTTATTGGGATGGATGACTAAGAATAGAATGATATTAGTATTTGATATAATCTCTTAGATCAGTGGGATCAACCTTGACCTTATGATCCCTAGTTGGACAGTCTAGATCAATTTATTTTCCCGTTCAATCGCCACATGAAATCCTTGTGTACCAATCCATAGCTAACTCGTGCAAAATCACACCTAGTTAGTGTTGATTCAATAATGATCAGGCTAAATAGAAAATTCAAGATTTTCTAAATTTTAAAAATACTTTAAATCACTTGAAAATTAAAAAAAAAACTCAATGAAAAATTACAAATAAAATCTTATTGGATTCATCTTTTCAAGAGGAATCCAATGGACCTAAAATCCCCAATTTTTATAAAGTTAATCATCAAATTAAATTAATTATGCAAAACCTAAATGATCTTCAATCAAACTAAATTAAGAAAACATAAAATTGACTTAATGAAGTCACTTAAATATGACAAGCTAAATAAAATAAAGTTTGACTATATCAATCAATCAAATTAAACATAAATATTCAATTAATCATTCAAAAAATTACATCAAATTAATCAAATAGTACTAAATTATAACTAATTCAATTGACCATAACCAAAGTAATTTACTTAATTAAAATAAATATATTATAAATTTAAACCAAATAAATCTTATGTATCTTAAGAAAGTTTAATTATATAACAAATCCCAAAATTATTAAAATACCTTTGATATAATCTAAAATAGATGAATTGAAATATTAAATCAATTAGACTTAAATAATTCTATTGAATCATTTCAAAAAATCAATTGCATAAATCAAAATAAAGTAATAAACTTAAAGAAATTAATAAATCTAAAAATAAAACCTAAGCAAGAGATTAAACATAAATTAAAATTAAAATTTATGTGAATTTCATTAAATTAAAGAAACTAATAATAAAACTCAAATTGAAATATTAAATCAAAGTTGATAAAATCACTAAACTCAAATGGAAATGACTTAAAATTAAACATTAACAACTAAATTAAATGTATAAATAAATTAAACAAAAAACTAATAAAATTAAAGCCTAAGTAAAAAAATAATAATCATAACATATAGATCTCTAGATTAGATTTCTAAAGTGAATATTTAACCTTTGGTGAATATTTCAATTGAATAGGATTAGCATGTTAAGTAAATTAAGCCTTACCACAAGTAAGGATTAATCTTCTTTCAACTCTTTAAAATATAAAATCAATCTCAACATACAAAATAATTTAAAATTAGAAATAAAAATCTAGACTATTTAAACTATTTAGATTGAAACCACTCGTGGTGGTTTTATTTGAAATTGTAGGGACACTACACAAACTTAGGGGATACTTATTGAAATGATCAAGTATGACATCAAGAAATGATGTACTACCTCGAAAGGTAAAAGTTTTACCTTATAATGAACTCAATCATCTGATAATGACTCCAAAGGCAGATAGATCTATGTATACTAGAAATCTTCTCCCTACTTCATATAGACAAAGTAAAGTAGGGTTTATTTTATGCTAGGTTCCTTAGTTTCCTTCGAAGCCAAGATCTCATAATTAATTACATCTTAGGATATGGGAATTTCTTAAAAATACTCTCGATTGAAGTAGCCAACTAATATCTGCAAATATTTCAAAGATTAATGATCAAAGGATTGTCAATTATTTAAGATCAATTGAGAAGGCTCAAAATGGGAAAACTTCTTTATAAATTTCAAAGGAAGATAAGTAGGAAGCTCTTATGATACTGGGAAGCCTAGTGAGTACTTTAATTTATCTTATAGTGAGGCTTTATATTTTAAAGAAGAAAATTATATTTTTTGAATTGTTATTTTATTAGAATGTTAGGACTTAGATTCCAACAATACAAGATTGTAAAAATGCCTAAGAGATGAGGACTTACACCCATAGAAAAGGTGAAACAAGTAGCCTCTGAACCTATATCTAGCATAAACTAAGAGCTCAATTTAATTTTACTCAAGGAACATAGGATATATTGGTTCACTTCCACTAGAAAGAGTAAATCAATCCTGACTCTTTTGGACTTACAATAGCCTAGAGTAGTTGTTAGTAAACACCTCCTATGATTCAAAACTTTGTGGTTTTATCTTATGTAAATGCAAGATAGCTAGACTATTTTTATTAGAAAAAAAATATAAAGTATTAAATTCACTCCCAATGAGACTAGATCATGATTGGTGTGCAAAATAAATTTATAAAGTCTTAAATAAAGTCTTAATGCATTAAATTTATAAATTTTATTTCATTTTGATTCATTATTTTAGACTCAAGCTTGAGAGAGTTTATGTCTAAATGCATGATAAAACTAAGCCATGGTCCGAATCAACGAGAAGGGGTGTTATCCATTATAATGGATTGCTTTCACAAGTCAAGCCTTGTCCCTTATCATGCAAGAATGGATATCCTTTATTATAAGGAAGAAGCAATATGTATGCATGTTTTTATAACATTCAATCATACAACTAAGATGTTGCTAAATATTATATTTCTTGATTAAAATACAAAGGATTTAAAGTGAGGATATGAGTTTATTAAGATTTAATTGAAGTTGATTATTTTGAGTAGAAAATTTAATTTTCTAAATATCTTACCATATCCAGGCCATACAATAAAAAATTAAGCTTTAAGAAACATAAGAAAAGCATGCCATTTCTATTGTACAATCAATATAATCAATCGATTGAAAGAATAAGAGGTCTGTGTTGTCGGGTATCATCGTACACCCCAAAAAATAAAAGAAATGGGTAGCCGAGCTCTACCTTTATACATCCCATATTATAATTAAATTACAAATGAAAAGAGAGCTATGAGGGTCTTCAATTCCATCTTCATCTTCACTTCATGGATTTATGATCCAGGCATCATAGGGCATCCTAAGTCTATGCCTTCTAGCCGCTACTCATCTTAAGCCCCATAGCTCTAATCCTAAGCCTATTGTAAAAATTACATTTTTATAAAATAAAAATCTAACTACACTTATAAAATAAAAGTTAGCTTAACACAAATTCACACAAAGTAGTTATATTTCATACATTTGGGCTTAGCACCCTACGTGTCATAATGGATTATGCTTAATGACATAAGCAATGCTTGCAAGTAAGAAACATTTATAATTTTTATTACAATGACCCCTTAAACATAATCCCCTGCAGGAAATATCATTAGTATAATATTTTCCTAACATCCAGACTACACATTATTAATCTAACATCCAATCTAAAATATCACATCATCACAACAACCACTGGCCTAACTTGAGGCTAGGATTGGTGACTTAGTATTCTAATATCTGTGCTGGGCTTAGTGTGGTATGTCATGACTAAGCTTTAATGTTTAGAGTTAACTACTGATGAATAATTAAATATTTATTAGGGATGATTATACTTTAGATGATTAATAATTTGAATTATATTTTAGACTTAAACTTTTAATTTTTTTTTGGTTTTCATTTTGATTTGGAATTATAAAAAGAAAAATGAGGAATAAAATCTGCCTCAATCCCTAACCTTAGGTTGAATCTAAGAGATGAATTCTTATACTTTTTAATCCTCTTAATGAAATGTTATAAATATTTTTATTAAATTATATATTGTGATTTGACTTAAGAGATTTTATCTAAACATGAAAGGCATCTTAAGATTAGTAAAACTAAGTCAAGGTTAATTTAATGGCATTTTCTTGACTTTTCTTCATTATTCCTTAATATTCATTTAATAAAATAATATACTTAGTTGAATAACTAGATTTAATAATTATACATATGTCTTTTAATTATTATGCACTTGATCATTGAATGAATTGATGTATTTTCATATTAATCATTAATGAGATATGATGATAAATTTCAAAGAAAAAAGCTAATTTAATTATACCTTATACATATTATAAACATAAGTAGATTGAATTTGTATAAGTACATGCCATTGTTGAACCAAAGAATTGAGGTAATCAGATATCCTATTATGACTACTTAAAGTTTCATTCTCCCAGGATGCCCAAACTATATAATTGTTAAATCATATACATATGGATACATATATGGATATAAGCATGAAATTATGAAACTTTTAAGACTTTTTAAATATATGAGTGAAAATAATTTAACCTTAATATATATTTTACTACAAATCTCAATGTACGTGCCTTTAATATAACAAAGGCATGAGGCATGAAAACCTCTTTCAGACTAGTAGTGTTGCGACCTCGGGTTTCTATACTATATACCTTTCAAATAATAGTTCATACGTATAAGAATTAAATTTTAATTTTAATTATTCACATTGATTTATATCTAAAATAATAGATATTTTTAATTAATTGAGAAAATAATTTGAGATTTATTAGTGATAATAGCCACATTATTTAATTCAAGGACATGCAATTAAATGCAATATTTTTTATTTATTATTTTTGAAAACATGAATGTGTGAACACATGAAATACAAACTTATGAATAATTGAAACAAAGCAATTAAATGCTATCAAATAACCTATTTAGATCCATTAATTTCTAAAGACATTCATATTAAGATAAGCACACTTAAGCTTATTCAAATTCATTAAAAATTATTTTTTTTGGGGATTTGAATTATTTAATCCTAAAGAAAGGAGAAAATCATTAAAGTTATCCCTTGACCATTCTATGATCATTAAGTGATTTAAAAGTAATTTAGATAATTTTTAAAAATTAATTAAGATTAAATAATTATTTAATTAATTAAGCTCAAAAGAGCTCATAAATTCAATTAATCTCTAAGTATAAGCCTAGAAATTATGGAAACATTACTTGAAATACATAAACATGACATAAACATGCCTAAAATTTTTTAATGCAATTAGGCCTATAATTAAAGGTTAATTAAATAAATGGGGAAAACCCAAATTCATCAATTACACTCAAAATACCTCAAACAAATTGGAGATTTTGATTTCATTGAAATCCTCCCTATTAACTGAGCACAAAGAGGGCTTGGTTAAAATTTTTAGAGGTATACACTAATTACTATAATTTTCCTAAGCTCTAGGTTAATTAATGATTTAATTAACTAAACAAAAGCTCTTTAGGGTAATTCTGAGGAATAATTAGAACCAAGGGTCCTAATTAATTTCTCTTATCACTATTACTATTTTAATGCATAATTAGATTTTCATATCTAATTTCATAATTTTCTTGACTTTATATAATTATTAAATGCACAAAATTGCTAATTTTGATTTAAAAATTTGAATTCCCCAAATTACTTAGCAAATTAACTTGAAAAAAATATGGAAGGTAGAGGTCATCTCAAAGAACAATCACAAATTTTCAAGTTAATTAGCCAAGTAATTAAGACTTAATTAAGCTAATAAAGTAAAGTTTCAAGCCTTAATTTGTCACTATTCACTTAATAAAATTAGTGCCTTTATTTTTTATAGATCTCCTCTATCTAAGCTTTCCAAAATGGATTTATTTATATATTCAAATTTTTTTTATAATTAGTTATGATTTTTTAAAGTTTTAGCTAATAAAAACTTATTTGAACCCTGATTAATCGATTTACACAATCGATGCCACATCAGTGATTACCACATGGCGTCGACAGATTGATTATTTTAAATGTCTCTCATGGCTGTTGACTCAATGACAGTGGATGTGCTTTCTCCTTAGTTGTCTGATCATGGATCATATGCCAGAGATTAATCCTGTGTATTAAATGAAATTAAATAAAAAATTAAATGTGATTAATTATAGTCATCCATTTTAATCACGCAGAATAAATGATAGATGATTCATCATTGATATATAGTGAGAGACAAACATCGCTTATCATTATCATTTGATCTAAGCTTATCAAAGCTCATTTGATGACATAAATAAATGCAAAATGATCACGAAGTGAATCGAAGGATGATCTTACGGCTCGATCGACACCAAATGCAAGAATCCTTTATGAAAGACCAAAGCCTAAGGAATTTTCTACAATTTGCCAAACAATTACCTTGCCAAAGCTAAAGATCGGTAGCCCAAAGACTAAAGTAGCTTTGCCTTGAAGAGGTGAAGCCCTGCTGCCAAGATCATGAGTTGCCTCCTCTCCAATCATCCTCTTGACTAAGCATCATCGCATAGGTCACTGGAGTTGATTGAGGAGGGCTTTATATTGCTTGAATCAAGTGTTTCTCAATTCATTTTATTTTTTTCAAAGTGAGAGGAAGGTGTGGGAAGAGTTAATTTAAGATTGGTGAGGTTTTGGGGAAGGTGGGCATGAGAGGTGCTCGGGTTAAGATGGGGCTCGGCCTTGCTGGTGGGTGAGTTTATGGGGAGGTCTAAGGATTTGGTGGACTGGCTTTAGGCTTATGAGGATTGCATGTGTTGAGTTTGAACTGAGTAGAGGGTGAATATCCTCCTCCCTAAGTGAACCAACTAAAGAAGTTGGTTTAGGTCATGGCAGCTGACCGATTAGTGGGGTAGCCAGAAATGGGTGGTGTGGTGGATGTCACCTAGTGACTAATGGAATTTGGTGGCTAGTGGTGATGGGAACAAGTCCCTTGGACTAAATAAAGGGTTGGAAAAGGTGAGAGAGATATCACCTTGGTCGAAGGTTGAACTAAATAACATTGGGTTAGTGTCCTATGCTCAAGGAGTGCTAAGGGTGGCTGTCATCGCCTAAGGGGGTTGGTAGACCTTCCAAATAAGGATATTATCAAATTTGAACCCTTGGTTCACTTGGTTTGGGCTGAACCAAGTTCACCATGGGTTGGATCCACTTGGATAGGTCAAGGCGGACCTAACGGTGAGTCATGCTAGGTTTGATTGGGTTTGGGGCAATTTGACCCATATACATCAATTTGGGTATAATTGGGTTATGTTGACCAATTGATTAAATTAGGTTAAGTGAACTATTGGATTATGTTCAAATGACCATTTGGACTATATTTGTTCAATCAATTTAATTTAATTTAAAGTATATTTAAATTTGACTCATATGAGTCACATATGTTAAATGAGTTAAGTTGATCAATTGGATCAAATTACCCAAATTGGGTTGCATAAAATATTGAGTTATATTTGATTGATCATCTAAGAATGATTGGAGGCTTTGATTTGTATTGATTTGGTTTAGAATAGATTTTACTTCAATTTGGTCCTTCGGGCCAAATTGGGATAAATGGGGTAATTTAATTGGTTTAATCAAATTGGCTTCAATTGATAGTTGAAAGGTATTTGATAATCAATATATGATTGATTAGAGGCATTAGTTCAATCTAATTTGGTTTGGAATGACTTTTGGCTCAATTTGGCCCGTTAGGTCAAATTGGATCAATGGCCAAATTGGCTAAATTGGGTTTAATTGATTACAATTAAGTGATTGATCATGATCAACAATCATTTTGAATTGATTGAAATAGTTTATTTGGTTTAATTTGAATTGAATTAGGATTTGACTCAATTTGGCCTTTTGGTCAAGTGAGTCAATTGTCTTGATTAGCTTAAATTGGGATCATTTGATTATAATTGAGTGATTGATCATGATCAACAATCATTTTGTAAGTGATTGAGAGAGTTGATTTGGTCCAATTTGAATCGAATTAGGATTTGACTCAATTTGGTCTTATAGGCCAAATTAGGTCATGTGAGTCAATTATCTTGATTCGGTTCAATTGGGATCGATTGATTGGAATAACATGTTCAATAGTGAATTTAGAGTTGATTTGCAATTTTGGTTACAATCAATTTGGGCTGGATTAGGTTTTGACTCATTTGGACCTTTTAGGCCAAATATGGGTAAGTTGGGTTAAATAGACCAATTGGCAGAATTGGATGGGTTATAATAGATTGAGATGTTAAATTGAATGTTTGGAAAGATCATGAGGTTCATATTGATTCAATTTATCATAAATCAGGTTGAATTGAATTTTGGCCCTATATGATTCAAATGGGTCAACTTGGGTTAAGGGCCAATTAGGTTCAACTTGATTCAATTGGATTGCAAATACGGTTCAATCAAGTTTAATTGAGGTTTAAATGAGTTTGGGTAAGTTTAATTTTAACTGGATTGGATTACTTTTGGATTTAGCATTTTTAGGCCCAAATAGTTCAAATTGGATCAAATTAGGTTTGAAATCAATTAGTTGCAGGTTTAAAGGGATGATTGGTATATGATTTTAATTGGATCTGGAGTAGGTGGGCCCTACTTATCTTAGGTCTTGGTGTAACTTTTGGGTTGAACCCTAAGAGTCTCTAAGCTTAAGATTAGTATTCTCCTAGCCACTATAAGTGTCTTAGCTCTAGGAAGGCCTTAGTACTTAAATGAATCCTAGGCCCAAAGAGAATATGGTAAACCTCACTCCAAAAGTGAGGTTAATACCACCCAATAGTAATTTAATAAATCTTTAATGCAAATCAAAACTCAAACTTAAAAGAAGCCTAGTACAGACTTACCACACTGTCCCCTTTTTCACATACTAAAATACTAGGCCATTGATCATAGAGTTAGGTTAGGCTGATGTGTTGTTTTTTTCTTATTTTATGTTGTACTATTTTAGCCTGGATGATTAAGATCATTTGCTCACTAGTCTGGATGTTAGGGTGTCTTTTTAGACTAACCCTATTTTTTATAGGTGGATGTATTTAGAGGGATAGATGTACTAAATAAAATTATAAATGTTGTTTGCTTGCAAGTGCTTTGCTTAAGGACCTAAGCATAGTCCAATAAGACAAGTAGGCTTGATAACCATTGGTGTTAAGCCCAGATGATTAAAATAGAAAGTTGTAGTGTGCTATTTACCTTTTCCTGACAATAACTTTACAGGGTTTAGGATTTTCTTTTCTAAAATTTTAAAATATAATTTGAGCCTAGAACCATGTTAAGATCTATGTGGTTTAAGATTAACAGGAGATATCTATCCTTATTTGATCATCCCCTATGAAGCATAAGGAGGTCCTTGAAGAAAGCCACGATCTTGAAGTTAATGAAGACACCATATATTAAATTTGTAATTTTATGTTGGGTTGTATAAGGGTAGCGCTTAGCTGCCTATTTTTTCTTTTTTTGGGGTGTACAGTGATACCCGACCACACCAACCTAGTTATTTAATTAATTTTGGTCTTATTTATTTTTGGTTGCACAATTAAACTGCATGATTTTCATAGGTTTCTTTTTTGTTATTGTTGTGCTTATGTGAAAGCTTGGATACATTAAGCTTTTAAAATAAAATAAAGTTTTCTATCAAATTTAATTAAAATAACTTAAATATAAAAGTAAATAACTTATAACCTCCCAAATTAAAGCCTTAGGTATAAATATTAAAAGTAACTAAAAACCTCTAAAATTAAAAACCATGCTTGTGAATTTCTCTGAAATTCTTGAATTGGACCTTTATCTCATTGCACATAAGGGGGCATCTGACTTATGAGAATGACCACCATTCTGGGACAAGTCTATCTTCTCTTTTGATTTTTCTCATGAATCTTTTCTAATTAAATATCATTTTATTCATGATTTGTATACCTAAAACCTTCAAATAAAATTATGAGTCAAAATGTATAAAAGTAAAAAAATTACTACATTAGTTAGGTGCATAGCATACTAGTCATGATCATAGGGTTAGGGAGTGAGCTTAGATTCTTAACACCCATTCTTAAATACTTCAGCCAAACTATTTAAACTTCGTAAGACCAAACTCATGGGTTTAAAATCATTGGGAGTTGTTAGCTAGAAACCATTTCTGGGTGGGATGTAAGTCCAGAGGGGTTGGGATAGGCTTATAATCTCAAGTGAGTAGTCAATAATTCCCAAATTTATATGATTAGATCATGTTAAGCTTTTGACTTTTGTTAAAAGTAGAATTTAAATTCTAGCTTTCTAATAAAATGCCAAACTCAAAATTTAAATAACTTCATTATAAAATTATGAAGCCAATAGTAGAATAGGTTTAAATGCTTACCATGCTTCCTGATATTTAAAGCATTTCTTCTTTGTTCCTGATTAGCATTCAAAATGAACTCTTTCTTATTGGATCAATCCCACTTGAGTTTCTAGTTTACCATCTTTGAAATCCACACAAATATAAGTTGGTTTCTTTAATCAAGTGTATTCTTAAGTGGGATTCCTCTCTTAAGATATAGTTAATTATATGGGCTTGGCTTTATAAAAACTACAAACCCAACATTAAACTAAATTCCATTTTATCCCTCCATATAATTCAGGGGAAAAAAAATCTCTTATACATTGAAAACCCATCAGCCTTATAAGTCCTATTATGTAATTGAATCAATTATATGCTAATATTTTTATCTCTTGAGATAGCATACTTGTCCATTAATGATGTATTTAATTGCCTAAATAAGTATCCCTAAGATCTGCATGATATTTCAAATAAAAAATGTCACATATTTTTTTAGTGACATTAAGGGAGTAGTTCTTTTCTCCATCTTTAGAAATTTACTTTTATTTTTAAACATAGGTAGTATACTTATGCCAATCATGGGTCAAGACTATCATTCTTTCTATTGGGTGCTTCTTCATTCCATCCTTAGTAGAGCCCACCCAACATACTTAATTTAGCTTCTATAACTTCTTATTTATCACAGCCAAACAAGTGACTCCTAGAACCTTCACGTTAACCTTTTTAATAAATTCATATAATTTAAAATTTAAAGAAAAATTCATCTTTGTTAGACCTAACTTTGGTCAAAATGGATTTGACATCTTTTTTTGAAATAAAAATAAAATTATCTTTGAAAATTTTTAAAATCATCTTTAAAAGAAATTTTGAATAGCAAATTATAAATTTCTCTTAATCTTTGATTTTATCTTGGCTTTGAAAAAAATTAAAGAAGCTCAAGATAGCGTCTCCAAACTGAAATTCCTACCTCATCATATACATGATGGAGTTGAAACTCTTCTTAAGACATTTCCTTAAAAATTCATAAATACGTAACTAACATATTTTGTTTTTAATTTAAATAGAAAATGGCTAAACAACTGGTTTTTTCTATAAGCTCAGGCATCAACTTTTCCATTGATAGTGAAGACTACTTGATGGTGGTCTCATTAAACTTGATACCGGTTTGAGAATGTAAAAATGACTTCGATGGAATTATTGTAGCACTTATTAGTGATAGCTTGGTCATAGGAAAGAAACACAATTAGAATTCACTATAGGCCATAAGGCCTCCAAGCCTGTTTCTACTCCTACTTCTAAAATGAAGAGAGTAGTTGACACCCTTATCTTTAGGCCTATAGTGGGTCATGAAGTGGGTAAACTGATTAAGAAGACTAAGCTACTCTAGTTTGAATTGACTCCGCTAACTATTTATAGCACCTTTGAGGTTGGGTCAACTTCTAAAATCCTTTCGATGACCAAACCCCAAAAGAAGAACAATAATAGATGAATTAGAAGAAAGATTATAAAAGGGAAAAAGCAAATGTAACTTTTAAAGTTAGAGAAAGCGAGTGTCGAGGAAGGTTATGCCATTCATGACACCTTTCCACTTCAAGGCGGGAGATGTTCCACCGACTCTCTGTAGCATAAGAGAAGCAGAGTGTGGCAAGGATATGACATTCACCACCATAACCTTTTTAATATGAAGCCTTAAAGTCATTCTGATAATTTGATAAAAAAATTGTGATAGACTTAGACTGATCTATCAAAAGATAGTCAAAGCCTCAAATGTACCAAAGAGAATGTTCTTAGGATTGTTAAAAGAAAGCTCTAAGGACTTAGAAGGAAAAAAATACTTAGAAAGGAAAATGAAAAATAAGGACTTAGAAAAAAATGATTCTTAAAAAAGAAAATGACATTAAGTTTAGAGGGAAGAATAAGCTAGCCTGCAAGAGTAGAGAGCACTTCATTAAGGCAAGTTTAGTCATCACTGACAAATATTACCATTCTAAAAGGCCTAAGTGTAAAAATAGTAATGGAATAATTACACAATAAAATCTAAATCAATCAGAATTCCAAATCCTAAATCAGATCAAATAAAAAAAACAAATTCCTCGGACTTAATTGGTCAAATCAGTTTAAGCCAATATGTGCGGCGTACTCTAGCTAGTCCACCACACATATTGGGGTTCCATTTGTTAACCTTATTTTTAGATGAGGTTTACAACATTGTTAATCTTAGTACTTAGTATTCCAAATCCTAGATTAAGATCACTCTAATTAAATACTAAGTAAACTTTTTAAGTAACTAAATATATAATCATTCAAAAATTAAAATTAACATAACTCATTATCAAATAAAATACAAAATCTGAAGCCAAAAGTGGAAAAACAATCCTAAGGTGAGACCTATGTTAGGCTAGTGGGCCTCAATTGGACCCAACTTAGCTCAATTGAGCTAGATGAGTCAAAACACATCCAAATTCTATAAAACTAAAACCAACACTAGATGAAACACATTTGAACCAAAATCTATATTCAATTGACCCTTAAGTAGGCTAATTAGGTTGATTAACCCAATTAACCTATTTAAGCTCAATTTAATACAAATTTAGATCAAACCAAATCAAATTAAACCCATCTAATTGCTAGAAACTATTATTCAAACTCAATTAAGCATGAAACTAAATCCAATTAAGTTTATAAGTGGATAATTAGGTCATTTGACCTTGGTGGGCCCTACTAAGAAAAAAGTCAATTTAAATTTTGGTCAAATTAAACCACTCAAAGGGCTCAAAATCATCATATAAATTTATTTAAACATAAAAATAAATAAAACTAAATTCAATTAAGACTCATATTGGCTAATTGAGACACTTAGCCTATTAGACCCAAATGGACCCAATTGAGCCAAATTCAGATTAAATTTCAATTAAATCAAATTAATCACTCAAAATCACTTTAAACACCAAATTGAAGATAATCCAACTATTTCTTTGGTCTAATTTGATCTATTTGACCATTTGACCCATTATGCTCATTTTAGGTCAAAATGAGTCAAAATTAAAATTAACTTTGAATCAATTGAAATCAATTATTCTAAATATCTCAAACACTTAATTAAGCATGATTAAAGTACAAATACACCTTAATTAAACTAAATTGGTCATTTGATTCAATTGAATCCAAATTAACCTATTAAGACAAACTTGGGTTAAACCTTAAATTGACCCAAATTAAATAAAATTAATTAACACAAATCACTCCAAATAATCCATCAAACATGATTGAAGCCTAATCTAAATCTAAAATAATGAATTGAATCATATAAATCAATTTAACTCATTTTTGTCAAAGTTGGTCAAATTAAGTTTAAACCAAGTTAAATCCAATTTAATTAAACCTAAAGGGATTGAATGACCAATTGGTCATAATTGAAGCTTAAATCCAAAGCCAGTGAGCCAATGTAGGTCACGTAGGCCAACCCAAATAAATTGGATCAACATTAGTTGGCCCAAATTAAGAATCAAGGCCACAAAGTCCAAATTGGACTTTGGCAGCCCAAAACCAAAGTCCTTTCTCAGCCTTGATTGCTAGAGAAAAGATCAAGTGGAGGGAGACTGAATGCTAGGGTGAAAAAAAAATGAAAGAAACACCAAAGTCCCCATTCTCATCAACTCTCTTTCATCACTCAACTTATTTGACTCCAAGCACACTCACAGTTAGTTAACCGCTTCCTACAACAAGTAGTAGGCTCCAAATCCCCATGGTTGACCACCTCCAATCTCCTCCAATGGAGGAGAGGTTGGCCATCTATAAAAACACACCCCAACCCATTTGAACCACTTTGAGCACTTTGCACACCTTCACCATTATATAAGACATGAGATAGAGCTTTCTCCCATCCTTCATAACAGTAAAATAATGAGAGATAGTGGAGATCAACGTCCCTGGCAATCAGAGATGAGGCAAGTGGGCATATTAATTCTTGAGCTTCTCCCTAACGCTAAAAGTATTTTTAAATAAAAAAATTCCACTCAAAATTGACTCAAGTAAGGTAATTAACTCTCCCAATAGCAAGCCATTAGGTCTCCATTATTTGTGAATTGTGGTTGCACAAATTTATGAATTCTTTTTAGAACCCTTTTGCTCTTACAATTTCAAACCCTCGTGGCATGAAAAATACAACTTTTCTATGATGATCTACAGTAATTGAGCTTAAGGGGTGTTGACCTCACTTTTGGAGTGAGAATTGGTCACTCCTGTCCCTGGTCTAGGATTCTTCTAGACACTTAGGTTTACTTAGAGCTAAGACATTAGTAGTAGTTAAGGGGTACTAAACCCAATCCTAGAGACTTGTAGGGCATGACCCTAGTTCTAGAGTTTATCTTAGGGCAAGTAGGCTTCACCTACCCTAAGGCCTAAACTAACACTCATACCCATCATTTCATTTGAACCTAAAACAAATGATTGAAACCTCAACTTCAAACAAATCAATTGGCCTTGATTGAATTAAGTTTTCAATCCAAGCTCCGAGCCAAATTAATTTGAATCTTAATCCAAGTTCACCTGCTTTAATCCTATAACTCCATTCAAACCAATCCAAGCCAACCAAACTCAATTTAATTCTCTCAATCATCCTAAATACTCAATTGATCATTTCAAAATATTTCAACGCTTACAATCAAGCCAATTAATTCAACTGGACTTAAGTAACCCAAGTTGACCTATTTGACCTAAAAGGTTCAAATAGGCCAAAACCTAAATGAACCCAAATCAATTGCAATTGAAGCCACCGCTCAACTTCAAATTCACCTTTGAATATATTCCATCCATCCATAGCCTTAATTGGTCCAAATTAACTTGACCAAACAACTTAACCCAAAGTGACATAAAAGGCCCAATTAGACCAAACCTCAATCAAACTCCCATTGGATCAAACCAAGCTACCCAATCTTTTCATTGATGATTATAGGTCACTATTGAACACTTCACTGCAATCAATTGGACTTAACCAAACCGATTTGTCCTTTTAACCTAAGTTGTTCTAAAGTGATCTAAAGGACCAAAATGGGCCAAATTATGTTCTAAGCCAAATAAATTACAACCAATGACTCTCATCAATCACAAATTGAATATTGAACATGACTCAACCACCAATTGAAGTCAGTTAAATCTAACAAAACTAATTTGGCCTCTTGACCCAAGTTAATCCACTTTGACTTATGTTGACATCACTTTTAGAGTGAGCTCTCAACTTCCTCATCATACATCTAGGACTCTAGTAGACACTAAGGGTTCCTTAGTCTTAAGACACTTCTAATGATTAGGTGAACACTTAACCTAACCCTAAAGACTTAGAAGAGTTAGACATAGGAATGAGTGGTGCCTTAGGAATTTAGAAGGACTTGCCTACCCTATAACCTAAACTCAATCCTTGCTTCCTTCTTTAAAACCAAGCCTCAAATTCAAATTCAAATTCCAAAATCAAATACTACTTCAAATGATTGAAACCCATGATTAAATTCAAACTCTAAATCCCTTCCTAAGACCATTGATTTTATCTTATGGACTTAGCCTTAACCAAATTCAAATCAACCCCAACCTAATTGATTTTCACAATTATCAAATTCAATTTCAAATCAAATCCTAATCCAAAATCAAATTCAACTCTGAATGATTAAAATTCACACTTAAGTCCAAATTCCAAAATCTCTTCCTAAGCCATATGAACCACCTTCATATGCTTAGTCAAAACTCCTTCAAACCAATTCAAAGCTTGGTTGATTTATTTATAAATCAACTATTCCTTCATTTATATTCACAAATATAAATGAAATCTAGGTTCAAACCCATAAAACCAAACCAAAATAAATCAAACCAATTCAAAATCCAAGTTAGCATTTTTGACCTACATCCCTAGATTTGGTCAATTTTGCTTCCAAATCACTCCAAACTCAAGTGATTTTCTCATAACCCATTTATATCTTCATTCTATATTCACAAATATAAATGAAATATAAATTCAAATGGCCCAAACTAAATCCAAATCAAATCAAATTCCCAATTTTAGCCCTTTTAGCCAACTCCTTGAACTTAGCTAAATGATAACCAAATCAATTCAAAACTCTTGAATTTCTTCATGATTCAATCAATCCTACAATCATTGACCCAAATATAAACATAAATCACCATTATCAACCAAACCCAAGTCAAGTCCATGTTGACCCTTTTGGCTTAAAATTATCATATGAACCAAAACCCATATGACACCAAACCGCTTGCAATTGGATTTATATTTTCATTATAAGTCCATATGTTAGTTCAACTAAACTTGAATCAAATCATGATCAAGCCAATTGACCCATTTAGGCTCTCTAGACCTAAAGTGACATAAAGGACTTTTTTGAGCTAAGTTCTAACCTAACCCAAATTAGATTGAACCAAGCCCATCTAAACCTTCAATCATGATCAACAATCATCATAGGGTGATCAATTTCATTGAATTTCTTCAAACCAAGTCAAACCTATCCTTTGACCAAGTCAACATTTAGCCCAAAATGAAACCCAAACTAGCCAAAATCCATCATATGCCAAATTGATTAAAACCATTGACTCAAACCCATTCATAATCAATGATTGAACTTAACCAAAGCCATAATTGAGCCCAAGTTGACCAATTGGTCAACTTGACCCAACCTAGCCCAAATAGACCTAAAGGGTCAAATTGGCCAAAATTCAAAGTATATTCAAATTAAACCAAACCAAAGCCTACAATCATTTTTAATTGACTAATTGAACTTGACTCAACATTTAACCCAACCCAATTTTGTCAAATTGTTCAAATAGGTCAACTTGACTAATTTGACCCTTTTGAACCTAAATGAGTCAAATTCAAACCTAGGCTAAACCAACTCAAACCAATTGAACGAAAACATCCCAAATCATCATATGAACCTAACCCAAGTCTTAGTTTAACCCAATTTGACCAATTGATCAACTTGACCCAACATAGCCCAAATTGACCTAGAGGGTCAAATTGGCCAAAATTCAAATTAAATCCTAATTAAACCAAACCAAAGCCTATAATCATTTTCAATTGACCAATTGAACTTGACTCAAAACCTAATTAGTCAAATTGGTCAAATTGGTCAACTTGACCAATTTGACCGTTTTGAACCTAAATAAGTCAAATCTAAACCTAGGCCAAACCAACTCAAATCAATTGAACCAAAACATCCCAAATCATCATATGAACCTAACCCAAGTCTTGGTTTGACCCAATTTGACCAATTCATCAACCCAACCCAACATAGCCCAAATTGAACCCATTTGACCAATCTAAGCCAAACCACTCAAATCCAATTTATGCAACCTTGTGGAATGATCTAACTCAACCTAAACTCACCCTAGGTCAGCCCAAGATCTCCCCAAAAGCTAAGTAGGCACCATCCAAGAGGATTGGCTATCAAACCATGGGATTTAAGCTTTAAAACCAATGGATCCAAGCCACGTAAACTCTCCCATCCCCATGACAGCCCCTTTACACTCAAAAGCACCTTCCCATGACCCACCTAGCCCACCTAACCCACCTAACCCACCCTAGGTCAGCCAAGGACATTTAGGAGGTAAGTTGACTCACCTCCAATCCAAACTAAGCACCCATTGGATCCAAACTGTGCAACCTTGGCATAACGGATCCATGGCAGCCTCCCATCACTTCTCCCATCCCTAGCATGTAGCCTGACCCTGATGGAGACAAGTCCGGTGGCCAGACGATGGTGAACTAGCAAAAATCATGCACACGCTACCGTCCGTCCATCATGAACAATTGAGGGGTAAACCCCCTCAATTCAAATAGAGATCACATCTAATTGCATCAAGAGTCCTCCTAAGTCAACTTTGAAACCTCTTAGAGAGATCCTAAGCATCCTCAAGCCCTCCTTGATCGACATTTTCCATTGCTGAGCAAAGCCAAAATAGGACATCCCAATCCCAAATAATACTCCCTCATTTGGCAATCAAACTCAAATTCCTCTTACCCACACTTTCACCATACTTTTTCAAAGCCAATGAGTTATTTCCCGAGCTCCCAAGTGGCCGGAGGTGCAACTTCAATCAAAACTGTTAGGTGAGCTAACCATAATTTCATTATCTCTCATGGGTTTAAGTGAGATCTCATAAACAACTTTAATTTCATTATCTCTCATGGGTTTAAACAGTTATTTCTCACCTTAAATTAGCTCACATGTGTGAGAAAATCATTAAAGTAGTTAAGTGAGATCCCTTAAGTCTAATTAGCTATTAATCATAAGCCAATTGCAATAGGCCCCTTTCATTTCTGAGGAGCATTGTAAATTTACTTTTCATGTGGTTGCATATCATATTGGCTTATCATTAATTAGTTAATTAACTTAAGGTGATATAGGTAAGGGTTAATTAATTCACTTAATTCATACCTTAACCTAATTAAAACATAAAATCAACCTAAATATTCTTTATTAAACTAAATTAATTCACACATGGGGAATTAGGTTAGGATTAGCTAACCTCTTTCATATTTTTTAAATCAAATCAAACTCAAAGTTAATAATATCTTTAAAGAATTTTGGTTTATTTTAAATTTCCTTATTTAATGTGATTGTACTTAGGAGTTAATTAGGATGAATGAGATCATGTGCTTATATTCCTTTATTTCTTTCCAATCATATTAAACATTGCTTTCCATGTGAAATCATGCATTCATTTCTTTTAAAATTAATTAAATGAAATAGTTTCTTCTATGTCAAATTGCATGTGTTGACTTAAATGAAAAATAGGTGTGGCTATTATTACTATTAAATCAAAAGCTATTTTCAAAATCCCATAAATAAATTATAATATATGAAGTGATGTTAATTTCAAATATCTATGAGTTTGCATGTGATGATAATATAGGATATGTAATATGAAACTCTCTTTCTTTATCTTACATGGATTCACATAGAATTTACAAATGTATAGTTCATTTAAAAAGAACACAATATTTGTCTAGATCTATTCCTATGCACTTCCATGATAAGACTTAAGAAGAATTTCATATCACATATGTAAATCATATAATCAAATCAAATGTGACTTCTTGCATGACTTCTTATTCTTGTGGTTCTTTTTGTATATTCATATGTATATGAGAAAAGTAGTATATTTGTCTGGACACCTCAGGGCTACGAGGCTTTAAGTAGCCCTAAGTAGGTCTTGTACCTTATGTCCCTGGTGCAGAAAATAATGGCGTCGTACTCACTTAAAGATCTTATACATATGTATGTATAATGTGGCCAATGGATAAGAATCATAAATCAAATAAATCAAACACAACTTTTGCATGGGTTTTTCCTATCCTTCTAGTTGCTTATACATCTACATGTATTTAAGAAAAGTGGTATATTAGTCCGACACCAGGTAGTGAGGCTTTAAGTTTTAAGTAGGTTTTATACCCACCCTAGTGTAAAAAAAAACAATGGATCTCACTTAAAAATTTCATACATATGAATGTGTATCTAGCTAATGGATGAAAAATTCCTCTTTTCTATTAAGAAGGCATGCATTCATAATTCAATCAAATAAAATATTTAAATTCTAAACACATTTCTTTGCATTCATCATTCAAGTATGCTAGAAATCTAAATTGCATGTGTAGATATGCTTATGATTTATTCATATGCATGATATACATGATGGAAAGAAATAAATGAATATGTGTATGTGATAGTAATTCATCCTAATTAATCTTAAGATGCCTTTTTTATTGAATAAGGTCATTTAGGGTGAACCTAAACTTAGGGTTAATCAAAACATATTATAAGCCATTCATTAAAGAGAATTGATCAACTTGCTTTAAAAATGACATAAGGTAGGGATGGAGGAGAGGCCCCCTCTCTTTCTTCTCTTTATAACACTTAGTTATTTAGTGTAAGCCACATGAAACAAAAAAAATATACTAAGAAAAATCTTCAAATCAATTAAATCACTTAAAGAGAAATCAACCATTTATAAATTAAATCCTACGCACTTAACAAAATTACAACTCTAAAGCCTAGTTAGGACATACCACAAAACCTTGATGCACACATTTTAGACTAAGTCACCACTTCTAGCTTTATGTTACGGTGGTGTATGGTTTGATGTATGCTTATTTTATGATGTATTATTGTAGACTGGATGTCAGGGTGTATGTACATAGTATGGATGTTAGGCCGTCATTAGCCTAATCATGTTTTCTGTAGGGGGTCGTGCTTAAAGGGGTCGCTATAATAAAAATATAAATTCTTTTGCTATGCAGGTTGCTTATACCTCTAAGCATAACCCAAGTTAGGATAGGTGGGATTGGTTACACATGTGTGGGGTGCTAAGTCCAAATTATTCATATAACTGCTTGGGTTGTATGGTGTGTTTAGCTAATACCTATTTTGCAGGTGTAGCTAGATTTACTTTCCTTCTTTTAATATAATTTTGCATTAGGATTAGGATAAGTGTTATGGGGGATTAGGATAAGCATTGGTTATAAGACTAAGTCTTATGTACCATGTGATGCCTTTAGAGCAAGCACATCCAAATCAAGCCAAAAGGAAGAAAGAAGTGGAGCAAACCAAAATGAAGAAATAAAAGAAGAAAAAAGCAAAGAAGAAAGGATAAGGAATGAAGACCCCCACCACTCTTATCATTTTATAATTGTAATTATTCTTTGTAATCCGGGTTGTGTAAAGGTAGAGCTCGGCTACCCATATTTCTTTTTAGGTTGTCCGCACCAGCCTCTTATTCTTTTGCGATAGCTTTATAAAATTGTTTGATGTTTTGTATAGCTTGTGCATTAGAAAAAGCATGTCTTTTCATAATTTTTTTATGATTGGTGATTATTGTGTGGCCTGAATGTGATTAGGCTCCTAGGATAAAAAATAAATTTTCTACCCAAACTAACAACTCATAACTAAATCTCTAAAATAACTCATTACCTCATGTGAAAGCCTAGGAATTAAATCAAGATAATAAAATATTTAGCAACCCCTTAGCTGGATGATTGTATGTTTAATATCATGCATAACCATGTTGTTCCACTCTTATTAAGAGAGGGCTTTCATCTTTGCTAGATAGAAATGGGCTTAACCTTTAAGAGCCTATGATGGAAGAACACCTCTTTCTCTTTTGATTTGACCCATAATCAACTTCTCATGCATTTAGGCATATAAAATTCTATAGCCTATGTCAAAATAAAGAGTCCCAAATTAAATAAAATTTGATAAGATTTGCATTAGATTAAGTCATTATTCATGCCCCTCATGCTCTAGTCTCTTAAGGAGTGGGTTTAAAGACTTAATTTATTTTCTAAATAAATAACAACCTAACCATTTTGCAAAGCATGTGACTTCCCTACATAGATTTAAAATATAAGAGGAGTTAGCTAGCTGCTACCCTAGGCGATTATAAGTCCAACAGTCGGGTGGTTTACTCTCTCTTGTAGAGGTAAACCATATACCCACTTTTTCCTTAGATTTAGGTCGTGCTTTGACCCTCACTAAAGCTCCTTAGATTTAAGATCTGAGGTTATCATTTCCCCTTGGGCTATAGGCATAAATCCTCACCTCTTAGGCATCCTAACAATCTTGTGTTGTTAGAGTATAAGTCCTAGCTCTCTAATAAAATTTCAACTCAAATAAATAAATCTCCTCAATCTCAAACATATAAAGCCCAATCATATGATAGATTGAAGTACTCACTAATTTTTCTAGTATCATGAGCACTCCCTACTCATCTCCTTTAGTTTCGATAATAACTCTCCCCTTTTGATCCATCCCACTTGATCTTCTAAAATACAACCAATTTATTGATAGTCCTAACTTTGAATTCTTTGGAGATAATAATCACCAACTTTAATCGAGAGTATTCTTAAGGGATTCATTTTCATTAAGATATAATTAAATATGGGGGCTTGCCCCCATAGGAAACTTTAGAATCTGATTTAAATAAACCCTACTTTATTCATCCATGTAAAGTTGGGAGAAAATCTTTGTTATATTCGAAGACCCATCATGCCTTAGGAGTCCTTATTAGGTGATTAGGTCCATTATAGGGTAGTGACTTCTATCTTTCAAGATAGTCACTATTACTTGATGTCGCAGCCGATCACCTCAATAAGTACATCCTCATATCAGTGTAGTGTCCCCCTCACATATACACACACACCCAAACAAAAAATAAAATAAAATAAACACCAGAACCTAAAGGGATAAATTGGGCCAAGTCAAATCCTAACCAAATTGGTTGAAACTAATATTTTTAATCAATCACCAAATGGATGTTGGACATGATCCAACCTTCAATTGGACCCAATTTGGTCAACCCCACCCAATTGACCTACTTAGCCTAATTGACCTAAAGGATCAAATTGAACCAAATCACTCTCTAATCTAAATTAACTGAAATCAACTCCTCCAATTAATCACTAATAATCAATTGAACATGAACCTAACCCATGCTCAAGCTAATTTGATCAATTTGGTCAAATTAGTCAACATGACCCATTTGATCCAAATTAAGTTATATGAACTAAATATAAATATAAACCAAATTTAATCAAATCGATTGTACTAACCCATTCCAAATGACCAATTAAGCTTAACCAAACTCCCACTTTGACCTTATTTGGTCAAAATGGTCAACTTAGCCCAATTGCATCCATTTGACCTATATGAATCAAATTGAGCCAAACTCGACCAAGCCAAGTCTAAACCCAACCAAGCATGGCATGATTCATCCTTAGGTTTCCATGGGCCTACCCAAGTGGGCCCAACCCATGGTGAACTCGGGTTGGGTCAAACCTATTGAACCAAGCCCTCTAAATGGGACAAAATCACCATTTGGAAGGATTCTAGACCTCCCCACTCCTTGGTAGCCATCTTTGGCCTTTCTTGGACAGAGGACAACTGACACAAACTAACCCAAGGCTGTTGGGTTTAACCTTTGGCCAAGAGAGGGTGAGCTCACTCATAAGAAACCATTATGTCCAATTAAGGAGGAGTGTGCTCCATAGAAGCCTACTACACTCCCTCAACCTCACACACACATCCACCTTAGTAGTCCCCTACCATCTCTGACCACCTACTCCGGCTGGATGACTACCAAAGGTTGAGCTAATCTCTGCCCTTGGTTTAGTTGGGGAGGAGAGTATACTCATCCGCATCCATTCAAACTCACCATAGACATTCTCCAGAGCATTCTAAATAGTACCCATGCTTTTCTCAAGCTCCCTATGCACCCCATCCCCATCGCCAGTGAGACCAAGCTCCATCTACACCCGGGAGCTCCATTCATTCAACCTCACTAAATCTCCACAAAAATTAGATTAACTTTTCTCACACCTTCACCACACTCCGGTAGATGAAAATGAATCGATTTTTGATTGATTTGACCATCGAAAATCATCTTTAGACCAACTCCGATGACTTTCATAGTGGCTCTTGGTCAACAGACCAATCGATAGGGAGGAAGGTAGAGATCTTCTCAACAGGGCTTCATCTCTTTAAGAAAAAGCTACCTTTGTTGACGGACCGTTGGTCTTTAGCTTCAGTGAGGTAAAAATCTAGCAATTATAGATTTGGCCATTAGGTGTTGATCTTCTTCAAAATGAAATGTGATTTCATGTGATTTCCATCGTAGAATCTCCTTAGATCTCTTTCTTAATCATTTTTTATTTGATTATGCCATCAAATGAGCTCTGGTGAGCTAAAATTGAGAGGCGAAAGGGGAGCGACGTCCTTCTTGCAGCGCTCACAGAATGATGAATCACCGACCATCTATTTCACATGATTAGAATGGATGGTCATGACTAATCATGCTAGAAATCTCAATTTAATCACTTCATAATCATGAGATTACTCTTGACAGTTCGATTCGAGATTAAAGTACCATGAAACTACGTCGCCATGAGTTAGCAAATGGCGAATATTTTAAATAATTGATACCATGATGCTAGATAGAAAACATTGTTGTGTCAGCGTCCATGTACAGCCGATAGTTTAAAACTACTTAATTAAGTTTAAAAATATAATTAGATAGCTAGAACTTCAAAAATCATAACTAATTGTAGAAAAATCCAAAAAATATAAATAAACCCATTTTGGAAAGCTTAAATAGAGGTAAATTTAATAAAAATAAAATTCTTAATTAATATTTAATGAACAATGCTTAATTAGGGTTTGATGATTAGGCTAATTACTTTAATTAAGGCTAAATTACTTGGCTAATTAATTCCAAATTTGGCATGTTTATTCTATGGGATGTCCTCCGTCTCCTATATTGTTTTGGAATTATTTTCCATGTGGTTAGAGAAATTCCAAAATTTTAATTCAAATTACCCTCTTTAAATGATTTAATAATTATTAAAATTAATGAATAGTAAATTTGATCATTTATGATAATTAATTAATGAAAATGGTGGGGATAACATGGGAATTAATTAAGACCCCCTCTCCTAATTATTTCCAAATGTATTCCCTTAAAGGGCTTAATTAAAATTTTTAGTGATTAAGGATAAATTAAGGAAAATTAATAATGAAATATAAGTGAAAGCACTTTAAGTAACTCAAGCACAACCCAATAATCCCTTTATGTGTTTAACGACATAAAGTCATTAAAGAAATTATGATTTTTCTATTGGTGTGTGAAAGTCATAAGAGTATTTATCTTAAATCTTTTTCTTCTTAAATTAAATTAATTCTTAAATATGAGCCTAATTGCATTAGATCTCTTTAGGTGCATTGCAAATTTTAATTTTCCAAGGCATATCATTAAAGGTTCATGTTTAGGTAGTTAATCAAATTAAAGAGGCTTGCGAAGGGTGACTAAATGGATATAATTAATATTGAGAATAATTAATCCATAAAATATATCTAAATCTAATATCTTAAATAGCCAAGATGGGATGGAATTAATTTTTAAGCATTATTTCTCTTCTTTAGGTTCTTAATAACTTGAATATTAAAATTAAGTATTATGGAAACTTTGATTAGCTTTAAATGATGTTTATCTAACTTGATCATCCTTAAGTTCTAATGAAATCAAGTATGTGATGTGGTGAAGTTCAATTACATCCTTTAAAATTACCATAAATGTGCTTATCAAGTGCTTCATGTATTCATGTTTTAAAAATTAAAAGAATATGATTGCATTTAAATTTCATGAGTTGGAAAAATGTATCATATAGTGTGTCTATTATCATTAGTAAATCTCAAGCTATTTTGAAACTATATGTTAGTTATGAATTAAATGATTTAAAGCTTAAATCAATGCTTATCATAAATAATTAATTATGTAAAAAATGAAATGTTTATTTACCTATAATTAAAAGATGGCAAATGATGGTTTTATTCATAAGTTCATATTTATGCATTCATGTATTTGAATTGGAAAATAAATAGTCCAGACATTCTGGGAATACGAGGCTTTAAGTAGCCCTAAGGAGGTCTTAGATAGTCTCACTTCTCTAGTTTAATAATAGCACATACTTGCTTAATTTCATTTATGTGTGTGCATACATTAGAATATAAAGTAAATTCCTTTTTTTACCATTAAGCTTTACATAAGTAAAATATATTCATACACAACCTTTTCATGATTTTATTTCTATGTTTATGTATATGCTTATGTGTATTTGAATTGGTAAGTATATAGTCTGGATGTGCCAGGAACAGGAGGCTTTCAGTAGTCCTAAGGAAGTCTTAGATAATCTTACTTCCATGGTTTAACAATGACACATACTTGGTTAAATTCCTTATACATATTTGCATATACTCAAATATGAGGTGAAATCCCTTTTTCTATCAAGATCATGCATCAACATTCATTAAGTGTTCAAAATATGAGTACATTACATGTATATATATATATATATATATACTAAACCAAATATTAAAGAAATTACAAAAAGAAAAGAATGTGAATGTTATTAATAATGAAAGGAGTAATGAGGTATTATTCATGTGATGGTGACTCGATTTCATTAGTCTTAAGATGCCTTTCATGTTTGGATAAGATTCATTAAGGCTAATCTAAACTTAGGCTCAAATAAAATTCATGAATGATCTATTAAAAAAGCTAAAGTGTTAATAACCTATATTTAGAAATCAATAATAGGTTAGGGATGAAAGAGTTGAGTCTCTTTCTTCTCTTCATAATGATTAGACCTTAAGTAAGAAGCGAACAAAAAAATGCATAAGTCAAAACTCAATCAAGCTACTAATATACTTAAAGTGAAACCACCCTTAGTGGATGATTTAAATAATTCTTAACTTTAAAAAATCCTAATTCTAAAGCCCAATCAAGACATACCACACTAAGCCTTAGCACACACCTTATAATACTAAATCACCGATCCTAGTATTAGGTTTGGCTAGTGTATGTTGTGGTGATATATTTTATTTTATGATGTAATATTTTAGACTATATGTAGGATTATTTGTGCATAGTATGGATGTTAGGTGATTGGTAGCCTAATAATATCTTATGCAGGGGATTGTGCTTGAGGGGCTGCTATAATAATAAATGAATATAAATGCTCTTGCTTGTAGGTGCTACTTAACTCCCTAAGCATAATCCAATTAGGACAGGTCGGCTTGGTTACCCAAGTGGAATTAAGTCCAAATATGTGAAATATAATTGCTTGGTTTGCATGTTTATTTCATTAATATCTATTTTGTAGGTGCAGTTAGATTTTATTTTTCATAAAGATGTAATTTTTGTAATAGGATTAAGATTAGTGTTATAGGTTTAGAATAAGCAGTGGCTAGAAGGAAAACACTTGGGAGGCCCTATAAAGCCTGGAGCAAACTAATCCAAAGAAGGAAAGAAAATTAAGAATTGAAGATGCCCATAACATTTATTTCATTTGTATGATTTAATTATAATTTGAGTTGTATAAGGGTAGAGCTCGACTATCTAATTTTTTTTCTTTTCTGGGGTGTACGGCGATACCTGGCCCCATCAACCTTTTTCCTTATTTTATAAAATCTAAATGTTTGATTGTTATGTTTAGATTATGAAATAGAAATGGTGTGCTTTTCATAGGTTTCTTAAAGTGTGTATGTTTGATGTGTGGCATGGTGTAGTAGGCTCTTTAGAAAAAAATTAATTTTTCTACCCTATTAATAATTCATAACTGAAATCAAATCAACTCATATCCTCATCTTAAAGCCTAGGTTCATAATCAAGATAAATAAAAGATTTACCAACCCTTTATCTAAATGTTGTATGTTATCACACCATGCATATCATATTGTTCCATACTTGAATATAGAGGATTTCCATTCTTGCATAATAAGGGACAAGCTTAACCTTTGAGAGAAATCCCTTGTAGTGGAGAACACCTCTTCTCACTGATTTAGCCCACAACTCAATTTCATTATGTATTTTGGCATAATTATCCCAAGCTTTAGTCCAAATTAATGAGTCAAAATGATCCAAAAACTTATAAATTTTTAACATTAGTCTGAGTCATGTTTGCATACCAAACATTATTTAATCTCTTAGGGAGTGAGTTTTAGATTCTAGCATCTTTTTTAATTAAATAATAGTCTAACTATCTTGCATCAACATAAGATTGACTTACATGGTTTTAAAGCATAGGAGGTGTTATTTGGCAGCCAGTCTAGGTGGTTGTAAGTCCAAAAGAGTCAGGATGTATTCATTATCTCTTATGGAAGTGAACAATTATATCTCATTCTTCTCGATTAGACTTGGGTCATGCTTCTAGCTTATGTTAATGCATTTTAGACTTAAGTTTGGAGGTAGCTTATTTCTCTTTTGCTATGAGTATAAGTCTTCACTTCTTAGGCATCTCCACAGTCTTGTGTTGTTGGGTTATAAGTCCTAACACTCTAATAAAATTTCAACTTAACCAAAAATAAATTCTCCTCTTCAAAAATATAAAGCCTCATCACAGGGTAGATTGGAGCATTCATTATGCTTTTTAGTATCTTGGATGTTCCCTACATATCTTCTTATGGAATCTGTAAATAAGTTTTCTATTTGAACTCTTCTAATTTGATTTCTAATAACAATCAATCCTTCGATAGTTTAGCTTTGAAATCTTTGGAGATATTAATTGACTACTTTAATTAAGAGTATTTATAAAAAATTCCCATTTCCTGGGATGAAATTAACTATAGAAGCTTGCTTCTATAGAAAACTATAGAACCCGACATAAAATAAATCCTGCTTTACTTGTCCATGTAAAGTAGGGGAAAGATCTCTAGTATATATGTAGACCCATCTGTCTTTGGAGTTCTTATTATATGATTGAGTCCATTGTAGGGTGATGCCTCTATCTTTCAAGATAATGCATCATACCTTAATGTCATACTTGATCACTTCAATAAGTATCCCTAAGATCTATGTGGTGTCCCCATGAGTCAAAATTAAAACACCACAAGTGGCAACAATAATGCCATCCTCCCCGTATTATTCATTATCCACGGAAGAGATTACAACAGTCATTCAATCCCATTATGTTAGGATGGATAGATGAGATCAGAATGATATTAGTGTTTGATTTAATCCCTTAGATTAGTGGGAACAACTTGGACCATATGATCCTTGATTGAGATGATCCAGATCAATTCTTTTTCTAACTTAATCACCACGTGAAATCCATGTGGACCAATCTGAGATTGACACATGCAAATGTGTGCCAATCAGTGCTAACTCTTTAAATAAAAAATTCAAGATTTTCTAAATTGTAACAATACTTTAAATCACATAAAACTTCAAAAAATTATAAAAAATAAAATACTCAACAAAAAATTATAAAGGAGGCCCCGTTTATTTATCTTTTTAAGAGGAATCCAATGAACAAAAAATCTCTAATTTTTAAGTGTATTTTTGGACTAAAAATCAAATTTTTTTAATTAATTCTAAATATTCGTTAAATAGACCTAAAATTTTTAAGAATTGAAATTGATGCTAAAACCTACCTACCATAAAAATTTCAAATCTAAATAATTAATGGATTAAAAGTTATTAAATTTCAAAGTTCAAATGCTTAATTTGATAAAATAAATAATTAAAAATCATTAAAATTATAAATAATCAACAAAACAGCTCAAATCACTTTAATTAACATCATGGTACTTAAAAAATGTTTAAACTCTCTAAATCTCATCAAACCTCAAGATCACCTAATTATCGAATAATTAACCTTAATTAATTTATTTTATTATGGTGAACTTAAAAAATTTGTATTAAGTCAACCTTTAAGCCAAAAAAAAAATCCTCTCTAGGTTCATATTTCAAAGAGAAATATAACAAAAATAAAAGCCCTAATTTTTATTAGGTAATTTTGGATTAATTTAGGCTTTAATAAAAATAATCAAACCTTAAATTAATGGTCCAATTAATTTGAAATTTTCAAAATTCAAATTGATGTTAAGACATATCTAATATTAGAATTTTACAAATTGATTCGAAGTGGATGTTAAGTTACATAATTTTTAAGTTCAAACTCCTAATTTAATGAAATTAATTAATATTAAACCTAAAAAATTAGAAATTTTTTTGGAATAAGTTAAATTATCAGAATTGACATCAATGAACCCTAGAAATTTATTAAACCCTATGAAATTGAATAGATTTCAAAATCACTAAATTAGGGTCTAATAAATCATTAAAATTAAATTAAATTTAATTTATTAGAGCTAAATTCTATAAAATACATAACAAAATAATATTAAATTAAAATTATAAATAAATTAAAGTTTATACCCTCATTAACTAAATCATAAATTAAATCAAATAAACATGACTTAATCTTCAATTTAAATCAAACTAAACCTAAACCTAATTAAACATAAATTAGAATTTAATTAAATTAATTATATGGAACCAAATTAAGTATTAATTAATCTTTAAATTAATCTTAATCAAATCAACCTAGATCATCAATCATTAATTAAATAATTTATTAAATTAGCCACATGAAAATAAATTAAGTTAAGCATAAATTGAATTTGACTAATGAACTTAAATCACCTTAAACACAATAAATCACTAAATCAAATCTTGATTAGCTTAATTAAGATAAATACTTAAATCACCCTAAATACAACAAATCATTAAATAAAATCTTGATTAGCTTAATCATGATCAACCACAATTAATGTATAATTAAACCTTGACTAAATTAATTATTTTTTATCAATGATTGACCATTAATTAAATGAACCACATAATTAATATTCAAATAAGAGTAACTCTCAATTAGATTGATTATGATGAGTTCAATTAAACCTCAATTATTAGATTAATATGAACATTAAATTGAGATTAAGCTTAATTAATCATTAATTTAATCTTAATTGAATGAGCAATTTAATCAAATCAATTAATCAACACTTAACCCTTGATTCAGTTCATTACTTAGTTAAGGTAATCATTTGATTAAGTCAAGAATAATGAAATCAAATAATCATTTAATTATGGTTGAATTAGTTAATCATTAAATATATTAAGTCCTAATTCAACTTTTAATAAAACTTATCATTTATTAAAATAAAGGCTTAATTAATCACCACTCTAATATTAATTGAATTAACTTTTCAATCAAATTAAACATAATTCAAATTTTAATCAAGCTAATAATAGAACTTCAAGTTAACTTAATGAATCATTTAACTAAACTAAATTAAATTAAATAAGCCATAGAAAAATAACTCTTAAGTCAATGTAGCTTAAATTAAACATTTAATTAGGTCATCATAAAACACTCTACAAACCAAGTCAATCAAAACTTTTAATTAATTAAATATTTAATCAAGCCGATCATATAATTAAGTTAACTATGTTAAGACCAAATCATGTATAATAAAATTAAATTAATTAAACATCGAGCCAATTTAAACCTAATTGAATAAAATAAATTCAAAATAAGATAGATTAAGATTAATCATTAATTGAATTTAAACTAATTAAATTAATATTAAATTAATCATTAATAATATTTTATTTAGGTTAATCATGAATCAAACTCTAATTAAACCAATAAATCAAAGTGTAATAAGTTATATTAATCAATTGATTAAACTAAACATAAACCTTTAATTAATTCATAAATAAAGTCATATTTAACTTTATCAATTGATTTAAATGTTATATAACTGAACTTTAGATGTTTAATTTGATTGATCAACAATAAATATTTAATTAAGTTATTCAATTAAACTTCAAATAAATTGAATTAATCAAGTAAACCTAACAATCAATTAGATTAATTAAGCCAAAATTATTTAATAAAACTTTAAAACTTTAAACCTTTAATTGAACTTTAATTATGCCATAAGTAATTATTATTTTAAATAAGAAATGCCATAAGAAATCTTTAATGAAACTTTAAACCTAACAATCAATTAAACTTTAAACCTTTAATTTGATTAAATAATTATTTTAAATAAGAAATGCCATAAGTAATCTTTAATCAAACTATTAATCAAATCAACAATTAAAGCAAACTTTTAATTAAATTAATCAACCAATTGAATTAATTATTCAAAACTTAAAAGATCTTTAATCAAACTAAAATAACCAAACCTCAATTTGACTTAATTAAGTCACTTAATAAAATAAGTTAAATTAAATAAACTTTGACTATATCAATCAATCAAATTAAACATAAATATTTATTTAATCATTCAACAAATTAAATCAAATTAAGTTAATCAAATCAAACTAAATCATAATTAATTCAATCAAACATAAGCAAATTCAATCAAATTAAATTATTTAATTAAACTAAATATATTATAAACTTAACCCAAATAAATCTTATGTATCATAAAAAAGTATAATTATATAAAAAAATCTCAAAATTACTAAAATACCTCTTAAACAATCTAAAATAGACGAATTGAAATATTAAATCAATCGGACTTAAGAAAATAGCATACTCTAGTAGTGATAAACCTAATTAAAACAACATAAATTGCACGAGTTAATAAAATTGATTAAACATTAAGCAAGATGAAATTAAACAATTAAATCTTAAATAAAAATTGGTTTAATGGAATTAAAATATAACTACCAACTTAACTTGAATGATAATTAAATTAATCAAACAAAATTTAATTCAAACGAATCATTAAACAAGTTAATTGTATAAATCAAAATAAACTAATAAACTTAAAGAACATACATAAGAGATTAAACATAAATTAATATTTAAATTTAAGTGAAATTAATGAAATTAAAGAAATTAATAATAAAAATCAAATTGAAATATTAAATCAAACTTGATAAAATCAACAAATTCAAATAGAAATAAATTAAAATTATAAATAAATAAAAAAACATTAATCAAATTATAAAGCCCAAGTCAAAAAAGATTAATGAAAATATATAGATGTCTAGGTTAGATTTCTAAAGTTAATGTTTATCCTTTGGTGAATATTTCATTTTATTAGGATTTGGATGTTAAGTAAATTAAGTTTTGCCACGAGTAAGACATAGTCTTCTTTCCACTCTTTAAATCCTAAAATCAATCTCAACATAAAAATTGATTTAAACTTTGAAATTAAACTCCAAATTGTTTAAACCACTTAATATAAAATCATCCAATGGTAAATTAACAAATCTTGAACTTAAATAAAAACTTAAACTTAAAGGAGCCTAGTATAGACTTGCCACACCAACCCCCTCTTCACTCACTAGAATACTAGATCCTTCATCTTAGAGTTAGGTTAGGCTGATGTGTTATGATGATTTTTCTTATTTAATGGTGAACTATTTTATTCTAGACGTCTAAGATTATTTGCTCGCTACTTGGGATATTATGATGATTTTCTAGACTAACACTATTTTCTACAAAGGGTTGTGTTTAGAGGGATTGTTATAATAGATAAAATCATAAATGTTGTTTACTTGTAGGTGCTTTGCATAAGACCCTAAGTATAGCCCAATAGGACATATGGGGTTGACAACCACTAGTGTTAAGCCCTAATGTTTAAAATATAAATTGCTAATCATAACACCTATTTTACAAGGCTTAGGATTTTCTTTTTTAAGAATTTAAAATTTTAAATTGAGCCTAGAATCAGGTTAAGATCTATAGGGTTTAGGATTAGTAGGAACCGACTATACTTGTTTGATGTTATCCTATGGAGCCTAAGGAGGTCCTTAAAGAAGGCGACGATCCTGAAGTTAATGAAGACCCCATAGATCAACCTTGTAGTTCTAGGCTATGCAATATAAGGACCGAGCTCGATAGCCAATTTTTTTCTTTTTTTTTGGGTGTATAGTGGTACCCTATTTCACTGACCAGTTTATTTAATTAATTTTAGTGTGATTTATTTTGGGGTGTTCAAGAACTGCATGTTTTTTATAATTTTCTTTTTATGATTGTTGTGCTTATGTGAAAGCTTGGATATGTTAGGCTCTTAGAATAAAATTAATATTTTACCCAACTTAATTAAAATAACTCAAATATAAAAATAAACAACTTATAACCTCATAAATTAATGTTTCAAGAATAACTATTAAATGCAACTAAAAACTTTAGATTTGTAAACCATGTTTGCATAATTCTTCAAAATTCTTGAATTGGGCCCTTCTCTCAATGCATATAAGGGCATTTGACCAATAAGGATGACTACCCTTCTAGGAGAAGTCTATCTTCTCATTTGATTTGGCCCATGACTCTTTTCTAATTGTATCTCATTTTAGACATAATTTGCATACCTATGAACTTCAAATAAAATTATGAGTCAAAATGTATAAAAATTAAAAAATATTATATTAATTAAGAGCATAACATATTAGTCATGATCTTTGGATTAGGGAGTGAGTTTAAGTTCTTAACTTTATTTCCTAAACAAAACAACCAAATTATCTTCATTTATAAAACCAAACTCATGATTTTAAAATTGTTAAGAGGTGTTAGGTAGCAACACTTCTAAGTAGATTATAAGTCCATAAGAGTCGAGGTAGGCTTATATTCTAAAGTGAGAAGTAGCCAATAAATCCCAAATTTCATGATTTGATTATGTAGAGTTTTTAACATATGTTAAAAGCACTATTTAGATTTAGGACCTGAAGCATCTTGTTCCCCTAAGTTACAAGAATAAGTATTCACCTCCCAGGAATTTCTATAGTCTTGTGCTAATAGAATTTAAGTCTTAACTTTCTAATAAAATATCAAACTTAAATTTAAATAACTTCATTTTTTTAAAATTATAATGCTGAATAATAAAAATTGGTAAAATACTTACTAGGATTCCTAGTATCTAAAGCATTTCCTACTTATTTATGATAGGCATTTGAAAAGAACTCTTTCCTCTTAGATCAATTCACTTGAGTTTCCAAATTATTCATCCTTGAAATATAAATTTTAAAATTCATAGAGATGAATGTTTGTTTCTTTAATCGAGAGTATTCTTTGGAGGGTTTCCTCTCTTAAGATGTAATTAACTATATGGACTTGTCATTATATGGAACTATGAATCTAATATTAAAATAAACCCTGTTCTATCTCTCTATATAGTGCCAAAGAAAAAAAATCTTTGATACATCAAAGATCCACAATCTTAGGAGTCCATATTAAGTAGTCAAATCCATTATAGAACAATATTTCTATCTCTTGAGATAGTATTTTATCTCTTAATGATGTATTTAATTATTTAAACAAGTACCCTCCCAAGATCTACATGTTGTTCCAAATAAAAATTTCCATAGTAGTTGCCTCTTTGGGTTGGATAGCACCGTTCTATGGATGCACTAATTATCCCTTTAGGCTAGTAAATCTAAGGTTGGCCAAAGCCCCCATGGCTCCTCCTTAGTGTGGCATCACACATTGACAAGGACCACCTATACACATGCATATATATTTTATGGTTAGGATTACACCTACAAGGACTATTTAGGTTTAGATCATGCCACCATGACCCCTCTCATAATAGTCACCCTTTATGTTAGAGAACATCATTTTATGGGTGAGTGGGATACCCATATGGGCTAGTAAATCTAAGATAAGCCTAAGCCCCAATGGCTCTTCCTTAATGTGGCCCATTGCACATTGACAGGGTTCATATACACTCTTCAAACATCTTGGAGTGAGATTTGATTCTCAAATTCCCTTTTCTAATCATGATTCACACATATTCCCATCTTCTCAAGGTACATCTCCGTAATGCTATCTTCATAACTTGGTTATGACTCATATTCAAGGAAACTTTTATTAATCTCCATCCCAGATTATTCTTATGATGACTTTTTCCATAGCTCTTCTATAACATATAACCAAAATTCCTAGGGTGCCTCTCCCTAATGCATGTAGCATGATTAAAATGAATTTATGCTCAGGGGAGTACTTCTTCAATGTGTTTTGGTTGAGATCACTCTTAGGAGATCTCCCTTATTTTTTTGAACCTAGACATTAGTAATTCGATCCATAAGTATCTAAGATTATGATTTGTATCAAACATCTTGGATGCTTGTCCTTAAACCTCTAAAATTTAGAAGCTTTAATTTCTAAGTTAGAGTATTAAGTGATCTTTATTAAGATTACTTTATATAGCACATTTGCTTGCTACCCCTCTGATCCTTCTAACTAGTTCAATCAATGCTAATACGTGTGGTGTACCTTGTATGTTACACCACACTTATTGCGGACTCTTTTTTTTTGCTTCAATTTTAGTTAAGTTGATAATAATCATTCCTTAGACCTATGACTTGATCTAGGCACTAAGATTTCCTCACTTAGAGATAAGACAATTATAGTGGCTAGGGGAACACCAACCCAAAGCTTAGAAGACTTACAAGGTTCAACCATAAGAGTAGACCTCGACTCGAACTAGGTAAGAACTATTGACCTCATTTTTGGATAAGGTTAATATCATCTCTAATCTTAGTAATTAGGTCCCCTAATCTTAGATTAGGAGTTCCCTAATTAGGTGCTTAGGACATTATGCTTAGTGGCTAGGTAAACTAACCAGAATAAAATAATAAATCAAATCAAACTTTAAAACTTGAAGCTAAAATCAAATTTGAAATCAAATCAAACTCAATATGCTAAAGTGAAAGGCTAGATCATTTTGATAGATTTTTCTAGGACCTGCCCTAACCCAATTGGATCAGATGAACCCAGATTAAACCCATATCTAATGAAACTCAATAAAAATCTTAATCAAACATATTTGAATTGAAATCTAAATTCAATTGAGCCTCGATTGATATAATTAGGTTAATTAACTTGATTAACCTATTTAAGCTCAAAATCACCTAAGTCCAAATAAAATCAAATTAAATCAAAATTAAAACAAATTAAATCAAACCAAAAACATTGAATTAATACATAAATACAAACAAACTAAAAAAATAAATCAAAACAATACACAAAGTGGCAAATAGTTCATTTGACCTAAAGTTGACCCATATGGGCCCCATTAAGTCAAAAATCAACCAATCAAAATTTGGCCAAATTGAATCACTCCAAAAGTTCAAAATCATCAAATGAACATATTTAAGTCTAAAACTAATTAAATCTAAATTTAATGAGGATTTAAAGGGTTGATTTGACCACTTAATCCAAATAGACCCAAGTGAATTCTATTGAACTCAAACCCAAATTAAATCATAAATAATTCAAATCAAGTACTCCAAAAATATTTTTAAAATCATAAATGAACATAATCTAATAACTATTTAGGTTTAATTTAACTAACTTGGTCATTTGACCTAAGTGAACCCATTAAGCCTAATTTGGGTTGAATTGAGTTAAAATCTCAACCCAAACTTAGACCAATTAAAATTAATTATACAAAATCTTACCAAAGACTTAATAAAACATGATTAAAACCTAAACATATTTCAATTATGTCAAATTTCCCATTCAATTTTATCAAACCTAACTTAATCTAAAAAAGGTTAATTTGGGCTCAAATTAAAGTTTAGCCCAAACATAATGAAGCCAGTTAATAAAAAATTATCTTAAATGACCAAATAAACACAATCAAACTTAAATCTAATTCAAGATGGCCAAATAGATCAAGAGAACCAATTTAATTCCTTTGGGACAAATGTATCAAAGGGACTTGAACTTTGTTAAAGCCACATTAAACCTAAATTAAAAATATATCAATTAATCCATAAAATAATCAATAAAAATTAATTAATTACAATTGAGAACTAAATCTAAATGTTAATTAATAAAATGAATGTAATATAAACTAACCTAAAACAATCCAAAGTGAATTAAAATAAAGTGATATGAATCATACCCAAACTAATTTAAAAAACAAAAACTAAACCAATTGAACATAACTTATTCTCTAATCCATCTTAAACTCAATTTAAGTAGATGACATCAAACCATAAGAAGGTAAAGTAAATTAAAAGATGGTGAGGAAGCCATGTGAAAGTGGAAGAAATGTAAAATACCCATGCATGAAGACAATAAACCTATCTCACTTTAATATAACTTCACCATATGTTCAGGATGAAGAGAAAGGATGAGTCGAGCTATTACCCGAGGTCCTCACCACCAGCAAGCCAAAATCTGACCATAAATGGCGGCATCCAAATGTGAAAATACAGAAGGACCATTCTTCTACCCAAATTGGACTTCCTTACATGTTCTAGGGTTGGCGGCGAACTCAACCAAACCATTTTCCATAAAGTTTGCTGCCAGTGAGCCAAAAAATGACCAAGGACAACGAAAAGTGTAGATTGTTGGTCTCCATGGCGATCGGCGGGAGGCATGGAACAAAACTTCTTCTAGAGCTTCACCTTGATGTGGGGAATATTTTTAAATCAGACAATCCACCTATGTTCGACATCAGTGAGGTGAGCACTAGATCCAACCACCCTTTAGCTCGGTTTGATCCTTGTGAAGCAAAGTTGCTCACCATCAAGATCCAACTGCTTGGATTGGTTTCAAATCAACTCTTGATCAATTTGCAACTGAAATCAAGAACCTCTACTAACTAGATCGCTAGCAATCAAGCTCAAAGAGCTAACGGCTCTCGATTCTCATCGACGAGAGTAGAGATGAAATCTGAGCTGTTCGTTCTTTCTATTTAGAATGGATGACTTTGATCTAGCTGCACCATTCGATTTAATCCCGTAAGGATCCAGGGATCAATTTTAGACTGTCTGATCTCTGATCATATTTTCCTGTTCGAACCCGCGTCTCACTGCCATTTTAATGCTGGATCCATGTAGATTCCGTGTGGACCAACCCGCTTGCCACGCGAAAAGGGCTCACCTCGTTAGCGCCACGTGGCGTTGACTAGTTTAAATAGAAAAATCAGATTTTCTATATTTAAAAATGCTAAAAATGCCAAAAACTTTAGAAAATGATAAAATAAAAGAAAATATAAATTTAAAAGTTATAAATTTGGGCTCCATGGATTCATCTAGATGAGAGGAATCCATTAAAATTAAAATTACTAAATTATTTTTGGGTATTTTAGCCTTAATTTGACTTTGAATGAAATAAATTAAACCTTAATTAATTACAAACCATTAGTCAAATTGAAATTAAATTTTGGGGAATTGAAATTAATGTTAAAACACACCTTAGGAAAAAGTTTCATGAATATTGCAATGTAATTCATGGAATACTAAATTTCAAATCCTAAACCTCAATTTTAATTAAATAGAATAAAATAAAATTAAATAAATGATCAAAATGGATTAGATCACTACAAATTAACTTAACAAACCTTGATGAACATAAAATCATCAATGAAATTCATTGGAACTTGATAAATCCTAAATTGGCTTAATTAGATAATTAATTGAATTAAATAAATCAAATAATTAACCAAAACTTAATTAAATCATAATAAATCAACAAAATTTCTAAAAATTATGAATGAACCCTCTAAGATAATCAAATGGAACCCCACTTGCCATAAAAATTTCAAATCCAATTGACCTTTGGATTAGGAATTGTTGAATTTTCAAATCTCTATGTCAATATTAATCAATTATAATCAAATAATTTTTTTTTCATAAATTCACAAAATCATGAAGTAACTTGAAATAATCTACATGAACATCAAAAAATACTTTGGATAGTTCTCCAACATCTTAAATCAAAGAACTTAATCATTTCCATACTTAAAGGTTAAAGAAATCAATAATAAAATGTTAAGTTTAATCAAATCTTAAGTTTAATTAAACTCATAATTAAATAAACCAATAAAATTTTAATCTCCAATCAACCTAATCTAAGAATGAATTCAAATTTTAACATAAATTCCGTAGGTTAATATAGATCAAACCAATTGAAATGAAGTTAGAATAAACATAACTAAAACATTAATGCAAGCTAAATAATATTAATTTAACCTAAATCAAATAAAATAATTCAATCAAATCAAATTACAAGAAGAAATTAAATCAAGAATAAAAATCAAATCAAATCAAATCATAATTGATTCAATTATGCAACCAAATTAAAATTCTCTTAAGGAGATCTAATTCAAATAAACTAAGATAATCAAATGCTTAATCAAGTGAAACCTAAGTTATAATATAATGAATCAATTTAGATAGAATAATCACTAATCAAGCTTCTATAAGCTAATCAAATCAATTATGAGCATTCAATCATATTCAACTAAACTATCAATCAAAGAGAACACTCAATTTGGTTAATCAAAATGACAGAGTTATAATTAAACTTTAATTTGATTAATCATCTAAACCAAAAATCAAACTAACAAATAAAGTAAACAAGCCAACCTTAAACTATCCAATCAACTTAGCTAACTATATGAAACAAACTAATCTAATTAAATCTTAATTAAGCATTGAATCTCAACCATATGAAATCACTTAGGGGCTATTTGGTTAGCTGAAAAAGGAATGCAGTGTAAAAGGAATGCAGTGTAAAAGAAATGCAGTGTAAAAGAATTACTGTACAGTTATTTGGTTGAGAGATTTACAAATTCATGAGTTTTTTTTTTAATTTGATAAAAAAAAATGTAATGTAAAATATTTTGAACATTTTGACGTGGCACGCCTATGTTCATGAGTGGCTATGGTGGCGAGGTCTGGCGGCCAGGGGCGTGGAGGCCGTGGCAGAAGAGAGGTGGGGTGAGGTGGCCTGAGTGCCCGATACGGTCAAAGACTTTACATTAGCCTAAGTATTTGAAATTCATTCAAATTTGGGCGAATTCCAAATACACCAAAATATAATTAAGGAGTGAATTCCAAATTCAATTACTTTACTTTTACTTTACTTTGTATTCCAATCAAATGGCAAAATTTTTAAAACCTCTGTATTTACTTTACTTTACTTTAATTTGTATTCCAACCAAACAGCCCCATAAATTCAATAAACAACAAAACTAAATTGAGCCCTAATTAATCATCAAACCCTAGATCAAATAGATCACAAATCATAATCAAATCAAATCAAATGAAACTAAAGTAAACCTTAACTAATTCAATATTTAATCAAATTAGGTTCAATTAAATTTATTTGAATTAGATGATTAATTAATCATTAAACATACAAGTTTAATAATCAAATTAAATATAAACTACCATTCAAAGACATTAACCAAATTCTAATAAATGGATCAAAATTAAATGAAACTCTAAATGTGAACAATAAAATTTAATGGAACTCAAAATAAACATTTAATTCACTTAACCTAAGAAAATTCATAAAATAATCAAACTTAATAAATAAAATTAATTAAGTCAAATCCAAAAGATTAAATTAAATTAAATAATCCTTACACCAAAACCAATATAAAAATCAAATCATCAAATTCAATAAACCAAATGATCGAACTTCTAATTAGAATTCAAATAAAAAAATTTGCTTTGAACCTTAATCAAATAAGAATTTAATTAAACTAAAATATTTTAACTAAATCAAATCAAACTTAAATGAAAAGATGATATCATTAAACTTAAATAACATTAAAATAATCCAATCAATATTAATCATATAATTAAAATTTTAAATTGAAACCCAAGAGAAAAGAATTAAATATTAATTCAAAGGATATTGAATTTTTAAAATTTAATTAAATCAAACATCTAATGAATAGTCAAAATACATGAAGTCAAACAAATTCAAACTAAATAAAGTAAACACCAATCAAATCAAATGTAATTAAATTAAATCATTAAAATAAATTCAAATGAGCTAATTAAGATACTTAAGTTCTATGTTTGACCTTTTGAATAAATTTTCATCTCAAGGTGAAAGTTTCATTCTATTAGGATTAGGATGTTGAATAAAATAGATTTTGTCCTGAGCAGAATTTATCTTATTCTTTATTCTTTAAACTTAAATAAAAAATTAACTAAAAATTGAAGTGAAATTTAAGAAAATTAATTAAATCATTTAAATAGAAACCATCTAATGGTAAAATTGAATAAACTCTGAATTCAAATCAAGCTTAAAATGAAGCAAAGCTTAGAACAGACTTGCCACAGAAGCCTTCTTTTCACACACTAGAATACTAGGTCACCGACCCTAAAATTAGGTTAGGCCGATGTGTTTATTATGATGTGATGCTTTTTCTTATTTTATGGTGTATTATTTTAAATTGAATAGCTAGAATTATTTGCTTGTTAGTCTGGATGTTAGGATGTTATTTTTAGGTTAATACTATTCTCTACAGGGGTTGTGCTTAAAATGGACCATTGTAATAAATATAAAATAAATGCTATTTGCCCGTATGTTTGAAATATAAACTACCGGTGTGCTATATGTTTTTTTAATATCTTTTTTTGTAAGATTTAGGATTTCATTTTAAAATTTTAAAATAGAATTTGAGCCTAGAAATAGGTTAGGATTTATAGGGTTTAGGATTAGCATAAGCTTATTATACCTATTTGATGGTCCTGATGGAGCCTAAGGAGATCCCTGAAGAATGTGATGATCTTGATGTTGATAAAGACCCCATAGATCAAACTTTTAGTTCTAAGCTGGGTTGTATAAGGGCAGAGCTCAACTGCCCACTTTTTTTTTTGAGGTGTATAGTAATACCCAACCACACTGGCCTGTTCTATTTATTTAAATCTGGCTTCATTTATTTTTGGGTGCGCAATAGAATCAACCTGATTTTCTAGGTTTTTTTTTGTATTGTGCTTTCCTGTGATTGAATGCCTGGATGATTAGGCTCATAGAAAAAAGTTAAATTTTCTACCAAACTTAAATCTAAAAACTCAAATAAAAATAAAAAAAACTCAAAACATCACTTAAATTAATGCCTTAGGGAATAACTTAAAATCAATTAAAACCAATTAATTTTTAGAAATCATGTAATCATATTGCTTCAATCTTTGAATTGGGCAACTTTTCCCATTGCACATAAGAGGCATTTGACCTTTGAGAATGACCACCTTCTTGGGAAAGTCTATCTTCTTTTATTGATTTGGCTCATGATCATTTCTAATTGCATAGCATTAGGCATAAAAAAAATGCATACCCAAGACCTCAAATAAATCATGAATCAAAACACTTAAGAATCTGAAAAATGTGCATTAGTTGGATGCATTCCATACCCTATATGATCCTAAGAATTAGGAAGTGAGTTTAAGATTCTTAGATTTCTTTCCTAAAAAGACAACAGCCCAGCCATCTAGCATTCATAAGACTTGGTGTTATGAATTTAAAATGTGATTAGGTGGTGTTAGCTAGCAACCTCTTCTAGGTGGGAAGTAAGCCTATAAGAGTAGAGATAAGTTTATTTACTCAAGTGAGAAAAAGAACTAATAATTCCCTAAATTATAAAAATTAGATTAGGTTGAACATCTAGCTTATATTGGAAGTACTTTTAGACTCAGGTTCTAAAGCATCCAATTGGAATAAGTCTTCAAATTTTAGGCATTTCTATAATCTTGTGCTGCTAGAATTTAAGTCTTAAATTTCTAATAACACACCAACTCAAAATTCTAAATAATTTCAATTTCAAAAATATAAAGCCCAATAATATGATAGTTAAAATGGTTATTGGGTTTCTCAATATCCAAAAGCATTTCCTACTCAATTTCATTTGGCTTTAGAAAAGAACTCTTCCCCCTTGAAGAATTCTCATTTGAATTTATAAATTAACTATTTTTTAATATATACTTTGAAATCCATAGAGATGAAATTAAATTTCTTTAATAGAGAGTATTCTTAAAAGAAATTCTTTCATTATAAGATGTAATTAACTATAGGGGCTTGCCGTTATAAGGAACTACAAACCCTGCAATAAAATAAATCATGTTCTACCTCTCCATGTAGTTCGAGGAAGAATCTCTAGTACATTGAAGACCCATCAACCATAGAAGTCCTTATTAAGTAATCGAATTCATTATAAGGTAATATGTTTATCTTTTGAGATAATATATTTATCCTTTAATGACATATTTGATTAAATAAGTAACCCCAAGATCTGTGTGGTATTTCATATAAAAATTCCCACAAGACCCATTGACCCTGACTTCAAGCCAAACCACATTTATCAAACCCAGTTGATCATATGCTACCCAAAATCTTAAAATTCTTCAAACCATACCAAATTGGCGTTCAATTTAGCCATGTGACCAAGTTGACCATTTAGGCATAAAGGGGCTAAACCTAAAATTTATCCAAATCATTTGAAATTGAACTTACCTAAGTTTCCTAATACATTATTTGAACTTGATTAGGCCTCATTAGGATTCAATTTGTTCAATTGGCTCACTTAACCCAAATTGACCTAATTAAATTCTATAGGGCCAAATTTAAATCTAATTTGATCCAAGCCAAATTAAGCTAAAACAAAGCTCCAAAATTTTTTTAATCTTATATTTGGGCATTCCTTATGATCAATTGATATCCAATTTGACTAATTAACCAATTTAAAACTACCTGGCCCAACTTGACCTTAAGGGTTAAATTAAAATAAACTTTTATTCAACCCAAATCAAACAAATTTAGTCACCATTATCACTTCCAATATGATTGATGATCATATTTCAACATCAAATTGAAACCAAGTAGGTAAATTTAGCTAATTGACCCAATTTGACATAAAGGGTCAAATTAAACTAAATCTTGATTTAATCTAAATAAGACCATACTAATGATTACAATCAATATCAAAATGACCATTGATCATCACCCAATACTGAATTGAGCCCAATTGATCCAATTCAACCCATTAACCCGACATAATTCAATTTGACTCCTAATTTTATTCAATTTGGATTGAATTGACACTTCCATTTAGTTTTAAATTGATTATTCAACACTCCTCAATATATAATTGAAGTCAAATTATTCACCCTAGCTCATTTGACCAACTTAGCCCAAATTGGCCTAATGGGTTAAATTGAACCATAACCCAACCTAAATCAAATTAAACCAAATCAAAGCCTATAACCAACTTCAAATGAACAATTGAACATGACTCAACTCCCAATTATACCTAATTTGGATAATTTGATTAAATTGGTCAACTTGACTCATTTGGCCCATATAAACTCATATGAGCCAAGTTTGTATCTATTTCGAATTAAATCAATTTAATTACACCTATGTGTTCCAAATCATCATTTGAATACAACCCAATAGCCCCTTGGGTCTAATTTAGTCAATTGGTCAACTTGACCTAATTGAATCTAAATTGACCTACATGAGTCTAAATGAGCCAAACTCAACTAAACCAAGCTCAAGTCTAACTAAAGTTGGCATGATTCATCCTCACACATCCCCTGCTGTCCAAGTGGATCCAACCTAAGGTGAACCTAGTTCATCCCAAACCAAGTGAACCAAGGGTTCTAAATAGAATAAAATTCTAAAATAGGAAGGTCCAACCCCTCCTTTTAGCCAAGGAAACCACCTTAGCATGCCTTGAGCTCTCCTTAATTAACATAATTTGACCTAAGGATGTTTGGTCTAGTCATTGAGTAAGGATAGGTCACCCTCACCATGAATTGTCCTTGGTTCATCCCCCATGGCTTGTCCACTTCACTATTGGCGGCTAATCTTTTCCAACTAATGGAGGAGGTCTGGCACATCAGTACAGAGCCAAGTTTGGCCCCTGCCCACTGCTTGGCCTAAACTAACCAAAATGGGTGGTTCACATGGGAGGGAGGTATAAACTACCCCAACTCCCAAAACTTAAACCTTTATTCCCATTCTAAAGAGAGTCATTGAGCTTCCTAGAGCTTATCGATCACCCAGTCCCCAGCAAGACCAACTTCCCATTCAACTTGAGTGCCCCTCATACCAAACTACACCAAACCTTCACCAAAAATAAATTAACTATTCTCACACCTTTCCTACATTCTTATGATCTAGAATGAATCACGACTTGCTTTACTAGAACATCAACTCCGATCAAACTCTAACGAGCAGCTGTAGAGCTTGGTCTCAAGAGTGAACGATCGGGAGGCAACTTTTGGCTTCTATTAGGGCTTTGCTTCTTCAAAGTGAAGCTACCTCAATCAGTTTCACCACCAGTCTTGAGCTCCAATGAGGTATATTCCTCAAATTGTAGAAAGGTTGATCTTTTATTCTGTGATTTCATGTCTTACATAGATCCAATCATAAAGAACCTTACATTTTCAATTTTGATTGTAATGGGGTCAAATTCATCTTGATTTGAGCTCTAGTGAGCTTGGATCGAGTAGCGAGTGATGGACGGCTTTCGTCTCATGTTGAAGGTTGATAATGAATCACGCATCATCAATTTTGCATGATTAAAAGGGACTATTATGATTAATTATGTTTAGAATTTTTGATTTCATCCTATTAAAATTATGGGATTAATTTGATCAAATGGCTAGGGATAAAACTTTGTGCACCCATTCAAGTTAGCCGTCATGTGGGTTTGGTTTAATAACCAATCCCATGGCACCACAAGTAAAGCATGACTCATTAGTACTGATAGTGTAAATTGATTAATTAAGGTTAAAAATAGGATTAATTAGCTGGAACTTCAAAAAGTTATAACTAATCATAGAAAATGTCAAAAAAATGAATAAATACTCTCTAAAAAGCTTACACATAAGAGAATTTAGGAAACATAAAAGTCCTAATTTTTACTTATTAGTTTAAGTGTAATTAGAGTTTAAATAAAAAAGTATATTTATAATTAACCATTATTTATTCTTCTAATTGATTTGAAATTTTTGTGGAGCATTCATGATGATGTTCCCCACCCTCCATAATTATTTCAAATCAATTTAATTAGCCAATTAATGGTTATGATTTTTCTAAGTTTAGGTTCTTAAATACCCTAATTATTTAATTTCAAAAAATCACAAAAAATTAAGTGGACCTCTCATATTCAATCATAAATGATTGAAATCAGAGGCCCCTAGAAAAATTTACACCTCTGATCATAATTATTTTGGGAAATCACACTTTAGGGCATTTAGTTAATTAAATAATTTAACTAGTTAACCTAGAATAAAGGAATTTTAAAATTAATTATCTATAACTTCAAAAATTATGAATGAACCTTTCATGGGTTCATTTAAGTGATGATTAGTGAATGAAATCAAAACCCTTAATTAGTTTGAGGGATTTTGAGTATAATTGTGTAATTATCAAAAGCTTAATTAATGTATTAATCACTTTTTATAAAATGACTTAGAAGTTTTGCTATTTTTTTGTGCATGTTATAGATTTTTCTCATAATTTTTGGGCTTATAGATTACAATGAATTAATTTTTAAGGTCTCTTAGGTATTAATTAGATGAAATAATTATAAATTTTAATTAATTTATAAAATTATTATTTCTCTTCTTAAATCTAATTAATAACCAGAGGGGTGTGTGAGGAAAAATTTTATTAGTTGATCTCTCTTTAATAGGTCTAATTAAATACAATTAACACATGTTAATTAAGAAATATTGATTAAGCTTAAATGACATTATCTTCATATGAAGAACCATAAGATTTGATAGCCTAAATGGGATACTTTATGATGTCTATTTGATATCCTTTCTTCACTTATGAATATAGTTAACTTGCACCTATGTTTAAAGCTAAATCCATAGATGCATAATTTGTAAGTAGTTTGATCATTATTATTATTAAATTAAAATAAAAAAATATAGTCTCATTATTTAAGTCAAAATAAATGCAAATTTAAAGTTAATTAAGGTAAATAAAATCCCTTTGTATAATTTATGTGTATAGTATACACTCTTTGAACGTATATAGTTTAGCCACTGGAGAGTGTAGGGCTATTGGTTTGAAGGAGGTCTTAGATACTTTATCTCTCTTATTTAACAATGTCACATACATGAAAAGTGGTGTAGAAAACACATGTGAAATCTAAATCATTCATTGGACCATATAGCATAAAGATTTAAGAAAAAATTTATTTTATTAACATTCATGTTTATATTAAAAATAAATAAATTATTAAAATGATGGGATAAATATATAATTACTTTAAAAATAAACTATTAAGATAAACATATATTCATTTCAAAAATAAACTATTAAAATAATGAAGTAAATATGCACTTATAAACTATTAGAATAATAAAATAAAAATATAGTTTTTTTAAAATGAAACATTAAAATTGATAATATAAATACATAATTATGATTTATTTAGATGATAAAATAAATACATAGTTATTTAAGAATGAATTATTAAAATGAAGGAATAAATAAATGATTATTCAAGGATGGATTATTAAAGTGATAGCATAAATACGTAATTATCTTGAAATAGAATACTAAAGTGATAGAATAAATAAATAATTATTTTAAAATAAAATATTTAAAATGATAAAATTAATATTTTAAACAAATTGAAAAATTAAAGTGATAAATGGTTGAATGATATCATTAAGTGAAGTAGCCCTTATGCCTATTAGCCTCAAAGTGTTTTTCATGAAGATATAAGTCCATTTAAGTTTGATCTAAATTTAAAAATTGATAAAAGCCTTATCATTTCATTAAGGACTAAAAATCATAAAATATATCTTTAGGTTTAACCTTAGGGTGGGGTATTGAAAGAAATATGTTTCATTTTAAGTAAAACTTATGAATTCTCATACTCTTTAAAGCACTAATTCCAATTTAAATAAAATTGAACTTGTAAAATAAAATTTCAGTTCTTAAATCACTAATCATTTGAGTTAAAATAACTCCTTTGGTTAAACACTAAAACTTATCGTTTAATTTAGAACTTAAATATTAAAGCCAAATTTTCTCATGCCATATTAATTTTTGTACACACATTAGATTGTTAGGTCATCAATCTTAAGAATAAGTTAGGACAGTGTTTTGATGTGATGTATTAATTTTTTTTTTTTTATGGTGTATTATTTTAGATTGAATGTTATAATTTTTTATGCATATTATGGATAGTAGGATGTTATTTATTAGACTAATGATAATTTTTGTAGAGGGCTTTGTTTAATTAAATGAGTCACTATAATAATAAAAACAAATTAAATGCTTTGCTTACAGGTGCTGCTTGCTAATTTAGGATAGCTCATTAGGATAGGTGGGCTTGGCACCTTTGAGTGTTAAGTTTGATTGTGTGATATATAACTACTTGATGTGTATGTGTTTTATGACCAACCTTTGCTTTGCATGTTTAGTTAGAATTTTTTTTGGAATTTTAAATATAATTTTGTAATAGAGTAGGGTTAAAGCCATGGGATTTATGATGAGTAGAAGCTAAAAGGCATAGACTTGGGAGACCCTATGATGCCTGAATGATTTAAGATTTGGAAGAACAAATGAAGATGAAGACCTCAATGACTTTCTTGGATTTTATTCATGTAATTATAATCCTGGCTATATAAGGGTTGAGCTCGACAACCTAACTTTTTTTTTTCAGGGTGTACAGTGAAACATGATTGCACTAACATTTTATTATTCTTTTAATTTGAATGAATGGTTGGTTTTTTGCTTTGTTTGTGTAATAAAAAGTGCATGATTTTCCTTAGGTTGTTTTTAAGTGTGATGATAGTTGTGTGTGACTTTGATTTCATTAGGCACTTTAGGACTTTAAATTATATATCAAATTAAAATAAATAATTTTAACTTAAGATTAATGCAACTCATAACTTCACTATAAAGTCATAAAATTAATCAATAAGATTGATTTAGATGTCATAGGTCTATGATGAACGTGAATAACATCATGCATGCATATTATTTTCTCTCCTTAAATATAGGGGATATTCACTCATTGTACGATAAGAGAAGTGCAAGATCATTGACAAGAACCCCTTGAGTAAAGAAGACCGTTCTCATGGATTGACCCATAACTAAATTCAATTATGCATGTTGGCGTACTTGTCCATTATAGCTTGAGTCAAAATAAATAAAATATGCAATTTTTAGTGCATTAGTTTAGGACATATTTTCATACTAACTATAAGCTAGGCTCTTAGGTAGTAAGTTCTTAGACTCTTTCCTAATAAATAGTAGCCTAACTATATTACATTCCTTATGCTTGGCCACATGGTTTAAACTTACAGGAGGTGTTAGCTGGTAGCCACTTCAAGCAGTTGTAAGTCCAGAAGAGTTAGGATAAGTTCACTATCTCTAGTGGAAGTGAACCAACATATCCCATTTTCTCTCAAGTAGAATTAAGTCAAGCTTTTAGCTTGTGCTAAAGCACTTTAGATATAGGTTTATAGGTAGCTCATTTCTTTTTCTTTTTTTTTGTTATATGTATAAATCCTCACCTCTTAGGTATTTTCACAATCTTGTGATGTTGGAATATAAGTCTTAACTTTCTAATAAAATGTTAACTTAAACAACCATAATTCTCTACTTCAAAATTATAAAGTCTTATCATACGATAGATTGAAGTGCTCATTAGGCTTCGTAGTATTATGAGCACTTCTTACTTATCCTCCTTCGGATTATGTTAAGAACTTTTTCTATTTGAACTTTAATGACCACCAATACTTTGATATCAAATTTTAAAATTTATAAAGATGTTATCCAATCACTTTAATTGAGAGTTTTCTTTAGAAAACTTATTTCCTAAGATGCAATTAACTATGAGAGCTTGCTCCTATATGAAACTTAAGAACCTGACTTAAAATAAACCCTGCTTTATTTTATTCATGTAAAGCAGGAGAAAAATCTCTAGTATATATGGACCCATTGGCCTTAAGAGTTTTTATTAGATGATTGAGTCTATCGTAGGGTGATGTTTCTATATTTTGAGGTAGTAAAGCATTCCTTGCTGTCATACTTGATCATTTCAATAACTAGCCTCTTAAGATTTATGTGATGTCCCTCATCATAAATTTTAAACACCACAATAAGCTATAACAAAACCAAGTAAAAGTTTAATAAAGTATATAGACAATTTTTTTGGATTCAAAGATAGCCATTATCTTTGCATCCTAAGATGACAAAGACACGTAAAAATTTTATTCACTTTCTCTACATTAGAATATTATTTACATATATAATAATTCGTAATCATGCATAAGAATATTAATGTAACAAAATTTAATTTTATTAGTATCTTTATAAATAATGCTCAAATTGTCCTATAAATGTTATTAAAAAGTGGAAATCAAGTAATTAAATACCATTCGGTTATGCTTTTATTTGATGAGGTGTAATATGAATATACTTTAGATGATGAAACCTCAAAATAAAAAAAAATCCTCTCTCTTACACTAACCGAAGAAAGAGGTAAATATATGTGTAAATTCAAAATTATAATTACAATTTAATTATTCTAATTTTTTTTTCTTAAAATGAGCAAGAAATGTAATTTTTTGATTCTCTTTTTTTTTTCAAAAAACAATGAAAGATTTTATTGTGTAAAAATAATCTTTAACATGGACACAAACTAAATTTTTTAAACTAATTATTACAAGATATGATTAAAAAAATGTGACCAATCATTTAAACTGTCTTTAAAAATATACATGATGGATATCATATAATTCTCCATCATATCATAAAGAAATAAGACCAAGTAAAGCATGCATGTAAACTAAAGGTAGTGATGCAAACAAATGAAATAGTGAAATGACAACACTCCTTACAAGAAGAATGCTAATCCAGCCTATTGGCTAGTGTAGGATTTACAAAATCTTTTTGATAATTTAAGAAACTCATTACACAACAATCCTTTCAATTGTTTTCATCTAATTAAGTGCACATTAATTTTATATGAATACAATAATTTTAAATCAAAAGAGATTCATAATTTATAAATACACTTTCTACAATTAATGTGTAGCTTATGAGAAACTTTTTCTAATTATACAATTTATTGAGAATTATACCATATAGAGTATTATCACATTACTCACCATTTTTTTGAGAGCCATATCACCAATGTTGAACTTTATAAGCTTGAATATATATATATATATATATATATATATATATATATATATATATATATATATATATATATATATATATATATATATATATATATATTCAATCATTCTCAATATTGTACATTGAATATGAGACAATCTTAGTTGTCAATGAAAATTTTTCCCTTGTTTTGGGTGTGATGAGAGTAGTAGATTTTAAAGGTGTTATTGTATTGTGCTCATGTGTTTTGAAAAAAGAAGATTCTATAATGATATGTACAAAAATTAGATAGAATCTTAATAAAAAAATTACTTTCAAATATATTTGATTATTGTAAGAGGTGAATCAAATATTCTTTTTCTTCTTAATTTTGCTTAATTTCAAACAAAACATAGCTGAAATTCAGTCTTTTATTGATTCCCGACTTGAATCAACCTTATCCAAGTCTTAGTTCTCAAATCAAAGCTTACTTAACAAAAATCCTAAAGAAAATCCAAACCAACAAAGAAGCACACGCTAAGATTTGAGGTCATTACACTCTAGACACGATAACCCAAATCTACTTCTTGATAAAACGAACCCAACCCAATTACACGAATGACTGACTGATAATCCATGATTCACACATTTATTTAAAAAAAAAAAAAAAAAGCTAGAAAAACATTTGCCTAATGACACGTCATCAACTTAAGGATAATCCTGGGCCACCACAATCTGATAACTACCGATGAAGACATCTCCATAGATGAGCCCGGCGAGCCCACCTCCGATGAGCGGGCCGAGCCAATAAACCCAATTTCCCGAAAAGTCCCCTGCAGCCACAGCCGGGCCGAATGACCGAGCCGGGTTCATCGACCCGCCGCTGAACGGGCCAGCGGCGAGGATGTTCGCTCCGACGATGAAGCCGATTGCGATAGGAGCAATGGTGCCGAGCGCGCCTTTCTTGGGATCGGCAGCGGTGGCGTAGACAGTGTAGACGAGGCCGAAGGTTATTATGATCTCCATGACAAAACCTTCGAGCTCAGTCATGCCGGCGGCCACGCTGTGGGTGGGGATGGATTTTCCGGCGGTGACGAATTTTAGGAGGAGACAGGCGACAATGGAACCGAGGAGTTGGGAAATCCAGTAGAAGATGCCGGTGAGGATGGTAATGTTACCGCCTATGGCCAGGCCGAAGGTTACGGCGGGGTTGAGGTGGCCGCCGGAGATGTTGGCGGCCATGGAGACACCGGCGAATAGGGCGAGTGCGTGTGCTAGGGCTACGGCGGCGAGACCCGCTGCGTCCAATGGCGAATCGGACGACACCTTGCCTGCGGTGAGAAATGAGTTAATTAACTGGTTAAAGGCCCAAAAAATTAACCAACAATTGATTTACATATATACCACACAATTCTTATGTATTTACATATCTAACATTTTAACTTAGATATTTACTTATCTAATACTTTTCTATGCTTAAAAATATGCATTTCACTTTTAAAAAGTGAATAAAATGATATTTTTGATGTGATATTGAAGATTAGGATGTTATATATATAAAAATTGAAGTTTAGGTATTAGATATATAAATACATAAGAATTATATGATATGTATACAAATCCCCTAATAATTATATATATAATTATAATTTTATATATATACCACATAATTCTCAATATCACATCAAAAATATCACCATCATTCACTTTTTAAAAGTGAAATGCACCTTTTTAAACATAAAAAAGTATTAAATAAATAAATATGAAGTTTAGATATTAGATATGTAAATACATAAAAATTATATGATATGTATGTAAATCTCTCTAATTTTAATAGTGTTAATTTATGATGAAATCAGATAATTCTTATATAGTTAGTAAAATATTGAGTAAATATTTAAGAATTTTTTTTAGTGAAACTCATTTAAAAATCAAAGATAAAAAATCTAAGAAAAAATTGAGTGTCAAAAATCACAATAATATAGTATTTATTTGAAACTCGAAAATAAAAATCGCTCAACATAAAATTTCTTTCAAAACCTTTGATAACTAGTCTCTATATTATAAAATAATGGATCAAAATAATGGGGTTATTAACCAATCAATTAAGTCCTGGCCAAAATTACCCTTACAGTGAGAAACAAGCAACGCTAACCATAATGATAAGAACAATTAATTTGAAGAGAAAATCGATTAATTAAATTAATCCCAGTTATAATAACCGAGAGCTCTCACTGTAAGCGATGGCCGAGCCAACTCCGGCGAACACAAAGAGAAGAGTGGCGATAAACTCGGCGAGATAAGCTTTGATGGAGTTCTTGCTAAAAGAATCACCGACGCTTCCGATCGCTAGCTTCACCATTTTCGTGGAAAAGAAAGAAGAAACAGAGAAGAAGAAGAAGAAGAAGAAGGGAATATTTGAACTCTTCTCTTAATATTCGCCTGCCTTCGTTATTCTGCGCTATGACCCGCTCCTTCTGGTGGTTTAAATAGGATTAGACATAGTGGAGTATTTTTCGAGTCGGTTTCAATTTGAAATAAAATAGGGGAATTTACATACATATCACGTCAAACTTTCATATTTACATATCTAATACCTAAACTTCAATTTTTACATATATAACACTCTAATCTTCAATATCACATCAAAAATACCACTTTATTAAAGTGAAATCCTTTTAAGCATGAAAAGTGTTAGATAAGTAAATATCTAACTTTAAGTATTAGATATGTAAATATGGAAGTTTGACATGATATGTATGTAAATCCCCCAATAAAATATTTCAATTTTAAGTGGAATTGGGAGTTATTCTTGAGTTATTTATGACCATGTCTTATAATTTGTTTTTTTTTTAATTCATTTTGATATATGTACTTGTATACATAAATTCAATATTAATCATATAAAATATTTATACTCATATAATATTTTAAATACGTTTATTATTATTATTATTATTATTATTATTATTATTATTATATATATATATATATATATATATATATATATATATATATATATATATATATAATATATTAAAAAATTTAGATATTTGATATGTAAATATATAAGAATTGTGTGTTACATATATAAATCCTCAAAGAAAAATGTTAATAAAAAAGATGAAGAGGTTGAATAAAGATTTGTATTATTTGGTTTTAGGGCTTAGGGTTAAACCAAATAAATCATTTTTACATCGTAGCAAATCAATTGAAAAAATAAAATAAAATCTTATCAAATTCAATTATTTTAGAAAAAAAAAATTTGTATGAGAATATCCGGCTAAACTATGTCCAAGACGAATTTTAACATTTTATGAATTTATTTTATGATTAATATAATTCCAATTATTTACATATTATATTCAATTTAAAATAGATATAAAGATTTTAAAGTTTATTTTAATTAAAATTTTTAGAAAAATTTACATATATATATATATATATATATATCACATAATTCTTATGTATTTATATATATCTAATATATAAAGTGAGATATTTACTTATTTACTATTTTTTTATATTTAAAAAGATATATTTTATTTTTAAAAATTGAATGATGATGATATTTTTGATGTGATATTAAAAATTTAGGTATTATATATATATATATATATAGTAAATTTAAATATTAAATATATAAAAATATAAAAATTTTGTAATATGTATATAAATCCCCTAATTTTTATGAATTATAGGGCTCAATTGGCAAGAGTGGAATTCTGTTGTCCGGAGACGTTAGAATAATGTGGGCGGTGACGGGTGGTTACCAGCTGACAAAAAAAGGATTATCTGTCATCAGATTATTGGTGGCCGACCAACCGCCCTTTGTTTAGTATTATGGCCTAATTATTCCTTAAAAGATCCCGAACCACTCCTAAGTAAAGCATCAGAGCGAGCATCGCGACGGTTTAATCATTTTCATACTTGATTAATTTGAAATTGAGTGCCACGTGGCAATCGAAGAAGATAGTGACGTAGGTTACTTTTTTGCAAGCGTTGATGCACGGATTATTCCTCAGCTATAATTAGTAGCTGATGCTTCAATTTAATAAAATATTTTTTAAAATGCATGAATATATTTGATTATTATGTGTGAAAATTTATGATTAAATTCATCAATTCTTTTAAGAAAATACATTTTAGATTAATATGATAATTCAAGTAAAAAAGGCTAATATCTTAATATAAAGTATGAGAAAGTAATAGATTTCTGATCTATTTAAGATAATTTTTTTATTTATTTATTTTTTAGGTCATTATTATATTTTAGTTGGATTAGTATTTATTGTTTTTCAAAACTTCTTTGGGAAAGCTACTTTTTTATAACAAGATACAAGAAAAGAAAATTAGGGCATTTACATACATAACACACAATTGTTATGTATTTATTAAAACATAGTTTTGACCTTTGTGAAAAAGTTAGTGGTAAATATAAATTTATTTCTTATGCAAGTGAAAGCAATCAAACAATGAAGCAAGAAAACTAAAGTGTAGAAAAATAAAGATATAAGACACAAAGATTTTTACATGGTTCGGTCAAACCCAAAAATTAATCTACATCCACGCTTAGTCATCTTGACTAAAAAATCACTAATCAAAATATGATTATCACAAATCCCCCATACTTTTCTACATTGGGCAAGTATAACCCCAATAATGTACTTTCCTACTTCATGCAAGTACAACCCCAAACAAGTTTAAAAGAATAAGAAAAAAGAAGAATACAAGTGAATATCTTACTCTTAATTTTAAAATAAGTTTACACTCAAGCCCATTAAGCAATAATAAGACAAATAAGATATAAGGCTCAAATAATTTATTTCTTCTTTATATAATAAGAAATTCAATGTTATAAACTTATGTAACAAGCATGAAATAATTAATCTTTGAATTTTTTTTTAACAAAGTGAGATGATAATTTGAAAATATAAGCTTGAAAATAATTTACTACAAAGATGCTTAAATTAATTTGATTTTAGATCACTTGCATGAAGTAGTAAACCAATGAGCTTATCAAAACAAGAACTTTGAATCAGGCAAGCATATGTGAAAGCCTTAAAAAGTAATCTTAACTTGAAACAATTTGAAACATAATTGCAAGAATCAAATTTTTAAATACTTAGACTAAGCGAAATAAAATAATTTTAAAAATAAGTGCTCATGTTATAAGAATAATGATTTCACAAAACAAAACAAATTGGCAAGATGAACTATTCAAATTGCTTGAATATGAATGAAAAGAACTCAAAGAAATCTTTAACAAAATAACATACAATTCTTTTCAATAAAATCAAACAAGTGAAAACTAAAGTATTAGAAGATTAAAATGAATTAAACACCCTTACTTAAGTCTTTTGTAAGTGTGAAACATTGAAAGCAAGATTTGATGTAAACTTCTCTAAGGCTTGAAAGAAGTTTAAAATGTTGAAGAAGATCTCCTCTTAGAACATTGTTGAAGAAGTGAGGAAGAAAGATTAGCTTTAGCACTTTGAATCCTATAGTCACTCTAAGAAATTGAATTGCAAGCGTTCAACCAAAGTGGAGAGAATCAAGAAGAAGAGAGGTCATGAGAGCACCTCTTTAAATAAAATTTGATCCATGGAATGGTTAGCCAAGATAAGGAAAAAAAGAGAGGGAAAGAATGAGGGAAATTATGTAAGGAAAGATATTTTATTCAAAATCAAATGTAATAGGGGCCGGTCAAAGCATGAGAGAAAGAGAGACAGAGAGATCGATTACTTAACATAATTAAATAATCACATGACTAAATCAAGCCATGTAAGGTTTGGCCAAGCAAGAAGTACGGAATCACTAAAGTAAGTATTTGAGTTTTGAATAATTGAACACATGTTTTAAACTTTGAATCTAATTAACTTAAGCTCAAATAGATGTTGAGTATACACTTTGTATATCTCACCATTTCATTTGATGGTGATAAACTTTGTGTACTAAAGACTAATAATTTCTTGGTAGGCATAATGATTAATATGATTTTCATTATTAATTTAATTTTTTATTGATTATAAATATATATTTTTGAAGTTACTAAAGATTGATTTTAAATGTTTTAGGAAATTCACTAAGCTTGCTTGGACAAATTTGAAAAGTCAAGATAAACCTAGATATTGGGAATCTTTTTATAAGACAAATAAAAGAAATAATATAAAAATAATGGCTAAAATATTTCTATATTATTTATCTTAAAATTTGCATATTTTTATATTTATTTACATCAATTTTTCAATATTCTTAAAATCAATCTTTCGAGATAATTTAAGTACTTGCATGAGATTAACCCTTATCTATTACTTTTTAAAGTGCGTTAAATTTATTTCATACTTAATTAACTTATTTCCATGTTTTGATTAGTTATTTATCTTTTTATTTTAGCATGAGAGTTAAATTTTTATTTTATTATCAAAATTATTTTTTTTTGTTCTCCTATCCTTTATTTTCTTTGCACTCTCAATAATCCTTGCTTATTTTTATTTTGGCAAAAATTTTCATTGACTTTGGCATGAGAATTTTGTGGTAATTATTTTATTTATTTTAATATTGATTTTTTTATTTAATGAATTTTTTTATTTATATTTTCTTGAATTGTAAAATTAAGTATTTTTGAATTTAAAATTATATTTTGCCATAAAATTTTTCCAAATATCTTTTTACGACATGCATTGGTCGACCACAATGCATTATAGATTTATTATATTTGAATTTATTTAAATTAATTTAAGTTGATTCAAATTTAAATTCAATTTGATCTTGAATTAAGTTCATTTTATAATTTTAGTTTTCTTTTATTGGAAATATTTAGGCAGACTACCTACTTTTCATTTTTTGATTAATTTAAATTATGTAATTAATTCAAAAGCTTCTTAAATTAATTTCCCATGGCTTACATGTGATTGATTGCATTAATTGGATATTGATCCATATAAGGTAATGCATTGGTCAAAATTCTCTTCATGTTTAATTGATTTATTTAATTGGATTTTAATTATAAGAATTGCCTTCTTCTTCTCAATTAGTTAAATTGATATCTCATAATTTGCATTGAACATGATCAAATCCCTTTAGAAAACTTCTTGGCGTCCCATGCTTTTGAGAATTTCAAATTCATTTTATTTTGAATTATTTCAAACACTTTTCTTAATCCTTTATTTTATTAACTTGTGTTCATTTATGTTAATTGTGATATTCTTTTTCCCTCCTATTTTGTAGGACCAGCCGCAACATTCTCAATTGAATTTGGATCAAATTATTGTCATGTTCTTGATTGTTCAAAATCAACTACTTGCTTTAAATTAGTTTCCCTTCTTTTGTTTTAGCATTGACTGAAACCTACTTTGATCATTTGACATGTTATTGTAATTGACTTAAGCGATTACTCCCTCTCCTCTCTCTCTTGCTTGGCTGACCCTATTCATTCAAATTTGAATTTATTCAATTTTATTTGTATGTGCTTAATTATTCAAAATCAAACACCTTCCTTATGTATTTTTCTTATCACTCTTTCCCTCTCCTTCTCTCTAGTTTTGGCTAAGAATCATTAGACCTTGACCTTATTTAAAGAGGTGCGCTCCGTGCTTAATTCTCTCTTACTTCTATCAAAGTAGGTTGAACCCTTAGCAATAAATTTCTTAGAGTGTCTCTTAGATTCAAAGTGCTAAAGTCCTCTTCTTTTGAATGTGCCCACCTTGGCTGAGACTTTTCTTGAGGATTGGTTGAATTCTAAGTGCTTGAGATCATTTCCTCTCTTCTATTCTTCAACAACATCAAAGTGAAGATCTACTTCAACAATTTAGAAACTTCTTTCAAGCATTGGAAAGTTCATATCAAGTCATTGCTTTCATTCCTCATACATACAAGGACTTAAGTAAGAGTGTTTATTTCATTTGTCTTTTTGAATAATTGATTTTTTTTTTAATTTGAATGAAAATATTTATGTGCTTTATAGTTAAAGTTCTTATCTAATCTCTTTTCATTCTCTTTCAAGTGATTTGAAAGGTTTTCTTTTTGTTTGATTAAATTAAAAATATTTATTTAAGGCTTTTACAAATATTATTTTCATAGTTTTCATATCGAATATCTTTGCCATCTACTTTGTGCAAGTGCTTAAAATTTTTTTTTTTCATTATAGCATTTTCTTTTAAGAATATTTATATTTCATATCATTGCATACTTTCAATTCATAAAAACATATAATATAAGATTGATCTCTTTCTTATTTGTATTAATATTATTTAGAGACATTGATTGCAACATTATTTTTAAAATTTAGAGTTAGATATTTGTTGTGTTTTAATTTGGAGTCGAGTGGATACCATGCAGATCTTAGGAGATATTTATTAAGTGATCAGGTATGGCATTAAAGTATGATGTACTATTTCTAAAAATAGAAATATCACCCTATAATGAGCCTAATCATCTAATAAAAACTACTAAGGTAGATGAGTCTTCATATATACTAGAGATCTTTCTCCTACAATACATGAAAAAGTAAAGCATGGTTTATTTTATGTTGGGTTCTTTAGTTCCTTATGGAATAAATCTTCCATAGTTAATTACATCTAGAAATGAGAATTTTCTAAAAAAACTCTCGATTAAAATAGTCAATCATATCTCCAAAGATTTCAAGGCTAGACTATCAAAGAAATGGGTATTTTTGAAAAAAATCAAGTAGGAATGTTCAATTTGGAAAGACTTATTTTGAAAACCAAAGGAATATAAATATAATGTATTTGTAATATTAAGAAGCCTAGTGATCACTTCAATTTATCATATAGTGAGACTTTATATGTTTGAAAGAGATATTTTATTTTTCTTTGAGTTGGAATCTTTATTAGAATGCTAGAGCTTACAGTCCATCAATACAAGATTATGGAAATGCTTATGAGATGAGGATTCATGCTCATACTCTGATGGAAATATGCAACCTCGAATAAATCTAGGATGCTTTAGTACAGGCTAAAAGCATGACCTAAATCTAAGCAGGAAAGGGGATGAAATAGTTTACCTCCACAAGAGAGGATAAACTCATCCGACTCTTCTGGACTTACAACCACCTGGAGTGGCTACCAACTAACACCTATGATTCAAAACTATGTAGGCCAGTCTTATAAAATTGCAAAATAGCTAGACTGTTATTTAATTTGGAAAAGAGACTAGAGTCCTAAACTCACTCTCTAGAGACTAGATTATGACTGTCATGAAGACATGACTTTAACTAAAATACAAAATTTATAAATTTTTATATCATTTTGACACAATATTTTGGATGAAGACTTAGGACAATTATGCCAAAATGCATGATGAAATTTAACATTAAAATCAATTCTAATGGTCAAACTAAGATCTTAAGTATCTTAATTAAACTCTTTTAAATTTATTTGAATGATTTATTTAAGTTGGTTTTAATTTGATTAATGTTTAACTCATTCTTTAAGGTTGAATTTTATGTTATTATTCTTTAAGGCCATCCAATTGTTGGAGTTCAAAGACTTTATTTCTACTTTCATTTAAACTTCATTTTATTTGATCAATGTATCTTGCTTAATTGATTTACATTTTAATTAAAATTTAAGATAGTATTATAAATCTTAATTAAAAGTTTAATTATTTGATTGATTGCTTATTTTAATTAGATATTTTAATATGGTTTTAAGTAACATTATTTGTTTAGATTTTATATTGATTGTTTAAGGTGAATATTATTGGATGTGATTTCATATTGATTGTTTAAGGAGAATGATATATATTCTAACAATCATGCATATCATCTTGTTTCTCTCTTGAATAGGGAGTGTCTCCATTTCGCATGATAAGGGAATGCTTGACCTTTGAGGGAATCCCTTGTAGTGGAAAACACCTCCACCACCGATTTAGCTCATGATCTTATTTCAGCATGCATTTAGGCATAATTATCCCAAGACTTAGTCCAAATTGATGTGTCAAAAATGATAAAAAAATTTGTAAAATTTGTATTAGTCTAAGTTATGCTCTCATGCCAATCATGATCTAATCTCTTAGGGGGTGAATTTATAACTCTAGTTTCTCTTTCTAATTAAATAATAGCTAGCTATCTTACACTTATATAAGACAGGCCAACATGGTTTTAAAGTATAGGAGGTGTTAGCTGGCGGCCATTCCAGGCTATTGTAAGTTTACAAGAGTCGGGATGGGTTTATCCTCTCTTGTGGAGATAAACCATTATGTCCCATTTTTTGATTAGACTTAGGTCATACTTTTAGCTTGTCCTAAAGCATCTTAGATTTAGGTTCTGAGGCTATTTGTTTTTATCAGGCTACACATATAAGTTCTCACCTCTTAGGCATTTCTATAATCTTGTGTACCCCTAACATTCCAATAAACTTTCAACTCTAATAAAATAAACTCTCTCTTTCAAAAATATAAAGTCTCACTATAGGGTATACTAAAGTGCTCACTAGGCTTCCTAATATCATAAGTTCTCTATACTTATCTTCTTTTAGAATATGAAAATAACTCTTCCAAATTGAACTTTTTCACTTGATTTTCAAAAGTACATAATTCTTTGATAGTCTAACTTTGAAGTCTATGGAGATATGTATTGACAACTTTAATCAAGAGTGTTCTTTGAAAATTCTCATTTCCTAGGATGTAATTAACTATGAAAACTTTCTTCTATAGGGAACTAAAGAACCTGGCATAAAAGAAACCTTGCTTTACTTTTCCATGTAAAGAAGAAATATCTCTCGTATATATGAAGATCCATACCTTAGGAGTCCTTATTAGGTGATTAGGTCCTCTATATGGTGGTGTTTCCATCTTTTGAGATGGTACATCATACCTTAATTTCATACCCGAACACTTCAATAAGTATCCCCTAAGATCCACATGGTGTCCCAACGACTCAAATTAAACACCACACCACCTCAAAAATTTTAATGGAACATTTTCAATATGGTAGAGCTTTTTTGAAAAGGGTCTAGCATAGTCTTCTTCCTTGGGGAGTTTAATCATGATATACCTTCCATCCAGAAGTCCAACCTTCTAATCCCCTACTAGTTTCAGCTCATTGAAATGGTTTCTAATGGTTGGGTTCTTGTATATGAACTTTCCAACTAGTATGAATTTGAAGGGCTTGGCCAAACTCCAAGTTTCAAATTCAGAGAGTAGGAGAGAAAGAGAACCTTTCTTAAAAGGGAAGAGTTGGAGCCTTCAGGGAAGGAGACTTGGTAGGACTGAGGGAAGAGGGGAAAGTTGGGGTTGGAAGGGGGGACTTTTAGCTTGAAGGCCTCCAACTAGCACTTGAGCATAAGATGGGGGGTCCATGGACAAGTGAGGAGGTGGAAGAACACAAGGAGAAAATAACTAGAAAGCTAAAAAATCGATGGAACAATAAACTAGGTTGGAGAGGGAGACATACCAGGTTATGCTATTGCTCTCTCATATCTCTTTCTTTCCCTCAGTTGTTACAAGCATAAGCAAGAAGCATGGGTCATTTATCCTTGAACTACTTGAAGTTGAAGGAAAAGGCTATTGATAAATTATGATCATTGAATTTGATTTGAATGATGATACCATATATAGAAGCGTGGATTATATTGAATAAATCTTATAGCCAAAGAATCTATATTTTTCTGACCTCACAACTAGGTTAAAGAATGAATGTGTTAAAATGCATTTTATTACAATATTAGAACTCATATATCTTCATCTTTGTGCACCAGATGATTTTAAACTCATAATAATATGTCCAAATAGTCTAGAGTGATAAGACTTATAATGTATAAGAGAAAAAACTTAGCATTAAAAAAAAAAGGCATTATCTAAATTAAAAGGACACACTTTGATGAGTTGTTGACTCAATAAACCTATGAGACTTATGTATAGCTCATTTAAAGTCTATCTAACAAATTCTATCTAGAGAATCTATCTAGAAAATCTCCACACACACATATATAAATATATATATTATAAGTCACATATGGGTCTAATAACAAATTCTATCTAGAAAATCTAATCATTTAAAGTATTTTATTATATGTTGTTTATTTCAAAACAACAAGTAAAATTGCAAATTATATTCACTAACTTACTTTGATAACGCACAGGTCTATTGGACCCATTGCATAGAGTTGAAATAATAAATGGGGTGGAACCATTACTAAGAACTTGATAAAGGCATGATAAAATCTTTTGCTTTAAAATTTTTATAATTATCTTATTATAAATTTATTTGTGTTTTATTTTATTGATATTTTGTAAAGAAATAAATTTTAAAATATTAAATTAAGTTGTGTTTAACTTCTTAAATCAATATAAAGAGATCTAAATTGTATTAAAGATAGCTATATTATATAATCAATAAAATATTATAATTTAATTATTTAAACACAGATTGTAGGGCTAGCCAAGTGGGAGAAATTTTTCTCCATGATTCAAAACATGGGAGGCCGATCCTTCTCTCCTCCTCCACCACTAGTTTCTTTGAAAATAACATAAGGCTTTTTATGAGATATATTTATTTATATTTTTGACAAATAAATGAGATTATTTCTTTTGAAATTAAGAAATTAGAGTTCTTTTAAAATGTAGAAGTTTTGTGGCCGATCTATATAATAAGTGACTTAGTAGTCTAGCTCAACCTACCTTTTTATTGAGTGATAGTTTTATCTTTTCTTATAAGTTTTCTTTTAGTTACTTGATATGAAAACCCTATTATATATATATATGAGATCAATTAATTAGTCATCTTCACTAAATTCTTATATTTTTATTATAATTCCTAAACCCTTTGTTAACTTTTTTTTTTTTTTTTTATGAATCATTGGAAAAATAGGCCAATGTTTTGCAATTTTCAAGTAGAAGAAATTTATAAAATAAGATGCTACAGCTCTAAGTCCTAATATATTTGTGATAAGCATGAATTTTATACAATTTTCCTTTGTTAAATATTTCATTTGACATGCTTTTTTGTATTAGTTTAAAAATTTTGTGGCACTAATTATCTAAATTTTAAATATTTTAAATCTATATTAATTAGAGAAAAAATTATGAGTAAATGTGTAAAATCATGTGGCAAACCCCTCATTACAAGTCATAAACTTGAGATCAAATTAATCAAGTTAAGAAGGTATAATGAAGTGCAATGGCTAAATGACCCAAGTCTAATTAATCAAGTTAAGAAGTTATAATGAAATGCAGAACCTAAATTGATGTAAGTGCTGGGAACTCCAAATATAAAACCTAAGAATAATGGATGTTAGAAACTAATTAATCTAAGTTGACCATACAAGTGTGTATACTATTATATACTGATTTTTATTATGAGCAATCATATTGAAACAAATGAAATTAGATTTTAAATATTTTCACTTCTAAAAATAAATTTTATAATTTCTATAAGTAATTTCTAAAATTATTAAGTAATTAAATCTAAATATTCAAATATCATGAAGATAATTAAATTTGAATTTATGTTGAAAATTAATGCTTCAAAATTAATATTTTGAAATAACCAACTTGGATAGTGAGAATCAAAGTCAAAAGCCAAATTCAATTTTTCTAATTAGATGAATATAAGTGATTAAGGATGGTTGAAAAATAAATTAAATTGAGATTAGACTAAGTGAAAATGTACTACTAAATATTATGGATATTTGAAAGTTTAGTTTGATACATTTCATGATTATCACCTAATGAGAGAAATTTTTTTAAAAATATCAAATATTTTGCAAAAATTTTTGAAAATATTTAAGGGTATTTAATGTTTGATATTTACTTTTGAGAATCACAAGTTAGCCCTTGATTAATAAATTGAATTAAATTAAATTTCCAAATATTAATAAAAGGCACGTTAATAATGAAAATTTTATAATATATGATGCATATGCCAATGCTTTTGAAATTTCAAACACATATTTTTGCACAGAAAATGAATATGCCCAAATGTTTTTTAATTTTTTTTTAATTTATTTTCTATTTTTCATAATTATTATGTAATTAATATATATATATATATATATATATATATATATATATATATATATATATATATATATATATATATATATATATATATATATATATATATATATATATATATATATATATATATATATATATATTATAAACCTCATTAATATTGAGGAAAAAAGATTTTATACCACCTCATCCTCCTCTTCTCTTTTATTTTTGTCCTTAATGTAGATTCTGCCATTAATCTTTCGGATTAAAGAATACAATTATTTGATGTTCATATAGACTGCTTAACAACTAAATGCCATAATATTTTATTAAAATAAGTAGTTAAATAATTGTTGTACGAACTCCTTATCTTAATGAAGTACTAAAAAAACCGTCATTATGATTGCTTTCTTCTCTCTATTCTTTTCTAATCTATTTTTAACTTTGGCTTTATTTAGTAGAAGTATATTTATTTTATTTTATCGCTAAACTGTATGAAATAAAATTGTCATATTTCTTCATGCAAAAATTTAAGTTCTTCGACAAGTCAATTCATATGTATATGCTAAGAAAATCATCTTCTTATATAAAAAAAAAAATTTTTTTGTATTCTAATTATAAAATTGTATTAAGTTGCAGAAGCAAAACAAAAGGAAAACCTTACGTGTTTGTCTTCCTATGTGAAATGGATTCCCTCAATAATTCATCCATGTTCAAATGGTCCTTTTCATTACTTTGTTTCTTCTTATATAAAAGTGGAAGGCAGTTTTGTGGCTGACAAATAGCTTACGAATTATTCATGAATTAAAATAAAAAAGTATTATAAGAATAAGAATTGATTTGAAGTGGTTAAGCTGAGTTGTCATCGACAATACAGTGAAGATTGGAAATAAAATTGTGAAGTTATTTTGTCATTGTTGAATGATAGTTTTCAAGAGTGTCGTCTCTTGCCGCCCCATTCATTAATTAAGTGGCAATAGCTTTAAATATAATATTTGTGATGCAGCAACTTATATATATATATATATATATATATATATATATATATATATATATATATATATATATATATATATATATATATATATATATATATATATATATATATATATATATATATATATATATATATATATATATATATATATATATAGAGAGAGAGAGGTAGTTATCAAAATTTTTGTGTGAAATTTAAGGATATCTTTGGTTCTTTGGCATAAATTATGTAACATTGTATTAATTTGATAGTAATATAAGTTTAGGGTTGGGGTGAGGTAGGTAACATTTTTCATAAATTTTTTTTTTCTAAAATGCACTTATTATATGATATATTCTTTCTTTTGTGATATTAATAGTCTTATAGTCTATAAGAGTGCTTTAGTTGTCTTGAAGATAAATATAATTAATAAACTCTAGGTATTCTAGAGTGCAACATCAAGTGATGAATCATGATAATTTGAAGAAGAAAAGAATAGTTAAGTTGCAAGCAACATGAAAATTTTTAAAATAAGAAGTGGGACAAGTTGAGAGAGAGAGACTTTTGTAGATTACTCGGAATAGTAGTTATGTGGTGCATAATGCATCTCAATGTTTGATTGTAATATTACATCATATCAAATTGGGAGACCACAATTTCAAGGGTAAGAAAATTTAGTAACAAATATAAGATCAATTCAATCCTATTGCTTTAGAGTATAATGTTTGTGTTTTGGCGATGTTTAAGTCCGATGATATTGCGTGATGCTGAGCCCTTCAAGATTTTGAATGCTTAGAATGTGTCTTGGTAAAGAGTTACTTTTCATATATGTGGCATACATTTTATCATAATATTGAGTTAAAAGAGACATTCATTATGTGTTAGTTCAACTTTATGCATGAATTATAATGTATGATAGATTTATAATTTCTTGTGTGAAATCTTATAAATGAGTTAGGTGATTTGTTAAATATTAACTTAATATTCTTGTATAAATCTTACTACATGGTAAGTTTCAATATTTTGTGTGAAAGATAAAAATGAATTAGATGATTTGTTATGTAGTGTCAATGTTTATGCATGAATATATGATGAGGTTGGTATCACATTTCTTGTGTGAAGGCTTAAACATATATATCGTGATTGTTCTTAAGTCAAATAGCTTTGGATTGGTTTGGTGATCATAAAAGTGGATGCATAAAAACTTAATAAGAAATGGAAGTATAAGATAATCTTGAGATCATTTTTAAGGAATTGAAAAAGAACTATAAAGATTGAGGAGAGAAGGAAGAAAGAGAAGAAAATCACATGACATTTGTTATTGGGAGTTTGAAGCATTATCTGGACAATCAAGTGCTCTTTGTTTTAGAGAATTTATAAAAGGGGTATAATTTATCTCAACAGAGACTTTATAATGGGCAAGGTGATGGTCATCATCCTCATTATAGCCATTGTTAGGATGCACAAGGTACGGAAGTGATTGTGGGAAAAAGAAGCTTTTAGAGCCAATATTTAGAAGCTATTTTAGAACCATGTTTGCAAGAGACATGTTAAGCTAGATGGCATAATCATAATGCAATTGGTTACCCTCTATGATTGTCAAAACCCAACCAAATGTAAACCATCATATCAAGGCAAGTCACATCTTATCGATATTGTAATAGTTTATTAATTACCTAAGATCTATTTAGAAGATATTTTTTTTTCAAATTCACAAAGACAAAGCCACTACTATTATAAAAATATCATAAAATAAAAGTAGTTAACATTAGATCATATAACAATTATACAATCAAAAGAATGTACACAATAATCATCGTATAATTCTTCCATTGACAAAAGATGTTTATTACCATGACTGTCGGAAGAATATATCTGAAGTAAAAAATTATACCTAAGGCCAAGCTCTTAATAGTAATCAAAAGCCTCTACTCAACCTACGCTTTACTATTTCCTGAAATAACACATGTGAATACAATAAGGGTGAGCAACCATAGCTCAATAGGCTACTCAAAATCATGTACAGTTGTCCATACACCAAACGAGAAAGAATAGATATTTGCTAAAAGATACAATTTTATAAACAATAAAATATACCTTAAATAAATTAAAATAATATTTCAACATGTCATGTGTTGTGTCTTTCAAGTACAATGTTAATATAAAACTAATATCTATCGTAAGCATACGTCAAGTAACAGTGTAGCACCATGATGTCAGAAATAAAATAAGGCAATATGAAATAATAATTAATTTCTTGATTTAGATTATTTTATAGTTTTTCCATTTGCTCTTTATAGCTCCACTTCCACTTATTCCTTTACTTATTCATATTTTTCCTTCACCCCTTATATCTCCTCTTCCACTTATACCTTCACTTGTTCACATCTATTCATGCATATAAAATACATAGATGGATAAATTTATAGGTACACAGGCCCTTATAAATGCACTTGAATGTATATATCATCAAATCATCTAACTACCTATAGTTTCCCCACCTTTTTCTACTTTTTGGCATATATACCTTGATACTTAAGCATTGAATAATATCATTATTTATAAATATATATATCATCAAACATGTTGTGGAAATATATAATTATAAATGTGTATAAATAATAATATAAATTATAGATAAATTTGTATATGTACATGTGGTGTTTTAATTTGGAGCCATTGGGACACCAAGTAGATCTTAGGGGGGGGGGTACTTATTGAAGTGATCGGATATGACATTGAAGTATGATATGCCATCTCGAAAGGTAAAATATCACCCTACAGTGAACCTAATCACTTAATAAGGACTCTTAAGGCAGATGTGTCTTCTTATATACTAAAGATCTTTCATCTAATTTACATGGAAAAGTAAAATAAGGTTTATTTTATGCCGGATTCTTTAGTTCACTATGGAAGCAAGCTTCCACTGCTAATTACATCATAAGAAATAGGAATTTCCTAGGAAAATTCTTGATTAAAGTAGTTAATAAATATGTGTGTGTGTGTGTGTGTGTGTGTGGAGAGAGAGAGAGAGAGAGAGAGAGAGAGAGAGAGAGAGTTATCAAAATTTTTGTGTGAAATTTAAGGATATCTTTGGTTCTTTGGCATAAATTATGTAACATTGTATTAATTTGATAGTAATATAAGTTTAAGGTTGGGATGAGGTAGGAAACATTTTTCATAATTTTTTTTTTCTAAAATGCACTTCTTATATGATATATTCTTTCTTTTGTGATATTAATAGTCTTATAGTCTATAAGAGTGCTTTAGTTGTCTTGAAGATAAACATAATTAATAAACTCTAGGTAATCCAGAGTGCAACATCAAGTGATGAATCACGATAATTTGAAGAAGAAAAGAATAGTTAAGTTGCAAGCAACATGAAAATTTTTAAAATAAGAAGTGGGACAAGTTGAGAGAGAGAGACTTTTGTAGATTACTCGGAATAGTAGTTCTGTGGTGCATAATGCATCTCAATGTTTGATTGTAATATTACATCATATCAAATTGGGAGACCACAATTTCAAGGGTAAGAAAATTTAGTGACAAATATAAGATCAATTCAATCTTATTGCTTTAGAGTATAATGTTTTTGTTTTGGCGATGTTTAAGTCCGATGATATTGCGTGATGCTGAGCCCTTCAAGATTTTGAATGCTTAGAATGTGTCTTGGTAAAGAGTTACTTTGCATATATGAGGCATACATTTTATCATAATATTGAGTTAAAAGAGACATTCATTATGTGTTAGCTCAACTTTATGCATGAATTATAATGTGTGATAGATTTAAAATTTCTTGTGTGAAATCTTATAAATGAGTTAGGTGATTTGTTAAATATTAACTTAATATTCTTGTATAAATCTTATTACATGGTAAGTTTCAATATTTTGTGTGAAAGATAAAAATGAATTAGATGATTTGTTATGTAGTGTCAATGTTTATGCATGAATATATGATGAGGTTGGTATCACATATCTTGTGTGAAGGCTTAAACATATATTAGGTGATTGTTTAAGTCAAATAGCTTTGGATTTGGTTTGGTGATCATAAAAGTCGATGCATAAAAACTTAATAAGAAATGAAAGTATAAGACAATCTTGAGATCATTTTTAAGGAATTGAAAAAGAACTATAAAGATTGAGGAGAGAAGGAAGAAAGAGAAGAAAATCACATGACATTTGTTACTGGGAGTTTGAAGCATTATCTGGACAAGCAAGTGCTCTTTGTTTTAGAGAATTTATAGAAGGGGTATAATTTATCTCAACAGAGACTTTATAATGGGTGAGGTGATGGTCATCATCCTCATTATAGCCATTGTTAAGATGCACAAGGTACAAAAGTGATTGTGGGAAAAAGAAGCTTTTAGAGCCAATATTTAGAAGCTATTTTAGAACCATGTTTGCAAGAGACATGTTAAGCTAGATGGCATAATCATAATGCAATTGGTTACCCTCTATGATTGTCAAAACCCAACCAAATGTAAACCATCATATCAAGGCAAGTCACATCCTATCGATTTTGTAATAGTTTATTAATTACCTAAGATCTATTTAGAAGATATTTTTTTTTTCAAATTCACAAACACAAAGCCACTACTATTATCAAAATATCATAAAATAAAAGTAGTTAACATTAGATCATATCACAATTATACAATCAAAAGAATGTACACAATAATCATCGTATAATTCTTCCATTGACAAAAGATGTTTATTACCATGACTGTCGGGAGAATATATCTGAAGTAAAAATTATATCTAAAGCCAAACTCTTAATAGTAATCAAAAGCCTCTACTCAACCTAATCTTTACTATTTCCTAAAATTACACATGTGAATACAATAAGGGTAAGCAACTATAACTCAATAGGCTACTCAAAATCAAGTACAGTTGTCAATACACAAAATGAGAAAGACTATATATTTGCTAAAAGATACAATTTTATAAACAATAAAATATACCTTAAATGAATTAAACTAATATTTCAACATGTCATGTGTTGTGTCTTTCAAGTACAATGTTAATATAAAACTAATATATATCGTAAGCATACGTCAAGTAATAGTGTAGCACCATGATGTTAGAAATAAAATAAGACAATATGAAATAATAATTAATTTCTTGATTTAGATTATTTTAAAGTTTTCCCATTTGCTCTTTATAGCTCCACTTCCACTTATACCTTTACTTATTCATATTTTTCCTTCACCCCTTATATCTCCTCTTCCACTTATACCTTCACTTGTTCACATCTATTCATGCATATAAAATACAGATGGATAAATTTATAGGTACACAGGCCCTTATAAATGCACTTGAATGTATATATCATCAAATCATCTAACTACCTATAGTTCCCCACCTTTTTCTACTTTTTGGCATATATACCATGATACTTAAGCATTGAATAATATCATTATTTACAAATATAGATATCATCAAGCATGTTGTAGAAATATATAATTATAAATGTGTATAAATAATAATATAATTATAGGTAAATTTATATATGTACATGTGATGTTTTAATTTGGAGCCATTGGGACACCAAGTAGATCTTAGGGGGTGTACTTATTGAAGTGATTGGATATGATGTTGAAGTATGATATGCCATCTCGAAAGGTGAAAATATCACCCTACAGTGAACCTAATCACTTAATAAGGACTCCTAAGGCAGATGAGTCTTCTTATATACTAGAGATCTTTCGCCTACTTTACATGGAAAAGTAAAATAAGGTTTATTTTATGTCAAATTCTTTAGTTCACTATGGAAGCAAGCTTCCACTGCTAATTACATCATAAGAAAAGGAACTTCCTAAGAAAACTCTTGATTAAAGTAGACAATAAATATCTCCAAGGATTTCAAGGTTAAACCATCAAATGATTTAGTATTTTTGGAAATCAAGTGAGAAAGTTCAATTTGGAAGACTTATTTTTAGATTCTAAAAGAAGATAAGTAAAGAGCACTCATGATACTAGGAAGTCTAGTGAACATTTCACTCTACCCTATAGTGAGGCTTCATACATTTGAAAGAGAGTTTATTTTTATTTGAGTTAAAATTTTAATAGAATACTAGGGCGTATAGTCCATCAACACAAGATTGTGGAAATGACTAAAAGATGAGGACTTATACTTGTAGTCTGAAGGAAACAAATAACCTCAGATCCTAGATCTAAGATACTTTAGTACAAGCTAAAAGCACGACCTAAGTCTAATCGAAAAATGGGACATTGTGATTTACCTCCATAAGAGAGGACAAACCCATCCTAACTCTTCTGGACTTACAACCGCATGGAGTGGCTGCAAGCTAACACCTCTCATACTTTAAAATCATGTAGGCTAGTCTTATGTAAGTACAAGATATTTAAACTGTTATTTAATTAAGAAAGAAACTAGAATCCTAGACTCACTCCCTAAGAGACTAGATCATGATTGACATGAAGTCATGACTTAGACTAATGCAAAATTTACAATTTTTTATATCATTTTGACATATTTATTTGGACAAAGACTTAGGAAAATTATGCTTAAATGCATGATAAAATTAGATTATGGGCTAAATTAGCAGGAGGAGGTGTTCTCTACTATGAGGGATGCTCTCAAATTTCAAGCATTCCCCTATCGTGCAAGAATAGAGACCCTCCATATTAAATAGCGAAACAAAATGCTATGCATGATGTCATAACATTCAACATTTAGCTAAAGGATTGCTAAATTTTTTAATTATCTTGATTACAACCTAAGCTTTAAGGTGAGGTTATGAGTTATCTTAGAATTTAGTTATGAGTTATTTGTGGGGATAGAAAATATTAATTTTATCTGAAAGAGCCTACCATATATAGGACACACGTTCAATCATCAAGCTTTAAAAAACCTATGAAATACATGTTATTTCTATTGCACATGCTAAACATAACACTCAAACATTCATAGATTTCCATAAAAGAATAAAAGGCTAGTCCGGTCGGGTAATAGATGCAAGTCAAACTTATATGTTGCCATGCGAATCTCTACAATTAATAGCATTTCCAAGGGATGTAAACTAAATCTATATATTTTCCATGCTAACTTCTAAAACATAACTGACATTCTAAAAGGGATGTAAGTTTAATCCATGTGTTCATCATGTGAACACCATAATGGCATTCCAATGGATGTAAGCCTTACATATGTCTACAATGAAAACTTCATTGATTTATTAGATAAATTTATAAATTAAGTTTACCCTTAATTTCCTAAACACCTACATAACACATATAATCTACCTAGGATATCTAAGATGAGATAACCCATGCCTGCTAATTAGAATCCCTAGATATTATGACTAATAGCCCTATGATGTTGGTAGATTGGAATGACAGTAGTCCTAGGATGATAGAACCATAGGATCTTGATCAAGACTATCCTTTTATTTATCTTAGATAGTCATTCACATCACACCTATAGACACTGATTCATACAAGATAAATATGTCTATTTTCAACCTTGATAAAGAGTGCTCTCTTACTATAGTAAGAGTGGTAATTAACTATGAATATTTGCATTCATAGGAAGTAGAACTCAGATCTATATAAACCCTAACATAATGTTAAGAAAAATTTGGCTGAATTTTTATTAATTTGCCTCTTGAAGAACAAACTCCTTGAACCTTCTAAATAGATGGCATGGAGATTTACAAAAGGCATTTTTCCTGAGTGATCTATCTTCAAATTGTTCTCCCTCGTGATGTGACTTCCATTCCCAATGCTCCTAGAACCTCTCATGATGGAAGTGATCACCCTAGGGAAGTATATGATCTACTATTCCTCTTTCCCAATTGAGGTGGTGAGTTCTCCATCTCTGGGGGAGCTAGGCAAGTCTGGGATTAATTTTTCTAATGTACTTACAACATTGGCGACGAGATGGAAGATTTGATCACTCGTTTGATCTAAGCACTATAGAGCAAGTCCACAAGAATAGTTTGTGTGGATAATAATAGGAAGAATCATTTGCCTCTACTAATTATTTAGTTAGGCATCACCACTGAGCCTTGGTAATAACCACAAGCTTAAATGATACCTTATTTCACACAAGTGATTAAATAACTCCACCTCTTTAGTTAGAAAGAAATCTAATCTTGGCTAATAGTTTTTCTAAAGAGATGGCTAAAACCAACACTTAAGTTTAACATTCCTCATCTTGACTCCTACTGTGGTAGGTCTAATTCAATAAACCATAAAATCTACTTCGAATCAATTATTTTACTGTTTGATCTAAATGATGTGCGAAAGTATCATCTCTTCTTTATTACATTCACGGAGTCAACCTTGAGATTGTTCTTATAATTTCTAGTATGCATCATTAATTCCCTTGTGAACTTCAAGAAAATATTCATTACCTAATTCATCATTGTACATAGTACACTTAAGAGCTTATAAGTGCTATTGTAGATGTGCTAAAATCCTAGCACGTTCTTAAGAAAGACAATCACTTGCCTTCAGAGAGAAATGCTTATAGTCACATAGGCTGCACTCATCTAAGGCTTGAGAGAGGGTCCATTTAGATATGCTCTTAGCTTTTAATAGCTAAAAATTTTTGTTGAGTTACTAGAACTCACTTATACACATACAAATATAGAATAATACAATGAAGTTACTCAAGCCTCTTAATTAGTGACTCACCAAGGTGGAATGCCTCAAATGGAAAATCATTTTCTACACACTAGACATTTTGGAGATCATCTCTGAGTGTAAATATTAGATAAAAAAGTCAAATTAGATCAATAGTAAATGATGTATTGTTGTGGAGATCATCTCAGGGTGAGACTTTCAACTTTCCACTATAACGAGCTACCACTAGCTTGCTTGCATTTGAGTGAGTACTAACTTTAATACTAATTTTTTGCAATTACTCCATTATGATTATTGATGGCTAAATTAGTTGAGGTAATTTAAAATAAGATTATTTCAAGTTTCTAACTCTTATAATGGCCATTGGGCATACTTGAGATCTATTTAAATGTTATACCTGCCATAGATATAGAGACCATGGATAAAATGTTGAGGAGTTCCACCACCTCAAACTTTTAATGAAAGATCTCACAAAAGTGTAAATATTAAATGATTTCATATTAGCTAACCCTAAACGATGATAGGGGAATACCTTGTAAAAATAATAAAATGAGCTAGTACTTACTAGCACCATCCTTACAATCTTTCTATAGTTGCCTATGTCCAAACACTTCAATTATGGATTATTGAATTTGAGACATTTTCTTGTTTCCAATATACACTTTGTTTGGGTTGATCTGAGTGTTTTCATGGGTTTTGTTGAGCAAGAGTGAGAGTACATTCCTTATAGAAGGTTCATCCAAATAGTTAGTTTGATATATTATTTCCATCTAAAACATAATTGATTTGAACATATGCTAGCTATAGACAAACCCACATCATACATGCATGCCTTAAACTTATTTGATTTTACTATGATATGAATTTTTGGATTCTGGTTATCTTTTGGTAACTTTTACTTGCTCTTTTGAACATTATAAGATTTTATAGCTTCATACGTTTTTGATTGCATAGAAATGACAAAGCATGGTTCTCATTATTCCTAAAAAGGTCAAATTATTTTTACAATCATTATACAAGAAAATTTTGATATTCTATGCTCTATTTCACAAAAAAGTTTGATAATATGATCAATATTTCTTTAATTTTTTGAGAAATTGCGTTCATAAAAGTTGGGTCATGCTAAAATACATTTTGCCTCAATTGTCAACTACATCCTTAAGTCAAACTATTTTTACAATTATTATGCAAGCTTGGAAGTCAAACTATCAATCTCTTCTCAATTTTCATATTATGTCTATGTTTTGATCAATCCTAAAAATCTTAACATTGGAATAAAACATCAAAAAATAATCTCACAAAATTTAAAGGTCTTCCTGATTTTATTTAGTTATTTCATATGTTATCAAAAACCCTACTTGCAATACTCAAATGACCTGACCAAGAGAAAAGAAGAGAAAAAAAAAATTGAGAAAATGAGAAAAAAAAAAAAACTCTAGGAAGAGAAAAATCTAAAAATGCTTTAACAAACACAAAATTCCTTAAAAAAATCATTATTAAAATTATCATAGATTCCAAAAATGATCAATATGATAGAAAAAAAAATGTGTGGAGAATAAAAGAAGAGAATATGAAAATTGTTGTGGAGGACAAAAGAAGAGGAACATGTTTTAAAATTTAACTTTTCTTATTTACATCAAAATGAAAAGGTCAAAGGCTTATTTATATTTGTACAAAAATCATTCTAGAGTCCTTTCATTCACTAGTATAATTTAGATAATTCTATAATAATTATTAAATAGAGCTTTCTAGAGAAAGCAAAATATAAAAAAATACTTAAAATAAATACATTCTTATATTTTTCTCTAGAGATTTTTATTATAGAATATTCTAGACTAATTAGGAATTTTGGTTTAATTTATCAAATAAATTATTTATAAGGTTTTGAGAGCTACAAAAACAACACTTAAATTGTATAGAATATATGATAAAACTATTACAAACACATGGATGAAGCTCAAATATTCATATATGAACAACTGTCTCATGTGAATGCTAAAGAATCGTTAACTAAGTAAACAAAGCTGTTGTCACTAGATATGCATGACCAAGTTTTCTTCTATTGATCGGATGATTAGATCCATTGACTAAGATAAGTCCACCTAAAAGTTGGGCTGTGGACTCCTTTACTTGAGTCAAGTCTTAGATTAGGGCAATGGCCCCCTACTAATTGAAGTCGGTCATTATTTCATTGAATAGTAAAAGAATAAAGGCATAGATTTTACTATTTTATTTTATTCCTAAATTACGTATTTAGAACTTTAATAATGTTTTTGATTTGGCCGCTCATGGTTGATGTGATCTCTACATATGGAGAAGGAACTCGAGTAGAGATCATGGAAGCCTATTACAGAGTACTTTCTCGCCATGGCCTGCACGGGTGATTCAACTCTTCCTGGAACTCTCTCTTGATTAGAAGACATTACATTGTTGCAATGACGGTTGGATTGCTTGAATGCTTCATAAGGTTTTTTTTTCCCAGATATCAATGAAGGTTCTGTGGTGGACGTGCCTTTGTACAAAATCATTCTTTCTTTTCTTCCCAAAAAAAAAAAAGCAAGTTCTATTGAATTGGTCTTAACCATTGACCACAATTTCATGAATAGCATCCCTGACTGCTTCATCTTCAGATCTGACGGCAAGTTTCATGGCAACTCGTTTGGGCCCATCAATCCCAAATAATAATCTAACAAGCACTATTACATTGCTGATGAACACACCAGAGAATAGACAGGTGTACGACCTCGCATTGTTAGGGACAACTTCAGTTCCATCACATGGCTCCATGCCGAGAATATTAATAACAGCACTGATGCACCAAGTCCATACTCATTGACACGCTCAGAATCAGAACCCACGCTTTCCCAAGCATTTATGAAGTTTAAGATAGGTACTCCGGAAGACCATCTGGTTTCTTAAAGGCAACAAATGTCTGCCCCGGCAAATCATAAGGTAATGTTTTAATGGCTTTGATGCAACTAGTGCAAATTCTTGATATACTTCTGACGCATCAACCATAACATTGGCATTTTCCAATAGCTGCTCGGGTATGGTATTTGTGCAGTTATATTGGAATACAATATGACCACTGTAGATGTGTTTAACAACATTAACTGCGCACTCAGTTTCAGTTTTTTGTCAACTCTACAAGTGCGGAAGACAAACAGCTGCCCAAAGCTAGAAAACTCAGGAATAGATGAAAGTGTGGTAAAATTGATCATTTGTCTTCCAGTTCAGATTAATCTGCAATGCATAATAAAAAGACAGAAAAGCAGAGAATAGAGAAAGCAGTGTTAATGGAAATCAAATGGTAAAGTAGAAACGAGAGAGAATGAAGAATAACGAATACATTCCGTCAATCGGTAATACAGTAATGGATGTATATAAAGAGGAAGTTACTTAAGATCCAATGATTAGGATTAACCTGTTATGATCAGATGGTAGTGGCTGAGATAAGAACAGAGATATTGCTGAGCTCTTATTTTAGCTGCATATCCTTATCAGCTCCCCTCAAGCTAATGGCACTGGAGGTGATAGTTAGCTTGTGTCAAAGTTCATGAAATTTGGAAATCGGAAGAGGTTTTGTGAATATATTTGCTGGCTGATCTTTGGAGGGAATACGAGATACTGAAATTATTTTATTTTGAACACATTCTCGATTGAAATGAAAATCTATTTCAATATGTTTTATTTGAGCGTGAAAAATAGGATTGGTTGCCAAAGAGAGCGCAGAAGTGTTGTCACAATATAAGAGTGATGGAGAAGATGTTGGCAAGCCAAATTCTTGAGCGAGACGGCGTAACCAAATAAGGTATGTACCAGTAGAAGTAAAAGCGCGAAATTCTACCTCTGTGGAAGACCGAGCAATAGTTAGTTGTTTCTTCACTTGCCAGGAAACCAAAGTATGACCAAGAAAAACACAATAATCAGTTGTAGAACACTTGTCTATTGGATCGCTAGCGGCATCAGAAAATGCCATTAAAATCAATGGTCCAGGCAATATTGGTAAGCCAAATGAGGGAGTGCCTTTGATATACCGTAAAAGATGTTTGAGAAGTTGAAAATGATGAAGAGTAGGACTATGCATATATTGAGATAATTTATTAAGAGAAAAGGCTATATCGGGGCCCGTGATAGTAAGATATGGCAAGGATCCAACAAGTTGACGAAATAGGTGTGAATCAGCAAAATATAAGGTTGTAGTAGTATTTAACAGATATTTTGTTGGAGATGGATTTTCCACCGGTTTGGATTGAAGCATTCCAGCTTTCTGTAAAATAGTAGTGGCATATCCAGATGCACAATGGCAGGCTTCGATGCCAAGAAAATAATGAAGTTTGCCGAGATTCCGGAGTTGAAATCAAGAGTGTAAATCAGTAATGAGTTGTTGTAGTGCATTGTCATGATTTCCAATAATAAGGATGTCATCATTGTATATCAAAATGTAAATTTGTTGTCCAGATCTTTTGCAAAAAAATAGAGAAGGATCGGCTAAACTGGACTAAAACCAAGTTGTTGTAAATTAGAAGTGAATATGGAAAATGAATGTGGAAAACCATTGTCGTGATGATTGTTTAAGCCCATAAATAAACTTTTTGAGTAAACAAACATGATCAGGATAAGATGTATCTCGAAAACCCAGTGGTTGTGACATATAGACAGTATCATCTTATGTGCCATGTAAGAATGCATTGGAAACATCAAGTTGTAGTATGTTCTATTGAAAAGAAGTTGCACCAGAAATAAACATACGAATTGTAGGGAGTTTTGCCATTGGATTAAAGGTATCAAGTAATTTAAGCCGTATTTCTGTTTGTACCCTTGAGCTACAAGCCGTGCCTTATGTCGAGCAATAGTACCATTAGCATTGTATTTTGTTTTATAAAGCCATTTGCAGCCTAAAATTGTTTGAGAGGCTGGTCTAGAAACAAGTATCCATGTTCGTTGGGCTAGGAGGGCATTGAATTCAGTATTAGTTGTTCTCTATTCAGAGTATTTAGCTGCATCTTTATGAGATGCAGGATCTTTTGGTTGTATATAAGAGAGCATGCTTGTGATGTGTTTTGGCTTTAGAGTTCTGTTTGGAGTCGAGTGACCATAGGATGTGTGCGGTGGATTTGTTTTGATAACAAAGGTTTAGGGGAAGGTATGTTAGAGGAGATGGGGTGAGTGGGAGAATGATGGGGAGAATGGTTTGAAGTTATAGAAGGTGGAGCAGGATGATATTGTTTAGGAAAGGAGAGGGAGGAAGATTGAATATTCTTTGTTGTTGTAATTGGAACAAGTAGAGAAGGGGGGATATAAGATGTTTGTGATTGAGAGTAAGATGGAGAGGATGAGGTGGTGTATGGAAAAGTTTGTTCATGGAAAAGAACATGTTTAGAAATGTGAATGGTGTTAGTTTGTAGATTATAACATTTATAGGCTTTATGATTACTGGAGTAACCTAAGAAGATGCACGGAGATGCCTTGGGTTGGAGTTTGTGACGTGAGGAGTTGTGTATGAGAGGATAGCATAAGCATCCAAAAACACGAAGGTGTTTGTATGATGGGTTTTTATGTAGTAGTAGTTGGTAAGGAGATTTATTTTGAGTAGTTGATGAAGGAAGATGATTGATAAGATATATAGATGTATGAAGTGCATGAACCCAAATTTGGTATGGAAGTTGTGCTTGGAATTAAAGAGTACGAACTGTCTCGATAATATGACGATGCTTTCACTTAGCAATTCCATTTTATTGGGGAGTATATGGAGCACTGAATTGATGAATGATCCCAGATCATTGTAGATGTTGTTTGAAATTAGTAAAGATATATTCTCCTCCTGCATCAGAATGGAGAATTTTTATGGGCTTATTAAAGAATCGTTCAGCATATGTTTGAAATGTGAGAAAATGGGAAAACACTTCAGATTTTTGTCTCGTAGGATATACCCAGATAAAATGAGAGAAATCATCAACAAAAAGAAGATAATATTGATATCCATCAATAGATAAAACTGGGGAAGGTCCCCATACATAACTATGTATTAATTCTAATGACATACGAGATTTTGAACTGGATATAGAAAAAGGTAATCTATGAGCTTTGGCGGTAGCACATGAAGAACAATGGTTATCGTTTGCTGGCAGATGAAGCCGAGATTCAATTGATTTGGAGGGGTGGCCCAGTCGACGATGCCAAAGAATAGATGAAATATCAGTTGATGCATGAGCTTGAATTTGATTGAGCAACAAAGAAGGATTAGTACGATAGAGACCTTGGTGTGAAGGTCTTTGAAGGAGAACTTGGTTGGTCTTCAAATCCTTAACCATAAAACCAGAAGAATCAAAAGTAATAGAACAATTGTTATACTTGGTAAGTTTATAAATCGAAATGAGATTTTGGGATAAATGTGGTACATGAAGCAATGAATTGAGGTGTAATTTACGGGTTGGTGTAGGCAAAACACCTTGTCGGTATTATGTATAGTTAGAAAATCACCATTAGCAATAGATACTTGTTAAGAACCAAAATTCTTTTTGAGTGCTGCAATTGTTCAATATCTCATGATAAATGAGAAGTAGCAGCAGAATCTAAGATCCAATCTGAATTTGATTCATCAAAAAATGCTTTATGTGACGGTTTGTAGGAGAGATCAACACGATACCAACATTTGAATGCAGAATGTCCTGGTTTGCGACATATTTGACATTCAACGAGTGTAGAAGTTGATTTTATTTTATTCCATGGATTGGGTTTACTGTTTTGTATGTCAGTAAGTTTGCCACTATGTTGAAATCTAGTGTTGAATGAGGCTGAGTTTCGTCCTCGAGGTGTTTTGTATGGGATACGAATTCTTCCTTTATTTCTAGTAGCAAGGGTAAATTACTGTTCTGAAGTGTTGATTGAAAGAGATTCTTTAACTGCATTAGCTGCTAAATTAAGCTCTTCACTGCATAAAAGTGCATAGAAATCATCCAAATGTATTGGTTGAAGATTTGTTATATAACAGCAGTCTTGAATGCTTGATAAGAGGATGGAAGGCTATTTAATGTATAAAGTATTATATCTTCAGGTGAAAGGGTCGATCGAGAAGCTGCTATAGCATCACATTTTCTTTTAATTTCATGTAAATAATTTGTCATATTTTTATCTTTCATTGATATATGATGTAGTTCATTTTTTAGCTATAAGATTCGAGAACGGTTTGTGAATTAAAGTCTCTTTTTAATAGTTCCCCGAATTTCAGAACAAGTATCTAGATTTAATACATACGGTAAAAGTTGTGACGAAATTATGGAGTAAAGAACTGCTGCTAAGTTTTGATCCACAAGAATCCAAGTGTTGTAGTTCTGATTGACTGTTATAGTACCATATTCATTTACAATTTGCTTTGATAGTTTGGACATAGTTCCATCTAGATGTCCATTAAATTCAGTAGCGGTAAATAATTTTAGGATTTGAGATCGCCATAAAGGATAGTTCTCGATGTTAATTCAATGTTTATCACCGTTTTAACATTTGCCATAAGAAATTTCAGCTGAGAAGGAATTGTGATATCAGCCATTTTAATTGTTGAGTGATTGTTGTGTGAGGTAGCTGAAGTAGAGGATGCCGATGTGTCCATAGATATGAGAATAGCAAATGGAAGAGATTACAAAAAAAAAAAAAAAAACTGGTGACTCAAAAGCTCTAATACCATGTGGTAAAATTGATCATGTGTCTTCTAGTTTAGATTAATCTGTAAAGCATGATAAAAAGATAGAAAAGCAAAGAATAGAGAAACCAGCATTAATTGAAATCAAATGGTAAAGTAGAAACGAGAGAGAATGAAGAATAACGAATACATTCCGTCAATCTCTATGATACAGTAATGGAGGTATATATAGAGAAAGTTAGTTAAGATCCAATGGTTAGGATTAATCTGTTATGATCATATGATAGTGGCTGAGATTAGAGATAAGAACAGAGATATTGCTGAGCTCTTATTTTAGCTGCATATCAAATTGCTTATCAGAAAACAGCTTTTCATATGCATCAACAGGCTGTGAAATTGGAGCACTGGCAGAAATCCCAAGACTCGGAGCTTTGATCTTTTCTGCAAGTCGCTGTGACTTGACTTCTTTAGAAACGACTAATAGTTTGAAGGGCTCTTTGGAAGGCTCATAGCTTCGCAAACTTGCTTTCAAGTTGATAATTAGATAATGCATAATTAGATAAAGTGTTGCACAATCTCGAACCTCATCATCACTGTCAAATAGGCAATATCTCAAAAGAACAAATATGCGAGGCCTTAATGACTCAACCATAAAGCCAAATTTTGCCAATGTGCTTACACCAGCAGCTCTTACAGTTGCATTCTTGAGGATCACTCGATTTAAAATTTATCGTATGTACTTATTTGGGTCTGATGTCTTCGGTCCTTCATTTCCCAGAAAGTGTAGGACCTGAGGTGAAAGATAGGTGAATTCACAATCTTCAATAAACTCGCAGAGTTGAAGCAGGCCAGTTTCTTTAGCTTGTAGTATATCTCTAATGAGAATGACAATCGAGTCAATTGTAGAGTTTTTGTACTCAAAGCCCCCTTCTTTAAGAATATTGCTAAAAATGTTTATCAGTGATCAGTGCTTGAGAGGAAACATTAAGCAAAACGATCGTATAGCTTCCACAACTACAATCTTCAACTCATCCATAATGTCCGACATAAATTTTGAATTTTTTTCATCAAGCGATCAACACTGGGACTCATTACTCGTCTTCTTTTGTCCAACTGGTAATCAGTTTGCTTCCACGAAGGCCGGAGCCAAAAAAAATTTTAATAGAAGCATAAAATAATAATTTCAATAATACTTCAACCATTTTAATCTAAATTTGAGACTGACACAAGTGATTTTTTTTTTAATTTTAATATAACAAAATAAGAGATGTGATGATAAAAATGTACAAAATTATTGCATTGTCTACAGTTTCCTCCTTTTAAAGTTTTTAGGTTTTGAAATTGTTGTATAATATCATCATTTTCAATATATGTATTTAGCTAATTATTTTTTACAAAAAATCTCGTATCTTATCGCATAAGTGATTCTTTATAATTTTTATAGCATATATTGCTTGACCAAATATTGACGAGCTTTCATATTAATTAAATTAAGCTCAATTAAATCTACACAATTTTATTTCAAATTTAAAGTGAAAATTCTTGATCATGAGATTAACATAGTGCTTTATATATTTCGATAATATTCTAAATATCATCCATAATTTATGCATATATTTATTTGAAATTTGTGAAAGAGTTATTAATAATAATAGTACTCATTATACGGAGATCATCTCATTTATGTTTTCTTTTAAAAATCTCTTCATATCTTGATAGAAAAAATAATTAGTTAAACTAATAAATCTTTATATTAACTTAAATACTAATTATGATAATAAATTTAATTAAACAAAAAATTGATTTTGTAATCAAATTAAATTATAAAAAAATTATTAACATAATTAATTTAAAATTTTTATTAATATTAATTAATAACTATTATAATGCCAATCCTCTTTTTCTCTTTGATCTACTTCGGCTTGAAAAAAAAGGAAAAAAATCGTGGAATTGTGGCCACGGAAACTCATTGTTTCGACGTCCGAATCAATCAATTTTCTCTCCCTTTCTATTTCACTACTACCCAAAACAAGAGAAGTGAGAAATGGGAAAAGTAATCCTCGCCTTTCCTTCCACCCCTCTCCATGCATGCTTCAGTTTGCATGAATCCTGCTAGGTAGGATTTACTAAATCTTGGATTTAAGGCAAAACAGAGACGAAAGTGGATTTGAAATTCTGTAGGATTTGAAGTCGCCATTTTTGCTTTTTTTGCGGCCTGCTATCAAACAGTTCCATAATCTATGAAGATGGGCCAAATCAGTGGGGGAATTGGCCCCTAGTGCCCCACTGTAGATGCGCAAGTACTTATCGCCAAACGATCATTTTGCCTAATCTGGTGAAGCAGAGCCAATGAATGAAAGTGTACAAAAAGTAGCAACTCTTGATTGAATAGCATCCTAAACCTCATTGCTCCACCTATTCACAATTTTGGGATTCAATTGAAGAAAATGAATACCACTAACAAGAGCGACATAGGCAACAACTGGATTTCTGTCAATAATTGCTTGTTCAGGTATCTCTCGATTTGAGTTAGAAGAGTACCATCAGTAATTCTACAAAGAACCCTAATTGCATTAGCCCTATACATGTCAGATATGTTATTCATGTCCTTCATCAATGAACTAATGCGAATAATAACCTCATCAAATAAATCATTCTTCTCAAACCAGCATCCTTAGACTGAAATAGTTTTGTGATTGCAAAGAATATTTAAGTTGCTTCGATCTTCATGAAGGTTTCCCCCTGGTTTAGCAAGCATAAGAGCTTTGCAATAACCTGAGAGCATTTTCTGGCATCAAGTTGAGGGTCATTGAATACCTTGGCCTTCTGTAACATTGCGCCTTTTCGATCTCCATGAAAGGAGAATATTCTTCATCTTCTTAGTCGTTGTCCTTCTTCACGAGAGGCTGTGCCATGCTTGAGCATGATGACGGAGAGGGAGAGGGCAGTGATCTTTAGAATAAGGGGAGAGAAGGCGAGCTGGAGCGATTTATCATAATATATATTTAGACACACACGTATGCAAATCCATTCCTAATTTGGGTGCTAAATTTTGCATGCAGATAGAAGGTAAGCCGCATCTATTGTTTTCCAATCTTACCTTTATTATATGATTGTTTCTTTCGTTTGACTATTTCACACTATTTTTGTAAAAGTGGGTAAGCAGGATCACTCCAATAATTTATTTTTTAATATTATATATATATCATAATTTTAAATTTAATAAACAAATTAAATGGGCATTTTGCATAATCATTATAATTGTGCTACTAAATAAATAATTCAATTATGTTATTTAGGTTATTAATATTGCATGCCTCAAAAAATGAAGTTGCTTTTGACCACACATGCCAGTAGCTGTTCATAAACTTTTTTTTTTTCAAAAAAAAAAAAAAAAAAAAAAAAACTCTATTAGGATTAGTAATTTCAATTTAAGTTAAACTCTTACTCCTGAAGCTATCTTTTAGAATAAACTGAGCCAAAATGGATGGCCAAAATGCTCACTTATCAAATGTGTTTTATCCTTTAACATTATTATATAAAACATTAATAATAGATTAATAATATAAAAGAATTATTTGCACTGTATTTAGTTACATGGTAAAATACTAATAAAATGATTCACTATTTTTAGTTACCAAGGTGATATGCGGTTTATGACCAAAGCTATACAAGGTGGTATGAGCAGCGATCTCTATCATGGTGGGTTGGGGTGGCAAGAGTGGTTGCTGCAACATGCAAGTGGGAACTGGAGCTACAAAAGGCAATGAGAGTGATGATCTCTAGCATGGCGGCTTAGAATGGTTAGTGCATGGGTGACTGACAATGCAATCCAAGTAATGGGGAGCTATGATGGATAGGGTCATTGAGATGGAGATAAAAAGGATAGGGAATGGGATTAGCTGACAATGAGTAGGATGGACCAAGAAAGCATTGTAAAAAGATTGATGAAAGAAGAAAGAGAAAGAGGGAGAGCGATTGTGGTGTAGATGGAGTGAGTGTAAGAAGAAGGGCGAGGAAGGACACAATGGAGAATCATATTATTATTTGAGCGAGAGGAGAGGGAGTGATGCGATGCTTAGTTTTGAGAGAATCTCAAAATGATTCGTGATTAGGATAATTTGTGACTTACTTTTGTTTCATCGATGGACTAGTGATAGAATTTTCATCATTATACATTATGAAAAAAAAACTCTATCAATAGTCTGTGGATTTTTAATGAAAGAAATTTAATCATTAATTTCATCAATAATTATTGGTGGAAATTGTTGTCACCAAACTATCAATAATATTTTTTTTTAGTGTTATGAGGTATATTGATATGAGATTCCTTGTGGAGATGAATATTTTGCTCCAAAAATGATGGTTTATGCTCACAATTTTATGGGAAACTATACTATTTTTTACACCTTTTGAAAAAATTTATAAATCTTATGTAATTGTAAATAACTAGTTATTTTAACTTAGCTTTACCCTCAATAGAAAAATTAATAGAAACTAGAATTTTAATTATTCATTCAACACACATCCATCACTTGATGTTATATGCCTACATTCATTTGATGTACTATACATATTTTCATATGATATATGTTGTTTTCTATCTAATGTTATATATCATTTGATTCTTAATGGCATCATAAAGCTATCATTATAATATCACACAATATTATTGTCACTCAATTATCAACTAACTCTTCATAATTATTAACATCAAAGCACACATATTCTTTTCTCAATCATAAATAAAAGATCTTCTCCAAACATTTTAAGAGGCACTCCTTACTAACTGAATGCTTTACTAGTGAAAATTTGCTTAATTATGTAAGGCCCCACAAATTTTCTTTCACAAAAACCTCAATATTTTTTTCTCCATCGCAAATAAAGGATCTTCCCTCTAATCTATATCTTTTATATTATAAAGGCATGTCCTTCAATTTTGAAGAGACACTCACACTTTAATTCAATTTGAATATTTATTAGTCACCTCAAAATAAATTTTTTATTCAGATTAGTTCAATTTTGGTACTTTTTTATTGCACCAATTTAATTTATAGTGACTTAAGTATAGTTTGAGTAAGTGAATTATTTCTTGTTAATTCAATTTTAATGTATAATACACATTATGATATTTTTGTGTTTATACATACATAATATTTGAGCACATTATATGATGGAATGATTTGAACCATCTTTTTTAAAAATGTTAAATTACAATTTTCGTTGATGTAATATTTATAAGAGGTAAAAGAGATCACATAACTATTTTTAATATTTGATTGAGATTTTCAATAATATTTTTAAATACTTTTAGTAGTTATGAAATATTTCATTGAGATTGATATATTATTAAAAAATTCAAATAAAAGATCATGAATATTTATGCAAATTTTGAGTTAACAACTTAAAAAAATAAATTCAACACCATCATCTCGTAAATTTAGTAATTTATAGTGAAATTGAATATATTCATAAGCGAAACTCATCGATACAAAAAATTATTTGATCGAATCCAACTGAGCCCAAATTAAGCTCATAAACTATAATTAGAAGCTTTGAAGCATTAATTAAAAAAAGTCAAATGATCTATAAATTTGATATGCTTATAATTGAATAGAGTAGCTTATTGAGAAGAATCTATCAAGCCTAAGACCACTTAAATTTGATAGAATTGTTTATAATCAAATATATCAACATGGATAGTTTGATGAAGTAATTTTATGTTTTAGGTTAAATTTATCAAAATGTTACTATTAAAATTCTATAAATAGGATACTATTTTTAAAATGATGGTAGGAATAATCCAAAAATTAAGCCCACACACTTGAAGAGTGCTTTAAGTTGGCAACCACTAATAATCAACACCCAACCACTACCAATGGCTACAATAGTCCTACCACCACCTTATGACTATTGTAACACTGCTTTTCTCAAGCTATTATTATCATAGAAAAACAAAAAGTGCTCATAACTTTGTAATGTAATCTTCTCTAATTAGGGAGAAGAGTAAAATTTATAACTTCAAATAGTTAGTAGATTATTTTCACTAGATTTGGACGTGTAATTTTTCTCCATTTTTTGGGGGTTTTCATATAAAAAATTTGCTATTTTTATTTTTCTATGTGTGTTGGCACTACTATTCTCACTATATTAAGAATTAATTTATATTTATCAAAAATAAATTTTTTGTGTGAAATAAATTAATATTGTCTATGATAAATCATTACTAATACAATTCTCTAATGGTTAATAACCAATGTCTCAATCGGACAACATCATCTATCTTGTGCAAGTAATCTAATTTTAATCTAAGAAGTTTATGTGTTGAATGAAGAAGCATTATGCTTTTATCCTTCAACTCTTATTAGTTGGGCAACCAAGTTCTATCACATCATATTATAAATCATCATGAACAAAATCCAACTTAATGAGTATAATTTAATTGAATAAACTACTAAAGAATTTTCTTGTAATCATGAATAAATTCCTCTTACACTCTAATCAAATGCATAACTTTATTTAATCAAAACTAAGAATTTATTGATGAGAAAAAAAGAAATATATACCCAAAAGCCAAAAAAGGCTCAAACTTAAAAGAACAACCTCACGAAAAAGAAGCAAGATGAGTTGGTCCCAAAAAACCAAAGAGATACAAAAAACTTATAGTGTCATAAATTAAAGGCATCTATAGAAACTAGAGAGGAATTAATATTCTTCTTGCTAAACATCATGGAGCCCTTGTCCTTGAATATTGTATAATCTCTGACTTTGCTATTTTTTTCCAAAGTTGAAATCCACCAACACACAAATCTATTGGTTCTATGGATTTTGAGCATCTATCCTTGACTGCATAGATGATAATAGAAGAGTTTATATGTGTTGTTCCGAAACATGATCTTGATATTTGCAGGTGCATAAAATGTTGCTTGATTGGATAAGTAACTGATGTTTAGTAAGAGAAAAACTACCAAGTTAAAATGTTATAATAAATAATGTGTTGAAGATAATGGAAGCATCAAATATGTAGAAAAAAGTACTTCAGAGTTTCCAAAATAGGACCACTAAAACCAAGAAACATCATAATAAGCTTAATTGATTAAAATAAATAAATTATAGAATGTATAAAGAGTAAAAGGGGTTTAAGCTCAATATCCATCTAAATAAAACATCTCAATTGTAATATCATGTAACTCAATTAATATGCATATAGGAGGGAAAGTATGATCTGTTGCAAGACTCTAACTTCACTATAGAGGGGAAACTAGACCAATAATTAGGCTCTATCTTCCTGTATACTAAACCCCACAACTTAGTTGAGTCATCATAGCCATCTTGACCCATAAACCATCCATCAAAACTATCAAATTAAAAATCAAAAGATAAAATCATATAGTTAAGAATACTCTGAGATTAATTACTCCATTCACATATGACATAAAAACATATTCATATAAGATTGAGACATTAATAAAGAATAAAAGCAAGAAACCAAAATATGTATAAAAAATCAGCAATTAAGAATAATACTGCAATGATTTAGTTTGAAAACTGAAGACCATAGCTTACAATAAGATTGAAAATAAAACCTATTCTTCTACACCTTGGGTAATAAGGTGGTAGATAGCAAGTGAGTAATATAGTAGATATCCCATAATAAGAGAAGTTTAAACTGAGAAAAACCATCAGATAATCTAAAACATGTCACCCATCAAAAAAATAGATATCACTTAGTGTATGTTGAAAATAGCATGCAGTAAATCATCATCTAGATCAAATAACAAAACCTTAGAGATATCCTGTCTAAGCATATGTTTAAAATTAGTAGAAATCAATTAAATAAAGAAGTAGCTTAAATAATAATATGAATATAATTTTAATTCTATATTCAACCTAGAAAACACCACCCAACAACATAAACAAGGAAATCAGACTTTCAGCCTCCTAAGTTAAGGAATGCTAGTTCTATCCAAATTAATAAGAACATGCAGACAGTGTGCTCCCCACCACACCACTCAGTTTGCTGCCCACCACTGCTAGTCTAGGTAGCACCATCTAAGGTTCCTACCAAATATTAGAAATAATCAGTAGATCGAAAGGCCATACCCTTGGTGATTAGGTTATGACCTGAGGGCCACCTTTCATCTTTTCACATGGATGGTGTGAGATCGAGTTCTCTTATTTGTCCCGTCACTTCATCACTAGAGTAGAAGGAGTGGCGCCCAAGGGAAATCATCACTATACTACAAGCACCTAGTAGAGAGGAGAAGAAGAAAGAGGGGGAGGTGTGTACATGTGAAGTACCTCGAGCTAGCCAATGCACAGGCAAAGCAAGGAGTTAAAGATAGTATAGATATAGAAGATCAAGTCACGGCTGATAGTCATCATAGATATGTGCTAGTAGATCCCTAAAGGGTAGGCGACCATTCTTTGGAGGACTTCATATCCAACTATCGGGTCATAGTTAAAGAGATAGTCAGTGATGATCAGGATAGTGAGATGGTAGATTTTGATGCTAATGAGAATGACCTCTTGGCATAAACCACAAAAGTTTGCATGGTGGACACCATGACATCTCACATAGAAAACAAAATCATAATGTTGAGGCACAAGGTGTCGTGATTGGGAAGGCAAGACATAGAACTCAACATAGTGATTATTGTAATAGCTAAAGCAGAAAGATGATCAAATCACTCATATAGAGAGAATGGTAGATGAGCTATTGTCAGCAGTCTTAGCTGTTCAAGGTCAAGTAGTAGTGTCCCAAGCAACAGCCATAGAGGTCGATAGGCCAGAGGTGGTGCATACCTATGATAGACATAAGTGAACCACTCTGGTAGATGAGGATATAGATAGTCTATATAGAAAGGTGATCTGGCACAAGGTGCCAATTAAATAAAAAAATGGACCAACTTCAAAGCATGAAGAATTGAGGTGGCATAAGGTCCCAATCAAGTGACTAAATTGACTATATTCATGAGCTTGCAAAAGGAGTTTCAAGAGAACTTGATCTTTGATGCAAAAAGACCACTAAAGAGACTTTATATATGTGATGAAATTAGTATTAGATAATGTGTTTTATCATATTTAAGTGTTGTATGTGTGTTTTTGTTGAAATCATGCATATTTATGTATTAATATGTATAAGTGTCAGTAAGGTGCCTAGGAATTGGTCTTCTGGTGCCATGATGCTACATTTTGAGGTATTTAATATTTGGGGGTAGAGAGGATAGCACCTAGGTGCAGGTCTTCTAGTGCCTAGGGCTGCATTTTGATAGGTTTAGTTTTAGGCAATTTTTAAAATTGGATAAGGAGTTATTTCAAAGGGACACACCCTTTGGAGACAAGTAACCTATATAAAAAATATTTTATCTATGAAATTAAAGAGTTTTTGATGTATGGTAAAAAGAATTGAGTGAAGAGACTCATTGGTTGGAGCTTGGTGGCCAACCAAGGATGGGAATTTGATGATTCACTTCTAAACACTACTTTGGTGAGTGATAATATTACTCTCTTTATTTTATTTCATATGTTATGCTTTCCTTCTAATGTTTTATAGTTTTAAGTTCTTGGGATTGTGTTCTCCTCTAAAATAAATCTAATAAATTTACTATCCAAATCTAATAAATTGCCATCAATTGGGTCAAAGCAAGTCAACTTGGTCATTTGACCATCTTAACCTACATGAACCAAACTAGCCAAATCTCAACCCAAGCCAAATTTATTGAAACCATTGATTCACACCAACCTATGATCAATGATTGAATATGACTTGACAATCAATTGAGTCAAACCTAACCCAATTGGCCCTTTGACCCAATTTGACCTAAAAGATCAAATTAGGTCAAATAATGATCTAACCCAAATTGATTGCAACCAATGGCTCAAGTTTATTCCAAATTGAATATTGAACTTGACCAAAGCCATAATTGACCCAATTTGACCAATTGGTCAACCTAACCAATTTAGCCTAAATTAACCTAAAAGGTCAAATTGGCCTAAATCCAAATCAAATCCAAATTAATTCAAATTGAAGCCTACAATCATTTTCAATTAACCAATTGAACATGAATCAACCCATAACCCAAGCCAATTTGGCCAATTTGATCAAATTGGTCAACTTGACCCTTTTGACCTACATGAATCCAAATGAGCCAAAACCAAACCTAAGCTAAATTGGTTCAAACCAATTGAACCAAAATACTTCAAATCATCATTTGAGCTTGACCCAAGCCTTGTTTTGACCCAATTTGACAAATTGGTCAACCTAACTCAACTTAGCCCAATATGACCTATAAGGGTCAATTTGAGCCAAACCTACTTGAACCAAGAAAAAACCCATTGCAACTTGATCCAACCCATCTTAAACCCACCTAGGGTTAGCCCAAAACCAGCCCTACCTAAATTGGGTTCAACCCAAGGCAAATCCCTCTTGGATTCTCCTACCCACATGGTATTTTTCCCAAAATAGCAAGTCCACTCTCCTTTCCATGTGGTAGCCTCAAACACCCAAGAATGGGGCCAGACCTACTCACTTAGCTCAACCCAAGTGGGTTAAGTCAGCTTTAGACCAAAGGGAGGTGAGTTAACTCACTTCCCCACCATGGCTGAACCCCATGGATCCAAGGAAGGAGGCTGCCACCTTGAGCCACCAGCCAAGCATCTCACCAACTAAGTCGAGCCACATGGAAGTGACACCGACCACTCTGGCGCCTTGGTGGTGGCTGGCTGGTCAAAAGTCAGGATTGAATCTTGTCTATCCGATCCAAGGGAGGGGGGATATCCCCCCTTATTTTGACCCAAATCAGACACTGAAACTCTTGGGAAGCTTTCTAAGGCCATTTCGAAAGCCCTAAAGCCCTCCTCAAAGCTTCCCGAACTCCCCCATTGCTGAATTTCCCAAAGCCAAAATAGGGCATCCATCTGTTCGATCCAACTCCACTTGTACTTAACCAAATCTAAATTTACTTCACACACACCTTCCCCACACTTCATCGAGCAAGAACAAATCTCCTCCTAAGCCCTGTGACCACCGGAAGCCTAGGTTCGATCAACGTCAACCTCCAAACTAATAGTTTGTGACTCTCTGAGAGAACGGGATGAAATCCTTGGGTGTGCCGATCAGTAGGGCTTCATCTTCACTAGACAAAGCTTTCTTAACCAATTTCATTGCCGATCTTGAGCTCCGATGAGGTTATTCCCCAAAATCAAGGTTTTGTCAAAATTTTCTATGGCTTTTTGAAGGAAAGTTGCATTTCGCATGATCTTAGCCATTGATCTCTTTGGATCATTTGTGTGAAGGTGTGGGATCGATCCCCAATTAATTTAAGCTTGGGTGATCTCAGATTGAGCAATGGAAGGCAGACGGTGTCCATCTTCTATCGTTCGTGAGATGACGAATCATGCACCATCCGTTCCGTGTGATTGGAATGAATGATCATGATTATTCGCTAGATTTATTTGATTTCATCCCTATAGGAATCATGGGTTTGATCTGCGTCATTCGATCTTAGATTAGATGGTGGAGATGAAAGTGCGTCCACTGCCAGCCACGTCAGAGTTGAGTCAAACGCACTTAAGTGGCCAATCTCGCGACACCATGTGGAAAGCGCACCATGTTAGCAGTTTGCATGGCACCAATGAGATTAGGCTTAATTAAGGCCTAATTAATGTGTTTAATAACTAGAACTTCCAAAATTTATTATAATTTATAGAAAAATCCAAAAATTACAAATAAATACTTATTTTCAAGGTATTTCAAAGGAAATTTATTTAAAATTAATTTTAAATTATTTTGAATAGTAATTGAGGCTTAATTAAAGTTTAATTGCAAACTTAATTAGCTTAATTAATCCTTAATTATTTGAGTAATTAATCTTAAATTTTGTGGATTAATTTAATGGGATGACTTCTGCCTGCCATAATTTTGTTAGGATTTATTGTTTGGTAATTAGGGTAAGTGACTATTTAATCCCTAATCACTCTTTTAATTAGTTTAAATATATTAATTAACCTCCCAAACATCCAAAATAAGTAATTGAGCATACTAATCACTGTTGAATAGTGAATGGGCATGGGAAATGGGATTATGACCTTTCTTCTAATCTTTTTCCTAAGTCCATCCTCTTTTAATGGAAAATTAATTAAGAAATGAGACTAATTAAGTAATTAATTTATTAAAGGGTTTAATTAGTCAAATTTAAATCATTTAGATCTTTAGTTGTTTAATTACCTAAAGACACTTAAGGAAATTATGGCTAATCCACATGTGTGGGGAAGTCATAAGAGTACTTAATTAAGTTTCTTAATTTAATTAATTATTAATTATGAGCCAATTTCATTTGGTATTTTCTATTTTCTAGGATCATTACAAATTTACTTTTCATCCATGTGCATATCATGTTGGCTCATAATTATTTAGTTAATGACATTAAGTTGACATAGGTAAGGGTAATTAATTGATTTAATTAAGAATCCAACATAATTAATTCATAAAATTCACCTAATTACCTTATCTTTAATCAAATTAAATTACCAATGTGGGAGTGAGATTAGATAACAAATGAGTACTCCTCCTTTTCTTTAAATGAAATTAAAGATTCAAAACTAAATTAATAAAGGAACTTTAGTTTTCTTTAAATGGGTTTATTTAATGTGATTGTCTCTAGGTATTGGTTTAATTGAATGAATCATGTGTTGATATTTAATTATTCCTTTCCAGGTACATTAAATATTGTATGTCATTTGATTTCATACATTCATGCTTTCAAATTTAAATAAATCAAATGAATTTCCTTTATGTAAGCTTGCATGTGTTGGCTTAATTAAATATATGTGTAGCTATTATCACTAATAAATTTAAAACTATTTTTTTAAAGCTTATGAATTGATTATAATACATAGACTATTGATAGTTATGAATATACATAAGATTTTTATGTGTTAATAGCTTAAGCATATTGAACAAAGCTCTCTTTCTTATAATTCATATATAGATTTACATGTGTTTTAACAATAATGGGTATATAGTCTAGACATCTGAGGAATACGAGACTTCAAGTAGCTCCAAGGAGGTCATTTGATTACCTCACTTCCCTGGTTTAACAACTACACATACTCATTTGGTTTCATTCTTATGTATTTTGATATTATAATTCAGATAGGGCTTTAATTCATATGCTTAAAATAATTTAATCAAATAAAATACAATCTTTGCATGATTCTCATCTTTATAGTTATGTATACATTCATATATATTTAAGATAGAAAGTGTTTAGTCTAGACATCCCGGGAATACAAGGCTTTAAGTAGCCCTAAGGAGTTCATTTAATTACCTCACTTCAGTGGTTAATAATGGCACGTACTTGCTCACATCTTTTATATATGTGTATGTGTGCTTAATTAAATGATGAAGATCCCATTTTGTTACTAAAAATACATGCATTCATATTCACCTAAGTCATTAGCACGTGTAATATATAAATTAGTGTTCTCTTTTCCCTATTCATTTATAGATTTACATAGGCTTGGAATGTTAATAAGTATATAGTCAGGAAATCTGGGGAATACGAGGCTTTAGCTAGCCCCAATGAGGTCATTTGATTACCTCACTTCCTTGGTTAACAATAACACGTACATATGTGATTTCATGCTTATGTATTTTGGTATTATAATTTTGATAGAGCTTTAATTTATATGTTCATATAATCCAATCAAAAATTAAAATATAAACTTCAAACATACACTTACATTCATCATTCAAGTGTGTTAAAATATGTTGCATGTATAGATTCACTTAGGATTAAATCGTATGCATATTACATGTGATGGAAAGAAATGACTTTGTATATTTCATGTGATAGTAATTCAATTATATTAATCTTAAGAAGCCTTTCATACTGAATATGATCATTTAAAATTAACCTAAACTTAGGATTAATTAATAAATCATTTGATAAGCCATTCACCAAAGAAAACTAAATCAAATCAATATGCTTTAGAAAGTGGCTTAAGGTAAGGTTAAAAGAGGGTAATCCTCTTCCCTCTCTTTATAACACTTAGTTGCTAGGTGTAAATCACATGAAACAAAATAATTCACAAATCAATTAAACAACTTCAAATGAAACTCACCACCATGTTAACTTGAACAACTTCTACACTTAGAGAAATATAACCCTAATGCTTAGTTAAGACATACCACATAAGACCTTAGCACACACATTACAAGTAAGTCACTACTTCTAGCTCTATGTTAGGACGGTGTATGATGTGATGTATATTTTATTTTGTGATATATTATTTTAGACTGGATGTTAGGATGTATGCTTCATAGACTAGATGTTAGGCTGTTCTTAGCCTAATCATATTTTTTACAGGAGATTATGCTTAAGGGGATGCTTAAAGTAAATTATTTATTCTCTTTTTGTAGGTCGAGCATAATCCAAGTTATGATAAGTGGGCTTGGTTACCCATGTGTAGGGTGCTGAGTCCAAATTATACATACAACTACTTGGGATTATATGTGTGTTTAGGTAATCTATTTTCTAGGTGTTGTTAGATTTATTTTCCATATACAAATGTAATTTTGTAATATGGATTAGGATTAGTGCTATATGGGGATTAGGATAAGTAGTGGCCAAAAGGCTTTGTTATGGGGTGCCCTGTAATGCTTTTGAAGCAAGCACATCTAAATCAAAGAAGGAAGAAAAAAGAAGATATGAAGAATGAAGACCCTCCTAGCATGTATTCATTCTAATTGTAATTATTCTTTTATATTCTGGGTTATATAAGGGTAGAGCTCGGCTGCTCATCTTTTCTTTTTTAGGTTGTACAATGGTACCGATCACATCAGCCTCTTATTCTTTTATTATAGTTATTAAATGCATTCATGATTTGTTTAAATTGCACATTAGAAATGGCATACTTTTTCATAGTTTCTTATGATTCATGCTTTAATGTGTGGCTTGGATGCGGTAGGCTCTTAGGATAAAATAAATTTTCTACCAAATTAATCACTCATAATTAAATTTTGAATAACTCATAACCTCATCATAAAACTTAGGTTATAAATAAGATAATTAAGGATTTAGTAACCACTTAGTTGTATGGATGTATGTCTCACATCATGCATATCATATTGAATTACTCTTGTAAAATGAGGGTCTCTGTCCTTACATGCATAGGGACTGCTTGACCAACGAAAGCAACCCTTAATAACAGAGATTCACCCTCTCTCTTTTGATTTAGCAAATAATCTACTTCATCATGCATTTAGGCATATAAAAATCCCAAAGCCTTTGTCAAGATGATGTGTAAAAAAAAGGAAATAAAATTTGAAAAGATTTTATATTTGTAGATTATGCCATATGTGCATACCACTCATGCTCTAGTCTCTTAGAGAGTGGGTTTAAGACTTAGTTTCTTTCCAAGTAAATAACTACCCTAGCTATCTTATAATTCATAAGACCAGACTACATGATTTTAATATTGTACGAGGAGTTAGCCAGGGACCACTCTAGGTGATTATAAGTTCAGAAGTCGAACGATTTATTCTCTTTTGTGGAGATAAACCATTGTGTCCACCTATCGCTTAGATTTAGGTCATGCTTTAGCTCGTACTAAAGCTCCCTAAATTTAAAATTTGAGGTAGCTATTTCCTTCGGGCTACAAGTATAAATTCTCACCTCTTAGGTATTTCTACAACCTTGTGTTGATGGATTGTAAGCCCTAGCAATCTAATAAAATTCAACTCAAAAAAATAAAGTCTCTTCACTTTCAAATATATAAAGCCCAATTGTAGGATAGATTGGAATGCTCACTAGGCTTCATAGTATCATGAGCATTTCCTACTTCCTCCCTTTGGATTCTAAAAATAAGTCTTCTCCTTGAATTTTCCCAATTAATTTTCCAAACATAACCAATCCTTTGATAGTCTAACATTGAAATCTTTGGAGATGATAATTGTCTACTTTAATCCAAAGTATTCTTAGGGTATTTCATTCCCTAAGATGTAATTAACTATGGATGCTTGCCACCATAAGGAACTTAAGAACTCAGTTTAATATGGATCTTGCTTTATTTATCCATGTAAAGTACATGAAAAATCTTTGGTATATTTGAAGATCCATGATGCCTTAGAAGTTTTTATTAGGTGATTAGGTACATTGAAGGGTGATGCTTCTATCTTTTGAGATAGTATATTATACCTCAATGTCATACTCGATCACTTCAATAAGTACCCTCTACAATCTGCATGGTTTCCCCCTACATCTAAAAATAAACCCCACAACTATGAATGAATTTGTTATTTTTAGAAAATCAAGTGGGAATGTTCAATTTTGAAAGACTTATTTTTGGAATCCAAAGGAAGATAAGAAGGGAACACTCATGATACTAGGAAGCCTAATGAGCACTCTAATCTATCCTATGGTGAGGCTTTATACATTTGAAAGTGAGAGTTTATTTTAATTTGGATTAAAATTTTATTAGAATACTAAGACTTATAATCCATCAACACAAGATTGTAGAAATGCATAAGAGGTGAGGATTTATGCTCATAGCCCAAAGAAATAAGCAACCTCGAATCCTAAATCTAGGGAGCTTTAGCATAAGCTAAGAGCACGACCTAAATCTAAGTGGAAATGGAACATAAGAGTTCTCCTCCATAAGAGAGGATAAACTTATCTGTCTCTTCTAGACTTACAATCACCTTGAGTGGTTGCCAGCTAACATCTCTTACAATTCAAAATCATGTAGGCCACTCTTATGTAATTACAAGATAGCTAGACTTGTTGTTTAATTTCAAAAGAGACTAGAGTCCTAAACTCACTCCTTAAGAGACTATATCATGACTAGAATGAGTATATGACTTAGTCTAAATGAAAATTTTTATAAGTTGTTATATCATTTTAACACAATATTTTGGACAAAGGCATGTGAAATTTTATGCCTAAATGCATGATGAAATTAAGTTGTTGGCCAAATCAAAGAGAAAGAGGGGGATCTCCATCATAAGGAGATGCTGTCATAGGTTAAGTGTTTTCTAAAGTGCAAGAATGGAGGCCCTCATTATTTCAAGGGTGAATAATATGGTATGCATGTTGTTAAACATTCAACATACAACTAAGGGGTTGATAAATCTTTTAATTATCTTGATTTACAACCTAAGCTTTAGAGTGAGGTTATGAATTATTTTAGAATTTAGTTATGAGTTGTTAATGGGGTGGAAAATTTTATTTTATCTTAAGAGCATACTGCATCCAGGCTACACATTCAAACACCAAGTTTAAGAAACTATGAAGAAGATGCAGTTTCTATTGCGCAATCTAAAAATGACAACAATAATTCATGTGTACATTTCATAAAAGAATAAAAGTTCGATGCGATCGAGTACCACCATACACCCTAAAAAAGAGAAAATTGGGTAGCCTTAAATTATAAGAGAATAATTACAATTGAAATTAAATTATATGCTATGGGGGTCTTCATTCCTCGCTTTACTTCATTCTTTCTTCTTCTTTCTTTGATTTGATCTTGCTTCAAGGCTTCACAAGGCCTCCCAAGACTATGCCTTCTAGCCATTGTCATCCTAAACCCCATGGCACTAATACTAATTCTTATTACAAAATTACATCTATTTGGAAAACTAAAATCTAACTGCACCTACAAAATAGATGTTAGCTAACATACATACATCCCAAGTAGTTATATTATGTAATTTGGACTTAAGACCATGCAAATGGGTAACCAAGCTCACCTGTCTTAATCATGGATTATGCTTAGGGGCATAAACAAACTGTATGTAAAAGAATTTATATTTATTTTAGCTCTCTCATTAGCATAATCCCCTCCAAAAAATAACATTAGGTTAATAATGGCCTAACATCTAGTCTACGAGCCACAATCCTAACATCCAATCTAAAATAATATATTATAAAATAAAACACAACATCATTACATACAATGTCCTAACCTAAAGCTAAAAGTGGTGACTTAGCATTCTAATGTGTGTGCTTAAGCTAAATGTGGTATGCCTTAGCTAGACTTTAGGATTTCAATTGGCTAATGTTTATAATTATTCAAAATAAACATGAGTTATTATTTCATTTCAAATTATTTAGGAGATTGGTAGATATTAATTTGTATCTTCTTTTATTTTATTTGGCATTTACTTAACAACTAAGTATTGTAAAGAGAAGAAAGAGGCTCAACCTCTTTCATCCCTACCTTAAGTTACTTTCTAAAGCACATTATTATGACTTAGTTTCTTTTAGTGAATGATTTATTAAGGGTTTTATTAATCCTAAGTTTGGGAAATTCTATTCAACATAAAAGGTATCTTAAGACTAATGCAATTCAATTACCATCACATAGAATATGTTGAACCATTCCTTTTCATCACCCATAACATGCATATGCATTAAGGCTTAATATAACTACACATGCAATTTATTTTTGGCACAATTAAATGATTATGAATGCATACATTTTAATAAAATGATTGATTTTAATCCTTAGTCAAATACACATACACATGTATAAAAGTTCTAAGAAAGTATGTGCTGTTGTTTAAACTAGGAAGTGAGGTAATCAATGACCTCCATGAGGCTACTTAAAGCCTCATATGGGATGTCCAGACTATATACTTAGTATTCCTAAATACATATGAATGAGTACACAACCATGAGAATGAAAATCATGAAAAGATTTTTTTTAGTGTATCATTAACACATGTGAAATAAAGTTCTATCCAAATTCTAATACAAGTACACATATAAATGACATTAAATAAGTACATAACTTTGTTAACTAGGGAAGTGAGACAATTATTGACCTCCGTGGGGCTACTTAAAGCCTCGTATTCCCGGGATATTCAAACTATATACTTATTATCATTCAAACATATGTAAGCCCATACATGAATCATAAAGATAAAATAATGCATTAACATGTTTAAGCTATAAACACATGCAAATCATATAGAATATTCATAGCCAATTACCAATCTAAATTTTTATTCAATTTATAAGTTTGAAAATAGCTTTTAAAATTTATTAGTGATGATAGCCACACATCTAATAAGATTAAGCCAACACATGCTACTTACACATAAATGAATTTCATTTGATTATTTGATTTTGAAGACATGGATGCATGGTCTCAAATGACATACAACATTCATGATGATTGAAATGGAATAGTTGAACACTAGCCACATAATTCATTTAACTATATTAATTCCTAAGAAAAATCAAGTTGAATAAAAGCATTTAAAGAAAACCAAAGCTTCTTATTCAAATTGGTTTTAGGTTTGAATTGTTAAACTCAAAGAGGAGAAGTGATGTTTGTTGGTTTTATGACCTCCCATGTTGGTAATTTAGTGTGTTTAAAGAGAAGTAATCAAGTAAATATTATGAGTTAGTTAAGTTTGAATCATTAAGTAATCCATTTAATTACCCTTTCCTATATTTCTTTAATTTAATTAACCACTTATTCATGAGCCTCAAATGATGTGCAATTGAGAAATTAAAATTAATGCTTCTAATAAGGAAATAACTAAAGTACTCTTATGATTTTTATTTCCATTGAACACATAAAGATGAACCCATTAATTGGATGTTAATTATCTGAAGTAATTATCTTTTTAATTTAATTAATTCTAATTATTAATTGCTTAATTAATTCTTAATTAATCCATGCCTTAATAAACACTCTTAATGAAATAGATTTGCAAAAAAAATTTAAAAAATGAGTCCTAATCACTTCCCCTCATCATCTCACTATTAATCAGTGATTAATGAAGTTTAATTAATTAATTTTTACTATTTGAGATTTTAAATAATTATTAAATCACTTAATGAAGGTGATTAATGTTTGATTTTAAATTTTCCTAATTACCTAGCCAATAAATCTCAAGAAAATTATGGGAGGTAGAGGACATCCGATTAAATCAACATGTCAAGTTTGGGGTTAATTGCTCAAGTGATTAGGGATTAGTTAAGCAAATTAAGTAAATATTTAAACCCTAATTAAGCTTTATTCACTATTTAAAACTTAATGAAATTTTTTATTAAATTCTCCTATATTTCCCCATTCCAAAATGGGTTTATTTGTATTTCTTTGATTTCTCTATAATCAGGTATGAATTTTTGAATTTTAGGGTGATCAAATGACATTTTTAAGCCTAAGTAATCCCTAATCATGTCGGCGCCATGCAGGAGTTGACGTGGCGACGCTTTCCATGTGTCACCATGAGATTGGCCACTTAAATCGTCTGACGTGGCATGCTGAGTCAGCGATGATGGACATGCTTTCATCCCCACTGTTTGATCTCAAATCAAATGGTGGGGATTAATCCCACAGTTCTTAAGGGATAAATCAAATAAACCTAATCAGATTAATCAGGGCCGTCTATTCCAATCATGTGGGATGGACGACAGATGATCCTTCATCCCTCAAGCGATGGAAGACAGACACCGTCTGGCCTCCTCCTCAGTCTAAGCTTGCTGAAGCTCATAAGGCATCGTGATTAATTATAAAAGCTTCAAGAAAGAGATCTAAGGGGATCCTATGATTGAAATTGCATGAAAATAAAATTTCTTTCACAAAAGACAAACATCTTAAAGGATTTCTGCAGTTTGCTTGAAAAATATCTTGCAAGAGCTCAAGATCGATTGTCCAATGGCTGAGGTAGCTTCTTCTTAAAGAGACAAAGCCTGAGAAGCCCAAGACTTGCCTCCTTGTCATTGGCTCTATGGACCAAGTGCCATCAAAAATGTCACTGAAGTTGGTATAGGGATGGTCTTTGGTGCTCAAATTGATTAGGGATTGATTCATTTTGCCTTGCTAGAGTTTGAGGAAGGTGTGGATGAAGTTAATTTAGGTTTGATGAGTTTAGGTGGAGTTGGGTGAAGTGGAGGCTCAGTTTGGCTCGGGTTTGATCTCCCCAGTGATGGGAGGCTAAGGGAAAATCAGGAAGGCTCTAGGGAAGCCCATCTCAACTCCCTTAAGCTCTCTGTGTTTAAAATGGGATGTGGAGGGGGGGGTGGGGCATAAACTCTCCTCCCAATCAATCGATTGGCTTATATGGGGTAGGCTTTTGGTAGGCGTCCGACCGGTGCAAGTAGTCGGGGACGGAAGGGAGGTGCTAAGGTGGTGCACCTTGAATGGCTAAAGGTGAGGAATGGGCTAGCAGGGGCTGAGGTGAAGTGTACCACCTCCTACAAGTGTTCCAAAGGGGTGGTTTAGGTTAGTTCAGCTCCACTTAGCTCATGGCTGACCCAATTAGCTTTGGGTTAGGAGAGCTAGTGGTCCTTTTGTCCCCTTTTAGCTTAGGGTGGTTGCTAAGGAGAGGAGAGTGGGCTTGACCATCCAAATAGGGATTTTGTGTCATTTGGAGGGGTTATATTGTATTTTAGGCTAATTCGGGTTTGAAATGGGTTGGGTTTGATTTGGGCTGACCCATGGTGACCCAAGGATGGGTCATGCCAAGTTTGGTTTTGGGCTTAGTTTGAATGGGCTTGGCTCGAGTTTAATTTGATTTTGGCTCATATAGATCCTTTAGGTCAAATGGGCTAAGTTAGGTTAATTGAATTGGTTTGATTTGACTTGATTGTAGGTATTGGAAGGGTTTAAAATGATGTATTGAATGGTTAGAATGCTTTTATGAAGTTAAATTGTGTTTGTTTTAACTGAATAGATCTTAAGTTGGATCCATAGGATTGGATCATGGGATTAAGATGGGTTTGAGTTCAAATCATTTTAGCTTGGATTGGGTCAAGTTGGGTTAGGTTGACCCATGGGTCAAATTGGGTCAAGTTGGGTTAAGTTAACCAGTGGGTCAAATTGGCTCAAACAAAGGGTTGGATCATGTTCAAATGATGATTTGGGATGTTTAGGTTCAATTGATTTGATTTGATATGAAGTGGATTTGAAATTGGCTCATATGGGTCAAATAGGCTAAGTTGACCAATTTGGTCAAATTAATCAAATTAGCTTGGATTAAGGGTTCATTTAGATTCAATTGATGATTTGACAATGATTGCAGGTGTTGATTTTAATTAATTTTGATTTGGGAATGATTTAGATCAATTTGACCCTTTAGGTCAATTTGAGCTAAATGGCTCAATTGGGTTGACTTGGTCAAATGGGTTTAATCAAAGGTTTGGTCATGTCCAATAATCAATTTATGATTGATTTGAGCCATTGGCTTCAATAAATTTGGATTGGATTGAGTTTTGGCCCAATTTGGCCATTTAGGTCAAATTGGGTCAACTTGGGTCAAGAGCCCAAATTGGCTTGGTTTAGCCTGATTGATGGTTGAATCATATTCAAGGGTCAATTTATCATTAGTAGGAATCATTGGTTTCAATTGATTGAGTTTAGAATGGAGTTTGGTTCAATTCCATTCATATCAGCTAAAATAAGTCAACTTGTGTCAAGTGATCAAATTAGCTTGGTTTGACCCAATTGATTGCAATTGGACAATCAAGGGTGATCAACAATCATTGTAGAAGAGATTGAATGGGTTAGTTCAATCCAATTTTGGTTGGATAGGAGTTTGGAACAAATGAGTCCTTTAGGTCACTTTGGGCCAAGTGAGCCAAGTGGGTCAATTTGAGTTGGATTAGGTTGAATTGGGTGAAATTGAGTTTGATAATTAATTTAGGATTGATTGATGGCTTTGATTGCAATTGAGTTAGGTTTAATTTGATTTTGGCTCATATGTATCCTTTAGGTCAAATAGGCTAGGTTAGGTTAATTGAATTCATTTTATTTAATTTGAGTGTAGGTATTGGAAGGGTTTGAAATGATGTATTGAATGGTTGGAATGCTTTTGTGAAGTTCAATTGGGTTTGGTTTAATTGAATAGGTCTTAAGTTAGATCCATAGGATTGGATCATGGGATTAAGATGGGTTTGGGTTCAAATCATTTTGGCTTGGAACTTGGATATGAAATGAAATCCAATTAGGTTTGATTGTATGGATTGGAGGTTGGTTTTGGATGAGTGGATAGGTAGGTTCCTTATTGGTCTTAAGGTGTAACTTAGACTTATGGTACACCTCCCTAAGTCTCTAAGCTTAGGTTGAGTGTTCACCTAATCACTAGAGGTGTCCTATGACTAAGGAGATTCTAGTGTTTAGAAGACTCCTAAGTCTAAAGAAGGATGAGTAAATGCTCACTCCAGAAATGAGGTCAACATGCCTCATTAATTCTAAAGGATAGACTGTACCCATAAGAGTTTGATGTAGTGCAATACCCTAAGGGGTTCGTACCACCATCCTTCAAGATTTTTGATGGTAGTGGGAACCCACGATAGCATATCACGCACTTCAGAGCTAGTTGTTGTAATATAAGCGGTAGTGATGCTCTGTTACTCATATTGTTCGCCAGTAGCCAGACATGAGCTGCATTTGATTGGTACACTAAACTGCCTAATGGTTTAGTAATGAATTTTGTAGACTTAGAACAACTCTTTGTCAAGAGGTTTGCATGGGCACAATAGAGAGCCATAATGGGAGATTTAGTCATAGAAAAGCAAAGACCCCATGAGTCTCTTGTTGACAATATTCTAAGGTTGAGAAACCTTAACATGAAATGTGAACCCTAACTACAAAAGTAGCATGCTGTTAAGTTTCTTCTTAAAAACATCCATGATCTTATATCATTAATGCTTAAAGGTTTTACCATTAAGACTTTTGAGAAGTTGATCAGTAAGGCCACTAACCTCCAAGAGGAAGCCTAATAATTACCCATCTCTTATTAGTTCTGTAAGGCCAAGCCCTAAAAACTCTTTGAGAAGAAGCAAGGGGTAGTCTCAATAGTTGACAATGGGAAGTAGCTTATGAGAGTCTAAGCTAAGATGTCCAAGCTCAAAAGCCTCCTCTTCCATCTCTTCTTTTGCCATTAAGACAGCCACAACAGTAGCCTCAATACCATTACCAATATCCATCACCGGGTAAGTATTGCCCACTTACTCTTATGGACAGTTTGATAAGCCATTTTCATTTAATAGGGAGGAGAATGAGAAAATCTTTAAGAATCTTCTAAAAAATCCTAATTTTTAGTTACTTGAGCCCAAGAAGCTAGAGAAAGTGAGCAAGAGTGATGATCTTAATTTTTTCCCTTACCACTACATGTTAGGCAAATCATAAAGGATTACTTTACCTTCAAAGATTTGCTTGAGCAAAGCTATAAATCAGAAGCCATATAAAGGATTGCTTTACCTTTGAAGATTTGCTTGAGCAAAGCTATAGATCAGAAGCCATAGTCATACCCAAAGAATACTTAATATAAAATACCACTAGTTCTGTTAAAATATTTCTTAGGAAATCATTTGATCTTCATAAAATTAATAAAAGTTGGGATATTTTCCTATCATGAACTTCTAAATAGATCATCTATAAAGTTAGAAAGTTTCTTTATAGGTGCTTGAGATAGCTCAAACTTCTACTACACAGTAGGTATGTAAGTTAAAAAAGTCAACTTAGAGAGGGTGAATGTCGAGCAGGAGCTTCCATCAAGAGTCTAGGGTATTGCAGCACCACTATCTAATATTCTTTATACTTCATTTATTGCTACACCTAGGAGTGTTGAATCTACTGATGGGGGTGTCAAGCAACTCATGCTGTTTACTTTGTATGATTTTTATTTTAAGCCACTTAAGGTGGATAAATCAATGAAGAAAGATTTCACTTACATCTTCTCTCTGTGTGATCATTCTAATGATTTCTCCTCTAAAGATAACTCCTCAAGTCTTAAAAATAAAGATGATTATGATAATCATGCTTCCTTTGATGACTTTGATGACTTTGACTCTAATGGAGACATCCCTATCTTAAAACTTCAAGGTGCCCCCCCGCCCCCTCATCAAGATATATTTCGAGACATCTAATTCAAAAGGTCCATTAGGAGAAGCACCGAATGCTCCAAACAAGTAGGTGGATACCATGATGACTCCTTGAATTCAATCTTCATAGTGGTAGAGTCCAAAGAGATGAGAGATTCTCTGGTCCATGCTTTGCTAGACACCAAGATATGCTTAGCTCAGTTGACCAATACAAGTGTAGTTGAAGGTGAAGCATGCTTTTCTAAAGAAACCCTGAGAGTCACATTTTTAGATGACAACTTGCTCTTGGCTACTATCGATCACAACCACCCACTATACATTATAGTGGATGTGGGCAACTTAAGACTATCTAGAGTGTTTATTGACCTAGGTGCATCAATTAACATCTTGAGTCTAAAAATCCTTGCTTACTTGAGGATTAACATCATCGAGCTCCAAGCTAATATGATCATGTTAAAAAGGATTCAATGAATAAGGTGAGAGAGCCTTAGGTTTTATTACTTTGTTACATCAAGTAGATGGGTGGAAGACTGAGGAAAAATTTCATCTCATAGATTCAGATACATCTTTCAAAGCTTTGTTAGGGAGACCGTGGATACATGAGAATAATATGGTAATGTCCTCACTCCATCAATGCTTTAAATTTGTAAGAGGTGGGTTAGTGTATTGCATTAAAGGTGATATTAAAACATTCTCTATATATGAGGTTAGGATTTATGAAGATATGGCCTACTATATCTTGAAGAAAAAAATATATATACTCTCATGACATCAATCAAAAAGAAAAGAAAAAGATAAAGAGAAAGAAAAAGAAAAGGGAAAAAATAGAATAATAAAAAATAAGAGAGAAAAAAACTTGGGAAAGAAAGTAGAGTTAGACATCACCTTCCATCCACATCTCACTTCTCCCTTTCAATGAGTAGGTGAGACGCCTCGACCTTCTATAAAGCTAGGATGAGGCAAAGTTTGAGGAGGCATGAGGGGAGGTTGGTAGTGTATGTGTCACCAGTTAAAGACTATACACCACTGGCTCAAGGCCCTCCTACTATCTACATAGATTTAGAATGTTATATAGAAGATGAATCTCATGTAGTCAGAGCATAGACTACCTCCTCTTATTCACAAACTCAGCTAGAGGTGACACCCAAGCCAGATAGTGGTGAAGCTAGGATCTCAAACATAGCATTGATGTATCTGAATTATCATTATTTGTGAGGATTAATTAGTATGTGACCACTCTAACTCTAACCCCACTCTCATTAGAGGTTGTTGAGGGTTTGGTGGTTAAAGATTCTCCATAATTGGATGAAGACTCCAAGCCTTGGATGTTTATTAAGAAGATTCACCCTTGAGCTTTGAAGTTGATTTAAAACTTGAGAATGAATCATTTAAAGAAATAATAGAACTACCTTTTGATTGGAATTTTCCTTTTGTTCAAAACTTAGTTAAACAAGGATTAATACTGCATACATGGCCTGAACAAAGGTCAAAATACTTCAAAAATGTGGAAACATAAATGCAAAAAGGCACATTCAAGGCTAGGAATAAGAATTGGCATAGTGGGCTCAAAGATAACAAAGAGTATTGCTTGGTAATCACCAATCACCTAGAGTCTAATAGGTTATTGTCAAATAATACTAATTAATATGAAGAGATTTATTTAGAAACTTTAGATAATCTAGATGACCTCCAAGTTATGGATGGACCCTTAGAACTAGAGGAAGAGATAAAGTTTATGATAGATGAGCTGAGAGAAATCAATCTATGCACTGAAGAAAATCGTTATCTAATATTTATGCATTTTCTATTGAATGAATCCAAATCCATTAACCTAATCAAGCTGCTTTCATAAATTCATGATTACTTCATATGGAGTTATAAAGAAATTCCTAGATTAGCTCTCAAGGTGGTGGTCCATAAACTAAAAATCATGTTTGATGCAACACCTATTAAGCAAACTTCTTGTGGTTTTTCATTTGGAGTCGTAAGGACGCCAGGCTACTTAAGGTGTACTTGTTAAAATTATCAAGTATGACATTAAAAAATGATGTACTATCTTGAGAGATAGTAGTACCACTAATAATGGATTCATTTATCTAATAAGGATGCCTAAAATAGATGGGTCTATGTATATCAGAGATCTTTTCCCTACATTATATGAATGAAGTAAAGAAGGGTTTATGGATTCTTTAGTTCTTTATGGAGGCAAGCCTTCATAAATTACATCTTAGAAAGTGAAGATTTTCTAAAAAACTCTCAATTAAAGTAGTCAATCAATATCTCTAAAGATTTCAAAGGATTGATATCAAATGGTTGGTATTTATTGAACGTCAATGATCGCTTAGAAAAAAAACATCATTTTGAAAACTCTTTTTCATCTTTATTGGGATGGGTAGGAGTATATTATTCATGAGGTAGATTGATATATATTCAACTAATTTTTTCTTAACATCATATTAGGATTTATTTAGATTTAGGTTCAACTTTCTTGAATACAACCATTCATAATTAATTTCCCTTCCTAGCATAGTAAGGATGGAAATAAAAACTTCTCTAATATGAATGAGTGTTTAGTCTTGCATGTGAAGTGGCATAGTATTCATATCAAAAATAAAACATAAAAACAAAACTTCGTATCATAGCCCAACATTGCTATAATCTTGGTGCTACCATGGCCTTCTAGAAAGGTAACTACTAGTCCAGTTATCAAAACTATGCTATAGTACCGAGGCACTATAATGACGATCTATAGTTTAAAGAAGCAAGAAAACTACTGTTCCAGCCCCAATGGCAGCTACCCATGGGAGTGGGGGGAATGGTTACAAGACAAAAAAAATTCTTATTAAAAAGGAGAGTTTCCCCTCTAAGTTTTTTCTTCTAGAATGAAGGGCACCAATTTTTTTGCCCACTTTTTCATCTCTTTCCCTAGCACACTAAAAAAAAAGAAAAAAAAATCAAAATTATGAAGCCTAAAAATCTCTAACATTGAACTTAGTTCTGGCATGAGAAGAAAAGAAACCTCTCTTAATTGATCTTAGATTCAGAACATGGGAGAATTACACTTATAGCATTGCTAAAGTGACTCACTATTGAAATTTTCATAAAAAAATACTAAAATATTCAAGAATTTGATTTAATATGCACATTTCTGTCCCGTAGTTCCATGGCTCCAGGGTACAGTGCTAAGGCACTAGGGTATAGCATCGAGGTTATCATGTAGAGGAGTAAAGGCACAACCCCAAGATGCCATGCTCTCAAAAATAAAATCTATGGGGATCTACCCCACAACATTGAGGGTCTAGGTATAGTGCTAAGGTGTTGTGTTCTTGAAAATAAAATCTTTAGAGAATTGCTTTAGGGTGTTGAGGCACCAGGGTATAACATTGAGGAGCTATGCTCTCAGAAATGAAATCATTAGGGATCTGCCCCACAACATTGAGGTGCCAGGGTCCATAGCCGTGGTGCCAAGGTACAACATAGAGATGCCAAGCTCTTGGGTTTCATTCTCTTAACATAATTCCTATGGACTGTACCTCCAACGCTTAGGTGCTATTCAACAAACCAACCAATAATTAAAGAGCTGAAGCACTCTACATGTGGCACTGAGGCATAGTTCTCTACAGTGCTATACATACACATCCTATCAAAATACCACGTTAGCAGTGCCAAGGCATCATTATGATCGCATTGAGGCCCTACCCTCTTTATGTTGAGACACTGATCCTTTATACTTTAATCTAAATAGAGAACTAGTTCATCATGTGAACACCATATACCCTAGCATTCCATATGTATGTAAGCCCAGTCTCATATGTGTTCATTATGTGAACATCATATAACTCAGTCATCATACGAACACGTATAACTAGTTCATCATTTGAACACCCTATATCTTAGCATTCCAAAGGGATGCAAGCCCAGCTTTCTAATCATTCACCATGCAACCAAATCATATAAATTTGGCATTTCAAAAAGTTATAAGCCTAGCCTTCGATTCATTTACAATGTGAACATCTATCTATTTTCCTTGTGAACTTTTATAATATGTTCACCACATGGACGCTCTTGCAACCCAAAATGGGTCTTATGATTGGGTCTGGGTTACCAAAATCTAATCTTTCCCCGATGATGGTCATGTTGATTATAAAATTCATCTAGAGGAGATACATGTAAATTGAATGAACCTCATCATTCAATATAGCTTAAAGTAAATAATCATCCATCCATCCATCATTATTTATTAAGGAGGATAAGCTAAGAAATTATTTTCTCATAAAAGAGCTGATGTCAATTAAATATACATCTATATTCAAACTCAAATAATCTCATGCCAATAAGGATGTGGCCTGTGTTCTCTATCTGCAAGATTTTTGTCATTAAATTATAGCATATAAAAATGTTGATATGACTAAAACCTTCTAACTGGGTGGCTTGGCATTTATACAGCTCCACTATATTTTGGTCACGGTTATAGCTTGTATGTTACTTAATGGCTTTGCTCCTTGATCTATAAATCATGAAATATATTTAATAGGCAAAAAAGCCTTCTATTAGCTAAGGTTGACTTAAATTTATCCCATTAGACAAACATCATTGTTGACCTCATTTTTGGATGAGGTTAATATCATTTTTGAAATTAGTAATTTAGATAATCATGGATTAAGAATCTCTTAATTAGGCACTTAGGACACTACACCTAGTGACCTTGTGCACCCTTTTTGGTTTGGTCTATCCTAATGGGATTAGGTAGACTCAACCTAAATCTCAAGCACAAACATAAATAAAGAATTTTTTGTTTTCTATAATCAGACATATTTCGCTTGAAAGTTGAGTTTCAAGTAAGGTGATTAAGATGGTTAACTTAATTATCCTATTTAAGCTCAAAATTAATTAAATTATAAAAAATTCAAACAAACCAAATAAATTAAAATAAAATCAGATCAAATCAAATAAAATAAATCCAAATCTAAATCAAGGTAAAAAATGGTCAACCATTTTAACATAAGTTTGACTTATGTGGGTCCCATCAAGTCAAAGGTCAACCCATCAAAATTTGACCAAATGAAATAATTCCAAATGATCCAAATAATAAAATAAATATATTTTATCATGAGTTTTAAAAAAATATAAATTTATTAAGGCCTTAATTATGCTAATTAGATCATTTGATCTAAATAGGTCTAAGTGAGCCTTATTGGGTTCAAACCCAAATCAAATTGAAATCAACTCAATTTGATTATTCAAAATCACTTGGAAATGATTATGAAACATAATCCAACCAATCATTGGGTCTAATTTGATCAAATTGGTCATTTGACTCAAATGAACCCAAGCTTAACCCATTAAGCCCAATTTGAGCCAAATGGGTCAAAATTGAAATTAACTTCAAACTAATTGAAATCAATCATTCTAAATCACTCCATATATGTAATTAAGCATGATTGAAGTCCAAACAAAATTCAATTAAGCCAAAGCGAACCTAATTGAAATTAACTTAACTCATTTAAGCCTAAATGGGTTAAATTAAAATGAAATGCAAAATTAACTCAAAACCTAAAGGAATTAGTCAAATTAAAACTTAATAAATCATCAATTTGATAATTAAAACCAAATTTAAATCAATTAATCAAAATGAACAAAATTAAAACTCTTTGACTTTATGTCAAATATAAATAGCATGAATTGGGTTCAAACCTGCAATCCAACTCAAATGGACTTGGGTTCAACCTAAAATTTACATTGGGTTTGATTTTGGTAGTCAAACACTAGCATAAAGGCTGTGGTGGTGAGGCTAAAAGCCATAAAATAAAAAGTCAAAGGGAGATGAGGTGGAGTATGCAAACAAAGTTTCTCCATGCAAAGATACCTTTGTGATTCTTCCTCACCTCATCATCCTAATGTCTTTGGACTTTATCCAATTGCTTAACTATCTCTTAGAAGATGTTCCTAAGAGTTTTGAATCAAGTGGCCACTACCTTAGCAAATAGAGACTTGGTTTCCTCCATGGGATAGCAAGAGAGAATCCAAGCAAAGAGTCTCTTAGCCAAGGAGAGAAAGGGGAGGAAAAGGCTTCCTTCCCTCAAGCCATTCATCAAAAAATACTCAAAAGTCCAAGAGGAACTAAACCAACCCTCTAGCCAAGCTTCTCACCACCGGTGGTTGGATTCCATGCACCCAAAGGCTTGAATCATGGATTTCGACCTTGTATGGAAAGATAGGAGAGAGGCCCTCTCCTCTCCATATTTTTATTCAAATACATCCATAAAATGATGAGAAGCCAATTTGAAGCATCCCATAGGGATTTCAGCACTGACAAGCTGGAAATCCACTATGGCCGATGGCAAAGCACTCGACCTCTAATGGTAAAAAGAGAGGAAGATCATTTCATGCCAAATTAACTATATCTACACATTCCACGGATGGTGGCGACCTCAAACAAACCATCCTCAAGGTTTGTCACCACTGGGTAGCCCAAGAATGTCCAAAACTAACTGCAAATGACCAAGAGATAGTCTCCATGACATTTGGTAGGGAGGCAAACCAAGAAATCTTTACCATGGCTTTGACACATCGAGGTGAAGGTGCTCAGAGCAAGGCAACCGTCGGGGATCACCACTGATAAGCTATGCTTCAAAATTGATGCCTTGAACAATTTTTTAGGAATTTTCAAAAAACATTTGATATCCAAAGAGATTAAACTATATAGATCAATTGTTAATCAATCCTTGATCATTTTGTAATAGAAATTGCATTCAAATTCTCTTTAGCTCGCTCAAAATCCATCTAATTCGATGGACGATGACCATTTCTCGCTAGCGAGAATAAGAGAGCGATCCTCCATTTGTTTCTTTTATTATGAATGGATGGCCTTTATCTAGTCGCACATTTGATTTAATCCCCTATAGGAACCACGAACAAAATCGTGACCATTTGATCTTCGATCGGGTGGTCGTAGATCATCCAGCATGGTCACTGCTTTTGATATGGGATGCACGTGGATCTTACATGGCCCAATGACACCACACCACGTGGTAACCAGTGCCATGTCGATGTCACATCAGTGCTACCATTTAAAAAGAGGTTTTCTTAATTTTTTGAATTAAAATAATTTAAAAAAAGTTAAAAAATTCTAAAAATCATAAAAATAAAAATGCAAATAAAAATAAAATTCAAATGAGGGCTCTATGGATTAATCTCAATGAGTATAATCCATTAAATCCAAAATCTCCAATTAATGTTGGGTAATTTTGGATTAATTTAGTTTTAAATAAAAATAATCAAGCTCAAATTAATCATAAACCATTAATTCTATCAATGTGAAACTTTGTGTAATTGAAATTGCGGATTATATACACCTTAGAAAACTTTTTCATGAATTATTGCAAAGTAAAACAAGAAATATTAATTTTCAAACTCCAAATCTTAATTTTAATGAAACAAATTAATATTAAATGAAATAAATCATAGAAAATTAAGAAATCACCTTAAACCATAATAACAAGCTCTAATCTCATTAAAACTCATGGAAACTCAATAAATCATAAAATGAACTAATTTGGCATTTAATTAAATTAATTAATCTAATTAATCAAGTTGAAATTAGGAAAATCACAACAAATCAACCAAAAGTCTAAAAATTTCAAATGAACCCTCTATGGATGCAACTTTCAGAGAAGAATCTTGAAAAAAATAAAACTGCTAAGTAATTCCTTCTAAATTAAGCTTAATTTAGGTTTTAATAAAATAGTAAAACTTTAATTAAACCCTGCTCATGCATCTTATTAGAACGAAACTTTAGAAAAATCAAATTGGTAACAAACCCCACTTGCCATAAAAATTTCAAGGCTAATTGACTTGTAGATTAGAAGTTATTGAATTTCTAATAGTTAGGTTGATTTACATGAAATAATAAATTAAAATTTCAAATTTATAAAATTCATAAATTGCTTTGAAACATCTTCATCAACATCAGAACAGTTAAGGACAATTTTCCAACACTCCAAGCTAAAGCATTTGAATAATTAGAAACTTAGGGTTTAATGAAAATCATTAAAAATACAAAACCTAATTAAACAATAAAGTTAATAAATTATTAAATTCATGATATATCAATTAATGGAATCTTAACACATAATCATTGCAAATTGAGATTGGATTAAAACATTAACCTTAATATACTGGGTTAACATAATTCAAATTCAATAAATAAAAATTAAATGGACATGAAAATTAATGAAATAAATATTAAACCAATTCAAATCAAGTAATTCAAATCAAATTGAAAATAACCCAAACTCAAAAACACATAATCAAATCAGAAGAAAAGAAATGAAGAATCAAATTCCAAAGACAAAATTAAAACATTGATCTAAATTAGACTCAAACCCAAATCATTTAAATTAATAAAAAATAAGTTAATTAAGATACTTAAAGATATTAATTAGGCCTCCATAATGAAACTTCATCTTATGGTGAAGGCTTCATTATATTTTGATTTAGGATCTTGAATAGAATGAGTTTAATCTAAAGTGGAATATATTCTACTCTTCATTCTTGAAAACTTAAGAATTCATAAAAATGAACTTAAAAATAAAAACAAGAATTATAAATTAATAAATCATTTGAATTGAAACCATATGAAGGTAAATCAAAGAACCTTCAAAACTTGAATTGAAACTTTAATCTAAAAAGGCCTAGCAAAGTCTTGCCAAACAAGCCTATTTCCTTAACACACTAGATCATAAGGTCACAGACCTTAAGCCTAGGTTTGGTCAATTTTTGATATTTTGTTATGTGATGTGATGTATATTTTATGGTGTATTATTTTAGATTGCATGTCTAGAATTATTTGCTCGTTAGACTTGATGATAGGATGTTATTTTAGAACTAATGCTGTCTCTTGTTGGGGGTTGTGCTAAAGTGACAACTATAAACTAAAGTATAAATTTTTTATTTGCTTGTAGGTGCTGAATAAGTCCCTTAGTATAGCCCAATAGGACAGGTGGGCTTGGCAAGCAACCAATGCTAAGTCCATATATTTGCAAAATATAATTGTTATGTGCTGTTTGTATTTTCCTAACATCTATTTTGTAAAGCTTAGAATTTATTTTTGAATTTAAAATATAAATTTGAGCTTAGAATTAGGTTATGATTTATGAGGTCTATGATTAGTAGGAGTTGACCATACCAGCAGGTGGGTGCAGAGGTTCTCTATGAAACCTAATGGAGGCCCTTGAAGAAGGAGACGATCTTGGAGAGAAGACTCATAGATCTAGAATTGTAGTTATAAACTGGATTATATAAGGGCAGAGTTTGGTTGCCCATTTTCTTTTTCTTCTGGGGTGTACAACTGTACCCCACTGCATTAGCTTGTTCTTTAATTTATATTGGCTTGATTTACTTTAGGTGCACAATTGAATCAATCTATGTTTCTAGATTTTTTTCTCTACAATATTTTTGTGATGAATGCCTAGATGATTAGGCTTTTAAAAAAACTAAAATTTCTACCCAATTTAAATCTAAACAACTTAAACAAAAAAATAAAGAAACTCAAAAGTACACCTTAACTAGCCATAGAAATAACTTAAAATCAACTAGAAATAACTAGCTTTTGCGAATTATGTTAACATATTATTCTAACTCTATGAATTAGGAAATTCACCCATTACACATAAGGGACATCTAACTTTTGAGGATGACAACCTTCTTGAGGAAATTTACCTTTTCTTCTTGATTTGGCCCATGACCACTTCTAATTGCATGTCATTTAGGTAAAAGATGTATACCCCAAGACCTTAAAAGAATCATGAGTCAAAATATTTAAAAGCTGGAAATGTGCATCTGTTAAGTGCATATCATACCCTACATGATCTTAGGGATTAGGGAGTTAGTCTAGGTTCTCAAATTCTTTCCTAAAATATAATAGCCTAGCCATCTTATATGCATGAGACTTGGCATAATAAATTTAAAATGGGCTTAGGTGGTGTTAGCTGGTAGCCCTTCTAAGTGGATTATAAGTCTAGAAGATTCAAAGACAGGTTTCCTTTCTCAAGTAAGAGAAAGAGCCAATAATTCCCAAAAATGAAACTAGGTCGAGCATCTGGCTTATGTCAAAAGAAATTATAGACTTAGGTTCTGAAGCATCTTATTTGAGTAAGTCTTTAACCTAGGCGTTTCTACTATCATGTGCTGCTAGAATATATGTCATAGATTTCTAATAAAATGTCAACTAAAATTTCTATTTAAATCTCAAAATTTAAAGCCTAATGATAAGATAGTTAAAATGTTTATTAAGCATCCCAATATCAATAAGAATTTTGTACTTAATCCCGATTGAATTTAAAAAAAATAAGTCTTTTCACTTTGTAGCATTCCTAATTATAATTCCAAATATCATTTCCTTTTGAAAGAAGCTTAAAAATTCATAAAAATAATAGCTTATTTCTTCAATCGAGAGTATTCTTAGGAAGAGATTCTTCATTCCTTAGATGTAATTAACTATGAGGGCTTTTACTTATAGGGAACCATGAACCCAATTTAAAATAAACCCTGCTCTACTTCTCATATAGTTCAGGGGAAAAATCTCTGGTACATTAAAGACCCATTAGCCTTAAGATTTTCTTATTAAATGATAGAATCTATTAAAGGATAACATGTCATCATTTGAGGTAATATATTTAATCTTTAATGACACATTTGATCATCCAAATAAAAAATTTCTAAAATCTATATGGTGTCACAAATTTCTCCCACAACTATCCTAGATCTACAAGGATTGCTTTGGATGATGCAATCCATGGCTGCTAACAAAGATCCTTCATTTAAGTTGGGTCGACTACCTCCTCTAACTAAGTAGCTAGGGACCATGATAGCCTGGATGATTGAACCATGGGATCTTGATTGAGCATGTCATCATTACCTCCAATATATGTTTTAAGTAGAACAATAATTCTATCTTAATGGCATTTTAAAGTGATGTAAGCCCAATCTCTTTATTCGCTATGCAAATTCTATATGATAGTTATCTTTATTGCATATACCTTTAAAACATCAATGCATATCAAGGCGATATGTCTATTTCCAACCATAATTGAGAGTTCTCTCTTATTACAATAAGAGTGGTAATCAACTATGGAGGATTGCATCTATAGGAAGTAGAATCTAGATCTAAATAAGCCCTAATATGATGTTAAGGGAAATTTGGTTAAATATATGTCAATCTACCTCATGAGAAACTATACTCCCACCCATCTCATCTAAAGATAGTGGAGAGCATCCTCAAAGGTGTTTTTTTAAGTGAGGTCAATGGGCTCTAGTTATGACCACAATTTATGTGTTTCCCTTGACCACAAATGGCACCAGTAAATTGTCATCACTATTGTAGCTCGTATGTTCTCCAATGGCTTTGATCTTTGAGCTATGAATTATAGAATGAATTTGATTGGGAAAAAACCATATGTTAGCTAAGGTTAACTTATATTTATCCTCTTTTATAAACTCCACCCCAGGTCTATAATGATACTATGGATGATGCAACCCATGACTATTGATAAGGATCCTTCGATTAGGTTGGGTCGATTACCTCCTATGATTAAGTAGACTAGGGAACAATGATAACCTGAGATGATAGAATTATGGGATTTTAATTGTGCACATCATCATTCCCTCTAATATATGCTTTAAGTTAAAACAAAATAATAATTATATCCTAATGGCATTCCAAAGGGATGTAAGCTCAATCTCTTTATTTGTTATGCAAATTCTATATGACAATCATCTACGTTCTACATACCTCTAAGACATCAATGCTTATCAGATGTATATATATTTTTATTTTCAATCTTAATTGAGAGTGTTCTTTTGATGTGGTAAGAAGGGAAATTAATTATGGAGGCTTGCATCCATAAGAAGTAGAACCTAGATCTAAATAAACCCTAATGTGATGTTAGGGGAATCAGGTTGAATATATGTCAATCCGCCTCATGAAAAAAATATACTCCTACCCATCTGAACCAAAGATAGTGGAGCACATATTCGAAGGTGTTTTTTATGAGTGATCACATAGATGACTTGTTGATGTAATTTTTGGATGAGGTTTAACATTTCTTCTAAAGGCATTCATTAGGACTCCTAATCCTAAATTAAAAGCCTTCTAACTAAGCACATAGGTCTTCACACTTAGTGATCTAGTACACTTTTCTTGGACTAATCTAACTTCATGGGTTTAGTTAGACTTAAATCTTCAACGTAAACATACACCACTCTAAATTTATAATTAATTAAGCCTAGTTAGGGTTTAATTAAGAAACTAAACCTAATTACCTTAATTAACCATATTACCATATAAATATAAGGAAATTAAAATTAAATCCAAAAAAATCAAATTAAATAAAATTAGAAGCATAAAACCATGATATAAAATTGAATGAATCGAAATATAAACCAAAGGTCAGGTTAGTCAATCCTTTTACAAAAGTTTGACTTATGTGGGTCCCACCAAGCCAAAGGTCAACCCACCAAAATTTGACCAAATTAAATCATACGAAATGGTTAGGATGATGATATGGACATATGTAAAAATGAATTTGGAAGAATATAAGTCCATTGTGGCCTTAATTTGGCTAATTAGCTTATTTAACCTAAATAGGCCTAAATGGGTCTTAATGGGTTTAAACTAAAATCAAACTCAAGTAAACTCAAATCAATTGTTTAAAATCATTTGAATATGATTATTGAACATAAAACAGTTTATCATTGGGTCTAATTTGGTCAATTTGGTCATTTGACCCAAAGGAAACCAAACTTAACCCATTAAGCCCAACTTGGGTCAAATGGGTCCAAAATGAAATAAAGTTGGAATTATGTGATCCAATGCATTCCAAATTGCTTGGATTAACATAATGGAAAATTAAGCACATTATAATTGAGCCAAATAACCTATTTGACTTAATTAAAATTAACCCAAATCCAATTACATCAAAAAGATTAAACCTAAAGTAAACACTCCATAAATCTTTAAATCTTTGGAACCTTTTGGTTAAAGAGTGCATTAATGGTTAAATGGACATATCCTAAGCATTAATCCAAGGCAAATCTATCAAGTGAGGTAGCTTGGATCAGATTAATGAAAGAAATTATTAAATGGCTTAAATCAAAAAGATTTCAATCTAATCTTCAATTAATTCACTTAGGATGTAATTAAAGAATTCCCAAACTTAATTAATGTTGGTTCTTAGCTAAGATTAAATCACTTAAGCAACTTCAAATAAATCCAAAGCAAAAAGATGCTATGGCAAGTCAAAAGCATATGTATCCAAATCTAATTTGCATAACCTTATTCCCATTCCACCTCTTCACCTTAGATAGGTGTTAGATGGCTGATAAAAATGGTAACTAACTCCTAAAGGTTATAATCACCATAGCTAATTAAGAGGAGAAGAAATAGAGCTATAAGGCTCATGACTTTAATGGGATCTTTACATAGAGCATTTCCCAAGTGAAACAGACCTTTCTGTCACCTTCCTTATCTCACATAAAGTTGAAACCCATTATTCCCCACTTCTCTCACTGCCGGGAATCCGGAGAGCCACCCAAGCTACTGAAATCCAAGCTGAGGTTGGTCTAGATGGAAATCCAGAGGAAGTCAACTCAATTCCTTTGGCACCCAAGCTTCCCATATAGTTTCACAGCTATTGGAGTCAATGCCACCACAGGAGATCACTGGGATCGAGGTATGCCATTAATGATCTCCCTTGAGCTTTTAGATTTGGTGCTTTTTGAAGATAATTTGATCTCAAGTGAGATCAAACTATTTAGATCCTCTTATTTTCATTCTCTGATGGATTTGCAATCAAAATTGCATGATTTCTATGATCAATGGCCAAAAATCATGCTAAAATGTCGAACGGCTCTCAGCCTTCATCGTCAACGTAGGAAACATACTCTCTGTCATTTGTTCCTTTTAAAAGGAACGGACAATCGAGATTAAGCTGGATCTTTGATTAAATCTAATAATTAAAAAAAATAATCTTCTTTGGATGCAGAATCATGAGGGGAAACAAGGAAAAATAAAACCCCTAAATAATTTCCCCAAAATTAAGCCTAATTTAGGTTTTAATAAAATAATTAAAACCTTAATTACATATCTGATCAAAGTGGAACATTAGAGAAATTAAATAGCCATGGAAACCACTTGCCATAAAAACATCAAATTCATTTGACCTCTGGATTGGGAGTATTTGAATTCCAAATCTCTAGGTCAATTAAAGGGAAAAATTAAATAAAAAAATTACAAAAATTATAAAATCCATAAAATAAATTTTAAATATCATAATTGATATCAAAACACTTAAATAAAAGCTCCAAACCAACTAAAAATAATAAAACCTAAATAATCCTAAGTTAAAGATCAAGAATAAAGGAAAATATGAAACTTAATCACATTTAATAATGTTAATTCTTTAAACCATAATAATTCCATTTTATAAACTAAAATATAAGAATTATTGATCTCTAAAATTCATAAGTTATTAATATATAAATACACTAAAACAATTTGAATTAAAGACTAAAATGGTATAAATGGAAACATGAATGGTTAAGTATAATTAAAACCTATTAAATAACAAAGTAACATAGAGCAAGTTGAATAAACAAAGAAATAACCTTTCTTTGAATTCCTTAAGTCATGAAAAGGAAAAATTACATTAGGATAAATGTTCTTTTCAAATAACATAATGATCATTCCTTTCAAATTAATTAAAATAAATTGAACCATTCCATAGTGTATAAAATATACAACTTGGAATTAATCATCAAAAGTCTAAATTCATTAATACACCTTAAAAGAACTTCAAGAAATGAATAAATTAAAACAAGAAAGAAACATTAATGAAAAAGAATTATAGAATTGAAATGTAAGAAATCAAATAATCTTAAACATAATAAATTGAATATGAATTTACTTAGATTAATGAACATTAATGAAAATGAGTAAATGAAATTAACTTAAATTGAACAAATAAAATACCTATACCTAAGTTTAATGAGTATGTTATATGAAATTAAAATGAAATGATATTACACATAAAGTTTTACCATAAATCAAATATAGAAATATACAAATATTAAATCAATGATGAATTCAAATAGCATAAATATTAAAACTTAATCAATGTAAGAGTAAATCTAAAATACAAATAAATTTAAGAAACTTGAAAGATATAAGTCATCATAATTAAGAAAGTAGACATGAAAAAATAACTCAAATTAAAGGAATAAATGATAAATGCCAATAACATAATATTAAGCCAAGGAATTATATGAAATTATAAACATAATAATTAAAGAATTGAACTTAAAGAGAGAACCAAACTACATCATAAATAAATCATACTAATAAATTAATCAAACTTCAAGTGGAAAAGGATAAAGAAATTTAAAACAAAATGAAATAAATTGAAGTAATTCAAACCATCTAAATTCAAGTCAATTAAAATACTTAGGATTTTAGTTAGATCTTTATGATGAATCTTTACCTTAGAATAAAGATATCATCATATTAGGACTTAGGATGTTAAATGGAATGGGCTCCACCCAAAATGGAACCTATTATATTCTTCATTCTTAGAAACCTAATCTAACTTTAACATGATAAAATGTATATAAAATAATAAAAAATTCAGTAAATTATTAAATCATTTGATTTAAACTCATCTAAAGGAAAATAAACAAATACTCAGTACCAGAAATTGAAACCTAAAAGCCTAGAAATGTCTTACCACACAAACCCCTTTCTTCACAAACTAGAGTTATAAGTCATAGACCTTAGACTTACGTTCAACCGTTCTGTAATTTTCTGTAACTTTTTATAATGTTGTGATGAAAACTTCTTTTATTATTTTGTGGTGTACTATTTTAGACTAGATGGCTAGGATTGATTACCATTAGTCTGGATGGTAGGACATTATTTCAATGAGTAACATTATCTTTTGTAGGGAGTTGTGTTAAAGGGACTGCCATCATAAATATAAATTATAAAATTATTGTCTGCATACAAGAGCTAAATAGTCCATTAACAAAGCTTATAGGACTGGTGAATTTGTCAAGCAACTAATGCTAACTTAGTATGTTTGTAAAATATAATTACTGTGTGCTATTTGAATTCTCCTAACATTTATTTTGCAAGGCTTATAATTTATTTTTTGAATTTAAAAATGTAAATTTGAGCTTATAATTAGGTTATGTTCTATGGGGGTCTAGGATTAGTAAGAATTGACCCTACTAGGAGATGGTGCAGAGGTCCCTTTTAAAACCCAATGGAGGTCCTTGAAGTAGGAGACTATCTTGAAAAGAAGACCTATAGATCTAGATTTGTAGTTCTAGGCTGGACTGTAAGGGCAGAGCTTGGCTGCCAAATTTCTTTTCTTCTAGGGTGTACAGAGGTACCTAGATGCATTGAAGTTGGTGATGCATTATCTGATAATGAATCTGCAAGAAGATTAGAGCTTGAAGACATGGTTTGAAGGAAATTTGATTCATTAATATTTTAGAATAGAGTTATGATTGTATATATTATAATTATAGTTATGAAGTACTTCTTTATGAGTTATTATAATTTTGAAAGAGTCCTTATCTAGAAGACCTTCTATTGGATGAAATATTTCCCTATATAGAAGACCTTCCATTTGATGTAATATTAGTATTTATTAAAATTTTCTTATATCTTTCCAACAATAAAATTGTAACTATTTATAGATAAGTATAAAAGGGGCTAACTAATCACATGGTTTAGTTCAACTTGATAAACTACTATTTATATATATATATATATATATATATATATATATATAAAACACTGAAAACTACTTAATATGTGAATCTGAAAAGAATTAATAAAAGGAAGATTGCCTTAGGGTGTTTGCTAGTTTGCTACTTTTTGCTTTTGGAAGAACTATAAAATCTAAGGTATGGTTTGGAGGCTTACTATAAACAATACTACAAGAAGTTCAACTGGTAGAGTGATTAATCATAGAATTGAATGCAAAATCCACATGTTCTAATGTGTCATCCCACTTACTCAGTTGATCACCTGCTACACAATGGATCATATTGCCTAAAGTATAATTCACAACATTGGTTTGACAATCTATTTATGGATGGTATGCTAAACTTACTTTGAGTTTGGTATGAAAAAATTTCCTTAACTCTCTCCAAAAATGACTAATGAATCTGACTTCATGATTCGAGGTGAGAATTTTTTGCATGCAATGAAATCTTTCTATTTCCTTAAAGAATAATGTGGTTATAGTAACTGCATCATATGACTTTCTACATGGTACAAAGTGCAGCATCTTTGAGAATTGATGGACAATCACTATGACCGAATTGAATCCTTGCTTAGTCTTAGGCAAGTCGAGTACAAAATAAAGACTAATATTCTCCCAGATAGAATCAGGTATTGGTAATCAAGTATACAAGCTAGTGTTCTGTCATGTTCCCTTAGAATTTTGGGAAAAAGTTCATCACTCCATAAACCATCAAACATTTCACCATAATTTGGGCAAAAAGATATGCGTGTTGACCTCATTTTTGTATAAGATTAATTTAAATTCTAAAATCAATAATTAGGATGTACTAATCTTAAATAGGAATCTCTTAATTCAATGCTTAAGATGCTATACCTAGTGACCTAGTGCACTCTTCTTCGGATTTGATTGAACTTAATGGGCTCAGGTGGACTCAACCCAAATTTCAAATTTGGATCAAATCAAATCAAATCCAAATAATTCAAATTGAAATTAAATTAAAATAAAGGAACAAATCCATAACCAAATCAAAGTCAAATCTTGTCAACCCATTTGGAATAAGTTTGACTTAAGTGGGTCCCACTAAGTCAAAGTTCAACCCACCAAGAATTTGACCAAATTAAATCATTCCAAACATTTCAAATGATCAGATAAAAATGTTTGATCATGAATTTAAAGAAATTAAAATTCATTTAGACCTTAATTGGGTTCATTAGACCACTTATACTAAATGAACCTAAATGAGTCTTATTGGGTTCAAACCTTAATCAAATTGAAATCAACTCAATTTGGTTGCTCAAAATTCATTTGAGAATAATAATCAAACAAAATCTAACTCATTATTAGGTCTAATTTGGTCAAATTGATCATTTGACCTAAATGAAACCCAAACTTAACCCATTAAGCCCACTTTGGGTCAAATGGTTCAAATTGAAATCCAATTAAAATTAAGTAAAATTAATCACTCCAAATCATCTCACACATGTGATTAAGCATAATTGGAGTGTGAATGTACTTTAATTGAGTAAAATTTAGTCATTTGACTGAACCAAATCCAACTTAACCCATTTAAGGAAAATGGGTCAAATAGACTTCGAGTTGGGCTAAACCATCATGTGGCATCGGTTAAATCAATTCCTAAACATCAAATGGACAATCAAGGATGATCCAAATCAAAATTTAAAACCAATTAATGGTGGTTAAAGCATTTGTGACTTAAATTAAATCTAATGCTAAGGTTAATCACCAAATAGATTCAAATTGAAATGAAACCTACTGTACTTATTTAAATTCTTCCTTGCATGGATTAAAAGAGATTGCCAGTAATCTTAATTAAATTTATCAAATCTAAATCAAGCAAAAATGATAAACTTATCCAATGGAAAAGAGGGATTATAGGAAGCAAAGTCCACTTTGATTTCTTTAATCCCTTATCCCATTTAAATTCCATCTCTTGGCTAAAAGACAAGGATGATGGCTTCCATCAATTGAAGGCCATCAAAGGAGGAAGAAACAAAATGAAATTGGATTTCTTCAAGGAGAAACCAAGGAGAAACCATGGAAGAAAAAAGAGAACCTATGGCTCATCCAAGGAAAAAGGGAAGATGAATTATCTTCCTCCCTTCCATTCCATAATCGATTCATGTTCACAAGGCCAAGGGAGATTGAATCCACCCATTGGGCAGCCTTGCTGCCACTGGTGGCTAGATTTTGGCCACTTAGAAACCCAAAGAAGTATTCCTCAGCCAAGCATGGAAAGAGGGAGGGAGAGCCAATTCCATCACCCTTTTCTTCTCAAATCATTCACCAAAGCAAGAGATGAAGAAAGAGACCCTTCCCCCAACTCCTCGCCATCAACTCACCGAAAAAGGAATGTAAATCGATGGCCTTGGAGCTCCTTTAATGGTGAAATGCAAAGGAGCATCTCCTACATCAAATTGAACATTTCAACATGTTCAAGAGGTTGAGGCAACCTCAATAGAATTGCCACCCCATCCTCTCGCCGCTAGGAGGCTGAAGAATGTCCAAGCCGGATTCTGATCCAATGTTGGTCTACGGAGCAATCCACGGGGAGGCAAGCCGCCAAATTACATACAAACCTTCATCACATCAAAATAAAGTTAATGGTATCGATCTCATTATCGGTGATCACTAGAATTGAGGCACGCTCCACCACCATCTCCTTAAGCCATCAATTTTGGTACTTTTTGAGACAAAATTAATCCCCAATTGGTTTAAACTGCATGGATTGGTTGCAAAATGATCCTTGATCATTTTGCAATCAAAAATGATTTGAAAATCACCAATGATCACCAAAATTTTGGCAAAAATGATGGATGGTGTCTGTCTCTTACAGGAGAGTTACGGATTTAATCTCCACTGCCTGATCCTTCTATTAGGATCAGATGGTCGTGATTTAGTCAGACATTTTATTTTATCCCTTAAGGATGCTGAAAATTGAATCGGGATTGCCTGGTCTATGAACAGACAGTCAAGGATCGTCCCACATGGTAGTGCTTTTGACGTGAATGCCATGCATGATCCGCTTGACCAAATCACGACTCGTCACATGGCAACGACACCACGAAGGCTGCTATGTCGGCCCGCCTTTATAAAATGAGTAAATCCCCCTTAAAATTAATTAAAAATTACAAAAATTTTAAAATTCATAGAAATATAAATACAAATCTAAAAATTACAAACTTGGGCTTTGTGGATTTATCTTGATGAGAGGAATCCATTAAAATTAAAATACCAAATTAATTTAGGATATTTTAGCCTTAATTTGACTTTGAATGAAACAATTAAACCTTAATTGATCACAAACCATTAATTAAATTCAAATGAAACATTGAGGAACTAAAATTTATGTTAAAACACACCCTAGGAAAATTTTCATGAATTATTGCATTGTAATTCATGAAATATGAAATTTTAAATCCTAAACCTCAATATTAATTAAATAAATTAATATAAAATGAATTAAATAACCTTTAATCAACTTAATGAACTCTAATGAACATAAAAACACTAACAAAATTTATTCAAACTTAATAAATCCAAAATTGCTTAATTAAGTAATTAATTGAATTAAATAATTCAAATAATTAACCAAAAATTAATTAGATCACAATAAATCAACAAAATGTCTAAAAATTATGAATGAACCCTCTTTGGAAATATCTTTCAGAGAGGAATCAATGAAAAACTTAAATGAACTTCATAAAATTAGGCCTAATTTGGGTTTTAATGAAATAATTAAAACCTTAATTACACCCAAATTATGAATCTAATCAAAATGAAACTTTAGAAACATGAAATTGGCATGGAACCCCACTTGCAATTAAAATTTCAAACCCAATTGACCTTTGGATTGGGAATACTTGAATTTCTAAATTCTTTAGTCAATATAAATCAAATAATTAATAAAGAAAATTCATGAATTCATCAAATCATGAAATAATTTGAACTAATCTTAATCAAACATCCTAAGTCAAAGAACTTAATCATTTTTATGCTTAACGGGTTAATGAAATCAATAATGCATGTTAAGCTTAGTTAAACCTTAAGCTAATAAAATCATAATCACAAACACTTAATGAAATTTGAATATGTAATCAATCTAACCTAAGAATGGACTAAACATTGACCTAAGTGTCTTAGATTCATTATTTGAACTAAATGAAATGAACATAACTTAAAACTAAACCAAATCAATTCCAAATGAAACAAATTAAATCAAATGAAATAATTCAAAACAAATTAAACCAAATTGAAATCTAAACCAAGAATGCTCAAATCAAAAGAATGAAATGGAAAATCAAATCCAAAATCTAAATAAAATCTAAAATCACATCTAAATTAAAATCACTTAAGGATCTTAGTTTGACCATTGGGATAGATCTTCATCTTAGGATGAAGGTTTCATTCGACTAGGTAGGATGTTGAATAGAATAGATTCCACTCAAAAGTGGAATTCATTATACTCTTCAATCTTGGAAACCTAAACTTCACTTTAATCAAATAAAAGTGAAATCAAAATGAAAATAAATCATTAAATCAATTGAATTGAAACCATCCAAAGGTAAAATTCAAACAAACTCAAAAAGCCAAATTGGAACTTGAACTAAAGAGGCCTAGCAAAGTCTTGCTACACAAGCCTATTTGCTTCACACACTAGATCATTAGAACACGACTGACTTAGGTTAGGTCATTCTATGATTCTTTATGATTCCCTATGATGTGTTGTGATATGATGTGCTTCATATGTCTCGGTGGCATGCTATTTTAGATTGCATGTCAAGGTTTGTTTGCCCGTTGGACTAGATGATAGGATGTTCTTTTAGATATAACATTGTCTTCTATAGGGCGTTATGCTAGAAAGGATTGCTATCATAAATAAAATTAAAATATTATTTTCTTGCAAGTATGCTTAAGTCCTTAAGCATAGCCCAAAAGACAGGTGGGCTTGGCAAGTTGCTAATGCTAAGCTCATATGTTTATGAAATATAATTATCATGTACTATTTGTATTTTGCTGACATTTATTTTGTAGAGCTTAAAAATGAATTTGGAAATCAAAATGTAAATTTGAGCTTAGAATTAGGTTAGGATCTATGGGTCTAGGATTAGCAGGAGTTGGCCCTACCAGAAGATAGATGTAGTGGATGTCCTTGAAGAAGGAGACGATCCTGGAAAGAAGACCCATAGATCTAGACTTGTAGTTGTAGGTTGGACTGTAAAAGGGTAGAGCTCGATTTCCTGTTTGCTCTTTCTTTCGGCGTGTATAGCGGTACCCGGCTGCATTGGCCTTTTTCTTAAATTAAATTGGCTTTATTTATTTTTGATGTGCAATAGAATCAACCTACTTTCTAGGTTTCTTTCTGTGTTGTGCTTTCCTATGATTGAATGCCTTGGCAGTCATAGGAAAAAATAAATTTTATACTTAACCTAAATTCAAACAACTAAAACAAAAATAAAATAAAATTAAAACTTCACATAAACTAAAGCCTTAAGAAAAACTTAAAATCAATTAGAAATCAATTAGATTTCAAAAGAATTGGGCAACATCTTCTATTGCACATAAGGGGCATCTAACCTATGAGGATGACCACCTTCTTGGGGAAGCCTGCCTCTATTATTGATTTGGCCTATAACCATTTCTAATTGCATGGCATTATGCATAAAAATGCATAACCAAGACCTTAAATAATTCTTGAATCAAAACATTTAAAATCTAAAAATGTGCATTAGTTAGATCCATTTCATACCCTACATGATCTTAAGGATTACAGAGTGAGTCGTGTTCATAGATTCGTTTCATAAAAATACAATAGCTCAACCATCTTACATTCATGAGACTTAGTGTCATGAATTTAAAATACCTTTAGGTGGTGTTAGCTAGTAGCCTCTCCAGGTGGGTTGTAAGTCCAGAAGAGGCAGGGATAGGTTAATTCCCTTAAGTGAGAGGAATAATCAATAATTCTCAAATTAAAATTAGGTCAAACATCTGACATATGTCAGAAGCACCTATAGACTAGGTTCTAGAGCATCTTTTCTAGGAATAATCTTCAACCCTAAGCATTTCTACTGTCTTGTGCTGCTAGAATGTAAGTCCTATATTTCTAAAGAAATATGAACTCAAAATCTAAACTAAATTCCAAAATTTAAAACCCAATTATAGGATAATTGAAATGTCTGCTAGGCATCCCAATATTAATAGGCATTTCACACTTCATCCTATTTGGCTCCTAAAATAACTCTCTCTAAGTTGGATCGATCCCAATTGAAAACTCCAAAAAATTAATCCTTTGAAAATCAAGTTAAAAATCTTAGAAATAACAACTTATGTCTTTAATCAAGAGTATTCTTAGGAAGAGACCCTTCTGAAGATATAATTAACTATAGGGGCTTGCCTCTATAGAGAACCATGAATGAAGTTTAAAATAAACCCTGTTCTACCTTCCATGTAGTTTTGGAGAAAAATCTCTGGTACATGAAAGATCCATTAGCCTTAGAGTTTTTTATCAAATGATTGAATCCATTGTAGGATAACATGTTTATCTATTGAGATAATATGTTTATTCCTTGATGACATATTTTATCATCAAAAAAAGATATTCCTAAACTCCATGTGGTGTCATAAATTTTTCTCATCAACACGACTAGACCAATTGAACCATTTTGTCTCACTTAGTGTTTTTGACCTCATTTTTGGATGAGGTTGATATTATCTCTTATACTAGTAATTATGACACCTAATCTTATATTAGGAGTTTTAAATTATGCACTAAAGACACTACACTTAGTGACTACGTGTCTAAACAAATTAAAACTAAATAACAAACTAAGTTAAATATAAATCTAATGCTAAAAGTCAAATTTAAAATCAAAACTAAAAGTAAATCAAATTTAATGCCCTAAGGTGAATGCCTAGGCCACCCTAGTGAATCCTTGTAGAACCTGACATAATCCAAGTTGATTAGTTGAACTTGAAGAAAACCCAAATATAATAGAATCCAACCAAAATCTGAATTAAACACATATAAATTAAAATATAAATTCAATTGTGTTTAGATTGAGGTTGCTGAGATGGTTGACCCAACTAACCTATTTAAGCCTAAAATCACATGAGACCAAGATAAATCAAATAAAATCAAAATAGAAAGAAATCAAATCAAACATAAAGTCTAAAATAAATACATAAATATAAATGAACCCAAAATTAAATCTAGATGAAGTTCAAGGTAGTCAATTATGTCAATTGACCAAGTCAAAAAGTCAGCCCATCAAATTAAACTAAATTGAGTCACTCTAGTGACTCAAATTCATGAAATTAATATATTTAAACAAATCTAAATCTAATAAGGTCTCAAATGGGTTAATTGGATCATTTGGCTATAATAGACCCAAATAGACTCTATTGAACTTAAATTTAAATTAAATTTAAATAAATTCAAATCAAATATCCAATATCATTTAAAAATCATAAATGAGTATAATTCAACTAATTTTTAGGATTAATTTGACCAATTTGGTCATTCAACCCAAACAAACCTATGTTAACCTATTAAGGCCAATTTGGGTCAAAAATGAGTCTAAATCAAAATCAGTTTTAAATTAATTAAAATTAATTGATCAAAATAATTTCAAACAATTAAATAAATATAATTGAATCCCAAACATATCTTAGTTGAACTAATTTGATCATTTGAGTCAACTAAACAAATTTGATCAACTAAATCCATAGAGATAAATGTCAATTTCTTTAATTGAGAGTATTCTTAGAAGGAATTCATTTCCTTCTAAGATGTAATTAACTATAGAGGCATGCCCTTCTAGGGAATTATAAACCCTCATATAAAATAAACTTTGTTATATTTTTTATGTAGTTCGAGGGAAAGATCTTTAGTACATCAAAGACTCATCAGCATTATTAGTCCTTATTATGTAATCAAATCCATTATAGTGTAATATATTTATCTTTTGAGGTAATATAATTATCCTTTAATGATGTATTTAATTGCTTAAATAAGTACCCCTGAGATTTACATGGTTCCATAAATTTTCTCCATAAATGTGAGCTGAGAGTCCACCATAATGGGAATCCTTGATTATTTATTATTGACCTCATTTTTGAATGAGGTTAACATCATTTCTAAAGTTAATAATTAGGACACCTAATCCTAGATTCAGAATCTCCTAATTAGACACTTAGGATACTTCACTTATTGGCTTAGTGTACCTTTCTGAGGTCTAACCTAACTCAATAGAATTGGATAGACCTAAACTAAATTCAAATTTAAATCCAAAACAATTGAAATCTAAATTTAAGCAAACTTAAATCAAGGTGAACAAGATAATTAACCTAAAAGCCACTTAAACTTAAAAGAAATTAAAGCTAAATCAAAATAAATCGAAACCATGAAACCAATTGGCAAGGATAAAATCAAATCCAAACCATGAAACCCTTTTAATATAGGCTTGACTTATTTGGGCCTCACCAAGTTAAAGGTCAACCCACCAAAATTTGATCAAATAAAATTATTTCAAATTGTCCAAATGATAAAATTAACATGTTTAAAGATGAATTTAAAGAAATATAAATCCATTAAAAACTTAATTAGGCTAATTAGATCATTTGATCTAAATTGGATTAAATGAGCCTTTTTGAATTCAAATCCCAAACAAATCGAAATCAACCCAAATTAGCTATCCAAATTAATTTGAAAATTATTATGAAATATAATTAAATCAATCATTAGGACTAAGTTGACCAATTTTCTCATTTGACCTAAATGAATCCAAGTTAACCTATTAAGTCCAATTTGGGTCAATTGGGTCAAAATTGAAATCAATTTCAAACTAATAGAAATCAATAATTCCAAATCATCTCACACATCTGATTAAGCATGATTGAAATCTAAAAAAAACTTAATTAAGCTAAATGGGTCATTTGACTTAATTGAAATAAACTTAACCCATTTAAGCCCAAATGGGTCAAGTTGAGATAAATTGAAAAAATCAACTTAAAAACAAAATACCTAAAGGAATTAATCAATCATAAATATAATTAAACATAATTGAACTTAAATATAAAATCAAATAATCATTTGAATTGATTTAAACCAATATGAATGAATGGTGAGAATGTGACCTTAAAGCTTCCACTAATTATATTCTAAATCATTTTAACCTATTCTAAAATAAGTTTAGGATAAGTGGCAGCCAACATGAAGTGGATTAGGATGATCCAAATGCATCCAAAAGAGGGAAAAATCCATGGATAAATGAGGTGTAATATCCAAACAAGCTTCTCCCCAATCCAAGATACCCCTTTGATTCATCTTCCCCACTGCATCCTCACTGCCTTGGACCCATCCCAATCAAGTGACCACCACTTGGAGCTAGCCTCCAAGGGTGGTAATTACCTTGGCTGACCATGGCAAGCCTCCTTATATAAGAAGCTCTCAGCCTCTATTAGCTAAGAGAGAGAGAGAGAGAGAGAGAGAGAGAGAGAGAGCCAATTCAAGTCCAATTGAGCATCCCCTCACCATCCTTGAGAAAAATGAAGTTGAGTGCAACCTTTCCCAAACCCTCATGCTATTAGTAAGCTGGAAAATGACCAAACCCATTAGAAAACATGTGAAGCATGGTCTCCACACTAATCCAATGGGAGGTAATCTAGTTCTTCCTTTTTAGAGTCTCATCACACCTCCACAAAGCTAATCGAGTCATCCCTGCCACCTGAGATCTCCACCGGTGAGGTACACACCAAACCTGACCTATTTTACTTCCAAATTTTGTCATTTTTGAAAGAAACTTAAATCTCAAGTGAGGTTGAGCCGTATAGATGTGATCTACATGAGTCATTGACAAATTTGGAATTAAAATCAAATAATTTCAATTGTTGGATCACTAAAAATCATTTAGAATTGACGAGTGGCTCACGGCTTCCACCATTGTAGATCAAGATGCAATCTCTGCCATTCATTCCTTCTATTTGGAATAGATGGTCAATATTTAGTCTAACAAATTAATTAAACTCCTATAACAAATAATGGGCATGATCTGAGCCATTCGATCTTCGATTAGAAGATCTGAATCAAATTGCAACCCACCGCCATTTTAACACGAGATCCACGTGGTTTCTGCATGGATGAATCATGCGTCGTTGCATGTAAAGTGGTGCCATGTGGCTCTGACACATTTAAATAAGAAATTCAGGTTTTTTAAATTTAAAATTTATAAAAAGTTAACAAAAACTTCAAAAATCATAAAAAATAAAATATACACAAAAAAATAATTAAAGACTACATGGATTCCTCTCAATAAGAGGAATCCATTAATCCCAAAATCCCTAATTTTAATGGGTAATTTTGGATTATTTTGAGTTCAAATTAAAATAATCAAACTCAAATTTACCCTAAACCATTGTTCCAATTAAGTTGAAACTTTTAGGAAATGAAATTAGGGTTAACAAACACTTTAGGTAAAAATTTCATGATTTATTTCAAAGTAAATCAAAAGATGTTAAATTTCAAACCTTAAACCCTAATTTTAATAAAATAATTTGATATAAAATTAAGAAAATCATAAAAATTATAAGATTACCTTAAATTACCATAATGAACTATAATGAATCTAAATAACCCATTGACACCCTCTAAAATTAAATAATCCATAAAATCACTTAATTTAGTAATTAATTGAAATAATTAATTCAATTAATCAACCTAAATTTTGGAAAATCATAATAAATCAACCAAGAATAAAAAAATTTTAAATGAACCCTCAATGGATGCATCTTCCATAGAGGAATCTAAGAAAAATAAACCTTTAAATAATTTTTCCTAAAGTAGGCCTGATTTAGGTTTTAGTAAAATAAATAAAACCTTAATTAGTCTTAAAATACTTAGCCAATTAAAGTAAAACTTTATGGAAATCAAATTAGAATAAAACCCACTTAACATAGAACTTTCAAGACAAATTGATATTTGGATTGGAAGTTATTGAATTTATAAGTCTCTAGGTCAATTTATATGAAATATTAAATTAGAAAATTATAAAATTATAAAAATTCATGAAATCAGCTTGAATATTTCAATTAACATTAGAAAATTTTAAAAAAAATTCTAACCTTTTGAAGTTAGGAAATTCAATTAATTATGCATTAGAACTTAATGAAAGAATTAAGAACATGAAATTTGATCAAAACCTAAAATTTAGGAAATCAGTAATAAATTAATTAATCAATTAAAAATAGAACTAATTAACCTCTAAAATTCATATTTAAATGTGAAACTCATTGATATGAAAATTCTCTAAAATTTTTTAACTGAATAAGTCATGTAATCCTAAAGCATAAATAAATAGAATTAGACTTAAATAGCTTAAACATTTAAAATGACTTCGGATAAAATGGGTACAGTCTCATTTTAAAGAATTAAATTTTAACATGAGATAACCTAACTAAAATCAAGAATAAAATGAGAGTGGAATAAATTAAATTACTATCAGTTCATTGAAAAAATACTAATAACATTCATGAAATGTGAATATAAATAAAATAAAGTGAATTTAAATGATAAATTACTCAATACATTATAAAATTGAAATATAATAAATTAGTGAAATCAAACTAAACTTTGAATTCATATAAATCTAATGCACATGGGAAAACTTCTTAACTCTATTTAAGTTAATGAATAATCTAATTCTAAGTGCAAATAAAAGTTATTAACCAAATCAAGTAAACTTAAATAACTTAGTATCTTGAAATGGCCTAAGTTAGGATTGGTGCCCAAAATAGTCTACATCCCTTAGGTTATAACAAATAAAATTTAATCCAAAGGGGTTGATCTAATCTTAACATATGGTGAAACCAAAACCTAAACTAAATCAAGAATGAATCATAATACCAATTTAAATGAATTAAGCTAGATTCATATAAATTAAATTAACATAAACATTAATAGGCATAAAATTTAATGAAAGAATTAAATTAAATAAACTTAATCACTTGAATCAAATCATTTGAAGATAATAATAAATGAAATTAATTTAATTAAAATCAAACCAATTAAATAAAATAAACACAATAAAGTGAAAAATGAACCAAATTAATTGGGTTGAACATAAAAAATAAATGAACAAAAATATTAACAAACATTAATGAAATGAATGAATGAAATAAATTTAAATCAAGTAAATTAAATAATTAAAACATATAAAAATAAATAAGCATTTAATCTAAACAAAATAAAAACTAAAATTGTGAATAAACTAAATCATTTAAACATTAATCATCAATAAGAAGAATGAATTTTAATTCAAATAAAAATTAAAAGTAAAATTTTAATCAAACTAAATCAAACTTAATAGAACTTATGAAGAAGTGAATCAAGATACTTAGGACCTTAGTTTGATCCTTAAAATGAATCTTTATTATAAGTTAAAGATTTCATTCTACATGGAGTTAGGATGTTGAATAAAATGGATTCCACCCATAGTGAAACTTTATATATCCTTTCATTCTCGATAACTTTACATTCCATCTTAACATAAAATGAATCTAAAATAAATAAAAAATAAATTTAAAAAAAATTAAATCATTTAAATTGTAACCACCCATGATAAATTAAACAATTTCTTAGACTAGAAGAAGTCAAAAGAATAAAAACAATTTTTTTTCATAATTACTAATATATGGTATATAGTTTGGACACCTGAGGTCAAAGGGCTACTAGTTCGAAGGAGGCCTTGATACCTCGAATCTCTGGTATAACAATGACATGTACCTATGAAAATTAAAAAGTCTCAAAATCAAATTAAATTAAATATTGGAAATTCAAGTTGAAACTTGAACCTAAAAAAGACATGGTATAGTTTTACCACATAAGCCCATTTTCTTCACACACTAGAATATTAAGTCATCGACCCTAGAATTAGGTTAGGTCAATCTATGAAATTATGTGATGTGATGTGATGTTTTATAATTTTATGGTGTAATGTTTTAGACTAGATGACTAGGATTGTTTGCTTGTTAAACTAGATGGTAGGACATTCTTTCTAGACTAATGTTGACTTTTGTAGGGGGCAGTGCCAAAATGGGACCGCCGTAATAAATTATATATAAATGTTGTTTTGTTGTAGGTATGCTTAAGTACCTATGTATAGCCTAATAGGATAGGTGGGCTTGGCAAGCAACTAATGCTAAGCTCGTATGCTTATAAATATAATTGCTTGTGTGTTGTTTGTATTTCATAAAGTATGTTTTGTAGGGCTTAGGAATTTCTTTTTGAATTTTAAATGGAATTTGAGCCTAGAATTAGGTTAGGATCTATGTGGTCTAAGAATATCAGGAGTTGACCCACATTACTAGTTGGTGGTCCCTTGTGAAGCCTGAAGGAGGTCCTTGAAGAAGGAGACAATCTTGGAGGAAGACTCAAAGATCTAGACTTATAGTTCTACATTGGGATGTATAAGGGTAGAGTTTGACTACCTATTTTTCTCTTTCTTCTAGGGTGTACAATGATACTCGACCGCATTGGCCTATTCTTTAATTTAAATTTATCTTAATTTATTTTGGGTGTATAATAGAATCAACCAGCTTTTCTAGATTTCTTTTCATATTTTTTGTGATGAATGCCTAGAAGTTAGGCTCTAAGGAGAGCTCAACTTTCTACTTAACTAAAATATAAACCATTTAAATTAAAATAAAGAAATTCAAAACTTCTTACATAAATTGAAGCCTTAAGTAACTTAAAATCAACTAGAAATAACTAGTTTTTCTAAATCATGCTAGCATATTGTTCTTGAATTGGGTGCTTCACCCATTACACATAAGGGGCATCTAACCTTTAAAGATGACCACCTTCCTAGGGAAGTCTGCCTTCTCTTCTTGATTTGGCCAATGACTACTTCTAATTGCATCTCATTGTATGCATAAATTACATACTCCAAAAATCTTAAATGAATTATGACTGAAGCTATAAAAGCTAAAATTTATTGCATTAGTTAGGTACATATCATACCCAACATAATCTTAGGGATTAGGGAGTGAGTCTTGGTTCTTAGATTCCTTTATAAAAATACAACAACTTAGCCATCTTACATTCATGAGACTTGACATGCTGGATTTAAAATTTGCTTACGTGGTGTTAGCTGGCAGCCCTTCCATGTGGGTTATAAGTCCAAAAGAGTCAAGGATAGGTTTCCTTTCTCAAGTGAGAGAAAGATTAATAATTCTAAAAAATGAAACTAGGTTGAGTTTCTGACTTATGTCAAAAGTAATTGCAGACTTAAGATCTGAAGCACTCTACTAAAGTAAGTCTTCAACCATAGACATTTCTACAGTCTTATGCTATTGGAATATAAGCTCTAAATTTCTAATAAAATTTTAACTCAAAATTTAATTTAATTTCTATGCCTAATGGCTTTCTCAGTATCTACGGACATTTCCTACTCTATCCCTTTGGCTTCAAAAGAACTCCTTCCACTTTATAGTCTTCCCTTTCGAAATTCCAAATTATGAGGTTTCTTTTGAACCATCTTAAAAATCTATAGAAATAAATGTCTATTTCTTCAATCGAGAGTATTCCTATAAAGAGATCCTTATTCCTAAGATGTAATTAACTATGAGGGCTTGCCATTATAGGAAACCATGATCCCAATATAAAATAAACTTTATCCTATGTTTTCATGTAGTTCTAGGGAAGAATCACTGGAATGTTAATAAGACCCATTAGCCTAAGGAGTTCTTATTTAAGTGATTAAATCCATTATAGGATAACATATTTATCTTCTGAGATAATATGCTTATTTCTTAATGAAAAAATTTGATTACCTAAATAAAAAATTCTTAAAACCTATGCGGTGTCACAAATTTTTCCCATAAAAATATTTTCTGGCAACTCTACTAGGGAATGGTTCTTCTCCCTATCTTTAGAAATAAGTTTTTATTTCTATATATCAGTAATGTACCTATGTTTTCATGGGTCAAGATTTTCTTTTTTTCCGTTTGCTATCTTGCCATTTCATCCTCGATAGAATATACTCAACATCCATTAATTAGGGTATAGAACTTTCCTATTTGTTGAAATCAAATGGTTCTACAACTCTTATATTTTCAAAAGAATAAATATCTTTTAAAACTTCAATCCAAACAAAAATGGCTAAGTCTTCCTAATGGGTCAAAAACTTTTCTATTAACTACATTAAATAATATCATTTAAAACTTATGTGACTTCTTTATTTAAAAATAGAAAATGGTTGGGTAATTTATCTTTTCCACATATGGGATCAGTTTCTTTGTTGACGGTAGTAGATTGGCTGATGGCTTCATCATTAAATTCAGAGCTGGATTTGAAAATCTTAACATTATAACCAATAAAGTAACTCTTGCTCCTATTATTGAAAGAGCTATTAAGGATAAACAACCCATTTTGGAGTTCACCAGTGTTCTTTATTCTACCCCTGCCATTTGTAAGGTAGGCACTACTAGCCATTGAGAAGGTCTAGGCAGGTCTTGCCTACTATAGAGACATTACCTGCTTCCTTCTTCCCTAGCACGTTTGAGGTCTACCTCTAAGCCTCCCCTCATGGCTAAAATTCAAAAAAAAAAAAATAGAGGGATGAGCTTAGAAGGATAGCCTTAAAAGAAAGAAAATAAAATAAAATGATAGAGATAGAGTTGACTAGGGCAAGGGATGAATATACCTTTCTTGATGCTTCCCCTCTATTGAAAGGTACTAGATTCCATCCTCTTTCTATAACCCAAGGAAAGAAAGATGTACCTAGGATAGTAAGTTATCTACCTCACCCATTCAATTATGAGAATAAGAAAAACTTTAAAATGGTAAATATAAAAACTCATGGTAGATTATGCCAGATTCTTCATAGGACTCCTAGTACTTCTCTTATACTAAAGAGGAGTTAATCAATGTCAAGAAAGATGAAGCATTTAAAAGCCTTGAGAGAGAGGTTCTAGGGAGACTTACGTCCTTCCAGAATAAAGAGAAGGAAAAGATGGTTCTTCATCCTAAAGAAAATCTTACCATTCTGTGCCTGTTATGCTGGATCAGTATCATCATTCGAGAAGATTCTTTACCTAGCATAGGGAGCAACCTGTTAGTATAGAGAGAGATAGGAGGACTTTCCCTAGAAAATAAAATAAAATAGTATATGTTAGAAAAGTTCCATTAGCTCTTGAGCCAAATATTTCTTTACCACCACCACCACTACCATTAGAAAATGTACCTGTTATCAGGCAAGTCACAAAAAGGCCTTCATCACCTTCATTTAGGCCCCATGCTAAAGGGTAGTCCTCATCTCATATTTTTAAGAAGGGAGTAGAGTCTTTTCATTTATCTCCTTATGATAGAGAAGTTACAGATGAGCGACACCTTAGCTTGGGAGCCACTTTTATTATAGAAGAACTCCTTGTTATTTGAGATGTTATATAAGGTGAAACATTTAGGATGAAACCCATGGATGTTGGAGATGAGTCTGATGCCATCTTTGATAACAGTGTTATTTTTCTTTGCCTAATGGAAGAAGAAATGGAAACTATTATAAAAGAGGATGAAGAAACTAATAATAATAATAATAATACAAAAATGCTTTGATCTAGATCAGGATGATCTATTAGATGATGACTTGAAACTTCATGTAGCACATATTTTTTTGGTGGACAGTAGGTCATCAAAGAAAGAATAGGATGAAGCACAAGAAAATCTTATATCTAATCATACATAATAATTAATTATTTTGCTAAAGAAGATGGATGATCAGATTGCAAAGATGGAAAAGAGAATGGAGGAAATGATTGCTACCATGCAATCACTCTATAACATGAATCCTTCTTCTTCCCATCATCATTCTATTTTCTACCCGAGGAATTCCCATCCTACTGATGAAGTGAAGCTCGATTTATGAGAGTTTCATCATCAGGAGCACAAACTTGTAGATGATACCTCCAAAACTAACTTGAAGACTTTAGTAGAATAACAAGTAAAGGAAGCATTAGCACAATCCCATGACATGACTCTGATTTTGAAGGGTAGATCTTACCTTGAAGAATATGATTTTATGCCATATCTTAAAGGATTCGTGCCTCCTTATTTTAAAATTTTTAATGGGACAAGCAATCCTAGGTAGCCTTTAGCACATTTTCATGCGAGTTGCTACAATGCCATGGGAGTGATGCCCTATTATTCAGATAATTTGTTACTAGCTTGATCGGGGTTGCTTTCGATTGGAACTCTAAGTTACCAAATAGTTCAGTGTGCACATTCATTAAACTGGAAAACATGTTTGTAAAGAGGTTCATTGGCACACAACACCACATTACCATTGGCGACCTAGTGGTTGAAGAATCCTTAGTTGATTATATTTTGAGATGGAAGATTTTCAGCTTAAAGTGTGAGCCACAATTGTAAGAGCAGCATGCTGTTGAAATACTCCTCAGAAATATTCATGGTCTAGTGGCATTCTTATTGAAGACTTTACTATTAAGATATTTAAAAACTAGTTCAATAAATCCTTTAACCTACAAGAAAAAGCCCATAGGATGTCGTTCTTAATAGAGCACTCTTCTTTATAACCATCAAAGGCTAGGAAGGTATTAAAAAAGAAGGCAGACAATGTCTCTATAGTAGATAGAGGAAAGGCCCCCATATAGGTGTAGGTAGAGTGGTCTTCATCTTTTAGTCCATCACAACAACAACTATTACCACCCCCTAAGAAGATTTACCCTAGCCCTTTCAATAAGAGAATAAACTAAACTTATTCTTTTAAGAGAAAGGCAGCGAGAAAAATCTTCAAAATTTTAAAGAAAAAGCCAAATTTTAAATATTTGATTCGAAGAGGCTAGAACACAAGGTGAATAACTCAAACTACTATCCATATCATTAGATGTTTGGTCACACTATTGAAGATTGCTTTACCTTCAAAGACTGACTTAAGAGAAACTATAAGAAGAGGTTGGTGATAATCCATAAAGAGTACCTTATGGACCGTGAACAAGGGTTCATTAAGGTAATTACAGGTGACTCTTCTACTTCATCTAGTTCTTCTCTTTCAAATGAATGGGATATAGCCTTATCTCATTCTTCTAAAAAATATTTGTTGAAAAAAATTGAAATATTCAATACAAGATGAGATAAAGACTTGAAAGAAAATAATCTAGATTGATCCACTAGAGTTAAGAAATATGGCTCCACCTCAACCCCATTCAGCAACTTCAAGTGTTTAGATGACTGGAGAGCGTGGTGAGGGAGGGGTATCTTCGATATTTTATAGAGTTTTGTATGATAAGGATGAAAAGGCTTGGCCTTACACTCCCTTACCTTTATGTACATATTTTAAAGATATGAATAAAAAGCTTACCTCTAAAGGTATTTCTTATATTTTTTCCATTTCTGATGAATGTGCTACTGAAAATAATGAAAAACAAAAAGAAGAAAAAGAAAATTCTAATGATGATATATTTTATGAACTAGGGTCAGATACTGAGAGTCCTATGGATGACTTAAATCCTATTAGTATTGAAATGGAACTGTCAGACTTTGACCAATCATTGGAAAAGTATATCATTGATTAGGGCTAGGTTTATACAACCCGTGGAGATATTACTAAGGTTAATCTCCATTGTGGGAAAGTATTACCACCTCATCTTCCTCCTAAAGATAAAGGAAAGAAAATTATTAACCAAACTTGAGAACCTTTATAATAAGATCCAGTAGTCAAGCCAACCATTCCTAAAGTTGACTACAACATTTTAGCCCATCATAGGAAACTTCCTGCTAGATGAAGTATTTATGATGAACTTATTCTATCAAAAGAAAAGATGGAATCATTAGTCTAAACATTACTCGATTAAGAAATATGCTTGACTCAGCTAGTAGTAACTTCTTTACATTAGGCTTGCTACTTCATGGAGATCCCTGGATTCACCTTCTCTGATGAGGATCTACTCTTGGGAACAACATATCAAAACCCTTTATATTTCTATCAAGGTGGACAACATCCGGTTGTCAAGAGTTTTGGTTGCTCCTAATACTTTAGTGAACATTATGAGCTCCAGAGCACTATCCTTCTAGAAGATTGACAGTAGAAGACTCAATAGGGATAAGATGTTACTGAGGTGATTTAATGAAATAGGTGAGAAAGCTTTAGGTTCAATCACTCTATTGTTAGAAATAGAAGGATTGAAAACTAAAGCAAATATTCATATCATTAATTTGAAGACATCTTTTAATGCCCTCTAAGGTAGACCTTGGATACAGTAGTATAGGATGGTTCCTTCCTCATTCCACTAGTGTATAAAGTAGGCTAGGGATAGAGTTGAGTATACCATAAAAGGTGACATACAATCATTCTCTATTCATGAAATTGAATTTTATGAAGACGTTGCTTATTATATGCCTAAAAGGCAAATATTTGATTTAGTGGAATCTAGTGATATTGAGGTATTGAAGAAAAGATAAGAAGATGTCATAGCAAATAAACAAGAAGAAAGAAAAGGAGGAAAAAAAAGAACCTCCAATAATCCAAATTGATTTGGAATCTATCTCTGATGAAGATTCCAACAAAATAGATACCTCAAAAAAAAGTTTAAATTTCATTAGAATTGGAAAATGATGATGAACAAATGCAAGCATTAAAAGATGATCCTGATGTATCAACGTTTGAAAGATTAAAGCAATATGTGGATACATTAACTCAAACTCCCTTATCTCAAAATAAAATCTCATAGTTAAAAGTTAAAGTAGCCTATAATCTTAAAGGTGAAGGTGAAAGAATGTCAACATTTTATCTGTACTTGGGTGTTCAAGCTCAGAAGTAGATGTAAAGATTGATGACCCATCTTCAAATGAAATAATAGAACTCTTGTTTGATTGGTATCCTAAGTGTGAAAAGAATGCCATAAAGCATGGTTTAATTCCTAATGGTTGGCCCAAGGGTGCATCTCAATGCATAGAAATCTTATTACAAAAAAAAAAAAAAAAAAAAAAAAATTAAAATCCAAAGTTGATGTTGAGTTTGGTACCCTTAAACCTTTGGATGATAATGAACATTGATCAGTGATAAGAAATCATATGGAGTTTGATCAGTTTTTTGGAATCCTATCTAATCCTGTAGAAGAATCATGTTATGAAACATTAGATGATCTGAATGATTGCTTAGTTTAGAATGCACCTCTAGAATTCTAAGAAGAAAAATAAAATTCACTATTGATAAATTAAGGGAGATTAGCCTAGAAACTAAAGAAGACTCAAGATCAACTTTTATTAGTTCATTATTGAGTCCAGAAGATTCCAAAGAGTTGATCAACTTTCTCTAAATATAAAGATTGCTTTGTATGGAATTATGAGGAGATGCCAGATTTATCTCCCCATATTGTAGTTCATAAACTAGAGATTCAACCTGATGCAATTCTAGTGAAGCAAGCTCCTAGATGCGTGCATCTAGTAATTGAATAATAAGTCATCAATCAGGTTAAAAAATTAATTGAACCTACCTTTATATAATAAGAATGGTATCCTTCTTGGTTAGCAAGAATTGTCCCTATCAAGAAAAAGAATGACCAAATATGCATTTGCATTAATTTTTGAGACTTAAATACGGCATATCCCAAAGATGAGTTCCCATTATTGTACTAGAACATATGGTGGACATAGACTCATTGCATGTTATCTTTTCATTCATGGATGGATCATTTGGGTATAACTAATTAAAGATGGCTCGAGAGGATAAAAAGCATACGATGTTTAGAACTCCTATTGGGATATTCTATTACATGGTCATGCTAGTTGATCTCAAAAATGTTGAGCCTACCTATCAAAGGGCCATGACTAGAATCTTCAATGACTTAATACATGATCAAGTTGAATGCTACATTGATGATTCAGTCATTAAAAGTTAAAAAAAGGAAAATCATTTTTATGATTTATGGATTATTTTTGAATGGTTGCATAGTTACAACCTGAAAATGAATCACTTAAAATGTGCCTTTAGTGTAGCTTCAAAGAAGTTCTTAGGGTTTATAGTGAGGCACTATGAGATAGAAATAGATCCTGAGAAGATTACAACCATCATATAAATGTCACCACCTTGAAGTTGTACATAGCTAAGATTGTTCCAAGGAAGACTGGCATATTTATGAAGATTTATATCAAGTCTATTTGGAAGATGTCAACCATATATGGCATTAACCAAGAAAGATTCTAAATTCATTTGGTATGAAAAATGCGAGAGTGCATTTAAAAATTTAAAATAATATTAGATGAATCCACCTATTTTGGCTGCTCAATCCTCAATAAGCCATTAATTTTGTGTACTATGGCATTAGATAAATCACTTGGAGGTTTACTAGCCCAAGTTAATGAAGAAGGGAATAAAAATTCTCTTTATTATCTAAGTCATAGACTCATCCCAGTGGAAATGAATTATCCACCTATTTGAAAGCATTGTTTAGCTTTAGCTTTCAGCTCTCAGAAACTAAAGCATTACAAGCTTTCTCATAAAGTAAATCTAATTTCAAGAGTGAATCCATTACAATATATTATGATTTGCTTGATGTGTTTAGGACATCTAGAAAATTGGTCAATGACTTTATTGCAATTTAAGATCACTTTTATTCCTCTTCATGCTATAAAAGATTATGTTATAGCTGATTTATTGGTAGCACATCCTCAACCCAAGGGTTCTCCTTTAAATAAATGATGATCGTCTAGATGAACATATCATGCTTTTAGAAGAGGAACCTAATGCCACTTGGAAATTATATTTTGTTGATGTAGCATCATTTAAAAAATAAATAATAATTATATTATATTTTTCATTCTTTTTTAGTCTAACACTATTGTTTTGTAAGGGGTTGTGCTAAAAAGGATAACTAGAATAAAAAAATATATAAATGGTATTTTCTTGCAGGCATGTTTAAGTCCTTAGGCATAGCCAAATAGGATAGGTGGGCTTGGTAAACAACTAATAATAAGCCCATATGTTTACAAATATAACTACTAGTGTGACATTTGCATTTCCTAATGTCTATTTTGTAGGGCTTAGGAATTTCTTTTTGAATTTCAAATGTTATTTGAGCCTAGAATTATGTTAGGATCTATGGGGTCTAGGAATAGCAGAAGATGACCATATCAGTCTAGTTGTCCCTTTTGAATCCCAAAAGATGTCCCTAAAGACGGAGACGATCATGGAATAAGATAAATAAATCTAGGCTTATAGTTCTAATTTAGGCAATATAAGTGCAGAGCTCAGCTACCCATTTTTCTTTCTACTGGGGTGTATAGCAGTACTTGGCCACATTGGTTTATTCTTTTAATTAAAGTTGGTGTGACTTATTTTGTGTACACAACAAAATAAACCTACTTTTTTAGGTTTCTTTCTATATCATGCTTTCTGTGATGAATGCCTAGAATGTTAGGATTCTAAGAAAAATTAAAATTTCTACCTAATTTAATTCTAAATAACTTAAATATAAAATAAAAACTCAAAACCTCATATTAAATATAACTTTAGGAATAACTTAAAAGTAGCTAGAAATAATTATCTTTTGGAAACCATGAAGCATATTATTCTAACTCCTTGAATTGGACACTTCACCCATTGCACATAAGGTGCATCTGACCATTGAAGATAATCACCTTCTTATGAATGCCTACCTTCTTTTCTGGATTTGGCCCATGATCACTTCTAATTGCGTGTATTTTAGGCATAAATTGCATACCCCAAAAACCTTAGCTAAATTATGAGTCAAAATGATTAAAAGCTAAAAATTATTCCATTGGTTAGGTGCATATCATACCTGACATGATACTAGGAATTAGCAAGTAAGTATAGATTCTTAGATTCCTTTTTAAAATGAAATAGCATAACCATCTTGCATTCATGAGACTTGACATTATGGATTTCAAATCTCTTAAGTGGTGTTAGCTGGCAGCCCTTCTAAGCCGGTTATAAGTCCATAAGAGTCATGGATAGGTTCCTTTTCTCAAGTTAGGGCAAAAGCCAATAATTCCCAAAGTTAAACTAGGTTGAGCCTCTAAGATGTGTTAGAAGAAATAATAGAGTTAGGTTCTAAAGTAACCTTTCAGGAATAAATTTTCAACCATAGGCATTTCCACAGTCTTATACTACTAGAATCTAAGTCCTAGATTTTAATAAAATTTTAACTCAAAACTTTATTAAATTGAATTCTAAAATTTAAAGTCTAATGATAGGATAGTTGAAGTGCCTTCTAGACATCCAATATCTATAGGCATTTCCTTCTTTATCCTAATTATCCCCAAAAAGAACTCTTCCTCATTTGAAGTTTTCTCTTTTGAAATTTCAATTGAACCATCCTTCAAAACTAACTTTGAAATCCATAGAAATAAGAACCTATTTCTTTAATTGAGAGTATTCTTATGAAGAGATCCTCATTCCTAAGATGTAATTAACTATAAGGGCTTGTCCTTCTATGAAACTACAATGCCAATATAAAATAAACTTTATCATTCTATTTCATATAGTTCAAAGGAAGAATCTCTGGAATATTAAAAAGACCCATTAGCCTAAGATGTCCTTATTTAAGTAATTAAATCCATTATAATATAATATTTTTATCTTTCAAGATAATATATTTATTCTTTAATGATGAATTTTATTATTTAAATAAGAAATTTCTAAAATCTATGTGGTGTCACAAATGTTCCCCTTATATTCCAAGTCTAAATCTCTAAATAGGGAATCCCAAAGCTGTAGCACTCCTACTTCAAGACTCAAAGTGGTAGTACAATCCAATAGAGAGTTTGCTTTCACACAAAAGCTAGAGAGCTCAAGCAAGACTCTTAGATCAACACTTAGAAGTAGATGACATAATGTTGTCACTATGTGGCATAGGTTCTTTGAAGAGCCACCATGTAATGAGCCTAAAGGCCCATGTCTATTTTGGAAATGAAACATAAAATCTTTAGACTAGATAGCCTCTGACCCGTATCTTTCAAAAAATATGATGACTCTCTGCATAAGAATTACTTTTTAAGGAATCACCCTAAGTGGTGTTCACTAGCACCCAAGTTGAATCTGACAAGATCAACTTATAGCTAATCATTGGAGCACCAGATTCTTCTATGTGTGGGTCTTCTTCATCATGCATATGCTTTCTACCAAAGTGAGTATACCCTAGGGAAATAGCACTAGTGACTATTGATAATACCTGCGTTACATCATTATCCATCTGTCCTATGGTTGGCTCAACTACTACTAATAGAACAGGAATACAAGTAGGCTCATGTATCTTTGTTACTCCCAGATCATGCTCAACTGTCATGGTGCTATGAATATCTCTATCATCTCTCTCCTGAGCTGATGAAACTTTTTATCATTGCTTCCTACTACTACCTAGCTCATCCAATGATCTCTTAGGAGCATGAGTTACGTGTTAGGGGGAATACAAATGCCATACTGGTCTAGCTCTCCCTAATCTACAACTTTATATATATATGAAAGCCTAGCTCTAAGAAAAAAGAGTATGTATGACTGATCTATAGTAGGCATAGGTGACTAACTCTTGTGCAAGTCTCTTATGAAGCTACATAGAAATTCAAACAAATCCCTAAGAGAAGTAAGAAATCCTAAGCTATGGAAGATGCTACCAATCAAAGAGATAGTGGAAGCATCCTTAGAGAGTGAGTATTTGCTATGTCTACTATCTGTGGTAGTCTGTATATGGGTGTAGCTTGAGCGAAGCCATATTATCTAGCCACTTAATTGAGATTATATCCCTATAATATCACAAACTCATGACATCTATAGCAAAGCCAGATCGATCTTAACCAATTAAGATATTCTTCTATGCATCTATATGTTGGCTTTGATAATAACAGAGGTGCCTCTTTGTCTGTATGAAATTCTATGAATCTCTATCCCAAGCTTTGATTAGGCAAGCTATGAAAATCTGATCTGTGGATGATCTGAAAGTGATCCATCATGTGTGATTGAACAAACATGAAGGTCCAAATCAGATCTCTATCTAAAGGAACTGTAGCCCTGCTCAACTACATGATCATGGGGAAATGCTGCTATCTTAAATAGGATGGAATTGTAGGACAAATGAAAGCTCTTATTATAGTAAATAAATCCATCCATGCAAGTAGTTTCAAGGAAAATCTACGTCATAGCATCATGAATTAGTTATCATGCTCACCCTACCAAATCCATGATATAGGTAAGCTATTGATGCTAGCACCAGTGCTATCCCCTCACTCTGAGAAAGCAAGTTGGCCATTAAAAGAGTGGAAGGATGGAAAGGTCTGTTATGGACTGGAAATATAAAATAACATAGCTAGGTGGCAATAAATGTCACTAAAGATAACTTTTTGTCCACATCCTATGCTAAGATTCATCGAAAACTTACTCTTCCTTTAAGCTTGAATCTAGAACTGAATGACTTTTCAATTGAATAAGATCCCATATCAAACAGATCCTCTAATCATGCAAAGTGGGGCAAATATATTGCTATATCAAGGAAACTCTCGGACCATGTGTCTATAATAACTATGCCCTATCTTCTATGACTTGATCTTTGTTCTCTTAATAATATATAGTAATGTTCTAGAGCACAATGGAGACTAGAGGAATATACTTGATGGACTCTCCAATGTTGACCATCTAGCTGATACCAAAAGAGCTCTTGATTTGAAGGCACACACTCCTCATAAGGAATGCCTATGATAGGGAGACATATTATATCCCGCATATAGACCAAAGTAATCATCATCTCATGTGAACCAATCTAATAGGTATTGGTGATCCTATCCCAATGCAGTATTATACTCTAGATCTTAGTAAATGGGAGGTGGCTATGATCAAGAAGTGATGCATATACTATATAATATATGCCAACCCTTTTGAGGATGTCACCATGCATCCATAGGTGAAGACAGGCCTATTATATATAACCACTGATAGCTGACAAAGGTGTGCCAAACACCTACCTTGGGTTCTCAATCTTCTACCTCATGGTGTAATATACGATAACCTAAAAGTTTAACTGTGCCAATAGATGGAGCATAATCTACAACTAGTTGAAGAACATCCTGATATCCAAAGCTAAGGAGATCTATAATCCACTTTGAAAGAACATCATGACTATGTCTTAGCTTTAGATTAATTACCCAATCAGCAAAATCATGGCTTGATTGAAGCTTTGAATTGATAGATAGGTTGTGTGATGATTGAGCAAATGAATCCTCAAAAATATCTCTGCTCCTCAACATATCCTAATTCCAAGTGAGTCGCTCATATAACCTGATTATTTCCTATGGATCATGGGCTTCAATAGTGGCCCATATTTGCTCCTTAGTAGGTTCTATAGTTGACATATCATCTGGCCATCTCTAAGTAAACATTGTAGTCAGTCTATAGCAAATTTTCAATGAGGAGTATCACATCGATTGATCATTTTTAAGTTGATTTCAACTCTGGCATTTGTAAAGAATTAAACTTTTAATAGTTATGCATAATATCTTTTGAGATATTATCCATTTATGGGGGGCATAGGTCTTATCCCTTTTGCATTAATGAGCTAAGAATCTCTTCCATTGTATACTTTTTTTAATAATATATGGACCTTCCCAGTTTGGGTCAAAAATTTCACCAGTTCATTGGTAGGAAATGATAGGCCTTTAGCATATTAACACAAGTTCACCTACTTTGGAGATTCTTGGGAGAACCATGTGGTTGTGAGCTCTGGTCATTCTTGCTCGATATATTTTTAGATTTTATTGTAGTTGTAATTATATAGTTCTTTGAAGTATATTCAAACATTTTTCTCCATTGTAAGTTCATTTTGAACTACTATACATGGTGAATGAAGGTTAACTTTAAGAGGAAGTGTTGCTTCTACTCCAAAAACAAGGAATATGGTGTTTCTTGTGTAGTAGTTTTATATATGGCATGATATGACCACAAGGCTTCTATTAATTTATAATGTCATTCTATTTTATTTTTAGAGATTTTCTTTTTTGAGGAGTTTGATCAATGTTTTGTTGAATATTTCTATGAGACCATTAGCTCTTGGATTGTATATTAAAAAATATCACAAATTTATCTTATATTTCTAATTGAAATGATATACTTTGATGTTCTTGAAGGAAATGACATTATCGAATATAATTCTACAAGCTACTCCAAATCGATAAACAATATGGTCTAGAAAAAATTTACTAGATTGTCTGCTTTAACTTCTTTCAATGGGATTGCTTCTTCTTATTTGGAGAAATAATCAGTGGTAGCTAGTATGAAATGATTCTCCCCAGATGACGGAGGATCTATTAGACCTATTACATAAGTTCCCTAACTTTCAAATGGCCAAGATGCCACTGTTAGATGTAAATTATTAGGCGATCGATGCAATGTGCCAGCATGTATTTAACACTGATAACATCTTTTGGCATGTGCAATGTAATCATGAACCATACTGGGCTAATAGTATCTCATTCATTTAATTTTATATTTCATTTTAGGATTGGATTGATGTGCATTTCATAACCCTTCATGGACTTCAGCCATCACATTTTTTGTTTCATTTTATCCTAAGCATCGTAACCACATTTGGTCAAATGAGTGCCAGTATAATATATCATTTACAAGAGCATATTGTAGTGTTCTTTATGAAATTTGATGAGCCTTTGATTTGTCATTTGATAATCTATCACCTTTAAGGTAAGTGATGGATGGTTCTCGCAATCATCTTTCTCTACTATTGTTGAGATCTCTTGTTTTCTTTAGCTTTAAAGGTTTATAGAAGGGTTGGTGCTAATTTTAACTAACTTTAGACTATTATTGTAATTAAATCTCCCTAAGGGTTTACCATTGATTTAGCTAATTTAGCAAATGTGTCAGCTTTACCATTATTTTGACGTGACACCCTTGTAATTATTACTTCGGGGATTTATTTTAGAAGCTCCAAGGCATGTTTATGATAAAGTACCAATTCTAGTTTGTTTATTTGGAAAGTCTCAATTATTTGTTAAATTATGTGTTGTGAATCTCCATAAATATTAAGTTTTATAATTTTCATGTTAATTTCTAGCTTTAGACATACAATTAGTGCTTCATATTCGGGCTCATTGTTGGTTCAAAGTTTTGTTAGACTATATGAATATCAAAGAATACATCCTTATGGTGCTACAAATATTAAGCCAATTCTTACACATACTATAGGTAAATTAGGCTATTTAGCTGGCTTCACTGATGAAGCTCCATGAAAGTAGAGTTCACATTCTAATTGTTGTTAAGCTTCTTGCACTTTAAAGAATTATTCATCAGGCAATTCATCAATGAGTGGATAGTTTACTGGTAAGGGATGAGAAATTAGAAAGTCAGCCTGAGCTTATCCTTTTATAACTTTTTACAAAATATATATTATGTCAAATTCAAGTAATAGGACTGCCCATTTAGCTAAGCGACCTGTTACGATAGATCTAGTCATGAATAACTTAAGAGGATTGACTTTAGATATTAAAGTTATCTTATGTGATAACATAAAGTGTTAGAGTTTCTAAGTAGCCAATATCAATGCTAGACATTGCTTCTCAATAGAAGAATTTATTTTTGAACTCCTATTAGACATCGACTTATATAACATAGGACATTTCTTTCCCTTCTTCATTATTTTAAGCTAGCAGAGCTCCCAATGACTCTTCTAAGATTTCCATATACAATATCATCGGATTTCTTGTTATTGGTGTTGCAATAATTGGGGGATGTTACAGATATTATTTTATGCTATGAAATGCTTCTTGATAAGCATCATCCCATATAAAAGGTGCATCATTTTTCATCAATCAGGCGAAAGGTTGACTTCTCCTTGAAAGATTAGGAATGAACCTTCTAATGTAAGCCGATTTGCCTTATAAGTCTAAGGCACTAGCATTTCTAGTATTGCTTTTATTTTAGAGGAATCAATTTCAATCTCTCTATGGAGCATAATAAAACCCAAGAATTTTCCAAAGCACATTTTAGCAGGTTCATCTTTAAGTTAAAACTTTGAATTCATTCAAATGCAACTCTTAAATCATTTATGTTCTCATTTTGATTCGTTCTTTTAACAACTAGATTATCAGCATAACATTCTATATATCTATGTATGAGGTCGTCGAAGATGCGGGTCATTGCAGCATTTTTCAAGCCAAATGACATCACTTTATAGCAATATATGCCGATTGGTGTGTAGAAGAATGCATGCTTTTCATCTTCCAGTGACATTTTAATTTGGTTATAACCCAATGAACCATCCATGAATGAGAACATGTCATAGTTGGATGTGTTGTTTACCGTGAGTTCTGCATTGGGTAGTGGGAAGTCATTTTTTGGGCTTGCTTTATTTAAGTCCCTAAAATTAGTACATACATAAATTTATCCGTTCTTTTTTCTTACTAGGGATGATATTGGCAATCCAGTCAGCATACTTTTCTTCCAAGATAAATCCTGCTTTAATCAACTTTTTGGTTTTAATAATCACTTACTCTTCAATTTTTAATCGCATTCACCTTGATGCTTACTTTGTAGGCTATATATCAAGCTTAATAGAAAGTTTATGTATGATCTACATAGACCTATCATTTCACTATAATTCTATGCAAAGAAATTTTTGTATTCACAGAGTAGTGCTTTTAATTCCTTCAATCTTTCTAATGTGAGGTTTGCACTGTCAAAGGTTGGTCTGGGCTCCTCTTCGGTACTTAGGTTGATTTCTTGTAGTTCATCAATGGTGGCTTGATTTCCTTCCTCGAATTCTTTTGGGGCCCCTTTGATATTAATGATTAGTGCCTCTTTAGGTATATTCTCATTTGAAACATTCTTTTATTCTTTTGTAGTTTCCATAGGAACTTCTTCTTTGCAAGATATGCATAACATGAGCTCATTGAAGGAGATGCCGAAGCAATATATCCTAATCCCCATGTGGTGAATTTTTCATATCTTATAGGATTTTGGGCATTATCCCTTTGTCAAAGCCTCTTAAGTAAATGAGCTTGAATGCTTGATTATATAAGTTGAATGTTATTTTTAATCAGTTTCTTAAGAGCTGATGAGAAGTATCGAGGAATTATTATTGAAATTTCTTCTTCCTCAAATCTTCTTCTTCTAACAATATTTCTGTAGGATTTGGGATTTGCTCTTCTATCTTGTAGAAGAGAATCCCATGTTTATTATGGCCTTTTCTAGATGGAACATAAAAGGTTTTCACTTGTTTTATTTCTTCATTCCTTTTAGCTATTAAAGCTTTTATGTGTGACTTTGGCACTATGGTTATTTTCATAGCCTTCTTAGAGATTTGGGATTTGGGTACCTTTATTAGAGAAATATGAGTTTCCTTGAATTATTTTATTAACTTGCTGGTACTAGCTTCTTCTATCCTTTGGTTAGCTGAGGCTTTCTTGGGTTGATAAAGTATTACACCCTCTTCATCATCCTTAGTATCACTGCCAAAGGGGGGAATTACCTTGGATTGCTTTGACTCATTGGTATCATTGGTACATTTATTCTTTGAAGTCCTACATTTTAGTATTAATTTGATAGGTGGATCCACTTATTTTTAAGCTTTGACTTCCTATACCTTCCCAAACATGAAATACTTGGCATCACATAGATTTTGATCTCATGTATCAAGAATGGATTCATGTCACCATCAATTTTATGCTCTTCAACATTTTGAATATTCTTCATTGATGAAGAGTTGAAGGCATAATACCATATTCATAAATCCATGACCTATTAAGGAGTGCTTTGTAAGCAACTTGAGCTTCGATCACATGGAATTTAGCTTTTGTGTATAGTTTCTTGAAGCGTATGGGTCGAATAATAGACCCCAAGATTTGCTGTCCTTGTTCATTAAATCTTTGTAGGAATAATATACTTTTATCCAGGTAGTGAGCATCTAAGGCTAATTCTTGTAAAGTTTTAATTGTTATAAAGTTGACTGAAGCACCTGGATCAATCAATATCTTTTTTATTCAAACAGCGTTGCTTTCAATTATAATATAAAGGGGTTGATTATGTTCGGTCATCTCTAATAGCTAGTCATTCTTACTGAATGTGATGGTTACTAAATTTTGAGAGGTTAATTCTTCTTTCATTTTTCTTCAGTAAAAAAAAATCATATTATTTTAGGTTATGCAAGAATTTGATTATGTCTCACATATATCTTTGGACAACATGAGAGCACCATAGATACTTAGAAAACAAGGGAGCTTGTGTTAATGTGCTAGAACATTATAGTTTACTTTTATTTTGATAGAATTTTGTAGTTTAGTCAGTGATGGGGGAAAGATATTCTCATTTACTTGGATTTCTTTGCCTTTAACACTAACTTTCTATTGTGGAGGTGGAGAGATTCTCTTTCTACTCCTTAACTAGACTTGGGTCACTTTTTCTATATGATTTTTTTTATTAGAAGAAGTTTTGAATTATGTGTTTGTTTAGAGTTTTCAAAGTTTTCAGTACTCTCAGATTTATTGCCCATTTTAGGACATAATTTCTTTGATCCTGACTTGACCTTCCATTTAATAGGCTTTTCTGTGGGAAAGCAAAGTTCCTCCTTAGAACCAGTTGTAGTTTCAACGACATTTATAACATGACATGTTTCTGTCAGAACTTCTACTTTAAATTTTTTTGCATCAAGTTTCAAATGGGCCATGTATTCTTTTAGCTTAACTAGCCTTCGAGGAGGTTGCTCATACTCCTTTAAAAAGTCAATCAATTTCTATGATTAAAATTTTGGCTTTCTGGATTTCCTCTTTTATTTATTTATTTGCAAGGCTTTGATGAAGGAGATTGATTCTTTTCATTTGCTTCATTGTATTATATAAAATTTGCCCCATGTTGGGGAAGAATCTTTTTGGATCTATTTCAAGCTCTAAGGCATTCTTCCTCCGGATACCTTCTATGGCTAAAAGAATGTTAATCATTCTTTTAGTCTTTTTTTGAAATGAAGGTCTCCCAACTACCTTCTTCTTCTTGTGTTTGCAGGGCTTTGCCTTAATCCTTATTTATGTTCTAAATTCCAACGATCTCAACTTTTTTATTTTTTATGTCCTAGATTAAGTGTGTTGTGATAACCTTCACCTTTTCCTTCTTAGGGTGTACTAGTACAATGTCTAATACAGTGAGTTCCTAATTTTGATAGCTCTTTTCTACCTAATTCCTAAAGATAAAACATTCCACAATTAAATTACTTATGAGTTTATGAAATGGACAATAGTTGGGATCATCAATCTTATCTACTTGGTCTGGCTTACTTGGCTCTAGAAATTATAATCCTAATTTCAGGGCAAGTTTAAAAATTTTACTAGTACATTCTCTTTTAAATGAATACATCCTAGACATCTTTTCTTGAAGGGTTGATCCTTTTTTCTTATCTTCTGTCAGCTTTGCTACTGGTCGTGAGGTTATCACTAGTTGATGAGATTGTTACACCTCCATCTTCCTTTTCATCAATCATGAAGGTGAACGTTGTATTCACATCATTCTTTTTTACATCATCGATTTCTCTTACTTTCCTTTTCCAAAGGGATTATTATTATATTTAGTACTGAGGCCTTTCTATTTTTGCAACCATTCAAACTTGGCTACATGATCTAGTAATTCGTAGAACATGGCTAGATATGGAGCCATTTGATCATCAATATTCCCCATGTGAAGTTCTACAACATGCTTTTCTATGAGCCACTGGTCACATTTCATAGATTTCTCCATCTCATAATGTATTTTGTGGCACTTTCATCTTTCCTTGTCTTTTCTAAAGTGAGATCCGATATCATTACCTTTTTGGTTGCACTTTCAAATCTCATGATGAAGAGTGTCTCTGACTCGGTGAAGGTCTTTACTGAGTCATTTGGTAACTCAACATACCATTCAAAAGTCATGTTGGTCAGACTACTAATGAATTATCATAGCAATGCATCATTCCCTATAGTATTTCCACATGTTGCTTTGAATTGGGCTAAATGTTGCCATGGATTTTCTATTCTTGAAAAGTGTTGAATTTGGCACAATGTATCATTTAAGATACTATACTTGGTCATATTCGATTGAATATGGTCTGCCATTTTGAAATAACTGTTCAGCTGCTTCTGAAGCAATAAATGCTTTGACTTTCTAGCTGATGAGATCTTCTACTTGAGATTTAGTGATATCGTCAACCTCTTGATAGGTATTTAGTGTAGCTTCTCCTAGAGCTTTTTTCCTTTGTGTTGAAGTTCTTGGTAAGTTAAGCATAACATTTTTCATACCCCCATTTTCAATTGTTGGATTGACTATCTTTGGATGATTTCTTAGTAGTATTTGTTGCATTGTAGTTCCTATAATATTAAGTTGACCTAATAGCTCTTTCATTAGCCTACTCATTTAATTTAAATGAATGTTGAGCTAGCTAATTTCTTGGTCTCTTCATTGGACTTGAGAACCAATTTATCATTGTAATCTTGTTACACCGTTGGCTAATTCTTCAATTACCTTGACCTCCACTTGAGTTTCAATTCTAGGTTGTTAATGATTTGGATTCTCTAGGTGTCCCTCCTCATTTTATTGTTCAGGAATCACATTTTTATTTATTAAAAGTGTATCGACCATATGAACCACCTCAACTTCTATATGATTGGTATCATCATTATTTTAGAGATCAGAGATTGATTGTTCTTCATTGATTAGAAAATCTTCATCTTCCCAGAAGAGTTGATTATCTTCCTCATCATTTTTTGGCTGACTTTATTCATGCATGCATTTCTATTTTTGATTATAGCTCAACAACCTGGCCCAAGAACTTTTTGATTCTTCTCTGAAGATTTCTATTTTTAACAACCTTCAGAACTTTATAGATTTAGAGGAGACTACTTTCTCATTTCATAGTTGATTATGTAGAAAGGGATGTGTATGTCTATCTCATAATGATTTTGTTATAGCTCCTCCTGAGCTATTTCTTTTGACCCATCAAAATAAATTGAAGTTATTGATGGTGGGTATATTTGCATCCACTAGTGGATCATGTTATTGTTCAACATGAACAGATAGTCTAGTGACTCTATGACTAGCATTATATATCTTGCGAGCCCTGTTAGACATTTCAGTGCCCGAGAAAGAAGCTTCATGGTTGTGGTTGTCCAGAAAAAGTAAGTATGTTCCATGTAGATTGATATAAGCTTGTCAAAACCTCTCATAAGGAAAGCTCTCAAAGCTTTAAGGTTGGGCTCATTTGGAATGATCACGTTTAGCCTCTTTTCCTTATTAAATGCTTTTGGCATTCTAGCAAACTTGATGAGAGGCTTCATGATAGATCTAATCGATAAAAATTGGACAACCTAAGAAATCATTCCAAACTAGAGAGTGGCTCCAACATAACCAATATTGATTATGGCTTGAGGTAATGTAACCGTGGATCCCTCGATGAGCTTGACAGTCATCATATTCTTGATGCTTCCCATTTGACGAACCTACTTGTAGATCTTAAGATTTTGAAAGATTATAATACTTTTAAGTCTATAATGACACTATATATTTTAATATTTTTGAACTAGAGATGAAGGGAGAAGTGATCCGCAGCAGAGTCGTCGTTGGTGCTGCAACATTTTGGAACAAAAATGCCTGTATTGAACTAAATTCTTGAAGGTTTTAATAGATTTTTTATAAGAAATTCAGCAACATAACGCCTTAGCATTGCTAAATTTGTACATATTTTAGTGAAAACGCAATTTTCTCTAGGGTTTTGTATCCAAGATCCATGGAGGGAGGGTGTCCTTTTTACACTGGAACCAAGTTCAACTGTAGAGGGCTTTTTGCCATTCAAAATTCAACATTCTAGACTATTTTAAGCCATATAGAACATTCTTTTTTTACTCTACATCCAAGATCGATAGAGATGCATTCTTTTAATTCTCATGGTGTTTAAGATTGATGGTAAAAATTTGGTTGAATTTAATTTTCAAGAAAAAATTGATTAAAAGAAAAATTATTCTAGAAATCATTTACAAGGAGTAGATGAGAGATCATTCTTGTGGTAGTGGAGAGTATGCCTTTAGAAATCACAAATCACTAGAATCAGGAATGCAGTAAGAAATTAGAGAGAGTGAGTTAGAGAGGATAAAGAGAGAGAGAGAGAGAGAGAGAGAGAGTAGGGGTGGTTGCTCTCCCATTTTTATTGGCAATTCTGTTTAAGTGGGTATTTATATTGTTGGAGTGAGGATGACAACTTTCTTGATTTAAAAAAATTGAGGATTAATGACAGTAGCTCAACGGTGGTATCACAATATCACGACATTGTGTTGTTTAATTAAGTAATGTTAGGGGCAGTTTGAGCTTCTAAATTTTTTTAAGGCAGGAATAATACCTACACACTACGATTGTACCACCGCAGCACCCCAAAGTCATGATGTGTAAATTTTTGTCATTTTTTCATTCATTTCATTTCATTTTTTTAGATGCACATAGAGACCACCACCACCTTTCCCTCAAAGACTTTAAAAATATTTAGACATTCAATTCCCCAAGTTCTTATGTGTCCGTAACTAACTTTTAATTAATATTTCTTTTGTTGAAAATTTAGAGCAAATGCCTTTTCAAATAAATTTTATGAAATATATTTTACAAAAAAAAGAAATTGGAGGAAAATAAAAGTATAGTATTAAATGATTGTAGTTCCATAATATATAGGCCATTATTTAAAAAAAATTGAAAGATCCTATAGTTTTTCTATACTTTGTATTATAGGAGATAGATTTTTTGGGAAAGTATTGTGTGAGCTTGGAGCTAGTATAAACTCGACACCATTGCTTATTTTTATGAAATTAGGATTAGAGGAAGTCCAACCTGCTAGTATTACCCTTTAGTTAGTTGATAGATCTTTGGCTTACCTTAATGGGATAGTAGAGGATGTGTTGATTAATGTAGATAAATTCATATTGCCTACATATTTTATTAGACATGGACGAAAATAAGTAGATTCCTATTATTTTAGGAAGACCCTTTTTAGTAATATGGAGGTCTATGATAGATATGGAAAAAGAGGAATTAACAATTAGAATTAATTGGTGTTTTTACCCTTATACACAAGTACACGTGTCAAATCAAGTAATACATAATGAGTAGAGTATCATTTTCATGAGGACTAGAGAAAAATATAATATTAATTTATATTATGTTAATTATTAATCTTTTTAAAACCTAGTTTTTAGTCAACGAAATGCAAGTACTTAATTTAAAATGAAAATCTACTATTTTGTAAAAGATTAAAAAAGACACATTTTTTATAGAAAATTAAGTAGTTTTCTTAATTTTGAAAGAAGTGCTATGAATTTATGGAGATTTTGGATTATGTATTATATTAAAATAGGTAGTGAATCAATTTCAAGCTCCCACTCAGATTGTAGAATTCCCTCTCCAGAATGAGTTGTTTATGAATAAGAGTATGCTTGTACCTCTCATTCACCTTAGCACTAATAAAATTATCATTGTTGTTAGTTGATACTCTCCTTTTATTCTTGTTAATGTACATAATTGACCTTTTGGCTTTCTTTATTTGGAGAAATTATTAGAAGGAAGGGTGCAAAAATGTTTGAAGAACATGGATTTAGAATGAAAAATTTGGCTACCTAGGTGTCCTATATATAGGCCAGACCTAGCGCTGTGATGCTGCTTTGGTAGCACCAAGGTGCTAGCTTCTCTATTCTTGATTGTAGGATATAGCATTGTGGTGCTCCTCATGCAGCACCTTGGCTTAGTTCTGGTTAACTGGTTAAGGTCATTAATATTCTTGTCAATAAGTATATTTATGGTATTAAGTAATAGTCATAAATTTGGTACATGTATCCTATCAAGCATTGATGGAGCGCCTAGACCATATGACATAGTGCTATGGCATTGGTCAGCCTTTTTTGTCTTTTATTATAAATGTGTTTATCTGATTGCCAACTTTTTGACTGACCCTTTTGACTAGTGTCATGATGCTACTTTGGCAATGCCTATGTTGACCTCACTTTTAGTGAGGTTGACAACCCTCTTCCTAGACCTAAGATTTGATCTATGCACTAGGATCCTATTGACCTCAAGTGAGGTTGATAATCACCCTAATCTTAGTAATTTGAATCTCCAATATTAGATTAAGAGCTTCCTAATTAGGCCCTTAGGATACTACAATTAATCACTAAGTGCACAACATAAACTAAAGCAAAAATGGAAATAATAAATCAAAATGAAACTAAATATGGAATACAAATTAAACTAAGAAGTCAATACATTGAGGTGAATACCTAAGTTAGCCAAGTAGACCCCATAGAACCTGACATAACCCAATTTGACAATCTAAGTCCAATAAAATCCAATTCAATAATTTTCTCCCTAGTTTTATATCCAAGATCTACGGAGGGAGGGTGCCCTTTCCACACTAGAACCAAGTTCAACTGCAGAGGGCTTTGACATTCAATATTCTAGACTATTTTAAGCTATATAGACATTCTTTTTTTTTTACTCTGTATCCAAGATCGATGGAAACACATTCTTTTATTTCTCATGGGATTTAAGATTGATGGTAAAAATTTTGGTTAAATTTTATTTTCAAGAAAAAATTATTAAAAGAAACATTATTCTAGAAATCATTTACAAGGAGTAGTTGAGAGATCTTTCTTGTGGTAGTGGAGAGCATGCCTTTAGAAAGCACAAATCATTATAATCAAGAATGCAGTAAGAAACTAGAGAGAGTGAGTTATAGAGGATAGAAAGAGAAAGAGAGAGAGAGAGAGAGAGAGAGTAGGGGTGGTTACTCTCCCCTTTTTATTGGCAATTCTCTCTAAGGGGGTAGTTTTTTGCTATTGTAATATACAACACCCCATTCTCCCTAGATAGTTATTATTCGGAGTGAGGATGACAACTTTCTTGATTTAAAAACATTGAGGATTCATGACAGCAGCTCAGCACTAGAATTATAGTGTCACGACACTGCGTTGTTTAATTAGGGAACGTCAAGGGCAGTTTGAGCTTCTAAATTTTTTTTAAGGTGGTAATAGCGCCTAGGCACTACAATTGTAGCACTGTAGCGCCCCAAAGCCATGATGTGTAATTTTTTGTTATTTTTTGTTTCATTTCATTTCTTTAGATGCACATAGAGACCACCACCTTTCCCTCAAAGACTTTAAAAACATTTAAACATTCAATTTCCCAAGTTCTTAGATGTCCTTAAGAAACTTTTAATTAATATTCCTTTTGTTGAAACTTTAGAGGAAATGCCTTTTTATATAAATTTTATGAAATATATTTTATACAAAAAAAGAAATTGGAGGAAAATAAAAGTATAGTATTAAATGATTATAGTGCCATAATATATAGGTAATTATTTAATAAATTGAAAGATCTTGTAGTTTTTCTATACTTTGTATTATAGGAGATAGATTTTTTGGGAAAGTATTGTGTGAGCTTGGAGCTAGTATAAACTTGATGCCATTGCCAATTTTTAAGAAATTAGGATTAGTGGAAGCCCAAACCACTACTATTACCCTTTAGTTAGTTGATAGATCTTTGGCTTACCTTAATGGGACAATAGAGGATGTGTTGATTAAAGTAGATAAATTCATATTGCCTACATATTTTATTAGACATGGAAGAAGATAAGTAGATTCCTATTATTTTAGGAAGATCCTTTTTTACCAATATGGAGGTCTATGATAGATCTGGAAAAAGAGGAATTAATAATGAGAATTGATTGGTGTTTTTACCCTTATACACAAGTGCACATGTCAAATCAAGTAATACATAATGAGTAGAGTATCATTTTCATGAGGATTAGAAAAAAATGTAATATTAATTTATATTATGTTAATTACTAATCTTTTTAAAACCTAGTTTTTAGTCAACCAAATGAAAGTACTTAATTTAAAATGAAAATCTACTATTTTGTAAAATATTAAAAAAACTCATTTTTATAGAAAATTAAGTAATTTTCTTAATTTTGAAAGAAGTACTCTGAATTTATGGAGATTTTGGATTATGTATTATATTAAAATAGGTAGCGAATCATTTTCAAGCTCCCACTCAGATTGTGGAATTCCCTCTCTAGAATGAGTTGTTTATGAATATGAGTTGGCTTGTACCTCTCATTCGCCTTAGCACTAATAAAATGATCATAGTTGTTAGTTGATACTCTCCTCTTATTCTTGTTAATGTACATAACTGACATTTTGGCTTTCTTGATTTGGACAAATTATTATAAGGAAGGGTGCAAAAAATTTGAAGAACATTGCTTCAGAATGAAAATTTTGGCTACCTGGGTGTCCTATATATAGGCCAGACCTAGCATTATGATGCTGCTTTGGTAGCACCAAGGTGCTAGCTTCTCTATTTTTTATTGTAGGATATAGCATCACAGTGCTCCTTATGCAACTCCTAGGTGCTGGTAAACTAGTTAAGGTCATTAATATTCTTGTCAATAGGTATATTTATAGTATTAACTAACAATCATAAATTAGGTACAAGTATCCTATCAAACATTGATGGAGCTCCTAGGTCATATGACATAGCGCTATGGCATTGGTCAACCTTTTTTATCTTTTATTATAAATGTATTTGTCCGACTGCCGACTTTTTGAATGACCTTTTTGACTAGTGTCACGATGCTACTTTGGCAATGCCTATGTTGACCTCACTTTTAGTGAGGTTGACAACCCTCTTCCTAGACCTAAGATTTGATCTATGCACTAGGGTCCTATTAACCTCAAGTGAGGTTGATAATCACCCTAATCTTAGTCATTAGAATATCCAATCTTAGATTAAGAGCTTTCTAATTAGGCACTTAGGATGCTACAATTAATAGCTAAGTGCACAACTTAAACTAAAGCAAAAATGGAAATAATAAATCAAAATGAAACTAAATATAGAATACAAATTAAACTAAGACATTGATACATTGAGGTGAATACCTAGGTTAGCCTAGTGGACCCCACAAGACCTAACATAACCCAATTTGACAATCTAAGTCCAATAAAATCCAATTCAATAATTTTTAATAAAAAATTAAAATCGAGCAGTTTTAAATTGAATATTATAATTTCTTAAGCCTAGATTGAGGCAATTGACATGATTGACCAAATTAACCCTATTTAAGCCCAAAATCATGTAAGTCCATTAAAACAAAAATAAATTAAATAAAATCATACAAAAAGTGCTCAACCAATGTATGAATATAAATGAACATAAAACTAAATTCAGATGGGGCACAAAAGGGCTAACTAGGTCATTTGACCTATGTTGACTTATGTGGTCCCCGCTAAGTCAAAAATCAAACTAATCAAAATTTGATCAATTTAGTTCATTTCATTAGATCAAAATTATTAGATTAATATAATAAAACACAAAACTAAATAAATCTAAATCCAATGATGACTCAAATAGCTTAATCAGGTTATTTAGTCTTTGTGAACCCAAATGGACCTTATTGAACTTAAACTCAAAATAAATTGAGCTTAATTCAAATTAAATTTTCCAAAATATTTTGAAATCATATTTGAACATAATTTGATTTTTTTGGGTTTGATTTTACCAAATTGTTAATTTGGTCCAATTGAACCCAATTTGACCCATTAAGTTGAATTTGGTCCAAAATAGGTCTAAATGAAATTAATTAAAATTAATTACTTCAAATCATTTTGAATACTCAAAAAAACATTGTTGAAGCTCAAATACACTTTAATTTAGATCAGATTGGTCATTTGACCTATTAAGCACAATTTGGGTCAAAAATAAGTTTAAATCAAAACTCAACTCAACCCAAATTAAACCAAATCAATGCCTACAATCATTCTTAAGTTGATTATTGAACATGACTCAATTCTCAATTGCGCTTGATTTAGCCAATTTGATCAATTGATCTACCTCACTTGAATTGTCCCAATTTGACCTATATAAGCCTATCAAGCAAAAATCAAAGTTAATTAAAATAAAATATAGTAAAATTAAATTAAATTAATAACTTTTAATCAATTAATTAAACTTAATTTAACTCTCATTTGGTAGCAATTTATTCAATTTGGTCAATTTGGCTGATAGACCCAAGTGAACCTAAGTTGACCCAATTAGGCAAATTCTAGTCAAACCCAAAATAAATATAAATTAATCAGAATCAATCAAACTTAATTACTTTAAATAACTCATTAAACATGATTGAAGTCTAATTTAAACTCAAATTAGCCAAACTAACCCATTAGACCTAATCTAACCTGTTTAAGCTAAATTGGGTCAAAATGGATTCAAGTTAACTCAAACCCAAACTAAACCCATTAAACCCTAGAAAATCTCATCAAACATGATCTAAGATCTCAGCTCATATTAAGGAGAGTTAAAATTCAAGAGTGGGGGATGAGAAAAGGAAAAAACATTCAAAGCTCTAAAATTTCCAATCACCTCACATCCCCTCTCATTACTCGACTTTTTAGCTTGGAGTGATTTTTGAATCACCCAACCACTCTCCACAATGAATGCTAACTACCACCCTATCAATAGTCACACCCCCATATCACGTTTTACTATGAATTTTGATCATATAGAAAGAAGGGGGAGAAACGAGACTAAAGAGGTCTCATTTTGGCATTCAACACTTTGTCAACCTCTCAAGAAGTAAGACAAGTGTATCACCCACCTTATCCACTCAAAAAAACACCAAATCAAGTTTACTCTAGCAAAATATGCTGGTGGTCAACATCAAGAATGATCCAAGAGGAGACAAAAGTGAAGGATTGTGTGGGAGCTTCGATTTAAGGAAAGGACCAAGTTCGATGTAAGAAATCCACTCAACCTTGGCTTGAGTGAGGTAACCTCAAAATAAACCTTTAGGAAAGCTATAGATGTTCATGTTTGTTGAAAAGTGATTCAATTTTAGGAATTTTCCTCTATATCCCTATTGCACTTTCATTTTGACCCTCCTCAAGGCGAAATAAAGTGACTTTTGGCTAAGATCATTAGAAGATCGCAAGATGTGATTATATTTATGGTAGATCCCATCTATCTAACCATTTTTTCGGTTTTTATCCCATGAGGAAGACAATATCCGATTCATCCATCTTACTTGGATAGAATGGATTGCCATAATTAGACCACTTTTTTGATTTATTCCATTAGATTTGACTCAAAACTTTAAAAAATCATAAAAAATATAATACTTAACTAAAGAATACAAATAAGATCTCTTTAGATTTTCCTTTTCAAGAGGAATCTAATAAACCCAAAATTTCCAACTTTGCCTATATATTTTTAAGAGTAATCTAAGTTTTAATATAAACTATATTTTATTAATTACTTTTAAAATACTCAACCTATTAAGTTAAAAATTTCAGAAAGGGAACTTAATGTCATTGCCTACCTATCATAAAAATTTCAAGTTAAATAATCTTCTAGTTTAAGAGTTTTTAAAGTTTTAAATTAATTGAAAATTTTTATATAAATAATCAATTAAAAATTATGAGAATTCATCAAAATATTTCAAATCATTTTTATAAACATCAAAGATCTTAAAAAAAGTTAATTAGACCCTTTGGATCACAGTAAATTAGAAAAATAATTAAATTAGGGTTTATTAAGAATTAATTACTTACTTTAATTACACAAGATTTTAAAAAAATTATAACTAATTATAGAAAATATATATATATATATATATATATATATATATATATATATATATACCCTTTATGAAAAGCATAGAAAGAGAAGTGTCTAAAAACAAATAAAAGCTCCAAATTTTATAAAGTGTATAGTGATTAATTAGGATTTGAAGTTTTATTTAATTAGTATGAAGTGTACAATGATTAATAGAGAAATATCACGTGCCAAATGAGCTTGAAATTTAGTGTGATTGTCTTGCGGAATGTCCTTTGCCACCCACAAATATTTAAAGTTAATTGGCTAAGTAATTTGGGAGATTTAAAATTTCAAATATAAATTGGTCATTTTATGCATTTAATAAATGATTAAATTTTAGAAAATTATGAAATTAATTATGGAGGTTTAATTATGTATTAAAACAAAAAGGTGGTGAAAGAAAATAATTAGGACTTTTCGTCTTGATTAATTATCCTAGACCCTAAGAACTTCATAATAATTAGTGTAGATTCCTAAAAATTCTGACCAAGCCCTCTTTGTGCTCACCTAACATAGAGGTTTTCAATGAAATCAAAGTCCCTAATTAGTTTAGGGTATTTTGAGTGTAATTGATGATTTTAGATTTTTTTAATTAACTCCTAATTATAATCCCAATTGCATTAGGACTTTTATGACATATTTCTTTTATATTTATGCGTTTCTTGTAACTTTCTAATAATTTGTGGCCTTATGTTTAGGACTTAATTGATTAAGTAATTAATTAATGATAATTAATTTATAAAAATCATCTAGATCACTTTTAAATCACTTAATGGATAGAAATGGGTTAAGAGTTAATCTTAATGATTTTTATCTCCTCATTGGTATTAAGTAATTCAAATTTTAAAATTACTTCATAATGAATGTGATTAGGCTTAAGCAAGATTATCTTCATGTTAATGAAGTTAGAAATTAATAGGCCCAACTAGGTTATTTTTATGTTTAATTGCTTACTTCAATCATTTATAAATTTATATTCAATATGTTTCAGAAAATAAATAAAGATTTGCATTTAATTGCATGCTTTGAATTAATTGTTATCACTAGTAAATCTCAAATTATTTTTATAATAAAACATAAAAATATCTATCAGTCTAAATATAAATCAATATTTGTAATTAAAACTTGAATCTAAATCTTATATATATGAACTGCAGTTTTGAAAGCTATATAGTCTAGGAACTGGAGGTCTCAGGGTTACTGGTCCGAAGGAGGTTTTGATACCTCGTACCTCTCATATAACAACTACACATACCTTGAGGTTTGTAGTGAACTACATATTAAGGTTGAATTATTTTCACTTAGATATTGAGGCACCTTAAAATTTTTATAATTTCATTCTTATCTTATATATATATATATATATATATATATATACTTATCTTATATATATATATATATATATATATATATATATATATATATATATATATATATATATATGTATGTATATGTATATGAATTAACAAATATTTAGTTTGGACAACTCGAGAGCATTAGATTTTAAGTAGTCCTAAGGCGGTCTCTGATTGCCTCACTTTCCTGGGTCAATAATGACATGTACTTGTACAAATTCAATATGTTAATGTGTTTGTATATATATAAGGGATTATTAAATCATCCTTTCATTGAATTCATACATCATATAATCATATATCATATTAAGTAGTAATAAACAAAAATACATTACTTCATGTACACATTAAAGTGTGAAATATTTGAATGATATATATGTATTTATTAAGTCTAATTATTCAACTAGATATATTATTTAATCAAATGAATATTAGGAAGTGATGAACTTAAGTTAAGGATATATCAAATGCATTTTATATTTAGAAAAAATAATTTTAAGTCAAATCTAAATACATAGCTTAATAGGAAGATCTATAATATTTCATTAAGATGATTAAAAGTCATAAAATTTATCTTTATATTCAATTTAAGGTTAAGGATTAAGATGGATCCCATTCTTCATTTCTCTCTTTAAAATTCTAAATTGAATTAAAATCATAATGAAGTTAAATTTTAATTTAAGTTTTGCTTTAATTCATTAATCATTTATAGCATAATCATCCTTCAATAAGGAATTTGAATATGAACTCTTAAATAAATTCAAACATTAATGTCTAGCTTATGACATACAACACTAAGCCATAACACACACATTAGAATGCTAAGTCACTGATCGTAGTGTCAAGTTAGGTTTATGCTTTGTTGTGATGGATTGATGTTTTATTTTGTATTGTAATATTTTTTTTAGACTAAATGTTAAGAATATTTATGCGTAGTCTAGATGTTAAGGTGACATTAGACTAACAATAATTTCTATAGGGGATTGTGCTTATTGGACTGTTGTAATAATAAAATCTATAAGTTCCTTCACTTGTAGGTGCTGCTCAAGTCCTTAAGCATAATCAATTAGGATAGGCAGGCTTAGTGACCAAAGGCAGGGTGTTAAGCCCAAATGTATAGAATATAACTACTTGGTGTGAATGTGTGTTAAACTAACTTCTATAATTTAAGTGTAGTTAGATTTTAATTTTTCACAAAAATATAATTTTTGCAATAGGCCTAGGATTATAGCTATGGGTTTTAGGATGAGTAGTGGCTAAAAGGCTTTTCCTCTAGAAGACCCTGTGATGCCTAACGTGCTCAATCCATGAAGCAAAGATGATGATTGGAGACTCTCATAGCTTTATTTACATTATAACTTGATTATAATCCAAGCGTATAGGGGTAAAGCTCGACTACCCATCTTTTTTATTTTTCAGGGTGTACGATGATACCCAATTGTAGGACCTCTTAGTCTTTTAATTGATGATTTTTTCTTGGTTTGTTTACATTGGTTGTGCAATAGAAATGACATGCTTTCATAGGTTTCTTAATACTTGATTATTTATTATAAGGATTGAATGCAGTTGGCTCTTTAGGAAATGAAATTTTTTACTCCAACTAAATAACTTTAATCAAATTTTAATAATTCATAACCTTACCTTAAAGCCTAAAAATTTAATAAAAAATAAAAATATTTAGTGCCCCTTAACTATATGTTGTATGTTATAATACCATAGATGCATCTTATTTTCTTTCTTGCAAATAGGAGATCTTCACTCTTGTATGTTAAGGGATAAGGCTTGGTCTTTGAGAGCAGCCCATTGTTGTGGAGAACACCCCTTCCCGTTGATTTAGCCCATGACTTTGTCTCATCATGCATATAAGCATGAAACCATTCCAAGCCTGAGTCAAAAATAAATAAAAAAAATATAATTTCATTGCATTAGTTTAAGGCATGATTTTCATTCAGTCATAATCTAGTCTCTTAAAGAGTGAGTTTAGGACTCTAAATTCATTCTTAATAAATAATAGCCTAGCTATCTTGAATTTATATAAGATTAATCACATGGTTTTGAATCATAGGAGGTGTTAGCTGACAACCACTCTAGGCTATAGTAAGTCCAGAAGAGTCAGGATCGGTCCACTCTCTCTAGTGGAAGTGAACTAATATATCCCACTTCACTTAGTAGAATTAGGTCAATATATTAGTTTGTACTAAAGCACATTAGAAATAAGTTTAGAGGCTACTTATTTCTCATTTGCTATGAGTATAAATCCTCACTTCTTAGGTATTTCTTATAATCTTATGTTGTCAGAATCTAAGTCCTAGTCTTCAAATAAAATGCTAACTCAAACAAATATAATTTTCTTCTTCAAAAATGTAAAGACTCATTATAAGATATATTGAAATGCTCACTAGGCTTCCTAGTATCATGAGTGCTTTCTACTTATCCTACTTTATAATTCACTAAGATGTAATTAACTATAGGGGGCTTTCCCGTATAAGGAACTTAAGAGTCCAACTCAAAATAAACCCTGCTCTACTTCATCCAAGTGAAGTAAGGGAAAAGTCTTTAGTATACATAAACACATCAGCCTTAGGAGTCCCTATTAGATGATTAAGTCCATTGTATATTGATATCTTTATATCTTGATGTAGTATATCATTCTTTTATGTCATACTCAATCATTTAAATAAGTACCCCCAAGGATTTACATAGTGTCCCTCATCACATTTTTAAACACCATAAATTCATCTAGCAACTTCATGGGGAAAGTTTCTGCCTTCATCTTTAGTGATTTTCCAATAGCGTATATATTGGTAGTAAGTTTATGCCACTCATGAGCTTAGACTACCATTTATTTTATTAGATGTCTTGTCCATTTCTTTCTTGGGCAAGTGATGAAGGTGAGTGTTATTTCTTTTGGTGAGATTGAGAAAATTAAAAATCCATAGATCTTTAGAATAATATCTAAATATATTTTTGAAGTTTTGGTGGGATAATGAAAGGCATAGGATAATATGATTGTGGGATGACTTAAACTAGTCTAATTTGGACTAACTTAGGCTGATATAAAATATAGCTATAAAGAATGCGATTTGAGGTAAGTGGCTAAAAATACTTTTGGAGGTTTAGGTTATGATATGTCTTTATGATTTGGAGTAGTTGATTAGGAATTATAGGGTTTAAGTGGTTATTTTGGTGTAAGGACTAGGACTAAGTAGTAATCAATGAAGTAAAGGTATTATTGAGTGGAAGGAAGGTGTAAGCTTATGGAGGAGAGTAGAAGGCTTAGTGTATGATTGGGTATGATGTTGAGAGGTATGAGAAAATTAAAACAAATTACCTTGGGTATTGGAGGTGAGAAGAGAATGATATGTTGGATAACTAGTGATCTTACCAAGGATTATCAAGGTTTGGCCACCAAGCTCTCAAACCACAAGAACAACTTAAATAATTTAAAATTTCAAAAAGATTTTATTTCATTTTAGTAAGAGGGGCTATTTATAGCCATTATAATTATTCAAAAGAAAATGAATTCAAAGTATGGAGGGAAAGGTGAGTGGCCACATTAATGTGAAGCATTAAGTTACCTTATTATTTTATGCCATCCACCCATTTCACATGATATTATTTTATGTGGATTCAACCACCTCACATGTCATGCTTTGAATTTTTAAATTCAAAATTTCAAACCTAGAGTTTCTTGAAGAAAAGTAAAAATTACATAATTTAAAAAAAGTTGAAATCATAAAATGGCCTTAGTAGGCTAATGGGTTAAGCTTTCTCCTTTCTTGAATTTTCTTTGGCTTTTGATAGAGATCTTATAAATGGACCTTGAGCTATAATTTTTTGATTCACTTGATGTTCTACATCAACTCTCCTGGGCTCAATTAAAATCTACTCTAAAGAGTTGAAATCTAAAAAGTTTTCTAATAATTGTGGAGCCAAAGTCTCCAAATTAGTATGGGCCAACCATGTGTCTTCCACTGGTGGCATATTCTTACAACAAACTAGAAAATGATGTTCAGAAGTTGGATTAATGGGTTCTTCCTTGGTGATAATTATGGGGAAAATTTATGACACCACATAGAGTTTAAGAATTTCTTATTTGGATAATCAAATGCATCATTAAGGAATAAACATATTATCTCAGAAGATAAAAATGTTTCCTATAATGGATTCAATCATTTAATAAAATACTCCTAAGCCTAATGGGTCTTTCATATACCAGTGTGGTGTTTATTTTTAGAATGTATGAGGAGACACTACGCAGATCGTAGGGGGTACTTATTGAAGTGCTAGTTATGACGTTGAGGTATGATATACTATATTGAAAGATAGAGGCATCACACTTCAATGTACCCAATCACCTAATAATGACTCCTAAAGCATGATGGGTCTTCAAATATACTAGAGATTTTTCCCTGCTTTATATGGATGAATAAAGTAGGGTTTATATTAAACCAGGTTATAAAGTTTCCTATGGAGGAAACTCTCCATAGTTAATTACATACTAAGGAATGAAATCCCCTAAGAATTCTCTTGATTAAAGAAGACAATTATCATCTCCAAAGATTTTAAGGTTAGACAAATAAAGGATTGGTTATGTTTGAAAAATCACTTGGGAATGTTCAAGGAGAAGACTTATTTTTGGAATCCAAAGAGAGGAAATAGGAAGTGTTCATGATACTAGGAAGCCTAGTGAGCATTCCAATCTATCCTATGATTGGGCTTTATGCATTTAAAAGTGAAGATATTTATTTGTTAGAGTTGAATTTTATTAGATTTCTAGGGCTTATAATCCACCAACATAAGGTTGTGGAGATTTCTCAGAGGTGAGAATTTATGCTCGTAGCTCAAGGAAATAGCTATCTTGAATCCTAAATCTAGGAAGCTTTAGTAAGAGCTAAAGTGTGACCTAAATCTAAGAGACAGGTGGACATAATGGTTTATCTCCACAAGAGAGAATAAACCCATCCGACTTCTAGACTTATAACTGCCTGGACTGATCGCCAGCAAACTCCTACTATTTTAAAACCATGTAGTCCAGTCTTATGAATTGTAAGGTAGCTAGGGTAGTTATTTAATTTGAAAGAGATTAAGTCCTTAAACCCACTCCTTAGGAGACTAGAGCATGAGTGGTATGTGTAATGACTTAATTTAATGCAAAATCTTTTCAAATTTTATTTCATTTTAAACACTTCAATTAGACAAATGCTTGGGATTTTTATGCCTAAATGCATGATGAAAATAGGTTATGGGCCAAATTAGCTAGAAGAAGGTGTTCTCCACCATAGGGGATGCCCTCACTGGTCAAGCATTTTCCTATCATGCAAGGATGGAGATCCTTTATATTCAAGAGAGAAAGAATATGCATGCATGGTGTGAAACATTCAATCATTTAGCTAAGGGGTTGCTAAATCTTTTAGTTATCGTATTTAAGACCTAGGCTTTATGGTGAGGTTATGAGTTGTAGAAACTTTTAGTTATGAGTGATTAGTTAGGTAGAAAATTTATTTTATCCTAAGAGCCTAATCGTATCTAGGCTACACATTAAAGCATCAATCATTTAAGAAACTATGAAAAGAAGATGCAATTTCTAATACACAATCTAAATAAATTATCAATCAATTTTATAACTATCATAAAGAATAAGAAGTCGGTGTGATCGGGTACTGCAGTACAACCCAAAAAAAGAAAAGATGGGTAGCCGAGCTCAACCCATATATAAGCTAGAATATAAGAGAATAATTAAAATTTTGTTAAATGCTATGGGGGTATTCATTCTTCATTTCCTCGATTTGGATGGATGCTTGCTTCAAAGGCATCACTGGTTACCCCAGGACAAAGCCTACTGGCCATTGCTCATCCTAATCCCCCATAACACTAATCATAATTCATATTACAAAATTATATTGAAAATAGGGAAAGTAAATCTAACTACACCTATAAAATAGAGGTTAGCTAAACATAAATACAATCCCAAGCAGTTATATGTATGATTTGGACTTAGCACCCCGCACATGATTAACCAAGCCCACCTATCCTAACTTGAATTATGCTTAAGGGTTTGAGTAACCTACAAAAAGAGCATTCACATTTATTTTTAAGCATTCCCTTAAGCATAATCCCCTACAAAAAATATGATTAGGCAAACAATGTCCTACCATCCAGTCTACGAAACATATACCCTAACATCCAGTCTAAAATAATACATCACAAAATAAAATATACATCACATCATGCACCTCCCTAACATAGAGTTAGAAGTGGTGACTTAGTTCTAATTTGTGTGTGTTAAGGCTTTGTGTGGTATGTCTTAATAAGCATTAGAGTTATATCTCTCTAGTTTGGAAGGATTTAATTTAACATGAAATGTTGATTTCACATGAAGTTATTTAATTGATTTGAGAATTTTAATTTGTGTTTTCTTTTGTTTCAATTGATTATGTTTTGCAACTGTGTTACAAAAAGAGGAAAGGAGGATTGCCCTCTCTCATCCCTACCTTAAGCCACTTTCTAAGGTATATTAATTTGATTTAATTCTCTTTAGTGAATACCTTATTACACATTTTTAAATTATTCCTAAGTTTAGGTTCACTTTAAGTAACTCTATTCAATATGAAAGGCATCTTAAGATTAATCTAATTGAATTACTACTATATGACATATATCAAACCATTCCCTTCCATCACATGTAACATGCATATAATTTAATCCCAAGCATATTTACACATGCAATATGTTTTATCACACTTATATGATGAATGTATGTGCATGTTTGGATTTTATACTTTTCATTCAATTGACTTATTTAATCATATTAATTTAAAGCTTTATCCAATTTCTAATACAAAAATACACAGGGATAAAATTAAATAGGTACATGACATTGTTAAACTAGGGAATTGATGCAATCAAATGACCTCCATGGGGCTAACTAAAACCTCGTATTCCCGAGATGTCCAGACTATATACCCATTTAAATTCAAATCTATGCAAGCTTGTACACATGAACATAAATATTAGACAACTCTAAGTAACATGATTAATTAATTCAATCACTTAGCCAATTACGGATGCATGTATTGAATTTTTTTAGTAGAAAAAGAGGGATTTTCATCCTTTAGCCACACATACATACACATGTAAAGAGAAATGAGAAAGTATGTGCCTTTGTTAACCAGGGAAGTGAGGTAATCAAATGACCTCCTTAGGGTTAGCTAAAGCCTCATAATCCCATAATGTCTAGACTATATACTTTATTATCTCACTACACATGAATGTATATGTAAACAAGGGGAAGAAAATTATGCAAAAATTATATTTCTATTTGATTAAAACATTTATGTATGTGAAAAAATGTTCCATCCAAACTCTAATGTAGAAACACATATGAATGAAATCAAATAAGAATGTGTCATTGTTAACTAGGGAAGTGAGGTAATCAAATGACCTCCTTGAGGCTAGCTAAAGCCTCGTATTCCTGGGATGTCTAGACTATATACTTATTAACATTCAAACACATATAAAACCATATATAAATTAAGGAACAGAAAGCTTTACTTCACATACCTAAGCTATAAGCAGATAAAGCATATATATATATATATATATATATATATATATATATATATATATATATATATATATATATATATATATATTCATAATTATTATCACTCTAATCAATGTAATTGATTTATAAACTTTAAATAAATAATTTAAATTTATTAGTGATAGTAGCCACACATATTATAACTTAATCAAACACATGCAAGCTTACATAAAAAGAAAATCATTTGATTTATTTAACTTTGAAAAAGATGAATGTATGATTTCAAATGACATACAACATTTGACATGATTAGAAATGAATGAATAAACATAAACACATGATTTCATTCAATCAAAATAATTTCTAAGGACAATCATATTAGATAAAGTCATTTAAAGTAAACCAAAGCTTTTTTAATATCAATTTTTAATTTCATGTTTTGATTTGATTTCAGGATGTGAGGAAGAGGTTTGATGATCCTAACCCATTCCCATATTTGTTAATTAATTTGGTTTAATGAAATGTAGTTAAATTGATTTTTATGAATTAGTTAGGTTGCAGTATGCATTAAATAGATTAATTAACTCATTTTATATGTTACCTTAATATAGTTATTCAAATAATTATAAGCCAACATGATATGCACATGAGTTGAAAATTAAATTAGCAATGACCTTAAGAAATAAATGAGGCCTAATATAATTGGTTCATGATTAATGGTTAATTAAATTAAGAAACTTAGTTAATTACTCGTATGGTTTTCCTACACATGTGGACTAACCACAATTTCATTAAACTTCTTTAGATTACTAAACAACTAAAAATCTACCCCATGATTTAATTAATTTAATTTAATATGATTATGAATTCAATTTAATTAATTAAGTGATTTAATTGATTAGTTAAATCTTTATTGATTTGATTTTAATTAATGGAATGAACTTAGGGAGAGGGGCTAAGAAAGAGGTCTTAACTCTATTCCATTAGTCCATTCATTGTTGAATAATGATTAATAAACTTAATTTACAAATTTATTACTATTCATGGAATTAATTAATCATTAATTAAATTGAAAGAGTAATAATTAAGGAGTAATTAAGCTAATCAATTTTATAATTAAACCCTAATTAATCCTTAATTTATATTCAAATTTAATTAAGATCATTTTTAATTAATTCTCCTATGAAATACCTTTAAAATGAGTATTTATTTATAATTCTTTAATTTTGTATGATTTGTTATAATTTTTAGAAGTTTTAGCCATTAAAAATGATTAATTAATCCTAATCAAAGTCTAATCATGTTGGCACCATGTGGTGCTGATGCACTTTTCATGTGGCCTCCTAGGATTGGCTACTTAAAACTTTCCATGTGGCGTCGATGCCAGGTGCGCTGATTCGGCCCGCTTTCTACGGTGATAGATGTGCTTTCTTGTCTGCCATCCGATTTAGCAGATCTATTCATGATTGTTCATTTCAATCACATTGGATGGATGGTGCATGTTCTATCATCATGCGAGCGAGGGAGAATGAATTTCATCCACCATTTCTCGCATGATCTGAGCTTACCCGAGCTCGGATCAACTCCAAAAGGATCTCACACCTTCACGACATAAATCAGAGGAGATCCAACAGTCAAGATCAGACAACATGAATATTTCCTTCAAAAATATCCAACAAAATTTTTACCCAAGGTTAGTTTTAATGACATACCTCAGAAGAGCTCAAGAACAGTGGAAAATTTAATTGGGGAAGCTTCATCTAGTGGAGATGAAGCCCTACCGATCAGCACGAGCCTTGATTTGGTGTAGTTTGCTCGGAAGACCAACACCTAAAGCTTGGGAGGCTGGCGTTGAATGAAGTACTATCTCCAAATGTCAGAGAGCTCGGGAGAAGATTCATTCTTACTCGATGGGCTCTGGGGATGGTGTGTGTAAAGATAACTAAACTTTGGTGGAGGTTTGGGAAAATGGGATCAAATGGAGGAGTTCCCTATTTCAGCTTGAAGAAATCAAGCAATGTGGAGATTGGGGAGCTCATGAAACACTTTATGAATCTTTGGGATACTCTCCTTAGGGTTCTTTAGCTCACACTAAGGCTCTCGCCTCAGTTTCGATTGAAATGAGGGGGTATACCCCCTCATTCCCAAGATAAGAGAGTTTAGCTTGATCTTGAGCTCTATGGATGTTCAACCATCAGTGGTGGTTAAGGATGGTAGAGAATCATCCTAGGTGGCTCAGTTTGGTTGGCCAAAGCATGGGAGGTGGCTACCAAGAGGGATTAGTGGGTGTCCTTGGGTTTCCATGTGCACTAATGGGGAGGGTGAGTTGAGTTCGCCTCCCATGGGTCATGGCCAACCCAACCACCCCTTGGGTTAGATTGGGCAGTGTCCTAGGTGCCTAGGTGGACTATTGGGAGAGTGCCAAGTGGCCATGGAATGGAAATGACCACTTACATGGGTGATTTGTCTCATGTGATACCCTTGAACCAAGGGTAGAATGGTCATTTAGCATTAGATTTGGTTTGGACAGATTTGAAATGAGTCAAAGTGGGTTAGCCCAAATTTCAAGTCAATTGGAGTTGATTTGGTTTGATTTAGCTCAATTTGACTCATTTAGGTCAAATTGGGTCAAACCGAGGGGTCAAGTTCATATGATCATTTGGGATGTGTTGACTTAATTGGTTTGGTTCATTTCATTTAGATTGTATTTTGGCTCATTTGAGTTCATTTAGTTCAAATGGGTTAAGTTAACCAATTTGGCCAAACATTGGCCAAATTGGCTTGGGTTGGTGTTCGTTTGGGTTTAGTTGACCAATTGAAGATGATTGTAGGCTTTGGTTTCAATTAATTTTGATTTGGTTTGATTTAGGTCAACTTGACTCTTTAGCTCAATTTTGGCTTAGTTGGTTAATTGGGTTCAATTGGGTCAATTGGGTCTAATTATAGCTTTGGTTAAGTTCATCAATCAATTTGGAATGAACTTGAGCCATTGGTTGCAATCAATTTGGTTTATATTTTGATTTGACCTAATTTGATCTTTTAGGTCAATTTGGGTCTTGGGTCAAGAGGGCCAATTGGGTTTGGTTTGGCTCAATCAAAGGTCAAGTCAAGTTCAAATATTGATTTTGAGTTCGTATGAATCATTGGTTTGAAGGGATTTGGCTTAGGTTGCAATTTGGCTAGTTTAGGTTCATATGGGTTAAGGGGTTGACTTGGTCAATTGACCAAGTTGACTTGGTTTGACCCAATTTATGAGAATTAATTAACCTATGGTCATCAATAATTATAATGGGAGGTTTTGATGGGCGTGGTTCAATCTAATTTAGGTAGGATTGGAACTTGGCTTATATAGATCAAATTGGCCACTTTGGGTGAAGTGGACCAATTGGATTTATTTGGCTTGATTTTGAGTTGAGTTTGATTTAGTTGAGTTTATATATGGATTTAGGATTGATATATCATTTCAATTACAATTGGTTTGGGTTCAAATGGGTTTTGATTCATTTGAATATTTCAAGTCAAAAGGGTTAAGTTGGGTTTAACTTGGGTTGAATTTGATTTGGCTTGATGATTGTAAGTTTCATTTATATTTGTGAATATAATTGAAGGTATGATTGATTCACGAGAAAATCATTTAATGAAGAAATTTGGCCAAGTCCATGGAGTTGCTCATGTGGCTTAGGTTTGGATTTTGATTTAGTTTGATTTATTTCTTATAATTTAAATGTATATTTCATTTATATTTGTGAAGATGATTGAAGATATGAATTTATTATGTGAAAATAAATTGAGTTTGGATTAAGATTTGGCTAAGTCCATGGGATTGATTCATATGGCATAGGAAGGGTTTTGATTTAATTTGATTTAGTTTGATTTAATTTTGATCATTTGAATGTATATTTGATTTATATTTGGGAAGGTGATTAAATGCATAAATTGATTTTGAGAAAATCAATTGATTATGGATTGATTTGGTTTAAGATTTGGCTAAGTTCATGAAGGTAGGTCATAGGGCTTGGTTTGGATTTTGGTTTGATTTAAATTTAGTTTTGGTCATGTGATTGTAAATTTGATTTATATTTGTAGAGATGATTGAAGATGTTATTGATTTATGAGAAAATTAATTGACTTGGGTTTGATTTGAATGAGATTTTGGCTAAGTTCATGAAGTTAGCTTAATGTGTTTAAGGAAGATTTCAAGTTTGGGTTTGATCATAGGCTTCAATCATTCGATTTTGGAATTTGGGTTTGTATTTGGATTTGAATTTGATGTTTGAATTGAACTTTAGGTTTGGCTTGAGAAGGTGAACATGGATTAGATTTGGGTTGTGGGTAGGTGGATTATCCTATTCCCTAAGGAATAACCTAATCCTATGGTTAACCCTTCTAAGTCTTTAGGCTTAAGTTAAGTATTTACCTAATTATTAGAAGTGTTTTATGACTAAGGGAGTCTTAGTGTCTAGAAGAATTCTAAGTCTAAGATGGGAAGATTAAATCCTCACTCCAAAAGTAGGGTCAACAAAAGGACCCCTAATAGGTGTGGTGTAACTGACAAGACACACCACACATATTAGCAGTGATTGAGATGATAAACAACATCTAAAAGATTGCAAGTGCTAATAGAAATGATCTATACCTAAACTTAAGAGGTAGATTGACTCATGATTTTAGTACAATGCAGCTCCACTCATACCAAGGGCATTAGAGAAGAAATAAGATTTGATTGGAATTTCATGTCAAGGACATGAAAAGAGATCCACTAGGGGATCACACATGCATTAGATGTGAGATGTGAGAGGTTTATGCCAAGGACATAAAAGGAGGAATCTACTGGGGATTAAGATTTGACTTATTTGATTTGAATGGAGATTTGTGGGAAGAAGATCCACTGGGGATAAGAATCTATAATCTGCCAGGGATCAAAATCGAATTAATTTTAATTTGTTTCATCTTAATTGATGTGGAGGCATATCCGCTAGGGATTGAGATTTGAGTTTAATTTCTTTGATTTGTTTGGGGATGTATTTGCTGGGGATAAGAGTTTGGTTGAATTTTTTTGATTTGTTTGATTAGCTCCGCTAGGGAGAGATGGGTTAGGATTGTTTCAATTTAGACTCCACTAGGGGAGTTGGTTTAATTTGGCTCCACTAGGAAGATTAGTTTTGATTTGTTTATTTGATTTGTTTATATATGATTCGGGACTCCACTGGGGAGAAAGTGTGATTGAACTCCAATGGGGGGAATTAGAATGGTTTTAATTTAAATTTTCATTAATTTATGGACCTTGGCGGTGTGCAATGGACCCAATGAGAAGGGGCTAAATCAGCTTGACCTTCCTCAGGTTCACAAATCCAAAGGGATAGTCTACTGGCCACAAGGTAGAGCTAGCCAACCTAATGGGTTATCTTTTAGTGTGCAATGACTGTGCTAGGAAGAAGGTATAATAGACTTACATCTTTCTAAATGAGGAACAATCATTGGGGTGACCTGTTGGATGCACAACAAATCGGTCCCGACCTAAGGTGACTACTGAGTGAATGCCGTTGGGGACTTATGTTGACTCAAAAGTTGTTAGGATTAATTTTATCTTAATTTCATATGATTTTATATGGTTTGTTTTAATTGATTTGATTTAATTTTATTTCAAATTAAGGGCATATCCATCAGGGATGTGAGCTCTATCAAATTTGATAGATTTAGTTTATGGACCCTGTCAATATGCGATGGACCCACTAAGAAGGGGCTATATCAGCCTTGTCCTATCTTTGATTTACAAATCCAAAGGGATATTTTACCAGCCGTGGGGTAGAGCTAGCCAACCTAAGGGGTTTCCTTTTGGTGTGCAACGGTTGTGCTAGGAAGAAGACGTAATGGACTTACATCTTCCAAAGTGAGGAACAACCGCTAAGGTGACCTATTAGCAGCACAATAAATCGAACCTGACCTAGGGAAACTACTAGTGAATGCTATTGGGGACTTATATCAACTCAAGAGTAGTTAGACGATTTCTATTGGGAATTTTGCTAACACTGCCCTAAAGATAGGATTCCTGCTTGATAAGAGGTTACTAGGGGCGTTCTCTTAATCCACAAGAGAATATATATTTTATTTATTTATTATATGTTTGTGTAGACCCTGTTGGTGTCCAAGGGACCATATTGAAAGGGGCTATGTCGGCCTTAACCTATCTCAGACTTACTGGACCAATGAGAATATGCACATCCGCAAGATGGATTCTCCAACTATAGGGGTGGTTACTAGGAAAAAGGAACTGTCCTATCCCGTAGTAACCTAGGTTGTGTCTAGATAAGATCACAAAGGATGTGATCCAAATAAAGTGCCCATAGAGGAGGTGCTTCTGGGGACATTATCCTGAGCCTTGGAAAAGAAAGCCTATAGGTGTACGGTGGCCAACTCAAGGGGAAAGCGTAGTAGACTTACATCTGCCATAAGTGATGTATCCACCAGGTGGGTCACTATCAGCATAGCGAGAACCAGCCAACCTAAGGTGCCCGTCAGCATGCAATGATCAATTTGGAAAGAAAGCATATAAACTTATAACTTTCCAAGTGAAACTGATTGCCGGGATAGCCTATCGTCTGTGGGATAGATGCCATTCGACATAGGAAGACTACTAAATGGGGAGTCCCACGAGAGGACCAAACCCAAACTTGAAGTAGTTGGGAGGATAGGAGCCACTAGGGGACTTACCCTAAGCCTCAAATATACTTGACTGAAGTCAGCTTATGATGGATAGTTCAAGAAGAAGGCGTAGTAAACTTATATCTTCTTTAACGGAGTCATGATGAGGTAGTTTATCGGCCATGCTGTAAGGCCTACCAAACAAACAGGGCACTCATCGGTGTGTAGTGGCCAAGTAAGGAAGAAAAGTAAACTTACATCCTCCAAAGTGAGAAGACCACTAGGGTGATGCACTAGCAGGGTAGTACGTCAATCTGACCTAGAGCAGCTACTGAGTGAGTGCTATTGGGCGTTATCCGAACTTGAAGTAGCTTGAGACAAAAGATATATTTTGTTTTATATGTTTGTGTGTTGTTTGTGTTCATGTTGTGTTAATGAAGGATAAGATGCTGCTTGGGTTCTTTACACCTAACCAAAACACAATGTGGCAGATTTGCAAATAAGAATACTTTCAACATGGAAGAGATTGAATTCAAATGGAATTTTTATTGATAATAAATATTTTCAAACAAAAATTTAAGGATAATATTTTTTTAGATAGAGCTTGTTGATTGGAAGCATTGGACACTCTCCCTTATGATTAATAAGCTAATAAGATCCTCCTTTGTAGGCCTTTTATATGGCAAAAGGGCCTTCCCAAGTGGTTTAAAACTTGCCTCCCATATTATGACAGGCAACGATTGATCTCTTAGAACTAAAATAAGATCTCCTACTTAAAATGCTCTAGGACAGACCAACTTATGGTGAGCTCAAATCATTTTATCTTTGTACAATTCAAGGTTTTGGCATGCCCATAGATGTCTCTCTTCCAAACCTTGAGCTCTTCTAACCACAACTTGGCATTCTACTCCATTGCGATCTTGCTACCCACAGCTATCCTTAGTGATGGGAGTTGGACTTCTAATAATAGAATGGCTTTGAACCCATACACTAAAGAGAAAGGAGTAGACTGAGTTGGAGTTCTATATGTGGTATGGTAGGCCCACAAGGCTTCAACTAACTATTCATGCCACTATCATTTGCTATCGTTGAATGTCTTCTTTAGTATTTTGATGAGAGTTTTGTTGAAGGCTTCTACCAAGCCATTTTCCCTTAGTTAGTAGATGATAGAATATCTCCAATCTATGTTGTGTCTCTGGGAAAAGCTATTGATCTCACTGCTCTTGAATGTAATATCATTATTGGATATAATTCATCGAGGCACCCCGAACCTATATATGATATGGTTCCTAATGAACTGGAGCATATGCTGAGTTATGACCTCTCTGAGCAAAATTACCTCCTTCCACTTGGAAAAGTAGCCGGTAGCAGTTACGATGAACCAATGACCTTGGAAGTAGGATCAATTAGACCCACTATGTTGGTACCCCAACACTCGAATGGCCATGAGGCCAATGTAGGATGTAGAATGTTGGATGGTTGGTGTAGGACCCCACCGTGTACCTGACACTAGTGGCATCACCTTGCCACGTCCATGCAATTTGTAACCATCGATGTCCAGTAGTATCCTAGTCTTTGGATATTGGTTTTCATCTTTGAACTACATTGGTGAGCTCGACATAATCTTGAGTGTACCTCTGTCAAGATCTTACGAGCTTCGTGTTTGTCCAAACAACATAACCACATATGATTGAAGGACCGCTAGTATAATGTGCCATCCATGAGAGTGTAGGAAAGTGCTCTCTACTTCATCTGATGGGCTTGGGACTTCTCTTGAGCTAGTTTGCCTTTATTTAAGTAATCCATGAATGGTTGCCTCCAATCTAACTCATCATCCATTTTGGCAATGACAACCTACCCTTCAGAAGAGTACTTTTTGATATGTTTAGTATCAATAAGGGATAAGACTTATCTATTTTGGACCCTTATCGATATAGACTCATCTTCCGGACATGCCAACCCCTTGGCAAGTTTGGATAAAGCATATGCTATATTTTCTCCTCAAGGAATCTTATAGATGGCAACCTCTGGGATTTTGGCCAACACCTCCATAGTGTACTTATGGTAGTGATGGAGCTTAAGCTTTAAAACCTTATAGGACCTAGTAATTTGATTGATGAATAAATAAGAATCCTTATAGATATTAATGTTCTGGATGCTCAGAGTAATGACTAACTCCAGACCAACAATCAAAGCCTCATATTCAGCTTCATTGTTGGTGCAAGGATTGGGTAAGTGATATAGAAATCTCATCACATCACGGTCTGGAGTTAGGAGAACTATTCCTACACCTACTATTCCTGGAAGAGTAGATTATGATTCTTCTCCTCTTTGAGAGGAAGCCGCACCATCAAAGTACATTTCCCAATGATGAATGCTAATATCCCCTATGTTCATGATTTATTCATTATGGAGGTCATCACTAAGCGGAGAGTCAGCAGGGAGTGGATGTGCTGCTAAGAAATCTATGAGTTCTTACCCTTTCATCGCACAGAGGGATATGAAAGTAATGTCAAACTGTGATAAAATTATGGACAAAAGTGCCAACCATCTGGATAGCACGACCATGTCATAAGATATTGTAGTGGATTGATTTTAGAGATCAAGTTCACCTTATGAGAAAGCATATAATGTTGTAGCTTTTGGGATGCAAAGATTAAAGCCAGGCAATACTGCTTAATGGGTGGATAATTAGCCTCAGTAGGGATTAGATGATGATTGAGGTAGTAGAGCACATTTTTCTTTCCTTCATCATTGACTTGGGCCAAAGCACCAAGGGAGTCGTCTAACACAACAATATATAGTATGAGCGGCTTGCTCTATAGGGGCTGCTAGAATTGGTGGTGTCATCAGGTAGTGCTTGTTGTTTGGAAAGGCATGTTGGCACTTATCATCCCACTTGAACTTGGCATCTTTTTTGACAAGTGCTGAGAATGGCTATCATTTTCTTAATAGATTAGATATAAAGCATCATAGATATGCTAATTTCCATTAGAATGATCTAAGTTGAGTTAAACTTTTAGGGCGTGGCATTTATAATATCACTTTGATATTCTCTGGATAGATTTCTATTCCTCAGTGTTGACCAGCAAACCCAAGGAATTTCCCTAAAGCTACTCTGAATGCACACTTCAGGGGGTTCATTTGAGGTTAAATTATCTTAACCATTCAAAACCTACTACCAAGTCAAAGAGATGGTCTTCCTTTTCTCTACTTTTGACTATGAGTTCATTAAAGATTCGAGTCATGGTCCGTTAGTATATGGCATTGACATTTTTTTAGGCTGAAAGGCATGACCTTATATCAATAGATTTATATCAGGGTTTTAAAAGCAGTGTTTCTTTCATCTTTAGGGGCCATCTTTATCTGGTTATATCCAGATGAGCCATTCATGAAAGAGAAGGCAACATCAGATGAGCCAATGTCCACCATAAGTTTTGGTATCGATAGTGAAAATTTGCCTTTTGGGTATGCCTTATTTAGATCTTTAAAATTGATGCATATGTGAATTTGTCCATTCTCCTTCTTAACTAGGATGACACTGGCCAACCATGCAGAATATTTTTCTTCTTGGATGAAACCAACATCGATTAGTTTCTTGACTTCAAAAAATACTTATTATTCAATGTCTAATCGCATGTGTCTAGAAGGTTGCTTGATAGGGTTAGCATTAGGCTCTATTGCTAGTTTTTGGACTGTTACATTAGAAGACAAACCATGCATCTCTTCATAACTCCATGTGAAATAATCCTTAAACTCAATCAATAGCCTAACTAAGTCATTGGTTTCAGTTTCATTCAACAAGGAACTGATGTATATAGGGTGTGGATCTTCTTCAATTCCTAAGTTGATTTCTTTGAGCTCATTAATGGTTGACTTGATCTCTTCCTTGAACTCTGGCGATGCATCCTTGACTTCAAAATCATCTAGATCATCTAAAGTTTCTAAGCACAGCTCCACATATGAGCTAATGTGATTTGAAAAGAACCTATTAGATTCTAAATGATTAGTGATGACTAAGCATTAATCATGATCATTAATTGGACCTACTACACCAAATCCTAGTCCTGATTTTGATTGAGAGCTTTTGCATTCATTCTTCTATACCCTTTTCGAAGTAGTCTAACCCGTGCTTTGACCAAGTATGTGGGATTAATCCTTTTTTTTTTCTAAATTATGAACAACAGGTGAGTACCAATCAAAAGATAATTCTATTAAATCTTTATATGAATCATCCTTATCTATGTCTATATGGATAGTGAGTGTACTCCTGGTAGATGGGACATATCTTCTATTGGGTAGCCAAAAAGAAGATTTTCCACCCCTGGGACTGCCTTTAACCTGGCTTCTTCCTCTACCTAGTGGAGGTTGGGTCATTCTACCCATATGTTCGAATGGAGTAATAAATTGTGGGTGGAATCTAATGTCAGGCTCCATTTTCTCCTCCAAGTTTATTTCTCACTCCCTTTTATTTTCTTTTTCATTTTCTATTTTCTTTTCTTTCACTTTTTTTTCTTTTTCTTCTTCTTCTTAATTTTCTTTTATTTTTTAACTTTGGCCAAGTTTGTGAGAATAGACTTGTTGATTTTGAGGGAGGTAGTAAGCCACATCCTCGTATATGCCTACCTTGTCACTACAAATGGCTTGAGATCTCCTTTGACACAATAGGTGATCCCACCTCTCATGAACATCATACACTAATGTAGAGAGGATGGAACCATGTTATTTTCATGTATCCATGGTCTCCCAAGTAAAGCACTAAATGATGTATCCGAGTATATAATGTGAAACTTGGCTTCAGTCTTCTAATCACCTATCTCCAAGGGCAACACTATGGAGCCTAAGGACCTCTCGCCCAGTTCATTGAATCCTCTCAACATCATCCTTTCTTTTTAGAGTTTGGAGATGTCGATCCTCAAGTAGGAAAGGGTTCTTAGACTCATAATGTTGACTAATGCACATGGGTCAACCAGAACTCTGGCTAGCTTATATCTTCCAACCTCCACTATAATGTAAAGAGGACGATTGTGCTCTATCACCCCTAGAAGTAGGTCTTCATCATTGAATGTAACCCCTAAGGTGTCCTTCGAGTAGTGTGCTTCCTCTTTAGTAGTGGTCAGCTGAGCTAAGCATATCTCAGGATCAATTAAAGCCTTGATTAAAGATGCCTTCATTTCTTTGGATAAGATAAGGGCATCATATATGCTTAACTTAGCTGACAACTTTCTAAGATGAGCTAGGACATTGTAATCAACTCTGGCTTGGACCTCCATAAGCATATCCATAGGTGGAGTATCCTATGGAGGGGCTATTTGCTTACTAGAACTAATGATTTGCTTACCCTTATCCTAGGTGCTACCCTAGGATGTAGAACTTTGCCACTACATAGATTGACTTCAGTGACTTCTTAGAATGATGGGCTTGTAGAAAGTTCTACCTTCTCATCAAGCATACCTATTGCTTCTCCTATGGGATCCTTAGAGTCAGTGGAATTAGTAGAGCTATTATTATTATTTAGACTTGGAGAGTTTTAAATAGGAATAAAATTAGAAGCATCAGAAGTGGATAAGATATAAGTAGAATTTGCTTTCTTTATTGATTTTTTTTAGGTGTAGGTACATGATAGAAATCAAGTAAAGTAAGTGGAGTAAGGGATTTGATGTCCTTATTCGTTGATACAATGCTCTAGCTGGTAGAAGAGGAGCTAGCAGAAAAAGAGGTAGCTGCAATAGTGGAGGGAGTGCTAGACCTGGATGTTGGTTGTGCTATTGGACTATCTCAGGCAAGTATGGATTATTGCTAATATTGCTGAGCTCCCACCTTCCCCGAGTTATCTTTTACAACTAGTAAACCTTCCTTGGTGTTGGAGGTTTGAGCTGCTTCAAGCACCTACATGAAAAGCTTCTTGATCTTAGAGATGATCTTTTTAGAGGTTCAGGATAAAGAAATATCCCAACCTTCTTTTATCTTAAGAGGATCACAAGTATCTCCAAGGATTACTATAACAAAACTAGATAGTTATTCTAATAAGTATTCCTTACGAATAACTATAGCACCTGACTTGTAGCTACGCTCAAGCCAATCTTTAAAAGTGATGCAATCCTCTAAGGCATGACCTAACATACTGTAGTATAGGTAAAAGTTAATATCATCACTCTTGCCCACTTCCTCTGGCCTCTTAGGCTTTAGTAGCTAAAAGATAGATTTTTTTAAGAGATTCTTAAAGATTTTCCTAACTACCTCTCTCTTGAATGAATATGGCTTATTCAATATGTCAGCAAGAGTAGGTGGGAAGTAACTACCTGGCGGTGGATATGAGTACCGTTATTGAGTGTACTATTGTGGAAGCGATGGTTGGGGCCGCTTTAGTAGTTTTGGTGGCTGGTATGATGGTCGAGGAGGACAAAGAGGAGGTGACAAAGGAAGCTATTGAGTTCGTGGTCTCTCATACTGAACTCTAGCTGGCTGCTTCCCTCTGTCCATTGACACAACTGTCCCTAGCTTCTTCTCGAACACCTTATGCAGCTTGGGTTTGGATGATTGATCTTGGAAGGGAAAAAATTTGGCTTCCTCTTATAGACTAGCTTCCTTGTTGATTAATTTCTCAAATGTTTTAATTATAAAGCCCTTGAGCATGAAGGCAATCGGGCCATGAATATTCTTGAGAAGAATCTCAATGGCATGCAGTTCAGATAGATGTTTTTTGTATTTCATGCTCAGGTTGGCCACCTAAGAATGTAATTAACAAGGGACTCATTGTGCTTTTATTTCTCCACAATGAGATCACCCACATTTACCCTCTATTGGGCTACAGCAAATCTCTTGATAAAGAGTTGATCCAACTCAGCAAAAGTCTTCACCAAACTGTTGGGCAATTTGGCATACTAATCAAATGACTACTAATGAAAAGGCAGAAGAGAAGTACATTGCTGCCACCGGTGTTGCAACAGCCAGTTCTAAAATGTGCCATATGTTGTCGTGGGTTTCCACTAACATCAAAACTTTTGAAGGATGGTGGCATGAACCCCTTGGGGTATTGGACTACATCAAATTCCTCTAGGTAAGGTCTACCCTTTGGAATGGATGAGCTCCCTCAGGCTTATGCCAATGCTTTCTTTACTTATTGTTCCACCATCTGCTTGATGCCTTTCTGATGTACAGAGGTACTATCTATGACTTTCCTATGCAAACTACCACTATCCTAATCCATGAGAGAAGTAATCTTGGGAGGATCTAAGATATGTAAGAGCTCAAGCTAATCGACCTCCATGGGACTAAGTTGTAAAACTAGAGCATGGTTCTGGAGTACTAGAATTGCTGCTAACAAATTCTCAACCCTCTTCTCCATCCTATTGATCTACTTGTCCTTCTGCCTGAGCTACTTAAGGAGGTGTTAGGTTAAATGAAGTACATCATCTTCTTCAAGCATAACACCTTTCTGACTTTGATGATCTTTTTGGAAGGATCCTCGAGTATCGACCATATGGACTTCCACTGAGTCTTATAATAGGTTATCCTCATCGGGGTCAAAATCTACTCTACCTTCTTCTCGATCAGAATGATCACACCCACCCATCTGCTTGATCTTAACAAAGTAACCATTTAGCTTGCCATCCATTGAACGATCACTTACTCTACTCGGCTGTACTGAGACATAGACTCGCTGATAATTGGTTGTAGGACTATGCTCATTTGAAGCTATGTCCCGTACACTGCCTACTGATGGTGTACCCTCCTTAGGGGAATTAACTGTCATAGGGATTGCACTAACATCCCCTTCTTCCTCTACTGCTGGATATGGTGGTGGAGAGACTATGATGCTTTTGGGTAACCACTGCCTCTTTACCACGGCTAAGGTGGAAGGTCGAATGGGAGAGCTCGACCTCACCTTAATAGGTAGAATAGGTGGAGTGGGATCCTTAGGCCATAGCTGGATCACCAATGGAGACATCGTCTCTCCAGATGTAGACTTCTATACCTTAATTGGGATCATGGAAGGAGGGACTTGGACAGGTGATGGCGGGCAATGAGTGGAGCTGTGGATGGTGGAGACACTAACTACCTCTCCATCAGAGCTCTCCTTCTACAGTTAGTAGTGCCTGCAAGGACTATACTTTCGGTATGATTGGTCCGAGTAGCTCATCGATCCAAGAAATCTATCAAAACGGAGGTCGATGACTATCTAGTGTACCTCCTCCTCTCCTTTATGCCCGCTTGGGCTACAGCTTTAGCCTATGAGGATTTCTCTCTATGTATCTGATCCTTAACACTCTTAGGGATTAGAGTTCTCAAATCAAATAATGTACTAGACTCAGAGCATCTATGGGCTCTACTGACCTGGAAAAGTACTGATCGTAGACCAATATAGGGTTTCCTCCTCTCCCTAGCTGGTATCTCAAATAGTGCTGGTGGTGGAGGTTATACAAAATCCTACTATAGTCCTGTTCTCCATCCAAAGCTAAGAGTGGGTGAAACCTGCTACCACTCAGGAGTGGAGAGGTCTCATAAGGGGAACCCTCGTCAGCAATGTGAGAGGCATCATCAACCTACCTCGCCTCATGCTCATAGTGTTATTTAACCTTTCAGTTCTTGTTACAACATTGCGTCCTAGTAAGTAGGGCAAAGAAGGAGTTAGAACCCACCTCAAATGTAGGGGAGACTATATCAGAGGTCAAGATAGCCGTCCCCTTTAGAATGGGGGAAACCAATGAGGAGGTACTAGCCCTCACTGGAACTGCAACGGGGGAAACTGACTATATCAACACTAATCTTGAAACTGAAGCAAACACTGACCAGGGTGTGGGAACTACAGTAGCCTTCTTCTTCCATGAGGGAAACTCATAATCTGATGGGATATAAAAATGAAGAAGTGGCTTCTGCCCTGCCACCTCCTCTCTTCTAATGGTCGTGAGGGATGACTGCTTGTAGGTGACTCAAACAGCCTCAAAGACATGCCTAAATTGAATGACATGCATGGTGGTCATGGTCAGTATGGCCTGGTCTAAGACCAAATCCACACCAGACAGGAAGGAGAAGATCATCTTTCTAGAAGACATGATGAAAGACTAACTAAAGAAGTGAATGAAGGACTGAACTACTAAGTTTGCATTTGTTAAAAATAGAACTGAATCAAACCCTTGGCTTAATAGTTGTCTTCAATCATTGACTTCTTGATTTGGCTTGGAATTTGAACCCACACTTAACAAATTTAGGTATGCTAAGTGGGGTTCATTGAATTGGAGGGATTTTGAGATTTGAGGAAAGACTTTGCCACAGGATTTGATTTTGATTTGGAACCCTCATTCAATAAATTTGGGTATGTTGAGTGGGGTTAAAATATTTAGGAGATACCTTTGGAGATATATGTGTTGTATATTTTGTTAAAAATTTGATTTTGGAAAACTTTAATTTAGAAAATTTAGTTATGCTAAAAAGGTTTCAATTATATCATTGAAAATTTTTGAAAGCATCTTATTTGTGATGATTGTTTGTCATGTGTGATATGTATTAATTTGATTCTTGATTTGAAAATGGGACCCTTAACAAATTTAAGCATGGCAAGTAAGGGCCAAATGTGTTTGATATGTTTGTTGTTTATTGATACATGGGTTTATTTAATTTTTGGAGATTGAACTCTCATTTAACAAATGTGGGTATGTTAAATGGAATTCAATAATGTGTGTTAGGTATTTTGGCTTTAATTTGATTTTTGAAAGTGGAATTCTCATTTAACAAATATGGGTACATTAAATGGAATTCAATTATATTTTTCTTATCTTGATTTTTTTTTTAATTTTGAAAAGGAACCTTCACTTAATAAATTTTGGTATGTTAAGTGAAGTTTATATGTTGATTATTTTGATTTTAGTTTGAAAAGGGGACCTCCTATTTAACAAAATATGGATATGTCAAATGGAGTTCAATTACATTTTGATTATAGTTTTAAAATGAAGCTCTCATTTAACAAATATGGGTATGTTAAATGGAATTGATTGTTTGATTTTATTTTGAAAATGTGCTTCTGAAAAGGGTTTTGATGATGTATATTTAATTTTTATTTTAAAGAGAACCCTCATTTAACAAATTTAAGTATGTTAGATGAGGGTTAATTATTATTTTTGAAAAGAGGTTTGAGGATTTTCTTTTTGTATTTTGCCAATTTTATGAAGTTTAATTTCAAAATGATTTTGTTTTGAAAAAGTGTTTATGAAAATTTTTGCAATAGACTTATTTTACTTCGAATTTTATTTAAAATTTGATAAATATGATATGAACCTTGCCTCACCAAGCTAGTGGTAAAGAGGTTCTAAAGTTAGTCATCTCCTTTCATTAGTTGATTTATTTTTTTACCTTTTGGGGGACCTAATAGAGGTTTTAAGGCCTACATTGAGTGAGGTCCTAAAACCTAAAGGATGTTGGCCAGCTTTGCTTAAGGATGAAATAAGCTAAGTACCAATGGAAAGAAAGATAGTCTTAGGCTTATATAAAAAATAAGTCCACTATCGATGGAGATAATAATTATCTACTAATGATTTTGAGAGGAACCATTCCCCAACGGAATCACTAGATAAATCTCTGGTATTTATTTTTGGAATGTGTGTGTGGGAGGACACCACACAGATCATAGGGGATACGACATTGAGGTATGATGTACTATCTTAAATATAGAGGCATCACCCTTCAATGGACCAAATAACCTAATAAGGACTCTTAAAGCATGATGGAATTTGAATGTACCAGAGATTTTTTCCTTGCTTTACATGGATGAATAAAGCAGGGTTTATATTAAATTGGGTCCTAAAGTTCCCTATGCAAGGCTCCAGAGTTAATTTCATCCTAGGGAATGAAATCTCATAAGAATACTCTCGATTAAAGTAAACAATTATCATCTTCAAAGATTTCAAGGTAAGACTATCAAAGGATTAGTTATGTTTGGAAAATCAATGGGAAAAGTTCAAGGAGAAGACTTATTTTTGAAATCCAAAGGGATGAAGTAGGAAGTGCTCATGATACTAGGAATAAGTCTATCATGCAAGTATGGAGATCCTTCATATTCAAGAGAGAAAGAATATGCATGCATGGTGTGAAACATTCAACCATTTAGCTATGGGGTTGTTAAATCTTTTAATTATCTTTTTTAAGACCTAGGCTTTATGGTTAGATTATAATTTGTAGAAAATTTTAGTCATGAGTGATTAGTTGGGTAGAAAATTTATTTTATCCTAAGAACCTAATCATATCTAGGCTACACATTAAAGCATCAATCATTTAAGAAATTATGAAAAGAAGATGCAATTTCTAATACACAATTGAAATAAATCATTAATAAATTTTATAACTATCGTAAAAGAATAAGAGGCCGCTGCGGTCGAGTACCATCGTACAACCCGAAAAGAAAAAGGATGGGTAGCCGAGCTCTACCCTCAGACAACCCAGAATATAAGAGAATAATTAAAATTTTATTAAATGCTATGGGGGCCTTCATTCTTCATTTCTTCATTTCCTCGATTTGGATGGATGCTTGCTTTAATGGCAACGCAGGGCACCCTAGAACAAAGCTTTCTTGCCACTGCTCATCCTAATCTCCCATAGAACTAATCATAATTCCTATTACAAAATTATATTAAAAATAGGGAAAGCAAATCTAACTACACCTGCAAAACATAGGTTAGCTAAACACAGATACAATCCCAAGTAGTTATATGTATGATTTAGACTTAGCACCCTGCACATAAGTAACCAAGCTCATCTATCCTAACTTGGATTATGTTTAAGGGTTTAAGCAACCTAAATAGAGCATTCATATTTATTTTTAAGCATTCCCTTAAGCATAATCCCCTACAAAACATGATTAGGCTAATAATGACCTACCATCTAGTCTACGAAGCATATACCCTAAGATCTAGTCTAAAATAATAAATCATAAAACAAAACATAATCACATCATGCACCACCTTAACATAGAGCTAGAAGTGATAACTTAGTTTTAATGTGTGTGTTAAGGCTTTGTGTGGTATGTCTTACTAAGCATTAGAGTTATATCTTTCTAAGTTTGGAAGGATTCAATTTAACATGAAAGGTTGACTTGAAGTTGTTTAATTGGTTTGAGAATTTTAATTTGTGATTTCTTTTATTTTATTTGATTACACTTAGCAACTAAGTGTTATAAAGAGAGGAAAGGAGGATTGCCCTCTTTCATCCCTGCCTTAAGCCACTTTTTAAAGTATATTAATTTGATTTAATTCTCTTTAGTGAATAGCTTATTACACATTTTTAAATTAATCCTAAGTTTAGGTTCACTTTAAGTAAACTCTATTCATTATGAAAGGCATCTTAAGATTAATCTAATTGAAGTACTACCACATGACATATATCAAACCATTCCCTTCCATCACATGTAACATGCATATGATTTAATCCTAAGCATATCTACACATGCAATATATTTTAGCACACTTATATGATGAATGTACGTGTATGTTTGGATTTTATACTTTTCATTCAATTTAATTATTTAATCATATTAATTTAAAGTTCTATGCAAATTCGAATGAAAAAATACATAGGGATGAAATTAAATAGGCACGTGCCATTAATAAACCAGGGAAGTGAGGTAATTAAATGAACTCCATGGAGCTAACTAAAGCCTCATATTCCCGGCATGTCCAGACTAAATAACCATTTGCATTCAAATTTATGTAAGCTTGTACACATGAACATAAGAAAGAAACAACTCTAAGTCACATGATTAATTAATTCAATCACTTAGCTAATTATGGATGCATGTATTCCTTTTTTTAGTAGAAAAAGAAGGATTTTCATCCTTTAGCCACACATACATACACATGTAAAGAGAAATGAACAAGTACATGCCTTTGTTAACCAAAGAAGTGAGGTAATCAAATGACCTCCTTGGGGAAAGCTAAAGCCTTGTATTCTCGAAATGTCCATACTATATACTTTGCTATCTCACTACACATGAATATATATGTAAATAAGGGGAATGTAAAAATTATATTTCTATTTGATTAAAACATTTATGCATGTGAAACAAAGTTCCATCCAAACTCTAATGTAGAAACACATATGAATGAAATCAAATAAGTATGAGTCATTGTTATCCAACGAAGTGAGGTAAGAAAATGACCTCCTAGGGGCTGGCTAAAGCCTCGTATTCCTAGAATGTCTAGACTATATACTTATTAACATTCAAACACATGTAAAAGAAAGCTTTACTTCACATACCTAAGCTATAAGCATATGCAAAGCCTATATATATATATATATAATCTCTAATCAATATAATTAATTAATAAACTTTAGAAATATAATTTGAATTTATTAGTGATAATAGCCACAAATATTATAACTTAATCCAACACATGCAAGTTTACATAAAATAAAAATCATTTGACTTAATTAACTTTGAAATGATGAATGTATGATTTCAAATGATGTACAACATTTAACATGATTGGAAATGAATGAATAAACATAAAGACATGATTTCATTTAATCAAACTAATTCATAAGGACAATTATATTAGATAAAGCCATTTAGAGTAAACCAAAGCTTTCTTAATATCATTTTTTAATTTCATGTTTTGATTTGATTTAAGGATGTGAAGAAGAGGTTTGCTTATCCTAATCCATTACCATGTTTGTTAGTTAATATGGTTTAATAAACTGTAATTAAGTTGATTTTTATGAATTAATTAACTTATAGTATGCATTAAATACATTAATTAACCCTTTCTTATGTTACCTTAATATAATTATCCAAATAATTATGAACCAACATGATATGCACATGAGTTAAAAATTAAATTAGCAATGATCCTAAGAAATAAAAGAGGCCTAATGAAATTGGTTCATGATTAATGGTTCATTAAATTAAGAAACTTAATTAATTACCCTTATGATTTTCTCACACATATGGACTAACCATAATTTCATTAAACTATTTTAGATCTATCCCATGATTTAATTAATTTAATTTAATATGATTATGATTTTAATTTAATTAATTAAGTTATTTAAATGATTAGTTAATTCTTAATTAATTTGATTTTAATTAATGGAATGAACTTAGGGAGAGGGTCTAAGAAAGAGATCTTAACTCTATTTCATTAGTCCATTCACTGTTGAACAAAGATTAATAAACTTAATTAACTAATTTTTTTACTATTCATGGGATTAATTAATCATTAATTAACTTGAAAGAGTAATTAAGTTCAACAAGTTAATTTTGCTAATTACATGAGCAATAAATCCCAAGAAAATCATGTGAGGTAGAGGTCATCCCATTAAATTAACCCATAAAATTTGGGTTTAATTGCTCAAGAAATTAAGAAGTAATTAAGCTAATTGATTTTATAATTAAACCTAAATTAATCCTTAATTATAATTCAAAATTAACTAAGATCATTTTTGATTAATTCTCCTATGAAATAGTTTTAAAATGAGTATTTATTTATATTTTTCTAATTTCTCTATGATTTGTTATGATTTTTAGAATTTTTAGCAATTAAAAATGATTAATTAAGCCTAATAAAAGCCAAATCCTGTTTGCACTACGTGGCACACTTTCCACATAGCGTCGCAAGATTGGCTACTTAAAACTTATCTAACTCAGCGCTTACGTGGCATCGGTGGATGCGCTTTCTCGTCCACTGTCTGATCTAAGATTGGATGACTATGATTAATCCCGTGGCTTAATAGGATCTAATAGAATAGAAATTTTTTAAATCAGATCGATCTAGCGAATCTAATCATGATCGTCCATTCCGATCATGCAGAATGGATGGTGCGTGATCTATCATCATGCGAGCGAGGGAGAACAAAGTATGTTTGCCATTGCTCACATGATCCAAGCTTACCCAAGCTCAGATCAACTCCAAAAGGATCCCTCACCTTCATTACATCAATCAGATGGGATCCAACGATCAAGATCACATGAGATAAACATTTCCTTCAAAATCTCTAATAAATTTTTCACTGAAGTTCAATTTTCATGGCATACCTCACTAGAGCTCAAGACTAGTGGCAAATTCGATTGAGAAATCTTTGTCTAGTGGAGACGAAGCCCTATTGAATAGCACAAGCCTTGATCAAGTGTAGTTTGCTTGGAAGACCAACACCCGAAGCTTGGGATGCCAGCGTTAATCAAAGTCCTATTTCCAATGGTCGAGAAGCTCGGGGGGAAGATTCATTCTTGGTCAATAGGCTCTGGGATAATGTGTGTAAAGTTAATTTGAATTTGGTGGAGGTTTGAGAAAATGGGATCGAATGGAGGAGTGCCCTATTTTAGCTTGAAGAAATTTGGCAATGGGGAGATTGGGGAGCTCAGAAAATAATTTAAGAAGCTTTGGGATACTTTCCTTAGGGTTTTCTAGCTCACACTAAGGCTCTCTCCTTAGTTTGGATTAAAATGAGGGGGGTATACCCCCTCATTCCCCAGATCGGATGTCTTGATTTGATTTGGAGCTTTGTGGATGTCTGGCCATCAGTGGTGGCTAAGGATGGCAAGGAATCATTCTAGGTGGCTCGGTTTGGTTGGCCAAAGCTTGGGAAGTGGCTGCAGAAAGGGATTAATGGGAGTCCTTGGGTTTCCATGTACACCAATGGGGAGGGTGAGGTGATTTCACCTCCCATGGGTCATGGCTGACCCAACCTCCCCTTAGGTCAGGTTGTCCAGTGTCCTAGGTGCCTAAGTCGACCATTGGGAGAGTGCCAAGTGGCCAAGGAATGGAAATGACCACTTACAGGGGTGATTTATCTCATGTGATACCCTTGAACCAAGGGTAGAATGATCATTTGACATTAGATTTGGTTTGGAAAGATTTAGAATGAATCAAAAGTGGGTTATCCAAAATTTCAAGTCAATTGGAGTTAATTTGGTTTGATTTGGCTCAATTTGACTCATTTAGGTCAAATTGGGTTAGGTTGGGTCAAGATGATCAATTGGTCAAATTGGGTCAAGTTCATATGATTATTTGGGATGTGTTGGTTCAATTGGTTTGGTTTAGTTTTGCTTAGATTTGATTTTGACTCATTTGAGTTCATTTGGATCAAATGGGTTAAGTTGACCAATTTGACCAAATTGGCCAAATTAGCTTGGGTTGGGTGTTGGTTTGGGTTTAGTTGACCAATTGAAGATGATTTTAGGCTTTGATTTCAATTAATTTGGATTTGGTTTTGATTTAGGCCAACTTGACCCTTTAGGTCAATTTGGGCTAAGTAGGTCAATTTTCAATTGGGTCAATTTGGTCCAATCATGGTTTTGGTCAAGTTCATCAATCAATTTGGAATGAACTTTAGGCATTGGTTGCAATCAATTTGGTTTATATTTTGATTTGACCCAATTTGGTATTTTAGGTCAATTTAGGTGAACTTGGATCAAGAGGTCCAATTAGGTTTGGTTTGGCTCAATTAAAGGCCAAGTCATGTTCAAATATTGATTTTGAGTTGGTATGCATCATTGGTTTGTAGGAATTTGGCTTAGGTTGCAATTTGGCTAGTTTAGGTTCATATGGGTTAAGGGGTTCACTTGGTCAAATGACTATGTTGACTTAGTTTGACCCAATTTTTGACAATTAATCAACCGAGGGTGATCAAAAATCATGATGGGAGGTTTTGATGGGCTTGGTTCAATCCAATTTGGGTAGGATTGGAACTTGGCTCAAATAGGTCAAAATGGCTACTTTGGGTAAAGTAGATCAATTGAGTTAAGTTGGCTTGATTTTGAGTTGAGTTTGATTTAGTTTAGTTCATATATGGATTTGAGATTGATATATAAATTCAATTCCAATTGGTTTGGGTTCAAATGGGTTTTGATTCATTTAAATATTTCAAGTAAAATGGGTTAAGTTGGGTTTAACTTGGGTTGATTTTGGTTTGGCTTGATGATTGTAAGTATCATTTATATTTGTGAATATGATTGAAGGTATGATTGATTCATGAGAAAATCATTTGAATTTGGTTTCTGGAATGAAGGAATTTGGCTAAGTCCATGGAGTTGGGTCATGTGGCTTAGGTTTGGATTTTGATTTAGTTTTGATGATTTAAATGTACATTTCATTTATATTTGTGAAGATGATTGAAGATATGAATTGATTATGAGAAAATCAATTGAGTTTGGATTGATTTAGATTAATATTTGGCTAAGTCCATGGGATTGATTCATATGGTTGGGGAAGGGTTTTGATTTAATTTGATTTAGTTTTGATCATTTGAATGTAGATTTGATTTATATTTGGGAAGGTGATTGTAGACATAAATTGATTATGAGAAAATCAGTTGATTCTGGATTGATTTGGATTAATATTTGGCTAAGTTCATGAAGGTAGGTCATAAGGCTTAGGTTTGGATTTTGGTTTGATTTGAATTTAGTTTTAGTCATGTGATTGTAAATTTGATTTATATTTGTAGAGATGATTGAAGATGTGATTGATTTATGAGAAAATCAATTGACTTGGGTTTGATTTGAATGAGATTTTGGCTAAGTTCATGAAGTTAGCTTAAAGGGTTTATGGAAGATTTCAAGTTTGGGTTTGATCATGGGCTTCAATCATTTAGTTTTAGAATTTGGGTTTGTATTTAAATTTGAATTTGATGTTTGAATTGAACTTGAGGTTTGACCTGAATGGTGAACATGGATTAGATTTGGGTTGTAGGGTAGGTGGATTATCCTAATCCCTAAGGCATAACCTAATCCTATGGTTAACCCTTCTAAGTCTCTAGGCTTAGGTTAAGTGTTTGCTTAATTGTTAGAAGTGTCTTATGCTAGGTTTCTAGAAGTCTCCTAAGTCTAAGATGGAAAGATTGAATCCTCACACCAAAAGTGAGGTCAATAAAAAGTGATTTTTCCCTTGAACCACATGTGAGGTAGAACATGGTTTAATTTAAATTGGGTTTATGGTCCCCTATAGAGGCAAGCCCCTAAAGTTAATCACATCTTAAAAAGTGTCTCTTCCTAAGAATACTCTCGACTAAAAAATTAAGTTGTTATTTATAAGGATTTCTAAGTTGGTTCTCAAAGGATTGATTTTGGAATTTTCAATTGGTAGCGGTTCAAAGTGAGAGTTCTTTTGAAGGCCAAATGGGAAGAAGTAAGAAATGCTTATTGATACTGGGATGCCCATTAAACATTTCAACTATCTTCTAATTGGGGTTTAAGTTTTGGAATTTAATTTATATTTTAAGTTGGCATTTTCTTAAAAGCCTAGGACTTAGATTCTAGTAACACAAGATCGGAAAAAATGAGTAGGGTTGAAGACTTATTTTTGAAAAGGATGCTTCAGAACCTAGTCTACAGGTGCTTCTGCACATGTCAGGTGGTCGATTTAGTTTCATTTTGGGAATTATCAATCATTTCTCTTATTTGAGAGAACTAACTTATCCCTAACTCTTTTGGACTTACAACCCGCCTGGAGAGAGCTGCCAGCTAACACCACTTAAGCACATTTCAAATTCATGACGTTAAGCCTCATGAATGCAAGATGGCTAAGAATTTGCATTTTTAAGAGAAGAATCTGTGAACCTAGACTCACTCCTTAATCCCTAGAATCATGTAGGGTGTGAAATGCTTCTAACTAATGAAATTTTTGAAAGTTTTATTCATTTGATTTAAGATTTATTTGAGGTCTTGGGTATACATTTTTATGGCTAATGCCATATAATTAGAAATGGTCATGGGCCAAGTCCATATAGAAGGCAAGCTTCCCCAAGAAGGTGGTCATCCTCACAAGTCAGATACCCCTTATGTGCAATGGGAGAAGTTGCCCAATTCAAGGATTAGAACAATATGATTTTATGGTTTCAAAACTTGATTATTTCTAATTGATTTTTTGTTTTTCCTAAGGCTTTAATTTATGTGAGGTTTCAAGTTTTATTTTATTTTTATTTTAGTTGTTTAGATTTGAGTTGGGTATAAATATTAGTTTTTCCTATGAGCCTAATCGCCCAGGTATTCATTCACAAGAAAGTTCAACAAGAAAAGAAACCTAGAAAAGCAGGTTGATTCTATTGTGTACCCAAAAATAAATCAAGCTAATTTAATTTAAGAGAAAGGCCAATGCGGCTGGGTATCGCTGTACACCCCAGAAGAAAAGGAAAATGGGTAGCTGAGATCTATCCTTATACAACCCGGCCTAGAACTATAAGTATAGATCTATGAGTCTTTTTTTCTAGGATAATCTCCATCTTCAAGGACATCCATTGGGCTTCACAAGGACTACATCACCAATCTTATAGTAGGGTCAGCTCTTGCAAATCCTAGACCTCATAGATTTTAACATAATTCTAAGCTCAAATTTACTTTTTTTTTAAAATTCAAAAGTAAATCCTAAGCCTTGCAAAACAAATTTCAACAAAATACAAACAACACACATGAGTTATATTTCATAAACATATGGGCTTAGCATTAGTTGCTTACCAAGCCCACCTATTTTATGGGATATGCTTAAAGATTTAAGCATACTTGTAAGAAACCACATTTTTAAATTTATTTATGATAGCAATCCTTTCTAGCATAGCCCCTGCAAAAGACAATGTTAGATCTTAAAAGAACATCATATCATCTAGTCTAATGGGAAAACAATCCTAGACATGCACTCTAAAATAGTACACCACAAAGGCATATGAAGCACGTCATATCACAATACATCACAAGAAATCATAAAGAATCACAGATCGGCCTAACCTAAGTCTAGGGTCCATGACCTAATGATCTAGTGTGTAAAGAAGATAGGCTTGTGTGATAAGGCTTTAGTAGGCTTCTTCAGTTCAAGTTTCAATTTGGAGATTGAATTTATTTAAAATTTACCTTAGGATGGTTTTAATTCAAATACTTTAGTAATTTAGTTTCTATTTTATTTTCACTTTATTTGGTTAAAGTGATGTTTAGGTTTTCAAGAATGAAGAGTAGAATAGATTCCATTTTTGGATGGAACTCACCCTACTCTACAACCTAACTCCTAATGAAATGAAATCTTATCCTAAGATGAAAATTCATCTCAAAGGTCTAACTAAGATCCTTAAGTATCTTAATTAATCATTTTAATTTTATCTATTTTGTTTGAATTTGGATTGATGTTTCATTTTTTTTCTTTAAAATTAAGATTTGATTTGATTTTCATTTGAATTAAATTTGATTTGATTAAATTAATTCATTTAATTTATTTTACTTGTTTCATTTGATTTAGTTTGACTTGATGTTTTAAGTTATTTGATTTTGGTTTATATTAACCTAAGGCATTTATGTTAAGATTTGAATTCATTATTAGGTTAATTTTATTGTAGATTTAAGGGCTCATTGAATTTGTGATTATTAATTTATTAACTTAAGGTTTAATTATTCTTAATATAATTTATTAATTTTATTAGTCCCTAAGAATGATTAAGTTCTTTAATTAAGGATGTTTGGAGAATTATTCTAAGTATTTATGATATTAATGAAGATTATTCCAAGTTATTTCATGATTTCCATGGATTTATGAATTTTATTGTTCATTATTTGATTCATATTGATTTAGAAATTTAGAAATTCAACAATTCTTAATCCAAATATCAATTGGGTTTGCAATTTTATGGCAAGTGGGGTTCTATGCTAGTTTCTTGTTTCAAAGTTTCATCCTAATTAGATTCATAATTAGGTGTAATTAAAATTTTAATCATTTCATTAAAACCCAAATTAAGCCTAATTTGATGCAAATTATTTGAGGGTTTCATTTTGCATTGATTCCTCTCTGAAAGATGTTTCCAAAAAAGGTTCATTCATAATTTTTGGACATTTGGTTTATTTATTATGATTTAATTAATTTTTGGTTTATTATTTAAATTATTTAATTAAATTAACTTCTTAATTAAGCCAATTTATTATTTATTAAGTTTAAATGAGTTTCATTAGTGTTTAATGTTCATTAGTGTTCATTGAGTTGATTAAGGTTATTTAATTCATTTTCTTTAATTATTTTATTTAATATTAATTTATTTAATTAAAATGGAGGTTTAGGATTTGAAATTTCATTTATCATGAAGTACATTGCAATAATTCATGAAAATTTTTTCTAAGGTGAGTTTTAACATAAATTTTAGTTCGTAAAAGTTTCATCTGAATTGGATTAATGATTTGAGATTAATTAAAGTTTAATTGATTTTAATTAAACTTAAACTAAGACTAAATTACCTAAACTTAATTAGGGATTTCAATTTTAATGGATTCTTCTCATCAATATGAATCCATAGAGCCTAGGTTTGCAATTTTTAGATTTATATTTAATTTGTTTTAAAAAATTTTACATTTATTTTGATTTTTTATTAATTTTTTATAAATTTTAAAGGGGGAATTATCGTTTGGTAATGACGAGATGATGTGGCGCCTCTATGGAGCCACCGACACATGGCACGCGTACGATTGGGCCACATGAATTCCGCGTGGCATCCACGTCAAAAGTGGATGATCCTCAACCATCTTATCGAAGATCTGATGATCGTGATTGATCTGCGACATCCTTAATGGCTTGAATGAAATCGTCTAACTAAATCACGGTCATCCATCCTAATAGATGGATCGAACCATGGAGATTAGATCCCATGATCTGTCGGTGGAAGATAGACACCATCTATCTTTTTTGCCTGATCTCTAATGATTTGCATTGCAATTTCAATTACAAATCGATCAATGATCAATTTAAGTCCTATTTATATAGCTTGATCCACTTAGGGGATCAAATTCCTTTTGAAAAAGACCAAAATCGATGGCCTAGCGAGGTGGTGGGGAAGCGTACCTTGATTTAGGTGATCACTGATGATGGGATCGACTCCATTACCTTTGTTTCAACTTGATAAAGATGTGGGTGAAGTTTTATTGCTTGCCTCTCTGTGGATTGATCCCTAGACCAACACCAATTTAGTTTTTCAGTGGTCTTGACCATTTTACGACTCGCAGGCAATGAGGGGTCCAGGTGGTGATTCGTTTGAGGTTTCCTTGACCTCTAGAATGTATTGAAACCTTCAATTTGATGAGAAAACCACTTCCTTGGATTTCACCATTATTGGAGCTCAATTTTCATTCGTTCGCCAGCATGCCTGCTGTGAGAGGTTGGGGGAAGGGTCCTCTCCTTCATCTCTTGGCTCGGTGCACATTTTGGAATGAAAATGGGAAAGAGAATAGGCTCTTCCTCCCCTATTTCTATATTGGGTCAAGAGCTTGATTTCTTAAGTTCTCGGTGGCTAGAATCTGGCCATTGGCTGGGGCAAGGCTAGCCAAGGGGTGGATTCAATCCCCCCTGTCCATGTGAGCAAGCTTGGATATGAATTAGGCAGGGAGGATGGCTTTAGGCTTGATTTCTCCCTTGGCTGAGCCCTCTTTTCTTCTCCTTCTCCTTGACTTCCTCACATGATGAAAGCAAAGTCTCCTTTTTCTTCGGCTTGGTGGCATTCAATTGATGGCAACCATCTCTCTCTTGTCTTTAAGCTAAGGGAGAAGATTTAAATGGGATAAAAGATAAAGGAAACCAAAGTGGACTTTGCTTCACATGATCTCTCTTTGCCATTAGATAAGATTATTATTTTGGCTTGATTTATAGTTAATTAGTTTAATCAAGATTACTAGGCAACCTCTCTTAATCCATGCAAGGATGAATTTAAATAGGTTCCATAGATTTCATTTCAATTTGAATTCATTAGCCTTAGCATTAGATTTAATTTTAAGTTCCAAATGCTTTAGCCACCATTAATTGATTTTAAATTTTGATTTGGATCATCTTTAATCGTCCATTGGATGATTGATTTGGTTTTGATTTAATTAATTCATTTAGATTTGAATTAATTTTGTATTTCATTTTATTTCAACCCATTTATGCCTAAATGGGTTAAATTTGATCCCAATTGGGTTCAAATGACTAATTTGACCCAATTGGATTTAGTTTGGACTGCAATCATGTTTGATCACATGTGTGAGATAATTTGGAGTGATTGATTTCATTTAGTTTTAATTGGATTTCAATTTGAACCCATTTGACCCAAAGTTGGTTTAATGGGTTAAGCTTGGGTTTCATTTGGGTCAAATGACCAATTTGGCCAAATTAGACCCAATGGTGGGTTGGATTATGTTTAAGTGTCATTTCCAAATGATTTTGAATAATCAAATTGAATTTATTTTAATTTGATATGGGTTCAAACTCAATATGATGCACCTAAGTCAAACCTATGCCAAATGGGTTGACTAATTTTGACTTTGATTTGGTTTCTTTTTTTTAATTTGATTTCAATTTAGTTTATTTGGATTTATTTTGGTTTAATCCAAATCAGAAGTTTGGGTTGATTCCACTTAAGCCAATTAAGTTAGATCAAACCCAATGATGATTTCCTAGGTCGCTAAGTATAATGTTTTAAGCATTGAATTAAGAGATTCTTATTTGAGATTATGACATCCTAATTAATGATTTCAGAATGATATTAATCTCATTCAAAATGAGGTCAACAATAATATAGTCAACTTCAAAGAAAGAGAGCTTATGTAAGTACAATACTATATTTATTACTAAAGAGTTAGATTAAATAAGTGGAAGTTTCCTAATTCTTTCATATGATAGAATATCTTCAATATTAATAACTGGATGAATGAGCATATAAGCAGACAAATCATGGTGATAAGTATTAATTCCAAATTTCTTAAGAATTTTAAAAGGGCTACAAGCTTGTGCATGTAATTTCTTATATTTAGTGGTTTGATAATGCTTTGACTGAATGTGAATCAATACAAAATTACCTTCTTTATATTCTTTTGTTGAATGGTTTGATTTGCGTTAGAATCATAGTTTTCATTACTTATAGTAATTTGCTTTCTTATATCTTCATGGAGGCTTTGAAAGTCTTTATCAAATGAGAATATTTCATCAGAAAAAGCATGAGATGGTAGGTTTGCTACATCCATCGGTCATCTTGGGCTTTAACCATAGACTATCTCAATTGGTGATTTTTTTTGTAGCTCTAGAGATAGTACAAATATAAGAAAATTTCTAAGGTTGATAAATATAAATCCCAATTTTCTAAACTTTTACCTACCAAGCATCTAAGCAAATTTCTTAAGGTACGATCGACCACTTCCATTTATTCATCAATTTGAGGGTGAAAGGTAGAAAAATTTTTTAATTTAGTACCTAATAATTTCCATAATATTTTTCAAAAATATGAGACAAACATAAAATCTCTATCAAAAATAATGATTAAAGGGTGACCATGGAGTCACATTATTTTCTTAAAAAATAATTTGGCTATATAAGAAGCATCATTTGTTTTTAAACAAGTCAACAATGAGTCATTTTTGAGAAATATCCACTGAAACAAAATTGTTATTATGTCCTTAAGCTATCCTAGGTAATTCTAGAATAAAATCCGTTGATAGGTCTTCCCAAGGCCTACAAGGAACATGTAAGGTAGTGTATTGTCAAGATCTTTATTTGATAGTTTCAACCTATTTACAAGTTAAGCATTGGATAACTAATTTTTGAACATCTCATTTTAATAAAGGCCAATAAAATCTATTATATAATAAACATATGGTCAAATCCTTTCTAAAATGACCAGCTACAACTCCAACATGTAACTCGATGATAAGAAATTCTCTAAAGGAAGATCGAGGAATACATAGTTTTTTTCCTTTATATAAATATCCATTTTTTATCTAGAATGTTTCTTGTAAAGTTATTGGTTTATCTATATGTTCAAGATAAATTAGGTGAAAGTGAGGGCACAACATATAATCATCTCTAATTTGATCAAATCTTGGGATTCTCAATTTTAAAGAGAAAATCATTAGGTTTATCTTGGATAAAGCATCAGTAGGTATATTCTCAATTCTAGGTTTATGCTTTAGAACAAAAGAGTAGTCTGGTAAAAATTCAACCTATTTCATATGCCTATGACTTAATTTTTGTTGAGTGTTAATGAATTTTAAGGCATGACAATCAAAATTAAGTATAAATTATTTATGTAAGAGATAGTGTCACCAATTCCTTAAGGAATGAAGTACAGAATAAAACTCTCTATCATAACTAGAATATCATTATTTGGCTTCATTTTACTTTTCACTAAATAATGCTATAAAATGATTCTCTTGACTTAAAATTCTACCTATCCTAATTTCTGAAGCATCACATATCACTTCAAAGGCTTTAGAAAAATCAGGAAGGCTAAGGATAGGTGCAGAAGTGATAAAATTTTAATTACTCTAAGGCCTTTTGTGCATTAGGAGTCTAACAAAATCTATCTAATTTTAATATATTAGTTATCGAAGCAACAATGGTACTAAAAGTCTTGATGAATCTCTAATAAAAGGTGGCTAAACCATGGATGCTTCAAAATTAAGTGAAACTTTTAGGTGATGGCCAATCTAAGATTGCTTTCACTTTGGTAGGATCAAGTTTAAGTCCAATAGTGGATATGATAAAGCCTAAGAAGATTACCTCAGTTTGCAAAAAGAAATACATTTTCAAATTAATGTATAATTCCTCTTGTGTAAGTATTTCAAAGACTTTTTATAGATGTTATAGATGCTCATTATCACTTGGACTTAAAATCAAAATATCATCAAAATACACCACCAAAAAATTTACTTATATATGGTTTAAGAATAGTATTAATTAATCTCATAAATTTTCTAGGAGCATTTGAAAGTTTAAAGGGCATGACAAGCCATTCATAAAGTTTATTAGGGGTCTTCCTAAACTAATCTAAATTTGATGATATCCAATTTTTAGATCAATCTTCAAAAATAATTTGCTTCTGAGATTAAATCTAACATATCATCTAATCGGGGAATAAAAAACCTATACTTGAAGTAATTTTATTTATTGCACAACTATCAACACACATTAGCTATGTTTTATTTTTCTTTAGAGTTAAAAAAAGCTAGAACTGCTTAAGGTTTAAGACTCTCCTGAAAATTCCTCAACTTGTCTTTTAATCTCAACATGCTCGATAGGGTTCATCTTATAATGTGGAAGGTGCTGACTCCATTAGCCCCATCTCATATGAGATTTATTTTGATGAAAACAAACATATGAACAAAAGCTACTAATTAAGTTAAATTCAAGTGTGTAGGAAATAATTCTTCAGCTCCTCGTTCTTCGATTATATCAAAATGTTAAAGCTTTTGAACATGGAGTGGGTGAGAATTTTTCTATGAATTACTATATTAAGGCAAATGAAAAGCTCACTAAGATAAAATAAATATTTCATTTAATTATAGATTCATTATTCTAGAATTATTTATATTTTTTATATCTTAATGTTGCAATTATTCATTGAGTTATGCATTTTGGATAGTATAAACTAAATACATAAAATAAGTTCCATTAAATATGTGGTCAAGCAAGATAAAATATGTTTTAACTTTATTAAATTATTTTCATGTCATTCATAATTTTTATTCATAATTTGTATTCATAATTTTGTGCATGAAAATTGAATTATCCTAAAATTATCCTTTCCTCTTATTCTCTCTTCTATTATTCTTTCTTCTCTCTCCTATTATCATTTTCATCTTAACATTATTTTGGTCAAATTTTTAATTCATTTTATGTAACAAAATGCATGAAGTTCATTTAAAACATTTCCACATTATGTTCCCTCATTTTCCACATTTTTAAAATTCATTTATTGAATTGCTTAATTTGAATTATTTTGATTTATTTTTTAATTCAAACTTCTTTAAGCTTGACATATACTTGCTAAATAAACTAAAAATTTTTATGGAATATGTTGAAGGTCCCAAGAATTACTAATTATGATTGTTTAGAGCCTAATTAATTTATTTCAAGTTATTTTTAATTTAAATTCAAATCAGCCCTCTTTTTCAAAATTATTCTTTTTTTATTTTGATCTATTTTAAGAAAGTTTTAGGAGGTTAGGCACATTGCTTTAAATTTAATAAATTTATATATTATTAAACATTCAATAAGTATATAATATAAGCAGCCTTGATCTAAATTTATTCATGCATTAATTTTAGAATTTCTTATTTTTGGAAACTCCTTTGGATGAAATTATTGAATTGATTTTCCATGGATTTATTTTATTCAAAATTCCCTCATTCATATTAAAACCTATTTGTCTAAATTTCCTATAGGATTTCTCTGTAGCCATGATTCACATAGAAAATATTCTACATTGGCTTGAAATAAATTTGTCAAGGAGCCTATTGAATATCTCCTTGGCCGATCCATCATTCCCTTGAATTTGAAAGTCAAATTGATGCCTAATCAATTTCCTTCTCATTGGATCGTCCTTTGGCCAACCCTAGACTCCTCTCTCCTCTATTTAAGAGTCTTACCCAACTTTAAATAGGTTCCAAAAAGCTAATATTGTATCTTTCCCTCTTGCTCATCTTCTCTATTTTGGTCGATCCTTGCTAAAGTAAATACTTGGAGATTTTTGGTGATTCAAGTGCAAGAATTCCACATCATTCTTATCTTTCCCTTGGACATTTAGTTGGCTTGAAGATTTACTAGGAAAAGTGAAGGTTTGATGTGTTTCCTCCCCTGGTCGAAAGCATCATTGCATTCATAATACATTTTTACGGTGCTAAGTTCTTATTATTCTTTTATTTCTTTTTAGCTTTTAAGTATAAAGGGTTATTTAAAGTATCTCATGTTTATTCACTTCATAACCTTTAGTTCTTGTTTGGTTGAAAGCTAACACAACGAGATAAATTTATTTTTTACTTAGTAATTTAATAATCCTTTTGTTTCTTGTTTGGATAAAATTTCTTTCAAATGTTATTTAATTTCCTAGTGATTAATCATTTGAATATCCATTATTTATCACTTAGTTCTAAAGGTTCATATAGGTTGGTTAAATTTGATTGTGCTTAACATCTTATCTCATTTAATTTTCTGTTTGGCTGATCACTTCATCTCTGGCATAAATTATTTTGATTTTGTTCTTTTCTTGTCTTCAATTGGTTTATATATAGGTTATGTGATAGCTTTCTTGTGGTATCATTCAAATTCTTAGTCAAGTGATTGTTTAGTTATTCCAATTATATATACACTTATCATTTGAATAAAAATTAACTTGTGTGAAAAATAATCCAATGTAAAGTTTATGATTGCATTTTAGTTTGCATTTCATATTCATACAAGAAAATCATTTCAAAATTTTAAAGATAATTCAAAGAAACTTTAAGTTACTTACTTGCGTTAAGGACTTGATTGAAGATCTTATTTCAATTTCAATTTAAAGTTAAAGTTAGCTCTCTTTTTCATTAATATTCAATTTCCTTAATATTGAGTGCCAAAATATTTTAAAATTGAGAGTTAGACTTATATCTTTCTCTTTATCTTATCTTGATTTCTTCTTGGGTTGTACTTGCTCATTAAGGAAAGTATGTGTTGGGTTGTACTTGCCCATTAAAGAGAGTATGTGTTGGGTTGTACTTGCCCATGAAGAAGAGTACATGAGATTTGTTATAATCTCAAATTTGTTTGAGTGAATTTCTAGCCTGGGTGGCTAGGCATGGACATAAGCCAGTTTTTGGGGTTTGGCTGAACCACATAAAAATCTCTATGTTCTTATTCTTTTTTGTCTACACTTTACTTTTCTACTACTATTATTCTATTTTTTCATTTCACTAAAGAATTATTATTAAATATTTAAGTTTTTAAAAAAATTTAAAATTAAATACATTTTTTGAAGTCACCCAGCCCCCCACCGCCCTTAACACATAGAAGGTTAGGAAGTTGAGAATTCAGAAAGTACTCAATGGCATGTTGAATATCTCTTTGAGGCGATAGCTCATCAAGAAGCTTATCGAGTGTAATATCTTTAAAATTAGAAAGAAGGGAAGAGACGACATCAGGTATGTGAGTCTCATTAGACTTTGATATGACTTCTTTTACATGTAATAAGTGAAGGAGTGGATCAAAAAAAAGTTTTCATAAGGCTCCAAAACCTATTATTTTTATCTTTAGGGCCAAAGAAAGAAGAATAGATGTTTTGAAGCAAGAATTATAAATGGTAGAATTAACCCTAATAGTAAGATTTTCCATGATAATTAACTGAAGTTTGGATTTTTCTTCAATAGAGGCTTAGGTTGCAAGCCAAAAGTTATTTTGTGTGGTGCTACAGAAGGTGTCTTTTCTACTTGCTTTAATGGTAAGAGTTTACTAGTCTTATTATTATATTTGACAAGATAAGTATTACCATAGTGAATAACATTCATATCATACAACCAAGGTCGTCTTATGTCATTGGGAGAATATCAAACAAAATCTGATCCTCATAGCTTTCTATTTTAATTGGAACTAAACATCGATTAGTAATGGGAAGAGATGTATGATCCAACATGAAATGGTTTAGGGTGAGGTTCAAATTTTAGGTTAGCTCGAGTCAAGGTGTGTGTTGAAATAACATTCATAGCACTTCCTCCACCTATAACTAACCTACATCTCTTTTCATTACACAAAACATACATGCTAAAAATATTTTTTCTCCTTCAATCTTCTGAGTTATTTTTAATTATGGTAAGACATCTCATCACATTAACCCGAGGGTATCAATTAATTTCAATTCTTCATTAGATAATGGGGTGTCATCATAAACTTTATCTAGATTATCATCTATTGAGTTTTTAACTTCTTCTAGAAATATGTTTTGGGCTTTACATTGATTTTACATATGACCCTTTTTATGACATTTAAAATATATTACTTCTCTAATGCTCTTAGAGCTCCCTTTAATAGAAGTTTTAGGCATTGGAGTTGGGCCAATTTGATGGGTGGGTTTAACAATAGACTTATGGGATGAAGTGGAAGGTACTTGACTTTTAGTTTTAGAGATGGAAGGAGATTTCTTTTATTCTTCAACTACTAAGGAATAGTGAAATGCTTCCTCTAAAGATTATGGGTCAAATAATTTAACTTTATTTCTAATGTCAATCCTAAGTTCAATAACAAATTTATTGGCTAATTTCCAATCATTATCAACATAATCAGTTCTAGAAACTAGATCTTCAAAAGTATTGAAGTACTCACTTACAAGATGATTACCTTATCTCAAAGTTAATAATTGACAATGTAGCTTCTTATCAAGATGCCTAGGATAATACTTTGCTCTTAACATTTCTTTCATTTATATCCAAGTGAGGTTTGTCCTTCCTAATTTTTATTCTTTAGCTAAAGTATTTGTCCAATAAATTTTAGCATGTCCTATAAATTTTATTTTAGCAAAAGTAACCCTTTGATAATCATCCATTTTATACCAATCAAAGAAGTCATCCATTTGAACTGACCAACCAAAAAATTTATTTGGGTCATGTACATAATCATAAGTTGGGGCTTCTACTTTAACTCTTTGAGATGGATCATTAGAGTCTTTTGTAGTCTTGAAATAATTTTGTCCCCTTCCACCATTTCTGGCAATTGGTGGTCTTCTAAGTGTTTGATTTTCTCTATGGTTTGGCTATGAATCTTCTTCATTTATCCTTATAAGTATAGTCTGAGTAGGTATTGGAGGAGGAGTTAGTACTCTATTATTTTGTAGATGAGCTATAAAAGTTTGCATTTGTTTATTAAGTTCTTACATTTAATTTTTTTACTTTATTTATAATATTTGTTGAGTTTTCAATTCATTTTCATGGATCTTAAGATCTAAGGCATCGACTAATCTAGTCAAATTTTCAACTTGGTGCTATGAGATAAATTTTGGTTCCATGTAGATTTTTTTCTTTAAAAAAAAGATATATGAAAAGGGATCAAAGAAAAAAATGAAATAAAATAAATAAATATAATATAATTGTACAATCAAAGTGAAATTTTAGGCTAATAGAACTTCCAAGTGAGGAGGGGGGTACAAGATCACAAGCACTTTTTAAACAATTTAGATCTTTTTGACAATGTTCTATTTAGCCACTGAAATCACCAAGTTTAACACACTTATATTATTATGATTGTAATAATATTTTTTTAATGTAATGAAAAAAATACTCAAAATTATCAAGCCTCTTTTTTTGTAAGAAAGCAAGTTATCTAAGTTAATCAAAGAAGCTTCTAAAATTAACCAAAATATTAACAAAGATAATAAAGCAAGAAATTAGATTTTGACTTGCACTATTGGCTAGCTTGTTTTTAGGGCAAAGCCTTACCTCACTAAGGTGTTCTCTTATTATTTTTTGAACAAGTTCAAACAATCGGGAAATGACCAATTAGAATTTTATCATATCACCATAAACTTGCAAGCAATATATATATCTTTCTAAGCTACTAATATGAATTTAAACTATCATATAAGAAAAAATTAAATCACCTTACAATTTCAAGAAAAACTTACAAAGCTAAAGACAAGTCCACCACTTGAGATGCTCCCTTTATTGAAAAATCCTTTTGACTGAATTTACTCCTTTTAGGCTTTGCTTTAATACAAAATTTAATGGAGGTGGGCATTCTTTTTTTTGGAGAGATTGAAAAATTAAATAGCCATGGATCTTTAGATTAATATCTAAAAATATATTTTGAAGTTTTGGTGGGATAATGAAGGGCTTAGGATACTATGATAGTGGGATGACTTAAATTAGTCCAATTTGGACTAACTTAGGTTGATTAAAAATGTAGCTATAAAAATATAATTTAAGTGATGTAAATGGTTAAAAATACTTATGAAGTTTTAGGTTAGGATATGTATATATGATCTAGAGTAGTTGATTGGGAATTATTTGGTTTATGGGGTTTTTTTCGTGTATGGACTAAGACTCAATTGTAATCAATAAAATAGAGGTATTATTCAGGGCAAGGAAGGTGTATTCTTATGGAGGAGAGTAGAAGGCTCAGAATATGATTAGAGATGATGTTAAGAGGTATGATAAAGATTTAAACAAATTATCTTGGGTATTGGAGGTGGGAAGAGCAAGATCTGTTGGATAACTCGCTCTCCCACCAAGGATTGCCAAGATTTAGCCACCAAGTTCTCAAACCACAAGAACAACTTAAATAATTTGTAATTGCCATAAGAACTCCTTTCATTCTAGGAAAGGGGGCTATTTATATCCATTATAAACATCTTTCAAAAGAAAAGAAATTCAAAACAAGGAGGGAAAAGTGGGTGGCCACATTAATGTAAAACATTAAGTTATCTTATTATTTTATGCCACCCATTTCACATGCTATTATTTTTTGTGGATTCAACCACCTTACATGTCATGCTTTGAATTTTTAAATTCAAAATTTTAAACTTGGAGTTTTTAGAAGAAAATTAACAATTACATAATTAAAAAAAAGATGAAATCATAAAATAAGCCTTAGTAGGCTAATGGGCAAAGCTTTCTTCTCTCTTGAATTTTCTTGGGCTTTAGCTTGAGATCTTATAAATAGACCTTAAGCTCTAATTTCTTGATCCACATGATGTTTTACATCATCAAGTGTTTTCAATATCTTTTCTTTTTATTCTAGAACCTCTTATTTATCACTAGCTAATGAGTAAGTTCTAGAACCTCCCATTAGATTCCCCAATGGGTCTATTTAATGAAATTTTGATTAATCACTAAAGTCAAAAAAACATTTGACCATCTCTTTAAACCAATTTTCATGCTCAATCATGATGAGTTAGGTTTATAGAATCTTGAATTCTTAAATTCATAAATTTTCCAAACCCACTTTATGGTGTTGTTTGAAATTCAAATAAGATTCAATCCATATCTTTCTGAACCCCACTCATCATAGCTCCATCTAATGAGGGTTGATTTAAAATATTAAATTTATTAATTTTATATGTATAATTAATACTACTCTTTCAATAAGATCAAACAACCTTATAATAATAACCAACCTACATCAAGACACCATGTCATCTGGCAAGCTTGTTTTCTCTTTCTCACTAGTGTGGACTTGGTTGTGGATCAAACCATCCTCACCAACTCCCTATCATCAAATTTGCTCTAGGCTTTTACAACTTTAAGGTCACTTTTGATGGCTTAGCTTGCACTATAGTTAACCATAAAGAACTTGCAAATAAGAAACCCATCTTGCAGTTTAACCTGAGATCAGAGGTAGAATTCCCCTCATTAAAAATAAATTTTATTGAGGTTTGAGGTTACCACTTTACCACTACCATATATTATTTCAATAAGAAGTATAATGGCCAATATTGGGGCGACACGCAAGATAGCCTGAGCCTCCAAAGGGAAGGTCTAGATTGAGCTAGTGGTTGTTCTATATGTTTTCGAGGTAGGTTCTTCCTCCCGTTACATTCTCCACACCAAGACGCAAAGGAGAAACAAGAATAGAAAGTTAAAAAAGTAATATAAGAGGATGTTTTAGGAGGTAGATACCTTATCTCAGATGGTTGAAAGTGAGCACTCTTACAATACCTCTCCCCTTCTTTTAGGGAAGTAGATTTCACCCACTCTTTACATTTAAAGGAGAGGAATACAATCGGTGCATCGCCATAATAGCTCTACATCCATTTAAGCAGGAGGCTCTAGTTAAGGAGAGGAGAGGAACACCCTATGCTGGTCTAAGATCAATTCTTAGATGTATTAGAATAAAGTATTATTGAACTCACTTTTAGAGTGAGGATTCATCCTTCCTAACTTAGACTTAGGAATCTTCTAGACACTAGGACTTCTCTAGTCATAGGACACTTCTAGTAATTAACAGAACACTAAGCCCAAGCCTAGAGACTTAGGAGGGTATACCTCAAACTTAGGTTATACCTTGGGCCAAATAGGTCCTACCTATCCTATGGCCTTAAACATGACCCATGCTTATCCACTTATCCAAAACTAAACCTAAAGCTAACACAATCAACCATGATTGAATTTTGTTTAATATCCAAGCTATAAGCCAAATTAACTTAACCCTTAAACCAATTCCACCATCATCCTACGGACTAAACCTAAAGCCTATTCAATTGAATTAAGTCCAATTGAACTTCACAAAAGCACTCCAACTATTCAAATCTCTAGTTTAAACTCTTCTAATACCTATAATTAAACCAATTGAGCCAAATCAATCCAATCAACCCAAATTAGCCCACTTGACCTAAAGGGTCCAAAAGAGTCAAAACCCAATTAAACCCAAATCAATTACAATTAAATCTATAAGTCAATCCCAAACATATTATCGAACTCAATCCAACCTAATTCAACTTATTTCAACTCAATTGACCCATTTGGTTTACGTGACCTAAAGGGCCCATTTGATCCAAACTCCAATCCAACCCAAATTGGGTTGAACAAACCCATACAATCTCTTCTACAATGATTGTTGATCATCTTTGATTGTTCAATTTTAATCAATTGGGTCAAACTAAGCTAATTTGGTCACTTGACCTAAGTTGAACAAATTATCTTATATGAATCAAATTGAACCAAACTTCATTCCAAACTCAATTGATCAAAACCAATACCTCCAATTAATCATAAATTGAGTATTGAGTATGATTTGACCATCAATCGAATTAAACCAAGCCAACTTGGCCTCTTGACCCAAGTTTACCCAATTTGACCTAAATGGCCATATTGATCCAAATCCAATCCTAAATCAAATTAATTGAAACTAATGATTCAAATCCATCACAAATTGATTGTTGAACATGATCCAGCCTTCAATTGAACTCAATTTGATCAAGCCAACCTAATTGACCCATTTAACCCAATTTAACCTAAAGGTTTAAATTGAGATAAATCATTCCCAAATCCAAATCAATCCAACTCAACACCTACAGTCATTCTTAAATCATTAATTGAACCTAAACTAACCCATTACCCAAGCCAATTTGGCCAATTTGACTAAATTGATCACTGAGCCCATTTGACGCATATGAACCCATACGAGTCAAAAATAAAACCTACTTCAAATCAAACTAAACTAATTGATCCAAAAAATTTCAATCATCATATAAACACATTTGCACCCTTGGGTTAATTTGACCAATTAGTCAACCTAACCCAATTGAACCCAATTTGACCCATATTGGTCAAATTGAGCCAAACAACTTCAAACCGTACCCTAACCCAACAAAACTTGGCATGACCCTTCCTTGGGTCACCATGGGTTAGCCTAAATGAACCCAACCCATGTTGGATCTGAATTAGGACAAAACCCATTGGAAAAACCCATCCAAATGGCATAAAATCCCCATTTGGATGGTCATACCTACCCACCAACCCATGTCTCTTTCAACAGTAAGGTAGAAGCCCCATTGCTTTCTGCTTTCAAGCACTCAATCTTCCACCATGTCATCCCACTAGCTTATTTTCTCCTTCTCCTCAAGTGTGGATTTGGCCATGGATCAAGATACTCACCATCATCCCTATCATCAAGTTTGATCTTGGATTTGAGAATTTCAAGGTCACTTGCAAGGGACCTGCCTTCACCATAGAGAGGAGGTGGTAGATAAGAAGCCACTTCTATAGTTTGACCTGCACTCCAATTATGAGCTCCCCTCATTGAAGAAGAAGGTTGTAGAGGTTCCCCTACCACGAGTATCAATTGTGCCAATTATGACTGCTACAGTTTCGATCCAGACTAGTACCACCTCTATAGTTGCCTTGATCTTGAAGGGAAGTCTGTCTAATCTTCTGAGATAGTCTTCCCATATTTCAGGCCAGTTCTAACTCCCACCATACTATATTGACTAAGACTCAATAGTGTAATAAGAACAGAAAGATTAAAAGACATTATGAGCACTTGGCAAAGGAGGTAGAGGAAGCCTCCATGTTGCTGAAGAGGGATCCCCTCGTGAGACCTCTCCCCTTCTTAGTGGCAATAGATTTCACCTTATTCTAGCTGTAAAGGGAGAGGAGTACTTCAGGAAGATTGCTGCATCACCCCCACTATCTATAGAGTATGAGTCACTAGCTATAGAGAGGAGGAAGCCTTATGCTAGTCTATGGTCCGTGCTTAAACAATTTGGGAGAGCCCACAGATGCTTAGAGTCCAACACTTTATACATTATCTGAGGAGAGTGATCCCTAGAAGTGTTAGTGATTAGATTCAAAGGGAAAGGGTGATGGAGGCCAAGTTTGCAGCCTAAGTGGGCAAGAGGGATAGAAAGAGGTTCGCCAGGTAGTCAACGGCCTCTACTTTGATTGATCATTCTGATTAGCAAGATGACAGGGCTGATCATTCTGACAGGTTTATACTCATTGATTCTAGCAGTAGGAGGTGATCCCCTATAAAGAGGCTGCTAGTGTCACCCCCATTACACTGCTCCACTCGCCGACCAACTTCATCGATTCATGTTTCACTGTCTAAAGTCCCCACCAAGTTCCACAAGTCCACATATTGAGAGAGAGCATCCCCCTTGGTGATACGACTACATCCCAAGCACCCCACTTCATTTACTCCACCCATTGAGATGAGGTTGAGTTCCCCAGTTTGACCTTCCATCCCAATGGTGGAGAGGAAGGAGTAGCGGCCCAAGAGTGTTATGGTTGCTCCGCCACCACAACTAGAGGATAAGGAAAGAGGGGATACCAAGGTGACCCCTTTGATCATTGAGTCAGTTAGGGAGAGCACTCCACCTGTCCAGAATATTCAATGTATTTCTTCTACAGAGCTCAATCCTTTTGACAGTCATCATTCAGCTTATGTCTTAGTAGCACCAAATTGGGTGGATGATAGATCTTTGGATGAGAATTTAGAAGATAATCATGTCACAATGAGATAGATAGTAGGGGATGATCAGTCAGACCAAGAGGAGGGTATGGTTGATTTCAAAGCTGATGAAGATGACTGTTGGATGACATAGAAGAAGTCCATATGGTTGATACTCGAGGATCCTTGCATAGAGAGCAACCTAGCCAGGAAAGCATTGTTGTTGAGGAAGGTGAGGCATTAGACTCAACTCATTGCCTCTTCCAATAAATCATGTTAAAAATGATCAAATTCATAGAATAGAGAGAAGGGTAGAGGAGTTAATGGCAATGGTCTTAGCCTTGCAGAACCAAGCCCCAATTTCACAACCCACTCTTATGGAAGCTGATCAGCCTAAGCTAGTACAAATTCTAGATCATCCCAAGAGCACTCCTATGGATGAAGATGTCGATACTTTGCATAGGAAGGTGACTGATAGCACATCCATGCATGAAAAGGACATTAAGTAGATGGTGGAACAATAAGTGAAGTAAGCATTGGCGCAAGCCCAAGGGAGCTCATTGGTTCCAAAGGGTATACCCTACATAGAGGAATTTGATGTAGTTCAATAACCTAAGGGTTTTGTGCCACCAACCATCAAGGTTTTTGATGGCAGTGGAACCCAAGGCAGCACATAACACACTTTAGTGCTAGTTGTTGCAATGTCGGCTATAGTGATGCATTACATTTTTGGTATTTTATCAATAGCCTTTTTGGGGTTGCATTTGATTGTTACGTCGAACTTCCCAATAGTTCGGTGAAGTCCTTTACAAAGTTAGAGTAGCTCTTCATCAAGAGATTTGTAGGAGCTCAACAAAGGGTAACTGTAGGGGACTTCATTATAGAGAATAAAAACCAAATGAATCTCTTATTGATTATATTTTTAGATGGAACAACCTATGCATGAAATGCGAACCACAGCTATAAGAGCAACAAGCCATTGAGATTCTTCTTAAGAATATCCATGGCCCCGTCGCTTTTATGCTCAAAGGTTTTACCATTAAGACATTTGAAAGCTAATTAGTAAGGTGGCTAACCTACAAGAGGAAGTTTAATAGTTACCCTTCTCAGACCAGTCATTTAATCCCAAGCCTTAAAGGGTATTTGAGAAGAAGCCAGGGATTGTAGTGGTAGTTGATAAGGGGAAGTAGGTAATGAGAGCATAGTTTGAGAGGACTAGAGTTCAACAACCTCCATCCTGCCTCCTCTTCCACTATGTCCGACGACACAACAGACCACAATAGCAGTCTACATAATAGTAGTACCAATATCAACCACCAAGTAGCTACTTTACACCTACTCTTACCGACAAACTCAACAAACAGTACTCTTTAAAGAGGGAGGTAGTCAGGAAGATCTTTAATAACCTTCTTAAAAAGCCTAATTTTTAGCTACCCAAACTTAAAAAGTTGGAGGAAGTGGGCAGGAGTGATGATCCTAACTACTACCCCCTACCACTGCATGCTAGGCCATGTCTTAGAGGATTATTTCACCTTCAAGGATTGGCTTGAGCATAGCTACAAGTTAGAAGCTATAGTTATCCCTAAAGAATACTTAGTAAAATAAATTTCTAATTTTATCAAAGTAATCTTTGGGGATATATCTGATCCTCTTAAGACAAAAGAAGGTTGGTATATCTCTTTATCCCATACCTCTAAAAAAATAATTTCTAAAATCAAAAAACTTTCTCTACAGGTGCCTGACTCAGCTCATACCTCCAACATCAAGAAAGGTCTGCCAATTGTGAGGGACAACTCAAGGAGGGTGGAAGCCCACCAAAAGCAACAACCATCACTTGCCCAAGATAGTTTCATAGCACAACCACCATTTAAGTCCAACACTCTTCCTTCCACACTTGCAGCTACAACATATACTAGCTCTACCACCACCAATAGGAGCATTGTATTTATGGGTGAGAGCACCAAACCCCTCATTCATCTTACTTTACTTAATTTTTATCATGTATCACCTCCAAAATTAAATAAATCAATAAAGAAGATCGATTCAGCTGACATTTTTTCCACTTTCAATAATCATAATGATTTTATTCCTATAGAAAGCTTTCCAAGTCATAACAATAATAATTTGAATAATTTTGATCAATCCCACTTTGATTCAAAAATGGATTTTTCCTTTTTTTCAATCATCAAGGTTCACCTCTTGAGATTGATTTGGAGTCATCCGACTCTGATAATCCTTTAGGAGAAGCTATAGGTATATCGATGAGTAGGTAGAACTTTTCACATGCTCCTCATCTCAAGATGTTACTAAAGTCAACCTCTGCAGTGCCTAGGGTAGCACCTCAAGAGAAGGGTAAATAGGTCATTTGTTATAGTGAGCAGATAACCCCTCCATAAGCACCAACCTAAAGTTGACTACAACATCCTAACACATCTTAAAAAGTTGTCAGCTAAGTTAAGCATATATGATAACCTTGTCTTATCCAAAGAGATGAGTGAGTCAATAGAGCTTTGTTGATACAAAAATATGCTTAGCTTAGTTGACTACTACTAGAGAGGAGACATGCTTTTCAAAGGAGATCCTAAGAGTGACATTCATAGATGAGGACCTACTTCTAGGGACAATAGAGTAAAACCATCCCCTCTACATTACAATGGATGTTGGCAGGTTCAGACTGTCAAAGAGTGTTGGTTGATCTAGGTGAATCAATGAATATTATGAGTCTAAGAATCCTTGCCTACTTGAGGATCGATATCTCTAAACTCCAATCGAGAGGATGATGCTGAAAGGATTCAATGAACAAAGTGAGAGGGCCTTATGCTCTATAGTGTTTTCTTTGGAGATAGAAGCTTGGAAGATAGAAGAAAAGTTTCACATAATAGATTCCAATACATCTTTCATTGCTTCTCTAGGGTAACTTTGGATACATGAGAATAATATGTTTCTATCCTCTCTACATTAGTACATCAAGTTACTATGGGGTGGAATCGAGTATCGTGTCAAAAAAGATCTCAAGCCATTTGCAGCTCGAGGTTGCTATATATGAGGATGCAGCCTATTATCTTCCTAAGAAAGAAAATGTCTTTTCTCGTGACCATAGTAAAAATGAAAAAGAAAAAGAAAAAGAAAAAGAAAAGAAAAGGGAACGAAAAGAATACTTAGGGAGGTTGTAAAGCCTGAGATTAGATTCCTCTCATAGTTTATTACTCTATTCAAATAAGTGGGGAGGATGACCCTACCTCCACTAGGATGAGGAAGAGGTAAGTCTAGAGGGAGTCCAAGGGTGGAAGACCTCCATACCTACCACCTACTAGGAGATTCATTCCAGTAGCTGGGAGTACACCAGCTATCTACATAGACTTAGAGTCCAGTTTAGAGGAAGAGTCCTATGCAGTTAGCATGCTGGTCAGCTCTTCTCGACAGCAAATCCCATTGTAGGTGACAATCGAGCTAGATAGGGATGAAGATCGAGCCCCCAAGCAAAGCATAAGTGTATCCAAGTCTCTATTGTGTGAAACTTTTAGGCATCAGATGGGAACCTTAGCTCTAACCCCACTTTCCTCACAAAAGGATGAGGGTTTAGTAGTTAAGGAAGGCCCCAAAGCATGTATAAGCACAAAGATTCAATGGTTCTATTTAGGAGAAGCATCCTCAAGTCAAGAAGTTGATGTAGAACTTGAGTATGATTCATATAAAGAATTAATAGAATATCTTTTTGATTAGTACTCTCCTTATGTCCTTAATTTAATAAAGAAAGGTTTAATTCCACATACATGGTCTAAGCTTAGGTAAGAATACTTTGAAAGGCTATGGAACAATAAATGCAAGAGCTCTCAATAAGGACTAGGACTAGGCTTTAACATTGTGGGCCCAGTCGATGATGATGATTACTGCGTAGTTATCACCAATTATTTAGAGTTTAATAGGTCCTTTTCAAACCACATCAACTCATATGAAGAGGTGTGCTTAGAAACTTCTGCTAATTTAGATGGTTTCCAATTCAAAGAGGCATCTCAAGAATTTAAAGAAGAGATCAAGTCCACCATCGATGAGCTCAAAGAAATCAACTTAGGGATTGAAGACAATCCACGCCAAACATACATCAACTTCTTGTTAAATGAAACTAAAACAAATGACTTAGTTAGGATCCTCACTGAGTTTAAGGATTACTTTGCATGGAGTTATGAATAAATTCTTGGATCAGCTCCTGAAATAGTAATTCATAAGCTAGTGATATAGCCTAATGCTAACCATATCAAGAAAGGTCCTGGACGCTTGCGATTAAACATTGAACAACAGGTCATTTTTAAAGTCAAGAAATTGATTGATGCTGGTCTTATCTAGGAGAAAAAAATACCCCACTTGGTTGGCTAATGCCATCCTAGTTAAGAAGAAGAATGGCCAAATTTGTATATGCATCGATTTTAGGGATCTCAATATATCATATCCAAAAGATGAATTTTCACTACCAATACCAAAACTTATGGTGGACATTGCATCATCTCATGCAGTCTTCTATTTCAAGCATGGTTCATCTGGATATAACTAAATAAAAATGGCACCTAAAGATAAAAAAAATACTGCTTTCAGAACCCCGATTGAAATCTATTACTATAAGGTCATGCCTTTCGGTCTTAAAAATGCCGGTGCCACATACTAGCGGGCCATGAATCAAATCTTTGATGAACTCATTCATCACCAAGTTGAATGCTACATCGATGATCTCATGGTCAAAAGCAAAAAAAGAAGAAGGAAGACCACCTCTTTGACTTGAGAGTATTTTTTTGTGCGATTAAGATAATACAATCTCAAAATGAACACTCTGAAGTGTGAATTTGGAGTATCCTCATGGAAGTTTCTTGGGTTTATTGTCTGACCCCATGGAATTGAAATCGATCTGGAGAATATTAAAGCAATATTAAAAATTCCACCCTCTAAAAGTCTAACTCAACTTAGATCATTCCAAGGGAGGTTGGAATAACTAAGATGCTTTATATCCAACTTATCAGGTAGATGCCAACCATTCTCATCACTTGTTAAGAAGGATATCAAGTTCAAGTGGGATGATAAGTGCTAATATGCCTTCAAGAGCATTAAGCAATATCTTATGATTCTGTTAGTTTTAGTTGCCCTCATCCTAGGTAAACTTTTGATTCTTTACACTACAGCATTGGATGACTCCATTGGCACTTTTTTGGCCCAAGCCAATGAAGAAGAGAAAGAGAATGCACTTTACTATCTCAGCCATCATCTAATACCTACTGAGGCAAATTATCTATCCATTGACAAACATTTCCTTGCTTTAATATTCACAGCTCAAATGCTATGGCATTACATGCTCTCTCATAAAGTAAAATTAATTTCTAAAATCAATCCATTGTAAATATCTGATGACACGGTCGATGTTATCCGAATGGTTGGCATGATGGTCCGTAATTTTATCATAGTTTGACATCACATTTGTACCCCTCCATGTGGTGAAAGGACAAGCACTCATGAATTTCTTAGCAGCACACCCACTTCCCATAAATTCTCTGCTTAGTAATGATCTCTCTGATGAACAAATCATGAACTCAGAGGATACAAGTGTTGAGCTCACTTTTGGTGTGAGGATTAAATGTCTCCATCATAGATCTAGGAGTCTTCTAGACACTAAGAGCTCCTTAGTCATAAGACACTTCTAGTGGCTAAGTGAACACTTAACTTAAGTCTAGAGACTTAGAAGGATTAGCCTTAGGTTATGCTATGCTTTAGGACTTAGGGAAACCTAGCTAGCCTATAGCTTAAACAAACCTATGCCCATCTCTTTAGCCAAAATTCAACCTCAAATAAGTATAACAAATTCCAATTGAATCCCAACTCAAATATAATTCCAAACCAAATGATTGAAGTCTAAATGATCTAAACTTAAGCCCATGATTCAATGCTATGGACCTACCCAAAACCTCTTCAATCCAAACAAAGCTCAATTGCTTTTCTAAAAACCATTTCATTCCTTCAATGAACATTCCAAACCATACCAAAAAAACTACAATCAAACCAATCAAGCCAAAATCAACTCAATCAACCTAACTTAACCCATTTAACCCAAAATATCTAAATGAGCTAAAATCCAATTGAACCAAAAATCAATTGCAACCAAAGCTATCAATCAATCCCAAATTTAATATCAAACTCAACTCAATTCAATTCAACCCAAGATCAAGACAATTGGCACATTAGGCTCACTTGCCCAAAGTGATGTAAAAAACCCATTTGAGGCAAATCTCAATCCAACCAAAGTTGGTTCGAACCAAACTATCCAAAACCTCCAATGATGATTATTGATTACACTTGATTGATCAATTACAATCAATTGAGTCAAACCAAGTTAATTTGGTCATTTGGCCAAATTAACCCACTTAACCTATATGAGCCAAGTGAACCAAATCTCATCCTAAACTAAATCAATTGTGACAAATGATTCATTCCAACCTAAAATCAATCCTTGAACATGACTTGACCATCAATTGAGCCAAACAAAACCCAATTGGCCCTTTGACCTAAAGAGCTAAATTCGATCAAATTAAAATCTAATCCAAAATTATTGCAACTAGTTACTCAAATTCATTTCAAATTGATTATTGAACATGATCAAAAGCTTGATTTAATCCAATTTGACCAATTGAACCCAATTGACCCATTTAGCCCAAATTAACGTAAAGGGTCAATTTGGCCTAAAATTATTCTCAAATATAAATTGATTGAAGCGAAAGCCTACAATCAACTTCAAATGATCAATCAAACATAAACCAATGCCTAACCTAAGCCAATTTGGCCAATTTGACCAAGTTGGTCAACTTGACCCATTTGACCCATATGAATCTAAATGGGTCAAAATCAAATCCAAGCTAAATTAAATCAGACCATTTGAACCAAAATATTCCAAATACTCATTTGAATTTGTCTCAACCATTGGTTTAACCTAATTTGACTAATTGTTAACTTGTCCCAACTTAGCCAAATTTGACCTACATGGGTCAAATTGAGCCAAACCTATTCAAACCAAGCCCAAACCCATTGAAAATTGACATAATCCATCCTTGGGTCACCTTGGTTTGGTCCAAATCCAACCCAATCCAACCCAAATTGAACTCGAATTGACCCATTACCCAATGGGTAAAGCCTCCCACATGAGATAAAACCCATATTTGGTTGTCAAACCCACTCTCCTCCTCTTGATTGCCACCCTAAGCTCCAAATGGATGCAAGGACCACTGGCTCACCTAATCCAAAGTTGTTTGGGTTAGCCATAAGCCAAGTGGAGGTGAGCTAACCCATGAAACCCCATTGGAACAATTGGAAAGCCAAAGACAACCACCACCCCACCTTCGGCCACTCAAACAGCCACCTCAGCTCCCTCCTGCCACCCACAGCTTCTTGCAAATGGCAAAAGAATCACGTCCATCTAATTTGTGGGAGGATGGGGTATACTCCCCATCATTCCATTTGAATCAAAAACTTGAGCTATCAAAGAGCCTGAGCACTTAGAGATGAACTCCCCCAAGTACTTCCCGAGCTCCTAAAGCCTCCCCACTGCCAATGATGATGAAACTGAGACAACTCGAGGCTTAACTCCATCCAACTCCACCAAAACACAATAATTTATCAATTAACTCTGCCTGCATGTTCACCAAGCTCTGGCAAGGCGAAATGAACCTTCCCTTGAGCGATTCGAACACCAAAAGCCTCTCCTAGATCAACTCTAGCGAGCTTTCCGGTGATGGTTGGTACACAGAGCTACTAGCAAGGAGTCAAGTTGCTATCTTCCCAGCAGGGCTTTGCCTCTTCAAGGCAAAGCTACCTCAATCGGTTCACCATTGGTCCCGAGCTTCAACGAGGTATTTTTTGGCAAACTGAGGTTTTCTCAAATTTTTTTGGGCCTTTATGAAAGAAATTGTGATTTGTGTGAATCTCACTATATGATCCATTAGATCTTCCTTGTGAATGTTTTGGGATTGATTATAGTACCTCATGAGCTATGGCGAGCTCAGATTGAGTGGAGTAAGGCAGATGGTGTTTGTCTTCAGTTGCTTGGGGGATGATGGACCATCCACCATCCGTCCTGTATGATTAGAATGGACGACCTTGATTATTCACTAGATTTAATCCAATTTTAATTTTATAAGAATCACGAGATTAATCCCTACCTTCCAATTGTTGATTAGATGGTGAGGACGAAAGCACGTTTGGTGCCACCACATCAGGGTCGTTGAAGTTTAAATAACCAATCTTGTGATGCCACATGGAAAGTACTACCACGTCAGCAGTCCACATGGCACTGATAGGATTAGGAGCTAATTAGGCTTAATAATTCATTTTAATGAATGAAATTTTATAAATTTATAACTAATTATAGAAAAATTTTAAAAGTAGAAATAAATACTCATAGGAAAGGTAAAATAGAGAAGATTTTATCAAAAATGTGTCCATTTGATTTTGAATAGTGATTAAGGCTTAATTAGGGTTTGAATATTTTCTTAATTAGCTTAATTAAGCCTTAATTACTTGGGCAATTGACTCCGAACTTGCTGTGTTGGTTCAATGGGATGACCTCTACCTCCAATAATTTCCTTGGAGTTTATGCCTATGTAATTAGGGGATTTGGTAATTCAAACCTTAATTTCCCCTTTAATCAATTTAATGATTAATTAAGATTATAAATAGTAAAAATTAGTTAATTTAGCTCCATTATTCACTGATTATTAGTGAAATGATGAGGTAGAGTGATGAGGACCTCTTTCTTAATTATTTTCTAAAATTCATTTCATTAAAGAGAGTTAATTAATGTAAGGTTTAATTAAGTGCTTAATTAATCAATTAATGATTAAATCAAATGAAATTATAATGTTAATCACTTTAGATAATTAATGATTAAACTAAGGGTTCCTCTTTATGTATTTAATAACATAAAGACCCCTAAAAAAATTATGATTAACCCATAAGTGTGGGAAAGTCATAAAAGTACTTAATTAGGTTCTTTAACTTAATTAATCTTTAATCATAAGCGAATTGCATTAGGTCCCTTAAGAACATTGCAACTTTACTTTTATCCATGTTCATATCATTTGTGGGTAATGATTAAACAATTAATCAAATTATAAAGGCATAAGAAAGGAAAATTAAGTGATTTGTTTAATGATCTAACCTAATTAATTCATAAAATCCATCTAATTATCTTTCCTTAAACCCATTATGATTACCAATTTGGGAATGAGATTAAAATAACAAATGACTTCTCTCCTCCTTAAGTCTAATCCAAATCTAAAAAATCAAATTAATAAGAAGCTTTGATTTCCTTTAAATAATTTTATTTGATGTGATTATCCTTAGGAATTAGTGTAGTTGAATGAATCATATGGTTGGGTTTAGCTATTCCTTTTCAATCACTCTAAATGTTGTATGCCATGTGACCTCATGCATTCATTCTTTCAAATTTAAATCAATCTAATAAAATTTATTTATGTAAGCTTGCATGTGTTGGCTTAATTTATTATATGTGTGGTTATTATCACTATTAAATTTAAATGTATTTTCTTTAATCAAATAAGATACAATCTTTTGCATGATTTTCATTCTTTTAATTATGTATACATGTGTATGTATTTAAGATAGCAAGTATATAGGCTGAACATCCGAGGAATAGGAGGCTTTATGTAGCCCCAAGGAGGTCATTTGATTACCTCACTTCCCTGGTTTAACAACGACACATACTTGCTTACATCTTTTATACATCTGCACGTGTACTTATTTAGAGAATGAAAATTTCCTTTTCTATTAAAAATAAATGCATCCATAACCACTTCAATAGGTTAAAATACATTACATTTAAATATAGTGCTCTCTTTTTATGTTATATATATGAATTTACATATGTTTGGATGACAATGAGTATATAGTTTGGACATCCTGGGAATATGAGGCTTTAAGTAATCCCAAAGAGGCCATTTAATTACTTGACTTCCCTGGTGTAACAAAGGCACATACTTATTTAATTTCATTCATATGTATATTGGTATTAAAATTTTGATAGTGCTTTAATTTACATGTATAAATAATTCAATCAAGAAAAAATACAATTATTAAATATATGTGCACTCATCATCATTCAAATGTGCCAAGATATATTGTATGTATAGATATGCTAAGTGTTAAATCATGTGCATGTAATGGATGATGAAAAGGAATGGCATAACATGTTTTATGTGATTGTAAATCAACTACATTAATCTTAAGATTCTTTTCATTCTAAATAAGGATCTTTAAGGTTAACTCAAACTTAGGATTAATAAAAATATTTAATAAGTCATCCACTAAAGGGAACTAAATCAAATTAATGTGCTTTAGAAAGCAACTTAAGGTAGGAATGAAAGAGGGTAATACTCTTTTCTCTATATATAACACTTAGATGTTAAGTGTAAATCCAATGAAACAAAACAAAACATAAATTAAAATCCACAAATCAACTAAATAATTTGAAATGAAACCAACCATCATGTTAACTTTAACAATCTCAAGACTTAAAAAAGTACTACTTAAAAGCTTAGCTAATACATACGACAGAAAGCCTTAGCACACACATTAGAATTAAGCCACCACTTCTAGTTCTAAGTTAGGACGGTGTATGTGCAATGTTATATTTTATTTTGTGATGCAATATTTTAGACTGAATGTTATGGTGTATATTTTTTAGACTAGATGTTAGGCCGTTCTTAGTAATGTTATTTTCTGCAAGGGATTCTACTAAAAGGGGATATTTAAAAATAAATATAAATGCTTTGTTTGCAGGTAGCTTAAGCCCCTAAGCATAATCCACATTTGGATAGGTGGGCTTGGTTACCCATGTTCGGGGTCCTAAGTCTAAATTATGAAATATAATTGCTTGAGATTATATGTTTATTTAGCTAACCTTTGGTATAGATGTATAATTAGATTTACTTTCCCTATAAATGTAATTTTTACAATAGTGATTAAGATTAGTGCAATGGCGTATAGAATGAGTAGTGGCTAGAAAGCTTATTCTTTGGGTGCACTGTGATACCTTTTGGAGCACAATCAAAAGAAGTAAGGAGGAAGACATGAAGAAATGAAGACCCCCATAACATGTTTTTATTTCTAGTTGTAATTATTCTTCTATGTTTTGGGCTGTATAAGGGCTGAGCTCGGCTACCATCTTTTCTCTTTTCTAAGGTGTACAGTAGTACACGGCTGCACCGACCTCTTATTCTTTCATGATATTTTATAAAATGTTTAATGATTGTGTTTACCTTGCGCATCAAGATTGCATCTTTTTGATAGTTTCTTCATGTTTGATGATTGTATGTGTGGCCTGGATGTAGTAGGCTCTTAGGACAAAAATTAATTTTTCTACCCCAATTTGCAACTCATAACCAAATTTTAAAACAACTCACAACCTCATCTTAAATCTTAGGTCATAATCAAGATAATTAAAAGATTTAGCAACCCCTTAGCTATATGTTGTATGTCTCACACCATCCATGGCATCTTCTATCACTCTTCCAAAATGAAGCCCTCCATTCTTGCACTTCATGGACCATTTGACCTATGAGAGAAACCCATTATGATGAAGTTTCACCCTCTTTCTTTCTTGATTTAGCTAATAATATAATTTCATCATGCATTTAGGCATAAAAATATCCCAAACCTTTGTCCAAATCATTGTGTCAAAATGAGATAATAAATTTGAAAAGATTTTGGATTTCAGACTAAGTCATATGCTCATACCACTCATACTATAGTCTCTTAGGGAGTGGGTTTAGGAGCTTAGTTTCTTTCAAATTAAATAACAAGTCAAACTATCTTGCAATTTTATAAGACCGAACTACATGGTTTTGAAATGTAGGAGGTGTTAACTAGCGGCCATTCCAGGCAGTACTAAGTCCAGAACAATCGGATGGGTCTATTTTCTCTTGTGAAGTAGACCCTTATGTCTCCTTTCCGCTTAGATTTAAGTTGTGCTTTAACTTGTGTTAAAGTTTCCTAGATTTAGGGTACGAGGTTATTATTTCCCTTAGGCTATAAGTATAAATCACCTCTTAGGCATTTCCACAATCTTGTGTTAATAGATAAGCCCTAACAATCCAATAAAATTTCAACTCAAATGAAATAAATCTTCTCATTTTCAAACATGTAAAGCCCCACCATAGGATAGGTTGGAATGCCACTAGGCTTCCTAATATCATGTGCATTTCTAACTCATCTTCCTTTGGATTACAAAATAAGTATTTCCAATTGAACAATCCCACTTAATTTTCCAAAATAATCAATCCTTTGATAGTCTCAACTTTGAAATCTTTGGAGATAATAATTATCTACTCTAATTGAGAGTGTTCTTAAGAAATCTCATTTCTTATAATGTAATTAACTATGGAGTCTTGCCTTTATAGGAAACTTAAAAACCCAACTTAAAATAAACCTTGCTTTAGTTTTTCATGTAAAGTAGAGGAAAGATCTTTGGTATATTCGAAGACCCATCATGCCTTAGGAGTCCTTATTAGAAGATTACATCCATTATAAGGTGATGTTTCCATCTTTCAAGATAGTACATCATACCTTAAATGTTGTACCCAATCACTTTAATATGTACCCGCTACGATCTGCATGGTGTCCACCTCACATCCAAAAATAAACACCATAGATTTTTTTAGTGACTCCATTGGGGATATGTTCCTCTCTTCATCTCTAACAAATAACTATTGTCTCAAAGTATGAATAGTGGACTTATATTTTATAAAAGCCCAAGACTATCTTTCTTTTTGTTGGCACTTTTCTTATTTCATCATTAAGCAAAAAGAACCAAAATCCTTTAAGTTTTAAAACCTCACTCATAGCAAGTCTTGAAACCCCTATTGGGTCCCCCAATAGGTAAAAAATAAATTAACAAAAGAAAGGAAAAATAACCAAACATAAATCAAATAAAACTTAGAACCTCTTACCACTAGCTTGGTGAAGCAAGGTTCATCTCATGCTTAACAAAATCTTAATAAAACCCAAATTAAAAAAAATAAGTTCTTTTACAAAATTTTTAAAAGTCTTTTCAAAACAAAATTAATGAACCCCATTTAACATAATAAAATTTGTTAAATAGGCTCACTTTTAAAATCGAAATCAAATAAACAAAACACAAAACACAAAATCTTTTCTTCAATAATTTTCAAACTCTTCATCGAACAAAAATTGATAAACCCCCACCTAGCATACCCAAATTTATGAAGTGAGGGTTCCTCTTCAAGACCAAAATGAAATCAAACAACAACAACAAATCACTTCTTCAAAATGAATATCAAAACTTTTTTCAAACAAAATTAACCAACTCCATTTAACATACCCAAATTTGTTAAATGAGAGTCCCTCTTTTAAAATCAAAATTAAAATACAACATACAAATTCCTTCATCAAAATTTTCAAAATATTTTCAAACAAAACTAGCTCCATTTAATACCCAAATTTATTAAATAATAATATCATTTGAAATAATCCAAATAAAATCAAACATCAACAAAAAACATCAAGACAAAACAAAACGCCTTCAAAAATCTAACATTTAATTGAACTCCATTTAACATACACAAATTTATTAAATGAGAATTCCATTTTTAAAATCAAACTAAAGTCACACATCAACGTATGACAAACACCATGACATCAAAACAAAAAGCCCTTCAAAATTTTTAAACATACAATTGAACCCCATTTAGCATACCCAAATTTACTAAATGAGGGTTCCAACACAAAATCAAAATTAATCAAATTTCAACAATAACAATGATCTAAAGCAAGAAAAATATCTCCTAAAAAATTTTCAAACCTCTCCTACATGGATTGAACCCTACTCAATATACCCAAATTTGTTGAATGTGGGTTCCAACCTCAAAAATTAAATTCAGCAACAACTTCAAGAAAGTCTCTCCTCAAAATTTCCAAACTATCTCCAACATATAATTGAACCCCATTTAACATACCTAAATTTATTAAATGAGGGTTCCAATTCAAAAAGTAAAATCAATAATTTAAGTCAACATCAAAGCAAGCATCTAATCTAGTTCTCTTTTCCAACATTATAGTAGAGATACTAGCCTATCTTCTCCTTTCCTTTCTTCAGTCAGTTTCCACCATGTCTTCCAGCAAGTTGATATTTTCTTTCACTTTTGGTGTAGGTTTGGCCTTAGATCAGGCAATACTCACCAATTCCCTTATCATCAAATTAAAACTTGGCTTTAAGAACTTTAAAGTCACATGCGAGGGGCCTGCTCTTACCACGGTCAATAGAGAGGAGGTGGTAGGCAAGAAGCCACTTCTTCAGTTCGATCTGCATGCTAATTCTGAGTTCCCATCTTTGAAGAGAATGGCATTTGAGGTTCCCCTACTAGTGTCAGTGCCAGTTGTGTCAATGCCAATACAGTCAGTTGCTTTTGTCAAAGCTTTGATGCGAGCTAGTACCATCTTTATTGTTCCTCCTGTCCTGAAAGGGAGGCTATCTTAGCTTCTGAGATAGTCTCCCCCACCTTCAAGGTTGGTTCTAGTTCTTGTTCTGTCCCTCACCAAAACCCAATGCCACAACAAGATCCTCAAGATCAAAAGGTAGTATTAGCGTGCAGCCATAGAGGTAGATGAAGCCTCCCATATTGCTGAGGAGGGTTCCCCTCGTCAGACCTCTCCATTCTTGGCTGGCAGTAGGTTTCACCCCCTTTTAGCTTCAGAGGGAGAGGAAAACTACCATAGAATAGCTACATTACCCCGATCATATGTAAAGTATGAGACACCAGCTAAGGAGAGGATGAAGCCATATGCTGGTCTACGGTCTATTCTTCATAGAGTTGGCAAAGCCCATGGACACTCAGAGTTAGGCACATTACATGACCGAGAAGAGTGATCCCTAGAAGTGTTAGGGATCAAATTCATTGAGAGAGGGCCACTGTGGCTAAGGTGATAGCCCAAGTTGGCTAGAGAGAGAGGAGGAGTTTTGCTAGACAATCGGTGCCCTCTACTTCTATGAATTTTCCTTATCAGTGAGCTGATAGAGCTGATCATTCTGACTGCATAGTCCGTATCGATACCACCAGTCACAGGGGAGATGTCTAACAGAGAGCCAGCTGGTGTCACCCACATTACATCACTCAACTCCCTATCTGCCTTTGCCAGTTCAGGTTCCACATCTACATTCCCCACTAAGTTCCATAAGCCACTTTTTGGAGAGAGAGCTTCTCTTTTGGTGATCTGGCTACTGCCCAAGGATCCCACTCCATTTACTCCACACTCATTGAGATGAGCCGAGCTCCCTTGCTTGTCCTTCCATCCCAACAATGATGAAGAAGCAGTGGCGACCCAAGAGTGTCATGGTCGCTCCACCACAACAGTTGGAGGAGGAGAGGGGAGGGGATACCGAGGTAGTCCCCATAATAGTTGAGCCAATCACGGAGTGCACTCCACTAGTTGAGATTATTCAGTGCATAGATTCTACACAGCTCAGTCTAGTGGTCAGTCATCAGCTAGCATATGTTCTAGTAGAGTAGGGTCGAGTAGATGACTGTTCATTAGATGACATTTTAGAGGACTATAGTGCCATGATTAGGCAGATAGTTGGGGATGATCAGTCTGACTAGAAGGAGGGTTGACTAGAGTTTGATGTCGATGAGGATGATATGTTAGATGACCTAATAGAAGTCTACATGGTTGACACCTGAGGATCCCTGCATAGGGAACAACCTAGCCAGGAAGGTGTTATAGTTGAGAAAGAAGATACTTCTCACTCAACTCAACACCTCCTCCAATAGGTCAAATAAAAAGATGATCAGATCGACATAATGGAGCAAAAGGTAGAGGAGTTGATGATAGTAGTTCTAGCCTTGCAGAACCAAGCCCCAATTTCACAACCCTCTTCCATGGAGGCCGAGTGACTTGAGCTAGTACATACCATAGATCATCCCAAGTTCCCTCCCATAGATGATGATGCCGATAGCTTGCATAATAAGGTCATCGATAGCACCTCCATGCACAAAAAGAACATAAAGCAAATGGTGGAGAAGCAAGTGAAGAAAGTGTTGGCATGCCTAAGGGAGCTCATCTATTCCAAAAGGTAGACCCTACCCTGAGGAATTTAATGTTGTTCAATACCCCAAGGGTTTGGTACCACCTTCCTTCAATATTTTTAATAGTGGGAATGAAGCATAACACACTTGGGGCTATTGCAATCGGTGGTAGTGATGTGCACTTACGCCTTTTTTCAATTTTTCAATAGCGGTGTTGCATTTGATTGGTATGTCAAACTACCCAATGATTTGGTGAAGACCTTTGTAGAGTTAAAACATCTCTTTATCAAGATATTTATAGGAGCTCAGTAAAGGGTAACTGTAGGTGACCTTATTGTAGAGAAGAAAAAGCCCAATGAGTCCCTTATTGATTACATTATTCGATAGCACAACTTGATTATGAAATACCAACCATAACTATAGGAGCCACATGCCATTGAGATTCTATTCAAGAATATCCATGGCCCAGTCGCCTTCATGCTTAAGGGCTTTATCATAAAAATATTTGAGAAGCTAATCAGCAAGGCAGATAACCTACAAGAGAAAGCCAAATAGTTACCCTTTTTAAACCAGTCATCTAAGCCCAAGCCGTAGAAGGTCTTTGAGAAGAAGCCTGGGATAGTGGACAAGGGGAATCAACGAACTAGAGTTCAGTTTGAGAGGTTCAAATTTCAGTAGCATCCATTGCCACCTCCTCTTCCACCACCTTGGTCGCTATATTGGCCACCACTTCTACCACAATGGCCACCACCCCCACCACAGCAGTTGACTCAACTGCGGCATCCGTATTACCACGAGGTAGTTACTTTCCACCTACTCTTTCTAAAAAATTAAACAAACCATGCTCATTGAAGAGGGAGGTTGTTAGGAAGATCTTTAAGAATCTCTTGAAGAAGCCTAATTTTTAGTTACCCAAGCCTAAAAAGCCTGATGAAGTGGGTAGGAGTGATGATCCTAGCTACTGCTCCTACCATCGCATGTTAGGCCATGTCTTAGAGGATTGCATCACCTTCAAGGATTGGATTGAGTGCATCATCAAGTTAGAAGCTACAATTATCTCTAAGGAATACTTAGTAGAAAAACTCTCTGATTATGTTAGAGTAATCATTTGGGATACTTCCGATCCTCTTAAGACAAAAGAAGGTTAGGATATTTTCTTATCTCATTCCTCTAAAAAGATCATTTCTAAAATCAAGAAACTCTGTAGATGCCTGAACCAGCTCAAACCTCCAGTACGAAGGAAGGTTTTCTAGTTGTAAAGGATAACTCGAGGAGGGTGGAAGCCCAGCAGTAGCACACACTTGCCTGAGATAGATCTATAGTGTAACCACCGTTTAAGTCCAACACTCCTTCCATTGTTGCAGCTACTACCATGCCAGCTAGCTCCTCCGCTTCTAGTAGGAGCATTATTTTAGTGGACGAGGGCACCAAACCCCTCGTCCCACTCACTTTACTTGATTTTTATTTCGTACCTCCTCTAAAATTAAAGTAATCAATGATGAAATCTAATTCCACTTATATCTTTGTCACTTTTGATGCTCCTAATTTCATTCTACTTGGAAGCTCTTCCAGTCAAAATAATAATAACTCAAATAATTTTGATCAATTCCTATCTGATTCAAAAATGGACTTTCCTTTTCTAAATCAATCGAGTTCAACTCTTAAGATTGACTTGGAGTCATCCGACTCTAAGGATCCTTTAGGAGAAGATGTAGGTATACCTGATGAGTAGGCAAAATTTTTCACAAACTCATAATTCCAAGAAGTCACTAAAGTCAACTCATAGTGGCAAAGTTCTACCTCATAGGATAGCACCTCAAGATAAGGGTAAATAGGTCATTGCTTCCAGTGAGCAAATAACCCCTCCATAAGATGCTCCAACTATGGATATGCTTGTGGAGGATTAGTCCAACGTTGATTATAATGTACTCCCTCATCTTAGAAAGTCGCCAACTAAGCTAAGCATATACGATGCCCTTATCTTATCTAAGGAGATGAGGGAATCTTTAATCAAAGCCTTGCTTGATCTAGAGATATGCTTCGCTCAACTAACCTCTACTAGAGATGAAGCATGCTACTCTAAAGAGATCCTAGGAGTTACATTCACATATGAAGACCTACTTCTAAGAACGATCGAGCACAATCGCCCCCTTTACATTATAGTGGATGTTGGCAAATTTAGGCTATCTAGAGTATTGGTTAACTTGGGTGCATCAATCAATATTATGAGTCTAAGAACCTTTTCCTACTTAAGGATTGACATCTCTAAACACCAAAAGGAGATGATGGTGTTGACAGGATTCAATGAACAAGGTGAGAGGGCCTTAGGCTCCATAGTGTTGCCCTTAGATATAGATGATTGGAAGACTGAAGTCAAGTTAAACTTAATTGACTCTGATAAATATTTTAATGCTTTTCTTGGGAGATGATGGATGCATGGGAACAACATGATTCCACCACTTGCATCAGTGCATCAAATTCCAAAGAGGTGAAATTGAGTATTGTTTCAAAGGAGATCTCAGACCCTTTGTAGTTCATGAGGTTGGGATATATGAGGATGCGACCGACTACCTCCTTGAGAAATAAAAAGTCTATTCTCATGAATTTAGTCAAAATCCTAATGTAAGAGAAAAATAAAAAGAAAAAAAATAAAAAGGAAAAGAAAAATAAATAGAAAATAAAAAGAAAAAGGAGCAAATAATAGACCTCCGGGAGGAAGTGGAGTCTGAGATTAGATTCCACCCATAATTCATTACTCCATTCAAGTGGGTTACTCCATTCGAGCAAGTGGGGAGGATGAATTGACCTCCACCAGGATGAGGAAGTGGCCAGTCCAAAGGCAGTACCAAGAGTGGAAGACCTCTATACTTACCACCCACCAAGAGATTCATCCTAACTACTAGGAGTACACTTGCTACCTATATAGAATTAGAGTCTAGTTAAGAGGAAGAGTCTTATATGGTTAGCACACTGGCCATCTCTTCTCAACATCAGATCCCATTGTAGGTGACACTCAAGCCAGTCAGTGATGAAGACTAGATCCCCAAGTAAAGCATAAGTGATCAAAGTCCTCATTATATGGAATTGTTAGGCATCAGTTGGGAACCCTAGCTCTAACACCACTTTTCTCATAAAAAATTGAGGGTTTGGTAGTTAAGGAGGACCCTAAATCATGTGTAGCTCTGAAGAATCAGAGAATCTATCTTGCAGCATCATCATCAAGTCAAGAAGTTGATGTAGAACTTGAAGATGATTCATATAAAGAATTAATAGAATTACCTTTTGATTGGTACTCAACTTGTGTTCTTAACTTAGCAAAGAAAGGTTTAATTCTACATAGATGATCTAAACATAGGCCAAATTACTTCAAAAGGTTATGGGACCACAAATGCAAGAATTCTTAATCGAGACCACGACTGGGCTTTGATACTGTATGCCCAGTCAATGATGATGATTACTGCTCGGTCATCGCCAATCATTTAGAATTTGATAGGTTCTTTTTAAATCACACTAACTTATATGAGAATGTGTGCTTAGAAACTTTAGATGATCTAGATAATGTCCAAGTTAAAGATGCACCTCTAAAATTTGAAGAAGAAATCAAGTCAACCATCGACAAACTTAAAAAAATCAACTCAGGAACAGAAGAATATTCATGCCCGACGTATATCAATTTTTTATTGAATGAAATTGAAACCAATGACTTAGTTAGGTTACTCACTAAGTTTAAGGGTTGCTTTGCATGGAGTTATAAAGAAATGCCTAGATTGGCTGCTAACATAGTAGTTCATAAGCTAGCAACACAACCTGATGCTAATAATATCAAGCAAACTCCTAGACGCATGCGATTAGACATTGAACAATAGGTCATTTCTAATGTCAAAAAATTGATCAATGTTGGTTTCATCCAGGAGGAGAAATACCACACCTAGTTGGTTAGTGTCATCCTAGATAAAAAGAAGAATAACCAAATTCACATATGCATCAATTTTAGAGATTTAAATAAGGCATGACCAAAGATGATTTCCCCTACCAATACCAGAACTAATGGCGGACATTGCCTCATCTCATGGAGTCTTCTCTTTCATGGATGGTTCATCTGGATATAACCAAATAAAGATGGCACCTGAAGATGAAAGAAACACTACCTTTAGAACCCTAATCAGAATTTTTTGCTATAAGGTCAGCCTTTTGGCCTTAAAATTGCTGGTGCAACAAACCAGTAGACCATGACTCGAATCTTCGACAAACTCATTCATCATAAAGTCAAATGCTACATTGACAATCTCATGATCAAAAGCAGAGAAAAGGAAGACCATCTTTTGATTTTATAGTAGTTTTTTAGCAGTTAGGAAAAATTAACCACAAAATAAATTCCTTGAAGTGTGCATTCAAGGTAGCTTCAGGGAAATTCCTTTATTTTGTTGTCTGACACCACGAAATTAAAATCGATTAGGAGAAGATTAAAGCGATATTAGAAATTTCATCCCCTAAAAGTCTAACTAATCTTAGATCATTTTAAGTGAGGTTGGCCTATCTAAGATGAATTATATCCAACCTATCAGGAAAATGCCAACCATTTTCAACACTGGTCAAAAAGGATGCTAAGTTCAAGTGGGATGACCAGTGCCAGCATGCCTTTGAGAGCATTAAGTAGTACTTGATGATGCTATCAGTTCTAGCCTCCCCTATCTTAGGTAAGCCCTTGATCCTCTATACTGCTACATTAGATGACTCCCTCGGTGCTTTGTTTGCCCAAGCCAATGATGAAGGGAAAGAGAATGCACTATACAATCTCAGGTCATCGTCTAATCCCTGCTGAAGCAAACTATCCACCCATTGAGAAGTATTTCCTAGCTTTAATCTTTGCATCCCAAAAGCTATGACATTACAGGCTTTTTCATAAAGTAAACTTGATTTCTAGAGTCAATCCATTATAATATCTCAAGACACAATTAATGCTATTTAGATGGTTGGCACATTGGTCCATGATTCTATCACAGTTCGATATCACTTTTGTACCCCTCTATGCGGTGAAAGGGTAAGCACTCACAGAATTCTTAGTAGCACACCCACTTCCTGCTGACTCTCAGCTTAATGATGATCTTCCTGATGAACAAATCATGAACTTATGAGATACTAGCATTCACCACTAGGAGATGTACTTTGATGGTGTGGCTTCCTCTCAAAGAGGAGAAGAACCATAATATACTCTTTTAAGAAAGGTAGGGGTAGGAATAGTTCTCCTAACTTCAGACCGTGATATGATGAGATTCTCATATCATCTATCCAATCTCTGCACCAATAATGAAGCTGAATATGAGGCTCTGATTATCAGTTTGGAGTTAGCCATCTCGCTAGGCATCCAGAACATCAATATCTTTGGGGATTCCCAACTAGTGGTCAATCAAATTGCTGGGTCCTACAAGGTCCTCAAGCATAAACTCCATCACTACCACAAGTACACCATGAGTTGTTAGCCCAAATCTAGAGGTTACCATATACAAGATTCCTCGAGGAGAAAATGCCATAGTAGATGCCTTGCTAAGCTTGCCAAGGAGTTCGCATGTCTGGATGATGAGTCTATATCAATAGAGGTCTATAATAGGCAAGTCTTACCTTTTATTGATGTTGAACTCATAGACAGATACTCTCTTAAAGGAGAGGTTTCTATTGCCAAACAGAATGAAGAGCTGGATTAGCAGCAACCATTCATCGATTACCTAAATAAATGCAAACTACCTCAGGAGAAGTCCCTAGCACATCAACTAAAGAAAAGGGCACTTTCCTTTCGGATGTGTTGATCGCCTCAGTAAATGCCAATATGTGCAGTACCCCTTGTCACTTACACCACACCTATTAAGGGTCCTTTTGTTAAGCTCACTTTTGGAGTGAGGATTTAATCACTCCATCATAGATCTAGGAGTCTTCTAGGCAGTAAGAGCTCCTTAGTCATAAGACACTTCTCATGACTAAGTGAACACTTAACTTAAGTCTAGAGACATAGAAGAATTAGCCTTAGGTTATGTTATGCTTTAGGACTTAGGAAAACCCACCTTGCCTATAGCTTAATCAAATCCATGCCCATCTCCTTAGCCAAAATCCAACCTTAAATCAATATAACCAATTCCAATTGAATCCCAACTCAAATCCAATCCCAAACAAAATGATTAAAGTCCAAATGATCTAAACCTAAGCCCATGATTCAATCCTAGGGACTTAAACAAAATCCTTTCAATTTAAACCAAACTCAATTGATTTTCTCAAAACCATTTCTATCCTTCAATCACCATTCCAAACCATACCAAAAAAAATTATAATCAAACTAATCAAGCCAAAATTAATTCAATTAACTTAACCCACTTAAACCAAAATATCCAAATGAGCCAAAATCCAATTGAACTTAAATCAATTACAACCAAAGCTATCAATCAATCCCAAATCTAATATCAAACTCAATTCAATTAAATTCAACCCAAGATCAAGCTAATTGACCCATTTAGCTCACTTGACCCAAACTGACTTAAAGGACCCATTTGAGCCAAATCTCAATCCAACCCAAATTGGATTGACCCAAACCATCCAAAACATCCTAAGATGATTGTTGATCATCCTTGATTGATCAATTGTAATTAATGAGGTGAAACTAAGTTAATTTGGTCATTTGACAAAATTAACCCACTTAACCTATATGAGCCAAATGAACCAAATCTCATCCTCAGCCAAATCAATTAAAACCAATGATTCATACCAACCTTAAATCAATCCTTGAACATGACTTGACCATTAATTGAGCCAAACCAAACCCAATTGGCCCTTTGACCCAAGTTGACCCAATTTATCCTAAAGAGCCAAAATTGGGTCAAATCAAAATCTAATCCAAATTGATTGCAATGAATGATTCTAATTCATTTCAAATTGATTATTTAATATGATGAAAGGCTTGATTGAATCCAATTTGACCAGTTGAACCTAATTGACCCATGTAGCCCAAATTGACCTAAAGGGTCAATTTGTCCTACAATCATTCCCAAATCCAAGTTAATTGAAACCAAAGTCTACAATCATTTTAAAATGAACAATTAAACATAAACTAATGCCTAACTTAAGCCAATTTGGCCAACTTGGCCAAGTTGGTCAAGTTGACCCATTTGACCCATATGAATCCAAATGGGTTAAAACCAAATCCAAGTCAAATTAAACAAAACCATTTGAACCAAAACATTCCAAATACTCATTTGAACTTAACTTAACCCTTGGATTGACCCAATTTGACCAATTGGTAAATTTGACCCATCTTAGCCCAATTTGACCTACATGGGTCAAATTGAGCCAAACCTATTCAAACCAAGCCCAAACACATTGAAAATTAGCATGACCCATCCTTGGGTCACCTAAGGTCAGGCCAAATCTAACCAAACCCAATTGAACCCAAATTGACCCATTACCTAATGGGTAAAGTCTTCCACATGAGATAAAACCCATATTTGGTTGGTCAAACCCACTCTCCTCCCTTTGGCAGCCACCCTAAGCTCCAAATAGACACAAAGACCATTGGCACACCTGACCCAAAGCTATTTTGGTCAGCATGAGCTAAGTGGAGGTAAGCTAACCCTTGGAACCCCATTTGGAAAGCCAAATACAACCACCTCCCCACTCTTGGCCACTCAAATTGAGCCACCTCAGCTCCCTCCTACCACCCATGACTGCCTACGATGGTTGGAAGCCTGCAAATGGTAGAAAGAATCCCATCTATTTGTTTTGAGGGAGGAGGGGGTATACTCTCCCTCATTCCATTCAAATAAAAGAAAGTGATATATCAGAGAGCTTGAGCACTTAGAGAGAAACTCCCCCAAGTACTTTTGGAGCTCCCAAGGCCTCCCCACTGTCGATGATGATGAAACTGAGCCAACCCAAGGCTTAACTCCATCCAACTCCACCAAACCACAATAGTTTTCCAATTAACTCTTCCCACACATTCAACAAGCTCTGGTGAGGTGAAGCGAACCTTCCCCTGAGTGATTCGAGCACTAGAAGCCCCTCCTATACCAACACCGGTGAGATTTTTGGTGATGATTGGTCCAAAGAGCTAACAACGAGAAGTCAAGGTGCCATCTTCTTAGTAGAGCTTTACCTCTTCAAGGTAAAGCTACCTCGGTCAGTTCATCGTCGATCTAAAGCTCTAGCGAGGTATTTTTTGGCAAACTGAGATTTTCTCAATTTATTTTGGTCCTTTGTGAATGAAATTATTATTTTCTGTGAATCTGATCATATGACCCTTTTAGATCTCCCTTATGAATGTTTTGGGATCGATTCTAGCATCACACGAGCTCTGACGAGCTCAGATCGAGCGAAGGAAGGCGGACGGTGTCCGTCTTCTATCACTTGGGGGATGATGGATCATCCACCGTCCGCCCCGCATGATTGAAATGGATGGCCATAATTATTTGCTAGATTTAATCTGATTTTAATCTAATAGGAATTGTAGGATAAATCCCCACATCTGATCTTTGATCGGACGGTGGGGATGAAAGCGCGCCAGCCGCCACCACATCAACACCGCCTCGGATGGGTTTAAATAACCAATCCCACAGTGCCATGTGGAAAGCACTGCCACATCAGTGGTCTGCATGGCATTGATGGGATTAGGGGTTAATGGGTTAATTAGGCTTAATAATTTATTTTAATCACTAAAACTTCATAAATTCATAACTAATTGTAGAAGAATCTAAAAAATATATAAATTAATACTTATTGGAAAGATAAAATAAAGGAGATTTTATTAAAAATATGTACATTTGATTTTGAATAGTGATTAAGGCTTAATTAAGTTTTGAATATTTTTCTAATTAAGCCCTAATTACATGAGAAATTGACTCCAAACTTAGTGTGTTGCTTCAATGGGATGACCTCTACCTCACATGATTTTCGTAGAATTTATTGCCTAGATAATTAGGGGAATTGGTAATTCAAATCTTAATTATCCCTTTAATCAATTTAATGATTAATTAAGATTCCTAGTTACAAAAATCCAGTAATAACTAATTAATAGTGAAATGATGAGGGAGAGTGATTAGGACCTCTTTTCTAATTATTTTTCCAAATTCATTTCATTAAAGAGAGTTAATTACTATGAGGTTTAATTAAGTGCTTAATTAATCAATTAATGATTAAATCAAATGAAATTGAAATGTTAATCACTTCATATAATTAATAATCAAACTAAAGGTTCCTCTTTATGTGTTTAATAACATAAAGATCCCTATGGAAATTATGATTAACCCATAAGTGTGGGAAAGTCATAAAAGTATTGAATTAAATTCTTTAACTTAATTAATCTTTAATTATGAGCCAATTGCATTAGGTCTCTTAGGAACTTTGCAACTTTACTTTTATCCATGTTCATATCATTTATGGCTAATGATTAAATGATTAACCAAATTAAAGAGGCATAGGAAAGGGTAATTAAGTGATTTGAATAATGATCTAGCTTAATTAATTCATTAAATTCATCTAATTATCTTTACTTAAACCCATTATGATTATCAATTTGGGAATGGGATTAAAATAACAAATGACTTCTCTCCTCCTTAAGTCTAATCCGAATCTAAAAAATCAAATTAATAAGAAGCTTTGATTTCCTATAAATAATTTTATTTGATGTGATTGTCCTTAGAAATTAGTGTAGTTAAATGAATCATATGGTTGTGTTTAGCTATTTATTTTCAATCACTCTAAATGTTGTATGCCATGTGACCTCATGCATTCATCATTTTAAATTTAAATCAATCAAATGGAATTTATTTATGTAAGCTTGTATGTGTTGGCTTAATTTATCATATGGGTAGCTATTATCACTATTAAATTTAAATGTATTATCCAAAGTTCATAAATAAATATCAATATTTGGAGTGATGATCATTATAAATATATAGGATTTGCATGTATTTATAGCTTAAGTATGTGAATAAAAAGCTCTCTTTTCCTATATTCATTTATATAGATTTACATAAGTTTGAATGATGATGGGTATATAGTTTAGACATCCAGGGAATATGAGGCTTTAAGTAGCCCCAAGGAGATCATTTGATTACCTCACTTCACTAGTTTAATAAAGGCACGTACTTATTTGATCTCACTCCTATGTATATTTATATTAGAATGTATATAGAGCTTTAATTCACATGCCTAAATAATTTAATCAAACAAGATACAATCTTTTCCACGACTTTCATTCTTCTAATTATGTATACATGTGTATGTATTTAATATAGCAACTATATAGTCTGGACATCTCAAGAATACGAGGCTTTAAGTAGCTCCAAGGAGGTCATTTAATTACCTCACTTCCGTTTTAACAGTAGTACGTACTTACTTACATATTTCATACATGTGTATGTGTACTTATTTACAGAATGGAAATCCTCTTTTCTATTAAAATTACATGCATCCATATCCACTTCAGTAAGTTAAAATATAATACATGTAAAGATAGTGCTCTCTTTCCAATGTTTTATATATAAATTTACATATGTTTGGATGATGATGAGTATACAGTCTGGACATCTTGAGAATATGAGGCTTTAAGTAGCCCCAAGGAGGTCATTTGACTACCTCACTTCCCTGGTTTAATAAAGGCACATACTTATTTAATTTCATTCTTATGTATATTTATATTAGAATATGGACAGAGCTTTAATTTACATGTATAAATAATTCAATCAAGCAAAATATGATTATCAAATATATACGCACTCATCATCATTCAAATGTGCCAAGATATATTGTATGCATAGATATGCTAAGTGTTCAATAATGTGCATGTAATGGGTGATGAAATGGAATGACATAACATGTTATATGTGATTGTAATTCAACCACATTAATTTTAAGATGCCTTTCATGTTAAACAAAGTTCTTTAAGGTTAACCTAAACTTAAGATTAATAAAAATATTTAATAAGTCATCCATTTATAGTCCTATGTTAGGACTGTGTATGTTTGATGTTATGTTTTATTTTTTAGATGTAATATTTTATTTTGTGATGTAATATTTTAGACTAGATGTTAGGATCTATATTTCATAGAATGGATGTTAGGCTATTTTTAACCTATTATTATTTTCTACAGGAGATTGTACTAAAGGGGTTGCTTAAAAATAAGTTGCTTAAGTCCCTAAGCATAATACACATTAGGACAGGTGGGCTTGGTTACTAATGTGGGGTGCTAAGTCCAAATTATGAAATATAATTGCTTAGGATTGTATATATGTTTAGCTAACCTCTAATTTGTAGGTGAAGTTAGATTTAATTTCTCTATAAATATAATTTTTGCAATAGGAATTAGGATTAGTGATGCGGGGTATAGGATTAGCAGTGGCTAGAAGGCTTAGTCTCGGGATGCCCTGTGATGCCTTTTGGAGCATAATCCAATCAAAAGAGGGAAGGAGAAAGACATGAAGAAATGAAGACCCCCATAGCATGTATTCAATTCTAATTATAATTATTCTTTTATGTTTCGAGCTGTATAAGGGTAGAGCTCGGCTACCCATCTTTTCTCTTTTTTAGGGTGTATGGCAGTACCCGGTCGTACCGACCTCTTATTCTATCATAGTAGTTTATAAAATATTTGATGATTGTGTTTAGCTTGCATTAGAATTACATCTTTTTGATAGTTTCTTCATTTTTGATGATTGTACGTGTGGCCTGGATGCGGTAGGCTCTTAGGACAAAAATAATATTTCTACCCCATTTAATAACTCATAACCAAATTTCAAAATAACTCACAACCTCATCTTAAAGCTTAGGTCATAATCAAGATAATTAAAAGATTTAGCAACCCTTTAGCTATATGTTGTATGCCTCGCACCATGCATGGCCTATGAGAGCAACCCCTCACTCTTGCAAAATGAGTTCTTGCACTTTAAGGACCGCTTGACCTATGAGAGAAACCCCTTATGATGGAGCTTCACCCTTTTTCTCTCTTGATTTAGCAAATAATATAATTTCATCATGCATTTAGGCATAAAAATATCCCAAGCTTTTGCCCAAATCAATTTGTCAAAATGAGATAATAAATTTGAAAAGATGTTGCATTTTAGACTAAGTCATATGCTTATTCCACTCATGCTCTAGTCTCTTACGGAGTGAATTTAGGACTTTAGTTTCTTTCAAATTAAATAATGAGTTGAACTACTTGTAAATTCATAAGATCAAACTACATGGTCTTGAAATGTTGGTGTTAGCTAGCGGACACTCCAGACAGTTGTAAGTCTAGAAAAGTCAGACGGGTCTATTTTCTTTTATGGAGTAGACCCTTATGTCCCATTTCTACTTAGATTTAGGTCGTGCTTTAATTTATGTTAAAGCTCCTAAGATTTAGGATCCAAGGTTGCTATTTCTCTTGAGCTATAAGCATAAATCCTCACCTCTTAAGCATTTCCACAATCTTATATTGATGGATTATAAGCCCTCGCAATCTAATAAAATTTCAACTCAAATAAAATAAATCTTATCATTTTCAAACATATAAAGCACCACCATAGGATAGGTTGGAATGTTCACTAAGCTTCCAAATATCATGAGCATTTTTACTCATCTTCTTTTGGATTCTAAAATAAGTATTTCCAATTAAACAATCCTACTTGATTTTCCAAAATAATCAATCCATTGATAGTCTTAACTTTGAAATCTTTGGAGATAACAATTACCTACTTTAATTGAGAGTGTTCTTAAGAAATATCATTTCCTATGATGTATTTAACTATAGAGGCTTGCCTCCATTGTGAACTTAAAAATCCAGCTTAAAATAAACTCTACTTTACTTTTGTATGTAAAGTACGGGAAAGATCTCTAATATATTCAAAGACCCATCATGCCATTGGAGTCCTTATTAGGTGATTAGGTCCATTGTAGGGTAATGTCTCTATCTTTTAAAATAATACATCATACCTTAAATGTCATACTCTATCACTTCAATAAGTGCCCCTATAATTTGTATGGTGTCTACCTTACATCCAAAAATAAACACCACAATAAGCATTCTCCATTGGGATATGTACTTTGATGGTGCAGCTTTCTCTCAAAGAGGATAAGAACCATATTCTATTCTCCTAGGCAACATAAGGGTAAAGATAGTTTTCTTAAGATTAGACCGTGATATGATGAGATTCTTATATCATCTATCCAAATCTTGCAGCAATAATGAAGCTAAATATGAGGCTCTGATTGTCGATCTGGAGTTAACCATTTCACTAGGCATCCAGAACATCAATATCTTTGGGGATTCTCAGCTAGTTATCAACCATATCACTGGGCCCTACAAGATCTTGAAGCCCACACTCCATCACTACCAAAAGTACACTATGGAGTTGCTAGGTCAAATTCTAGAGGTCACAATCTACAAGATTCCTTGAGGAGAAAATGTCATAGCTGACGCCTTAGCCAAGCTTGCCAAGGAGTTAACATGTCTAGAAGATGAGTCCATATCAATAGAGATGCACAATAGACAAGTCCTGCCTCTTATTGATATTGACCTCATTGATAAATACTCTCTGGAAGGGGAGGTTGCCATTTCCAAAAAGAATAAGGAGGTGGATTGGAGGCAACCCGTCATTAATTACCTAAATAAAGGCAAACTACCTCAAGAGAAATCTCAAGCACATCAAGTGAAGCAAAAGGCACTCTCCTACACCCTCATGGATGGTGTCTTATACAGCCGATCCTTCGATCATATGTGGTTATGCTATTTAGACAAACACGAAGCTCAAAAGATTGTTATCGAGTTACATTTAGGACTATGCAGAGCTCATGAATCTGTTCCTAAGATGAAAGCCAAAATTAAAAGACTTAGATATTATTGGTTAATCATGATCACATATTGCATGAATGTAGTAAAGCGATGCCACCAATCCCAAGTACTTGGAGTGGTCTTACATCAACCACCCAAATTTCAACATACAACCTCAGCCTCTTGGCCATTTGAGTGTTGGGGCATCGACGTAGTGGGTCTGATTGATCCTCCTTCATCCAAGGGTCATCAGCTCATTCTAACTACTACTACAAATTACTTTTTTAAGTGGGCGAAGGTGATTTCACTCAGAGAGATCAAAGCTCAGCATGTGCTCCAGTTTTATAAGAACCATATCATTTATAGATTTGGGTACCCTGTCAAATCATAACTGATAAGGGTACTACTTTCAAGAGCACTAAAATCAATTTTTCCTACGAAAATAACATAGATTAGAGATATTCTATAATCTACAATGCCATGGGAAAATGGTTGAGCAAAAGCCTTCAACCAAACTCTCATATGAATACTTAAGAAGACACATGATGATAACAAACGATAGTGGCATGAATAGTTAGTTGAAGCTTTGTGGGCTTACCGTACTACTTACAAAACACTAATACAATCTACCCCATTCTCCTTGGTGTATGGGTCTGAAGCCATCCTACCATTTGAAGTTCAACTCCCATCACTAAAGATAGTTGTGAGTTAGAAGAACTCAAAGGTTAGAAGAACTCAAAGGTTTAGAGGAGAAACTCTTACGAGCATGCCAGAACCTCGAGTTATATAAGGTAAAGATGGTTCAAGCTCATAACAAGTTGGTCCACCCTAGAGCTTTTCAAGTTGGAGAGCTTGTTTTAGTTCTAAGAAGACTAATTGGTGGTCGTCACAAGATGGGAGGCAAGTTTGAACCCACTTGGGAAGGCCCTTTTGCCATAGAAAAGGCCTACCAAGGTGGATCTTACCAACTCATCAACCATAAAGATGAATGCCTGATACTTCCTATCAATGGGCTTTATCTAAAGAAAAACTATACATATATAATGTTCAAAATAATTTTTCATCAATAAAAATTCTTGTTTTACCAAATTTCTTCAAATTGAATAGTTTTCATTTGTCAAATTACTTTTGTTATGTGTTCAGGGTAGGTATAAAAGAACTCATGCGGCATACTCTCCTTCATTAGCATATCACAAACACAAAATTACACACAACCATAAAAAAATCAAATACAAATCCAATTTCTTTGTGTTATCTTGAGTTAAGATAAGACCCCCAGTGGCCCTCACTTAGTAGCTGCTCTAGGTTAGGATCGATTCACTACTTAGCTAGTGTGTCTCCTTAGTGGTCTTTTCAGCTTAGGAGAATGTGAGACCCCATGCTTTCCTCCTAGCTTAACCACTATAAAATGATGAGTGCTTTGATTGTGCAGTATGTCTTATTGTGTGACCAATAAGCTACCTTGATGTTGGCTTTGCTTAAGAAGATGTGAGTCCCCTAGCTTTCTTCTTGAACTAGTCACCGTACACTAATTGGTCTGACTTTATATACCTGAGGATTAGGGTAAGACTCCTTGTGGCTCCTCTTCCCCTTGACTACTTCAAGCTTGGGTTCAGTCCTTCTTTATGACTCCCCACTTAGTAGTTGCTCTAGGTAACATAGTAGTTGTCTAGCTAATAACAGACTATCCCAATGATCAATTTCTCTTAGGAAGATGTGAGTCCCTGATACTTTCTTACTAAATTAATTATCATAAATTGATGGGAACCTTAGGTTGGCTGGTGTTCACCTTTCTAATAACAACCCACCCAGTGGATAATACCGCTCAAGCAGATATGAGTCCCCATGCTTTCTCGTTGAGTCAGCCACTGTATACCTACAGGCTTTATATTTCAGATACTAGGATAGCACCTTAAGAGGCACATCCCCTGTGGGCATTCTATTTGGATTACATCTTCATGACCCCATCTAGACCATGACCCACAGTTCCCCTTTTATAGTATCCACCCCTGTGATTGGAAGCTCTGTGCTATGGATGTACAGACTATCCCTTAGGTCAGTAAATATAAGATAGGCCAAGACCCCATGGCTCCTTCTTAGTGTGGCTCCTCTCAAACCAACAAGGTCCATGCTAAATAAACAAACAAACAAAAAAATGAAATATCTTAGGGAATAGGATAAGACCCCTAGAGGCACCTCTTCCTAAGAAATCATCCTATCTTATAGGCAATGTCAACAAAATTCCCTATAAAAATCACCTTAACTACTTTGAATTAAGATAAGACCCCCAATAGAACTCACTCAGTAGTCACCTAAGGTTGGGTTAGACTTGTTGTGCCATCAGTGGGTCACAATAATGATTGACTCTATTTTGGAAGATATGAGACCCCGACTTGTTATCCTAGCATAATCGTTGCAAACTGAGGGGCAACCCCTAGGTTGGATAGTCTCTACTCTTCGGCTGGTATACTACCCATTTGAACTGGTAAATCTAAGGTAGGTCCAGGCGTACAAAGCCCATTCTTAGTGCGGTCCCTTACAAACTGATAGGGTTTAAGTTAAATCAATCAAGCAAAGTCAAAAATCAAAATGAAGTCAAGTTCAAACTTATATCCCCACTAGAATCAAATCCAAATCAAAATGAAACCCAAATTCAAACCAAATCAAAATCAATCAACAACAAACCGATCAAACCAAATCAACAAACTCAACCAAATCTGTATCCCTAGTGGATTCTAATCAACACAAATCAACAAACTCAACCAAATTTGTATCCCTACTGGATCCTTCTTTCCTAAATCAATTCAATTAAATTAAACAAATTCTATCAAACCTTAATCCCCAGTGGATTCCCTTCTATACTTTGTGCATAAATCAATCAAATCTAATCAACAAACTCAATCAAATCTCAATCCCTAGCAGATCCCCTTTTATGCCCTTAAAATGAATTAGTCTTTATCCAACAAAACTCATATGTGAATCCCCAACTGATCTTCCTTCGTGTCCTTGATGCGAAATCAATTCTTAAAAAATCAAACCAAATCCACTCATCTTTCCCATGCCCCCCGGCATGAAGAGAATTGCATCATGTTAGGATTTGTGGTTCCATTTAACTCTGTATTTAGGTGTGGATATTCGTCCTTGGTGCTTGTGACTTTCTTGGATGCTGTTGATCATCTCAGTCAACTCCAATATGTGCGGTGTGCCTTGTCAATTACACCACACCTATTGGGGTCCTTTTGTTGACCTCACTTTTGGAGTGAGGATTCATCTTTCCTTTCTTAGACTTAGAAATCTTCTAGATACTAGGACATCCCTAATCATAGAAACCTTCTACTGATTAAGAGAACACTAAACCCAAGCCTAGATACTTAGGAGGGTATACCTCAAGCTTAGGTTATACCTTAGGCTAAAAAGGTCCTACCTATCCTATGGCATAAAACATGACCCATGCTTATCCACTTATCCAAAACTGAACCCCAAGCCAATTCAATCAACCCAAATTGAATTTTGTCTCATATACAAGCTCCAAGCCAAATTAACTTAACCCCTAACTTTAACCAATTCCACCACCATTTTATATACTAAACCCAAAACTTATTAAATGGAATCAAGTCCAATTAAACTTCACAAAAGCACTCCAACTATTCAAATCTCTATTTCAAACTCTTCCAATACCTATAATCAAACCAATTGAGCCAAATCAATCCAATCAACCCAAATTAGCTCACTTGATCTAAAGGGTCCAATTGAATCAAAACCCAATTAAACCCATATCAATTGTAGTCAAAGCTATCAATCAATCCCAAACCTATCATCAAACTCAATCCAATGTAATTCAAACCAATTCAACTCAATTGACCCATTTGGTTCACGTGACCCAAAGTGACCTAAAGGGACCATTTGATCCAAACTCTAATCCAACCCAAATTGGGCTGAACCAACCCATCTAATCTCTTCTACAATGATTGTTAATCATCCTTGATTATTCAATTTCAATCAATTAGGTCAAACCAAGCTAATTTGGTCACTTGACTCAAGTAGACCCAATTAGCCTATATGAATCAAATTGAACCAAACTAAATTCCAAACTCAATTGATTGAAACTAATATCTACAATCAATTATAAATTGAGTATTGAATATGATTTGACCATCAATTGAATCAAACTAAGCCAACTTGGCCTCTTGACCCATGTTGACCCAATTTGACCTAAAAGGCTAAATTGGGCCAAATGCAATCCTAAATCAAATTTATTGAAACCAATGACTCAACTCCATCATAAATTGATTGTTGAACATGATCCAACATTCAGTTGAACTCAATTTGATCAAGCCAACCCAATTGACCCATTTAGCCCAATTTGACATAAATGAAGAAATTGAGCTAAATCATTCCCAAATCCAAATCAACACTTACAATAATTCTCAAATCATCAATTGAACCTAAACCAACCCATCAGTCAAGCTAATTTGGCCAATTTGACCAAATTGGTCAACTTAGCCCATTTGACCCATATAAACCAAAATGAGTCAAAAATCAACTCCACTTCAAATCAAACTAAACCAAATTAACCAAAACATCTCAAATCATCATTTGTATATATTTGAACCCTTGGTTGACCCAATTTGACCAGTTAGTCAATCTAACCCAATTAAATCCAATTTTACCCATATGGGTCAAATTGAGCCAAACCCATTCAAACTAAGTCCAAACCCAACCAAACTTGGCATGACCCATCCTTGGGTCAGCCCAAAGGAACAAACTAATGTTGGACTCGAATTAGGTCAAAAACTATTAGAAAAACCCATCCAAATAAGACAAAATATCCATTTGGATGGCCATACCTACCCACCAACTCTTGGCAGCCACTCCTAGTAGTTGTAAGTCCAGAAGACTCAGGATGGGTTTACCCTCCCTTATGGAGGTAAACCATAATATCCCATTTTTTCTTAGATTTTGGTCATGCTTTTGGCTCGTGATAAAGCTTCCTAGATTTAGGATCTGAGGTTTCTTGTTTCCTTCAGGCTATGAGTGTAAGTCCTCAGCTCTTAGGCATTTCCACAATCTTGTGTTGATAGATTATGAGCCCTAGCATTCTAATGAAAATACTATCTCAAATTAATAAACTCTCTCATTCAAACATGTAAAGCCTCACCATAGGATAGATTGGGGTGCACTCCCTAATTATCTTTCTTCTTGATTCCAAAAATAAGTCATTGCACTTGAACTTTCCCAGTTGATTTCCAAAAATACCCAATCTTTTGATAGTCTAACCTCAAAGTCTTTGGAAATAATTGACTATTCTAATCGAGAGTATTTTTAGAAAATTTCAACTTCCTTGGATGTACTTAACTATGGAAGCTTGCTTCCATAGGAAACTAAAGAACCTGACATAAAATAAACCCTATTTTAATTTTTCCATATAAAGTATGGGAAACATCTCTAGTATATACAAAGACCCATCTACCTTAGGAGTCCTTATTAGGTGAATAGGTCCATTGTATGGTGGTGTTTTCCATCCTTTGATATGGTTCATCATACCTTAATGTTGTACCCAATCACTTCAATAAGTTCCCTCTAAGATCTACATGATGTCTACATGACTCCAAATTAAAACACCACATGTATAAATGGTCTGAGTATGAAGCAGTTAAAGAATTAAGAACAACATCTCGAAGAGTGTGTAGGATCAAATAAGAAAATAGATGGCTATGGAGGATAAGGTAGAAGTTTAAGCTACTAGGAGAGAAAAGAGGTTTTCCATGTAATCAATGGCATCCGTAATGATGGATAAATACCATAGATTACAACAGTCTGATCATGTAGATGAGTTTAATCAGATTGTACCCAAGAGGTCCTACTTAGAGAGGTGGGGATCTATGGAACCATAGTTAGTGAAATCACCACAACATCACTCAAATCATAGATTTTTCTCTCCCATCTAAGTAACAACATCTGATGTCCCCACAAAATATCAAAATATGGAAGGCAAGCCCCACCTTTAGTGAACAGGCTACAACTTGAAGACCAACCTTCCTCTTCTCATGCTACTGGTGTGAGGTTGAGCTCTCCCATTTGGCCTCTAACTTTATGAGCAATGAGGAAGGCCCAAGAGTGCATGGCTCCACCATGATCACCTAATGGAGGGGGGAAGATAGAGAAGGAATAGCCATTTTGCACATAATCTGAGCCAATAAGTGAGTAGGTAGTTCATGAGAGAGATTTGATGCATGTAAGAGATCCAATTATTTGCAGTGGTCATCTAGTGTATGTTTTAGTAGTCCCAAGAATGATAAAATATCAATCCTTAGAATACATACTATAGGGCTATGGCATTGTATTAAGGCAAATAGTCAAGGATGATCATTCTAATAGGGATGGTGACATGGTAGACTTGAATATTGATGAGGATGTTCTTCTTGAAGATACAACATAAATACATATGGTTAATACTTAAGAGTCCCTACATGGAAAATAATAATACTACTAAGATGTATAGGATGTTGTAGGTGAGGAAGGTAAGGCGCCAGACTTGACTCAACAACTATTACATCAACTGAGACAAAAAGATGATCAACTCAGTCATATGGATTGAATGGTAGAAGAGTTGATGTTAATTGTCCTATCCCTTCAAGGACAAACTCCAATCCCCATGCCACACCAATGGATGTGGATAAGCCTAAATTAGTGCATATAATAGATAGGATTAAAAGCACTACTCCTTTAGACAAAGATGCAGGCAATCTACATAGGAAGGGCATAGAGAGTATAACTCTACAAGAGTAAGATATTAAATAAGTAGTGGAGCAATAAGTAAAGGAGGCATTTGCATAAAACTAAGGGGCCTCATCAATTCCAAAAGGGAGATCCTACCCAGAGGAATTTAATGTAGTGCAATATCGTAAGGGATTTGTGACACCATCCTTCAAGATTTTGGATGATAGTTGGAACCCATGATAGCACATCGCCCATTTCAAAGCTAGTTACTGTAATGTTGGAGGCATTAACACTCTTTTATTTAGAATTTTTTAGCAACCTAGTAGGTGTAGGATTTGATTGGTATGCTGAACTGCCCAGTAGTTCAGTAAAGACTTTCACTGAGTTAGAGTAATATTCATCGAGAGGTTTGCAGAAGTTCAACATAAGGTGACTATAGGAGACTTAGTAGTTGAAAGGTAGAAACAAACCAATATTTAGTTGATTATATTCTTATATAGAGGAACCTTAGTAAGATGTGTGAACCTTAGCTTTAGGAGCAGCATGAAATTGCGATTCTACTCAAGAATATCCATGGCCTAGTGGCATTCATGCTCAAAGGCTTCACCATAAAAACCTTTGAGAAGTTGATCAGTAAAGCAGCCAACCTTTATGAGGAGGCAATGTAGTTATTATTATTAAACCAGTCTTGCAAGCTGAAGCCATAAAAGATGTTAGAGAAAAGGCTTGAGATGGTATTTATGATTGACAAAGGGAAACAATCCATGTGTGTCTAGACTTAGAAACCTAGGTCTTAGCCGCCTCCACTTCCACCTTTATTTCCACCTCCTCATCCACAGCAACCTTAGGGATACCAGTACCCCTACTATAATTTAGGTAGCTACATTCCACCTACTCTTATTTAAAATTTAACAAGCCTTATTCATTCAAGAAGGAGGTAATAAAAAATTGTTTCAAAAATCTCATCAAAAAGCCTAATTTCTAGCTAAACCCAAGAGGCCAAAAGAAGTGGGCAAAAGTGTTGATCCTAATTTTTTGTCCCTACCACCGTATGCTTGGACACATCTTAGAGGATTGTATTGCATTTGTGGATTTGCTGAAGTGAAGTTATAAGTCAGGAGCCATGGTGATATCCAAAAAGTACTTAGTAAAATAAGTGATTGGTTCTATCAAAGTAATTTCTGAGGAATCATTTGATCCTCTCAAGACCAAAGAAGGTTGGGATATTGCTTTAACTTTAACCTCTTACAAAATTATTTCTAAGGTGATAAAATTTTCTTTGTAAGTACTTGAACTAGCTCATACCTGTTGACCTTATTTTTGGATGAGGTTTAACATTATTTTCAATCCTATTGATTAGGATACCTAATCTTACATTAGTGATTTCACATTCAAAAGCTTAGGACACTATACTTGGTGACCTAATTAGTCCTTCAAGGGTTTATCCTAACCCAGTAGGATTAGGTGGACCCCAACCAAGCTTAAATCTAAATAAATGATTGAATCAAACACATTCTAATTAAGTCCTAAATCCAACTGAGCTTAGATTAAAGTAATTGATGTGGTCAACTAAGCTTAGATTAACCTACCTAAGCTCCAAACCACCTATACCCCAAAAATGTAAATACAATAAAAAAAATTAAAATCAAATAAAAAATCATAAATTTAATGCATGAATAAACATGAACCTAAAATTAAATCCAAATGATGGTCAAAGATGGTGAACCATTTGACAAAGAATTGACTTATATTAGTCTCACTAGGTCAAATGTCAACCCACCAAAATTTGACCAAATTAGATTAGTCCAGAGGCTAAAAATCATGAAATGAAATTGTCTAAACATGAATCTAAAAAAATCTAAGTCATAATTGGATTAATTAGATCACTTGATCTAAATAGGCCTAAATGCACCATATTGAACCTAAACTCAAATTAAGTTAAAATCAATTCAAATTAAATATCCAAAATTATTTGGAAATCATCATTAAGCATAATTCAACCAATTATGAGGTTTGATTTGATCAATTTGTTCATTTGATCTAATTGAACTCATGTTAACCCATCGAGCCAAATTTTTGTCAAAGTAGGCTTAAATTAAAAAATAACTTTAAATGAAATAAAATTAATTAATCTAAATCATCCCAAATACTTGTATAAACATAAATAAAGCCTAAGCCTATACCAAATCCATCAAATGGAATAAATCAAACAAAACCAAAGGGAAAAAATGCTTAAGTACCTAAGGAGTTTGTGCTTAGACCTAATTGAAATGAGTTTATTTGACTCATGAATCATCTTAAATTTAATTTGAATAATTAATTACTAATCTAAATAAATGAATAATAAGCATTATTCATGCTTAGCCTAATTTAAATCTTACTAAACTGAAATGGCCCAAATGTGACATTTGAGCTTAAACTTATAGTAATTATATTTTAATACACCTAGACTAATTCTAGAATGAGTTTAAAAGGATTGGCAACCAAAATTAAAAGAATTCAAAGGTTTCAAATTAATTTAAAAGTAAGGAAATATGTCATGGAAGGTGATGCGAAACATGAAGACAAATTCTCTCTAATCTAAGACACTCCAGCCATTTTCTCCTCCACTCTTCATGCTAGTTGATTTGGATTGACCCTAATTAGTTAACCTCCTCTTAGAGAAAGCCTCCAAAAGTGACAATCACCACAGCCCATTCATACTTAAACTCCCCATAAGAGAGCTTTCGGTCATATATAGTAAAAGGAAAAGAGAGAACTTCTCTTGGCATTTCAGCATCACTCACACATTCCTCATGTAAAATGAAGAAGAACCAACTCCTTCCCCGATTCCCATGCCACTAGTAAGCCAAATTTTGACCAAACCCATTGACGAACAAGAGGAGATTAGCCTCAAGAGTAATTAGTGAGAAAGCAATTCAATTCTTGGTACCTAGAGGTTTGCAACATCGCAAGAAGGTGTTCAAACCATCCTCACCGTTGAGGATCAAAGTTGGTGAGGTATGCCTCAAAATTGACCCCCTTTCATTTCAGTTTGGTCCTTTGAGAAGAGAATTTGATCTCAAGTGAGATCAAATTATATAGATGCTATTTAGGTGAGCTATTGATGGATTTGCAATTAAAACTGAGCAATTCCAGCAACTAGACCATTGAAAATTGCATTGATTCAATGGACGACGCTCGGCCTCCACCGTTTATTGATGAGACGTAATCTCCACAGTCCGTTCCTTCTATTAGGAATGGATGGTTGAGATATAGTTGAAAAAATGGATTAAAATCTACATACAAACTATGAGTGAAATTATGACCGTCCGGTCCAAACAAATCCCGCGTGACTCATTTAATAATACGAGATCCACATGGATCCCACGCAAATGAATCACACATCATAGCATCACCATGTGGCGTTGACCATTTTAAATGGTAATTCTAATTTTATGGATTTTAAAAATTACAAAAAATTTAAAAATTTCAAAAATGTCAGAGAAATTAAAATATTAAACCAAAAAATGTAAATAAATGCTCCATGGATTCATCTTAGTGAGAACAATTCATTAAAACCAAAATCCTCAATTTTTATTGGGTATTTTTGAAGTAATTTATGATTAATTAAAAATGATCAAAGTCAAATTAAACTCAAACCAATAATCAAATCAATTTCAAATTATGGGGAATTAAAATTAAAGTTAAAACACACCTTAAATAAAATTTTCAAGATTTATTGGAAATTAAATCCATAGATATGATATTTTCAATCATAAATCCTTAATTTTAAAAAATTAATAATAAATCAGGAAATTTATAATAATATATATGTAATCAACTCAAATCATTGTATTGAACTTTAATGAACCTAAAAGCACCATTAAAACTCTCTAGAATTTAACAACCCCCAAATGGTCTAATTAGGTAATTACTTGAATTAATTAATCGAAATACTTGATCTAAACATTAAAAAATTATAACAAATTAACTAAAATTTTAAAAACTCTAAATGAACCCTCTAAAGATTTATCATTTAGAAAGGAATTTAATAATATTAAATACCCTAATAAATTATATATAATTTAGGCTTAATTTATATTTTATTAATATAATTAACACCCTAATTAATCTTAAATTATATATTTGATCAAGATAAAAATTTAGGGAATTTAAATTCACTAGGAACCCCACTTACCATAACAATTTCAAAGCCAAATGATCTCTGAATAAGGTGTTATAGAATTTTCAATCTCTAGGAAAATTTAAATGAAATAATAAATATAAAAGTATAACAATTATAAAATTTTATGAAATCAATTTAAAACATCTTCACCAACATCATAATAATTAAGAAAATTTTCTTAACTCTCTAAAGTTAAAAAATTTAATTATTTACACACTTAAGGCTTATGAAATAATTAAGGATACAAGAAATTAATTAAACATTGAATTTGAAATTAATAAGATTATGATAAATAATTATTTAAATGAAAATCAAAGTTAATTAACTTTTAAATTTCAAATCCAAATAACAAATTCATTAATATAATTAATTTTAATGAATAACATAATTTCAAATATAAATAATTAATAATGATTAATCAAACTAACTTAATTTACACAACTTAGAAAATTAAAATGACCTAAATTTAGGTTGGATATCCAAAGTAGCTCATTTTGTAGGTTTCCTAGGTTATGATTGATAAGCCAAACTTCATCTTAATAGGTTAAATTAAATAATAAAGCTTTAAATTATAATATTTCATTAAAATTAATCTAAATAATAAATTTAAAAAAATGCATAAGTTAATAAATTCTTTTAAATTATGAAATTAAAATATAATGAATTCTTTAAGTAATGAAATCAAAAAATCTTAAAGATTAATTAATTAAGTGAACCCATCTAAATTCGTAAATATAAAGATTATTCAAATGAATAAATGAGATCAATTCAAATCAAATAAACTAACTAATTAAAATATATAAGATCAAATGAACACTTAATCAAATCAAAAGAAACATGAGATTATACATAAGCTATGAAAAGAATATAAAATATTAAATAATATAAAATAAAAATGAATCAATTCATTTGAAAGGAAATCAAACTAAAAAAATTACATTAAACTTAATCAAGCAACATAAATTTTCAACTAGGATTTAAAGAAACATTTTAAATTTCAGTAAATCAAACTAAAAAAAAATTAATCAATGTAGAAGAAATATAATAAGAAAAAAATCTTCAAATATTACTAAGATTACATAAACTCTAAACCTCAAAAAAAAAAAACAAAAGTTAAGACAATCAATTAATCAAAAATTAAATTTTTAGTTAGTTAAGTCAAGATGCATTAATCAGTAAAACTCAAATGAAAAGGATAAAGAATCTTTAAAATAACTTTTCATAAACATGAGAGGAAACGTAAGAACTAAACACTAATTAAGAGTTTAAATCCTAATCAAATCACATAAACACCAATCTAGATTCAAATAAACCCAACTTGAAATAAATTATTCAAATGAACTCAAAAGAGGTTAATTAAGATATCTAGAATCTTAGTTTGATCCTTATAGTGGATGAAAATTTCATTATATTAGGATTTCGGATGATTAAATAAAATGGGTTTTGCCTAAAGCAAAATTTATTTTAATCTTCATTCTTTAAAACCTAAAGTTTAGCCTTAACACAAAAGTAAACCTAAAAATTAGAAATAAACTGATAAATCAATTAGTTCATGTAAACTAAAACCTCCCAATGGAAAATTAAACAAATTCTAAGAATAAAATAAAAGAAATCAAATAAAAATAAAGTTTTTCATAACTAATTACCATATGATATATAGTCTGGACACCCGAAGTCATACAGCTACTGGTGGGAAGGAAGTCTTGATACCTCAACTTTTGGTTTAACAATGACATGTACCTATGAGGCAAAATTATGAAAAATATAAGATTAAATTTTAAATTAAACCAAAACTTGAACTTAATAGGCCTAGTGAAGCCATACCACATAAACCCATTTCTCACACACTAGATTATTAGATCATCAATCTTAGACTTAGGTTAAGTTAATGATCTGTGATGTGATATTTTTTTATTTTATAGTGTAACATTTTAGACTAGATAGCTAGGATTATTTGGCCATTAGTCTGGATGTAACCGTTCTTTTTAGGCTAACACTAGTTTTTGTAGGGGCTGTGCTTAAAGGGCCTATTATAATAAATAAAATATATAATAAATATTGTTTTCTTGTAGGTGATGCTTTAGTCCCTAAGTATAGCCAATAAGATAGGTGAGCTTAGCAAGAAACTAATGCAAAGTTCGTATGTTCAAATTATAAACTACTTGTGTGTTATGTGTATTTTTTAGCATTTATTTTATAGGGATTAGGAATTTATTATGAAATTTCAAAATATAATTTAAGTCTAGAATAAAGTTAGGATATATTGAGTTTAGGAATAGCAGGAGCTAACTTTACAAGTTGGTGGTCCCCTATGAAGCCCATGGAGGTCCATGAAGAAGGTGATGATCCTAAAAGAAGATCCCCCATAGATCAAACATGTAGTTCTAGCTTGGGCTGTATAAGGATAAAGCTCGGCTACCCATTTTCTTATTTTTTTGAGGTGTACAGTAGTACCCTGTCATATTTTCCCATTCTATTAATTAATTTGGCTTGATTTATTTTGGGGTGCATAATAGAAATTGCCTACTTTATCTAGGTTTCATTTTGTGGTGTGTTTCTATGATGAAATATCCGGGACGTTAGGCTCCTAGAAAAAAAAAAAATTTTTCTACCCCATTAAACTTAAACAACTCAAATATCAAATAACGAAACTCATAATTGCACTTTGATGAAATCCTTAGGTATAACTTAAAAGTAACTAGAAATAATTAGCTTTTGTAAAACATTATAGCTTATTGTTTATTCCTCTTGAATTGGGTTCTTGACCCATTGCACATAAGAGGGTATATGACTATAAGGATGAATATCATTCATAGGAAAGTGTGCCTTCTCTTTTCAGTTTGGCCCATGACTACTTATAACTTCCTATCATTATAGGCATGAACTACATACTACAAGCTTTAAAATGAATCATGTGTTAAAATATATAAAAGAAGAAATTTCTTGCATTAGTTAAATGAATAACATGCTAAACATTATCTTAGGGTTAGAGAGTGAGTTAGGGTATTAACTTCTTTCTTAAATACAATAGCCTAGCCATCCTACATACATAAGACTAGATTCATGATTTTCAAAATGGCTTAGGTGGTGTTAGCTAGCAAACCTTCTAGGCAGAGTATAAGTCTAGAAGTGTTAAGGATAGGTTCATTTTTCCTCTAGTAGGAAAAGAATCGATAATTCCCATAAAACTTATATTAATTGAGCCTCTGACTTATCTAATAAGCTTTTGTAGACTTAAGATTTGAAGGATCCTACTGGAATAAGTCTTCATCCACAAGGCATTTCTATAATCTTGTGCTACTAGAATTTAAGTCTTAGATTTGTAATAGAATATCAATTTAAATCATAATAAATTCAATATTAAATTTGTAAAGCCAAATAATGGGATAGTTAAAATGCTTACCAAGCTTCCCAGTATCTAAATGTATTTCCTAGTTATCCTCGACTGGCCATTGAAAAGAACTCTTCCCCCTTTGAAGCATTCCGTATTGAATTTCCAAAGTAAGCATCCTTTTAAGTCAAGCACTGAAATCCATAGAAATAAAAGTATGTTTTCTTAATTGAGAGTACTCTTAAGAAGATATCCTTCATTCTTATGACGTAATTAATTATAGGGTCTTGCCCTTATAGGGAACTGTGAACCCTACAATAAAAATAAACTATGTTCGACTTCTCCATGTAGTTTAGGAGAAAATTCTTTAGTACATTAAAGTCATCAGCCTTAGGAATCCTTATTAAATAATTGAATCCATTATAGGGTAATATATTTATCTTTTAAGATAATACATTTATCATTCAATGACATATTTGATTACCTAAATGGGTACTCACAAGATCTAGAGAAGAGTTCCTCTCTCCATCTTTAGAAATAGACTTTTATTTTTATACATCGTAAATGTACTTGTACTTGTATTTTGCATGGATCAAGATTATCAACTTTTCTACTGGATATCTCTCCATTTCATTCTTGATAGAGTATAATCAACATCCACTAAATAGAGTGTTGAAATTCCTTATTTGTTGAAATCAAATAAGAGGGTTCCATTACTCCTACATTTTCAAAAATAAAATTCTTCTTTTAAAAACTCCATCCATAACAAAAATGGCTAAATTTTCCTAATGGGTCAAAAGTTGTTTTCTTTTTATTGCATTATGTTAGTTAAAAGCTCATTATAATTTGATCAATTTTCTTGTTTAAAAAATAAAAAATGGTTGGACAACTTATTTTCATTGCTACATTTGGGACTAGTTTTTTTGGATAGTAGCAGATTACTTTATTGCTATGTTATCAAGTTCATAGCTAGTTTTGAAGATTTGAACATTACTACTACTAGAGTGACTCTTGCTCTTGTTAGTGATCAAGCTATTAAAGATAAGAAGCTTGTCTAAGTATTTTAGAGTGCCCCATAGTACTCTCACCACTAGCAAGGGGATGGTAATGAAGGCCCCTAGGGAGATCCAAACAGGCTCTGTGTTGAAGAAAGTAAAATTGCATGTTATAGAGACACCTGATTCCCTCTTTCCTTGTACTTTTGAAATAGGTTCCACTTCTAAGCCTTCACTAATGACTAAAAATCAAAAGAAAATTAGAGGTAGAAGGCTTAGAAGGCAGTGCCTTAGGGAGAGGGAACATAAGGAAATGATAAAGATTGAACAAGATAGGGTGAGGGAGAGGTCCATCCTTTTGGATACTTCCCCTCTCTTAGGAGGTAGTATCGACATCATTTTTGAATGAGGTTAACATTACTTCTAAAACTAGTAATTAGGATATATAATCTTAGATTAGGAATCTTTTAATTAGATAGTTATGATACTTTACATTGTGGCCTAATGCACCTTTCTAGGATAGACCTAAACCAAATTCAAATCCAAGCCTAAAGAAATTGAAATCTAAAGACACTTGAATTCAAATCAGAATGAAAAGGTTAATTAATCAAATTATCCTATTTAACATTAAAGTCATTTAAACTTTAAGAAATTCAAACTAAACTAAAAAAATGCAAATCAAATTCAAATGAAATCATGAAATCCAATTGAAAGAATGAGTAAATCCAAATCCAAATCAAGGTCCAAAAGTGGTCAACCTTTTTAACATAAGTTTGACCTAGGCGGGTCCCATCAAGTCAAAAGTCAGTCCACCAAAAATTTTACAAAATAAAATCATTCCAAATGGTTTAAATAATAGAATATTTATATTTGAACATGAATTTAAAAGAATATAAATTCAGTAAGGCCTTAACTAGGCTAAATAGGTCACTTGCCCTAATAAGGCTTAACTGGACCATATTGGATTTAAATTCAAATCAAACCAAAATCAACCCAAAGTAATTGTCTAAAATCATTTGGAAATGATAATCAAACATAATTTAACCCATCATTGGGTCGAATTTGACCAATTTGGTCATTTGACCCAAATGAAACCAAACTTAACCCGTTAAGCCCAATGTGAGATAAATGGGTCAAAATTGAAATTAACTTCAAACTAATTGAAATCAATCTCTCCAAATCATCTCACACATATGATTAAACATGCTTGGAGTCCAAACATAATCTAATTGGGTCAAAAAAATTTATTTGACTCAATCAAATTCAACATAACCCATTTAAGGTAAAATGGTTCAGATTGACTTGGAATGGAATTAAATCCTCATGTGGCATGGGTTAATTAGATTCTTAATTATCCAATAGACAATCAATGATGATTTGAACTCGAATCTAAAGCCAATCAATGGAAAGAAATGTCATCAAATAATTTGAAATTAAATTGAATCTAATGGTATAATTAACCACCAAATGAACCCAAGCATGGACCAAAGCCATACAAATCCACTTAAACTCATCCAAACCCATCCTAAGATGGGTTAAGATAGAATGATAGCAAGCTTAGGAAATTAAACCAATCCTAACTAAAATCCAAAAGGATGGAATATTCCATGGAAAGCAAAGAGAGTATAAAGCAAAATCAATCTCATCCTTTTTGATTCCTACCTCATCAACTCTAGATAGCTATTAAGCAGCCGATGATCCTTAAAGCTAGCCTCCAAAGAGAGTAATTAAGCATGGTCGACCAAAGGAGAAAAAAAATGCATAGGAGGTACTCGACCTCTAATAGCAAAAGGATATAAAGAATCTCTTGAGTGAAATTGGATATTCCATTACCTTCCCCACCTCATATGAAGCTAATCAAAACCCTTCTCTAATTCCCTCACTGCTAGGAAGCTAGAGAATGATGAAAGCTGATAGGAAAAAGGCTGAACATGGTCTATAGGGAAATCCATGAGGAGAGGATCCAATTCCATCTTCCCATAGCCACAACACAGCATTCTGAAGCTATTGGTGTCAACCCTACCGCCAGAGATCGCCAGAATTAAGATACGCCATTAAAGCAACTTCATAAGATTTTGATTTTTGGGCTTTTCAGAATAAATTTGATCATAAGGAAGATCAAACCATATATATCCCTCTTATTTTATTCATTGATGATTTTGGATTCCAATTTGAGTGATTTTAATAGTTAGATCACTGGAAAGTATGACAAATCAACGGATGGCTCTCAATGTTTGTCTCCATCAAAAAAGAGATAATCTCCATCATTCATTCTTTCTGTTAGGAATGAATGGCCGAGATTTAGGCAGATCATTAATTAAATCCCTTAAGAAAATCATAGATTGATCAGAGCCATCTGATCTTCAATCAGATGGCCTGTAAGAATCTTGCGTGCACCATCATTTTGACTGGAGATCCATGTGGATTTTGCATGGATGAATACTGCGATGCCACATATAAAGCAGTGTCATGTTTGATCCACGTGGATCCAACATGGTTAAAGAGAAAATTCAGGGATGTAAGAATTAACCAAAAAATCATAGAAAATAAAATATAAATATAAAAATGCAAATAAAATCTCTATGGACTCCTCTTGATGAGAGGAATCCATTAAAATTAAAATCCCCAATTAATTTTGGGTAATTTTGTATTAATTTGAGTTTGAATGAAAATGTTTAAACCTAAATTAATCTCAAATCATCGATCAAAATGATTTGAGACTTTGGGGAATATAAATTGGTGTTAAGATACATATTAGTGAATTTTTCATAATTTATTGAATAATAAATCTAAATATGTGAAATTTTCAATTCTAAACCTTGATTTTAATAAAAATATATTAAATATGACTCAAATAAATTTAGAAAATTATGGAAATGATCCAAAACATCATAACACACCCTAAAGATGTTAAATACATCATTGAAACCCATTGAAACCTAACTAATCATAAAATGACCTAATTTAGCAATTAATTGAATTAACTAATTTAAATAATTAACCTGAACTTAAAGAAATCATAATAAATCAACTAGAACTCCAATAATTATGAATAAACCCTCTATAAAACATCTTCTAGAGAGGAATCAAGAAAAAATAAAACCCCTAAATAATCTTCGTTAAATTAGGCTTAATTTAAGTTTTAGTAAAATAATTAAAATCTTAATTAACCCCAAATTACACATATAATTAAAGTGAAATTTTAGGGATATCAAACTGGCTAGGATCCCCACATGCTATAAAAATTTCATACCCAACTGACCTCTGGATTTGAAATTTTTGAACTTTTAAGTCTCTAGATCTCTAGGTCAATTTAAAGGGAATAACAAAATAGAAAAATAACAAAAATTACAAAATCAATAATATGAACTTAAAACATCATAATTAACATGGAATGCTTAAATAGAAATGTCCAAGAAAATTGAAAGTAAAGGAACTTAATTAAACATAATTGAAAATGTGGAGTTTAATTGCACTCCAAAATTAACAATTAATCAAACCATGGTAAATCCATTAATAAACTGAAATATAAAATTCATTAACTTCTAAACTTTATAATCTATCAACATATAAATACTTTAAGGCCATTTAGATTAAGGAATGAAATTTCTATAAATGTAATTGTGAACAAACTTGCTAAGATTAAGTTTAATTGAACTTAAAATGATATAAGAGTTAAAGTAACCAAGGGTAAGTTTAATTCACATAACAAAAAATAATAACAATGCTTCCTTAAACTTCTTAGGTCAGGATGAATAAGGGAAATCACATTATACCAAATGATAAAATGAACTCTTTTAAATAACATAATTATCATTCCCTTTAAGTTAATTGAAATGAACTAAACTATTCAATAATATATGAAATCATAACTTGGAATTAATTATCTTAATCTAAGTTCATTAATAAGCAATAGAAAAATTCATAAAATAAATGAATTGAAGTAAGAGAGATCAAATAATAATAAAATTTAAGTAATCAAATCAAGATGATACAAATTATACAAATGGGTTATAAAATTGAAACATAGTAAATTGAATAATATTGAACTTAAGAGTGAATGTAAGTTTACTTAACTTAAATAACATCAAACAAAATGAACAAATGAAATCAAACTTGGAAAATTAACATGATAAATGCATCCAAATGTAATAAATAAACCAAATCATCCTAAAATTAAATGAAGAAAAATAAAAAAATAAAATGAATATAACTTAATGAAACATAAAGTTGAAAGATAAATACATAAAGACAAATAAAATCAAACATAACAGTTTAACCTAAACAAAAACATAATAATATTAATGAACAAAAATAGAAAGAGTGAAACACATTAACTTAAATATGTTTGGATAACATAATAAACACATGTTAAATAAAAATAAATATCAAATATGCATATTAACAAAAGGAGTGAAAATAAATCAAATAAAAAAAAATTAAAAGAAGAACCAAATTTTAAGAAGGATTAAAGTTACAAACTTGATTCAAATCTAATATTCTAAATGAATCTAAAAGGAATTCTTTAAGATACTTAGGATCTTAGTTAGACCTTTAGAATGAATCTTTAGGTGAAGGTTTCATTCTATTAGAACTTAGGATGTTGAATAGAATAGGTTCCACTTAAAATGGAACTTGTTATATTCTTCATTCCTGAAAATCTAATCTCACTTTAGAAAAAAATGTACCTAAAATGAAAATAAAATTTTAAATCATTAAATCACTTAAATTAAAACCACCCATGGTAAATTAAACCAATTTTTAAAACAAAATGAAAAAAAAGAATTAAAATAAATATTTTCATAATCAGCATCATAAGGTATATAGTTTAGACACTCGAGGTCTCAGGCCTACTTATCCGAAGGAGGTCTTGATACTTAGAATCTCTGGTATAACAATGACACTTACCTATGAAACTAAATTATATAAAAAAAAATCTAAAAATTAAATTAAATTAAAACTTGGAAACCCAAATTAAAACATAAAACTAAAAAGGCTTAGCAATGTCTTGTCACATAAACCTTCATTCTTCACATGCTAGATCATTAGGTCATGGACCCTAGACTTAGGTTAGGATGTTCTATGATATTCTATGATGGTGTGATGTGAAATAACTTTTTATTATTTTGTGGTGTACTATTTTATACTAGATGGTTAAGATTGATTGTCATTAGTATGGATGGTAGGATGTCATTTTTAGAATTAATATTGTCTTCTATAGTGGGTTGTGCTAAAAGGGACTACTATCATAAATAAATTATAAATTCCTATTTTCATGCAGGTGCTAAAAAGTCTTTTAGATAACCCAATAGGACACGTGGGCTTGAAAAGCAGCTAATCTTAGGCCCGTATGTTCATAAGATATAATTTTTGTGTCCTATTTGTATTTTCGTGACATCTATTTTGTAAAGCTTAGGATTTATTTTTGAATTTTGAATGTAAATTTGAGCTTAGAATTAGGTTGGGATCTATGTCATCTAGGATTAGTAAGAGCTAACCTTACCAGCAGATGGGTGCAGAGGTCCCCTGTGAAGTTTAATGGAGGTCCCTGAAGAAGGAGATAATCCTAGAAAAAAGATTCATAGATCTAAACTTTAGTTGTAGGCGAGGTTATATAAGGGCAGAGCTTAGCTGCCTATTTTATCTTTCTTCTGGGGTGTACAATGGTACCCTGCCGCATTAGCCTTTCTTTAATTTAAATTGGCTTATTTTATTTTGGGTGTTGTTGCCCTCACTTTTGGAGTGAGGATTCAGTCTCCTCTTTTTAGATTTAGGAATCTTCTAGGCACTAAGACTTCCTTAGTCATAATACACTTCTAGCAATGAGGTGAACACTTAACCTAAGCCTAAAGATTTAGAAGGGTTAATCCTAGGATTAGGCTATGCCTTAGAACTTAGGGAGATTTATCTACCCTACAGCTTAAACTCAATCTATGCCTACCTCTTTGGCCTAAACCAAACCTCAAATTTAATTAATCCAAATTCACATCCCAAATCCAAATTCAAATTCCAAACCAAATGATTGAAACCTATAATCAAAATCAAATCCAAATTAACTCAAAATGTATCTATCCTAAGCACATGATTCAATCCCATGGACTTCTCCAAGACAAATTCAATCCAAACCAAACTCAATTGATTTTCTCAAAGTCAATTCAACTCTCCAATCAACCCATACCAAATATACAATCAAATTTATATCAACCAAAGAAAATATCAAGTCAAATTGACCCTTCGTAAGCCATATGATTTGACCCTATTGACTTAGCCAAAATCCCCTTTAATTCAAATTGATTTCAATTGATTTTTTAATGAATCAGTTATTTCTTTAATCATCTTCCTAAATATAAATAAAACCCAAATTCAAATCAACCAAACCAAATATCAAGTCAATTTGACTCTTCCTAAGCCATATGATTTGATCCTATGGACTTAGCTAAATACTTCTTCAATTCAAATCCAAGATCAGTTGATTTTCTCATGAATCAACTATTCCCTCAATCATCATCCCAAGAATAAATGAAATCTACAATCATCAAGCCAAAAATAATTCAATCAAATCAAACCTAACCTAACCCATTGGACTTGAAATACTCAAGTAATCTAAAACCCATTTGAACCCAAATCAATTATAATCAAAGCTATAAATCAATCCTAATTCCATATATAAATCCAACTAAACTCAATTCAACCTGAAATTGATTCAACTAAACCCAATTGGTCCACTTGACCCAAAGTGACCAATTTGACTTATTTGAACCAAGTTCCAATCCTACCTAAATTGGAATGAACCAAACCTACCAAAATATCCTATCTTGATGGTTGATCACCCTAGGTTGATCAATTGTCATCAATTGGATCAAACCAAGTCAACTTGGTCATTTGACCAAGTCAACTGTCTAAACCTACATGAACCAAACTAGCCAAATCTCAACATAAGCCAAATAAATTGAAACCAATAATTCATACCAACCTAAAATCAATCCCTAAACATGACTTGGCCATCAATGGAGCCAAACGAAACCCAATTGGACTTTTTAACCCAAGTTGAACCAATTTGACCTAAAGGGCCAAATTGGGTGAAATCAAAATATAACCCAAATTGATTACAACAAATGGCTCAAGTTCATTCCAAATTGATTGTTGAACTTGATAAAAGCCCATATTGAACCCAATTTGACCAATCGAACCCAATTGACCCATCTAGCACAAATTATCTTAAAGGGTCAATTTAGCTTAAATCCAAACCAAATCCAAATTATTTGAAATTGAAGCCTACAATCATCTTCAATTAACTAATTGAACATGAATCAACCCCTAACCCAAGCCAATTTGGCCAATTTGGTCAAATTTATCAACTTGACCCATTTGACCTATATGAAATTAAATGAGCCAAAATCAAATCTAAGCCAAATTGACTCAAACCAATTGAACCAAAACATCATAAATACTCATTTGAACATGACTCAACCCTTAGTTTGACCCAATTTGATGAATTGGTCAACTTAACCCAACCTAGCCCAATTTGACCTACATGGGTCAAATTGAGCCAAACTCACTTGAATCAAGCTTAAACCCTTTGGGACCTGACCCAACCCACCATAAACTCACCTCAGGTCAGCCCCAAACTAGCCTAATCCTATTGGGACCTAATTCAAGCCATTGACCAATGGTTTAAGCTCCCCACATGGGATTATAGCCATTTTTGGCAAGTCAAGTTCTCCCCTTTCCACATGGTAGCCACTTCACACCGAAGATAGAACCTAACCTAGGTGGCTAACCCAGCCCAAGTGGGCTAGGTTGGCTATGGACCAAAGGGAGGTAAGTTAACTAACCTCCCCACACTTAATCGAACCCATTGGATCCAAAGAGGGGTGAAGCTACCTTGAACCACCCACCAAGCCCCTTGGCTAACGAAACCAAGCCACCTTAGCTTGACACCAACCTCTCATGCGCCCAGATGACATCTGACTAGCCAAATTCTCAGATAGAATATGAGCCATCTAATCCAAGGGAGGGGGGATACCCCCCTCATTTTGACTTAATTCAGACACACAAACAAACCCTAAGAGAGTCCCCTAGGTGAATTTCAAAATCCCCATAGCACTATCCAAGCTTCCTAAGCCTCCTCATTGCCAAAATCCTTCAACCTGAAATAGGGCAATCCTCCACTCAACCCAACTCCACCAATACTCAACCAAGCTCAAATTAATTTCACCCACACACTCCCCACACTCCCCACACTCCATCTAGCACAAACAAATTTCTCCTAAGCTTCACGACCATCGGAGGTGTGACTTCGATCAACATCTGATTGCAAACCATTGGCTTTTGGTACACTGAGAAAATGGCGAGGAGACACCATGAGAGCTACTTAACAGGGCTTTGGCTCATCCAGGCGAAGTTACCTCAAGCATTGCACCACCGGTCTTGAGCTTTGGTGAGGTAATTTCCATTAAAACTGAGAAATCTCAAAATTTTCTATCCCTTTTTGAAGGGAATTTGTATATCATGCGATTTTGACCATTAGATCCCTTCGGATCTTCCTTGTGAAGGTGTGAGATCATTTTTGTGCTCATCCGAGCTAGAAAAGGTAGATGACTTTTGTCTTTTGTTGCTCAGGGGATGATAGATCTTGCGCTGTCCATTCCACGTAATTGGAGTGGACATCCATGATTAATCCATTAGATTTAATCTCATTTTATCCTTAAGAACTACAAGTTTAATCTCCATCGTTCGATTGGTGGGGATGAAATCACGTCCACTGCCAGCCACGTAAGCGTTGACTCAAATGCGTTTAAGTAGCTAATCCCATGATGCCATGTGGAAAGTGCACAACGTCAGCGCTTCATGTGGTGTTGATGGGATTAGGCTTAATTAATTAATTTAATGACTGAATCTTTAAAAATTCATAACAAATCATAGAAAAATCTAAAAAATACAAGTAAATACTCATTTTAAAGGTAAAATAAAGGAGATTTAATTAAAATTAATCCCAATTAATTTTAAATAGTGATTGAGGCTTGATTAAGGTTTAAATGAAAACTTAATTACTTAAGCAATTAATCCAAAACTTTGTATGTTAGTTTAACGTGTTGACCTCTGCCTCCCATAATTTTCTTTGGATTTATTGCTTGGTTAATTAGGAGAATTGATCATTTAAGCCTTGATTACTCTCTTAATTCACTTAATGGCTAATTAACACCCTAAATAGTAATAAATTAATTAATTAAGCTCATTAATCACTAGATAACAGTGAATGTACAAGGGGAATGAGGTTAGGACCTCTTTCGTAGCTTCTTTTCCTAAGTCGACTTCACTTTGAAAGAAAATTAATTAATATAAAGATTAATTAAGGGTTAATTAATTAATCAAGTGGCTTAATTAATCAAATTAAAATCATAATCATATTAGATAATTAGTAATGGAATTAAGGCTTCCTCTTTATGTATTTAATAACATAAAAAACCCTTAAACAAATTATGATTAGCCCATAAGTGTGGGAAAATCATAAAAGTACTTAATTAGGTTCTTTAATTTAATTAATGCTTAAATATAAGCCATTTGCATTAGGTCATTGTAGGAGCATTGAAATTTTATTTTCTCACATGTTTATGTCATTTGTGGCTCATAATCATGCAGTTAATCAAATTAAAGAAGCATAAGTAAGGATAATTAATTGACTTAATTAAGGATCCAGCTTAATTAACTCATAAAATCCACTTAATTACCTTTTCTTAAACTAATTAAATGTACTAACATGGGAATGGGATTAAAACAATAAATAATTCTTCTCCTCTTTAAATTTAATTAAAATCTTAAGTCATAAATTAATAAAGAAACTTTGGTTTTCTTTAAATGGCTTTATTTGATGTGATTGTCCTTAGGAATTAATTTAGTTGAATGAACCATGTGTTTGTACTTAGTTATTTTTTTCAATCACTTTAGATGTTGTATGTTAATTGAGTTCATGCATTCATATTTTCAAATTTAAATGAATCAAATAAATTTTCTTTATGTAAATTTGCATGTGGTGGCTTAACTTAATATATGTGTGGCCATTATCACTAATAAATTCAAATCTACTTTCCAAAAGTTTATGAATTGATAATAATATATGTAATGATAGTAGTTATGAATACATATAGGATTTATATTTGTTTATAGTTTAAGCATATTAAATAAATCTCTCTTTCTTATGATTAGAATATAGATTTACATAAGTTTGAACAACAATGGGTATATAGTCTTAACATCCTGGGAATATGAGGCTTTAAGTTGCCCTAAAGAGGTCATTTGATTACCTCACTTCCTTGGTTTAATAATGACATAAACTCATTTAATTTTATTCCGATGTATTTTGGTATTGGAATTTAGATAGAAGTTTAATTCATATGCTTAAATAAATCAATCAAATAAAAGTGCAACTTTGCATGATTCTATTTACTTTAGTTATTTATACATCTATATGTATCTAAGAAAGTAAGTATATAGTTTAGACATTCTAAGAATATGAGACTTTAGCTAGCCCCAAGGAGGTCATTTGATTACCTCACTTCCCTCGTTAACAATGGCACATACTTACTTACATCTTTTATACATACATGTGTGTATTTAGTTTTTAGAAATTAGGATCCTCCTTTTCTACTAAAAATGCATGCAGTCATATTCACCCAAGTCATTAGCATATGTTATATATAAATTAGTGCTCTCTTTTCCTTATTCATGTATAGATTTACATAGGCTTAGAATGTTAAAAAGTATATAGTCTGGGCATCTTGAGAATACGAGGCTTTAGTTAGCCCCAAGGAGGTCATTTGATTACCTCACTTCTCTAATTAATAATGGTACATACTTATGCGATTCATCCTTATGCATTCTGGTATTAGAATTTGGATTGAGTTTTAATTTATATGTTCATATAATTTAACTAAAAATCAAAATGTAAATTCCAAACATACACTTTCATCATCATTTAAGTGTGCTAAAATATATTGCATGCATAGATATACTAAACATTAAATCATATGCATGTTATATGTGATGGAAAGGAATGAATTAGTGTACTTCATTTGTTAGTAATTCAATTAGATTAATCTTAAGAAGCCTTTCATATTGGATAAGGCCATTTAAAGTCTTCCTAAACTTAGGATTAATTAAAATTCATCTAATAAGACATTCATTAAAGAGAACTAAATCAAATTAACAAGCTTTATAAAGTGGCTTAAGGTAGGGATGAAAGAGGGTAATCCTCTTCCTTCTCTTTATAACACTTAGTTGCTAAGTGTAAACCATATGAAATGAAATAAAATACAAATTAAAATTCACAATTCAATTAAACAACTTCAAATGAAACCCATTATCATATTAACTTGAATAATTTCCAAACATAAAAAAATATAACTCTAATGCTTATTTAAGACACACCACACACATTAGAATTAAGTCACCACTTCTATCTCTATGTTAGGATGGTGCTTGATGTGATATATGTTTTATTTTATGATGTATTATTTTAGATTGAATGTTAGGGTGTATGCTTCATAGACTGGATGTTAGGACTCTCTTAGCCTAATCATGTTTTCTACAGGGGGTTGTGCTAAAGGAGATGCACAAAAATAAATATAAATTCTCTCTTTTCAGGTTGCTTAAACCCCTAAGCATAATCCAAGTCAGGACATATGGGCTTGGTTACCCATGTGCAATGTGCTAAGTCCAAACTATAAATATAACTGCTTGGGATTCTATGTATGTTTAGCTAACCTCTATTTTGAAGGTGTAGTTAAATTTACTTTTTCTTATATGAATGTAATTTTTGCAATAGGAATTATGATTAGTGATATGGGGGATTAGAATGGGTAGTGGCTAGAAGGCTTTGTCTTGGGGGTGCTCTGTGATGCCTTTGAAGCACAACCAAATTATAATGGAAGATAAGGAGATATGAAGAATGAAGACCCCCATAATATGTATTCATTTAAATTGTATTCATTCTTTTATATTCTGGGTTGTATACGGGTAGAGCTCGGCTACCCATCTTTTGTCTTTTCAGGTTGTACAGTGGAACCCAAGTGTACCGGCCTATTATTCTTTTGCTGTATTTATAAAATTGATTGATGTTATACTTAAATTGTGCTTTAGGATGGCTTGCTTTTTATAGTTTCTTCATATTTGATACTTTAATGTGTGGCCTGGATGTGGTAGGCTCTTAAGATAAAAATTTATTTTTAAATCCAGTTAATCACTCATAACTAAGTTTTAAAATAACTCATAACCTCACCATAAAGCCTAGGCTTTAAATAAGATAATTAAAAGATTTAGAAACCTCTTAGCTGAATTTTGTATGTCTCACATCATGCATATCATATTGAGCCACTCTTGCAAAAATGATGGCCTCCGTTATTACATAATAGAGACCGCTTGACCTTTGAGAGCAACCCCTGATGATGGAGCTTCACCTTCTCTCTTTTGATTTAGCTAATAATCTATTTCATCATGCATTTAGGCATGCAAAAATCCCAAAGCTTTTGTCTAAATGATGTGTCAAAAATGAAATAAAATTTGAAATGATTTTGCATTAGTAGATTAAGTCATTTTCTCTTACCATTGATGCTCTAGTCTTTTTGAAGTGAGTTTAGGACTTTAGTCTCTTTCAAATTAAATAACTACCTTAGCTATCTTCATAATACCAGACTACATGGTTTTAAAATCATAGGAGTAGTTAGCTGGTGGCCACTCCAAGCAGTTGTAAGTCCAAAAGTCAGATGATTTATTCTCTCTTATGGAGATAAACTCTTACGTCCACCTGTCAGGTCGTGCTTTAGATCATACTGAAGCTCCTTAGATTTAGGATATGAGGTACTTATTTTTTTTGGGATATAAGCATAAATCCTCACCTCTTAGGTATTTTCACAACCTTGTGTTGGCAAATTATAAGCCCTAACAATCTCATAAAACTCAACTCAAATAAATAAATCTCTTCACTTTCAAATATATAAAGCCCAATTATAGGATTTATTGGAATCCTCACTAGACTTTCCTAATATTATAAACATTTCCTACTTCCACTCTTTTGATTCCCAAAATAAGTCTTCTCCTTGAACTTTCCCAAATTATTTTCTAAACATAACTAATCCTTCGATAGTCTAAACTTGAAATCTTTGGAGATGATAAATTGTCAACTTTAATCGAGAGTATTCTTAGGGAATTTCATTCCCTAAGATGTAATTAACTATGGAGGCTTACCTCCATAGAAAAATTAAGAACTCAGTTTAATATAAACCCTATTTTATTCATCCATGTAAAGCAGGGGAAATTCTTTGGTATATTCGAAGACCCATCATGCCTTAGGATTCCTTATTAGGTGATTAGGTCCATTAAAGGGTGATGTATTTATCTTTTGAGATAGTACATCATACCTTAATGTTATACCTAATCACTTCAATAAGTTTCCCCTACGATCTACAATCTGTGTGTCCCCACCCCATATATATAAATAAACACCACATGTGCACAATATAATCAATTTGCTTTTTAGGTTTCTTTCAGTGTTGTGCTCTCTATGATGAATGCATGGATGATTATGCTCCCAAGAAAACTAAATTTTCTACCCAATTTAAATCTAATCAACTCAAACACAAAAATAAAAAACTTGAAACTTCATATAAATTAAAGCTCTAGGAATAACTTAAAATGAACTAGAAATATTTATCTCTTGCAAACCATACTATCATATTGCTCTAAACCCTTGAATTGGACACTTCACCCATTGCACATAAGAGGCATCTGACCTTTGAGGATTACCGCCTTCTTGGGGAGGTCTTCCATCTCTTATTGATTTAGCTCATGACTACTTCTAATTACATGGAATTTAGGCATAAAAATGCATACCCCAAGACCTTAAAAGAATCATGAGTCAAAATATTTAAAAGCTAGAAAATGTGCATTAGGTAATGCATATCATACCCTACATGATCCTAAATATGAGGGAGTGAGTTTAGGTTCTTAGATTCTTTCCTAAAATGCAATAGCCTAATCATCTTGCATACATGATACTTGACATCATGGATTTAAAATTCACTTAGGTGGTGTTAGCTGGCAACCCTTCCATGCAAATTATAAGTCTAGAAGAGTTAGGGATAGGTTTATTTCCTCAAATGAGAGGAATGGCCAATAATTCCCAAAAATTGAACTAGGTCAAGCATTTGACTTGTATCAAAAGCACTTATAGACTTAAGATCTGAGGCATCCTATTGGAATAAGTCTTCAACTTTAGACATTTATGCAGTCTTATGCTGCTATAATCTAAATCTAAGATTTCTAACAAAATGTCAACTCAAAATTTAAAGCCCAATGGTAAGATAGTTGAAATGCTTACTAGCATCCCAATATCAATAGGAATTTCTTATTTAATCCCATTTGGCTTCCAAAGTTAAGTCTTTCCACTTTGGATAATTTAAAATTGAAATTTTAAAATATCATTTCATTTAGAAATCAGCTTAGAAATCCATATAAATTAGAATTTATTTCTTTAATTGAGAGTATTATTAGGAAGAGGTCCATCATTCTTAAGATGTATCTAACTATAAGGACTTGCCCTTATAGAGAACCATATACTTAGTTTAAAATAAACCTTGCTCTACTTCCATGTAGTTAAAAAAAAGTACATGAAAGATCCATTAGCCTTAGGAGTCTTTTATTAAATGATCAAATCTATTGTAAGATAACATGTTTATCTTCTAAGATAATATGTTTACATTTTAATGGCACATTTGATCATCTAAATAAGAAAATCCTAAAATCTTATGTGGTGTCATGAATTTTTTCCATAGGTAGCAAATTCCACCATCTTTTTATAGCCAAAGAGAGAAGGATGTACCTAGAATTGTGAGTTCTCCACCTCCCCCCTTTTCTTATGAATGTAAAATGAACTTTAGATTGGTGAATATAGAAACTTGTGATAGATTATAGCAAATCCTTTTTCAGAACCCTTGGGTCCTCTTCCTACATAAAGGAAGAGTTACTTACGGTCATGAAGGGTCAGATCTCTATAGAGCCTAAGCAAGAGATCTTAGGGAGACCTTTGACTACCCAAAATAAAGGGCAGGAAAAAGTAGTTTACCCTGATAGATGGAGGGCTCATCACCCTATGATTGTTATACCATACTGATACCATCATTCAAGGAGGTCACTAACATGGCAAAGGGATGAGTCAGCTAGCTTAAGAAGAGAAAGGGTTATCTTTAGGGAGGAAATCAAGAGGGTTTATGTCAAAAAAGCCCCATTGGCTCCCAAAGCAAAAACTCACTCACCATCACAGTCAGAAAAAAAATATTTGTCATCCGGCCAATTGAAGAAAGGCCTTATCACCTTTACTTAGGCCTCAAATTGAAGGGTCATCCTCATTTCGTACCTCTAGTAGAGATATAAAGTCATTTCACCTATCTCCTTATAATTGAGAGATTGCATATGGGAGACACCTTAGTTTGGAAGCAACTCTAGCTATAGTGGAGGTTCCCAACATCCAAGGGAATCATGAAAGTGAGACATCTGAAGTGAAACCCATGGATTTAGAGAAAGAATCTGGAGTTATCTTTGATAGTAATAGTGTTCCACTTCATCTTGCAAAATAAGAAGTGGAGACTATTATTAGATAGGATAGAAAAAAGAAAAGATAAGTATGGTCCAAAATAACTTCTATTTAAATCAGGATGACTTGTTGGATGATGGTCCTAGGCTACCTATATCACATGTTATATAGTAGATTCAAGAGCATCTAAGAAACAATGAGAAGAAACACACGAAGATCTTATACTTTATCATACCCAGCAGTTAATCCTTTAATTATAGAAGAAGGATGATCAAATTTGGAGGGTGGAGAAGAAGATGGAGGAGATGATTGTCACTATGCAAGAACTCCGAAGTCTTATTCCTACCTATTCTTAGCCACATTCTATAGAAAGACTAGAAGAGTCCCATCCCGCAGATGAGATGAAGTTTGGTTTAGGAGAGCATCACTAAGAACTTAAACCAAAGAATGATATATCTCCTAAAATTGACTTTGAAGTCTCTAGTGAAATAGCAGTTAAGGAAGCTTTAGCTCAATCTTATAGTATGACTTTTATTCCAAGGGGTAGACCCTGCCATGAAGAATATGATTCTGTACCATATCCAAAAAGATTTATGCCTCCTTCTTTCAAAGTTTTTGATGGGACAGAAAATTCCAAATAGCATTTGGCACACTTCTAGGTAATTTGATGCAATGCCAGATGAAGTGGTGCTCCCTTGTATAGGTAGTTCACCAGCAGTATGATTGAGATTGCCTTTGATTGGTATGCAAAGATGCCAAATGATTCAGTGCACACTTTTACTGAACTAACATGTTTATCAAATGATTCACTGGCACACAGCACCACGTCACTGTATATGTCATAGTCATTCAAAAATAAAAGCCAGGTGAATCTCTCATCGATTATATCCTAAGGTGGAGGATTCTCAACCTTAAATGTGAGCCTTAGCTATATGAGCAGTACACTACAGATATACTTCTCTTAAATATCCATGGCCACCCTATTGCCTTCTTATTAAAAGGTTTTACTATTAAAACTTTTGAAAAAATATTAAGTAAAGCTTTTAGCTTATAAGAAGAAGCTTCTAGGATGTCATCTCTTCAAGATCAGTCTACTATGGAAATAAAAAAAAAACTAGAAAAGTACTGGAAAAAAGGACAAGTAATGTTTCTACAGTGAATAAAAGAACAACTCCAGTTTAAGTCCAAGCAGAGTGACCACTACCTTATAGGCCATCGCCATAATAGCTATCACCAGCACCCAAGAAAATTCCAACTATCCCTTTCAATAAAAGAATAAACTAGGCTTATTCTTTCAAGAGAGAGGAAATGAGAAAGTTTTTTAAAAATTTAAAGAAGAAGCTAGATTTTAAGCTACCTAATCCAAAAAGACCAAAAGAAGTCAGCAAAGTAAATAACCTAAATTATTGCCCATATCATCAGATGTTAGGTCTTACCATTGAAGACTGTTTCACTTTTAAAGACTAACTTGAAAGAAACTATAAGAAGGATTTGGTGATAATTCCTAAGAAATACTTGTTGGACCTTGGACAACGGTCCATTAAGGTAATCATAGATGAATCTTCTACCACTTCTACTACATCTACTTCAAATGAATGGTATATTGCTTTAACTTATTCTTTAAAAAATATTTAATAAAAAAAATTTAAATTTACATGAAGGATTAAATAAAGACCCAAAACAAGATCATCTAGATTAATCTACCAGCATCATGAGAGTTAGTTCATCCTCAACCTCATTCAACATTATCAGATATCAAGATGCCTAGAGAGAGTGGTGAGAGATGAATATTTGTTGTATGTGAGTGGATTTTATATGATAAAGATGGAAAGCTAAGACTTATATTGTTATATCTTTAGTACTCATTTTGAAAGAAATGAATAAAAAGCTTGCCCCTAAAGGAATTTCTTATATTCTTATTATTTCTAATGATATATTTTGAATGAAGAAAAATAAGAAGATAAAATAGAAACTTCTTATACTAAATTTGATGTACTTTGTAAATTAGGGTCAGAGAGTGAGAGTTATATGACAGATTTGCAAGGCACTCCTGTGAATGTAGAAGTAGAACTTTCGGATTCTGATTAGTCTTTGGAAAAAGACATCAGTGATGAATGATAGGTTGACATGACCCCACATCTAATTAGGAGATATTATTGAAGTTAATTTCCATAGTGGGAAGGTCCTACCACCTTACTTACTACCTCCCAAAGATAAAGGCAAACAAATTGCTGAACAATATCTTGAAACTCAACAAAAGAGAAAGATTCAATAGTTGAGTCACCTATTCCCAAAGTTGATTACAACATTTTAACTCATCTTATGAAACTTCCTACTAGACTCACCATTTATGAAGCCCTTATTTTGTCTTAAGAAATGAGGGAATCATTAGTGTAGGCATTACTTATCCTGAAGATATGCTTGGCTCAACTAACAAAAACATCCTCATATGAGGCTTGCTACTTCAAAGAGATCCCTAGGGTTACCTTCTCAGATGAAGATTTACTTCTGGGAACCACATATCATAATCGACTACATTATATTTCTATTAAGGTGGAGAACATTAGGTTATCAAGAGTTTTTGCTAACCCTAGCACATTAGTCAATATTATGAACTCTAAGACTTTATCTTTTTTGAGAATTGATGGACAAAGGTTAAGTTCAAATAAAATATTATTAAGGGGTTTTAATGAAATGGGCAAGAAAGCTTTAGATTCTATCACTCTATTATTAGAAATAGATGGATCAAAAATTAGAGCAAAATTCCATATTATTAACTCAAAGACATCCTTTAATGCTCTCTTATACAGGTCATGGATATATCAGTATAGAATGGTTCCTTCATCACTCCAGTAGTGTATTAAGTACAAAAGAGATGGAGTAGAATACACCATAAATGGTGATATACAACCATTCTATATTAACTAGATTGAGCTTTATGAAGATTGTGCCTATTATATGCTCAAAAGGAAAGTGCCTGATTATATAAAATCAAGCATTATTAAGGAATCTAAGAAAATAAAAGAAGAAATTCAGACAAATGAAAAGGAAGAAGAAAAGAAAAGGAGAAATGTGGTGTTTATTTTTGTATGTGAGAGGGACACCATGCAAATCATAGGGGGTACTTATTGAAGTGATCGGGTATGACATTGAGGTATAATATACTATCTCAAAAGATAGGGGCATCACCATTCAATGGACCTAATCACATAATAAAGATTCCTAAGGCATGATGGGTCTTCAAATGTACCAGAGATTTTTCCCCCTACTTCACATGGATGAATAAAGCAGGGTTTATAAACCTTAAGTTCAAGTTAATTACATCCTAGGAAATGAAATTCTCTAAGAATACTCTTGATTAAAGTAGATAATTATCATCTCCAAAGATTTCAAGGTTAGACTATCAAAGGATTGATTATGTTTGGAAAATCAATTGGAAAAGTTCAAGGGAGAAAGTAAGAAATTCTCACGATACTAGGAGTCCTAGTAAGCATTCCAATCTATCATAGGATTTGACTTTATACATTTGAAAGTGAGGAGATTTTATTAATTTGAGTTGATTTTTTATTAGATTACTAGGGCTTATAATCCATCAACTCAAGATTATGGAAATGACTAATAGGTAAGGATTTATGCTTGTAGCCCAAAGGAAATAGCTACCTCAGATCCAAAATATGGGTAGCTTTAGCATGAGATAACGTATGACCTAAATCTAAGTGACAGGTGGATATAATGGTTTACTTCCATAAGAGAGGATAAACTATTTGATTTTTGGACTTATAACTGCCTAGAGTGACCACTAGTTAACTCCTCCTATGATTTTAAAACAACATAGTCCAGTCTTATGAAATGAAAGAAGCTAGGATAGTTATTTAACTTGAAAGAGACTAAAGTCCTAAACTTACTCCCTAAGAGACTAGAGCAAGAGTAGTATGAGCATATGACTTAATCTATAAATGCAAAATCTTTTAAAATTTTATCTCATTTTTGACACGTCATTTAGACAAAGGTTTTGGGATTTTTATAGGCATGATGAAATATATTATTGGCTAAATCAAAAGAGAGAGGGTGAAGCTCCGTCATCAAGGGTTGCTCTCATAGGTCAAGTGGTCCCTATTGTGTAAGAACGGAGGCCCTCATTTCTGCAAGAGTGACTCAAGATTGATATGCATGGTGTGAAACATACATCATGCAACTCAAGGGTTGCTAAATATAATAATTATCTTATTTATGTCCTAGGCTTTATGGTGAGGTTATGAGTTGTTAAAATTTAGTTATGAGTGATTAGTTAGGTAGTAAATTTATTTTACCCTAAGCACCTACCACATCTAGGCCACACATTAAAGAATCAATCATAAGAAACTATGAAAAAGCATACCATTTCTAATGCTCAATTTAAACTTAACATCAATCAATGTTATAAACTAACGTAAAAGACTAAGAGGCTAATGCGATTGGGTACTGTTGTGCAACCTGAAAAGAAAAGATGGGTAACCAAGCTCTACCCTTATACAACGTAGAATAAGAAAGAATAATTACAATTACAATTGTATTGAATGCTATGGGGGTCTTCATTCTTCACTCTTTCATCTTCCTTTTTCTTTCTCTTGATTTGGTTCACTCATTCTTTCATTTGGATGTACTTTCTTCAAAGGCATCACAGGACACCCCTGAACAAAGCCTTCCATTGCTCATCCTAATCCTCCATAACACTAATCCTAATTCCTATTATAAAAATTACATTTGTATAGAGAAAAATAAATCTAACTACACCTACTAAACAAAGCATATCTAAACATACATACAATCCAAGCAGTTATATATATAATTTGGACTTAGCACCCTGCACATGGATAACCAAGCCCACCTGTCCTAACTTGGGTTATGGTTAGGGGTTCAAGCAACCTGCAAAGAGGCGACATATATTTATTTTTAAGCATCCCCTTAAGCACAATCCCCTATAGAAAATATGATTAGGCTAAGAGTGGCCTAACATCTAGTTTATGAAGCATACACCCTAACATCTAGTCAAAAATAAAACATACATCACCTCATACACCATCCTAACATAGAGCTAAAAGTAGTGACTTAATTGTAATGTGTGTGTTAAGGTCTTGTGTGGTATGTCTTAACTAAGCATCAGAGTTTTATTTCTCTAAGTTTGAAAATTATTCAATTTAACATAATGGTGGGTTTCATTTGTAGTTGTTTAATTGATTTGTGAATTTTAATTTGTATTTTATTTTATTTCATGTGATTTACACTTAGCATCTAAGTATTACAAATGGAAAGAAGAGGATTACCTTCTTCCATCCCTACCTTTAGCCATTTCTAAAACATATTAATTTGATTTAGTTCTATTTAATGAGTGGCTTATTAAATAATTTTTAATTAATCTTAATTTTAGGTTAACCTTAAATGGTCATATTCAATATGAAAGGCTTCTTAAGATTAATATAATTGAATTAGTATCACATGAAGTATACTAAGTCATTCCTTTTCATCACATGTAACATGTATATGATCCAATCCTAAGTGTATCTATACATACAACATATTTTAGCACACTTGAATGATAAATGTATATGAATGTTTGAAGTTCATACTTTCATTTTGATTGGATTATATGAACATATAAATTAAAGCTCTATCCAAATTCTAATACCAAAATACATAAGAGTGGAATCACATAAGTGCATGCCATTGTTAACCAGAGAAGTGAGGTAATCAAATGACATCCTTGGGGCTAGCTAAAGCCTCGTATTCTTAGGATATCTAAACTATATACTTATTAGCATTCCAAGCCTATGTAAATCTATACATAAATAAAGAAAATAAAGCACTAATTTATATATAACATATGCTAATGACTTAGGTGAATATGAATGCATGTATCTTTGGTAACAAAAGGGGATCTTCATCTTTTAATCAAGCACACATACATACGTATAAAAGATGAGAGCAAGTACGTGCCATTATTAACTAGGGAAGTGAGGTAATCAAATGACCTCCTTGGGGACAACTAAAGCCTCATATTCCTGGGATGCTAGACTAAACACTTGCTATTTTAAATACATACGAATGTATACACAACTATAAAGATGGAAAACATGCAAAGATTGTATTTTCTTTAATTAAATTATTTAGGCAAATGAATTAAAGCTCTATCTAAATTCTAATATCAAAATTCATAAGAATGAAATGAAATGAGAATGTGCCATTATTAAATTAGGGAAGTGAGGTAATCAAATGACCTCCTTGGGGCTACTTAAGCCTCGTACTCCCAGGATGTCTAGTTTATATACTCATTATTGTTCAAACTCATGTAAATTTATATATGAATTATAAGAAAAAGAGCTTTATCTAATATGCTTATGCTATAAACACATGAAAGTCCTATGTATGTTCATAACTATCAACATTCTAAGTATTATAATTAATTTATAAGCTTTAAAAAATAGTTTTGAATTTATTAGTGTTAATATCCATACATATATTTAAGTTAATCCAACACATGCATGCTTACATAAAAGAAATTCATTTAATTCATTTATATTTGAGGATATGAATGCATGACATCAATGGCATACAACATCTAATGTATTTGAAAAGAAATGACTAAACATAACCACATGATTTCATTCAATTACATTAAGCCCTAAGGACAATCATATTAAGTAAATCCATTTAAGAAAAGAAAAAGTTCATTATTGATTTATGATCTAAGATTTTGATCAAGCTTAAAGAGGAGAAGAATTACTTGCTATTTTAATCCCATTCTCACATTAGTAATTTGATTTGATTTAAGAAGATGTAATTAAATAGATTTAAAGAATTAATTAAGTTGGATCTTCAATTAAATTAATTAATCACCCTTACTTATGCTTCTTTAATTTGATTAACCACTTAATTATAAACCACAAATAATATGAACATGTGAGGAAATAAAATTGCAATGCTCCTACAAGGACCTAAAGCAAATGGCTCATAATTAAAAGTTAATTAAATTAAAGAATCTAATTAAATACTTTTATGATTTTCCCACACTTATGGATTAATCATATTTCCTTAAAGGGACTTTATGTTTTTAAACACAAAAGAGGAACCCCTTAATTTCATCATCAATTATCTGATGTGTTTATAATTTTAATTTTATTAATTAAGCCATTTAATTAACTAATTAATCCTTAATTAATGTCATTTTAATTAGTTTTCCCTTAAAGAGAAATGGACTTAGGGAAAAGAGGAAAGGAGGTCCTGACTTGATTCTCCTTTGCCCATTCACTATTCAACACTGAATAATGTGCCTAATTAATTAATTTTCACTGAGTAGGAGGTTAATTAATTAATAAAATTAATTAAAAGAGTGATTAGGACTTAAATAATCAATTACCCTAATTAAACAAGCAATAAATCTCAAGAAAATCTTGAGTGGTAGAAGTCATTCCACTAAACTAACACACAAAGTTTAGGATTAATTACTCAAGTAATTAAGGGGTAATTAAGCTAGTTAAATTTATAGTTAAACCTTACTTAAGCCTTAGTTACTATTCAAAATCAATTGGAATTAATTTTAAATAATTCTCCTCCAAAATACCTTCAAAAAGTATTTATTTGTACTTTTCTAATTTTTTTTACAATTTGTTATGAGTTTTTAAAATTTTAGCCATTAGAACCAATTAATTAAGCTTAATTAAGCCTAAGCCCATCGACACCATGCAAACTGATGACTTGGCATGCTTTCCATGTGGCGTTGTGGGATTAGGTACTTAAGCGCATTTGACTCAATGCCTAAGTGGCTAGCGGTGGACGCGCTTTCTTGTCCACCATCTGATATAAGATTGGATAGACAGGGTCAACCCCATAGTTCTTAAGGAATTTAAATGGATTAATTTAATGGATTAACAGAGATCATCTGTTTCAATCATACAGAATGGATGGTGCATGATCTATCGTCTCCCGAGCAATGAGAGACGGACCGCCCACCTTTCGATTCGACTTAGAGTGAGCTGATCGATTCAACCAACTCCTTCACGAGGTAGATCTGAAGGGATCTACTGGTTGGTTTTTTGTGACATACAAGTTTCCTTAAAACAACTAAAGAAAGATTTCATAAAAGCTTAGTTTGATGGAATTACCTTGTCCGAGCTAGAGACCGGTGGTGAAATTAATTAAGAAAGCTTCATCTAGTGGAGATGAAGCCCTACTAATCAACACACATGAGGATTCCTTACCATTCACTTGAAGGACTATGAATCGATGATTTGGAAGCTGATGTTGATCGAAGTCACACTTCCTGTGGTCAGAGGGCTCGAAAGACGAATCCTTCTTGCTCAATGGAGTGTGGGGAGCGTGTGGGTGAAAGGAATTTTGGTTTGCTAGAGAATTGAAAGAGTTGGATCCAAAATGGGGCTGCCCTATTTTGGAACAGTGAAATATGACATTGGGACATCTTGGAAAGTTTAGGGAAGGCTGTGTGGATTTCAAAATTACCCTAGGAAGGTCTCTGAGTGTGCAAGTGATCATTTTGGATCAAAATGATGGGGGTATATCCTCCCTCCCTTTGATCAAATGGATGAGATTGAAGCTTAAATTATGGTCAGCCAGCTGCTAGAGTTGTAATGTCTAAGTTGAGGTGGCTCGACTTCATTGGGTAGAGGTTTTCGTGGGTGGCTCAAGGTGATTCCTCCTCCCATGGATCAAATGGATTTCAGCTAGTGAGGGGAGGTGAGTTAACTCACATCCTCTTGGTCCATGGCTGAACTAGCGCACTTGGGTTAGGCTAGGTGGGTAGGTCAGATCCCCATTTGGGTGTGAAGAGTTTGCCACATGGAAAAGTGGGAATTGACTTGCAATTTTGGAAAAAAAATCCCATGTGGGGAGAAAACTCTAATGGGTATTTCTTCATTTGACCCAGTTCAGGTTGGACTAGTTTGGGACTGACCTAAGGTTAGTTTAGGTTGGGTTTGATCAGGTCCCATTGGGTTTGGGCTTTGTTTGAAAGGGTTTGGCTCAATTTGACTCTTATAGGTCAAATTGTACTATGTTGGGTTAGGTTGACCAATTGGTCAAATTGGGTCAAACTAAGAGTAGGGTCAAGTTCAAATGATGATTTGAAGTGTTTTGATTCAATTGGTTTGAGTCATTTTGGTTTGATTTTGGCTCATTTGGATTCATGTAGGTAAAATGGGCCAAGAAGACCAATTTGACCAAATTGGCCAAATTCGGTTGGGTTATGAGTTGATTCATGTTCAATTAGCTAATTGAAGATGATTGTAGCCTTTTATTTTAATAAATTTGGATTTGATTTGGATTTAGGCCAATTTGACCCTTTAGGTCAATTTGGACCAAATGGGTTAGGATGGCTAATTGGTCAAATTGGGTTCAATTATGACTTTGGTCAAGTTCAATAATCAATTTAGAATGAACTTGAGCCATTGGTTGCAATCAATTTAGGTTAGATCATGATTTTACCTAATTTGGTCTTCTAGGCCAAATTGGGTCAACTTGGGTCAAAGGTCCAATTGAGTTAGGTTTAGCTCAATTGATGGTCAAGTCATGTTCAATCATTGATCATAGGTTGGTGTGAGTCAATGGTTTCAATCAATTTGGCTTGGGTTAAGATTTGGCTAGTTTGGTTCATGTAGGTTAAGTGTGTTGACTTGGTCAAATGACCAAGTTGACTTAGTTTGACCCAATTGATGACAATTGATCAACCTAGGGTAATCAACAATCATCATAGGAAGTTTAGGTAGGCTGGGTTCAATATAATATGGGTTGGATTAGAATTTGACTCAATTAGGCCCTTTAGGTCACCTTGGGTCAAGTGAGCCTATTGGGTTTAGTTGAGTCGATTTTGGGTTGAATTGAGTTTAGTTGAATTTATGTATGGATTTATGAAAGGTATATAACTTTGAATGCAATTGATTTGAGTGCACCTCAGTCACGATCTTATGAACTTCATTCTTATCTAAATAACATAACCACATACAATTGAATGATCGCTGGTATATGACACCATCCATGAGAGCATAAGAAAGCGCCCTTTATTTCATCTGATGTTCTTGTGACTTCTCTTGAGGTGGTTTGCCTTTATTTAGGTAATCTATGAATGGTTAACTCCAATCCAGCTCCTCATTCTTCTTGGTAATGACAACCTCCCCTTCAAGAGAGTGCTTTTCGATGAGTTCTATATAAATAAGAGGTAGGACTTGCCTATTTTGGACCTCTATTGATATGGACTTATCATCCGGACATGCCAACTCCTTGGCAAGCTTTGCTAAAGAATCCACTATGACATTTTCTTCTCAAGGGATCTTATAGATGGTGTCTTCTGGGATTTAGGCCAACAACTCCATTGTATATTTATGGTAGCGATGGAGCCTAGGCTTCAGAATCTTGTAGGACCTAGCAATTTGGTTGATCACTAGTTGGGAATCCCCAAAGATGTTGATGTTCTAGATGCTTAGCAAGATGGCTAATTTTAGACTCGCAATCAGAGTCTCATATTCAGCTTCATTATTAGTGCATGGATCAGATAGATGACATGATAATCTCATCATATCGCAATCTGAAGATAGGAGAATTATTCCTACCACTACTTTCCTAGAATGGTATATTATGGTTTCTCTGCTCCTTGAGGGGAAGCCACACCATCAAAGTACATCTACCAATAGTGAATGCTAGTATCCTCTAAGTTCATAATTTGTTCATCAGGGAGGTCATCATTAAGTGGAGAATCAGCTTGAAGTGGGTGTGCTACTAAGAAATCAATAAGTGATTACCCTTTCATCGACAGAGGGATATGAAAGTGATGTCAAACTGTGATAGAATCTTGGAACATCATGCCAATCATCTAGATAGCAATGGTCATGTTATGAGATATTATAATGGATTGATTCTAGAGATAAAGTTCACTTTAAGAAAGCATGTAATGTCATAGCTTTTGGGATGCAAAGATTAAATCTAGGCAATACTTCTCAATGGGTGGATAATTAGCCTCATTAGGGATTAGAGAATCACTGAGGTAGTAGAGTACATTTTCTTTTTTTTGTCATTATCTTGGGCCAACAAAGCACCAAAGGAGTCATCTAATGCAGCAGTGTAGTGTTACAAGGGCTTGTCCGGGATAAGGGCTGCCAGAACTGGTGGTGTTATCAGGTAGTGTTTGATGTCTTCGAAGGCATACTGTCACTTGTCATCTCACTTGAACTTGGCATCCTTTTTGACAAGTGTTGAGAATGGTTGTCATCTTCCTGATAAGTTGGATATAAAGTATCTTAGATATGCCAACCACCCTTAGAATGATATGAGTTGAGTTAGACTTTTAGGGGGTGGCATTTATAATATCACTTTGATCCTCTCTGGATTGATTTTGATTTGCTAGTGTCAGACAATAAACCCAAGGAATTTCCCTGAAGCTAGCTCCAAATACCACTTCAGGTGGTTCATTTTGAGGTTAAGTTATCTTAACAGTTTGAAAGCTACACTCAAGTCAAATAGGTGGTCTTCCTTTTTTTTGCTTTTGACAATGAGATCATCGATGTAGCACTCGACATGATGATGAATGAGTTCATCAAAGATTCAAGTCATTACCCACTAGTATGTAGCACCAGTATTTTTAAGGCTGAAAGGCACAATCTTATAGTAAAAGATTCTGATCGAGGTTCTAAAAGTAGTGTTTCTTTCATCTTTAAGGGCAATCTTTATTTGATTATATCTAGATGAGCCATCCATAAAAAAGAAGATAGCATGAGATCAGGCAATGTCCACCATCAGCTATGGTATCAGTAGTGAAAATTTATCTTTTAGACATGCTTTATTTAGATCCTTAAAATTGATGCATATGCAAATTTTGCTATTCTCCTTTTTAACTGGGATGACACTAGCCAATCAGTTGGGGTATTTTTCCTCCCAGATGAAACCAGCATCGATAAGTTTTTTGATGTTAGAAATGACCTGCTATTTAATGTCTAATCACATGCATCTAGGAGCTTACTTTATAGGGTTAGCATCAGACTCTATTGCTAGTTTATGGACCACCACATTAGGAGCCAATCCGAGCATCATTTCATAACTCCATGCAAAGTAGTCCTTAAAATCAATGAGTATCCTAACTATGTCATTGGTTTCAGTTTCATTCAACAAGAAACTGATGTATGTTAGACGTGGACTATCTTCAGTCCCTAGGTTGATTTCTTTAAGCTCATTAATGGTTGACTTTATTTCTTCTTCGACCTCTAACGGTGCATCTTTCACTTGAAAATCATTTGATTCATCTGAAGTTTGTAAGCATACCTCCTCATACAAGTTGATGTGATTTGAAAAGAACCTATCAGATTTTAAATGATTGGTGATGAAAAGAACCTATCGGGCCAAAACATAGTCCTAATCTTGTTTGAGAATTCTTGCATTTGTTGTTCCATATCTTTTTGAAGTAGCCTAACCTATGCTTAGACCAAGTATGTGGGATTAACCCTTTCTTTGCAAAATTATGAACACAAGGTGAGTAGTAATCAAAAGGTAATTTTAATAAATCTTTATATGAATCATCCTCAAGTTCTACATTAACTTCTTGACTTGAGGATGATGCTCCCAGAAAGAACCTCTGAGTTTTCATATCCGTAGATTACTCTGGGGCTTCCTTAGCTACCAAACCCTCTACTTTTTTGTGAGCAATGTGGGGTTAGAGCTAAGGTTCTCAACAGATACCTAATAATTTCACATAGAAAGGACATGGATACACTTATGGTTTGCTTGGGGACCTAGTCTTCATTGTTGTATGGTTTGAGTGTCACCTCCAATGGGATATGCTATCGAGAAGAGCTGAACAGTGTGCTAAGCATATAAGACTCATCCTCTGAGCTAGACTCTAAGTCTATATGGATAGAAGGTGTACTCCTGGTAGTTGGGAGATATCTCTTCTTGGGTGGCTAATAAGGAGGTCTTTGACCCCTAGATTGCCTCTACACTGGCCTCTTCCTCATCCTGGTGGATTTCAGGTCATCCTACCCACTTGATTGAATGGAGTAATGAACTGTGGGTGGAATCTAATCTCAGGCTCTACATTCTCCCCTGAGTCGATCTCTCGCTCCCTTTTATTTTCTTTTTCTTTTTCTTTTTCTTTTTCTTTTTCTTTTCTTTCTTTTTGTCCCACAAGGGGATTTTTACTAAGTTCATGAGTATAGACTTTTTGATTTTGGCGGAGGTAGTAGGATGCATCCTCATATATCCTGACCTCGTGAGCTATAAATAATTTGAGAACTCATTTGACACAATATTCTATCCCACCTCTCATGAACTTCATGCACTGATATAGAGAGGATATAAACATTTTGTTCTCATGTATCCACGGCCTCCCAAGAAAAGTATTAAAAGATGTATCCAAGTTTATTATGTGAAACTTGACTTCAGTCTTCCAATCATCTATCTCTGGTAACACTATAGAGCCTAAGGCCCTACCTTCTCTTCATTGAATCCTCTCAATATCATCCTCTTCTTTTGGAGTTTAGAGAAGTTGATCCTAAAGTAGGCAAGGGTTCTTAGACTCATAATGTTGACTGATGCACCTGAGTTAACCAAAACTTTATATAGCCTGTATCTGCCAACATCTATTATAATGTAAAGAGGATGGTTGTGCTTGATCGTTCATAGAAGTAAGTCTTCATCATTGAATGTAACTCCTAAGATGTCCTTCAGGTAGTGTGCCTCCTCTCCAGTAGTGGTCAGTTGAGCTAAGCATATATCTAGATCAAGTAAGGACTAGATTAGAGATTCCCTCATCTCTTTGGATAAGACAAGGGAGTCTTGTGCTTAACTTAGCTAGAAACTTTCAAAGATGAGCTAGAACATTGTAATCAACTCTGGGTGGGTCCTCCATAAGTATATCCATAGGTGGAGCATCCTATGGAGGGGATATCTGCTCACTAAATAAATGACTTGTTTACCCTTATCCTGAGGTGCTATCTACCTCTTCCACTGTGTAGGTTGACTTCAATGATTTCTAGTAATGATGAGTTTGTGAAAAGTTCTACCTTCTCATCGTATACCTACAGCTTCTCCTATAGGATCCTCATAATCGCATGAATCCAAGTCAATCTCAAGAGGTGAACTTGATTGATTCATAGAAGGAAAAATCAACTCTGAACCAGAAAAGAATGGATCAAAACTATCTGAGCTATTATTATTATTTTGACTCAGAGAGATTTCTATAAAAATAAAATTAGGAGCATTAGAAGTGGACAAAATGTAAGTGGAATCGACTTTCTTCATTGATTTCTTTAATTTGGGTCGAGGTACATGATAGAAATCAAGTAAAGTTAGTAGAGTAAGGGATTTGGTGCCCTTATCCACATATACAATGCTCCTGCATGTAGAAGAGGAGCTAGTAGAAGAAGTAGTAGTTGTAATGGTGGAGGGAGTGCTGAACTTAGACGGTGGTTGTGCTACTACACTATCCCGAGCAAGTGTGGTAAGCTGCTGCTACTGTTGTGCTATCACCCTCCTTGAGTTATCCTTTGCAACTAACAAAGCTTTTGTGGTATTGGTGGTTTGAGCTGCTTTAGGCACCTATAAGGAAAGTTTCTTAATTTTAGAAATGATCTTTTTAGAGGTATAGGATAAAAAAATATCCCAACCTTCTTTGGTTTTAAGAGGATTAGAAGTATCCCAAAGGATTATTCTAACATAACTAGATGGTTATTCTAATAAGTATTTTTTAGGGATAACTATGGCTCCCTACTTGTAGCTACACTCAAGCCAGTCCTTAAAAGTGATACAATCCTCTAAGACATTACTTAACATGCGGTGGTAGGGGTAATAGCTAGGATCATTGCTCTTGCCCACTTTCTTCTGACCTCTTATGCTCTGTAACTAAAAATCAGGTTTCTTCAAGAGATTCTTAAAGATTTTTGTGACTACCTCCCTCTTGAATGATTATGGCTTGTTTAATCTGTCAGTAAGAGTAGGTGAAATATAACTACTTGGCGATGGATATAAATTTCACTGTTGGGTAAGATGTTGTGGCGGCGGCGGTAGCCGTTATGGCTATTATGGTGGCCAATATGACGATCGAGGTGGTGGAAGAGGAGGTGGAAAAGGAGGCTACTGAGCTCGTGGCCTCTCATACTAAGCTCTAGCTAGCTTTTTCCCTTTATCCACTAGCATAAGTATCCTGGGCTTCTTCTTTAACATCTTCTATGGCTTGGGCCTAGATGATTGGTTTGAGAAGGGCAACTGTTTGGCTTCCTCTTATAGACTAGCCACCTTGTTGATTAATTTCTTAAATGTCTTAATAGAAAAGCCCTTAAGCATGAAGATGACTGGGCCATGGATATTCTTGAGAAAAATCTCAATGGCATACTGTTCGGACAGCTATGGTTCACATTTCATGCTCAAGTTGCACCACCTGAGAATGTAATCAACTCATTTGGTTTCTATTTTTCTACAATGAGGTCACCTACAGTCACTCTCTTTTGAGCTCCTGTGAATCTCTTGATAAAGAGATGCTCTAACTCAGCCAAGGTCTTCACCGACCCATTGGGCAGTTTGGCATACCAATCAAATGCAACCATTGCTAAGCTGCTGATAGAGAGTCTGAACAGGAGTGCCTCACTCCCATTAGCATTGTAACAACCAGCTCTAAAATGTGCAATGTGTTACCATGGGTTCCCACTGCCATAAAAAAATCTTAAAGGATGGTGGAACAAAACCTTTGGGGTATTGAACTACATAAAGTTCCTCCGGGTATGGTGTACCCTTAAGAATGGATGAGCTCCCCCTAGCATGCAGAAATGCCATCTTTATCTATTGTTCCACCATGTGCTTGATATTCTTCTCATGCATGGAGGTGCTATCTTTGTCCTTCCTATGCAAACTACTAGCATCATCATCTATGGGAGTGCTCTTAAAACTATCTAAGGTATGTACCAACTCTGGCCGATCGGCTATCAAATGAGAAGGCTGTGAGATTGGGGATGGGTTCTGTAATGTTAACATCACTACCATCAACTCCTCTACCCTCTTTTCCATCCTATCTATCTAGTTATCCTTCTTCTTGAACTGGGGCATGAGGTAATTAGTTGAGTGAGAGGTGTCACCTTCCTCAATCACAACACCTTCTTAACTATGTTGTTCCCTCTAGGATCCTTGGGTGTCGACCATATGAACTTTGACTATGTCATCCAACATGTCATCCTCATTAGGTTCAAAGTTAACTTTACCCTCATCCCAATCTAAATGATCACTGCCAACAATCTGCCTCACTACAGCATGGTAATCTTCTCTAATGTCATCTAAAGATTGATTATCTACCCTACCTGGCTCTATTAGAATGTAGAATGTAGCTACCAACCCACCTGCATACATAGAATGTAGTTGGATGCCTGGGGTGCACTCCCTAGTTGGTTCTACTGACATGGGGACTATGTCATTGTCCCCTACCCTCTCTTCCTCCAGCTGCTGAAGGTGGGGCGGCCAAGATGCTCTTGGGTCGCTACTCCCTCCTAACCATAGTTGAAGTAGAAGGTCGAGTAGGGGATCTCAATCTCACCTAAACAGGTGGAATGGATAGAGCAAGATCCTTGAGCCATAGTTATATCACCAAAGGAGAGGGTCTCTCTTCGGATTAGGGCTTATGCAGCTTGGCAGGGCTTTGGATGCTGGGACTTGGACTGGTGATGGCTAGTGACGAGTTAAGCGATGTGATGGTAACGACACCGACTACCTCTCACCAAAGATCTCCTCCTATGTCGGACGATGTCAGTGAGAACTATGTTGTCTAAATGATTGGCCCTAAAAAGGCACCAATCAAAAGTTCTATCAAAGTGGAAGTCGCTGACTATCTGGTGTACCTCCTCCTCTTTGGCTTGCCCACTTGGGTAGCAACTCTAGTCTCTCTCTCTCTCTCTCTCTCTATGAATCTAACCACTAATGCTCATAGGGATCAAAATCCTCAAGTAATGAAGTAAGATGGACTCTGAGCATGCATGGGCTCTGCCAACTCTATGAAGAATAGATCATAGACCGACATAGGGCTTCCTCTTATCCCTAGCAAGTGTCTCAATCTATGCAGGAGGTGGGGGTGAAGCAGCAATTCTGTAGTAGTCCTCCTCTCCTTCTAAAGTTGAGAGGGGGTAAAATCTACTACCACTCAGAAGTGGAGAGGTCTCACACAGGGAACCCTCCTTAGCGACATGAGAGGCATCATCAATTTGCCTCGCCTCACACTCGTAATGACATTTAATCTTATAGTTCTTATTATGGCACTGTGTCTTAGTGAGCGGGGCAGAGCGGGAGGTAGTACCAACCTCTAAGGTGCATGAGACTATCTTAGAAGCTTAGATAACCTTCCCCTTTAGAGCAAGGGGAACAACGGTGGTGGTGCTAGCCCTCACTAGAACTACAGCAGGGGAAATAGACTGAACTGGCACTAACGCTAAAGTTGGCACTAACACTAACTGGGGTGAGCGGTGAAAATATTTCCACCTTCATCTATTCTTTTGAAGAGGACAAATGAAAATAAAAATACACACCTTTAGTTGGGATACCACGTAGATCCACATATATTCTTATTAGGGTGATCGGGTATGATATTGAGGAGAGGTGTACTATCTCGAAAGGTAGAAGTCACCACCCTATAATGGACCTAATCACCTGAACAAGAACTACTAAGGACTATGGGTCTTCGTATGTACCAGAGATTCTTCTCCTACTTTACATGGAAAAGTAAAGTAGGGTTTATTTTAAATCGGGTTCGTTAAGTTCCCTATAGAAGCAAGTCCCATAGTTAATTACATTTTAAGGAATGAGATTCCTTAATAATACTCTCAATTAAGGTAAATGATCATTGTATCCAAAGATTTTGAAGGTTAAACTATCAATAAATTGGTTTATTTTGGAAGATTAATTAGGATTGATCAAAGGGAGAGAGTTATTATCGAAACTAAAGGAAGATAAGTAAGAGATGCTTATGACACTAGGAAACCTAGCAAGCATCTCAAATTATCCTATGGTTGGGCTTTATATTTTTGAAATTTGAAAATGTTTTATTTGTTTGAGTTGGATTTTTATTAGAAATTTAGGGCTTATAATTCCATGATGCAAGGGCAAGGAAATGCCTAAGAGGTGAGGATTTATGCTCACAGCCCCAAAGGGAATTAACAACCTAAATCTAGGGAGTTTTGGTGAAGGCCAAGGCAACCTAAATCTAAGGCAAAAATGGTCATATGGTTTACCTCCACAAGAGAGGATAAATCGCCCGACTGTTGGACTTACAACCACCTAGGGGTGGCCGCCAACTAACTCCTCCTATGATTTTAAATTCATGTAGGCAAGTCATATGTTTATGCAAGATAGCTAGGCTATTATTTATTTTAAAAAGAGACTAAGTCCTTAAACTCACTCCTTAAGAGACTAGATCATGTAAGGGCATGAAAAATGACCTAGATCTAATGCAAAATATCTTACATTTTACATTCATTTTTAGACAATCATTTGACTCAGTCTTATAGGATTCATATGCCTAATGCATGAGAAATAAGATTATGAGCCAAAATCAGTGAGAAGGGGAGGTGTGGCTCTTAAAGGTCTCCAAGTTCTCTGGCAAAGGTGGAAGCCCTCCAATCAAAAGTGAAATAATATGTTTTTATGCATGATGTTAGAAAGAAATGCTCATCCAGCTAAGGGGTTGTTAATTATTTTATCTTGATTTTAACTTAGACTTTAAATGAGATTATGAGTTATTTTTTTTTAATTTTGAGCTGATTAATTTGGTAGAAGATTTATTTTTATTTAAGAGCCTAATCCCCATCCAGGTCATACATCAAAGTAAGGAAGAAACTAGAAGAACATGACATTTTAATGCATAAGCTAAACAAAACATCAAACATTTTGTAAAGCTAATGCAAAAGAATAAAAGGTCAAGTGTGGTCGCGCACCGTCGAACAAACTCGAAAACAAATTGGATAGCCGAGCTCTACCCTTATACAACCTGGATTATAAATGAATTAATTACAATTAAGCTAGGAATTCATGTTATAGGGGTCTTCATTTCTTCATTTCTTCTTTCTTCTTTCTTCTTTCTTCTTTCTTCTTTCATCTTTCATCTTTCTTCTTTTGGTTCCTTCTTTTAAATGGTTGGAATGTGGATACTCCAAAGGCTTCACATGGTACATAAGATGTGATCTTATAGCCAATGCTCATCCTAATCCCTCATAATAATCATTCCAAAATCCTAATTACAAAATCACATGAAAAGGAAAAAAGTAAATTAAATTAAAACTTGCAAAACATAGATTAGCTAAACAAACCACACATTCCCAAGCATGGATATAAAAAAATTGGACTTAACACCACATGGGTTTTATTTTGGATTATGCTTAAGGGTATAAGCAGCTTGCACAGTAAAAGCAGTTATATTTTTATTACAATGCCCCTCAAGCACAATCCCCTGATCAGACAAAATCATTCTACCATTCATTCTACGCACATACACCCTAACATCCAGACTAAAATATCACATCACAAAATCAAAGCAAACATCACACCATGCACCACCCTAACATAGGACTAGAAGTAGTGACTTAGCCTAATGTGTGTACCATGTAAAATTTGTGTGGTATGCTTAGCTAGGCTTTAAGGTTAGGATTTTCTAAGTGTGAAAAGGTTCAACTTAAAAGGGTGGTGTTATTTAAATTGTTTAATTGATATGGGCTAATTTTATTTATTGATTTGGTTTGGTTTGAATGAACCTACTTAATTACTAAAGGTTGTAAAGAGAGGAAAAGATAAGAGAACTTCTCTTTCCTCCCTACTTTAAGTAATTTCTAAGGTAGATTCATTAATGATTTCTATTTAGTGAATATTTTATTATGTATTTTAATTAATCATAAGTTTAGATTTTCTTTAAACAAACCTATTCAAAAAGAAAGACATTTTAAGATTAAGTTAAGTGAATTACTATCACAAAACACACAATATTTTATTTCTTTCCCACATGTGTATCATGCACAAGAATGAATCTTAAGCATATCTATACATGCGATGCAAGTATTTAGCACACCATAATAATGAATGCTAAGAGAGGTTGCTTAAGAAAATTTGTAATGTTTCATGTATGCATGATTTGGTTAAGTAGAAGAGAGTGATTCTTTTATCCATTTTCAAATGCACATTTACAAGTATAAAAGACACAAGTGAGTACGATGCCATTTTTAGCACCAAGGGTGTAAGGTACAAGACCTACTTAGGGCTACTTAAAGCCTTGTAACCTCAGGATTTTCCAGACTAATATACAACTTTTCTTAAATACATGTGCATGTACAAAAAGAAATGCATGGAAAGAGAATCGTGCAAAAAGTTTATGTTTGTTTGTTTAATTTTGGTTTTTAATTTATATATGTGATGTGGAGTTCCTTATTAAGTTATGACATAGGAGTGTATAGGAATGAATTTAGGCAAGTGTTATGTCCTTTTCAAATGGACTATACAGTTGGCAAATCCCATACAAACCTATGTTAAGAGAGAAGGAAATCACATAACACATTTTATACTATTCCCATACAAGTTTATAAGTACTTATAAATAGCATACTTTTCATTTGTAATATTTCATTTATAAGTTTTGAAAATAGTTTTGGATTTAGTAGTGATAATATCCATTCATATCTTACTTTAGCCAGAACATGTAATTTGACATAAAGAAAATATTTCATTTTTAATTTGATTTTCCAAATGACATGAATGCATGATTTTCATAATACATACACATTTAGCTTGCTAGGAAAGAAATAAAGTGATGCAAGCATGTAATTTCATTCACTTTAATTAATTCCTAAAGACAATCTTATGGAATAAGATTATTTAAAGTAAATCAAATTTGGTTTAAGGAAAGTTGATTTTATTTTGAGTTTGATTTGAATTTAGGAAATGTGAGAAGATTTTCTAGTTCTAACACATTCCCACATGTTTGTATTATTTTAGTCTAGTTTTTAGGTGATTAGATCAATTTTAAAGGATTCATGTCATGATAATTTTGACAAATTTTACGCTGGCTGTCGACTACCTAACGCAACCCTCCACTTTTCACATCTAGACTTAGGTGGATGAGTGGCTTTACTCTTAGAAATAGAATGAAAAATGAGTATATTCGGGAAAACATTGGAGTAGCTCCAGTGGTAGATAAGATTAGGGAGAGTCACCTTAGATGGTTTGGCCAAATAAAGCCAATCGCCCGATGACCCGATTAGGAGAGTAGATGCATTAGATTTGCCTTATGTTAAGAAAGGTAGAGGTAGACCTAAAAAGACTTGGTTACGATGCATAAAAAATGATCTTAGTATACTTGATTTAAATGAGAATTTGACACATAATAGGACACAATGGAGATGAAGGATTCATGTAGCTGACCCCACCTAGTGGGATTAAGGATTGTTGTTGTTGTTGTTGTTGTTATTGTTGTTGTTGTTGTTGTTGTTGTTGTTGTTGTTTTGTAGATCAATTTTATGCTTTGGTTAGGTTAAGGTGCATATTAAGTTCATTAATTACCCCTTACCTATACCACTTTAACATATTTAACCAAATAATTATGAGCCAATGTATTACATAAAACCATAAGGAATTTAAATCAGCAATGCACCTAGGAAAGAAAGGGCCTAATGCAATTAGCTCACAATTAGTGACTAATTAGGCTAAAGGGTTTAATTTATGTACTTTCATAACCCTTCCCACACATGTAGGTTAGGTAAGATTTCCTAAGCTACTTAGATTATTGAACACCTAAGCATCTACCCAAGAAAGAAATGATTGAGTTTCTGGAATGTTTTGAAAATTTTATCAAGTTAATTAAGTAGGTCATTAGTGGATTAGCCCTTAATTAAATTTAGATAAAGGAAGAAAGGGGGTTTAGGGGATAGCTTAAGGAAAATATCCCAAAATCATTCCATAAACTTTCTAATCACTTAAACAAAGTTTAATTAACTTAATCAAGGAATTAAAGCACTATTCACATGCTTAATTAATCTTAATTACATTAAGAGAGTGATTAAGGGTTCATTAATTAATTTCCTTGATTAAATCATTAATAAATTCCAAGAAAATTAGGGTAGGTAGAAGTCATCCCACTAAACATGCTTGAGAAGTTTAGAATTAATTAATGAAGTCATTATGGAGTAATTAGGGTTATTAAGTTTTAAATAAACCATAATTAAAAAAATTTACTTCAAAATTCATTAGAAATAATTTTATTAGATTTAATTATCTTTAAAATGAATTTAAGTTGTATTTTTTGGATTTTTTTTATACTATTATGAATTTAAAATTTCACTTGATTTTAAGGTGATTTTATGAATTTATTAATTTATTTTTATTAAATAATCTTAAACTAAAAAATTAACATTTTAATAAAGGTCAATTTTTATGAAATTTTTTGGTTGATTTTATTAATTTTAATTTTAATTTTCAATTAATCTAATTTTTTATTTAATTACTAAACCAAATTAATTAAACTATTCAATAAATGAGGATTTGTGTTCATGGATTTCTCAAAGATGAATCAATGAGCCATTTGCAATGTTAAGATATGATGATTTTTAATTTCAAAAGATGGGAATTTTTTAAATCAAAATCTAATCATTTCAATCAAATGACGCGATGAATCAATGGAATGAGCTAAGACCAATAATAGTGAAATCAAAGGTATTTTGGTAAAAATGAGAGATTCTAAGTGAAAACTTATCCAAATGGACTCATTTTGATGTCGATTCACACCAAAAAAAAATTCTATTTTCTAATTGGAATGATTTAAAATAAAAAAGCATGATTATCTAGGGTTAATTTTTAAAAATCACGCAAAAAACTATCACAATTGAAGGATCCTAAGGTCGGCTATGATTTTTGAAAGTTACCTCACCGGGGATGATTTTGGCGGTAGTGATGACTCAAGTATGCTGTTGAGCAAGGGAAGAGGCCTTGGACTGAGCTTTGATCTTTGCCTTCATGTCAACATGAAGTTTCCACCAATGATCGCCATTTCCTCGCCAAAATCCACTTAGTTTTGGAGTGTTTTTCTCCAAAATAAAGTGGGGGTGATTTCCAACGGGTTTGGGAGCTCTAGGAGAGGGAGAATGAGAGGATTGGGTGAATGCTTCCATCTCTAATGCCTTGGAATAAAAAGTGAATGAAAATCTCACTGTACTTTAAATTTTTGGCTCCAAACTCTTATCATTTGGCTTATCGTGGTTGGGAATGGAAGAGAATCATCCTAGGTGGCTCACTTTGATTGGCTAAGGCATGGAAAGTGGCTACCATGAAGGAGAAATGGGTGTCCTAGACAAGGGGTGGTGAGAGTCCTTCATGCCAAGTGTTCTAATGGGAGAGGTGAGGTGATTTCACCTCCCCGTGAGTCATGGCTTTCCCAACCACTGCTTGGGTCAAAAAATCAGTTCTTAGTGCTTAGGTGGACCAATGGATGAGTGCCAAGTGACCAAGGAAGAGAAATGACCACTTGGGCAAGTATCTTTTCTCATGGGATACCCTTGACCCAAGAGAAAAGTGGTCATTTGGCTTTGGATTTGATTTGGGTAGATTTGAAATGAGTCAAAAGTAAGTAAGACCAAATTTCATGTCATTTGAAGTTCATTTAGTTTAATTTAGGTTAATTTAACCCATTTTGGTCAAAATGGGTCAAAATGGGTTAGGTTGACCAATTGGTCAAATTGGGTCAAACTAGGAATTTGGTCAAGTTTAAATGACTATTTAGAGTATTTTGCTTCAATTGTTTCAATTAATTTGGTTGAATTTGCATTTAATTTGGATTTTGGCCAATTTAATCCTTTAGGTCAATTTGGGCTAAGTTGACCAATTTGACCTAATTGACCAAATTGGCTTGAATCATGGCTTGTTTTGGGTTTGGTTGGTCATTTAAAATGGATTGGGATCTTTGTTTCCAATAAATTTGGTTTAGGTTGTAATTTGGCTAGTTTGGGTTCATGTGGGTTAAAGGGTTGACTTGGTCAATAGGCAAGGTTGACTTGGTTTGACCCAAATCATGATAATTGGTTAACCTATGATGATCAACGAACATGACATGGAGTCTGGATTGGCTTAATTCACTTTGATTTGGATTGAATTAAGTTTTGATTCATATAGGTCAAATTGGCCACTTTGGGTCAAGTGAGCCAATTGGGTTTAGTTGGTTTGATCAAGGCTTGATTCAAGTTTGGTTGGACTCACATATGGATTTATAATTGAAATATAAATCCATTTGCAAGAGATTTGGAGTCAAATGGGTTTTGATTCATTTGATGATTTCAAGTCAAAGGGTGAACATGAGTTTGATTTGGGTTTAATTTTTGAATTTAGTTTTGGTTAGATGATTGAATTTTATGTTTATATTTGGATTCATGATTGTAGGATTGATTGAATCATGAAGAAAAATTAAGGGTTCAGCTTGATTTGGGTTTAATTTGGCTAAGTTCATGAATTTATCTTGAAGGCTTAGGTTGGATTTTTGATTGAATTTGGATTTGAATTTTGAATTGATTCTTGGATATTTGAATTTATAATTCATTTATATTTGTGAATATAAATGAGAATACAAATGGGTTATGAGAAAATTTCTTGAATTTGAATTGATTTGGATTTGATTTGAGGTAAGTACATAGAATAGAATCAAAGCGCTTAAGAAAGATTTTGAATTTGGAATTTCAATAATGAGCTTCAATCATTCTGAGTTGATCATGGATTTCAATCATTTGGAATTGATTTGAGTTTAGGGAAAATCAATTAAACTAGAATTGATTGTTGATTTGATTTGGAGTTGAAGTTGATATGAGTTTGGAGTTGATTTGAATTTGACTTAAAGGAAGGAAGTGAGGAGTTGGTTCAAGCTATAGGGTAGGCAAATTTTTCTAACACCCCTAAGGCATAACCTATTCCTATGGCTAACTCTTCTTAGTCTCTAGGGCTAGGTTAAGTGTCCACCTAGTCATTAGTTGTGTCTTAAGACTAAGGAATTCTTAAAGTCTAAGATAAGTCATATCTCTAAGATGGAGGGGTTGAGAGCTCATTCCAAAAATGAGGTCAACAAAGGGCGTCCAATAGGTGTGGTGTGACTGACAAGGAACACCACATGTATTGGTGTTGACCAAAATGATCAATGACACCGAACGATCACAAGCACTAATAGAGGTAATTTACTCCTAACTTGAGGTGTAGAAGGGACCCAGAGCTTAATGCAATGTGGCTCTACTTATGTCAAGGACATAAGAGAAGGAAGGAGGAATCCGCTAGGGATAGAGTATATGAACCTTTCACTAGAAAAATTGGTTCAGATCATCCACAAGGGGATGAGAGGTTTAATTTTATTTGAGTATCGCTGAGGAGAAATTTGATTTGATTTGTTAAGTTCTAAGAGGGGTTTATTTCAATTTGTTATTTATTTAATTATGTTTATGTTGTTTCCACCGGACATAGACAAGTGAACTCTCCACTAAGGAAGCAAGCTCAAGTCATCCACAAAGTGAAGAAAGGTTGTGAAATCTGCTGAGGGATTAGAATTATGGATCCGCTAGGGAACTAGAAATATTTGCGTGAGGAGCAAAAGATTTGATTTGGATCGATTGATTGTTTTTGTTTAGTTTGTTTTAGATTTTAAATTTTGGATTTTGAAATGGACCCTATTGGTTTGCGATGGATCGCACTGGGTAAGAGCCATGGGGTCCCAGACCTAACTCAGATTTACCAATCCAAAGGGGTAGTCTACTAAACACATAGTATGACTAGCCAACCAAAGGGATGCCTTTCAATATGCAGTAGCTGTACTAGGAAGAAAGAATAGTAGACTTACATCCTCTAAAGTAGGGACCAGTTGCTAGGGTAATATATTGGAAAGACAATAGATTGAACCCAACCTAAGATTGACTATTGAGTGAATGCCATTAGGGGACTTAAATTAGCTCAAGAATAGTCAAAGATAATTTCATTTTTTAGTTGTTTTGATGGGTCCCATCGATTTATGATGGATTGCACTGAGCAAGGGCCATAAAGGCCTAGACCTAACTCAGACTTACTAATCCAAAGGGTATAGTCTACCAACCATAAGGTAGGACTAACCAACCAGGGGGATGCTTTTTGGTGTGCAATGGTCAAGTTAGGAAGAAAGCGTTGGGACTCATATCTTCCAAAGCAAGGAACCACTAGGGTGATCGGTTTCTTTGAGCAACAAATCAAACCCGACCTAGGGCTGACTACGCTGGGGGATTTAGAACAGCTCAAGGATAGTCAAGATTAATTTCATTTTAAATTTATTTATTTTGATGAATTCCATTGGTTTGCGATGTATCACACTGAGAAGGGACTTATATTATCTTAGACCTATCTTAAATTTATTGAATCAAAGGGTGTAGCTTCCCGACCGATGGGAGAATTATCTGACCAAAGGAGTGCCTTTCGGTTTGCAATGATCAATTCAAGGGAAGAAAGTTTGGGGATTCACATCTTCCACTACAAAAGGCCACTAGGGTGATTAGTTTATTTGGGCAACAAATTGAACCCGATCGAAGGCTGCCTGTCAGTTTGTGATAGTCATGCTAGAAAGAATGTGTCATAGTCTTATATCTTTCAAAACGGAATGACTACTAGGGTAACCTGCTTGTGGAAAAATAGATTGAACCTGACTTAAAGGAGATTATGGAGAGAGTACCGACTCAGAGATTTATCTTAACTCAGGTAGTCAGGAAATTCTTATAGGGAGTTCTGCTGACACTGCCCTAGAGATAGGATGCTTGCTTGGAAAAGGGGTCTCTTTGGGGGCTTGAATTCCTAATTCATAAGTGAATTAATTTGTTTGTTTATTTAGTTTATTTTATTGTGGACCCTATTAGTTTATGAGGGATCAAACTAAGAAGGAGGTTATATCAGCCTAGACCTGATTTAGATTTACTGAACCAAATGAGAATCTGTGCATCTGCTAAACAAATTTTCCAACCACAGGGGTGGCTACTAGGAAAGGGGGACTGTCAAATCTAATAGTAGCCCGGGCAGTGTCTAAATGAGGTAGCAAAGGACATGATCCAAATAGAGTGCCCGTAGGGGATGGGGCTGCTAAGGGCTTAATCAAAAACCTTAGAGAAGATGATATGGCTAGTCATATATCCAATAGGTATTCGATGGTCGACCCAAGGAGAAAGCATGGGGACTCATATCTGCCAAGAGTGGTGTACTCACTAAGTGAGTTGCTGTCAGCATAACAAACATCAACCAACCTAAGGTGTCCGTCAATTTACAACAATCAGCCTAGGAAGAAAGTTTGAGGACTCACATCTCCTATAGCAGAACTGATTATTTGGATAGTCTGTCTTCGGCTCGACAGGTGCTATCCGACCTAGGGTGACTACTGAGTGAATGTCATTGGGGGACTTAGATCAACTCAAAAGTACTCAAGAGGAAAGGAGCCTCTAGGAGACTTATCCTAAACCTTAAATATACTTGACCTAGTTAGATCATGATGGCTAGTTCAAGAAGAAAGCACGGAGACTCACATCTTCTTAAATAAAGTCAACATGAGGTAGCTTACTGGTTGGGCAGTGAAGATTACCATACTAACAAGGCACTAATTGGTTTGCAATAGTCAAGTTAGGAAGAAAGCTCGGGGACTCACATCCTCCAAATAAGTGACCATTGGGGTGACATACTAGCGAGATAGCATGTAGACTCGACTTAGAGTAGCTAACGAGTGAATGCTATAGGGACTTGCTCCCACATTAAAAATAGCTCGAGATAAAAGATTTGTGTTTGTATTTTGTGCTTATGTTAAAGGAAATAGGATGCCACTTGTGTTCTCTTATACCTACCCTAAACACACTAGGGAATATGATGAAATGGTGCTATGGATGGCAGTTTAGGATTCCCACTAAGAAAAGATGTCGCTTGGGTTCTCTTACACCTAACTTAATTATGCTAATCAAATAGGATGCCTCTTGGGTTCTCACAAACCTATTCTAATAGTGTCAAGATATTGTGTTTGGTTGTGTTTGTGTCATGAAAGAAGGATAGGATGCCGCTGGGGGACTATTGCACCTACCCTAAATATGTCATGGTAGATTCACAAGACAAGCAAACAACGCTTTGAAAGAAGAGAAGATTTTAATGAAATGGAATCAGATTTTTGTTGATTGATAGAATTATTTTTAAATATGATTTTTATGGGTAATATTTCTTCAAATAGAGCCCATTAATTGAAAGCATAAGGTGTTCCCCTTTACAATCAATAAGCTGATAAGATCCTCCTTGATAGGCCTTCTCTATGACATAGGGGCCTTCCCAAGTGGGTTCAAACTTATCTCCATCTTTCAACGGGCAATAATTGGTCTCCTTGAGACTAACACAAGTTCCCCTACTCAGAAAGACCTAGGGTGGACCATCTTGTTGTGATCTTGAATCATTTTGGCCTTGCACAACTCGAGATTTTGGCATGCCTGTAAGCAACTTTCCTCCAAACATTCGAGCTCTTCCAACTGTAACTTTGCATTCTGCTCTATAGTGATCTTGCTACCCAATTATATCCTTAGTGATGGGTGTTGAACTACTAAAAGTAGAACGGCTTCAGACCCATACACTAAAGAAAAAGGGGTAGATTAAGCTGGAGTGCGATATGTTGTGCGGTAGGCCCACAACGCTTCAACCAACTGCTCATTCCATAGTCACTTGTTGTCATCAAGAGTCTTCTTTAGTATTTGGATGAGGGTTTTGTTGAATGCTTCTGCTAAACCATTTGCTCTGGGATAGTAGATGGTGGAGTATCTCCAATTTATACTATCTCTTCTAGTGAAGCTGTTAATTTTAGTATTTTTGAATGTAGTACCATTATTGGATATAATTCATTGAGGCACCCCAAAATTATATACAATATGGTTCTTGAAAAACTGAAGAACATGCTGAGCTGTGATCTCTCTGAGTGGGATTGCCTTCGCCCACTTGGAGAAGTAGTCGGTGGTAGCTAAGATGAACCGATGACCCTTGAAAGAAGGAGGATTGATAGGACCCACAATGTCGGTACCCCAACACTCGAATGGCCATGAGGCAAGTGTAGGGTGTAGAATGTTGGGTGGTTGGTGGTGAACCACACCATGTACCTAACACTGATGACATCTCCTAGCTACATCCATGCATTTTGTAATCATCGAAGGTGAGTAGTATCCTAGTCTCTTGATCTTCATCTTCATCTTCAGACCAGATTAGTGTGCTCCGCATAGACTTGAATGTACCTTAGTTACAATTCCATGGGCTTCCTGTTTAACTAAACAGTGTAACCACATTTGGTCAAAGGATTGTTGGTACAGGGTGCCATCAACGAGAGCATAGAAGAGAGCTCTCTATTTCACCTGATGGGTTTGTGACTTTTCTTGAGGTAGTTTGTCGGTGTTCAAGTAGTCTATGAATGGTTGCCTCCAATCTAGCTCCTTGTCCTTGTAGGCAATAGCAACCTCCCCTTCAAGAGAAAGTCTCAATGAACTTTTAATATGGTTAACTACTTAGTTAAAATAATCACCATATTATATTAATGTAATGAAACTAAATAATCACTTAATCAAGGCTAATTTAGTTGAACATTGAATAAATTAAGTCCTTTAATTAAAACTCTTAATTGAACCAATTTCTTTAATAAAATAAATGTTTAATTAATCAGTAATCTAATATTAATTTGAATTATTTGTTCACTCAAATTAGACATGATTAATTGATGAACTTCTAATAAAGTTACTAAGCTTGATCTCAAGTAAATGATTATCTTGATGAATTAATAAAAATTTAATCGGACAATTCATAAAGCTCATCATAACTAACACAATTGGTTGTTAAATTTGGTTGAAGATTCATTAAGTGATTCATTTAAATGATCAATTGTTAATTAATTAAATAAAATATGATTAATTTAGTCATGGTTTTATGCATTGATTATGATAGATCTTGATTAGGCTAATTAAGGTTTAAATTAGTTACCTTTAGTTGAAATTTAGTTTAATTTAACTTCGTGTAATTAATTTCATTAATAATCTAATTAAGAATTTAATGACTTAAATCAAATTGGTTAAGTTTGGAATTTAATTGATAATTAATTTTGATTTCACATAATTAATTTAACTAAATCTCAATTAATAATTAGTTAGGCCTATTAAGTTGAGTTTGGTTCAAATTGAAAATAAAAAAGTATTTGTTTGATTTATTTTGAAGTTTAGTTAATGAGGGTTTAAATCTTAATGTGTTCATAATTTGGGTCTAATATTTGATTTATTATGTATTTATTTTAAATTAATTTTTATTTTAATAATTGATGAAATCCTAACTATATGATTTTGGAGTTTTAACAACTTTAGTGGGCTTAAGACAGATATTAAATAAAATGTTTTAGATCAAATAAAATGTTTCCATAATTTTAGTCATTTTATGTTATTTATTTTCTTAGAAAATTATTCTAAATGGCTTCAAAACACATAACATATGAACTAGAAATCATTTTGACTTGAAATTTGTATGGTGAGCAAGTTCAGATGTTAATTTCACTTCCTAAATATTTTACCCTAGTCAGATTAATATCCTAAGAGTAATTAAGAGTTTATTATTTTCAATAAAAATAAAATCAGCCCTAAAATACTAAGTATTAATTATGGCTTTTATTTTTTTTCTTTATTCTACTTTAAGATAAGAATCTAGGGAGCGCTTGTTTATTTTGTTTTATTATGGGTTCAATTATTATGATTTATTATATTTTAGCCTAATTAAATTAATTATGTAATGTTAATTAGCCCCTAATTAGATGATTTTGGAGTTTAACGAGTAATAGATGGTTTTAATATTTTCTTAACTTTTAAATTAATTATTTTATGAAATTAGGCATTTGAACTATGAAATCCAATAAATTTTAATCGACTTATCATTTGGACTTGAAATTTTTATGGTAGGTAAGTTTTAACATCAATTTCAATTCCATAAATTTCAGATTAATTTGATTAATATTTTAAGATTAATTTTGTTCAAACCCAAAATAATCACAAAATTCTCTATAAAGATTAAGAACTTTGATTTCATTAGATTCCTCTTAAGTAAAGCAGTGTTTATTTTATGTCAGGTTCTTTAGTTCCCTATAGAAGTAAGCTTCCATAGTTAATTACATCTCAAGAAATAGGCAATTCCTAAAAACACTCTTGATTAAAGTAGTCCATAAGTAACTTCAAAGAATTCAAAGTTAGATTATTAAAGGATTACGTATTTATCAAAATCAAATGGGGGAGTTCAAATAGTAAGACTTATTTATGGATTCTAAATGAGGATAAGTGGGGAGTACCCATGATACTAGGAAGCATAGTGAGTGCTCCAATCTACCCTATAGTGAAGCTTTACATATTTGAAAGAGAGAATTTACTTTTTTTTTTGTTTAAGTTGAAGTCTTCTTAGAATGCTAGGGCTTATAGTCCATCAACACAAGATTATGGAAATAACTAAGACGTGAGAACTTATACTCATAGCTTGAAGGACATAAGTAGCCTCAGAACCTAAATCTAAAATGCTTTAAGCAAAAACTAAGTCTAATTAAAAAATGGTACATAATGGTTTACCTCCACAAGAGAGGATAGACCCATCCTGACTCTTCTGAGCTTACAACTGCCTGGAGTGGCTGCCAGTTAACACCTCCTACACTTTAAAATCATGTAGCTGGTCTTATGTAGATGCAAGATAAATAAGCTATTATTTAATTAGGAAGGAAGCTAGAGTCTTAAACTCACTCTCTAAGAGACTAGATCATGATTGGTATGAAAATCATGACTTAGTCTAATGCTGAGACTTATAATCTTTTACAACATTTTGACACATTCATTTTGAGCTAAGGCTTGGGATAATTATGTCTATATGGATGATGAAATACAGTTGTAGGCTAAATCAATTATAGGAGGTGTTCTCCACTACAAGGGATTGCCCTCAAAGGTCAAGCATATCCCTTATCATGCAAGAATGGAGACCCTCCCTATTCAAGAGTGACACAACATGATATGCATGGCATGATAACATACAACATTCAACTAAGATATTGCTAAATCCTTTATTTATCTTGATTTTGAAACTAGGCTTTAATATGAGGTTGTTAGTTGTATTACAATTTAATTATGAGTTATTTAGTAAGATATAAAATTTAAGTTTATGCTAAGAGCCTACTGCATCTAGGCCACACTTCAAATTATCACACTTTAAGAAAATCTATGAAAAGCATGCCATTTTTATTGCACAATCTAAATATAATAATCCAAACATGTAAATTTCATAAAAGAATAAATGGCTGGTGCAGCTAGGTACAACCATACACCCCAAAAAAAAAGAAATTGGGTAGCTGAGGTTTAGCCTTATACAACCCAGATTACAAAAGAATATTATAATTACAATGATTATTATAGAGGTCTTCAAACTTTTTTCTTTCCTTCCCTCTTTTGAACTGGTTTACTCTAGGCTTCACAGGGCCTCCTAGGTCTTTGCCTTCTAGCCAGTACTCATCCTAAACCCCATAGCACTAATCCTTAGTCTTATTGCAAAAAATTGCATGTATATGAAAAATAAAATCTAACTACACTTGCAAAATAAATGTTAGGTAAACAAGCAAACAAGCCAAGCAAATATATTTCACCTATTTGGACTTAGCTGACAGCACATGGGTAACCAAGTCCACCTATCCTAATTAGATTATGCTTAGGGGCATAAGTAACCTAATGACGAAGCTAATGTAGTCAATATCATCACCGATGATCGCTAGAATCCATGTATGCTCTCTCTCCAATCCTCTAGGCCATTAGTTTTAGGCTTTTCTGAAAGGAATTTGATCCCCAATTGGATATAACCATATAGATGGGTCCTAAATTGATCACTCATCAATTTGGGATCAAAATTGTGATGTAAATCACCAGAGATTGCCAAAAATCACCGACAATTCAGCAAAAAAGATGGATGACATCCTTCTCTCGACGGCGAGCTGTAGAATTAAATCTGGACCAGACAATCCTTCTATTAGGAATGGACGGTCTTGATCTAGGTGTACTACTTGATTTAAATCTCTAAGAAACCATGGAATCGATTCGGACACTCTGATATTCGATCAAACGGTCTAGGATCATCCCACATGGCACCACTTTTGATGTGAATGCAACACGGGCTTTGCATGGCCCACTCGCACTGCGCCACATGGAGATGGCCCCACAAGGGCTGCCATGTTAGCGCACCATTACTAAATGGCCAATCCTTCTTGAAAATTAATTAAAAATCATAAAAAATTTAAAAAATTTATAGAAAATTAAATAGAAATCCAAAAAAAAGTAAACTTAGGCTATATGGATTCATCTTGATGAGAGGAATCCATAAAAATAAAAACCTCAATTAATTTTGGGTATTGGATCCTTAATTTGGGTTTAATTAAAATCAATTAAACCTTGATTAATCATAAATCATTAATCCAATTCAAATGAAACTTTAGGAAACTAAAATTGATGTTAAAACACACCTTAAGAAAATGTTTCTTGAATTATTGCAATGTAATTCATGAGAAATGAAATTTCAAATCCTAAACCTCCATTTTAATTAAATAAATTAAGAGAAAATGAATTAAGTAATGAAAATTAATAGAATCACCTTAAATCAACTCAATGAACCTTAATGAATAGTAAAACACTAATGAAACTCATCCAAACTTAATAAATCACAAATTGGCTCAAATAAGCAATTAAATGAATTAAATACATTAAATAATTAACCAAAATTTAATTAAATCATAATAAATCAATAAAATATCTACAACAAATAAGAAAATTTATATTTATTTATTTTTACAGTGACCCCTTTAGCATAATCCCTTACAGAAAATATTATTAGGCTATTAATGACCTATAATCTAGTCTACGCATAAATAATCACAACATCCAATCTAAATCATTACATCATAATGCAAAACACTACACCAGAACATACACCGACCTAACCTAAAGGCTAGAATTGGTTACTTAGTATTCTAAGGTGTGTGCTAAAGTTTGGGGTGGTATGTCTTAACTAAGCTTTAGAAGTATGATTATTTAAAGTTTAGGATATTTAAGTTAAACATTATGGGAGGTTTCACATCAAATCATTGAAATGATTAGTTAATTTTAATTTACATTTCTTTTATTTCATTTGATGCCTACTTAACATTTAGTTATTATAAAGAGATGAAAGAGATTTGATCCCTCATCCATATCTTAAGTTATTTTCTAAAGGTATGTTATTATGACTTTGGTTTCTTTAGTGAATCATTTATTAAACATTTTTATTAAACTTAAGCTTGGGTTAATCTTAAAGAATCTTATCCAAACATGAAGGGCATCTTAAGATTAATAAAATTGAATCACTATCACATGTATAACATTTCACCACTCCTCTTCATCATTAATAACATACATATTTATGCATTTTTATTATTCATGATATTTGATTTAATACATATATCTATAAATGCAATATATATATTTGCATTTTGGCACATTTTAATGATCATTAATGCATGTATTTTTGGAATAAAAGAAAAATTTCATCTTTTAGTTAAGCATATATACACATGTATTAGAGATTTAAGTAAGTACATACCATTATTAAACCAAGGAAGTGAGACTATCTAAGTCTTCCTTAGGGCTACTTAAAGCCTCGTGTTCCTGGGATATCCTGAATATATACTTGCTAACCTAAATACATGTAAACATATACACAAGAATGAGAATGAAAATCATGCAAATAATATATAATAGCAAATCCTATATTCATGTAAAGCAAAGTTCTATCCTTAATTCTAGCACATGCATAGACATGATTGAAATTAAGCAAGTACATGCCATTGTTAAGCCAGGGAAGTGAGATTATTTAAGACCTCCTTGGGGATACTAAAAGCCTCATGTTCTCAAGATGTCCATATTATATACTTACTAGCTCCAAACATATGTAAACATACACATGAATCGTGAAAATAGAATAACCCCTTACCATGTTTAAATTCTAAGTAAATGTAAATTTTATTGAATATTTATAGCCTACATTAACTTAGATTTTCATCATTAGATTATAACTTTAAAAATAATTTGAGATTTATTAGTGATAATAGCCACATCATATAGTAATATTTATCCAACACATGCAACGTAGATGTAACCATATTCTTTTGATTCTTTTTGAAAACATGAATATATGACACAAATGGCATGAAAATTTATAATGATTGAGAAGGAATGACTAAACATTGCACATAATACATTCAATTACATTAATTCCTAAGGCCAATCAAGCCAAATAAATATTCTTTAAGATCAACCAAAATTCTTATAAAATTTGATTTTGATGTTTGAATCATTATGACCTAAAAGAGAGAAATGACACTTCATGTTTTCCCCATCCCACATTGGTGACTTAATATATTTAAGCAAAGCGATTAAGTAGGTTTTATGGGTTGATTAAGTTCAAGTCATTAAGCAATCAAATTAATTACCCTACTAAAGGTTCTTCAATTTAATTAACTACTTAATCATGAGCCTCCAATGATATGCTTTTAGGAAATTAAAATTTGCAATGCACCTAAAGAGATCTAATGTAATTAGGCTCATGCTTAAAAGCTAATTAGATTAAAGAAGGAAAGAATCTAAGTTAAGTACTCTTATGGTTTTCCCACACCAATGGGTCAATCATAAATTTCTTAATGACTTTATGTTATTAAACACATAAGGAGAAACTAATGAATTATATTTGAATTATCTGAACCACTCATTAATTTAGTTTCATTTCTAAATTATCAATAATTTTTCCTAATTAATCTCTAATTATTACACATGTTAATTAACCCTCCTAAGGAAATGCATTTAGAAAAATAATTAGGAGAAAGGTCATAATTATTTCCCCTTACTATTCCCACTATTTATAGTGATTAATTATCATAATTTATTTTATTTTCATTATTTAGTAATTTTAACAAATATTAAATTAATTAATGATGATTAAGATGAAATTTTAAATTCTTTAAATTGCATGGCCAATAATTCGAAGAGGGAGGTAGAGGACATCCTATAGAATTATCCCACCAAATTTGGAATTACTTAGCCAAGTAATTAAGCCTTAATTTAAGTAATTAGCCTAAGCTTTAAACTTTAATTAAGCATTATTCACTGGACATAAATTAGATATTTTATTTTTCTTAAATTTTCCTTTGTCAAACATTTCCAGAATGGGTTTATTTGCATTTTTAGATTTTTCTATAATTAGTTATGATTTCTTAACATTTTGGCCATTTAATTACATTTTTAATGCATAATTAATCATTTAAACCATTGGTGCCACGCTGATGCTAATGCGACAGTGCTTTCCATGTGATGTTGTGGTATTGGTTATTTAAATTGTCCGACGCGATAGCTGACTCAATGGTGGCGGATGTGGTTTCATCATGTCCATCCAAGATCGGATGACCGAGTTTAATCCCATGATTTTAAAAGGATTACATCAAAAATTCTAGCACAATTAATCATGACCATCCATTCTAATCATGTGGAATGGACGGTCAATGATTCGTCATCTCCCGAGCGCTAGAAAATGGACACCGTTTGCCTTCCATTGATCCAAGCTCACCAAAGCTCATTCAATGATGAAATTGACTCCAAAATGATCAGGGAGAGAATCTAAAGGGATCCTATTATGGTGAAAATCACATGAAATCGCACTTTACTTCAAAAAAGATCAACACATATTGGGAAACTATGGTTGCTAGATATTAACCTCGCTGGAGCTAGAGATCGGCGATCCGTCGAAAGAGGTAGCTTCATCTTAAAGAGATGAAGCCCTGTTAAGAAGTTCTTGAGCTACCTCCTCGCTGATTTCTCCATGGACTAAATTCCACTGCAAAGCTCACTAGAGTTGGTACAAGGATGCTTTCCGGTGATTGAATTATTCAGGAAATGATTCATTTTGACTCATTGGACTGAGGTGAAGGTGTGGAAAGTGTTATTTTGTGTTTACTAGAGATTTTGGAAGCTTGGACGGAAGGGGCACTCGGGTTCGCTCAAAGGTTTGGTCTCACCAGTGGTGGAAGCATGGGGAGCTCAGAGGAGGGTCTTGGGCTATGTTAAATGCTCTGAGGAAGGTCTCTCCGAAGTTTGAATCTTTTGGGAGGAGTACACTCTCCTCCCTAGCTGAACCAATGGTAGAGATTTGTTCAACCTTTGGTAGCCTTCTAGCCGGGTAGGTGGCCGGAGGTGGCAAAAGATTGCAAATGTGGCTGAGGGTGAGAGGCTGAGGGAGTGGAAAGGGCTGGCATGGGATGTACAACCTTCCTTAGGTGGACAAATAGATTTCCATGGGTGAACTCACCCTCTCATGGCCAAAGGCTAAGCCTAACAGCCTCAGGTTAGGTTGGGTTAGTGGTCCTCTTATCCAAGAAGAGCTAAAGGCCAGGGGTTGGGGTGGGGGCGGGACCCACCCAAATGAGGGTTTGGAGTTAATTCAATGGGTTTGACCCAAACTGAGTTCACCATGGGTTAGGTCCACTTAGGCAGGTCCATGGTGATCCAAGGATAAGTCATGCCAAGTTTGGTTGGGTTTGGCTCAATTTGACTCATATGAGTCAATTTGGGTTCAATTGGGTTAAGTTGACCAATTGGTCATATTGGGTAAAATTAATGGTTTGGTGAGATTAATTGATCATTTATAATGCATTGGTGTAATTGGATTGATTTAATTTAAAGTGGATTTGGGTTTGGTTTAGTTGTGTTCATTTAGGCCAAATGGGTTAAGTTGACTAATTTGGTCAAATTGGCCAAAGTGGCTTGGGTATGGGTTAGGTTTATGTTCAATTGATCACTTTAGAATTATTGTAGGTGTTGGTTTGAATTGATTTGGATTAGGGAATGATTTGGTTCAATTGGACCTTTTAGGTTAATCTCGGCTAAGTTGGTCGATTGGGTTAGCTTAGTCAAATTGGCTTCAATTGATGATTGTAGGGTGTTCAATAATCAATTTATGATTGATTAGGGTCATTGGTTGAAATTATTTTGGATTGGAATAAGGTTTGGCCCAATTTGACCCATATAGGTCAATTGGGTCAACTTAGGTTAAAAGGTCAAATTGGTTTGATTTGCCCCAATTGATTTGAATTGGGTAATCAAAGATGATCAACAATCATTATGGAAGGGATTGTATAAGTTGATTTAATCCAATTTGGGTTGGATTGGAGTTTGAATAAAATTGGTCATTTAGGTGTCATTGGGTCAAGTGAACTGATTTGGTTGAAGTGGGTTGAGTTGGGTTGAGTTGGTGTTAATTAGTTGCTGAGAGGGATTCAATGGTGGATTTATAGTTGATTGGTGGCCTTGATTGTAATTGATTTAGGCTCGATTAGGTTTTGTCTCATTTGGACTTTTTGGGTCAAATGGGCTAACTTGGGTTGATCAAACTCACTTGATATGATTAGTTTGATTGCAAGTGTTGGAGGAATTTGAAATGATCTACTGAATGGTCGGGGTGATTGAGAAAATTAAATTGGATTTAGTTTGCTTAAATGGGTTTGGGTTGGGTTCATAGGATCATGTTGGAGTTAACTTAGGTTAAGGTCTAAGTCAATTTAGCTTGGAGCTTGAATTAGAAAACAAATTCAAGTGAGTTAAATAGGCTTGAGGTTGGCTGTGTGTCATTTATATGAGTTTAGGTTTGGATGAGTGAATAGGGATCGGTCTTGATTTAGGCCATAGGATAGGTAGAACCTATTTGTCCTAAGGCATATCCTGGGCTTATGGTATGCCTTCTAAGTCTCTAAGCTTGAGTTTAGTGTTCCCTTAGTCACTAGAAGTGTCTTATCACTAAGGAGATCTAAGTGCCTAGAAGGTTCCTAAGTCTAAGATGAGAAAGGTTAATCCTCACCCCAGAAGTGAGGTTAATAGGGCTTGAACCCAAGTTGACTCCATTTGACCGAAATGAGTCACATTAGGCAAAATGGGTTAATTGAGTAATTTGAGTTTATAGTAGGCTTGATTTAATCTTTATTATTGTTTGGATTGGTTTAGGTTAATTAATAAATTTCATTTAATTTTGGTCAATGCTAGGGTTGACCCAAGTTTGACCTAATGTGGCCCAAATGAGTTAAGTTGAGTTTTATTAAATAAAATGACTAATTTGGCTTAAATAAAGTGCATTTAGACTTCAATCATATTTAATTAAGTGTTTGGAATGATTTAGAGTGATTGATTTCAATTAACTTAAAGTTAATTTTGATTTTGACCCATTTGACCTAAAGTGGGTTTAATGGGTCAAATGACCAAATTGATCAAACTAAACTTAAGAAAAAGTTGGGTTATGTTCAATTATATATTTAAAGTGATTTAAATTATTAAATTTAGTTTTCATTTAATTTGAATTTGGCTCAATTGGTTCATTTTGGCCTATTTAGGTTAAGTGGGACCATTAATTAATTCAAGCCTTAATTGAGTTTATTTTTGTTTACCTTTGTGTTTGAATAAGTTTATATGATGATTTTGAGCCTTTGAGATGGCCCAATTTGACCAAATTTTGATAGGTTGACTTTTGTCTTTATGGGGCTCACTTGGGTCAACCAAGGTTAAATGACCTGATTAGCCATTTTAAAATTTAATTGGGTTTTGTTTCATGCTTAATTGAGTTTGGGCATCAATCCTCTTCTGCATGGATTCAATTTGATTTTAATTTGAATTGGTTTAGTTTAATTTGATTTTGGGTTAAATTAGGCTTAAAGAGGTTAATTTTAGGTTAATCAACTCAATTAACTCATTTAAGGGATAACTGAATTTAGATTATAGTTCAAATGTGTTTCATTTAGTGTTTGGGTTTTTCTAATTAAATGTGGAAGTGATCAAACTTATCTAGCACAATTGAGCTAAGTTGGGTCTAAGTGGGGTCCACTAGGCTGATTATGATTTCATCTTATTGCATTTGGTTTTGATTTAGTTTTGATTTGGTTTTAAGATCATGTTTGATTTGGTCTTTGTTTTTTATTTTAAATTTATGTTTTGTTACACATCTAGTCATCAAGTATAGTATCTTAAATGCTTAATTTGAATGATCACATTTTAAGATTAAGAATCTGAGCTATTGAAATTATAAAGACTGTTAACCCCATAAAAGAAATGAGGCTAGCAATCGCTTAGACAAAATTTATATCCTTAAACATTACATTTTTTTGGTCTAAGAGTTTAGCAGTAGCTTGCTAACTCAAGAATAGTATCAAGATAAGAATATTTTATACCTCTCTTCCTAATCCCTATGTCAAATGCCAGATGTGGAATTCTTCAATAATGCAGATGAAAATTTTTGCAAAGAGACTTATTTAAATGTGTACTTGTCAAAAGGTTTAAAGGAAGGAGATTGCCTCTTCAATTGTCTGTCACTACTCCCAAGTGCTCGACATTCCATCGAATTAGACCATGGACGTCATCACACTATATGCCTCTTGCTATCATGATTGCTAAAAATGCATTGAGTTATGTACGATCGTGATGATGGAATAGTTGAGGCTTTGATCATTATGCATGCATTGGTGGTCGAGATTATCTGGAAGACATGAAAGTTGGTAGAAGTAAAGGCTTGCAACCTTAGAAACTTGGAGAGAGATCATAAAAGACTTTTATATTTGCTGCGTGCAACTATCATGATCATCATAGTGGTAACATTCTTACACATCTTTGAGTAAATTCTCACCATGGCTTACATATATTGATTCAATGTTTCTTAGAACTATTTCTTGATTAGAAGGCACTGGATTATTGTAATGACTATTATGTTGCTTGAATGCTTAGAAGGCTTTCTGTTTCCCTTACTTTTGGAGTGAGGATTCTTCCTCCCTATCTTAGACCTAGGAATCTTCTAGACACTATAATCCTTTTAGTCATAAGACACTTCTAGTGATTAGGTGAACACTAAACCCAAGCCTAGAGACTTAGCAAGGTGTACCATAGGTTTAGGATATATCTTAGGACCAAGGGAACCTACCTATCTTATGGCCTAACCCATGACCTATGCCTATCCAATCAATGAAAAATAAACCTCAAATCAATACAATCAAACCTAATTGAATTTGTTTCATATCCAAGCTCCAAGAAAAAATATTTAAACCCAACCCACCTTAACCTCATAATCTAATCCACGGATCAATCCAAAACCCATTTAATGTAATCAAACTCAATTGATTTTCACAAAAGCACTCTAACCATTCAAACCTCTACTTCAAACCCTTCCAAATCCTACAAGAAAATCAAACCAACTAAATCAATTCAATTATCCTAACCTAGACCATTTGATCCAAAATGTCCAAATGAGCCAAAATCCAATTAAACCCAAATTAATTGCTATCAAAACAATTAATAAATCCTAAATCAATCATCAAACTCAATCCAACTCAATTCAACCCAATCTAACTCAAATTGACCCTGTTGATCACTTGGCCCAACATGACCTAAAAGACCCATTTGATCCAAACTTCCATATAGCCCTAATTTGATTGAACCAACTCATCCAAAATCTTCTATAATGATTATTGATCATCCTTGATTATTAAATTACAATCAATTGGGTCTAACCAGGTCTAATTGGTCATTTGACCCAAGTTGACCCAATTAGACTATATGAACCAAATTGAACCAAACTTTATTCTAAACCCAATTGATTGAAACCATTTCTTCTAATCAATCATAAATTGAGTATTGAATATGATTTGACCGTCAATTGGACCTATCGAAACCCATTTGGCCCATTTGACCCAACAAATTAGGCCAAACCAAATCTTGAATAAAATTGATTGAAACCAATGACTCAAATCCATCACAAATTAATTTTGAACATAATCAAACCCTTGATTGAATCCAATTTGATCAATTGAATCCAATTGACCCATTTAGCCCAAATTGACCTAAAGGGTTCAACTGAGCCAAAAAATTTCCAAATCCAAATTAATTGAAATCAACACCTACAATTATCTTGAAATCATCAATTGAATCTAAGCCAACCCCTAACCCAAGCCAATTTGGTCAATTTGACCAAATTGGTCAACTTGGCTCATTTGACTCACTCATATGAACCCATTTGAGCCAAATTAAAATCCACTCTAAATCAAGTCAATCCAATTGAACCTAAACATCCCAAATCATCATTTGAACATGACCCAACCCTTGGTTTTACCCAATTTGACTTTCATGGGTTAAATTGAGCCAATCTTAATCAAACTAACTCCAAGCCCAACTAAACTTGGCATGACCTATCCTTGGGTCACCATGGGTCAGCCCAAATCAAACCCAACACATTTCAGAACCAAATTAGCCCAAACCCATTTGGTTAACCCCTCCAAATGGGACAAAATCCCCATTTGGGTGGTCAAACCCACTCTCCTCCCCTTGGCAATCACCCTAAGCTCAAATGGGACATGAGGACCATTGCCTCACTTAACCCAAAGCTTATTGGATTTTCCATGAGCCAAGTGGATGTGAGCTAACCCAAAATGCCCCATTGGAACACTTGGAGGAGGTGGTACACTCCACCTCAACCCCTACCAGCCCACTCCTCACCTTCAACCATGCAAGGCAGACCACCTCAGTAGCTCCCTGCCATCCTCAATTGCCTGCGCAGGTTGGATGCCTGCCAAAAGAAAAACTCATCCTAGCCATTGGATTGATCGAGGAGGAGAGTATATTGCCCCCTCTCATTTCAAACAGATAGTGAGCTTCAGTGAGTCGAGATTAGCATCCTAAGAGCATTCTTGACCTCCCTTGAGCTTCCCATCACCGGTGAGACTAAACCCAAGCAAAATGGAGCCTTCACTCTGTCCAATCTCACCTAAATTCTACCAGATCCAAATTAACTTCACCCATTTCTTCCCCAAGCTCCGGTGAAGCAAAATAAATCAATTTTTGATCGGTTCGAGCATCGGAGACCATCCCTAAACCAACTCTGGTGACATTTTTATCTACATTTAGCCATAGAGCCACCAGCGGGGAGGCAACTTACGAGCTTCATAACAGGGCTTTATCTCTTCAAGATGAAGCTACCTCAGTTATTGGACTACTAGTCTTGAGCTCTAGTATGGTAAATTCTGGTAAACCATAGAAAAGTCCTTAGGAGTTTGGCTTTTGTGAAACAAATCATAATTTCTTGCATTTTCCACTTTAGGATCTCCTTAGATCTCTTCCTTGAAGATTTTGTTGTTGATCCTGATGCCTCACAAGCTCTGATGAGCTCAAATTGAGCAAGGGATGACAAACGATGTCCGTCTTCTATCACTCGGGGGATGAAGGATCATCCGCCATCCATTCTGTGTGCTTGGAACAGACGACCATGATTCTGATTAGATTTATTTGATTTTATCCCTTAAGAATCGCAGGATTAATCCCCACTATCCAATTTGAGATCAGACAGTGGGGATGAAAGAACGCCTGCCACCACTCAATAAGCATGCCACGTCAGATGATTTAAGTGGTCAATCCCATGGGCTCATGTGTAAAGCATCCCCATGTCAACCCCCGTGTGGTGCCGATGATATTAGGCATTAAATAATGTTTAAAATTCCATTAATCACTAAAAACTTCATAAAATAATAACTAATTTAGAAAAATTATAAAAATACAAATAAATTTATTTTGGAAAGGGTAAACAGAGGATATTTTAATAAAAAATTCCTCAATATGGGATATGACTTGTCTATTTTGGACCCTTATTAGAATGGACTCATCTTTCAAACATGCCAATTCTTTGGCAAGTTTGGCCAAAGCATCTGCTACTGCGTTCTCTACTCAAGGAATCCTATAGCTGGTGACTTCAGGGATTTGGGCCAACAGCTTCATGGTATACTCATGGTAATGACGAAGCTTGGGTTTGAGAACCTTGTAGGACACGGTAATCTGATTGATGATCAAGTAAGAATCCCCAAAGATGTTGATGCTCTTGACACTGATAGTGATGGCTAACTCCACACAGGAAATCAAAGCCTCATACTTAGCTTCATTGTTGGTGTAGGGGTTGGAAAGATAGTATGAAAATCTCATCACATTGTGGTCTAGAGTTAGGAGAACTATTCTTACCCATGGCTTTCCTGGGAGAGTAGATCATGGTGCTTCCCCTTTATGAAAAGAAGTTGCACCATCAAAATACATCTCCCATCGGCGATTGCTGGCCTCCCTTAAGTTCATGATTTGTTCATCAAGGAGATCATCACTAAGTAGAGAATCAATAGGAAGTGGGTGTGCTACTAAGAATCTGCTAGTGCCTATCCTTTTACCACACGGAGGGGTACAAATGTGATAGCAAACTGCAAGAGAATCATGGACCATCATGCCAAATGTTCGGATAGTGTTGGCCGTGTCATGAGATACTATAGTGGATTGGTTCTGGAAATCAAGTTCACCTTATGAGAAAACATATAGTGTCATAGCTTTTGGGAGGCAAAGATCAAAGCTAGGCAATGTTTCTCAATAGGTGAATAATTCACTTCAGTAGGAATTAAACAACGGCTAAGGTAGTGGAGAGAACTCTCTTTCCCTTCATCATTAGCTTGGACCAACAAAGCACCGAGAGAGTCATCCAATGCAGCAGTGTAGAGGATGAGTGGCCTGCCCGGGATAGGGGCTCCTAGAACTGGCAGCTTCACTAAGTACTCTTCGATGTCTTCGAAGGTATTCTAGCACTTATCATCTCACTTGAACTTGACATCCTTTTTGACAAGTGTTGAGAATAGCTTGCTTCTCCCAGATAGGTTGGAAATAAAGCATCTTAGATACATTAGCCATCCTTGGAAAGATCTGAGTTGAGTTAAACTCTTAGGAGGTGGCATTTCTAAGATAACTTTAATCTTTTTTGGATCTATTTCTATTCCCCAATGTCAGACAACAAACCTAAGAAATTTCCCTGAAGCTACTCCAAATGCACACTTCAAGGGATTCATTTTGAGATTATATTATCTTAACCATTTGAAAACTACTCTCAAGTTAAGGAGATGATCTTCCTTTTCTTTGCTTTTGACTACTAGATCATCAACATAGCACTCAACCTGATGATGGATGAGTTCATTGAAGATCTCAGTCATGGCCCGTTGGTATGAAGTACCAGCATTTTTAAGGCTGAAAGGCATGACCCTATAACAATAGATTCTAATCGGGGTTCGAAAAGTAGTGTTTCTTTTATCCTCGGGGGCCATCTTCATTTGGTTATAGCCAGATGATCCATCCATGAAAGAGAAAATTGCATGAGATGAGGCGATGTCCACCATTAATTCTGATATAGGAAGAGGAAACTCATCCTTAGGACATGCCTAATTTAAATCCCTGAAATCAATGCATATGCGAATTTGGCCATTCTTCTTCTTAACTGGTATGGCACTGGCTAACCAGGTAGGATATTTTTCTTCCCTGATGAAACCAACATCGATCAGTTTCTTGACCTAAAAAATTACCTGTTATTCAATTTCTAATCGCATGCATCCAGGACCTTGCTTGATAGGGTTAGTGTTATGATCTATTACTAATTTGTGGACTACTATGTCAGGAGATAATCCAGGCATCTCTTCATAACTCTATGCAAAGGAGTCCTTAAACTCAGTCAATAGCCTAACTAAGTTATTAGTTTCATATTCTTTAAGCAACAAACTGATGTATGTCGGGCGTGGATTTTCTTCTGTCTCGAGGTTGATTTCTTTAAGTTTGTCAATTATTGAATGGATCTCCTCTTCAAATTCTAGCGGTGCATTTTTGATTTGGAGATCATCTGAGGTTTCTAAACACACATTCTCATAAGAGTTGGTGTTGCGTGAAAAGAACCTATTAGACTCCAAATGATTGGTAATAACTAAGCAGTAATCATTATCATCGACTGGACCCACTGTACCGAATCTTAGTCCTACTCTTGATTGTACTTTCCTGCCTGTATTATTCTATAACATTTCAAAGTATTCTGACCTATGCCTCAACCATGTGTGAGGAACCAAACCTTTCTGTATAAGATTATGAACACAAGGCGAGTACAAGTCAAACCATAATTCCATTAATTCTTTAAATGTAACTTCCTCAAGTTCTACATCAATTTAAAGACTTGAGGATGATGATCCCAAAAATAATCTCTTCAGCTTCATATCAATGGAAGAATTAGGGGCTTTCTTAACTATTAAACCTTCAACTTTTTGGGATAAAAGTGAGGTTAGAGCTAAGGTTCCTAACTGTTTCTTGATAGTTTTACATACATCTAATTCGAATACTTTGCTTTGTTTGGAGGCCTGGTCTTCATTGTTGTCTGGATCGAAAGTCACCTCCAATGAAACCCGCTGAGAGGAGTTGGCTGGTATGCTAATCACTTTAGACTCATCCTCTGAACTGAATTCCAAGTCTATGTGAATAGTAGGGGTACTCTTATGAACTGGAACCCTGTTGCCTAATGGCCAACTAGGGGGTCTTCCACCTCTAGAACTGCCTTTATTTTTACCTTTGCCTCTGCCTGGTGGAGGTTGAGTCATTCTACCCACATGTCCATATGATGGAATGAACTGTGGGTGGAATGTGATATGCGGATCTATTTCTTCTTCAATTCCCCTTTCTTGTTCACTTGGATTTTCCTTTTTCTTTTTCCTTTTCTATTTCTTTTTCTTCATTTTCTTTTGCTTTTGAATTTGAGTTTTGTCCAAGTTCATAAGAAAGGTTTTGAGGAAGATAGTAGGTTGCATCCTAATATATCTCAACCTTTGTAATTGAAAATAGCTTTTCATCTCCTTTGACATAATACTCAATCCCATCCTTCCTGAACTTCATGCACTGATGGAGAGAGGATAAAATTATCTTGTTATGATGTATCGAAGGCCTACTGAGCAAAGAGGTGAATGAAGTATTCGAATCAATTATGAAAAACTTGGCTTCAGTCTTCCAATCACCTATCTTCAAAGGTAACACTATGGAACCTAAAGCCCGCTCACCTTTTTCATTGAATCCTCTTAACATCATCTCTCCTCAGAGTGTGGAGATGTTGATCTTCAAATAGACAAGGGTCTTTAGACTCATAATGTTCACTGATGCACCTAGATCAATGAGAACTCTGGCTAGTATGAATCTACCCATGTAAACTATAAGGTAAAGGGGACGGTTGTGCTCCAAGTCCCCTAGAAGAAGGTCTTCATCTATGAAAGGGATCTCCTGAGCTTATCTGGAATAATGTGCCTCCTCACCAATAGTGGTCAGCTGAGCTAAGTATATCTCAGGATCAAGGAGAGCATTGATTAGTGATTCCCTCATATCTTTGGATAAGACAAGGGCATCGTATATGCTTAGCTTAGATGGCAATTTTTTTAGGTGAGAGAGGACATCGTAATCCACCTTGGGATGATCCTCCACAAGCAAATCCAAAGGTGGAGCATCCTGTGGAGGGGCTTCTCGATCCTCTAAACCAATGGCTTGTTTCCCTCTATCTTGAGGTGCTGCCCTAGGAGGTAGAACCTTGCCACTACAAGGTTGACTTTGGTGATCTCTTATGGCAGGGTAATGGAAGGTTCTACCTGCACGTCAGGCTCACCTAGAACTTCTCCTATGAGACCCTTAAAATTAGATGATTTGAAGTTTATCTCAAGAGGTGAACTCGTAGTATTCAGAGTAGGAAAATCTAACTCTGAATTAGAAAGAGAAAGATCAGAAATGTTATAGTTATTATTTAAACTTGAAGAGTTATCATTAGGAATAAAGGAAGACAACCCATCAGAAGTGACATAGATGTAATTTAAACTAGCTTTATTCTACAATTTCTTGGAATTATTTGGAGGTACAAAGTAGAAATCAAATTGATGCCCTTATCCATCGAGTTCTACTAGTAGAAGAAGAAAAAGCTAGTCAGGTGGAAGAATGCAGTTATAAAACCGTCGTCGTATTATTGGCTAACATATCCACTCGATGTTGAGCTCCCCTTTTCTTCTAGTTTTGACTGCAAACCTAGATGTTGAGGTTTCTAATTTTGAATCAAAAAGGTTTGGATATGGAGATACAACCCTTTTAAAGGAGATATGGTTTTCCATAAGGTATTTTCGGGATTACCATAGCATGGGTCTGTTTTGATTAAATGTAAAGTAATCCTCCATGACCATGACCCAAGTGGTAGGGGAAAAGTTAGGATCATTACTTTTGCCCACTTCTTCTAGTCTCTTAGGTTTGGGTAGTTGAAATTCAAGTTTCTTTAAGAGATTCTCAAAGAGTTTCCTAACTACCTCACTCTTAAATAAGTATGGTTTGTTTAATTTATCCATAAGAGTAAGGTGGATGGTAGCTACATGGTGGGTATATGTGCCACTGCTGTTGATGGTATGGCTGAGGAGGTGACTGAGTAGGCCATAGAGGCTGTTGTGGCAGCCGGTATGGCTACCTCGGTGGTGGTAGAGGAGGCAGAAGTGATGACTGTGGAGCACGAGTTCTCTCAAACTGCTCTTTGGCTTACTATTTCTATTTATCTATTGCTATCACTGCCCCAGCTTCTTCTCATATATCTTCTGTGGCTTTGGCTTTGTTGGTAGATCTGGAGAAGGTAACTGTTTGGCCTCTCCAAGCTAACCACCTTGTTGATTAATTTCTCAAAATTTTTGATGGTAAAACCTTTGAGCATGAAGGCGACCAGGCCATGAATATTCTTAAGTAGAATCTCGATGGCATGCTATTCAGATAGTTGTGGTTCACATTTCATATTCAAATTATACCATCTGAGAATGTAATCCATAAAGGACTCACCATTATTTTATTGAGCCACAACGAGATCGCCAATAGTGATCCTTTGCTGAGCTCCAGTAAACCTCTTGATGAAGAGTTGCTCTTACTTAGAAAAAGTCTTTACTAAACTATTGGGAAGTTTAGCATACCAATCAAAAGCTATCCTTGCTAAGCTACTGACAAAGAGAAGGAAGAGTAAAGCATCTCTGCCACCAGTGTTGCAACAACTGGCCTTGAAGTGTGCAATATGCTGCCTCAAGTTTCCACTTCCATCAAAACTCTTGAAGGAAGGTGGCATGAAATCATTGGGATATTGATTGCATCAAATTTATTCAGGTAAGGTCTACCCTTTGGAACTGATAATCCTCCCCGGGCTCGAGCCAACACTTCCCTCACCTGGTGCTCAACCATAGACTTGACATCTTTTTCCTGTATGGAGGTAGTATCCACTACCTTCCTATACATGCTGGTGTTACCTTGCTCTACTGGAGGTAAAGTCTTGGTTAGGTCCATGACATGCACCAACTCTAGCTAACTAGTCTCAACTGTGGTAGGATGAACTGCTGGGGCTTGGTTCTGCAATGCTAAGATAGCTGCTAACAGATCTTCGAGCTGCTTCTCCATCCTTTCTAACTTTTCATCCTTCAGCTTGATTTGTGCTAGGAGGTGTTGAGTCAAGTGGGTTGTGTCTTTGTGCTTGATCTCAACACCTTCCATAGTCTGATGCTCTCTGAGGAGGGATCCCCTGGTATCTACCATGCAAACCCCTGCTGAGTCTCCCAATAAATCATCTTCATTAAGATCGAAGCTGATCTTATCCTCATCTGACCAATCATATCCTAGTATCGCCTTCTTTTCCATGAAATAGTGAGCTATTATGTCATCAAGAGAATGATCTATTGGATCTAGCATAAATGCTTTCGGTTGATCGGTGGTGGGATCCACATCATGTACTATGAGGCACCAGACCTCCCCTGCTGCTGGAGAATCAATCCTGTGAGGACTATACTCACTAGAAGAAAGGCACTCCTGGCTGTCATTAACTCTGAAATGGGTGATACTCCTATGAGGTTCTACTATCATGGGTGCAACTGGGCTATCATCTCCTCCCTCTACAACTGTTGCAACCATCTCTGTGTTCTGCTGAACTAGTGCTGTTGGTGAAGGGATGACCACTATGCTTCAAAGTCATCGCTCCTTCTACACTGTAATTAGGGTAGAAGGTCGAGTAGGAGAGCTCGACCTCACCACAGTAGGTGCTATAGATGGAGTGGGATCCTTTGGCTGTAGCCAGATCACTAATGGGGTCCTCTTCTCCTCGGATGTAGCCTTCATGGCCTTTGGTTAAACTGGAGATGCTACAAGATGGACGGGTGTCGGTGGATGGGGGGTAGAGCGGTGTGGTGGAGACACCACCGACTCTCTCAGGATTGGGACCCTCCTCTTATGATGGATCATCCCTGTAAGTAAAATATTATCTATATGGTCGACTCGGGTAGTGCACTGAGCTAAAAAATTAGTGAGTGCAGAAGCTGTCAACTGGCGACTGAACCTCCGCCTCTCCCTACTGGTGATATGAATAGTTGTATGGGCCTCTCTGGCCCTCTCCTATAGTAGATGTTTCCCCATACTGCGGGGGATGATAGATCTCAAGTCAAATTGAGCCCCGACTTAGAATTCCCATAAACTCTGCCAACCTGGCAAAGAACTGAATGGAGGCTAGCATACGACCTCCTACTCTAGCTAACTATGGGCTAGTATTGAACTGCTGGCAGAGGTGAAGTATGGATCCTCCTAGCATCCTCTCTGCCAGACCCAGAGAGAGGATGGAATGGGTTCGCTGTAACTAATGGGAAAATTAGAGTGGGTAACTCCTCCATCAACTGACCATGTAGCGACCTCCATCCATGGCGATGCGTGCATGGTACCGCTTAATCATGTAGTTTTTGTTTCTCCTTTGAGTCTTGGTGGGGTGAGCGGAGTAAGAACTAGACCCGACTTCAAAAGTTGGGGAAATAATATCTGGGATCAAAGGAGCCTTACCCTTTGAGGGTGCTAATGAGTGGGTATTATCCTTGACTGAGGTAGCATGGGAAACAACTTGGTGCATTAGCGTTATCATAGATGCTGGCACTGATACTGGCACTACTGTAGAAATGGTCATTGCCTTCCTCTTCAGTGAGGGGATATTAGAGTCTGATGGCAAGTTAAACTGAATGACCGGCTTCTGCCCGGCCACTATTGCCTTGCTAACAGTTGTGAGGGGAGTTCCCTCACAAGTAATCCTCAACCCCTCAAAGCCTCGTCTGAAATGAATGAGGTGGGTGTAATCAACACGAGGAAGGCTGGCCTGATCCAAGGCCAAGTCCATCTCATGGGGACAGGTAAACACGTACTTGGGTGCATCTATTTCTATCAACTGAAATTGAGACTAAACTGTAACTAAAAAACTATCACTAAACGAGAGTATGTAATATTCAAAATAAACTTGAATTAGATTTTTATTGGCTTTGAGTTTTGAATTTAGTATTTGAACTCATACTCAACATTCTGAAAATGTTAAGTTTAGTTCAAATGATTTGGAAAAGATTTCAAGATTTTGATTGGAAAGAGGAATTGTTTTGAATATAGAATCCACTTTCAACAAATTTGGATATGTTGAAAATGGGTTCAAATATTTTTGTTTGAAGGGATGCTTCCAAAGGTTCATATTTGAGTTTTAATTTTTATCTTGAGGACCCTTTATTTAACAAATTTAAGTTTGTTAAAGTAAAGGGTCAATTTTTCTTTAATTTTATATTTGTGATTTTGAAATTTACTCACTTAGCAAATTTGGGTATGCTAAGTGAGGTGTTTGAAAATAATTTTCTTCTTCTTATTTGCTTGTTTGTGAATCATTTAAATTTTGAGAATGGAATCTTAACATAGAAAATTTGGGTATGCTAAATGAAGAATCCAAATGTTTTATTATTTTTGAAAAAGAGGATCCTTACTTAGCAAATTTAGGTATGCTAAATAAAGGATCCAATGTGATTGACTTTGTTCTCTTGATTTTTGGAAAGAGGATTTCTACTTAGCAAATTTAGGTGTGCTAAATAGGAGATCCAAGTGTGCTTTTGTTTTGATTTTGTTGAAAAGAGGATTCTTAGAAAATTTAGGTATGCTAAGAAAATCCAAATGTATTTCATTTTGATTATTCCTGAAGAGAGGATCCTTAGCAAATTTAGGTATGCTAAGGAAATTCAAATGGGGTTTGTTTTTCCTTTTGTTGATTTTTGAAAAGGGGATTCTTAGGAAATTTAGGTAAGCTAAGGAAATCCAAGTGTGTTTCATTATTTTGATTTTTGTTTGAAAAGAGGATCCTTAGCAAATTTGGGTATGTTAAGGAAATCCAAATGTATTTTATTTTTTTCAGTTAGCAGATTTGGGTATGCTAAATGAAAGAACCAAATCTTATTTTATGTTTTGAAAAGATGTTTATTGATTTTATTTTGAAAAGAGGATTTTCACTTAGCAAATTTGGGTATGCTAAATGAAGAATCCAAATGTTGATTTTATTTTGAAAAGATGATTGCTAATTTTGATTTTTTTTTGAAAAGGTGTTTGTTGATTTTATTTTTGAAAATATGATTATTGTTTCTTATTTTGAAATGAAATCTTCATTCAATAAATTAAGTATATTGAATTGAGATATTCATTTGTGCTTATGAAAATATAATTGTTGATTTTGATTGAAATAAAACCTTCATTCAATAAACTTGAGTATATTGAATGGAAGTGTTCAATTGTGCTTTTGGGAAAATGTGATTGTCGATTTTGATTGAAAATGAAAAGCTTCATTCAATAAATTTGAGTATATTAAATGAAAGTGTTCATTTGTGTTTTTGGAAAATATGATTATTGATTTTGATTGAAAATGAAAATATTCATTCAATAAATTTGAGTATATTGAATGAAAGTGTTCCTTTGCATTTTTAGAAAATATGATTTTTGATTTTGATTTTTGGAAAGTGAAGTCCTCATTTAATAAATTGAATAAGGAAGGTTTCTTGTGCTTTTTGAAAAGAATAATTTTGGATTTTATTTTTATTTTATTTTATAAAAATTTCTACATATAACAATCATGAAGATTGTTAGATGAAGTTGGTTTGCAAATTTTTTTTGAAAATATTATTATTATGTGCATTTTAAAAAAGTGCTATTTAGAAAGAAGATGTTTTTTTTATAAAGGATTTATTTTTCTTTATTTTTTGAATGAACCTTTCCTTGCCATAGAAATAGTAAGGGGGAAGTCTTTAGTTATTTCTTTTTGTAAAATTTTTATTTTCACCTGTTGGGGAACCCAATAGGGGTTTTAAGACCTACATGGAATGAGGTCCTAAAACCTAAAGATGTTTGCTAGCTTAGCTTAAGGATAAAATAAACTAAGTGTCAATGGAAAAGAAAGATAGTCTTGGATTTATATAAAATACAAACCTACTATCGATACTTGAAGACAATGATCATTTACCAAAGATGGAGAGAGGAACCATCCCCAGCGGAGTCACCAGAAAAATCTATGGTGAAATATTCCTGCCTTCATCCATCCTCTTGAAGAGGATAAATGAAAATAGAAATATACACCTCTTGGTCGGGGCACCAGTAGATCCATAGATGTTCTTATTAGGCTGATCGGGTATGACATTGAGGAGAGTCATACTATCTCAAAAAATAGAAGTCACCACCCTACAATGGACCTAATCACCTCAATAAGGACTCCTAAGGACTATGGGTCTGCATATGTACCAGAGATTCTTCCCTTACTTTACATGGAAAAGTAAAGTTAGGTTTATTTTAAATTGGTTTCTTTAAGTTCCCTACAAGGCCCCATAGATTCCTCAAGAATACTCTCGATTAAGGTAAATGATCATTATCTCCAAAGATTTTGATAGGTAGGACTATAAATCGATTAGTTTATTTTTGGAAAATCAAATGGGATCGATCAAGAGGAGAGAGTTCTTATCGAAGCCAAATGGAGGTGAGTAGGGGATGTTTAGGATACTAGGAAGCCTAGTAAACATCCTAAACTATCCTATGGTTGGGCTTTATATTTTTGAAATTAAATTACTTATTTGAGTTGAATTTTTATTAGAAGTCTAGGACTTATAATTCCACAATACAAGGTTATGGAAATGCCTAAGAGGTGAGGATTTATGCTTATGACCCATATAAGGGAGACGCAACCTCAGAACTTAAATCTAGGGAGCTTTGGCAAGGGCCAAAAAATAATCTAAATCTAAGATAAAAAAATGGGTATTCAGTTTGCCTCTACAAGAGAGGACAAATCATCCAACTGCTTGGACTTACAACTGCTTGGGGTGTCCACCAACTAACTCCTCCTACGATTTTAAATACATGTAGGCAAGTCTTATGCTTATCCAAGATAGCTAGGTTGTTATTTATTTAGAAAGAGACTAGATCATGTAAGGGCATGCTTCAAATGACCTAAATCTAATGCAAATCATATTACATGTTATTTTTATTTTTGGACAATCATTTGACTCAAGCTATAGGATTCTTTATGCCTAATGTATGAGAAATTGGATTATGGGCCAAAATTAGTAAGATGGGAAGTGTGTTTCCACCATGGCTCTCAAAGGTCAAGCCAAGTTCTCTAGCATGAGTGGAAGCCCTCCAAATCAAGAGTGAAGCAATATGCAGCAGTCATGATGTTGTAAAAGAAATACTCTTCTAGCTAAGGGGTTGCTAATTCTTTTATCTTGATTTTTAGCTTAGGCTTTAAATGAGGTTATGAGTTATTTATTTTTAATTTTGAGTTGATTAATTTGCTAGAAGATTTATTTTTTCCTAAGAGCCTAATCCTCATCCAAGCCATACATCAAAGCAAGGATGAAAATAGGAAAAGGATGCCATTTCTAAAGTACAAGCTAAACAAAACATCAAACATTTTATAAAGCTAACGCAAAAGAATAAAAGGCCATGTGTGGTCGGGCACCACCGTAGAAACCCAAAAACAAATTGGGTAGCCAAGCTCTACCCTTATACAACTGAGATTACAAATGAATTAATTATAATTAAGCAAGGAATTCATATTTTAGGGGTCTTCAAGCTTCATTTCTTCATTCTTCCTTTCTTCTTTGTCCTTCTTTTGGATGGTTGGTAGGTGGTTACTCCAAAGACTTCACATGGTACATGAGACATAATCTTATAACCAATGCTCATCCTAATCCCCCATAATAATATTTCCAAAATCTGAATTGCAAAAGTACATGAAAAGGAAAAGTAAATCTAACTAACACCTACAAAACATAGATTAGTTAAACAAATCATACAAATCCCAAGTATGTATATCGGACTTAGCACCCCACACATGGGTAACCAAGTCCACCTGGCCTATTGAATTATGCTTAGGGTATAAGCACTTGCACAACAAAAGCATTTATATTTTTATATATTACAACACCCCTTAAGCACAATCCCCTGCAAAAAATAATGATTAGACTAAATTGCCCTACCATTCATTCTATGCACATACACCCTAACATTCAGACTAAAACATCACATCATAAAATAAAAGCAAACATCAAACCATGCACTGCCCTAACATAGGACTAGAAGTGGTGACTTAGCCTAATGGGCGTGCCATGTAAGATTTGTGTGGTATGCTTAGCTAGACTTTAAGGTTAGGATTTTTTAAGTATGAAAAGGTTCAACATAGAAGAATGATCTCATTTAAGTTGTTCAGTTGATATGGCTCAATTTTATTTGATGATTTGATTTGGTTTGAATGAACCTACTATTAATTACTAAGTGTTATAAAGGAGGGAAAAGGGAAGAGAACTTCTCTTTCCTTCCCTATCTTAAGTAATTTCTAAAGTAGATTCATATTTAGTTTTGTTTAGTGAATCTTTTATTATGTGTTTTAATTAATTCTAAGTTTAGATTTTCTCTAAACAAACCTATTAAAAAAGAAATGTATTTTAAGATTAAGTAAAGTGAATTACTATCACAAAACACACAACATTTTATTTCTTTCCCACATGTGTACCATGCACATGAATGAATCCTGAGCATAGATATACATGTGATGCAAGTATTTAGCACACCTTAATGATGAATGCTAAGAGAGGCTGCTTAAAAAAACTAGGAACATTTCATGTATACATGATTTTGTTAAGTAGGAGAGAGTGATTCTTTTATCCATCTTTCATATGCATATTTACAAGTATAAAAGACATAAGTGAGTATGACACCATTGTTAACCAGGGGTGTAAGGTATAAGACCTACTTAGAAGTACTTAAAGACTCACAACCCCAGGGTTATCCAGACTAATATACCACTTTCCTTAAATACAAGCATATGTACAAAAAAAATGAATGGAAAAGAAAGATGCAAAAGTTTGTACTTATGTTTGAACTTAGTTATGCAATTTATATGTGTAAGTGTAAGGATCTTTATTAGGTCATAATATGGAAGAGGATAAGAATATATTTAAGCAAGTGTTATGTTCTTTTAAAAGAACTATACAGTTTGCAAATCTTATTCAAATCCATATTAATAAGAAAGAAAGGAAGCATACATAAGACACATTTTTATATTCACATGCAAGCTTATAAATAAACTATAAGTAGCACATTTTTAGTTTTAGGTATTTGATTTATAGATTTTGAAAATAATTTTGAATTTAATAGTGATAATAGCCACTCATATTTTTATTTTAGCCAAAACATACAATTTGACATAAAAAAATATTTCATTTTAAATTTGATTTTAGAAAAGCATGAATGCATGATTTTCATATGACACACACACTTAGCATGGTAGGAAAGAAATAAAATGATATAAGCATGTAATTTCATTCACTCTAATTAATTCCTAAAGATAATCTTATGAAGTAAGATCATTTAAAGAGAATCAAAAGTTGTTTAAAGAGACTTTCATTTTGCTTTGAGTTTGATTTGAATTAGAAAAGTGTGAGAATGTTTGCTGGTCCTTACCCATTCCCACATGTGTGTATTATTTTAGTTTAATTTTTAGGTGATTGGATTAATTGTATGCTTTGGTTAGGTTTAGGTGTAGATTAAGTTCATTAATTATCCCTTACCTATACCACTTTAACATATTTAATCAAATAAATATGATCTAATGTATGACATAAAATCACAAGGAATTTAAATCAGCAATGCATCCTAGGAAAGAAAGGTACTTAATGCAATTGGAAGCTAAAGGGTTTAATTTAAGTACTTTCATAACCTTTCCCACACATGAGGGTTAGGTATGATTTCCTTAAGTTGCTTAGGTTATTGAACACCTAAGCATCTACCCAAGAAGGATTAGTTAAGTTCTAGAAAGTTTTAAAAATTTTATCAAGTTAATTAAGTAGGTCATTAGTGGATTAACCCTTAATTAAGTTTAGATTAAAGAAGGTAGGGGTTTAAGGGAATAGCTTAAGAAAAATATCTCAAAATCATTCCATACACCTCCTAATCACTTAAACAAAGTTAATTAACTTAATAAAGGAGTTAAACCACTATTCACATGCTTAATTAACCTTAATTACATTAAGAGAGTGATTAGGGGTTCATTAGTTAATTTTCCTAATTAACTAATTAATAAATTCCAAGAAAATTAGGAGAGGTAGACGTCATCCCACTAAGCATGCCTGAGAAGTTTAGAGTTACTTAATGAAGTTATCAGGGAGTAATTAAGGTTGTTAAGTTTTAAATAAACCCTAATTAAAGAAAATCTACTATCTAAATTCAATTAAAAATAATTTATTGGATTCTCCTATGAAATATCTTTAAAATAAACCTAAATTTGTATTTTTTTGGAGTTTTCTATAAATAGTTATGAATTTAGGAAGTTTTAATTGATTTATGTGATTTTTAAGAATTCTAGTAATTTAGTTTTATTAAAATAAATCATTTGACACTTAAAATTTAATATCTTTTAATCTAGAGGTCATTTTGACTTGAAATAACATCAGTTTTAATATCTAAAAATTTCAACTTAATGTGACATGTATTTTTGATTTAATTAAAGAAATTTGCTTTTCACTAAAAGTCTAATTAAGCTCAAAATATTCAGTGAAATTTGGGGATTGTTAGTTTGTTGGATTCCTCTTGGAAGGATGAATCTAACGAGCCATTATTTGTTATTTTAGATTGAGTATTTTATTTTCTATGAATTTTTGAAGTTTTAAGTATTTTGATTAATTTTTTAAATCGAAAAAACCGTGCGGCGCTGACGTTGCCACTCAGTGCCACATGGTGTCGCACGATTGGGTAGGAAAGACTGGGTCAACGCAAGGAAAGTGACCCGTGGCTCGCTCTGGACCGTCTGATCGCCGATCGGACGGTCCAGATCAGATCGCATGATCCAAAGGCCCGGATCACACGATCGGTGCATGATCTGAGCTTCCGATCGCACAAACTGTGCGATCGGATGGTCCAATTGCATCAAGCAATTTGAAGGCCTGGATAGTGCAATCCACACACGATCTAAGCCATCTAATTCCGTAAATCGCGTGATCGGATGGTGGCTGCTTTGCCGCCGGTGGTGAACAGTGATTTCAGGCTTTTTTTTAGAAAAATGGGGTTTTTCAAGTGAAAACTTGTCCAAATGGACTCATTTTTGCACCGATTCACACCAAAAAAATTTTATTTTCTAATTGAGATGATTTAAAGTAAAAAAGTGGGATTATCTTGGTTAGATTCCTAAAAATTGCACAAAAGCTATCACAAAATAAAAGATCCTAAGGCCGACTATGGTTTTTGAAGGTTACCTCACCGGGAATGATTTTTGGCGATGGTGGTGATCAAGTGCGCTATTGAGTGAGGGAAGAAGCTTCTGACTGAGCTTAGATCCTTGCCTTCACATTGAAATAAAGTGTCCTCTCGATGATCATCATTTCCTCACCGAAATCCCCTTAGTTTTGAAGTATTTCTATCCAAAATGAAGTGGATGATTTCTAATGGCTTTTGGGAGCTCTACGAGGAGGAGAATGAGAGGAATGAGGGTTTTCTTCAGCCACTAAAGCCTTAAAATGAAAAGTCAAGTGAAATGAACCTTTTTCCACTTTTTGTTTTAATTTTTGGCTCTAAACTCATGTCACTTGGCTTGGGGTGGTTGGGAGTGGAAGAGAATCATCCTAGGTGACTCCCTATGATTGACGAAGGCATGGAATGTGTTGCCATGAAGGACAAAGGGGTGTCCTAGCCATGGGGAGGTGAGTGTCCTTCATGCCAAGTGTTCTAATGGGAGAAGTGAGGTGATTTCACCTCCCCATGAGTCATGGCTGTACCAACTACTCCTTGGGTCAGAAAATCAGTGTCCTTGGTGCCTATGTGGACCAATGGATGTGTGCCAAGTGGCCAAGGAAGATAAATGACCACTTGGGAAAGTGCCTTTTCTCATGGGATGCCCTTGACCCAAGGACAAATTGGTCATTTGGATTTGGATTTGATTTGCACATATTTGAAATGAGTCAAAAGTAAGTTGGACCAAATTTCATGTCATTTGAAGTTCATTTAGTTTAATTTGGGTTAATTTGACCCATTTGGGTCAAAATGGTTCAAAATGGGTTAGGTTGACCAATTGCTCAATTTGGGTCAAGCCAAGAGTTGGGTCAAGTTCAAATGACTATTTGGAGTATATTGGTTCAATTGGTTTCAATTAATTTAGTTGAATTTGGATTTAATTTGGATTTTGGCCTATTTGATCCTTTAGGTTAATTTAGGCTAAGTTGACCAATTTGAACCAATTGACCAAATTGACTTGAATTATGGATTGGTTTGGGTTTAGTTGATCATTTAAAAGGGATTGGTATCTTTATTTCCAATAAATTTAGTTTAGGTTGCAATTTGGCTAGTTTGGGTTCATGTGGGTTAAAGGGTTAACTTGGTCAATGGGCTAGGTTGACTTGGTTTGACCTAATTCATGATAATTGGTTAACTTATGATGATCAGTAAACATGACATAAAGTTTGGATTGGCTTAATTCACTTTGATTTGGATTGAATTGAATTTTGATTTATGTAGGTCAAATTGGCCACTTTGGGTCAAGTGAGCTAATTGGGTTTAGTTTGTTTGATCAAGGCTTGATTCAAGTTTGGTTGAACTCACATATGGATTTATGATTGAAATATATATCCATTTGCAAGAGATTTGGAGTCAAATGGGTTTTGATTCATTTGATGATTTCAAGTCAAAGGATGAACATGAGTTTGACTTAGGTTTGATTTTTGACTTTAGTTTTGGTTTGATGATTGAAGTTTATGTTTATATTTGGATTCATGATTGTAGGATAGATTGAATCATGAAGAAAAATTAAGGGTTTGGCTTGATTTGAGTTTGAATTGGCCAAGCTCAAGAATTTGTCTTGAAGGATTAGGTTAGATTTTTGATTGAATTTGGATTTGATTTTTGAATTTATTATTGGATATTTGAATTTGAAATTCATTTATATTTGTGAATATAAATGAGAATACAAATGGGTTATGAGAAAATTTCTTGAATTTGAATTAATTTGGATTTGATTTGATCTAAGTCCATAGGATAGAATCAAAGGGCTTATGAAAGATTTTGAATTTGGAATTTCAATCATGAGCTTCAATCATTTGGAGTTGATCATGGATTTCAATCATTTGGAATTGATTTGAGTTTATTGAAAATCAATTAGGCTGGAATTGAATGTTGATTTTATTTAGAGTTGAAGTTGATATGAGTTTGGAGTTGATTTAATTTGACTTAAAGGAAGGAAGCGACGAGTTGGTTCAACCAATAGGATAGGCAAATTTTCCTAACACCCTTAAGGCATAACCTATTCCTATGGCTAACTCTTCTAAGTATCTAGAGCTAGGTTAAGTGTCCATCTAATCATTAGATGTGTCTTAATACTAAGGAATTCTTAAAGTCTAAGATAAGTCCTATGTCTAAGATGGAGTGGTTGAGAGCTCAGTCCAAAAATGAGGTCAACACATATATACAATCCCAAGCAGTTATATGTACAATTTGGACTTAGCACACTGAGGGTAACCAAGCCCACCTATCCTAACTTGGATTATGCTTAGGGGTTTTAGCAACCTACAGAGAGCAATTATATTTATTTTTAAGCATCCCCTTAAGCACAATCCCCTACAGAAAATATGATTAGGCTAAGAGCGACCTAACATATAGTCTACAAAGTATACACCCTAACATCCTGTCTAAAATAATACATCACAAAAAAAAATATACATCACATCATACACCATCCTAACATAGAGCTAGAAGTGGTGACTTAATTCTAATGTGTGTGTTAAAGTCTTGTGTGGTATGTCTTAACTAAACAATAGAGTTATATTTCTTTAAGTTTGGAAATAGTTCAAGTTAACATGATGGTGGGTTTTATTTGAAGTTGTTTAATTGATTTGTGAATTTTAATTTTTACTTTATTTTGTTTCATGTGATTTACACTTAGCATCTAAGTGTAATAAAGGGAAGGAAGAGGATTACCCTCTTCTATCCCTACCTTAAGCCATTTCTAAAATATATTAATTTGATTTATTTCTCTTTAATGAATGCTCTATTAGATGATTTTAATTAATCCTAAGTTTAGGTTAACCTTAAATGGTCCTATTCAATATGAAAGGCTTCTTAAGGTTAATCTAATTGAATTTGTATCACATGAAGTATACTAAGTCATTCCTTTCCACATATGTAACTTGCATATGATCCAATCCTAAGTGAATCTATACATGAAACATGTTTTAGCACACTTGAATGATGAATGTTTATGTATGTCTAAAGTTTATATTTTCATTTTGATTAGATTATATGAACATTTAAATTAAAGCTCTATCCAAATTATAATACCAAAATACATAAGGATAGAATCACACAAGTACGTGTCATTATTAACTAGGGAAGTGAGGTAATCAATTGACCTTCTTGGGGCTAGTTAAAGCCTCGTATTCCCGGGATGTCCAGACTATATCCTTAGTAGCATTCCAATCCTATGTAAATCTATACATAAATAAGGAAAAGAGAACACTAATTTATATATAACATATGGTAATGACTTAGGTGAATATGAATGCATGTATCTCTGGTAACAAAAGGAGATCTTCATCTTTTAATCAAGCACACATACACATGTATGAAAATGGGAGCAAGTACATGCCATTATTAACCAGGAAGTGAGGTAATCAAATGACCTCCTTGGGACTAACTAAAGCCTTGTATTCCTGGGATGTCTAGACTAAATACTTGCTATCTTAAATACATATGAATGTATACACAACTATAAAGATGAAAACCATGCAAAGATTGTATTTTCTTTAATTAAATCATCTAGGCATATGAATTAAAGCTTTATCTAAATTCTAATAACAAAATAAATAAGAATGAAACAAAATGAGTATATTCCATTGTTAAACCAGAGAAGTGAGGTAATCAAATGACCTCCTCGGGGTAACTTAAAGCCATGTATTCCCTAGATGTCCAGACTATATAACCATTGTTGTTCAAACTCATGTAAATCTATATATGAATTATAAGAAAGAGAGCTCTATCTAATATTCTTAAGTTATAAACAAATGCAAATCCTATGTATATTCATAACTATCAACAATCTAAGTATTATAATTGATTTATAAGCTTTGAAAAATAGTTTTGAATTTATTAATGATAATATCCACACATATATTTAAGTTAATCCTACACATACAAGCTTACATAAAAGAAATTCACTTAATTCATTTATATTTGAGGATATGAATGCATGACATCAATTGCATACAAAATCTAATGTATTTGGGAAGAAATGACTAAACATAACCACAAGATTTCATTCAATTACAATAAGCCTTAAGGATAATCATATTAAATAAAGCCATTTAAGGAAAATTGAAGTTCATTATTGATTTATGATCTAAGATTTTGATCAAGCTTAAAGAGGAGAATAATTACTTAATGTTTTAATCCCATTCCCACATTAGTAATTTGATGTGATTTAAGAAGAGGTAATTAAATGGATTTTATGAGTTAATTAAGTTGGATCTTCAATTAAATCAATTAATAACCCTTACCTATGCTTTTTTAATTTAATTAACCACTTAATTATGAGCCACAAATGAAATGAATATGTGAGGAAATAAAATTGCAATGCTCCTATAAGGACCTAATGCAAATGGCTCATAATTAAAAGTTAGTTAAATTAAAGAATCTAAGTACTTTTATGATTTTCCCATACTTATGGGTTAATCATAATTTTCTTAAAGGGTCTTTATGTTTTTAAACACATATAGAGGAATCCTTAATTTCATTATTAATTATCTGATGTGATTATGATTTTAATTTGATTAATTAAGCCACTTTAATTAACTAATTAATCCTTAATTAATGTCATTTTAATTAGTTTTCCATTAAACAAAAATGGACTTACAGAAAAGTGGTTAGTAGGGAGGTCCTAACCCCATTCCCCCTTGCTCATTCACTGTTCAACGGTGATTAGTGTGCTTAATTAATTAATTTTCACTATTTATGAGGTTAATTAATTAATTAAATTATTTAAGAGAGTGATTAGGGCTTAAATTGTCAATTATCCTAATTAACCAAGCAATAAATCCAAAGAAAATTATGGGAGGTAGAAGTTAGCCCATTAAACTAACACACAAAGTGTGAGATTAATTACTCAAGTAATTCAGGGAAAATTAAGCTAATTAAATTTATAATTAAACCTTAATTAAGCCTTAGTTATTATTCAAAATCAATTGCAATTAATTTTAAATAATTCTCCTCTGACATAACTTCAAAATAAGTATTTATTTGTATTTTTTAAATTTTTCTATAATTTGTTATGCAATTTTGAAGTTTCAGCCATTAGAACCATGTAGACCGCTGATGTGGCACCGTGGGATTGGCTACTTATGTGTGTTTGACTCAGCACCTATCTGGCTGGTGGTAGATGCACTTTCTTATCTGCCTTTTGATCTAAGATCGGATGGACAGGATCAACCTTGATGTTCTTAAGGGATTTAATTAGATTAATTTAATGGATTAATCATGATCATCCATTCTGATCACACAGAACAGATGGTGTGTGATCTATCATCTCCTGAGCGATGAGAGGCGGACACAGTCCGCCTTCTGTCACTCGATTCGAGCTCATCCGAGCTCGGATTGGGTCAAGATTGAATCCACACCTTCATGAGGTAGATTCGAAGGGATCTATGGGTTGCATTTTCATGACATACAAGTTTCCTTCAAAAAAGCCATAGAAAATTTTTTATAAAAGCTCAGTTTGATGGAATTACATCGCTGGAGCTAGAGACTGTGGTGAAATCGATTAAGGAAGCTTCATCTAGTGAAGATGAAGCGCTACTGATTAGCACACATGAGGATTCCTTGCCATTCACTCAGAGGGCTATGAAATGATGATTTGGAGGCCAATGTTGATTGAAGTCATAGTTCCAATAGTTAGAGGGCACGGGAGGAAATTCATTCTTGCTCGAGGGAGTGTGGGGAGCGTGTGGATGAAAGGAATTTGGGTTTGGTGGAGAATTGGAAGAGTTGGATCAAAAATGGGGCTGCCCTATTTTGGAACAATGAAATCTGACATTGGGATGGCTTGGGAAGCTCACGAAAGGCTCTAGGGATTTTGAAATTGCCCTAGGAAGCTCTATGATTGTGTAAGGATCATTTTGGATCAAAATGAGGGGGTATATGCCCCCCCTCCCCCACCTAGATCAAAGGGATAGGATTGAAGCTCGAATTTCAGCTGGCCGCCACCATCTAGGCTCCGGAGTGATCACATCTAAGCTGAGGTGGCTTGACTTCATTAGCCAAAGGCCTTAGTGGGTGGTTCAAGGTGGTTCCTCCTCCCATGGATCTAATGGGTTTCGGCTACTGAGGGGAGGTGAGTTAACTCACCTCCCCTTGGTCCATGGTCAACCTAGCCCACTTGGATTAGGCTAGGTGATAGGTTAGGTCCCCATTTGGGTGTGAAGAGGTTGCCACATGGAAAGGAGGGGAATTGACTTGCCATTTTGGAAAAATTCCCATGTGGGGAGGAAAATCCAATGTATATGGTTTTGTATTTGACCTAATTTAGGTTGGACTAGTTTGGGGCTGACCTAAGGTTAGTTTAGGATGGGTTGGATCAGGTCTCATTGGGTTGGGCAAGGTTTGAGGGGGTTTGGCTCAATTTCACCCTTTTAGGTCAAATTGGGCTAGGTTGGGTCAGGATGACCAATTAGTCAAATTGGGAGACTTGGGTCAAGTTCAAATGATGATTTAAAGTGTTTTGGTTTAATTGGTTTGAGTCAATTTGGCTTAGGTTTGATTTTGGCTCATTTAGATTTATGTAGGTCAAACGGGTTTTAACTAAATTGGCCAAATTGGCTTGGGTTATGGGTTGATTCATGTTTAATTGGTTAATTGATGATGATTGTAGGCTTTGATTTTAATGAATTTGAATTTAATTTGGATTTAGGCCAAGTTGACCCTTGAGGTCAATTTAGGCTAAATGGGTTTGGTTGACCAATTGGTCAAATTGGGTTCAATTATTGCTTTGTTTAGGTCCAATAATCAATTTGTAATAAACTTGAGCCATTGGTTGCAATCAATTTGGGTTATATCATGATTTGACCCAATTTAGTCTTTTAGGTCAAATTAGGTCAACTTGGGTCAAAGGGCCAATGGGGTTAGGTTTAGCTCAATTGATGGTCAAGTCATATTCAATCATTGATCATAAGTTGTTTTAAATCAATGGTTTCAATCAGTTTGGCTTGGGTTGAGATTTGGCTAGTTTGGTTCATGTAGGTTAAGAGTGTTGACTTGGTCAAATGACCAAGTTCACTTAGTTTGACCCAATTGATGATAATTGATCAACCTAGGGTGATCAGCAATCATCATAGGAGGTTTTGGTAGGCTTGGTTTAATTCGTTTGGATTGGATTAGAATTTGACTCAATTAGTTCCTTTAGGTCACCTTGGGTCAAGTGAACCTATTGGATTTAGTTTAGTCAATTTTGGGTTGAATTGAGCTTAGTTGGATTTATATATGGATTTAAGATTGTTATATAGCTTTTATTTCAATAAATTTGGGTTCAAATGGGCTTTGGTTCATCTAGATATTTTAGGTTTGGGTTTGATTTGGATTGGGTTGATTTGGCTTGGTGATTGTAGATTTTATTTATATTTGGGATGATGATTGAAGGAGTATTTGATTCATGAGAAAATCAATTGATTTTGGTTTGACTTGAAGGATATTTAGCTAAGTCCGTGGTATTGAATCATATGGCTTAAGTTTGGGTTTGATATTTATAATTGTGAATGTAGGTTTCATTTATATTTGGGATAATGATTGAAGAAATAATTGATTCATGAGGAAATCAATAGAATTTGACTTAAATTAAAGGGGATTTTTGCTAAGTCCATAGGAATGAATCAAAGGGCTTAAGTTTGGGGTTTGAACTTGGTTTTGATTTTGATTGATTTGAATTTTATTGTAAAGTTTGGTAAATTGATTTAGGGGTTGAATTGAACTTTGAGGAAATCAATTGAATTTAGATGAGCTTGGATTTGATTAAGGCTAACTCCATAGAATAAAATCATAAGGCTTAGGAAGGGCTGGTTTGGTTTGATTATGGTTTGGAATTAGGTATAGGTTTCAATCATTTGATTTTGATCTGAATTTAGATTTGGATGAATTAAATTTGAGGTTTGGAGTAGGCCGATGAGGTAGGCATAGATTGGGTTTAGCCTATAGGGTAGGTAAATATCCTTAAGTCCTAAGGCATGACCTAATCCTATGATTGACCCTCATAAGTCTCTAGGCTTAGGTTAAGTGTTCACCTAATTACTATTAGTGTCTTATGACTAAAGAAGTTTTAGTATCTAGAAGACTCCTAAATCTAAGATGAGGAGATTAAATCCTCACTCCAAAAGTGAGGTCAACAAGTAAAATCAAAAAAAAGAGAGAGAGAAAAAGAACCTCCAATAATGCAAATTGACTTGGAATCTAACTCTGATGAAGATTCTAATCAAAAGGATGCCTTAATAAAGTTTGAGATTTTATTTGAGTTAGATAGCAATGAAGAACAAATATAAGCATTAAAGAATGAACCTAAGCTATCTACTTATGAAAAAAAATAAAAGATATGTGGATACTTTAACTTTAACTCTTTTTTCTTAAAATAAAATCTCATAGTTGGAAGTCAAAATAGCCCCTAACCTTTCAGGGGAAGTTGGAAAGTTGTCAAAGTTGTATTCTATACCAAGATCCTCAAGTTCAAAAGAAGATGTGAAGCTTGAAGATCCATTTTCCAATAAAATATTAGAACTCCCATCTGACTAGTATCCTAACTATGTTAAAAATGTTATAAAACATGGTTTTATTCCTAATGTTTGGCCTAAAGATATAGCTCAATGCATGGAAAGCTTGTGGAATACTAAAAATAAAAACTTGAAATCCAAAGCTAGTGTTGGGTTTGGTACCATTAGACCTTTGGATAATGCTGAACATTAACTAATAATAAGCAATCATATGGAATCTGATAAACTCTTTGGAGATGTATCTGACCTTTTAAAGAAACTCTATTGTGAAATATCAGATAATTTAGATGGCTGCATAATTCAAAGTGCACTGCTAGAATTTGAAGAAAAGATAAAATCCATAATTATCGAATTAAAGGAAATCGACCTAGAAATTCAAGAAGACCCAAGGCCAACTTTTATTAATTCACTTCTGGGTTCAAAAGATCTTGATGAGTTGACTGACTTACTTTTTGAACATAAAGATTATTTTGCATGGAATTATGATGAAATGTTAGGTTTATCTCAAGATGTTGCAATTAACAAATTTGAGATTAAACCTATTGTAATTCTAGTAAAGCAAGCTCCTAGACACATTCATCTAGAAATTAAGCAAAAAGTGATTACTGATGTAAAAAAATTAATTGAGGCTGGTTTTGTACAAGAAGAGAAATACCCCTCTTGGTTAGCAAGTATCATCCTAGTAAAGAAAAAGAATGGTCAAATATGCATTTGCATAGATTTTAGAGACTTATATAAGGCTTGTTCCAAAGATGAGTTTCCATTTACTGGAACTTATGGTGAATATAGCTATTGACCTCATTTTTGGATGAGGTTAACATCATCCCTAATTTAGTAATTAAGACACTTAATCTTAGATTAGGATCCTCTTGACTAGGCACCTAGGACACTACACTTGGTGACCTAGTGAATCTTTCAAGGGTTTGACTTAACCTAATAATAATTGATGAACTTAACCTAAACTCAAATCTAAAAAAAAAATGAATCAAACACATTCCAATTGAAATCTAAATTCATTTTAGTTTAAAATAAGATAACTAGAATGGTTAACCCAATTATCCTACTTAAGCTCAAAATCACCTAAACTCAAAGAAATTCGAATAAAAAATCAAAATAATTTGAAACCAAATTAAATGAAAACCATTAAAACATGAGTAGATTTAAAACTAAGTCTAAAGGAAGGTCAAAGTTGGTCAACCATTTGACCTAGAAGTTGACTTATGTGGGTCCAACCAAGTCAAAGTCAACCCACCAAAATTTGAATAAATGTAGTCATTACAAAGACTCAAAATCATAAAATGAACATATTTAAACATGAATCAAATAAATCTCAACCCAGTAAGGTCTTACTTGGGCTAATTAAATCACTTGATATAAATAAACCCAAATCAACCTTACCAAAACTAAAATACCTATTAAATTGAAATTAATCTAAATAAAATACCCAAAATAATTTGAAATTCATCATTAAACATAACCAAACTAATCATTGTGTCTAATTTGACCAATTTGGTCATTTGACCCAAATGAGTCCAACTTAACCCATTAAGCCCAATTTGGGTTAAATGGGTCAAAATTGAAATCAATTTCAAACCAAATAAAATTAACCACTCCAAATCATTCCACACATGTGATTAAACATGATTGGAGTTTAAACATACCTTAATTGAGACAAATTGGTCATGACTCAATTGAACTCAACTTAACCCATTTAAGTCAAAATGGGTCAAGTTGAAATAAAATCAAAATTAATTTAAAATAGAAGGAAATCAATCAATTTAAAACATCATAAATCATCATATAAACATAATTGAATCTAAATTTAAATATTAGAAGGCCATTCAAACTAAGGAATTCAACTTGACCTATTTAGGTCAAAGAGCTAAACTTAGCTCAAATCACATTAAACCTCATAAGACATGGAGTAATTGGACTCCAAATTATCTATTGGACAATCAACAATAATTGGAACTAAAATATAAAACCAATTGGTCAAAATAAATATAATAAATTACTTTAAATCAATTTAAATCTGAATGGCATTGAATTAGGTTCAATCTCCAAATTGAATTCAAATGGACTTGAGCTTGACCCATTGTTCATCTTGGTTTGATTTGGTCAACAAACCACCTACCTAAAGGAGTGTTGTGGTGATGCCAAAAGCCAAGAGAGGCCATGTGAGGAGAAATATAATGGATAAGGTGTAGCCATGTCAAGAAGGTGGGAAATCCATGTAAAGAAGCAAAATCCCATTTCTCTCCCCCATGTCTCATCCATCCATTTATCCTAATTGATTTGGGATAATCCTAATTAGTTGACCAACCCTTGGAGCTAACCTCTAAGGGTGGCAATCAAAAAAATAAAGAAATCCATCTTGCCTCCACCATGGAAGAGTCCCATGGCCAAAGGAAAAAAAGAGAGAAAGGAAATCTCCTCTCCCCAAGTTATTAATTCCAATACACTCACAAGGTGAAGAAATGCCAAACCGACCCCTCAATTGAAGCACTCATTGCCAATGGCTAGATTCCAGCAACCCTAAACCTCTTATATATGGCTCTCAGTCATATATAGAAAGAGAGGAAAGAAACTTCCTCTCATGAATCCAATCATCTCTATAAGCTCCTGAGGTGAAGAGGGAATAAATTGAAGCTTAACCGGAGCCTCTCATCATTAGCAGGCCGAAGATTGACCCTGACCAATGGCAAGAAGGATAGAATCTTTTGGCCACATATAGAAAAGGAGAAAAAATCCTTCTTAAGTCTAATTGAACATTCCTTGGATGGAGGCGACCTTACATGAATATTCACTAGAGTTCCCCATTGCTGACGAGCTAGAGTTTGAACAAATTTGATGGCAAGTGGCAGAGCTTTGGTCTCTACATTGATCCACAGGGAAGCGAGACTCCAAATCATGTACATAACTTTGCTTCGATGTGACGAAGGTGATCGAAGCAAAGTGGCCACCAAGGAATGATGCTAGTAAGGTATGGATCCAAACTGACCATCCCCTATTATGTGTTGGTATTTTATAAAACAAATTTGATCTACATCAAGATCAAATTGATTCATGTTCATTTTGTAATCAAAAGAGAATGATTATGCCACCTAGATCACTAGAAATCAGGTTAATTCGATGAATGTTGCCGGGCTTTCACCATGGAGGAGACTAAATCTCCATCATTTGTTCCTTCTACTATTAACGAAAAGTCACAATTTAATTAGATATTTGATTAAGTCTTATAAAAGATCAGTGAGTGAAATCATGACCATCCGATCGAAGCTCATATGGTTGTAACGAATCCTACAACGTTGCCACTTTTTGAGCTAAATCCACAGGATGGCTACTGTCTTTTGAGTTGGATCCATGTGGATCAAGCTGGTCCAATGGCACCATGCCATGTGTTAGAGAGTGTCGTGTCAGTGCCACATGGCACCAACTATTTAGAGAAAAAATTCCTGATTTTTTATATTTAAAAATGCAAAAAATTTATAAAAGTTTAAAAATTATAGAAAATAAAATACTCAACCAAAAAATGTAAATAATGACTCTATGGATTCATCTAAGTGAGGAGAATCCATTAAACCCAAACCTCTAAATTTTATTAGGTATATTTTTAGTCAATTTAGGTTCAAATAAAAATAATTAAACTTAAATTAAACTTAAACCATTAATCCAATTAATTTGAAATTGTCGGGGAATTGAAATTATGGTTAAAACACACCATAGATAAATTTTTCATGACTTATTTAAAAGTAAATCTATAGATATGCAAATTTTAATCATAAATTATTATTTTAATAAAATAACTTAATATTAAATTAGAAAAACCATGAAAATTTATAAAACTAACTTTAATCGTCATAATAAACCTTAATGAATCTAAACACGTCATTAGAACTCTTTGGAATCTAATAAACCCTAAAAATGATCTAATTTATTAATTAAATGAATTAATTAGTCTAAAATTTTTAAAGTCATAATAAATCAACCAAAACTCTAAAAACTTTAAATAAACCCTCTATGGATTCATCTTCTAGAGGGGAATTTTAAACAATTAAAACCCATATATAATTCCTTTTAATTTAGGCTTAATTTAGGTTTTTTAAATTAATTAAAACCCTAATTAGACTTAAATTATGCTTCTAATTAAGTTGAAACTTTAGGGACCTTAAATTAGCAAGGAACCCCACAATCCACCAAACCTTCATGGTCAAATGACCTCTAGATTAGAGATTGTTGAATTTCTAATCTCTAGGTCAATTTAAATAAAATAATAAATCTTAAAATTATAAAAATTATAAAAATTCATAAAACTAACTTAAAACATTTTCATTAACATCATAACACCTAAAGAAAATTTTCTAATATCTTGAAGTTAAGGAATCTAATTAATTATCCAGTTAAGGTTTAATGAAATAATGAAACCCTAACTTAAAGAATGAATTAAGAATGTATAAATTGATGAATTTTCTTAAGTTCCAAAATGATGACATAATAAGTCATTTAAATGATGAAATTAAAACCTTTTAAACTAAGCTTGAATTATGATATTAACTTAAATGAATTAAGTGGATTTATTCAAACTAATGAACATAAACATTAATGAAATAAATAAATAAAATCATATGAAATTCAGATAAATCAAGTAAATAAAATTTTAAATAATTAAAGTTAACTCATTCAAAATCATAAATGTTAATGAAATGAAAAAGTAAGATCAAATCAAATGACATTTAATTGAAAGAAAGGAAACGTAGGATTAAACATAAAGTTAAGTTATTAAAATAAATAACATAAAACATAAATGAATGAAATCATTTGATAATCAAGATTTAAAATAACATCTTAAATTTTAATAAACCAAATTAAAGAAACATTAATACAAGCAAAATAAATTAAATAAGAATGAAATCTTCAAATCCTAATAAGGTTAGATTACATAAACTCTAAACTTTAAAAAGAAAAATAAATATTAATCAAATCGAGCTCAAATTAAAATAAATCACTTAATGAATTCAAAAGAAACTAATTAAGATACTTAGGATATTAGATTACCCTTCTAGAATGGATGAAAGTCTATTCTATTAGGTTTATGATATTGAATAGAATGGGTTCCATCAAAGTGGGACTTATTTCATTCTTCATTCCTTAAAACATAAATTCCACCTTAATATAAAAGTAGAATTAAAATGGAAATAAATTTATAAATAAATTTAGTCACTCAAATTAAACATATCAAATGGTAAATTAACCAAACTTTGAAAACCAAATCAAAACTTAAACCTAAAATGTCTAGCAAAGTCATACTGCACAAACCCATTTTCACACACACACACAAGATTATTAGGTCACGGACCATAGACTTAAGTTAGGTCGATATTTTATGATATTATATGATGTGAAATGTTCTTCATATTTTATTGTGTAATATTTTAGACTAGATGGCTATAATTGTTTACTCGTTAGTCTGGATGGTAAGATATTTTTTTAGGCTAACACTATTTTTTGTAGGGGTTGTGTTAAAATGGATTGCTGTAATAAAAATATAAATAAAATATTATTTATTTGGAGGTCTTATTTAAGTCCCTGGGCATAGCCTAATAGGATAAGTGAGCTTGACAAGAAACTAATGCAAGCCCGTATGTTTGGATTATAATTGCTGATGTGCTGGGTGTATTTCCTAATGCTTATTTTGCTAGGTTTAAAAATTTATTTTTAAAAATTTAAATATAATTTTAGCCTAGAATTAGGTTAGGATCTATGTGGTATAGGAATAGTAGGAGCTAACACTACCAATACATGGTCTTAGTGGTCCCCTATGAAGCCTTTGGAGGTCCTTGAAGATGTTGATGATATTAGAAGAAGACCCACATAGATTAAACTTTTAGTTCTAGGTTGGGATGTATAAGGGTAGGCTCGACTGCCCATTTTTCTCTTTCTTCTAGAGAGTATAGTGGTACCCTACTACATTGGCCAATTTTAATTAAATTGGTTTGATTTATTTTAGGTTCATAATAAAAATAACCTATTTTGTTAGGTTTGTTTCTATGATGAAATACCTGGAATGTTAGGCTCCTAAGAAAACTAAAATTTTTATCTCATCTAAATCTAAAACAAATTGAACATAAAACATAAAAACACATAACCTCACATAAATTAATGCCCCAAGAGCAACTTAAAACAAACAAGAAATAATAAGCTTCTATGAAACATGATAGCATATTGTTTGTTCTCCATAAATTAGGCACTTCACCCATTGCCCATAGGGGGCATCTAGCCTTTGAGGATGACCACACTACTTTGGGGAAGTGTGTCTTCTCTTTTTATTTGGTCCACAAGCATTTCTAACTACATATCATTTTAGGCATGAATTGCATACCCCAGCCTTAAAATAAATTATGAGTCAAAAAATATAAAAAATAAAAATTGTTGCATTAGTTAGGTGCATATCAAACACAAAATTATCTTAGGATTAAGGAGTAAGTTTAGGTTCTTTGATTAATTTCTAAAATAAAATAGCCCATCCATCTCTCAAAACATAAAGACTAAACTCATAGATTTAAAAGTTCTTACGTGGTGTTAGCAAGATACCCCTTCCATGTGGATTATAAGTACAAAAGAGCCAGGGATAGGTTTATTTTTTCTCTAGTAGGAAACAAACACATAATTCTCAAAAAATTTACATTAGGTAAAGTTTTTAACTTGTGTTAGGTACATTTGTAGACTTAGGTTCAGAAGCATCTGTTTGGAGTAACTCTTTAACTCCTAGGCATTTTTATAGTCTTATACTGCTAGACTCTAAGTATTAAATTTCAAATAAATTGGTAATTCAAACCCTATTAAATTCAATCTTAAATTATAAAGCCCAATGGTATATTAGTTGAAGTCTTACTGGGCATCCCATTATCTAAAGCATTTCCTAGTTATTCAATATTGGTTTCCAAATTGAACTCTTTCCTCTTTGAAAGCTTTCCCTATTGAATTTTTAAATTAAACATCCCATTAAGACAAGCTTTGAAATCCATAAAAATAAAAATCTATTTCTTTAATCGAGAGTATTCTTCGAAAGAGATCCTTCATTCCTAAGATATAATTAACTATAGGGGTTTTCCCTTATAGGGAACTATGAACCTTACAATAAAATAAACCCTGTCCTACTTCTTCAGGTAGTTCAAGAGAAAAGTCTATGGTCTATTGAAGACCCATCATCTTTAAGAATCCTTATTAAGTAATTGAATCCATTATAGAGTAATATATTTATATTTTGAGACAATATATTTATTCCTTAATGACATATATTGAAGACCTAGTTGCTTTAGGAGGAAATTTCTCTTGGACTTTTTCTCTTGGCTGAATTCTTGCAAATTTCTTAAGGATATTTCTTGTTGAGTCAAGTGCTAACCTCTTCATCATTCTTTCATCTTCCAACCTATAAGTGACTTCCTTGAAGATTGCATAAAAGAAGTTGGAGGATTGGTGGAAATCCATCATGGCTAAGAGCTATTCAAGGTTCATTTAATTTTATTTTTGTTACTATTCTTTTATGAGATCTTCATATCTTAATTGGATTAAGATTCCTTGGTATTTGGTCAATTTATTTTCTATTTAACTCATCTATTCATACACCTTTTCAAGTTGGCTGAAAGCTTTGTTTGTGTTTGGATAAAGTTGTGTGTTTGCAAATTCTTTTATCTTCTTTATTCTTATAGATCTGTAAGTGAGATTAATTTTGTGTTGATTATTTCATATAGAATTCTTTTGAGTAGCAAGTTTTTTTTCCTTTAAATTTTCTTATCTTTTGCATATGTGTTAGTTCTTTTAAAAGAAATTTCATTTGAGTTTATGTGCTTTAATATTGCATATTCTTTTGATCTTTTCAAAACTCAAGTCTCCTTATGAAAATTGATTGGCTTAGTTTTCAAGTCATTTTGCGCCACACTTTAAATCTTCAAATAAATAATTTTGATTTCAAGTTCTTATATTCTCTTCAAACATCTTAATGATTCACTTGCATCATATACATCTTTCATGTTTAATCATTGCTTTCAATTTTAAATACAAATTAAAGTGAGCTCTCTTTCTTTCTTTTATTTTAATTTTCCTTAATATTATTGTTGTTGGATTGTGAGAGCAAAATACTTTTAAATTGAGAGTTAGATACTTTCATATTTATTTTTCTTGTTTTCTTGTTGGGTTGTGTTTTCCTATTAAGGAAGTACGTTGTTGGGTTGTACTTGCCCATTAAGATAAGTATGGTATTGAGTTGTCCTTGCCCATGAAGGAGAGTATAAGAGATTTGCTATAATCTCAACTTTAATTTAGTGAATTCTTAGCCTAGGTGACTAGGCATTGGACGTTGGTTAACTTTTTGGGTTTGGTCGAACCACATACAAATCTCTATGTTCTGTTTCTTTATTTTTGTACTATTGATGATTGTTGTTTTATTTTTCTAAAGCTTCATCGTTGAATATTTATGTTTTCTACAAAAGTTTAAAATTAAGTTTTCTGAAATTATTTGAAAAACTGCATTAGTATTTTTACTCATGGAGAAGATTCTATAATGTGGCATATGTTGACAAATCAGTATCACATACCCACTATTGATACAAATGGCTTAAAAGTTGATAAACCTTTTGATGAATGGTGTGCTTATGAAAGAGAGTTGGATGAATTGAATGGAAAGGCTTGTAACATTCTTTATTGTACTTTACCACTCGATGATTACATGAGAATTTCCATGCTTTTTATTGTAAAAGAAAATTAGGTTAATTTGATTTTTTCTTATTAAGGTACTGATGAAAATAAATATTATGATATAAATAGGTTAGTACATGAATATGAATTATTATGCTTGTTACCAAATGAAACTATTTTTGATATGTATACCCAATTTTAGATAAAAAGATTTGGATGCAATTTAGTATTAGCTTTTGATTATTAATACACTTGATCAGCTTCTTGGTTCCTTGATAGCATATGAATAGGTTATAGTACAAAAGGATCAAAATGACTCTTTCCAAAAGAAAGAGAAAAGAAAATTGATTACTTTATAAGTGGAAAACAATTGTGAAAAATCTTCCACATGTTCAGATGCTGATAGTGATGGGATTGCTTTGCTTTCAAAAAAGCTAGAAAATATGATTAGAAAAAAAAGCACAGGAATGAGTAATCTAAAATACATAAATTACCTACTAAGATTGAATGCAGGAGAAGGAATATTATGCTTCAATTGTAAGAGGTGAGTGTTTAGATTTAGTTGAAAAAGAAAAACCTAAAAGATAGAAGTCTTGGAAAAATAAAAAGCCTTAGAAAAAAAGAAAAGAGCACTTTGGGAAAACTCTGGTTTAGAAGAATCAACTGATGACACTACAGCGGAAGAAATATATATATATCTTATAGCTAATGTGGATTCTACGAGTGAGGTATGTGAAGATAATTTTAATGAAGAATTATATGATGTCTTTAATGAATTAGAAAATTAATAAAAAAAGCTAAAAAGAAAATTTAATACTTGAGAGAACAAAAAGAAAATTTTAAAAATGCATGCTTCATCTTTAGAAAAGCAATGTGTTGAATTAAAGGCAAAGAATGATTCTTTATTAGGTCAATCAATACTTGTGGAAAAGTTAAAAAAGGAAAATTTATTACTTCATGCAAAATGAGATTTTTATAGTAGATTACATTCACATGTTCCACTTATTATAAATAAGTTATTAGATGCATCACAATCATTTAAATTTAGACCTTATGCAAATATAAATGTTACATGTAATTTTTGTAATAAAAAGGGTCATGTATCTTCTGACTGTCATGCAAAAAATCTCAATCATTTCCTAGATCAAATTTTATTTGGATACCTAAAATAAAAATATAATAACTACACACACTATATATCATTCATTGCATATCTATTTATTAAGATGTGGACCCAAACATGTTTGGGTTCCAAAAGTTGACCCCTGATTTAATTTGTAGGAATTCCTTCAAAGCAAAATCAAAGGAGGCATGTGGTACTTGGACAACAGATGTTAAAGACATATGGCTGGTGATAAATCATAATTTTATACTTTAGAATTTTGTGAAGAAGGGTTTGTATTTTATGGTGATAATGCTCAAGGAAAGATAATTGGAGTTGATTCTATTTTAAAGGATTCAATTACTTTGGATAGAGTTTATTTTATTGAAGGTTTAAAGCATAATCTTATTTCTATTAGTCAATTATGCAATAAAGGACTTAATGTTGAACTTCAAGCATCTTTCTATACTATTAAAAATAAAGAAATTGTTTTTCTTTTTGGTCATAGATACATCATATTTACCTTACAAATTTTTAAAATGCAAGTAATACAAATTTAAATTTACTTTGTTTTAAAAGTTTACTTGATGAAGTTTGGTTATGGCATAAAAGGTTATGCCATATTAACACGCACTCTCTAAATAAAATTATTAAACTTGATCTTGTTGAAGGTTTACCTAAAATGAACTTTCATTATGATTAAGTTTGTGATGCATGCATTCATGGAAAACATTCTAAACATTCTTTCAAAAATAAAATTATTGTTTCTACAAATAAACCTTTAGAATTACTACATATGGATTTATTTGGTCTTCTTAGCACTGCTAGTTTAGGTGGTTAACTCTTTGGTTTTGTTATTGTTGATGATTTTAGAAAATTTGGTAAATATATTCAATGAGATAGAAGTCTTCTTTTTAGTATAATTCAAACTAATCAGAGTGGTGAATTTGAAAATAAAAATTTTAAAATTTTTTGTGTTGACTTTAGTATTAAACATGTTTTTTTTTTACTTTTAGAACCCCCCCAGTAAAATGGTGTTCTTGAATGGAAGAATAGAATTTTAATTGAATTGAGTAGATCTATGCTTGATGATTATAAGTTGCCTAAGTATTTTTTGGTAGAAGCCATTGACACTGCATGCTATGTTATGAATCATGTTTACTTGAGACCTCTTGTAAATAAATATCCCTTATGAGTTATTTTTTAGCAAGAAACATGAGATTAGTTATTTTCATATCTTTGGTTGTAAATGCTTCATTTTGAATAAGTCAAAAAGATTCATCAAGAAAGTTTAATAGTAAATCTGATTATGGCATCTTTTTAGGACATTCTTTGAATGGTAGATCCTATAGAGTTTATAATAAAAGAAAAATGAATATTTAAAGAATCAGTACATGTCTTATTTGATGCAAATCTTAGAGGTAGATGATTTGAAAAAATGTGTTTAGAAGAAAACATAAATGATTCTTTACCAAAAGAATGAAAATTTATTAGAAATCACCCCAAGGACTTGATTATTGGAGACTCTTCCTAAGGAGTTAGAATTAGGAAACAATCTATGGAAGTGATGAATCATTATGTATTCTTATCTCAGATTGAACCAAGTTAATAAATGAAGCTTTGGAGGATCACTATTGGATTGTAGCTATGGAAGAAAAGTTAAATCAATTTGTAGGAAATGATGTGTGGGAATTAGTTCCTAGACCTCAAGATCAAAATGTTATAGGAACAAAATGGGTCTTTAGGAATAAATTAGATGACTCGAGATACATTATTAGAAATAAGGTTAGATTGGTTTCACAAGGATATACTCAAATTGAAGGGATAGATTTTGAATAATTCTTTGCTCCTGTATCTAGATTAGAAGCTATTAGATTGCTTGCCCATGTCTATTACAAAGACTTTAAAATATTTCAAATAGATGTAAAAAGTGCATATTTAAATAGCTTTATAAATCAAGATGTATTTGTAGAACACCCTCTTGGTTTTGAAATTCTTAAATTTTCCAATCATGTTTTTAAATTGAAGAAAGCCTTGTATAGATTGAAACAACTCCTAGAGCTTGGTATGATAGATTGAGTAGCATTCTTATAGATCATGGTTGTAGGAAGGGTGGAGTAGATACCACCCTATTCCTTAAGAATATAGGTGATTACTTGATCAATGTTTAGATTTATGTGGATGACATTTTATTTTGTAGTACAAATAAATCTTTGTGCATTGAGTTTTCATCCTTAATGTCTAAAAAATTTGAAATGAGCATGATAGGTGAACTCAAGTTTTTCTTATGGCTTCAAGTAAAGAAAAAAAAAGGCACTTTCATTTAGCAAACCATGTATACCAATGACTTGTAAGAGAGATTTGATATGAAAAAAATTAAATCTAGTAGGACTCCCATGAGCCCCTCTACTAAACTTGATTTAGATGAGTTAGGAAAACTATATGATCAAAAAAACTTAATAGAAGTATGATCGGTTCAATTTTGTATATTACTGCTAGTGGGTCTAATATTATGTTTGTTGTATATTTATGTATTCAGTTTTAGGTTGCTCCAAAAGAATCTCATTTAGCTTCTTTTAATCATATCTTTAGTTATAAATTAACACATCTAGGTTAGGTTTGTGGTACCTAAAAAACTCACTTTCATGTGACTTGATTTTTTATTATGATGCTGACTTTGTAGGCTATAAATTAGATAGAAAAAGTACATTAGGAACATATCATTTTTTTAGCATCATCTTTAGTATCTTGGCAATGTAGAAAATAAAACTCCATTGCTCTTTCAATTGTTGAAGCTAAGTATATATCTACTAGAAGCTATGTTGCTCAAGTTCTTTCGTTGAAGGAATAATTAGAAGATTTTGAAATTACACTAAGTCACATTCTTATTAAGTGTGATAATGCTTTAGAACTAAACACATAGAAATTATACATCACTTTATTCGGGATAATGTTAGTAAAGGAGATGTGAATATTGATTTTATTAGCATAGATTTGTAAATTGCTAATATTTTGCTAAGCCATTACCTGAAGAAAGATTTTGTACCCTAAGATGCATATTAAGCATATTAGATCTAAGCATGTAATTTTATTGTTGTTTATTTTTAAATCTTTTTTATGCTGTCAAATGTGGGAGAAAATAGTATGTTGATTTTCTTTCTCTATATGATGTATACTTTAAGGGGGATCTTTTTCATGTTATATTCTTATATTATTTTGATTAAAAATGTTAAATAATTTACAATCTTTTTTATCTACTTGCTAAAATTTCTCTTTAATGCAAATTATATTTCCAAAGGTCGATGAAAGGTCACTTTGTTCCTTCATCACTATATAACACCAACATAGGTTTGTCATCATGAAAAAAGGGGAGATTAGTGAGTTCATGAGCTCCAGCTCATATGAGATTGATTTTGATGATAACAAAAACATGTTAGAATACTACTAATCAAGTTAAATTCAAGTGTGCAAGAAAATTCTTCAACTCCAAGTTTTATAGTCAATTCAGGATGCTAAAGCTATTGGACTTGAACTGGGTGAGATTTTTTCTAGGATTAACTATATTAAGGTAAATTTAAAGCTCACTAAAATAAAATAAATCATTCATTCATTTCAGAATTATTTATTTTAGAATAATTCATACATTATACATTTAATATTTATAATTATTCTTCAAATTAACCATTTTGGATAATGTGAACTAAATGCATAAACCTTGTTCCAATTATTGTGCTCTCATGCTGGTTAAATTAAGTTCACATTTTATTAAATTATTTCCATGCTTAGTCATGTTCATTATTCATTTATTCAATGCATAAATCTAAATTATCCAAAAAAATTATTCAATGTATTATTTTCCTCTCTCCTATTCTATATATCTTCTTAAACCTTTTTGCCAAATTGTTTCAAGAATATTTACAAAATAAATCATGTGAGAGCCATTCAAATTATTTTTATAATTATTCCATATTTTTATAAATTAAAAAAATTTATTTATCTTAATCTTTAATTTAAATTATTTTGAATTCAAATTAAATATTCTCTTGCTTAATTGTACAAATTTAAACATAACTCTTTCTAGAATATTTGTGGCTAACCATATGCTATATTAATTAAGCTAATTTGAATTAACTTGAATATACTTGAATTAATTCAAATTTAATTAACATAAGCTATAGAATTATCCTCTTTCCTTTTATAAATATTTTTTTGGAAACAATCCATGGTCGGCCATATACTTAATTCAATTCAAATTATGCACATGATGATTATCAATTTTAAATCTCCTAAAATTTGATTCATCATTATTTAATTTGATTTGAGTACATTAAAATAGATTTAATCTATTTTTGGTAACTAGCATGGGTGAAATTCGTATTTACCTTAGATTTTATTTAAGATGCTTTAGTATTATAACTTTCCATCTTTCATTCAATCAAGATTAATTGATTGAATATTCCATGATGGAAACTTCCTTGGCTGACCCCATCATATGCTTAATTTAATTAAAACAAAATTTGAATTAATGCATTTTCATTTTTTTAGCTTAATGGTATCTTCATATATTTGCTAATCCCTTGGCTGACCTCATGTTCATTAATTTCCTAATTACATTAGAGATCTTAACATGAGATTAATTGATTCAAATTGAATCTCTTTCCAACTTAATTTTCCCTCCATATCCCCTTTGGCTGATTTCTTCATCATGCTAAATTACTTTAATTTGATTATTCAAATTAAATCACTTACAAAATAGGATTTCCCTTTGGTTTATGTTGGCTAAATAATTCATCATGAAAATTGAAATCTAAAGTGGTTAATTCAAATTAAACTTTCTTTCCAAATTAAATTTCCCTTTTCTTTAACTTGGCTGAATTTACTCTGATGTTAATTAAATTTATTTTGATTGGCTTAAGTCAAATTAATTCCTAAGATGATTTTCCTCCTATTCTCATCCTTTTGGCTAAACCTATAGTCTCTTTCTCTTATTTATAATATTCTAATATCTAGGTTAAACTCTCTTAGACTTTTTTTCTCACTCGGATGAATGCTAGCAAAAAATTGCTCTTGGACCTTTCTCTCTTGGCCAAATTCTTGCAAAATTTCTTGGAGACCTTCCTTGGTTAATCAAGTGCTAAGCTCTTCAACATCCTTCCATCTTTCCACCTACAAGTGATTTCCTTGAAGATTGTGCAAAAGAAGTTGAAGGATTGGTGGAAATCCATCTTAGATGAGAGCTATTCAAAGTTCATTCAATTTTATTTTTTGTTACAATTATTCTGTCAGACTTTGATCTCTTTATTGGCTTAAGATTGTTTGGTATTTGGTCAATTTTCTTTGTGTTTAACTCTTCTACTTATGCACCTATTCAAGTAGGCTGAAAGCTTTATTTGTGTTTGGATAAAGTTTAGTGATTGCAAATTCTTCTCTCTTCTTTATTCATACATATCCTTAAGTGAGATTAATTTTGTTTTGATTATTTCATAAAAATTCTTGTGAGTAGCAATTTTTTCTTTTCTCTTAAATGGTCTCATCTTTTTGCATATGTGATAGTTCTTTTAAAAGTTACTTCATTTGAGTTTATGTGCTTTAATATTGCATATTCATTTGATCTTTTCAAAACTCAAGTCTCTATATAAAAATTGATTGGTTTAGTATTCAAATCACTTTGTGCCACACTTTAGATCATCAAATAAATCATTTTGATTTCAAGTTCTTATATTCTCTTCACACATTTTAAAGATTCACTTGCATCATATACATCTTTCATGTTTAATTATTGGTTTTAATTTTAAATACAAATTAAAGTGAGCTCTCTTCCTTTATTTTGTTTTTTACTTGTCTTAATATTATTGTAATTGAATTATGATAGAAAAATAATATTAAATTGAGAGTTAGATACTTTCATATTTTTGACAAAGTCACTGCTGCCTCTATGGTTGGACATAGTATACATGTTCCCATCATTGTCAAACTTAGAATGGTGCCAACTTCGAGGTTGCAAGGGATTTATAAAAGGGACTGGGTACTCGCCTTGCTAAGGCACAAAGTGCACTAGTGATGTCATTCTCTTTGAGACTTATGAGTGCTCAGGAGGAGGAGGATGAAATTTTTTTTATTAACTAACATAGGAAAGTTGTTGTGAGTTGATTGATAGGAATCTCCCTCTAAATGGGTAATTATAGAGAATTTTATGGTTGAGGTGAGTCCTGCTTTAGCTTTGCAAATTCATTTATTTGACTTACTGAATCACCTTGTTGATCACACTTGGACGTGACTAGTGTGCAAGCATCATACAAAGTCAATAAAGGGAACTATTCAACCCGTTAAGTTATTTCTTTATATTATATGAAATTAATTCACCTTACCATGAAAGATTTGATAGGTCATCATCTAAGTAAAGAGGAATTATATTCACTATAGTGATGGAATTTTTGAGGACCTGGCCTTTGGTAAATCCCCTTATTGAATTTATATTTCTAATTTTTGATGAGTTCCTTTCTTACTATTTAGTGACGACTCATCTTATCATAATCTAACTTGATGGTGCCCAGAATGGTCGCTAAAGAGGGCTTACAATTATAAGAGGAAATCACTAATGCATGCACCATGATAATCATCATTACTTCTACTAATGTAAGGGAAATGCTAGTGAGCTTACCCCTCCTACTCATCAAGATAATAACAACTCTATAAGAGGTGAGTCCTCCTAGCCAAAAGGGGGTGACATTGAGGAACCATGTGTGTTTGCCAACTCTTTCAAACTTGCCAATCTATTAAGAGGGATTTCTCTTTTAAAGGAGGCTTTGGACTCATCTAAGTGATAAATAGGTGAGTTATGATCATTATTCGAGTTAGAACCATAGCGAAGGTAGTCTATAGAGGTGGAGTCTCTATGAAATTTTGTGATGATATGAGCCAAGCTTACTCTACTCTAGAACTCGATCAACTTGGAGGGGACCTCCCTCTACTTTCTTATTAAACTTCTTGTATGATTATATATGCGAGAAAGAAAGACTAACTAATGACTGGTACTCGGACCCCATCATAAGACTTCTTTAAAAATGATTTATAGGGTTATAACAAGTCTATTTTGTGGAAAATCTTATTTGGATGATGAAATACATCATTAAAGAATAAACATATCATCTTAGAATATAAATATGTTATCCTATAATGGATTTGATCACTTAATAAAATACTCCAAAGGATAATGGGTCTTTATGTACTAGAGAGTTTCCCCTGAATTACATAATAAAGTAGAACAATGTTTATTTTAAATATGGTTAATGGTTCTCTATAAGGGCAAGCCCTTATAATTAATTACATCTTAGGAATGAATGATCTCTTCTTAAGAATACTCTCAATTAAAGAATTGACCTATTATTTTTATGGATATCTAAGTTGGTTTCCAAAGGAAATGTTATTTGAAAAATTCAATTAAGAATATTAAAAATGGAAAGAGTTATTTTTGGAAGCTAATCAAGATTAAATAGGAAATTTTCATAGATATTGGGATACCTACTAGACATGTCAACTATCCTATTATTGGGCTTTAAAATTTAAAATTTAAATTAAATTTTAAGTTAAAATTTTATTGGAAATCTAGGTCTTAGATTCTAGCAGTATAAGACTATAGAAATGCCTAGGGTTGAAGACTTATTCTTGTTGGATGCTTCAAATCCTAAGTCTATAATTACTTTTAACACAAGTTAGATGCTCGACCTAGTTTCACTTTTTGGAATTATTGGCTCTTTCTCTCACTTCTGAAAGGAAACCTATCCCTGAATAGACTTATAACTCTCCTAGAAAGGCTGCTAGCTAACACCACCTAAGAAAATTTTTAAATCCATGATGCCAAGTATCATGAAAGCAAGATGGTTGGGATGTTGCATTTTAGGAAAGAATATAAGAACCTAGACTCACTCCCTCATCTTTAAGATCATCGAGGATACGATATGCACTTAACTAATGCAATATTTTCTAACTTTTAGATGTTTTGACTCATGATTCATTTAAGGTCCTAGGATATGCATTTTATGCCTAAATGACATGCAATTAGAAGTAGTCATGGGGCAAATCAAGAAGAGAAAGCAGACTTCCCTAGGAAAGGTGGTAATCCTAAAAGGTCAGATGCTCCTTATGTGCAATGGATGAAGCACCCAATTCACAGAGTTAGAATACAATGCTAGCATGATTCGCAAAAGCTATTAATTTTATGTTATTGTTAGAGCTTTAATTAAAGTGAAGTTTCAAGTTTATTTAATTTTTATTTAAGTTTTCTTTATTTAAATTGGGTAAAATTTTTAGTTTTCCTAGGAGCCTAACATCCAAGCATTCATCACATAACATAAAAATAAACCTAAGAAAGTAGGTTGATTCTATTATGCATTAAAAATAAATTAATTCAATTTAAATTAAAGAATAGGTCAACGTAGCCGGGTACCATTGTACACCCTAAAAGAAAGAGAAAATAGGTAGTTGAGCTCTATCCTTATATAGCCCAACCTATAACTACAAGTTTAGATCTATGGGGGTCTTTTTCCCAGGATCGTCTCTTTCTTTAGTGACCTCCATTGGGCTTCACATGGGGCCTCTACACCTATTTGCTGGTAGGGTTGACTCCTGTTATTCCTAGAACCCATAGATTTTAACATAATTCTATGCATCAAAGTACATTTTAAATTTCAAAAATAAATCCTAAGCCCTATAAAATAAACATCAGAAAAATACAAATACCACACTAGCAATTATATTTACAAGCATACAGGCTTAGCATTACCTACTTTCGAGGCTCACATATCTTTTTAGGCTATGCTTAGGAACTTAAGCATACTTGCAAGAAAATAGTATTTATATATTATTTATGATGGCAGTCATTTTTCAGCACAACCCCATGAGGAAGATAGCATTAGTTCTAAAAATTATATCCTACCATCTAGACTAACGACAAATAATCCTAGCCATCTAGTCTAAAATAGTACACCACATAATAAGAAAAACACATCATAACATAGAATGACTTAACCTAAGTTTAGGGTTCGTGACCTAATATTCTAGTATGTGAAGAAAATGGACTTGTGTGGTAAGACTATATAGGTCTTTTTAAGTTCAAGTTTCAATTGGGGTTTCTAGTATTTAATTTAATTTGATTTTAGAACTTTTAAATTTTTATAGTTTTGCTTCATAAGTATGTATCATTGTTATACCAGATATTCGAGGTATCAAGACCTTCTTCGGACAAGTAGCCCTACGACCTCAGGTGTCTAGACTATATAACATATTTTGCTAATTATGAAAATATTTATTTTTATTTTTTTAGCTTCTTTTAGTCTTAAAATTGGTTTAATTTACCATGAGTGGTTTCAATTTAAGCGATTTAATTATTTACAATTTTGTTTTATTTTAAGTGCATTTATGTTAAGATAAAATTAAGTTTTCAAGAATGAAGAATACAATAAGTTCTATTTTGGGTGGAACCCATTTTATTCAACATCCTAAATCCTAATAGAATGAAGCCATCACCATAAGATGAAGGTTCATTCCAAAGGTCTAACTAATATCCTATGTATCTTAATTAACCTCATTTGGATTTTGTTTGAGTTTAGTTTAATGAAGTTTTTTATTTTATTTATTTTGAAATTTGCTTTTCTTTTATTCCTTTTATTTAATGTTGATTAATCATATCTTGATTTAGTTTATTTATTTAAGGTATGTTTCTTAAATTAAGTTTAATTAAGTTTCCTTTATCATAATTTAATTTGAATTGGTTTCACTTCAAGTTTAATTCATTTATTATAGTTTGAATTTTATTTAACTTATTTAATTAGATTCATTTCATTTATTTGATTTGTATTATTCATTTAACTTAGATTAATTAGGTTTATTTATTACATTAGTGTTTATGTTATTGTAATTCACTTTGATTTAATTTTTATTTTGATTTCCTTACATAGTATATTTAGATTTTTTATATTATTCTTGTTAAGAGGCTATGACATCCAAGTAGGGGTGGGGGGGAATTAATTTTTTAAAAGATAATTTTAGAAAACTTAATTTTAATGTTTTGTAGTAGACTTAAACCTTTATGATTATGCTTTAATAAAATATAACAACAATCAACAACAACATAGAAAGTAAAGTGCAGAAAAATTAATAAAGAGGATGTAGAGATTTTATGGTTCGGCCAAACCATAAAAACTGTCCTATGTCCATGCCTAGCCACCCATGCTAGGAATTCGCTAAATCAAAATTGAGATTACAACAAATCTCCCACACTCTCCTTCACGGGCAAGTACAACCCAACACCATGCTTTCCTTAATGGAACCCAACGCTGTACTTTCAATAACGACAAGTACACCCCAATAAGAAAATAAGAAAGATGAATATGAAAGTATCTAACTCTCAATTTAAAATTATTTTGTTCTCACAAGTCAATCTATACTAATATTAAGGCAATTGAATATTAATAAAAAAGTGAGCTCACTTTAACTTTAACATGAAATTGAAACAAGATCTTCAATCAAATATTTAATGCATGTAAGCAACTTAATGTTTCTTTGAATGATCTTTAAAAAGTTTGAAATGATTTTCTTGTATGACTTTGAAAGGCAGACTAAAATGTAAACACAAAACTCTACTTTGAATTCTTTTTCACATAAGCCAACTTTTATTCAAATGTTAAGTGTATTTGCTATTAGAATAACTAAACAATCACTTGAATAAGGATTCGAATGATATGCAAAGAAAGCTATCACATAATCTATATATAAACCCATTGAAGATAAGTAATCAACAAGCATAAAATAATTTATGCAAGAGATGGAGTGGTCAGCCAAATAGAAAATTAAATGAGATAAGATGTTAAGCACAATCAAATTTAACCAACCTATATAAAACTTTAAGCCAAACTGATAAACAATGGATATTCAAATGATTAATCATAGGAAATTAAAAACCTTTGAAAGAGACTTCAACCAAACAAGAAACAAAAGGATTATCAAATGATTAAGCATAAAATAAATTGATCTCATTGTGCTAGCTTTATGCCAAACAAAAAATCAAAGGATTATCATGTAGTTAAGTCCAAAATTGATCTTCATATGTTTTTCTCTACCAAAAAAGAGCTAAAGTTTTTAAGTGAATGAACACAAGATAATTTAAATAACCTTATAAATTTCAAAGCCAAGAAGAAATAAAAGAAATATAAGAACTTAGCATCTTAAAAATTTAAGAGCAATGCTATGATGCATTTGGCCAAGGGAGGAAACACACCAAACCTTTCCTTTTCCAAAATCAATATTAAAGCCAACTAAATGTCCAAGGGAAAGAGAAGAATGATAAGGAATTCTTGCACTTGAATAAAAAAAAAATCTCCAAGTATTTGCTTTTGCAAGGATCGACCAAGGTGGAGAAAATGAACAATAGAGTAATAGAGAACATTAGCTTTTTGGATCCTCTTCAAGTTGAAGCAAGGCTCTTGAATAAAGGAGGGAGGAGTCTAAGGTCAGCCAAAGATGATTTAGGAATGAAGGATCGGCCAAAGAGATCATCAATAGGCTCTTTTACAAATTTGTTTCAAGATAATATAGAATATTTTTTATGTGATTCATGGCTAAAGAGAGAAAGGATCCTATAAGAGATTCAGCCAAGGAGGTCTTAATATGAAGGAGGAATTTTTAAATAAAATAAATCCATGGAAAATCAATTTAATGAATCTGGCCATAGGAGCTTCCAAAAATAGAAAAACCTCACATTGATGATTTAATCAATTTAGATAAAGGATGATTCTATTATATACTTATTGAATGTATAAATAATATATAAATTTATTAAATTTGAAGCAAAGCGGCCAGCCCCACTAAAACTTTCCTAAAATAGATCAAATTAAAAAAGGAATTATTTTGAAGAAGAAGCTTGATTTGAATTTAAATTTAAAATAAATTGTAATACATTAATTATAATTTAAAAAAATCATAATTAATCATTCTTAGGACGTTCAACATATTCCATAAAAAATTTGATTTGATTTAGGAAGTATATGTCATGTATAAAGAAGTTTGAATTAAAGAATAATTTAAAATAATTCAAATTCAGAAATTCAAATAAATGAATTTTTAAAATATGAAAAATGAGGGAACATATAATGAAAATGTTTTTAATGAGCTTCACAGATTTTATTAAATAAAATACATTAAAAAATTATGGCAAAACAATTTTAAAATGAAAAATGATAATAGGAGAGAGAATAAGAGGAAAAAAGAATACTTCAATTTTCATGCACTAAAAGTATGAAATAAATTATAAATGGCATACAAATGATTTAAATAAAGTTAAACATAATTTATCTTTCTTGACCTCACATTTAATGGAACTTATTTCATGAATTTAGTTTATATTATCCAAAATGAATAATGTACTAAATAATTGTAATATAGGAAAATATAAATAATTTTAGAATGATGAATCTAAAAATGAATGAATCATTTATTTTATCTTAGTGAACCTTTCATTTGCCTTAATATAGTAATTCCTAGAAAGAAATTTCCACCTAGCCCATGTTCTACAGCTTTAGATTATGAATTGATTGAAGAACCTAGAGTTGAAGAATTTTCTTGCACAGTTGAATTAAACTAATTAGTAGCTTCAAGATTATATATTTATCATCAATATAAATCTAAATTAAGAATGATATTCATAATGATTAATGTGGATAAATTACAAATTAATGGATTAGGATTAATTTAAGTTTGATTGTTTTCATTTAAAGATAAATTAATTTAAAATTATTCAAAATTAATTGGAGATTTTAATTTTAATGGATTTTTCTTACTCAGATGAATCCATCGAGCCCTTTTTGGATTATTTAACATAATATTTGATATGTTATGATTTTTTAAAGTTTTTACCATTTTTTATAATTTCTTAAAATTGAAAATCCTAATTTTTGTATTTAACCGCATTGGCATCACATGGCGTGCAACATTCATCCATATGGGATCCACATGGATCCTGAGCTAAAATAGTGGCGCACAAAGTTTCAATTCGGGTCATCCCAAATGTTTTTATTAGTTCTTATAGGAGTTTTAATCAAGTAGTTTGACTAAATCTCAGCCATCCATTCCTAATGAAAGAAACAGATGGCAGACATTTCACCTCTCTCGATGACGACAAAAGCAGAGAGGCATCTGTTGATTTGAGACAATTTATAGTGATCTAACTATTGAAATCACTCCATTTCACTTTCAAAATCATCAAGACCTCACATGGATCACATCTATATGGCTTGATCTCCCTTGACATCAAGTTCCTTTCACAAAGGATTGAAACTGAAAGTAAGGGAGGTCGGGTTTGGTGCATACCTCCCAGGTGGAGATCTCAAGTGATGAGGTTGATTTGGTTAGCCTTGGAATGGTGCAACAAGCCTTTGGGAAGAATCAATTGAGTTTCCTCCTCTTAGATCAGCCTATGGACCAAAGCACAGATGGATTCCTACAAGCTTGGACATTTTTTTGGCTTGTAGGCAGCATGAGTGTTGGAGAAAAGTTGTTGTCAACTTCATTTCACTCGTGGAAGGTGATAAAAAGTTTAATTTGGCATGAGATGGTCTCTTTCTCCTCTTGCCATTAGAAGATGAGAGCCTCTTTATGCCTTTTTCCTTCTCTTAGTCAACCATGAAGATTGACACTTTTGAGACTAGCTCCAAGGGTGTCTGGCTGCCTCACACCTGTCTAGAGGTGCCGAGATGGATGAGCAAAGAGAATGAGGGGATTATGGAGTTGGATTTGGCTTCATGCACCATTTCCTTGCCATGGAATATTACACTATTTTGGATTGACTTGGACTTGATTAGGTTGCTTAAGATTGGCTATCAGCCATTAACCCATCCTAAGATGGGTTTGGATGGGGTTTAAGATGTTTGGTTCACGCTTGAGTTCAAAAGGTGTCATTTGGTTGATAGGACAAGGTGGTGCCAGATCTAGATCAGTCCACCATGACCACCTTTTATGGCTATTATTGTGGCAACCCCAAGTTCTATGCGAAGGTAACTAAGAAGCATGAGGTGTTTAACACAACTTGAGCTAGTTAGTTGTGCAACCCACTTAACCACATCAGAAATGGGTTATGGCTCTCTTTTTCCCATGAGTGGGCTGATATTCTTAATTTTTACATATTAGTGTCAAGTAAACTTCTTCCCAACTTTGATATCGAGTATTATGAATTTCATCCTCCACTTGTTAAAAAAAAGCCATTAAGCATTGCATTTTTAGGCGATTATTCATGATAAATGGCCATTAGGATAGGACCATGCAATTCTCAGCAAGTTTGCTGAAGATTCATAGCCTGGAAAATAAGGTACAGTGCTAGCGCTCGAAAGCTTTATTTGTCAAGAGCCCCATAGAGTAGCTGATATCAAATCTCTATCTTCTTTATCTAGCGAGTCAAGAGACTAAGCTTGGCGAGCCTAGTGCTTAAGAAAAGGTGTCGTTGGACAGCTTGTAGGGTCAAACCTTAAACATCTTTTTCTATCTTTACTTTAGCAATGTTATGACTATGATCTATAGTGAGTATTACTTTCTTTACTTATAGTTGTGTACTCATCTTTTTGACTTGCTCATGATAATTATTTTTACATGTTTACTCACAGTAAAGGTGACCCTATTGTCCCCCTAAGATTCAACCTAACATGGTTATGTTCCTTGAGGAGGGCAATTGTGATGTTAAAGAGCATAAGCCTAGCGGTGACGGTGATGGTAGTGAGTCTACCAATGAAGAAAAGGAGGATCTGAGTATGGCCCTAGAAATGGATGAGGCCAGATCTAGTAGAGCTCCCAAAATTCTAGGAAGAGATTCACAAGCTCAACTCTTCGAGGTTGTCAATAGAAGAGTGAGCCTAAGGATGAAAAGCAGGGTGAGTAAGTGGAGGACAACTATACTTTAAAATTGAGTGAGCCAACTAATGAAGCTTATGAGCTTGGGCAAGCGATTTATGCCAAGAAGTTTGATGAGCTTTTGGAGGGGATTACTAATGTACGACTACCCTTATGCTTCCATGACCACTTAGGAAATGACATGGTAGTTAACCTTGGAAATATATCATAAGTTTTTTTTTAAGAGAAAGGAAGCTTACTCTATAAATTCTTAGCTAGAAACTATACATAAAAATCTTTTATCTGTATAAGCAAGCACAAAGACCTTCAAAATGAGGTGGCTTAGCTAGATGAAAAGAAGGATAAGGAAAGTCTAGCACTTACTCGCTTGGCTGAGTCAAAGGAGGAGTTACAAGAAGAGCTCTCTCATCATACTAAGGAGTTTTAGAGGAAAGAATCCAAGTTCACTAGTTTCTAGATTCTAATGAGTGCCATGATCTTCTTCAATAAAAATTCAAGGTAAGCTCCAACTTTATTTTCACCAAATTGGTGAAGCATGGATAGCTAAATGCCAAGTTCTTTGATTTTTTATGTACTCTCCCTTTCAAACTTTGAAGATGATGAGTGTAGCACGAGATGACTTCTTTCTTTTTATGGTGAGTGTAAAGTGCATATGTACTTTGTACTCACTATTTTTATATAAATTTATTTCATAAATGAAAATAATTTACTTTTTATCGAGTACAACTGTAAATGTTCTCTTTTCTCTTGAGTGGTAATGAAGGCTGCTTCCTATTTAGAATTAGAAGTATACTCACAATGTTGTTCTTATACTAGTATGAAAACTACTTAGGACTTCAGATATGATTAATTAATGCCTTATTATAATGTTGTTATTATACTGATAATATTATTGTATTTTGGAAAATATATACTATTGATTTTTTTTAGTGCGCACTTTTTATAGTAGGTCTCTATTTTACTGGGTTGTTGACCTCACCAAGTGTTAGTTTTTAAACATAATCATCAACCTCATGTGTTGTTGGTCTTAAAATATATTTTCCAACTTTATAGGATGTTAATCTTTATAGGGTTTAGTTGGTGATCTCATAGGGTGTTAGTCTTTAAGTATAGTGACAAAATTCAAAGGGTGCTGGTTTTTTTAAAGTTTAATTTCCAATCTCATGTCATGTCACTCTTTAAGTATAGTCACCAACCTCACATGGTGTTGGTCTTTTTAAAGTTTAGTTGTATACCTCATGGAGTGTCGATCTTTAAGTATAGATGCCAACCTCATGAGGTGTTGGTCTTAAATCATATTCACCAACCTCATGGGGGTGTAAGTCTTTTTAGTAATTCAGGTTGGCAAGTAGGCTCCATCATTTGGACCAAAGATGGTGCACCTATTCTCTTATGAACTTGGGTCAAAAATGGCTTGTCAAGTTACTTCATTCTTTAGGCTCCTTCTAAGCTTGATCCTCTTCACTCTTAAAGACTATAGTCTTCGCTTAGCTAGTGAATAGTTTCCATCATTTAGGCCAAAGGTACTACACCAAATTTAATGTGAACTTGGGCCAAAAATGACACTTAAACTAACATTAGCCTACAAGTATCTCTCAGGTGTTATTTTCTTATCTCTTAGAGACTTGAGTTACTACAAGTAGATTCCATCACTCAAGTCAAAGATGGTGCACCAAGTTTTGTGTGAACTTAGGCAAAAAAACATGTTAAGTAACTTGTCTACAGGAAACTCCTGAGTATACTTCTTTTGTATTCTTCATTTAACTTATATAGTTATTCCACCTTAAAATAAACATATATTAAAAATTATAAAAGGCTTCATTAAGAATAACAATATACATGATAACTAATGAGTAAAGATTAAAAAACTTTTTATCATGGATTGAATGTTGTTAAGTCCCTTACACTCCACATTCTTAGTACATCTTCTCCTGAATATGATTATAGTCAGTAGGCAATGAATTATTCTGTGATTATAAATGTCTTATTCCAAATGTGGGAGAGTTTGCCCAAAGTGTTCTATCGTGTGGTTGCATCTACTTTCTTCAATACTTAGTTTTCACTCTTAAAGTGCTTCTCTTTCATGTGGTGATTATAGTATCCCTTCATTCACCTTTTAGCCTCTATAGTTAAGACCCTTTGACTATGTAATTCATACTTGACATGTAGGACAACTTTGATTACATGTGATAGGGTGAATGGTGAGTTTGTTGTTGTATTGGTTGGAATAATTTTGAGGGCCTATAGTACAGGGGCTAGCAAGTTTACCCATTTAGATCTAACACATTTCACCTTCTTCTTGAGCATTTAAAGATCTTCTTGTTAGTCACCTCTACTTGGCCATTACGGTGTGAATGATGTACTAAGGTGAACTTCAATTTGATCCTTTGAGACTCAGAATTCACTCAAATCACTTTCGGTGAACTACGATCCATTATCCTTAATGATCGCAATAGGGAGTCCATACTTGTGAATGATGTCAGTTTAAATAAAACTTTATGCTACTTGGGAGGTTATCTTGGTGAGGGCTTTTCATTAACCCACTTACTGAAGTAATCGATCATGACATGAATGAATCTTCTCTGTAGATAACTATTGATCAGGGGCCTATTAAATCCATTCCCCATATAGTGAATGGCCAAAGACTCATCATGAGCTATAGGAGGTATGGTGACTGTTGCTGAAGTGTTATGAATTTTTAACATTAGATGCAGCTTCTTGCAGATTCTTTAGCATCTTTCCTAAGTGTGGGCCAAAAGTACCCTTGCCTTAAGATTCAGTGGACGAGTGTTCATCCTAACGAATAACTATCACATTCACTTAAGTATATCTTCTCCAAGAATTTTTTTTACTCCGACTCATTGACACATTTGAGGTTGAGTGAGGTCACTGACCTTCGAATGATCTCACCTTTAATTAGCATGTATTGGGTAGCTCTAATTCTAAATCTCCTTAAATTATTAATTGTTTCTTCAATCTCCTAGTTTGCAAGGAATTTTCAATAATGTCAATCCAACGTGGTGAATATTTACATTCAGCTTGCGTGAGCTCCTCTTCTTCTATACTCAGCTGAGTAAGCCTTATGATTGAGTGATCCCTGTGTCCACTAGATTGGGATAACAGATCAACAAGCTAGTTTTGTTCCCTATGTATTTGCTCAATATTGAAGTAGTCTAATTGCCCAACCTCTGATTTCACCTTCACTATGTATTTCTATAGTGAATCATCTTTTCTATATACTTATCTCGCTACTACCTATGAGTTAGAATAGGCTATGACATGTGAATCCTCAAGTCCTCTAACAAATCTCAGCCTAGTAAGTAGAGCCTCATATTCAAATTGATTATTTATCACTTTGAAAATAAATCTGATTGATTGTGTGATGATGACCCTTATTAAGATTTTTGGCATAATATTAGCACACATGACCTACTAACCTGCTAAACTACCAACATATAGTTTCCATAATGGTTCTAACTTGATTAGGGTGTTGTGTGAGGTACTAAAGTCCACAAGAAAATTTGTCACTACCTAAACTTTAATCTCCATTCTAGGTGAGTATGATATATCAAACTCACTCATTTCCACTAACCATTTTGTTAATCTCTCTCAAGCTTAGCAAGTATAGACTTGAGCAAGTTATCAATGATGACTTCGATGGAGTGTGCTTGTAAGTATGGTCGCAACCATTGAGTAGAGATAATAAGAGAGAGTGCAAGTTTTTCAATGAGCTGGTAGTTCAACTCGACACCTTATAAAGATTTGCTAACATAGTAAATAGGTCATTGCTTCTCACCTTCTTTCCTTATGAGAACAAAATTGGCTGCATCTTCTCCCACACCTAAGTATAATAGTGGAGTCTCACCTTCATTCAAGCTTTGTAATAAAGGCAATGACATGAGTAGAGTCTTAAGGTTGAAAAAATCCATTTCACACTCTAGGGTCCACTTAAATCTTTTTTACCTCTCTTAGAACTTTGATAAATGGTGAGCAATGTTCTCTGATATTAGAGATAAACCTATTTATCCCTACTACTCACTTTATTAGTCATTACAATTCCTTCAGTATTTTGGGTGATGGTATCTCAAGTATAGCCTTTACATTATCTGGGTTCATCTTGGTGCCTTCATGGGTGATAAAGAATCTCAAAAACTTCCCTGATCTTGCACCAAAAATACATTTCAAAGATAGACCAAAAAAGCATTCATCCCTTATGTTCTCTGAACACTCGATCAACCAATCTCTGATAGGTCACCTTGCATTCTTAAGCTTAAAAGGCATAACTCTATAATAGCATAATCCTTATTTGGTAATGAAGGTTGTCTTCTCCAAGTTAGCAAGATGCATTTGTATATGATAGTGTCCCAAGAATTTATCAAGAAAATTCATTACTTAATAGCAGGTAGTTGAGTCGACCAGTGCATCTATACTAGGGAGGGGCTACCCATCTTTAGGACATGGCAAGTTCAAATTAGTGTAGTCTACTCACATTCTTTACTTCTCTCTCAACTTCTATACCATAACTACATTTGATATCTATTTCAAGTATTATACTTAACTTATAAAATTTGGTTTGGGTAACTTAGTGAACTCTTCTTTGATGGGCTTGGTGAGTAGGGTGGCTATCTTCCACATCTTCTACTTGAAGGCTATGAATTTATAGATATTAAGAGGATGGCAAGTGACAATGATGTTGATGCCTGGAATCTCCACAACAGTCTAAGTAAATATATCAAGATTTTCTAAATGCATTTTGGAAAGTTCATCTTTATACTTGGGGTTGAAGATTGATCTAACTTTTAGATCTTTCTCTAGATCCTACTTGATAGGAATCTCTTCTATCTCTTTAGGAACTTCAATCTCAATTCTTACAATCTGTAGCCATAATACTTCATTTTCCTTGCCAAGCCGCCAACTACCTTTAAGTAGCAAGCTTAGGACTAGTTGAGATTTTCCCTAATAGTGATCTCCCCACCTATAGTGGAGAATTTGATGGCTGCATGGTAAGTTGATACCACTGCCCAAAATGTGTTGAATAAAGGTTGACCAAAGATGGTGTTATAGGTGTCCAAAGCCTCTATGATAACAAAGTTTGTCATAGACATAAATTATTTTTTTCCTTTCTCTCCAAGTTATATGGAGGGTAATCATCCCTTCAGTTTCTCTTGACTCTCTTGAGAAATTGAATAGTGGTCCCCTTATAGGAGTAAGTTTATAGTAAGCTAATCCTAGCTTGTCGAACACTAGCTTAATGATTTTGTTGTCCAAGCTTCATGTATCGATCATAATACTTCTAACTTGGTAGTTGGTGATGAGGATGGTAACAATGATGATGTCATTATATGGGTTGCTCGTGGTAAGTTTATCTTTCTCTAAAAACATACTGGAACTTATGGAGAAAATTTATAATATCATATAGATTTCAAGGTACATATTTAAGTAAGCAAATACATCATTATGGAATAAATATATTATCTCAAAAGCTAAGTTTATTACACTATAATGGGTTCAATAATTTAATAAGAACTCCTTAGGCTAAGGGGTCTTGAATATTCTTGAGATTTTTTCTCTTGAACTACATGGAAAAGTAAGACAAGGTTTATTTATTTCAGGGTTCATAGTTTCCTATAAGGGCAAGTCCTTATAGTTAATTACTTCTCAAAATGAAAGAAATCCCTCTTAAGAATACTCTTGATTAAGGAAACTTATCTTTTTTTATGAATTTCAAAGCTTATCTTAAAAGAATTTTTAATTCAAAACTTCAACAGGGAATGCTCCAAAGGGAAAGAGTTCTTTTCAAAAGTCAATCAAAAATAAATAAGAAATACTTATAAATACCGGGATGCCAATAAGCATTTCAACTATCTTATCATCGGGATTTTCATTTTGAAACTGAATTTAATAAAATTTGGAATTGGCATTTTTAATAGAAGTCTAGGACTTAAATTCTGACAGCATAACACTATAAAAATCTTTAATGGTAGAAGACTTATTTCAATTAAATTCTTTAAAAGCTAAGCCTAAAACACTTCTGGCATAATCCAAAGACTCGACCTAATGTAATCTCTAGGAATAATTGGTTCCTTTTTTACTAGAGAAAATAAACCTATCTTTGACTCTTCTAGACTTACTACCTGCTTAGAAGGGTTGCAAGCTAACCCCACCTATGAGAATTTAAATCTATAAATATGATCTTTTATATGCAAGAGGACTGAGATGTTGTATTTAGAAAAGAGGCTAAGAATCTAAACTCATTCCTTAAACCCTAAGAATATGATTGGCATGTTATGAACCTAACTAATGCAATAATTTTTGTATTTTATGTATTTTGACTTGTAATATTATTTAAGGCTTGAGTATGCAATTTCATGCCTACAATGAGATACAATTAGAAAATAGTTATGGGCCAAATCAATACAAGAAGGCACACTTCCCCATGAAGAGTGGTCATCCTAATAGGTTAGATGCCCCCTTATATATAATGGGTGAACCACCCAAATTAAGAAAAATGAGTAATATGCTCTCATGGTTCATAAAGTCTAATTATTTCTAGTTGCTTTTAAGTTATGCCTAAGGCTTTATTTATAATGAGGTTATGAATTTTTCATTTTTATATTTGAGTTATTTAATTATAGTAAGGTAGAAAATTTTAGTTTTTCTTGGAGCATAATATTTCTAGGCATTTTATTACAAAGCACATCATAGAAAGAAACCTAAAAAAAGTATGTAGTTCTAGTGCGAACTTTAAAATAAATTAAGCCAAATTAAATTAATAAAATAGGTTAATGTAGTTGAATACCAATGTATACCAGAAAGAAAAAAAAAATGGACAGTTGAGCTCTACCTTTATACACCTCAGACTAGAACTAAAAGTCTTGATCTACAAGGGTCTTCACCCGGGATAGTCACCATCTTTAGGGTCCTATGTGATCTTCATAGGGAACCTCTAATTAGTAAAATCAACTTCTACTATTTCTAGACTCTATAGATCCTAACATAAGTTTAGTCTCAAATTAAATTTTAAAATTCCAAAATAAGTTTCTAATCCTTACAAAATAGATGTCACAAAATACATATCGCACACCAATAGTTTAAATTCTAGACATACTAACTTAGCATCAGTGTATGACTACACTAAGTCTTTTAGGCTTAGGTTTTGATTTAATTTTAAATTTTAGTTGTTTACTTTTCATAATTTTACTTTCAGAGGTATGTGTCATTGTTAAATCAGAGATTTGAGGTATTGATACCTCCTTCAGACCAACAACTCTATGATCTTGGGTGTACAAACTTTAAACCATATAATAACTTATTATGAAAAGTTTTTTCTTCATTAAATTATTTAGATTGATTTTCTTTATCCAATCTTAGGGCCATTTCAATTTACCATTATGAAGTTTCAACTTAAATAATTTAACTTCTTTTGGATTTTATTTTATTTTGACGTATAATTTTTTGGTGAAAGTAGAATTTATGCTTTAAAGGATATAAAAAAAAAAAAATTCTGCTTTGGGCAGAGCCCATTCCATTCAACGTTATAATTATAATAGAATATAATAATCATCTTAAGTTGAAAATCTATTCAATGGGACAAACTAATAACTTAAGTTTTCTAATTAATCCTTTTGGATTTATTTGAATGATTTATTTAAGCTGAATTTAATTTGATTAGTTTCTAACTCATCTTTTTAAGGTAGAAGTTTATGTTATTCCTTAAATGTTGTTCAAATTTAAAGATTGTTTTATTCAAATTTCATTTGATTTAATTAATGGATCTTGCCTTAATGATTTTATATCTTTAAATATAATTTAAAATAATCTTATAAATCTCAATTAAAAGTTTAGTCATTTGGTTAATTATTTATTTCAATTTAATCGGGGATTAATATGAATATTAATGGATATGATTTCATAATTTAGGTTTACATTCAATTTTATATTTGCTTGATTTGATTAAGGTTAAAAAAAGGAATGGTTATTTAATTTCACACACACACACACACACACACACACACACACACACACACACATATATATATATATATATATATATATATATATATATATATATATATATATATATATATATATATATATATATATATATATATATACATATATAAAGTTTAATTCATTTTAATTTAATTAGTCTTATTCACTTATTTCATTTGATTAATGTTTATTAACTTAAATGATCTAATTGGTTTTGTTGCTTTTTACTTTAAGCTTACTTTAATAATGTTGATTTCATTATGCAAGTAATTTGTTTCATTTAGATTTACATGAATGTAGTTATTTATTTAATTAATTTGTTTAAGTTGCTTTTAGGGGATATTTTATGTTAAGGGTTCATTATTTAATTAAATTTTTTAGGATAAAGTATTTCTAATTAATATTTAACTATTGATTATTACATTAAACATTTCAAGGAATGCACTATTTAGGTGCCAAACCAAATCTAGGCCATTTTTAATCTTAGGTTATTTAAGTTAAATGATTTAATTTAATCATCCTTATTTATTCATCATAAATGCCTTCATTTGATGTTAAGTAAGCTTAAGTTAATTTCATTGTTGTTGAATTCTTTAAAATTCAGAGATTGATAAGTTTTAATTTTTAGCCAAATGTTTATTTTATCTTGAATTTAATAGTTTAGTAATTTAAGGTTTGATAAACTTTTTAAATTCTTAATTAATTCCACAAACGTTAAGTGAAGAATCAATTAGACTTTTCAACTTCAGAGGAATAGAATTTTTTTTCAAGGTCCTCTGATGTTGCTTAAGATATTTTAAATTGGTTTCATTAATTTCCATAATTTTTATAATTTTATTGATTTATTAGTTGATTTAAGTTGACCTACAACTTGAAATTCTATAACTTCTATGCTAGAAATCATTTAGCTTTGAAATTTTTATGGCAACTGGGGTTCCTTTCTAGTTTCAATTGCCTAATATTTCATCTTAAGCAAATATGTATTTTAGGTCTAATTGATGCTTTAATGATTTTAGTAAAACCTAAATTAAGCCTAAATTATTAAGAATTATTTTGTGGTTTTATTGTTTCTCAATTTCTCTCTTGAAGATGAATCTAGAAAAAATGTATTTGAAATTTTTGAATTTTTAGTTGATTTATTATGATTTTTTAAAGATCATATCAATTAGATGAATTAATTAATTCACTTAATTATCTAATTTGGTTATTTTTAGTATTAAAAATCATATAAATTTGAATCCTATGATGGCTCTAAAAGTAGTTAAGTGGTCAAAGAATGTTTGAGATGGCTTAAGGCATATGCATGGAATGGAATTTGGGTGATGAGGTGGCTCATCCTTATTCTATCTTATGGCATTTTGACCATAGCTCCCAACACATCTTCACCTCCTGGTAACACCTCATCCCCTAGTAAGCTAATGGTTGCCTTCTCTAACCATGCTAAAATGAGCCATGGATTGGGTTAGAGCTCAATTAGATTTGGTTTGGAGTTAAGGGATCAAGTTGGGTTCCTTTAGTTTTGGCTTTCCTTAAGTGGGTTTGATTGTATTCCCTTTGATAAATTGGATTTAGATTTAGGTTACAATAAATATTGATTGTCTTTCATAAGATTTATAACTTAATTTATCCAAACTATATTTGAATTTGGATTGGTTAGGATAGCTTGACTCACTTGACCAAAATAGGTCAAATTGAGTTTTACTAACTTATCTTATTATCTTAGGATTAGAATTTATGTTTAGTTATTCTCAAATGACAATTTTTGATGATTTTGACAATTGATTTTATTTAATTTGGGTTAGATTTTGATTTGAACTCAAATGTACTCATCTTAAATTAAGTTGGATCAAATTAAGTCAAATGATTAATTTTACATAATTATAATTAATATAGGCTATCAATTTCATTTAATTGAATATTTTTAATGATTTACATCAATTAATTTCATTTTATTTAAAGTTTATTTTGAAGTTAAACCCACTTTGACCCAAATTAGTCTTAAGTGGTTAAAATAAGTTTATTTATGTTAAATTAATCCCAATAATTTGCTTAATTATGTTTCATTTGTGACTTTTAAATGACTTTAGATGTTCGATTTGTTAGTTCACTATAGAATCCAAGAGGGCGGGGGGGGGGGGGTGTGAATTTTAACTTTTGTAATAAACTTAAATGTTTAATAATAGTGTTTTAGTTAAATGAAATAATAAAATAATAGTAGTAGAAAAGTTAAGTGTAAAAAAATAAAGAAACAAAACACAAGAGTTTTTTACGTGGTTCAGCCAAACCCCAAATACTGGCCTAAGTCCAAGCCTAGCCATCCAGGCTAGGAACTCACAAAAATAAAGTTGATATTACAACAAATCTCATGTACTCTCCTTCACAGGAAAGTACAACCCAACATGTACTCTCCTTAATGGGTAAGTATAACCCAACACATACTTTCCTTAATAGGCAAGTACAACCCAATAAGAAATCAAGACAAGACAAAGAGAAAGATACAAGTCTAGCTCTCAATTTTAAAATACTTTTGCACTCACAACCCAATCTATACTAATATTAATGCAATTTAATGTTAATGAAAAAGAGGTTACATTAACTTTAATTTGAAATTGAAACAAGATATTCAATAAAATATTCAATGCAAGTAACTTAATGTTGCTTTGAATGATCTTTAAAAAGTTTGAAATGATTTTCTTGTATGACTTTGAAATGCAAGCTAAAATGCAATCAGAAAATAAGATATTCAATAAAATATTCAATGCAAGTAACTTAATGTTGCTTTGAATGATCTTTAAAAAGTTTGAAATGATTTTCTTGTATTACTTTGAAATGCAAGCTAAAATGCAATCAGAAAACTCTACATTAAATTCCTTTTCACACAAGCCAATTTTGGCTCAAATGATAAGTGTATCTGCTATTGGAATAACTAAACAATCACTTGAATAAGCATTTGAATGATACCACAAGAAAGCTACCACATTACCTATATATAAACCAATTGAATATAAGTAATCAACAAGCACAAAATAATTTATGCAAGAGATGAAGTGGTCAGCCAAATATAAAATTAAATGAGATAAAATGTTAAGCACAATCAAATTTAACCAACCTATATAAAACTTTTGGCCAAAGTTATAAACAATAGATATTCAAATGGTTAAGTAGTAGGAAATTAAAAATCTTTGAAAGAGACTTTAGTTAAACAAATTAATCTCAATGAACTTTTCATTTTCCTTAATATAGTAATTCCTAGAAAAATTTCCACCTAGTCCATATCCAAAAGCTTTAGCATTTTGATATAATTGAAGAATTAAGAGCTGAAGAATTTTTCCTACACACTTGAATGTAGCTTGATTAGCAGCATTTGAACATGTGTTTGTTATCATCAAAATCAATCTCATATTAGATGGGGCTCTTGGAGTCAACATGATTTAAATTAAGTTCAATTTTATTCTAATTTAGGTTATAATAAGGTTCATTTCAGTTCATTTGGATCAAATGATCTAATTAGCCCATTTTAGACCTTATTTGATTTAGATTCATTTAGATTTATCTCTATACATATTTATTTGATAATTCTAAGTCTTAGAATGATTTAATTTGATCAAATTTTGGTGAATTGATATTTTATTTGGTGGGGCCCATATAAGTCATTCATAGGTCAAGTGGCATGGTTGTCTATCTTGAACCTCACCTAGATTTCTTTTTAAATTTATTTATATTCATCCATTGATTTTATGCTATTTGTTTAATTTGATTTTAATTTGTTTAAATTTCTTTGGACTTTGGTGATTATTTGGCTTTAATAGATTAATTGGGTTAACCTAATTACTTTGATCTAAGCTCAATTAGATTTAGATTTTATTTAAGTTGTGTTTGATTTAGGTCTATGTTGAATTTCATTAGATTTAGGTATTTTTTAGGTTTACGTAATCCAATTGTGTTAGGTTAGATCTTAGAAAAGTTTACCATGATAGCCTAAGTCTTAAGCTATTGAGTTTGATCTAGTTTTATTTTTTAGATTTAATTGTTGATGGTAAACTTATGTCTGATTTGAGTTGTTCTTTGATTATAATTTATTTATACATCTTGTCATTAAGTGTAGTGTCCTAAGTACTTAATTAGGAAACTCCTAATCTAAGAATAGGTGTCTTAATTGCTAAGTTTAAAAAGATGTTAACCACATTCAAAAATGAGGTCAACAGAACTATAGAGATAGGTGGTGCTCATAGCATAGCAACTAAGTTTACCTCTCTCAATCATAGTCTTTTCAAGCTTGCCTTCCTTGAAGATTACCTGTCACCTCCAAATATGGTGGGTACCACTCCTACTATGCAAATTTCATATGTGGGAATAGGCTCATTATCATGTTAAATGATTTTCTTATCTTTTCTTCTAGTGAATTCCTTAATGCTTTCCCGCCTTAATCAATTCATCAATTAGACTCTTTAGGTGTCAACACTCCTTAATGTCATGCCTATAGTCATGGTGGTAGTTGCAATACCTTGATCGATCACAAACTCCATTAAGCTTCAGGGGTGGTGGTCTCTTGAAATATTTCTTATTCTGGATGGTCTCTACTAACTTGACCATTAATACTAAAAGAGGGGTTGCCAATGTGGGTTGTGAGGATTCAGTGCCTTGATAATTGATTATAGGATTTCTAAAACATGGCCTGACTAGTGGTGCCTCAAGTCACCTTCTTTTATCTGCTCTTTGTGCTCGAAACTCACGACTAGGTAGTAGCGCTAAAAGAGATCTCTTTACTGAGTCCTTTGTTCAAGTTGATAGTGTCAGTTGGATGACTTCATTATATTCTTTTATGTTTACATGGTTATTTGTCAACTTAATAATTCGATGAGTGTATTTGGTTATTGGAGCATGAGAGCATATCTAAAGAGCCCTTCCTTTAGGCCTTGGGTGAGAGTAGCCTGGGTGACTACAAGTTCTATATCTTTAACTTATAGCACCTCTAAGTGATGAACTTCTTGAATGACTCATTAGGTTCTTTCTTGATCTGTAAAAGGGATTGGGAACTCTTCAGCATTTTTTTAGCACTAGAAAATTGTGTAGTGAACTTCCTATTGAACTCAAAATAAAGAAGGAAATGACCCCCACCAGGAAGTGTGAGAACCACCTGAGGGCCAACTTTTTAAAGGTAGTAACAAATCTAGCAAGTATATTATCTTTTTGGGCTGATTGCTTGAGTTAGGGCCAGACTATTTAGTTTGATTGATTATGATTGCCGAACCTTCCTAGCTATTTATCACCATGGAAGGAGTAATACATGACTAGTTCTCTATTTCTTTCTCCAAGTCTTCAACTCTCCTCATCATGGTGGGACTTTATTGTCCAGTATACTCTCTTGCAGGCTTGGCTATTCTAATAGCCTTGCTAGTAGGATCATTCATTTTTATTTGCTCCTTTGGGTATATACTGATTATGTTAACACATACATCCATAAGGTTGAAATATGCCTCTAGCTTTCTCTAATGTACAAATATACATAGTATTATAAGAAAGAGTTAGTTATAATGACTCCTAAGTCTAATCATACTTAGTCATTTCATATCCTAGATTTAGCCTTATATACTAATGTATAAATGATTTGGTTTGTTGGATCAAATACAAACCCACCATATTTAGACCACCATCTTATAGAATATGACCTTATAGAATTATTTTTGTAAAGTGTTTAAATTGCTTAGATATGATAATTTATTCTTTATATTTTAATGGCATGATCTCAATATAATTATATATCAACATTGGTGATTTAGTAGGAAATTTTGGGTATTAAATCTGGTATAACCAGCCAATTCATGTGATGGAAATTATATATCAGGCAAACAATTTATCATCAACTTTGGCAAATGTGTAAGACTGATTAGGATTTAGTGAAAGCCCTTAACACCTCCATAAAAGGGGTAGAAGTGAAACTTATGCTAAGATACTACCTATTTGGCTAGGAGATCAACTCTCTCTATAATAAGTACTTTGATTTAATTAAAACACACTTTTCTAGAGGTTTATTTTTTAAAATTTTGGGAATGATTGGATATTGTTGTTGAAGTACTTAAGGTCAAAGTTGCAACTTAAAGTGATGATGTTAAATATCTATTCTATGGATTTAGTTTAGAAAATCAGTTTATGCTATCCCAAAGGTCTATTTACTAAGAGATTAGTGTGATAATTGAGGATGGCCATTTTGATGGAGGCTAATTAGAATTTATAAATCTTCCTAAGTGGCTCAGAAACAATATTATGGCTTTGGTATAAAGTTTTAGCATAAGAAATTTGTGTCATTAATAAGGTTTTCCAATAATAAACAACTTAAAATCCAAAAAAATCACAACTCTAATTTAATACTTTTTTTTAATAAAAGTACTCTTCCTTTCACCTTAAAACTTTAAAGGATGTAATTCATAGTGTTTGAAAGATTTAAAAATTTTTGGGATAATATATATATATATATATATATATATATATATATATATATATATATATATATATATATATATATATATATATATATATTGTAGTTTTATTTAAGAATAAGTCTAAGAAATTTTCTTTTGGTTTACATCACTAAACTTCAAAATAGACTTTTTAAAAATACATTTCTGCTTAAGGAACAAAGCAAAATCATAGAGAATTATCTCTTAGAGTCTGTAATTATGATATATATGATTTTTAATTCTAATAAGTTTAAGCCCACTTATTGTGTACTATAATAAGACATGATCTTATTATACAAAACCTTAGGGAGACCTTTCCTAGTTGGTTTTAAGTGAGTTTTTATGAACTAAAAAGTTAAGAAAAAGGATAAAAGAATAGTGTAAACTGTATAGAAGAATGTTAAATCAACAAACAATAAGATCTATTTATAAGAAAAGATATGCTAATTACTCAGAAAAGTGACAAGTTGAAGAGACTCTAATCCTCTTTTCATGGTGATAGCAGCTACCAAGCCAATTCCCTTGGGCTTTTCTTACTATAAATATTTTCATAATAACATCCAAGGCTCTTTCATTTTATACATCAAATATAGAGGTTTTACCTTAACATAATGAAGAAAGGCTAATGAGAGAGGAGAAGGATGGGTTGGTGACAAGCTAAAATGGTGTACAAAAGTGCACTTGCCATTCAAATAATATAATAATAAGAAAAGTACCCTTCCCTCAGGGATCTATTTTAAAAATTGTTAATAAATTAATTACTAACCTCATGTTCATGTAAGAATTTATCCAACTGCTCAAAATGAAGAAAATTTGCTGCTATAGAAAATTTATAAATTGTTATAAAATTTTTATTTTAAATTTGCTGCTATAGAAAAGTACTCTAAATACATGGATCCCCTAAGAAATTCTTGAAAATCTCGTATTGATATTTTTCTTTCAAAGTTATTATCAATCAAGAGCAATTATATCTTTTAGTTTCAACCATTAATTAGAAGATCAAATCACCAACATTAATTATTTATAATTTTACACTAATTAAAATGGAGTCATTATAGTTTTTATTATCTCCCTAAATGATTGCAAAATAAGAAATACTATATGCTTATGTATTTAAAAGATTTGTTTACTTCTGTTTAGTTATTATTCTTTGGCCATTCTAATTTCTATAAATCACACTAGATTTTGAGATAATGACTAATTAATTCGAAAGCATGGATAAAAGTAAAATAATAAAGCAATAACAACACTATGATCTAAAGAAAAATTCACCATAATACATAGGTCAAACACTTAGTTCAACATTTTCAAATACAAAATATAACTACAATACATGAACATGTGGAAGATACACTAGAAAACATAAAGATAAGAAAAAAAATAGTGAACTAGGTCCTCTTTGATCTTCTAGTGTAATCTTCTTCACACTATTCACACTCACTCACTTGAAGCCTAACTCCCCAAGTGACTCAAGACACTACTCACTAAAAAGAAATATAAAAGTTACTCAAAATACAACATAAATGTGTTTTAAGTTACAACACTCATCTCCTTCAGTCAATGGGAATGTGCCTTAAAAATTGGCTCCAAAATTGCTTTTAAGTCCCCAAACTAGCTACTAAAACTACTTTAAATTGAATTTAATGGGTCGTAGCACTGTGGCATCAGATGGTAGTATTGCAGCACTGATGGCTCAATTTTTTATGCTTTGAATGGTAGGGATTTGACCCCATGTTGTTATCTATCTATGTTAAAGTGCTAAGCTTATTATCTTCAAGCACTTTCTGGCTTCTTTTCACCACCATGTCGCTTCTTCTAGCAGTGTCACGTTTGGCCTGATTGTCTTAAATCTAAATCGTTAGCAAATATAGCACTACAGTGCTAGTAATGAGCACTATGATGTTGCCTTCTCTACCTTTATAATCAATTTCATCAATATTACCATAATGATGCTGCATGGCAAAGTGTTAAGGTACTATTTTTTAAAATTTTGATTTTCTTCATTTTTATCTTTAATGTAAAGTTTCTACAAAAAAAAGTACTAAAAATTATAAAAAAAATAAAAAATAGATAAATTTGATATAAAAGCTTCACTTAATTTTTCTCATAGATTAAACACTTCCAAATTAAAATTATTACTTATCTTCAAATAATTATATGTATTTTCATGACTCCTTGAACTTGTTTGATATCAAGCTTTTATAGTTTAATTTTTTTTAAATAATAATTTTAGTAAAATAGCAGACTTACTCATTTAACAATTAAACATTAAAACAACTAAACTATAATAACCTAAATTCTTACTTAACTAATATTTTTTTATATTTTATGTCTCCTTTATCCTCAATAATAATATAGTTGACTTTTTTTATAAATTTTAGTTACTTTATTGCTATAAATAATAATCAGTTATTATTTAAATAATAAAAAAATATTTTCCTTTTTGAATTCAACGCATTTATTTTAAATTTAAAAATTTATTGAATTACTTAGATTATAGAGGATATCAAATATTTTTATTATATGATACTTAACCTTAAGTGTTTCCTACTTTTTCCTCTTTTTTATGAAGACACATTTTTAGCAAAATATCTTTAATGGTTTTTTTTTTATTTCCATACTATTGATTTCTGTTGTGTATTTAATGTCAATCTAAATGAATTATTAATTTTCACTATACAAGCTAAGCTCCATTCGATAGTAATCATAATTATGTTATAAAAATAATAATGATATCAATCTTATTACTTAATAACCAACCAAATTTGTAAAGAATCATCTATGTGTAGCTTCTTATACATATTCTTAATTCATTAGAAATTCTAGTTATTATATGAAAGTTTAGTTATTAATAGTGTAAGTAATAATTCATTATTTAATAATGTTAGTACAAATCTTGTTCATTTTATTGAAATATTATTTAATTGATTTAAAATCATAATATTTTGCTTAACCAAATATAACTTTAAATTTACAAATTAGTATACAATTAATAATGATAAGCAATAATAAAAAAGTTTTAAATTTTACTATATATTTGAAACTACGAATACATTAAAGTGCCACTGTGATGAACTTGAATCAACACTTCATAAAAAGACTAACAAGAAATAATAATTTACCCTTTCCCAAACTTAATTATTATAAGATTTAACAATAAAATAAACAAAACAAATGATCCAATCAAATAAACATATTCAAAACTCCTTAATCATCTTCATTTTTATTCTTCCTCTTCTTCTTTTTTTCATCTTCTTCCTCTTCTCCTACTTAATTTGGGCAAACCTAAGGCTATAACTGCAACACTTTAGAAAGATAAACATGACCAAGCCCAATATTCACCTAGCAATTCTAGAACATAATGCTAAGGTTGAATTGTACTCAACTATTTATGTGAATTATTGTTATTGTTGCTCCATATAATGATTCAATTTTTTTTATCAACTCATGTTACAACATATTGCACTCGTCTCCCTATGTTATAAGTTTGTAACATCTTCACTCAAGTCAAAAAATATTTTACTCATGGTTATAAAGTATCAGGCTCTAAAGTGAGGTGTGTGTTGGGAGGAACTCTCATCCAAGCTCATACTTAGATTCATCTAAAAAAATCTTTTCTCTAATTAGAATAGTTCTAGCAAGCAACTTTAACCCCATGAGCATTCATGTTGAATTTAGATTTTGTTGATCACAAACATTTATGTTGGTCTACTTTTTAATACTAATCAGTTGTGTGTACAAAATATTAGTTATTATTCCATGCAAGTATCACAATTTAGAAGCGCAATAGATGTTGCTTTCGAAATCACAATCAATGGTTGTTTGATCAATAGTTAGATTATGCCCAAGTTTAAGAACTATAATAAAGAGTTTTGATCCAAAAATATCCAAGTCAAGCTCAAACTACTTCTTTTTAATATTTATGCTTAATTGTATTTTGTCGTCATGCACTTGGCATACGAATGTTTATAAACAACCAAGCACACACACACACACACCTAAGAGAATGGGTAAATAAATAAAAAGTACTTTTAAAATTAATAAATTTTGAAGACATCATATTGTATGATTATACATTATACTTTACGAATGTGCAGTTATGTTAATTAATAGCACTTATTAAGTTAGTTAATTTCAATTTTTTAATAAATCATATCATAAAATTTGCATCATATAGTACTATTTTTTATTTAAATATTGAATTAGTTAGATCCTCTATCAAAAAATTTTATAAATTCAGTTTGAATTATACATTACGATCATTTAGTATGAACAAATAGAGAACATATTTTTTTAGTTTGTACTATTATAATATGATAACTATTCACATAATATGAAGATAATAGTTTAGAGATGATAGAATCATCCAATATGAACAAGTAAAGAAAAAAAATTTTTTTTTAGTTTATACTAATCATATAGGACAATCCTTGACCATATAGTATAATTAAAACAAATTTATTTCAAATTATTTTTAAATTTTAAATTCAACTTCCTCCTCATAAATACCCACTTAGAAGAGCTAACCTACTATGTTGAATGTGAGAGAGCTTTAAGAAGGCATAGGGAAGAGTGTAATCTTAGAGAAAAGTAGGAAGAGATCTCTCTTCCTCTTTCCCTCAAGAGATTCCTTGTGAGAAATCATTTGTAAGGTTGAACTCTATTGGGTTGCTCATCTCATCCACTTTGCCGTTAGAGGCTTGAATGTTTGTTCTTGTAGAGTGAACATGACTGAAGTTTGTTTTTGTAATGAGAGTTGTAGAAGTGGTGGCCTTCTTGACTTGAAAGAGAAGGGGAGCAATATAGGATTTCTCCAATGCCCACTAAGAATAGAGGCATTTCTACCTTGACTTTGTGCTAAAGGAGAAGTAGTGGAAATCTTGAAGGAATTTTGGAAAGTGGATGTATGCATGCTAAGAAAAATCATTATAAATCAATTTGCACACCCCGCCCGCACGCCCTCCCCACTCTTTCTTTTCTTTCTTTCTTTGTTTCAATTATTTAGCTTTACTTTTATGTTGAGTATTTTTTTAATGTTTTAGTGCTTTTTTATCATAGGCTTTTTTCTTAAGGATGCCCACTTTGCTCACCAAATTAGAAAGAAATTTTATATAGTCAAGAATTATATATATTTTAAATATTTGAAAACACATTGTAATTCATCCCCCTCATGGGTATGTCATCTTAACAATTAATATCAAAGTAGGTTTCTTGTTTAAATAAACTAATAGCTATATGGATATCTAGTGATGGCATACTAAGTAAACCAAATCACTTTGGAAGGATATTTAAGTACCTAACCACTTTTGTTTTATGACTTATTATAATTTTTAGAAAATTTACATGATTACATTTATTCAATCAATTGACTTTCACATGTTGAACATTGTAAAAATAGGTTATACACTACCACATGAACTTATTAGTGGTAAAAATGTTGAAATACCATTCAATTTATGGTCAGTAAAAGATAAGAATTATTTCCATAAAATTCTAAGTGATAAAACTTTTTTCTATACTTTAAAAATAAAAGATTACATGCATGTATGTACTTGCAATATTACTAAAGAAATTTAGGAAAAATTATGTTGCATATAAGAGAATAAATGAAGTTAAATAATGATGCATTAAAATGCTATTACTTGATTATGAACTTTTTCTTATGTTATCTCATGAATCCATTTTTGATATGTATACTCATTTTACAAAAATTATCACTTCCCTATGCGCTTTAGTAAGTGAAGTTACAAATTCTAAAAAAGTTAACAAAATGCGAGTAATAAAAGAAAGAAAAGACTATTAGCTTAAACATGATTACCTCTAAAAGCAACAAGGAGGAAAGTAGCACTGGTGATGAAATAACGCTCCTACCAAGAAAATTGAAAACCATTTTAAAAGATAAGAAGAAAACATTTCTTCAAAAGAAAGATAAAGGTCAAAAAATAAATCTTTAAAAGTTATTGATCTATTTGTTAAGAATGTGAAAAATTAAATTTATTGAATGGGAATGTCCTTCATTCAAAAACACTAATCAGAAAGATAACCAAGAAGAATTGGGCAATATTAGAGGAGGTAAAAGAAGGACTCAACGAACTTTTAGAATTAATTCAAATTATAAATTTTTAAAAGAAGAAGTTGAAGAAGAGGTTACAAACCTCTGTTTGATGGCAAAAGAAGAGTCTAACAATTCTTATGATGAATAAGTAAAAAATCTTAGTTATGATTACTTTTAAATATTTGTAAAGAGTTGCATGCTACATTTAAATTATTAGAAAGAAAATATTCATCCTTAATGAAAATTTTTCTTCTTTAGAAAAGAATTATAGAATATTACTACAAGAGCATGAGGATTTAAAAATTAAATATAAAGAAATAAAAAGTCAAAATACTAAAAAGAACATGACTTATTTGAAAAAAGAATGGTATGCTGGAATGTGCTAATGAAAATCTAAGAAAAAAAGTAAAAATTATAAAAGGAACACACCCACACATACATCATCTCATAAAAAGAAATTTAAGGAAATTAGATCATGCATTACTTCACTAATGTTTGATGCTTTCATGTGGAATGGTTGGTCACATGGAAAATTTTTGCATACATTGGTTATGTACAAACCCAGCATAAGCATGGATTCCAAAACCCACAAAAGTTTATAGAGCTTTTTTATAATTTAGCTATAAAGAACCCAAGTAAGTATGCACCCTCAAAAAACAAATTTAAATTTATTTTGTAGATCTAACATCACTTAGGGACTAGTGGAGGAATGTGGTACATAAATAGTGGGTGCATAAGACACATGTAAGAAAAAAAAACTAAATTTATTTCAGACCAAATACAGACAAACAAAAACTCTATATCCTTAGAAAAGATCCATCGTATTAAAAGCCTAAAGCACATGTTACTTAGTATCAGTTAATTATGCAACAAAGGTTTAATAATAAGATTTATTAATAATAAATGTTTAAAAGATTTAAATGATAAAATTGTTATAAAAAGTGTTATGGGTAATAACATTTACATGATTGATGATAATAACCTCTCTATTGATTTAAGATAGTGAGCCTTAAATCCACACTTGATGAGTGTTGATTATGACATAGGAGACAGTGTCATGCTAACACTCACTTTAAAATAGCACACAGTATAACATAGCTAGAGGGGTAATAAAATTAGATTTCATTGATGATCATTTGTGTGATGCATGTTAGTTAGGGAAGCGAAGTTAATCTATATTTTGGCCTATTAAAGATATAATGACTACAACACCTTTAAAACTTTTCCATATAAATTTATTTGGATAGATAAATACCATTGGATTGAGAATAAAGTCATATAGTTTTGCTATAGTTGACTATTTGATTAGGTTTACATGGGCAAAGATCATTAAGCATAAAAGTGAATCCTTTTCCCTATTTAAAATATTTATAATTTGGGTTATAAAAATAAAAGGTTGTAGTACTACTTCTATTTATAGTGATCATGTTAGAGAATTTTAGAATAAATAATTTAAAATATTTTGTAATAAAATAGGGATAGAACATAATTTCTCAGGCCCTATAGCACCTGGATAAAAAAAAGTTGCACAACATAAGAATATGACAATCATAAAAGTTTTATGAATTGATATTTCATAAATGGCTTTAATTAATTCTTATTTATATACTTTTGATTCTTATAAAAGTTTACTACAAAGTCCTTAAAATTACCTCAAAGGTATATTTTTGGAATCTATATGTAGTGATATGATTATTTTTTTCAAATCATAATGAAGTCTCCTTTTCTTTTCTTTTTTTTTCATCTTTTTTTCATAATTTTTTCATATTATTTTTGGTAAGATTTTCAATATAACACCCAACTTAATTAAAAGTGATGTTATCAAAAATATTGATCATGACCCTTTTATAATTTGTTCCAATTTTTCTTTATAGACTAAATGATTCAACTATATAACAAAATATCCTTCTAAGGTTTCTGAATATCATATTATATGCTTTCCATTTTTTTTTAAAGTTGTTTTGATTTGATAATATTCATGTAAGTTATCCTTAATGAGGATAATCTTATGCATGAAAACCTTTTGGTTTTGAAATGAAGCATAGGTACAAAGAACCCATTTTCAAGGTAAAGATTTCATCCTAGTCCCAAGATGTGACACAAGTGGCTTTGATCTTTTTCTTTTTTTTTTCTTGCTCTAATGATATTAGCCAACCAAGAGGAATGTTTTATTCTTATGTAAGGCCATCATTGACTAAATATTAGTTTAGCAACATCTTGCTTTTCTTTTGAAGTTTTGATTGCATTTGTAAAGGGACTTAGCCTGTTTGTAATGACATGAAGCCTTAACTTATAGACTGCTACCTTTGGAGATCATTTCAATTTATTTTCAAATAAAGTAGTCTTCAAACTCTAACATTAGCTAGATTAAGTCATCAATATCCAGCTCATCAAAGAGCTAGATTATTGATATTAATTGTAGATCAGCTTTCATTCAGATTTATTTCTTTTTTTTTTTTGGAAATTATGAATTTAGATTTCTCTTCAAATTCTAAGGCTGCATCCTGAACTTGAAGTCTACATAAATCTTCAGACACCTCTAAACAATATCCATTTAATATGTTAGAGGGCCTTTGAAAGAAAGTCAGGACCCTGACTACTTAACAATTTTTATCTTATAATGGCTCTATAGTCCCATAACTTTTCTTGTTTATGATTTTTTTCTATTGGCCACTTAAAAATGGAATCAGATTATACTTAATTGAATCTCTGGCATACAAAGAATATGGACTTCTAGAAAATAAGATCCATTATCTCTTTAACATGCCATGTGAGCGCACCAAACATGGCAAAGGCTATGATGAAAAAGTATCAAGCATTTGATTTTTTTACTTTAGCTAGGAGAAATTCTTGACTTCTAACCATACCACTTTATTTTGATGTGGAGAAGTTTAAGGTTAAAAATGCCCACATACTTAGAAATTTCAGACTTCATCCTTTTGCTCTTGGAAATAGTCCTTCCATCCCTTTTATTTTCTTTTTTTCTTTTGTTCATTCATTCATCCATTCTTTTTTTTTTGCTAACATTTTGATAACATTTCAATTCTTTGTGAAATGTTACATTTGACATTTCTGCTAGATACAAGATTTACTATGACATTAGATGTATTCAACTTTTTGTCTGAATATAATATTTGGGGTAGTTTAATTCTTTATTTTGATTGATTGATCATATTACATGATTTGATCCTTTCTAATTCTTTAATTAAATACAAGACTTAGTGAGGTAATTTAGGATTAGAAAATTGACATTTCTAAAGACTCTACACTTATGATTACATAAGGGATACAAACATCCTTTCTCAATAATTATTATTTTAATTAGTTCATTTCCTTTCTTTTAGTTCATATATATATATATATATATATATAAGTTTGATAGGACCATCCAAGAGTGTTCAAGATGTTCTTGAATTTCAAAGATTCCTTTTTTTCATGTTTGAATTTTTATCTTCAATCAATAATGTGATTAAGACTAAGTTCTTTTTAATCAAGTCTTCAAGATTAAATTTTCATTGAATTAAAAACTCATTTCTTTACTTGATTGAATTTACATGGCACCATCTTATCAAGGTTAGATTATAATTGCATCTATATATATTCACTTTATGTTTATAATTGATGTTGATTGATGCACCAGATCAATAAACATTTTGGAGATTTTCATTTTTGAATTTTTCACATAGACTAAGATGTTTTTAAATTCTTAGTAGTATACCTTCATCATGGAAGATAACCCTATTAGGATGCCACTTTAGGAAGTTGCTTATAATTAAAGAAGGCAAAGTATAGAAATATGTAATGCCTTGCTTAATGGTCATTTAACATTCAATTTTTTTTAGTTTTTTTCTATTATTTTATTTACTTTTTTTATAGAGCACTATGATGCTTAATGTTTTAAGAAACTTCTCTAATATAGGAAAAACATCATTTTTTGAAGATGAATTATTTGTCATTTCTTTTTAATATCATTTGAGGCAGTATGACTCTACTATTTTGAATTTGATTTCAATAATTTCTCTTTTGATATGGAAGGAAGGTAGGTCTAAATCAATCCTCAATAGATCAATAGACCTCATGATCTATTCATTTGGAAGATCATCCTTTTAAAAGAGGACCCTCGAGTAAAGGATGTGCTGCTAAGGAGTTAGATATGACTTGAATGTTTTTCAGCACAAAGAAGTTTTAAGAGTAATCTCAAATTGCAATCAAAACTTTGACCACCATGCTAGACATCAAGATGATGTCAAGCGATTCATAAGACATTGCAAAGGATTCATCTTAGATTCACTTTATATTAAAAACATATAATCCCTTAATTTCTAAGAAGAGAAAACTAAGGCTTTCTTCATTAATTAGACTAACAAAGTATTAAGTGATTTATCTATCAACTTACTAGAGAATGATGTTTCATACTTTCACTCTAAGAGATAGAAGTATCACCCTTAGGATCCAATCTTAAGTTCATGATTTTTTGGAAGGGTTAAAATCTTTATTTATTTTCTTAGGATTTGTACTTAAAATTAATTAAGGTTGTTTATGAAATATCAATCATTTAATCATAGGAGACTCCTATTTAGGAAGTTAATTTAAATTCATTTGGTTTAAATTTCATTTATTTTAACTTTGTCAAGATAATCAGAATTATCTTTCACTGCCCTCTCTTTTCTTTTAATGATTAGGAGCACAAGTGAATCATGTGATCATTTTTTTATTTGTGATGTCATGTCATATTATTCTTTTGACTCTCTCCTAAACTATTAATGATTTAAGATTTTGGAAGGTCTAAAAAAGGGTTACCTCCAAGTCACTCCTTGTAATTAACCAATCAGCTTGAACAACTAATTTTCCAAAAGACACATGGAGATGGCTTCAGATTAAAGCTGATTTGCATTTATATAAATTTCCATCTGTAAAGATAGTACATTCACATTTAATATTTTAATCAACCTATGCCTAAGGGTGGGTTCTAGGACATAGTCATTTAACTATGGAAAATGAAGAGTTCTAGAACCTTAGCTCAAGATGTTGGATAGGCTCAACCAAGAATGATATGAAAAGGTATCCAACAAAAAGAAAGGAAGTCTTGACCCATGAGTGGCACAAGTGCACTGCTAATATATAGAAATAATAACTTATTTCTAAAGATGGAGAGAGAAACCATTCCCCAATGAAGTCGCCAGAAAATATTCTCTGATAAGAAAAAAATTTGTTTGATATCACATAAAGTTTAAGAATTTATTATTTCATTAATCAAATGTGTCAATAAAAAATAAATATATTATCTAAGAAGATAAACACATTTTCTTATAATGGATTCGATCATTTAATAAAATACACCTAAGGCTAATGGGTCTTTTGTGTATTATAGATTTTTTGCCCTAAACTATATGGAAGGCAGAACAGGGTTTAATTATAAATTGGGTTTATGGTTCCCTACAGAGGCAAGCTCCTATTTTTAATTATATCTTAAGAAGGGTCTCTTCCTAAGAATACTCTCGATTAAAGAAATAAGTCATTATTTTTAAGGATTAATTTTTAGAATTTTTAATTAGGATTGGTCCAAAGTTGAAAGAGTTATTTTTGGAAGCTAAAGGGGATGAAATTGGAAATGCCTATTGATACTTGGATGCCAAGTAAGGATTTCAACTATCCTATCATTGGACTTCATATTTCAAAATTAAATTTAGATTTTTAGTTGACATTTTCTTAAAAGCCTAGGGCTTAGATTCTAGCAACATAAGACTACAAAAATGCCTAGGGTTGAAGACTTACTCCAAGGAGGATGATTTAAAACCTAAATCCATAAGTGCTTCTGACACAAGTTAGATCCTCGACCTAATTTTATTCTTGGGAATTATCAATTATTCCTCTCAATGGAAAGAACTAACCTATCCCTTACTCTTTTGGACATACAACCCGCATGGAGGGGCTGCTACCTAACACCACTTAAGTGCATTTTAAATTCATGATGTCAAATCTTATGAATACAAGATAGTTAGGCTATTGTATTTCTAAGAAAAAAAACTAAGAATCTTAGACTCACTCCATAATCCCTAAGATAATGTAGGGTATGAAATGCACTAACTAATACACATTTTTAAGATTTTTAACATTTCTACTCGTTGATCATTTTAGGACATGGGTATGCACTTTATGCCTACATGGTTTGCAATTAGAATAAAATCAAGGGCCAAATCAATAATTGAAGTCGGGCTTCCCCAAGAAGGCTCACAGGTCAAATTTATATTGTGTGAAAAGGAGAAGTTGCCCAATTCAAGGATTAGAATAATATGATTGCATAATTTTTTAGAGCTAATTTATTTCTAATTGATTTTAAGTTATTCCCAAGGGCTTTAATATATCTGAGATTTTGAATTACATTATTTATGATTGAATTGAATAAATTTAATTGGGTAAGAAATTTAGTTTTTCTTATGAGCATTCAACCAAGCATTCATCACTGAAAAGCACAACATAAAAAGAAACCTAGAAAACCAGGTTGATTTTATTGCATACCCAAAATAAATAAAGCCAATTTAAATTTATAGAAAGGCCAATGCCTCGAAAGAAAGAGCAAATGAGTAGCTGAGCTATTGCTACAACTCGACCTACAACTATAAGTCTAGATGTATGAGTCTTCTCTCCAAGATTGCCTCCTTCTTTGGGGACATCCATTGGGCTTCACAAGGGATCTCTGCACCTATATTTTGATAAATCTTTGACCCCTTAGATTCTAACCTAATTCTAAGCTCAAATTTACATTTTGAATTCAAAAATGAATCATATACCTTATAAAATAAATGTTAATAAAATACAAATAGCACAAAACAAATATATTTCATAAACATACAGGATTAGCATTAGATGCTTGCCAAGCCCACCTATCCTATGGGCTATGCTTAAGGACTTAAGAACACATGCAAGAAAATAATATTTTTTTGATTTATTTATGATAACAGTCCTTTCTAGCATAGCCCCTTGCAGAAGATAATGTTAGATCTAAAAACATCCTATCATCCAGTCTAACAGGTAAACAATCCTATGCATACAGTCTAAAATAGTACACCACAAAGATGCATGAAGTACATCACATCATAACATAGAGAATCATAAATAGAAATCACATAATGGCCTAATCTAAGTTAGGGTCCATGACCTAATGATCTAGTGTGTGAAGGAAATAGGCTTGTGTAGCAAGACCTTATTAGGCCTTTTTAATTTAAGTTTGTTTGAATTTTACCTTTGGAGGGTTTCAATTCAAATGATTTAATGATTTGTTTTTATTTTCATTTTCAATTTTATTTTTTAAAGTGAATTTTAGGTTTTCAAGAATGAAGAGTAGAATAGATTCCACTTTTTGGTGGAATCCATTCAATTCAACATCTAACCCCTAGTGGAATGAAACCTTCATCCTAAGATGAAGGTTTATCCCAATGGTCTAACTAAGATCCTTAAGTATCTTAATTAATCCTTTTAGTTTCATTTAGATGATTTAGGTTTGAATTCAATTTGGTTTCATGTTTCAATTCCTTTTTTTTTAAATTTGATTTGACTTTCATTCTTGGTTTAGTTTATTCTTGTAATTCGGTTTGATTGAATTATTTCATTTGATTTAGTTTGAATTGGTTTAACACTTATTTGTATTAATGTTTTAGTTTAGGTTTATTTAAAGTTATTGAATTCTGTTCATTTCATTTATTTAATTTATGCTAACCTAAGGCACTTAGGTTAATGTTTAATCCATTCTTAGATTACATTGATTGTGGATTAAGGTTTGCATTAGTCTTTTTGATTATGAGTTCATTAACTTAAGGTTTAATTTTAACTTAATATGCATTATTAATTTCATTAATACATAAGTATGAAAATAATTAAGTTTTTTTATTTAGGATGTTGGAAGAGTTATCCTATGTGTTTCTAATGTTGATGAAGATTAGTTCAAATTACTTCATGATTTTATGAATTTATGAATTTTCTTATTCCTTCTTTGATTTATATTGACTTAGAGATTTGGAAATTCATTAATTCTCAATCTAAAAATCAATTGGGTTTTAAATTTTTATGGCATGTGGGGTTTCTTACCAATTTCATATTTCCAAAGTTTTATTTTGATTAGATTTATAATTAGGGTGTAATTAAGCTTTTGGTTATTTCATTAAAATCTAAATTAAGCCTAATTTAATGAAGATAAATTAGGGATTAATTTTTCATTGATTCCTCTCTGAAAGATGTTTTTTAAAAAGGGTTCACTAATAATTTTTGGAAATTTGGTTGATTTATTGTGATTTAATTTCATTGTGGTTAATTATTTGATTAATTTAATTCATGAAATTACTTAATTAAGTCATTTCATGATTTATTAAGTTTTAATGGGTTTCATTGATGTTTTTCGATTCATTAACATTTATTAGTTAATTTAAAATTATTTGATCCATTTTGATTATTTATTTCATTTTATATTAATTTATTTAATTAAAATTGAGGTTTGGGATTTGAAATTTAATATATCTTGAATTATTTAGATATAATTCATGAAAATATTTTTTTAAGGTGTGTTTTAACCTCAATTTTAGTTCCCCAAAGTTTCGTTTGAATTGGATTAATGGTTTGTGATTAATTGGGGTTTAATTGATTTCATTCAAACCCTAATTAAGGCCAAAATACATAAAAATTAATTGGGGATTTTAATTTTAATGGATTCATCTCATCAAGATGAATCCATAGAGCCCAAGTTTGCATTTTTTAGATTTATATTTAATTTTCTATGATTTTTAAAATTTTTGTGATTTTTGATGATTTTTTTAATTAAATAAAAGGAGATTTATTATTTTAAAGCCACGAGTCAATGAGGCGCCTTTTCCTCATAGCACAACAACATTGGGCCATGCGGATCCAACATGGCTTTCGCATCAAAAGTGGTGCTATGCGGGATGAATCTCAACTGTCCGATCGAAGATCAGACGGTCCCGATTTTTTCTGTGATCTCCCTAAAAGAATTAATCATATCATCTGGCTAGATCTTGATTGTCCATTCCAAATAGAAGGATCAGGCGGTGGAGAACATTTTCGTACGTCATTAGCAAAAGACGGACTTGTCCATCATTTTTGATGAATTTTTGCCATCACCGGTGAATTTTGACTCGATTTCAATTGCAAATTGATCAAGTATGAATTTTTAGTCAATTTATACTATTTGATCTTCATTGGGATCAAATTTCCTTAATAAAAGACCAAAACTAAATTCCTATGAGGTCGGTAGTGGAGCATACCTCAATTCTGGCAATCACTGGTGGTGAGATTGACTCTAATATCTCTGCCTCAAAGTGACAACATCATGCATGTTTTTGGTGTCTTGCCTCCCCGTGGATCACCTCATAGACCAAGCTCCACTTGGATTCCATCTAGTTTGATCATTTTCCTAGTCACCAGTGACAAGGGGTTGAGGTGGCTATTCTTTTGAGGTTGCCTCGACCTCTAGAATGTGTCATAATGTTCAATTGAAAGTGGGAGGCTCTCCCTTACATTTGATGATTAGAGGAGGCTCAGTGGCCACCATATTTGTTAATTTTTTGGTGTGCCAGTGGTGAGAGGATGAGGGATTGATCCATTTCTTCATCTTATGCCTTGGTGAACATTTTGAAATGAAAATAAGGGAGAAAGAGGCTCTCATTTGCCTTTTTCTATACATGGATGAGAGCTATGTCCTTGGACTTCTAGGTGGCTAGATTTCAGCCACTAACTACTGTAAGGTTTGTCAAGGGATGAATTCAATCTCCCTTGACCTTATGAGAAAGTTCGGATAAGGTATAAAAAGAGAGGAGGACATTTGCCACCTCTTCCTTTCTTGGTCAAGCCTTGGATCTTCCTTGGCTTTTTTTTCCTTGCTTCTCTTCTTGGAGAAAGCAAATTCCATTTGGTTTCTTCTTTTGGTGGCCTTCAATTGATTATAATGAATCCAATTTCTTGAAGCCAAGAGGCGGAATGAAGTATGGAAGAGGGAAAATTGAGAATTGCTTTCTTTTCATGGATTTTCAAGTATTCCCTCCTAATTCTACCTCCTTAATTTTTTCTTTATTTTTATGATTCATGGCATCACCACCAAAGCCCTTAGACTAATGTGTGGTTGCCCAACTCAAATTCCATATGAGTTGAAGTCAAGTCCAAATTCATCCAGATTGGATTGGAAATTTGAATCCAATCTATGTATTTGAATTCAAAGTTATTTGATTTTTATTCAATTATTTTAATTATGAGTTTAATCATCTTTAAATGATGATTGATTAAGTTTTAATTTAATTTATTCATTTATATTTGAGGTAGTTTTGGATTTTATTTTATTCCAACCCATTTCAACTTAAATGGGTTAAGTTTGATTCCAATTGGGCTCAAATGACCAATTTGACTCAATTTGATTTGGTTTAGACCCCAATCACACTCGATCATATATTTGAGATGATTTAGAATGATTGATGTCATCTAATTTCAATTAGATTTTAATTTGAACCCATTTGACCCAAAGTGGGCATAATAGGTTAAGCTTATGTTTCATTTGGGTCAAATGATGAATTTGACAAAATTAGACCCAACGATGGGTAGGATTATATTTTATTATCATTTACAAATGATTTTAATCAATCAAATTGAGTTGATTTCAACTTGATTTGGGTTTGAACCTAATAAGAGCCATTTAAGGTATTTAGACTAAGTGGTTTAATTAACCTGATTAAGGCTAAAATAAATTTAAATTTCTTTAGATTCATGATTAAGCATGTTTATTTAATCATTTGGATCATTTGGAATGATTTCATTTGGCCAAATTTTAGTGGGTTGACCTTTGACTTGGTGGGACCCACCTAATCAAACCTATGTCAAATGGGTTAAGTAGATTTGATTTTATTTTAGTTTATGAATTTATTCATTTATTTTAATTTGATTTCAATTTGATTTATTTGTATTTGATTTGATCTAATCCAAATTTAGAATTTGTGTTGTGTCCAGTTAAGCCCATTAGGTTAGATTAAACCAAATGAAGGTGCACTAGGTCACGAGGTGTAGTGTCCTAAGAACTTTAATTAAAAGGTGGCTAATTTAATACTAGGTATCCTAATTAGTGATTTTAGAATGATATTAACCTCATCCAAAAAATGAGATCAGCATTCATCATCCTCGAGAATCTCTAAGTGCTGATTAAGGCTTGTTCTTCACACATTCTCTATGTTATTTGATAAAGATCAAATTCAAAGAACTTGTCTAGCTACTTTCAAGGTTATTATTCCTTGGAGAAATTTTGAAAAAATAGCAAAACTTCCTTTTAAATTTATAAAAATTTGAAGATAATAAAGAGGATCTTCACCTTACAATTTTGTATTTATTTTTTATAATTTGGATCTCTACAGACAAAGTTCTAATTGTTTACAACTTGGGCTTCAGATTTGAGACTATTTACTATCAAGTGTATGGCCAATCACTTTATCTTTTAAAATCTTAATTCCACTTGAATCTAAACTACACATCATATAGCTTTACTTTACTAAGCATCTTAAGAGATCCTCCAATTCATCAATTTATTTACTTCAGTGATCTAACCTCCATTATATCAAATTTAGTTAAAGGTTATAGCATGTTTAAGAAATTATTTATAGTATGACCAAATAAAATTGCATTTCCTTTCTATTATATTGGAATATTTTGAATTGCATTGAATTTAAAGCCATAATATCTAATTTATAGTTTTTCATTGATAACACTTTTCAGCGTTTTTTTAAAGTCTAATTGAAGCCTCCATTAGTGTAATCCTATAGCAACTCTTCTCTTTAGCATTAAATACCTATATAATAAAGGAACCTTAATTGAACTTGATTGAAGAAACATGCTTTAAAGAAAGAAACTAAATCAAGATGTAACAAAAAGAAGGAAATAAAAAAATTCAAAATAAAATTAAAGTATTCATTAAATTAACTCAATTATAAATAAATCATTTAATGGAATCCAAAAAAGGTTAATTAAGATGTCTAAAATCTTAGATAAACCCCTTAGAATGAATCCTCACATTAGGGTGAAGATTTCATTCTATTAAGACTTAGGATGCTAAGTAGAATGGGTTCCACCCAAATTGGAACTTATTATATTCTTCAATCTTGAAAACTTAATTTCGTCTTAACATCAAATGCACCTAAAATGAAAATAAAATTATAAATAAATAAATCAAATAAATTGAAACCACCCATTGTAAATTAAACCAATTTTAAGATAAAAGAAGTTAAAGAATAAAAATAAAATTTTCATAATTACCAACATATGGTATATAGTTTGGACCCTCGAGGTCATAGGGCCACTAGTCCGAAGGAGGTCATGATACCTCAAATATCTAGTATAACAATAACACGTATTTATGAGGCAAAATTATAGAAATTTCAAAGTCTAAAATTAAATTAACTTAAATATTAGAAACCCAAATTAAAACTTGAACTTAGCAAGACCTAGTATAGTCTTACCACACAAGCCCATTTTCTTCACACACTAGAATATTAAGTTGCCGACCCTAGACATAGGTTAGGCTAATCTATGATGTTTTGTGATGTTTTTATTATTTTGTGGTGTAATATTTATGACTGGATGGCTATGATTGTTTACCTATAAGACTAGATAGTAGAACATTCTTTATAGAACTAATGTTGTCCTCTTAAAGGGGATGTGTTAAAAGGTACCATTGTAATAAATTATGTATAAATATTATTTTCATTATAGGTATTCTTAAGTCCCTAAGCATAACCAAATAAGACAGTTGGACTTCAAAAGCAACTAATGTTAAGCCTATATGTTTGTAAATATAATTGTTGATGTACTATTTGCATTTCCAAACATTTGTTTTACAGTGATTAGGAATTTATTTTTAAATTTTAAAATGCTTTTTGAGCTTAGAATTAGGTTAGGATCTATGGGGTCTAAGAATAGTATGAGTAGACCCTACCAGCAGATAGGTGTAGAGGTCTCCTATGAAGCCTAGTGGAGGTGCCTAAAGAAGGACACAATCCTAAAGGAAGACTCATAGATCTAGACTTTAATTCTAGGTCACGCAATATGAGGGTAGAGCTTAGCTGCCCATTTTTCTCTTTTTTCTAGGTGTAATGTCGTGCATGGTCAAAATGGCTTATTATTTAATTTAAATTGGCTTGATTTACTTTAGGTGCATAATAGAATTAACTTATTTTTTTAGGTTTCTTTCTGTGTTGTGCTTTCTGTGATGAATATCTAGACGTTAGTACCCAACCTAAATTTAAACAACTTAAAATAAAACTAAAGAAATTCAAAACTTCTTACATAAATGAAAGCCCTAGAAATCACTTAAAAGCAACTATAAATAGTTAAATTTTGTGAACCATACCAACATAATGTTCAAACTCCATGAATTAGGCACTTCACACATTATACATAAGGGGTATTTAACCTTTAAGGATGATTACCTTCTTGGGGAAGTCTACCTTCTCTTCATGATTTGTCCCATGGCCATTTCTAATTGCTTGTCATTTAGACATAAATTGCATACCCTAAGATGTTCATTGAATCATGAGTCAAAACATCTAAAAGTTTAATTATGTTGCATTAGTTTGGATATTTCATACCTAATATAATCCAAGGGATTAAAGAGTGAGTCTAATCTCTTAGATTCTTTTCAAAAATACAACAGCTTAGCCATCTTGCATACATGAGACTTGACATCATGGATTTAAAATTCATTTAGGCAGTATTAGCTAACAGCCGTTCTAGGTGGGTTATAAGTCAAGAAGAGTGAAGGATAGGTTCATTACCTTAAATGAGAGAAATAACTAATAATTCTAGAAAGTTGAACTAGGTCGAGCCTCTGATTTGTATCAGAAGCACTTATAGACTCAGGTTCTAAAACTTCTTACAAGAGTAATTCTTTATCCTTAGGTATTTATTTCTACAAGCTAATGCTGTTAGAATATAAGCTCTAGATTTTTAATAAAATTTTAATTCAAAATATAATTTTAAATTTAAAATTTAATGATAATGATAAGGTAATCAAAATGCATACCGAGCATCCAAGTATTTGTAGGCATTTTCTACCTAATCTCGATTGACTTTCAAATGAATTCTTTCCACTTTGGATTGTTCCCTTTTAAAATTCTAAATTATCATTTGCCTTTGAAAACCAGCGTAGAAATCTATAGAAATAATATCCTACTTCTTTAATCGAGAGTTTTCCTGGGAAGAGATCTTTCGTTCCTAAGATGTAATTAACTATAAGAGGTTTGCCCTTATAGAGAACTATTAACCCAGTTTAAAATAAACCCTATTCAACTTCTCATGTAGTTTAGGGGAAAAATCTCTAGTGTATTAAAGACCTATTAGCCTTAGGATCTTTCATCAAATGATCAAATCCATTATAGGATAACATGTTGATCTTTTGGGATAATAAGTTTATTACTTGATGATGAATTTGATCATCCAAATAATAAATTCTTAATTTCTATGGTGTCACAAAATTTTCCAATAGAGATATTTTTTTGCCGACTCCACTAGGGAATGGTTCTTCTCTCCATCTTTAAAAATTATCTTTTGTTTCTATATATCATCAATGTACTCATCTTTCATGGATCAAGATTTCTTTTCTTTCCATTGGATATCTGTTCATTTCATCTTTGGTAGAGTATATTCAACATCTTCTAAGAAAATAGAGGTTACAAAACTATCCCACTTGATGAAATCAAGTGAGATGGTTCTTCAACTCTTGTATTTTCAAAAGAAAATATCTTTGAAAGTAAAAAATTCCTAACCATAATAAAACTGGCTAAAATCTTTTAATTGGTTAAAAGCTTTACTTTCGACTACATTATGATTATTGTCAATTATGATTTACTTAAAATTTTTATTTTACAAATAGAAAATGGTCGGACAGTTTCTTTGTGGATAGGAATTGGTTGGCTGATGGATCCATTATGAAGTTCAGAGGAGGATTTGAAAACCTGAACCAGTAAAATGGCTGTTAAAGATAAACAACCTATTCTAAAGTTCTCCAGTGTACCCAATTTTACCTCTACCATTGGTAGGGAAGGTACTACTAAGGTTACTGAGAGGCATTAGGAGGGACTTTCCCTTAAGAAAATCAAGTTTCCTAGTATATAGGAATTACCTACTACTTTATTTCCTAGTACCTTTCAAATAGGGTCCACCTTTGAGCCCCACCCACCACCACCAAGATGACCAATTTCCCAAAGAAAATCAGGGGTAGGAGGCTTAGTAGGCAAGCCCTTGGAGAAAGAAAATAAAAAGAGATGATGGAAAAAGAACTCGCAAAGGGGAGGGATGGATATACCCTGCCTAGATACTTTTCCTCTCTTAGTTGGTAAAAAATTCCACCCTCTCTCTGGAGCCAAGGGAGAGGAGGATATATCTGGGATTGTGAGTTCTCCACCTTTCCCATTCACTTATGAAAATAAGAAGAACTTTTAAATCATGAATAGAGAAACACATGGTAGATTGTAGTAGATTCTTCATAGACTCCTAGGTCCTCCTCTTATACTAAAGAGGAGTAAGTCAAGATCATGAAAGATCAAGCATCCAGAAGCTTTGAGAGAGAGGTTCTAGAGAGACCTGCCACTTCCCAGACTAAAGGGATGGGAAAGGTGGTCCTCCCTCTTAAAACAAAATCTTACCATCTTGTGCCTATTATACCAGTTCAATATCACTGTCCGAGAAATTTCGTCACCTGGCATAGGGAGTAACCTATTAGTTTAGGGAGATATAAGTGGACTTTCCCTAGAAAAGAAAATAAAAAAGTCTATGTTAGAAAAGTTCTGTTGCCTCCTGAGCCAAATGTTTCTCCACCACCACCACCACCATAAAAAAGTACATATTACCATGCCTATCATAGAAAGGTCTTCATCACCTTCATTTAGGCCTCTACATAAAGAGTTATCCTCATCTCATATTTTTAGTAAGGGAATAGAGTCTTTTCATTCATCCCCTTACGATAGAGAAGTTATAGGTAAGCAACACTTTGGATTGGGAGTCACTCTTATTGTAGAGGAACTCCTTGTTACTTGAGAGGTTACATTGGGGTGAAACATTTGGGATAAGACCCATGGATGTTGGAGATAAGTCTACTGCCATTCTTGATAGCAGTTGTATTCTGGTTCACCTCATGGAAGAAGAAAGAGGATCAAGAAACTAAAAAAAATTAAAAGAATACAAAAACACTTTGATCTAGATCAAGATGATTTCTTGATGATGACCCGAGATTACTTGTAGCACACATCTATATGGTAGATACAAGAGCATCAAAGAGACTGTAAGTTCAAACATAAGAAAATCATGTAGTTGATCCCACTCAGCAACTAATCCTTCAACAAAAGAAAGATAAGCAAATTGCAAGAATGGAAAAAAAAGAATGGAGCAAATGTTTGCCACCATGCAATCACTTCAGAGCTCAATTCCTTCCTCTTCTCAACATCATTTTATAGAGAAACCTGAAGAGTCACATACTATTGATAATACAAAGTTTGGTTTAGTAGAGTTTCATCTTAGGGAATGCAAACCCATGGCCAAAACTAACTTAAAGTATTTGATACAATAATAAATAGAAGAAGCATTAGCACAATCCCATGACATGACTCAAATTTTGAAGGGTAGACCTTACTCAAAGAATATGATTTTGTGCCATATCTTAAAAGATACATGCCTCTTTATTTTAAGATTTTTGATAGGACGGGCAATCCTAGATAGAATTTAGAACATTTTCATATGACTTGCTATAATGTCGGTGTGAGTGATGCCTTATTATTCAGACAATTTTTTAGTAGCTTGATTGGAATTGGTTTTGATTGGTACATAGAGTTACGAAATGGTTCAGTGTGCACCTTCACTGATCTGGAAAACATGTTTCTAAAGAGGTTCACTAGCACATAACACTGCATTATCATTGGTGACCTAGTGGTTGAAAAAGAAAAGTCATGCGAGTCTTTAGTAGATTATACTTTGAGATGGAGAATCCTTAGTATCAACTATGAGCCCTAGTTATAGGAGCAACATGCTATTGAGATTCTCTTTCAAAATATTCATGGTCTCGTGGCCTTTCTCCTAAAAGGTTTTACAATTAAAACTTTTAAAAAATTATTAAACAAAGACTCCAACCTACAAGAAGAATCCTCTAGGATTCCATTCCTGAAAGACACTCTTATTTAGAACCATCAAAGCCTAGGAAGGTATTTGAAAAGAAGGTAGATAATGTATCTATGGTAGATAAAGGAAAGACCCTTATTCAGGTGTAAGTAGAGCAGTATACATCTTTTAGGCCATCATAATATTTTGGTTATCACCACTCCCTAAGAAGAATCCCACTAGACCTTTTAGTGAGAGAATAAACTAAACTTATTTAAAAACTTAAAGAAAAAACTAAATTTTAAATTACCTAATCTGAAGAGGCCAAAAAATATCTGCAAGGTGAATGACCCAAATTATTATCCATATCATCAGATGATGGGTTACACTATTGAAGATTGCTTCACCTTCAAAGACTGGCTTGAAATAAACTACAATAAAGGGTTGGTGATAATCCCTAAAGAGTACTATATGGACCCTAGACAAGGGTCCATTAAAATAATTATAGGTGATTCTTCTATTTTTTTCTAGTTCATCTCTTTCAAATGAATGGGATATAGCCTTTTTTTATTCTTCCAGGAAATATTTGATAAAAAATTTGAAAAATGCAATGTAGGATTAGAAGAAGACCAAAAGAAGATTATTTAGATTGATCCACCAGAGTGTAGAGAGTCGGTTCCACCTCGAACCTATTTACCATCTTCAACTACTCAGATGATTGAAGAGAGTGGTGAGGGAAAGACATCTTTTGTACATTATAGAGTTTTGTACGATAAAGATGGAAAGGTTAGGCCTTACACTCCTTTATCATTATGTACTCATTTTAAGGAAATAAATAAAAAGTCCACCTCCAAAGGTGTTTCTTACATTTATACTATATTTGATGAATGTGTTATTGAAAATGTAGGAAAAGAAAAAGATCAAAATAAAAATTTTCATGATGATGCGTTTTGTGAACTAGGATCAAAATGAAAATTCTCATGATTTGTAATGCAATCCTATTATCATAGAGATAAAGCTGTCAGACATTGACCAGTCTCTAGAAAAGGACATGATGGATGAGGGCAAGGTTAATATAACCCCTAGAGATGTCACTAATGTGAATCTCTATAATGGTAAAGTTTTACCACCTTGTATACCTCCTCCATCCAAAGACAAAGGGAAACAACTATTGATCAAATTCAAGTTCAGAACCTTTGTCAAAAGATCCAATTTTTGAGCCAGTTGCTCCCAAGGTTGACTATAACATCCTAGCCCATCTTAAGAAACTTCTTGCTAGGCTGAGTATCTATGATGCTCTTATTCTATCAAAAGAAATGAGAGAGTCATTAGTAGAAGCATTATTTGACCTAGAGATACGAATGACTTAGCTAGCAACAACTTCCTCAGATGAGGATTGTTATTTCAAAGACATCCCTAGAGTCACCTTCTCTAATGAGATTTACTTTTGGGGACTACAGATCACAACTAACCCCTCTATATCTCTGCCAAAGTAAAAAACATTAGGTTATCAAAAGTTTTAGTAGACTTTAGTACTTCAATCAATATTATGAACACTGGAACATTGTCATTCCTAAAAATTGATACCAAAAGACTTAGTTTAGATAATATGTTGTTAAGCAAGTTCAATGAAACTAGAGAAAAGGCTTTGGTGTTATAGATTCAAAGACATCCTTTAATGACCTCTTAGGCAGACCTTGGATACATGATTATAGGATGGTTCCTTCCTCACTCCACCAGTGTATTAAGTACACTAACGACAGAGTAGAGTATACCATTAAAAGTGACATACAACTATTCTCTATTCATGATGTTAAATTTCATAAAGATGCTGCTTATTATATGCCTAAAAGGAAAGTATCTAATTCTATGAAATCTAGTCTTATTGAGGTATCAAAGCAAAGAAAAAAAGACATCATATCAAAGCAAACAAATAAGAAGAAAAGAAAGAAAGGGAGGAAAAAGAAAAAGAAAAAGAACCTCTAATAATCCACATTAATTTGGAATCTAGTTCTGAAGAAGATTCCAAGCAAAAGGATGCCTCAATTAAATTTAAAATTTCATTAGAATTGGACAGTGACAATGAACAAATGTAAACATTAAAGGATGATCCTAATTTATCAACTTTTCAAAGATTTAAAAAAATATGTAGATGCTTTAACTCTAACTCCCTTATCTCAAAAAAAAAAAAAATTTCACAGTTAAAAGTTAAAGTAGGCCCTAATCTTATAGGAGAATGTGGAAGAATATCAAAATTTATTTTCATACATGGGTCCTCAAGCTCAGAAGTTGATGTATTGAAGACCCATCTTCAAATGAAATGATAGAACTCTTGTTTGATTGGTGTCCTAAGTATGTAAAAAAGGCTATAAAGCATGGTTTAAATTCTAGTGTTTTGCCCAAGGTGCAACTCAACCCATAGAAAGCTTATGGAATACAAAAAATAAAAATTTAACATCCAAAGCTGGTGTTGAGTTTGGTACCATTGGACCCTAGGATGATAATAAGCATTGCTTAGTGATAAGCAATCATATGGAATATGATCAACCTTTTGGTATTATATCTAATTTTTAGAAGGATCCTGCATTAAAACATTAGAAAATTCATATTATTACTAAATTCAAAACACTCCTCCAGAATTCAAAGCAGAAATATAGTCCACTATTGATGAATTAAAGATCAACCTAAGAACCGATGAAGACCTAAGAATAACTTTTACTAGTTCATTATTGGGTCTAGAAGATTCCAAAGACTTGATCACTTTACTCTCTGAATATAAAGATTGATTTGCATGGAGTTATGATGAAATGCCAAGTTTATCTCCAGATGTCGCAATGCATAAATTAGAGGTTAAACCTGACATAATCCTTTTAAAGCAAGCTCTCATGCATATGCACCTAGAAATTGAACAAAAAGATATTATTGAAGTGAAACAATTGATTGAAGTTGACTTTGTGTGAGAGAAATAGTCCTTTAATTAGTTAGTAAGTATTGTTCTTATAAAAAAAGATTGGCCAATTATGCATTTCCATTGACTTTAGAGACTTGAATAAGGTTTGTCCTAAAGATGAGCTCTCATTGTTGATACAAGAACTCATGGTGGACATAGCCTCTTTGCATGAGATCTTTTCATTCATGGATGGATCATCTGGATACAACCAAATAAATATGGCTCTAAAGGATGAAAAGCTTACGACATTTAGAACTCTTATTGGGATATTCAATTACATGGTCATGCCATTTAGTCTCAAAAATGCTGGAGTTACATATCAAAGATCTATGATTAGAATCTTCGATGACTTAATTCATGATTAAGTCAAATGCTACATTGATGATTTAGCCATCAAAAGTAAAGAAAAACAAAATCATTTATATGATTTACCAATTTTTTGAACAGTTCCACCATTACAACCTAAAAATAAATTGCTTGAAATGTGCTTTTGGAGTAGCTTCATGGAACTTTTTAGGGTTTGTAGTGAGGCACCATGGGATAGAAATTGATCTTGAAAAAAATAAAAGCTATTATGGAAATGCCACCACCTTGAAGTCTTACATAGTTAAGATCATTCCAAGGAAGGCTCGCATATTTAAGGAGGTTCATATCAAACTTATGAGGAATATGTCAACTATTTGTGACATTAACAAAAAAAGATTTCTAATTTATGTGTGATGAAAAATGCCAAAATTCATTTCAAAGCTTAAAACAATATTTGATGAACCTTCTTGTTTTGATTGTTCCAATTTTAAGAAAGCAATTAATTTTATACACTGCCACCTTAGATGAATCACTTGGGGCTTTATTAGTCCAAGTCAATGAAGAAGGGAAAGAAAATTCCCTTTATTATCTAAGCTATAGACTCATCCTGGCAGAAATGAAGTATCCTCCTATTGAAAAACATTACTTAGCCTTAGTTTTTGCTACTCACAAACTATAACACTACATTATTTCACATAAAGTGAATCTAATTTAAAGGGTGAATCTATTATAATATTTTATGACTCACCTAATGTTGTCTAGACATTTAACACATTGGTCAATGATTTTATAACAATTTGAAATCATGTTTATTCCTCTCAGTGCTGTAAAAGGGCAAGTTGTAGCTCACTTTTTAACATCACATCCTTTACCAGAGGTTCTTCTTTAAATGATGATCTTCCAGATGAATTCATCATGACTCTAGAAGGTGAACTTAATGCCACTTGAGAGTTATACTTTGATGGCACTACATCATAAAAGAAAACTAAAGAATTAAATTCTTCTATCTCAGGAAAGGTAGGGATTAGATTTATTTCCATAAACCTATATAAAGGAATGATGCAATATTCATCTCTTGTCTAAGTCATGCACAGATGATGAAGATTAATATAAGGCTCTCATAATAGGGTTAGAGTTAGAAATCCTTATGGATATAAAAAAACAAATTTTTTTTCAGATTCCCAATTAGTCATTAACCATGTGAACATAATTTATAAGGTTTTGCATCCAAATTTCTTTAATTAATATCAATAAATAATGAAATTACTTGAGAAAATTCCATATGTAACTTTGTATAGGATGTTTCATAGAGATAATTCTATAGCATATTTTTTGACTAAGCTTGCTAAAGAAATTATATGTCTAGAAAAAAAAGTCTATTTTTATAAAATTCTAGAATCAACAAATTATATCTCCTATGGATTTAGACTACATGGATACAAAAGTAGAAATGCAAAGGATAGGCAACTTTACCGAAGGTGAAGAAGAGTGAGACTAGATGCAACCATTCATTGACTACCTGAGTAAGGGAACGCTTCTTAAAGACAAGTCACTATCAAATCAAATTAAAAAATGTGCTTTGTCTTATGCATTAATTAAATGTGGCTATGTTATTTAGATAAACATGAAGCCCATAAGATTGTGACTTAGGTACATTCTGGATTTTGTGGTGCTCATCAATCCAGACCTAAAATTAAATTAAAAATCAAAAGACTTGGATATTATTGGCTGTCAAAGTTAAATGACTACATGGAAATTGCACGTCGTTTCCATGAATGGCAAATACATGGTGTAGTTTTACATTAGCCTCCTAATGTACTACACCCTATGATTGCATCTTGGCCCTTTGAGAGTTGGGGTACTGACATCATAGGGCCTATTGACCCTCCTTCATCAAAAATGCATCATTTTATTTAGCCAGAATAGATTATTTTTCTAAATGGGCTAAAGAGGTGCCACTGAAAAAAGTAAAGGCATACCATGTGTTGATGTTCTGTCAGGAGAATATAATACATAGATTTGGTGTTCCTCACCAATTATATCTCATAATGGTTTATCATTCAACTCCACTGAGTTAAATCACTTTGTGGCTAAATATAAAATTGATTGGTGATATGTGACCATTTATTACCCTAAAGCAAATGGATCATCCAAAACATTTAACAAAACTCTTGTGAGAATTTTGAAAAATACACTTGATGAAAATAAAAGCTAATGACATGAAAAGTTGGTTGAAGCCATATGTGCCTAGCAGGCCACATATAATACATCAACTCAGTCTACACCATATTCTTTGGTGTATAAAATTGAAGTTGTCATTCCATTAAAAGTATAATTTCCCTCATTCAGAATAGCAGTTAATAACAATATTATAACATATCAAAATCACAAACTCTGATTGAAAGAACTTGAAACCTTGAAAGAAGATGTTTGAAAGCACAACATGACCTTGAATTGTACTAAGCACGTGATAACTTGGTCCGTCCTAGAATGTTTTAAGTAGGACACTTTTTCTTGGTTCTTAAATGACAACTTTTAGCTCGCCACAAAATCAACAGCAAGTTTGAGCCAACTTGGGAAAGACCATTCATAGTGGAAAAAGTCTATGAAGGAGATTTTTATTAGTTGATTACTTGTAATGGTGAATATCCAATGTCGCCGATCAATGGACACTATTTGAAGAAATATTATATGTAAATTATACTCAACTTCAAAAAATAATGATCAATAAACATATATTTCTCTTTACTTATTTTACACATTCTTTAAATCTGGATGTTACTTATTATATGTAATAGCTGTCAAAATTTTATAAATATATATAAATCCTATTAAATTCAATTTCTTGAGAATAAGAGTAAGCCTCTTCAAGATACCTTTCTTATACTTACTCTGAATTAAGAGTAAGCCTTCCATGATATTCTCCTCATATCTTTCATGAGATTGAACTAAGCCTTTGCATACCATTCCCACGGGTTTGGAGCAAGCCTTTTATGGCACCATTCCTATTATTTATAGGTCAGGATAAAGTCACAAAGACCTTTTTCCTATCAAATTTGCTATTTAGATTAGGAATAAGTCATGAAGACCCTTTTCTATTTACCAAACTTTTGAGAATTAGATTAAGTCACCATGACCCCTTTCCTCTTCTTTAGCTATCTAAGTTGGATTAATCCATAGAAGGCCCTATCTTAATAGCTAATCAAATAAGAATAAGATTGTAGGCATCCTTCTATATCACAAGCTAGGATAAAGTCATTAAGACCCCTTTCTTGTCAAATAGGTTACTTAGGTTAGGAATAAGTCATAAAAACTCCTTTCCTATTAACCACAATCTTGAGGTTTAGGATCAAGTCATTAAAGACCCCTTTTCCTTGTTATGGATACTCAAGAAAGAATTAAGCAATTGAAGGCACCTTCTTAATATCCAATCATAAAGGAGTAAGTCCTTTTGTAGGCATCCTTATAAGGTTAGGATAAAGTCATTATGACCTTTTTCCTTTCCAAGCTACCCAGGAAAGAATTAAGCCATTGAAGGCCCCTTCTTATTAGCTGAACTTTATTAGAATAGGATTCAAGTCCTTGTGACTCATTTTCTAGTGTAAAATAAAAGAAATTATGGAGTGGAAATAAGCTATTGAAAGCCTCATTCCTGTAAACTATTAAAACCAAGAATTAAGTCCATGTGACCCATGCTTAGTTAAAATCTTGGGATTTAAGATTAAACTTTTAAAGCCCCTTCTCCCTAGCTTAACAATTTAGGTTGGAATCAAGTCTTCAAAGACCCCTTTCTAATAGCTAACTAGATAAGAGTAAATCTTCTAGTGGTATCTTTCCCTGGTTAAAATTATATGTAGTTTGGATTAGGAGTAAGTGTCCATATTGGCATACTATTCTTAGATAGGAGTAAGTTCCTTGAAGGCATTTTCTCTGATTATAATAACTGTGTTAGGATTAGATTCTTCATTGATTCTTTTCCTAATGACATCTTTCAGCTTCTTAGAAATTAGTGAATCTCACTTTCTAAGAATGAATCATTCTAAGTTGAAACAAATTTAGGCATACATTTTTCTATCTTTCCCAATCAAAATTAAAATAATATTTGAAATTAAAACCAAAATTAATTCTAAACTCCAAATCTCAAAACCACATCCAAATTCTTTTAGGCTTATGCTAGTAGTGTTGACTAATTTGGTCAATGTCAATATGTACAGCGTACTCTAGTTAGTCCAATACACATATTAGGGGTCCATTTGTTGACCTCATTTTTGTATGAGGTTGACATCATTCCTAAACTAGTAATTAAGGCATTTAATCCAAGATTAGATGCCCCCTAATTAAACACTGTTGGCTTAATGAGCCTCATGTTCAATCTGATCAATTTTGATGATAACAAATGAATGTTTGGATATTCTAATGAATGTTTTTATGTGTTTCAAATATATCAATTGCTAATTACATATCTAATACATCTCACAATATGTTTGAGGAAATTTCAAGAGGAGAAGAATAAAAGATAGATCAAATTAGATAATGTGAAGCTCAAAATATAATATTTTAGGTTATATGCATTTATTCATTGGCATGAATCAATTTGCTTACAACTTAACATATTATTTTAATGAGGTTAACTTATATAAATCTCTATCGAATTAACATTCAATTATATGTTTCATACATAGCATTTGAATTGTCAAAATAATAAATGATAATGACTATTAAGTGTAATTATTTTATTTACTTAATATAATTAAATATTTTAATTTAATTTGATGGTTATATGATAACTAACATATGTATGATTATATATAAATTATATCATAATATTTAAATATCACATGTCAAAATTAACAAAAATAAATGAAATTTTGTATTTTAGCCAAAGTCATTTTATAATCATGGAATTTATATATGATTTCATCTCCAATGGATTCCTTGGATTTTTTTCCTTTAATTTGATAGGTCACATGACCCATGTTTGATTAAAATTGAATTTATTATGACTTTTCAAACATTAGCTGATTTTAATAATGAATGCATGCTACATGCTTTGAATATATTAAGAGCAATATTTGATTATTTTTTACTTGCCCATGTGAATAGCCAAATTTTGGTTGTTTTAATTTAATATTTATTTAATATAAATTATAGTTTTATTGAATATTAAATTATCACATGATAGCATGAGATTAGAATAATATATTTTTTTTGAAATAATTCAAAATGACCTTCTAGCCTATAAATAGCCCTCATTCTCTTCATGAAAGCATTCCTCATTCAAAATTCAAAATCTCTCCAGCAAATCTAAGAAAAAATTTCTTAGATTTTCCTTCCAAGTGTTCTCCAAATATTGCAAGATCAAATCCTTGGTTTGGGAGCTTCAACATCTTCAACTAAGCAAGATTTCTCAAATTACTTAAGTTTGTTTTCTTGATCTTAATCCTTTTTAGTTGTTCATGCTATTTTCACCATCTATTTATTCTTTCCAATTTATACTTTTTGGTGGATTAGTCTTTGGTCATTATTTTTCACATGAAAGTTTCTCAATCATCTTTTTGTGAAAAACTCTTGTGATAGTTTGTAGGATCTATTTCAACTTCTTGAAATTTTTAACTTCCTACATATTTCTTTTGGTTTTTTGCAATATTTTTTCATTAATCTTATTTTAAAAGATCATTTCTTCTTAGATATATTTTAGAAATATATTTTAAGCATTTTAAATTAAATTATTATGCTGAAATTATTTTCATATTTGCTAGATCTCTCTTTTTAATTAAAAGCTTACTAGCCTACTTAGATCTATCATATACTCATTTTATTTAAGTATTTTGTGATCATTAGCTTTAATTGAAAGAATTTTTTTTTTAAATAAAATAAATTATTTTATTGTGCAAAAGAATATTTTGAATTTATTTTGAAATAATTTTTATATTAGTCTACAAATTAATAACATAAACATCTTAGTAAAATCATTTTAAGATATTTATTTTATTATTTTATCAATTAAGTGAGCATTTTATCTTGCCAAAATATTTTAAGTGATCATTTATAAGGTGAGATCATTTTTTTTTTGAATTGGATAGCTTGGTATATTTGTGAGATTTATTTTATCAAAATTTATTATTTTATATTTTTTCTTTTTGCATAAAATTTATATTTTTATACTTTTTGGAAAATATTATTTCAGATAAATTAAGAGTACTATTTAAGTTTTTTTTTGCATTTAATGGATTCACTCTTTTGGGGTATGGATTATAGCCTCAATAACCACATAAAATTTTGTGTATTGTCTTTTTACTTTCATCAACTTTTATTTTTGCATTAAGAATTTTATCTTCTTTAATTAAAATAAAACTTAATTTTATAAACTAAAATTTAAATTAAGTTTTAAAAATACATGAAATTAAATGATGTGAATGAAATTCAAATCAAAACATAAAATCATCCCCATGGGGTTTGACTAACCCATAAGTCAAAGGTAATCAACCCACCAAAATTTAAACAAAATCAAATCATTAAATAATATTTCTAATTAAGGTTTTACTTAAAATTTCAAATAACTTTAATTTAAAAAAATTAATAACCCAAAAATTAAATTAAATTGATCAAATCTAAATAAAGTTAAAATTAAAACCATAACATTGAATTAAAATCATTTGAAATCATTATAAAATTCAATTCATTTTAATTTCAAATTGGTCATTAAATGAACCCAACCAAAATTTGCTAAATGGGAAATCATTAACAAATTTTAAATCATAATATATGTAATTAAACATGATTGAAATCTAAATAAATTAAGTCAAATGGGTCATTTGAATTAAAATCTACTTAACCCATTTAAGCATAAATGGGTAAATAAAATAAATTCAAATATAAACAATTAAAATAATCAAATTAAAATATAAAAATATAATTGAACATGATTAATAACAATTAATCAAAGAAATACATTAATTAATCCAAAGGTATTTGACCCTAAAGCCTATCTAACCCATTAAAAATTCTAAATGGGATGAATGGAAACCAAAATCATGAAGTTTAAATGCACCCAAAATGAAAACATGGAGAAATAAATGTGCAAACAAATCTCTCCCAATCCATGATACCCTCTTTGGTTCTTCCTCCCACTTCATCCTTATATCTTTGGACTCTTTTCATTCAATTGACCACCCAATGGAGCTAGCCTCAAAGGGAGGTAATCACCCTGGCTGACTAAGGAAAATCAAATGGCATAAAGAGGCTCTCAGCCTCTAATGGAAAAATAAGAGATAAATCATCTCATGCCCAATTAAGCATTTCTCCATCTTATTTGAGCCAAACAAAGTAAAGTGCACACACACCCCGGATCCCCTTGCCGAGAGGCTAGAGAATGACCAAAGCCTATGAGAAATAGGCTGAAATTGGTCCATAGGTTCATCCATAAAAAGATAATTCAATATCTCCTTCCCACAACCTCACCATGACACCATGAAGCTATTTGAATAAACCCCACTGAAGATCACCACTGATTAGGTATGCCATTAAACTGACCTCCTAAGCTTTTGGTTTTTGAGCTTTTTGAAATGCATTTGATCTTAATGGGGATCAGACTATATAGATGCCTTCTATTTAATTCAATGATGGTTTTGCAAATGAAATCGAAAGATTTCATTAGCCAGATCGCTAGAAATTACCTAGAATCGATCGACAGCTTAGGACTTTAATAGTCGTTGAAAGAGAAATAATCTTTACAGTCTTTTACTTTTGTTAGGAATGGATGATCTTGATTTAGTCGCATGCTATGATTTTTATCACTATAGGAATCTACAGGACGATCTGAGTTGTCCGATCGAAGATTGGACGGCTTGAGTCAAAATCGTGTGCGCTGTCAAAATGATGCAAGATCTACATGGATCCCACATGGATGAATTGGGTGCCGCCAAGCACAAAGCGGTGACGCATGGCACCACCCATTAAAATAAGAAATTCTTGATTTTTCTTGATTAAATAAAGATTTATAAATCCAAAAAAATTCAAAAAATTATAAAAAAATAATATACACATAAAAAATTATTATTTAAAGTTCTATGGATTCTTCTTAGTGAGAGGAATCCATTAAAATTTCTATGAAAATGTTGGGTTAATCTGAGTTTGAATAAAAATAATCAAACTCAAATTAGTTTCAAACCATAGCTCAAATTGATTTGAAACTTTGGGGAACTGAAAATAGGGTTACGATACACATTAGGTCAATTTTTTATAATTTATTGAAGAATAAATATAAATATATAAAATTTTCAATCCTAAATCCTAATTTTACTAAAAAAATTAACTATAAATCAAATAAGTCAAGAAACATGGAAACAATTCAAAACATTATAATAGATCATAATGAACTTAAATACATCATTAAAGTTCTCTGAAACCTAACATATCATAAAATGATCTAATTTGGCATTTAATTAAATTAATTAATTCAAATAATCAACCTAAACTTAGAAAAGTCATAATAAATCAACCCAATTCCCAAAAATATTAAATAAACCCTCTATGGATCCATCTTCCAAAGTGGAATATAAAAAAAATTTAAATCTTTAATTAAATTTGCTTAACTTAGACTTAATTTAGGTTTTAGCGAAATATTTAAAATTTTAATTAAAACCAATCATACATTTGATCAAGATAAAATTTTAAAAAAAATCAAATTTGCAAAGAACTACATTTGCCATGAAAATATCAAGGCTAATTGACCTTTGGAGTGGAAGCTATTGAACTTCCAAATTCTTAGGTCAATTTAGATGAAACATTAAATAAGAGATTTATAAAAATTTCAAAAATTTATGAAATTAGCTTGGAATATTTCAATTAACATCAGAATACTTAAAGAAAATTTTATAAACCCCTGAAGTTTGGAAATTCAATTAATTATCCATTAGAGCCTAATGAAATAATTAAGAATATGCAATTTGACCAAAACCTAAATAATCAAATTAAGAAATACAATAAATTTCAAATCTAAATATAAATTTCATTGACATATAAAGCCTCTCAACTCATTCAACATAAGTGAACAATATAATCCTAAAGCATTAACAAATGTAATCAAATAAATTAATTATACTTATATAAATTGAAACTTAGAAAATTAAACCCATAACTTATAATGACATAACCTAAACCAGTAAATGGAATCATAAGTTGAAGTCAATGAAATTAATCCAAACATCATAATGTAATGCTAATGAAATGATTATATGAATGTAATTAAAATTAAATAAATCATTAATTGAAAACAAATAAGTCAATGCAATATGAAATTAAAATGTGATGAATTATTTAAGTAATGAAATTAAACTAAAATGTAAAACATTAATATATGTTACTAAACCTAGCATAAACATAAAGGAAATATACGATGAACATGGATTAAACAAAACATAAATATAAAACTAACATATAATAAAGATAAAATGAACATTAATTAACAAATAAATTTAATCAAAAATCAAAACTAAATGAATAAGGAATTGAATTAAAATAAAATTATAAAACAAAATACATAATAAAAATATAATAAATCTAAATAAACTAAACATATTATGTAAGGAAATCAAAATGAAAATTAAATCAAAGTAAATTACAATAACATAAAAGTTAATTTAATAAATAGACCTAATTAATCTAAGTTAAATGAATAATACAAATCAAATAAATGAAATGAATCTAATCAAAAATTTAAGCAAAATCAAATTATAAAACTCAAACTATAATAAATGAATTAGACTTAAAATGAAAACCAATTCAAATCAAATTATAATAAAAAACCTTAATAGAACTTGATTGATGAAACATGCCTTAAAGAAACAAACTAAATCATTATGTAACAAAAAGAAGGAAATCAAAAATAAAATTGAAAATAGAATTAAAGAATTCATTAAATTAAAGTCAACTTAAAATAAATCATTTAAAGAAATCCAAAAGAGGTTAATTAAGATGCCTAAAATCCTAAATACACCTCTTATAATGAGTCATCACTTTAAGGTGAAGATTTCATTCTATTAGGACTTAGGATGCTGAATATTATGGGTTCCACCTAAAGTGGAACTTATTATATCTTCATTCTTGAAAGCTTAATTTCATCTTAACATAAAATGCACCTAAAATGAAAATAAAATTATAAATCACTAAATCACTTAAATTGAAACCAACCATGATAAATTAAACAAATTTTAAGATTAAAAAAAGTTAAAAGAATAAAAATAAAATTTTTCATAATTAGTAACATATGTTATATAGTCTAGACACCTAAGGTCATAGGGTTACTAGTTCAAAAAAGGTCTTGATACATCAAATCTCTAGTATAATAATGACTCATACCTATTATGGAAAATTATTAAAATTTAAAAGTCTCAAAATCAATTTAAATTAAATATTGGTATCCTAAATTGAAACTTGAACTTAAAAAGACCTAGTACAATCTTACTACACAAGCCCATTTTTTTCATACACTAGAATTCTAAGTCATCGACCTTAGACTTAGATTAGCCCAATCATTGATGTTATGTGATGTTTTTATTATTTTGTAGTGTAATGTTTTAGACTAGATGGCTAGGACTGTTTGCCCATTACACTGGATGGTAGGACATTCTTATCTTCTATAAGGGGTTGTGCTAAAAGTGACTATCATAATAAATTAAATATAAATACTTTATTTTTCTTACAAGTATGCTTTAGTCCCTAAGCATAACCCAATAAGATAGGTGAGCTTGGCAAGCATCTATTGCTAAGCCCGTATGCTTGTAAATATAACTACTTGTATGATGTTTATATTTCTTGATGTTTATCTTGCAGGGCTTAGAAATTTATTTTTGAATTTTCAAATGTAATTTGAGCTTAGAATTAGGTTAGGATCTATGGGGACAAGTAATAACAGGAGTTGACCTTACTAACATATAGGTGTATAGGTCACTTATAAAGCCTAATGGAGGTCCCTGATGAAGATGATGATCTTGGAGGAAAACCCATAGATTTAGACTTTAGTTCTAGGCTAGGATGTATGAAGATAGAGCTACTACCCATTTTTCTCTTTCTTATGGGGAGTGAAATAATACCCTACTATAGTAGACTATTGTTTAATTTAAATTAGCTTGTTTTATTTTTGGTGCACAATAGAATCAACTTACTATTCTAGCTTTCTTTATGTGTTGCACTTTCTGTGATGAATGCCTAGACATTAGGGTCTTAGGAAAATTAAATTTCTAGCCAACTTAAATCTAAACAACTTAAACAAAAATAAATAAATTCCAAACTTCTCACATAAATTAAAGCCCTAGGAATAACTTAAAAGTAACTAGAATTAACTAAGTTTTGCAAACCATAATAGTATATTGTTCTAACTCCATGAATTGGGTGTTCCACCCATTTCACATAAAGGGCATTTGACCTTTGAGCATGACTGCCTTCCTTAGGAAGTCTACCTTCTCTTCTTGATTTGGCCCATGATCATTTCTAATTGCATGTCATTTAGGCATAAATTGCATACCCCAAGACCTTAAATGCTTCATGAGTCAAAACATCAAAAAGCTTAAATATGTTGCATTAATTAGGATCATTTCCTACCCAACATAATCTTAGGAATTAAAGAGTCAGTCTAGGCTCTTAGATTCTTTCCTAAAATACAAATAGCTAGCCATCTTGCATACATGAGACTTGACATCTTGGATTTAAAATTCATTTAGGTGATGTTATATAGTAGCCCTTCCCGACGGGCCATAAGTCAAGAATAGTTAGGGATAAGTTCATTCCCTCAAATAAGAAGAAATAGCCAATAATTCCCAAAAGTTGAACTTGGTCAAGCCTCTAATTCATATCAAAAGCACATACACACTCAGGTTCTGAAGCTTCCTATAGGAGTATGTCCACATCCCTAGGCATTTCTACAATTTTATGTTGTTACAATATAAGTCCGGGAATTTTAATAAAATTTTAACTCAAAATTTAGTTTAAAAATTTAAAATTTAAAGCCAAATGTTAGTGTAGTTGAAATGCCTACTAGGCATCATAGTATCTATAAGCATTTCTTACTTAATCTTGATTGACTTCCAAAAGAACTCTTTTCACTTTAGATTATTCCTTTTTGAAATTCCAAATTATCTTTTGCCTTTGAAAACCAGCTTAGAAATCTATAGAAATAATAGCCCTTATTCTACTTCCCATGTAGTTCAAGGGAAAAAAACTCTAGTATATTGAAGATGCATTAGCTTTAGGATCTTTTATTAAATGATCAAATCCATTATAAGATAACAAGTTTATCTTTTGGAAAAATATGTTTATTCCTATATTGAAGATGCATTAGCTTTAGGATCTTTTATTAAATGATCAAATCCATTATAAGATAACAAGTTTATCTTTTGGAAAAATATGTTTATTCCTAATGATGAATATAATCATCTAAATAAGAAATTTTAAAATTCTATATGGTGTCATAAATTTTCCCCACACTAACTTATAGAAATGTAGAATGTGCATCAAAGAGTTTAATAAAATTTGTAAAAATTTAAAAGTCATTACACAAAATTTAAAATAGAAAAATGTTTGTATCTAAATAATTTGCAAAAGGTACATAGGTTTTATTAATGGGAAGTACACTTTATGCATAATATTTATTTATATAACATCCATTTATCGGAGGTATTGGACCTTCACTGTTAAAAGTCCTCAGTTGATAAGAACCTCCTTCATAAATGTTTCCCACCATGAATGATCCTTCCTAAGTTGGCTTGAATTTCCTAACTATCTTGCGATGGGATAAAATTGGATGTTTAAGAACCAAGACCAAGTCTCCTACTTGGAAATTTTTAGGATAGACCAACTTCTCATGTGCTTAAACCATACGAGATTGGTACAGTTCAAGATCTTGTTGAGCTTTCAGATGCTTTCCTTCAAGGCTATCATGATCTTCCAATCGAAGTTTGTGATTCTAATATGTTGTAATGTTGTTATTAGTTGCTATCCTCAATGATGGTAGTTGTACTTCCAATGGAAGAATAGCTTTAGTTCCATAAATCAAAGCATATGGTGTAGATTAAGTTGGTGTCCTATATGTGTTTTGATAAGCCCATAAGGATTCAATCAAAATTTCATGTCATTGATACTTATTTTCATCAAGTGTCTTTTTCAAAATTCTCATAATAGTTTTGTTAAATGGTTCAACCAATCTAGTTGCTCTAGGGTAATAGATGGTCAAATTTCTACAATCAAGTTTATGCCTAGCCGCAAAATGATTCAATTTAGTGGACTTAAATGATAGACCATTATCGAATATGATTTAATGAGGAATGCCAAATTTATATAAGATATTTCTTGAACGAATTTAAAAACATGGTGTGCCTTTACCTCTTTCAGTGGAACCACTTCAGCCCACCTATACAAATAATTAATTATAGCTAATATAAAGTGATTCCCTTTTCATGAACGAGGATCAATAGGCCCTATGATGTCAGTACCCCAACTCTCAAAGGACCAAGAGTAATAGTTGGGTGTAGTACATTAGGTGGCTGATGTAAGACTACACCACGTATTTGGATTTGATGATAACAACACGTAGTTTTCATGCGGTCATTTAACATTGAAGGCCAAAAATAACTAAGTCTTTTCATTTTCAATTTCATTTTAGGTCCACATTGGTGAGCACCACACAATCAGAATGTATCTCAGTCATAATCTTATGGGCATCCTATTATCCAAACATCATAGCCACATTTGATCAAATGACCTTCGATACAATACATTATTGATTAATGCTTAAGATAAGACATGTTTTTAAATTTTATTTCCTAATGACTTGTCTTCAGGAAGCCTCCCCTCACTTAAATATTCAATGAATGACTGCTTCCAGTCACACTCTTCTTAAGCTTCAATAAAGATGACTACCCTTAGCATTTCTACTTTTCTATTCATGTAATCTAAATCTATAATAGATAAAACTTATTGATTCTAGACTTCTATAGAATTATATTCTTTTTCAAGACATATAATTTCTTTGGTGAGATTAGTTAAAGCATCTGCTATAGAATTATCTTGACCAGATCATCTACATAGAGTTAGAAATGGAATCTTTTCAAGAAATTTCATCATGTACTAGTTATAACTAAAAAGTTTAGGGTACAAAACCTTATAAATATTGCTTACTTAGTTAATAACCAATTTGGAGTCCCTAAAGATTCTAGTATTTTTAATATCTATAAGGATTCTAACTCTCGCCAGTTATAAGAGCCTCATATTTAACTTCATTATTTGTACAGGACTCAAAAAAATGATAAGAATATTGCATCATTCCTTTGTCTAGAGTTATGAAAATCAATCCAACCATTGCCTTCCTTAGGATTGAAGAATTCAAATATTTATTTTTCTTTGAGGATGTTATGCCATCAAAGTATAATTTCCAAATGGCATTAGGTTTCTCCTTTAAAGCCATGATTTGTATATCAGGAAGATCATCATTCAAATGGGAACCTTCAAGTAACTGAGGGGTTGTTAAGAAGTCAACTATAATGTGACCCTAAACCCTAAAACCTAGAGGAATGAAAGTAAACTCAAATTATACTAAAATTATTGATCAACATGCAAGACATCTAAACACTGTATGGAATGTCATTAGATATTACAACAAATTTACTTTTGAAATTAGATTTACTTTATGAGAAAGCATGTAATGCCTAGTTTTTGAGCGATGAAAAATAAAGCTGAACAATGCCTTTCAATCGGTGGATAATTCATTTGGGATGAGTCTATAGCTTAGATAATTAAGGTCATTTTTTTCTCTTCTTCATTAACTTATGCCAGCAAAGCACGAAGTGATTCATCTAGTTCTACAGTATATCAGATTAATGGCTGCCCTGGAATCAGAGCAGCTAAATTAGGAGGGTTCATCAAGTATTGATTTAGGCTTTCAAATGCACTCTTGCATTTCCCATACCAAATAAATTTAGATTCTTTTTGAGTTAATTCCACAAATGGCTGGTATCTTTTGCATTGATTTTATATAAATCTTCCTAAATATGTGAGCCTTCCTTAAAATGATCTTAGTTATGTCAAACTTCTAGGAGGCATCATTTCTGTGAGAGATTTAAGCTTATCAAGATCAATTTTGATCTCACAGTACCTCACAACAAAACCTAAAAACTTTTCTGAAGTTATCATAAAAGCACAGTTCAAGGTGTTCATTTTAAGGTTATAGCAGCACAACCATTCAAAGATAATCCATAAATCATACAAATGATTTTATTTTTCTTTACTCTTAATGATAAAATCATCAATGTAACATTTGACATGATTATGAATTAAATCATTTAATATTCTAGTCATTGCTCTTTGATAAGTAGCCCTAGCATTTTTGAGACTAAATGGCATGATTGTGTAATAGAATATTTTGATAGGAGTTTTGAACATTGTACACCTTTCATCCTCTAGGGTCAACTTTATTTGGTTATACCTAGATGATTCATCCATCAATGAAAAGATTTCATGTGAAGAGGCTATATCCACCATGAGTTTCGATATTAACAATGGGAACTCATCTTTGGGACAAACTTTATTCAAGTCTCTAATGTCCACACAAATGCATATTTGACCATTCATTTTATTTGCCAAGACAATGCTTGCTAGCCAAGAAGGGTTTTGTTCTTCTTGTATAAATTTGGCCTCAATTAATTTTTTGATTTTAGTAATGACTTTCTATTCAATTTTTAAACACATACATCTAGGAGCTCACTTTATTGTAATTACATCAGGTTTAATCTCTAGTTTATGAATCACAACATCCGGAGATAAATCTGTCATCTCATTATAATTCCATATAAAGAAATCCTTATACCCACAAAGTTAACTACTCAACTCTTTGAAATTTTTTGGACCTAATAACGAACAAATAAAAGATGGTCTTGGGTCTTCATTAGTTCCTAGGTTGATCTCCTTTAATTCATCAACAATGGATTTGATTTCTTCATCAAATTCAGGGGGCGCATTCTGGATTTTATTTCTTCTTCAAATTTAGGGGGCACATTTTGAATTAAGCAATCATCTAGATTTCTATTATTTGATGTTTTAAGATAGAACTCCTCTAAAAAGTTAGAAAGAATCACAAAAAGTTGATCATATTCCATCTGATTGCTTATTATTAAATAATATTCCACATTATCTAGAGGTCCAATGGAACTAAACCTAATAAAAGCTTTGGATTTTAAATTTTTATTTTTTAGCACTCCATATGTTTTCCATGCATTGATCTATATCTTTGGGCCAAGTATTAGGAACCAAACCATGTTTTATATCATTTTAAACACATTTTGGATACCGATCGAAAAGAAAGTTCTATTATTTTATTAGAAGATGGATCTTCAAGCTTTACATCTACTTCTGAGCTTGAAGGTACATGTATAGAATAAAACATAGACAATCTTCCCAATTCTCCTGAAAGGTCAGGGGCCACTTTGACTTTTAATTGTAAAATTTTATTTTGAGAAAGAGGAGTTAAAGTTAAAGTGTTCACATATCTTTTCAATCTTTGATAAGTAGATAGCTCAAGTTCATTCTTTAATACCTAAATTTGTTCCTCATTGCTTTCTGATTCTAATGTAATCTCAAACTTCATTGAGGCATCCTTTTGATTGGAATCTTCATCAAAGAAATATTCCAAATCAATTTGTACTATTGGAGGCTCTTTCTCTTTTTCTCCTTTTCTTTCTTTTCTTCTTTTTTATTTATTGCATTCTTTGGTGCCTTAATAATATTAGATTTATAGAATCATGTACTTGCTTCTTTGGCATATAATAAGTTGCATCCTCATAAAATTCAATTTCATGAGTAGAGAATGGTTGTATGTCACCTTTTATGGTGTATTCTACTCCATCCCTAGTGCACTTAATAAACTGATAGAGTGATGAGGGAACCATTCTATATTCATGTATCCAAGGTCTATCTAAGAGGGAATTAAAGGATGTCTTTGAGTCGATAATGTAGAACTTTGCTTTGATTTTGAACCATTCAATTCCTAATAATAGAGTAATTGAACATAAAGCTTTCTCCCTAATTTCATTCAACCCCCTTACCAACATTTTATTTGAATGGAGTCTTCTAGTATCAATCTTCAAGAAAGATAATGTTTTGGAGTTCATAATGTTGACCGAAGCACTAAGATCAACAAGAACTCTTCACAACCTAATATTTTCTACCATGGCAGAAATATAAAAGGGACAATTGTGATATGTAGTCTCCAAAAGTAGATCCTCATTAGAAAATGTGGCTTTAGGGATCTCCTTGAAGTATCAATCTTGATCTGAGGAAGTTGCTGCTAGCTGAGTTAGGCATATCTCTGGATAGAGTAATGCTTGTACTAATGATTATTTCATTTGTTTTGATAGAACAAGGGCAACATAAATACTTAGCTTAGCAAGAAGTTTCTTGAGATGGAATAAAATATTATAGTCAACATTGGGAACAATCAGCTCACCTACTGGATCTTGTTCCAAAGATTCTAAACTTTGATCAATAGTTTATTTTCCTATATCTTTGGCAAGAGGTAGACGACATGGTAAAACCTTCCAACTATGGAGATTAACCTTAGTGATGTCTTTAAGGGTCATATCAACCTGTCCCTCATCAACTATATCCTTTCCAAAGATTTATCAAAATTTGTAGTTTTATCTCTATGCTAATAAGGTTACCTTGCAAATCATCCATAGGACTATCAGTGTCTAACCCTAATTTACAAAACACTTCAACATAAGAATTTTCTTTTTTATCCATTTATTTTTCTTTATTTTCAACACATTCATTAGAAATGGCAAGAATATAAGAAATTCCTTTAGAGGTAGACTTTTTATTCATATGTATAAAATGTGCACACAAAGATAAAGGAGTGTAAGGCCTAGCCTTCTTTATCAAATATAATAGATGTCTCTCCTTGGGCACTCTTTCCAATCGTCTGAACATTTGATGATATGAATAGGGTTGAGGTGGAACTAAATCTTTTGACTCCGGTGGATCAATCTAGATGATCTTCTTCTAGGTCTTTGTCTAATCCTGCATTGAATTTTTAAATTGTCTCATCAAAATATTTCTTAAATGAATGGGATAAGGCTATATCTAATTCACATGAAGGAGAATAACTAGAGGAAATAGAAGAAACAATTTTAATTACCTTAATGGATCCTTGTCTAGGGTCTACAAGGTACTCCTTAGAGTTTATCATCAGCCTTCTTATAGTTTATTTTAAATCAATCCTTGAGGGTAAAGAAATCTTCAATGGCATGCCTTAATATTTGATGGTATAGACAATAATTAGGGTCATTTACCTTGCCAACTTCTTCAGGCCTCTTCAGATCATGTAGTTTAACTGCTAACTTTTCTTCAAGTTTTTTTGATATTTTGCTCATGGCCACTCTCTTGAAAGAATAAGTCTAATTTATTCTCTCACTAAAAGGGCGAGTGAGAATTTTCTTAGGGGGTGTTGATAACTACTACTATGATGGACTAAAAGATGAAGAACACTCTACCTAAACTTGGATTGGGGCCTTTCCCTTGTCTACTATAAAGACATTGCCTCCCTTCTTTTCTAGTACCTTCCTAGGCTTTATTGGTTCTACAGAAGAGTGCTCTCTTTAGAACGACATCCTAAGGGCTTCTTCTTGTAGGCCAAAGGATTTAACACTTTTTAAATAGTCTTAATAGTAAAGCCCTTTAATAGGAAGTCCACTAGACCATGAAATTTTCTTAAGAGTATTTCTATAGCATGCCGCTCTTGTAATTATGGCTCGCACTTTAAGCTGATGAGAATCCTTCATCTCAAGATGTAATCAACTAAGGATTCACCTAGCTTTTGTTTTTTAACAACTAAATTTCCCACAATAATGTGGTGCTAAGTACCAGTGAACCTCTTTACAAATAAGTTTACTGGTTCAATAAAAGTGCATAATGAACTGTTTGGTGTCTCAACATACCAGTCAAAGGCAACCCCAGTTAAACTACTGATAAATTATCTAAATAATAAGGAATCACTACCTCCAGCATTGCAACAACTTGCTCAAAAATTTGCCAAAAGTTTTTTGGGGTTACCGATCCCATCAAAAACTTTCAATGAAAGGGACATAAATCCCTTAGGATAGAGTACAAAGTCATATACCTCAAGGTAAGGTCTACCCTTTGGAATTAATGTCATACTATGGGATTGTGACAATGTGTTGTTTACTTGCTACTCTATGAGAGACTTTAGGTCAGCTTCAGGGGTTACATCATCCATTATTTTATGGTATTCTTGATGATGTTCTTCCAAACCAAACCTCTTCTCATTTATGGGATGGGATTCTTCTAGTTGTTTTGAAGAATGAGACTAGAAGGACTATAAATCAAACTTTGGAGTGATTTCATAGTGGCAATCATTTCCTCCAACTTCCTCTCCATCCTTATAATTTGTTCATCTTTCTTCTGTAACTGAAGGATCAACTACTATGTAGGATCAAATACAGGGCTCCCATATGTTTCCTATTGTTCTGTGTTGATGACCCTGTGTCAACCATGAAGATAGGTGTTGTGGATATCCTTGAGTCATCATTTAGAAAATCATCCTGTTCTAAGTCAAAGTGGTTTTGGACCTTGCTTATCTTTACTTTTCCTTCATCCTGTCTAACAATATTCTCTACTTATTCTTTTGTAAGATGAAATGGAACACCATTGCCATCAAGAATAGCTTCTGATTCTTCTCCTACATCCATGGGTTTCATTTTAGATATTTCTTTTTCATGAGTCCCATTGATGGTTAGAACTACCTCTAAAGTAAGAGTGGAACCCAAACTGAGTGCCCCTCATCTATAACATCTATGTTGTAAGAAGATAAATGAAGTAGCCTTATCTCTCTACTAGAAACATGAAATGAGGATGGCTTAGTTTGAGGCCTAAACATAGATGATGATGGCCTTTCCTCGATAGGCTGAGTAACAAGTACTCTCTCAGGTGGTGGTGTTGAAGAAATGTTTGGCTGAGGGACCAATATAACTTTTTTGACATAAAATTTTTTTTCTTTTATAGGAAAAATATTTTTTCTCCTAAAGCTAGAAGGTTACTCCCTATGCCAGGTCAGAGACCTTCCCAAGTAGTGACATCAATCTGGTATAAGTGGCATGGGTTGATATGATTTTCTTCTAGTAGAGAGGAAAACCTTTCCCTTCCCATTATTCTAGGAACTAGTAGGTCTCCCTAGAATATCTCTTTCAAAGCTTTTGGATACTTGATTCTTCATAACCCTAAGTAGCTTCTCTTTAGTGTAAGAGAAGGACCTAAGAATACTATGTAGAATCTGGTGTAACCTACCACATGTCTCTCTATTCACCATTCTAAAGTATTTCTTACTTTTATAAGTAAAAGGGTGAGGTGGAGAACTCACAATCTTGGACACATCCTCCTCTTTTTGGGCAACAAAAATAGGGTGGAATCTACAACCTCCCAAGAGAAGGAAGTATCAAGAAGGGTATATCGATCCCTTGCATTAGCTAGCTTTATGTCTACCATCACTCTTTATTTCTTTTCCTTTAGGGCTTGTCTCCTAAATCTTCTTTCTTTATTTATTTTTAAACTTTTGTCCATTTTAGGAGGCTTAGAACTGGACCTTACTTCAAAAGTGCTAGGAAAGAAGGAAGCAAGCAATGTCTCTACAACATTCTTTAGTACAAGATAGACTTGGACCTTCTTAGTGGCCTTAGTAGTGACTTTCCTACCAATGGCAAGGGTAGTATAGGGTACACTAGAGAACTTCAAAATGGGTTGTTTATCCTTAACAACCACTTCACTAGTAGGGGTAAGAGTTAGTCCATTAGCTGTAATGTTCAGATTTTCAAATCTAGCTCCGAACTTAATGACAGAGCCATTATCTAATCTGCTGCTATCAATAGAGAAACTAATCCTAGATGTGGCAGAAAAAATAAGTTGTCGAACCATTTTCAATTTTCAAATAAGAGAATTAAGTAAGTGATAATTACATTTAATTAATATAATAAAGTAAAAAAAGAAAAGCTTTTGACCCATTAAGAAAACTCAGCATTTTGTTATGACTAAAATTTTTAAAAGATTTTTTTTTCTTTGAAAGTGTAGAATTATAGAATCATGTCATTTAATTTTAACAAATAAGGAAGTTTTATAACCTACTTAATCGATGTTGAGTATGCTCTATCAAGGATGAAATGGAGAGATACCCAATGGAAAGGAAGAAAATCTTGACCTATGAAAACACAAGTACATTACTGATATATAGAAAAAAAGATTATTTTTAAAGATGGAGAGAAGAACTATTCCCTAGTGGAGTTTCCAAAAAATATCTCTATGAAAAAATAATTGTGACACCACATAGATTTTAGGAATTTCTTATTCAGGTAATCAAATTCATCATTAAAGAATTAGGATAAAGTAGGAAATGCCTATAGATATTAGGATGCCTAGTAGACATTTCAATTATCCTACCATTGGCCTTTATAAGATTAAATTTATTAAGATTTGAATTGATATTTTATTGGAGATCTAATGCTTAGATTCTATCAGTATACGACTACAAAAATTCTTAAGGTTTAAGACTTATTCCTAGAATGATGCTTTAGAACCTAAGTCTACAAGTGCTTCTAGCACAAGATAGAGGCATGACCTAGTTCAACTTTCTAGAATTATTGGTTCTTTCTCTCACTTTAGGAAAGGTACATATCCCTGACTCTTCTAGACTTATCATCCATGTGAAAGGGTAGTCAACTAACCCCATCTAAGAAAAATTTTAAATTCATGATGCTAGTCTTATATATGCAAGATGGCTAGGCTGTTGCATTTTAGGAAAGAATCTAAGAATCTAAACTCAGTCCATAATCCATAAGATTATGTTAGGTATGATGCACACCTATCTAATGTAATATTTTTTAGCTTTTAAATGTTTTGACTTATAATTCATTTAAGGCCTTTGGGGTATGCAATGCTTATAATGAGATGCAGTTAGAAGCGATCAAGGGAAAAATTGAAAGAGATGGCACACTTCCCCAAAAAGTTGGTCATCCTCAAACGTCAGATGCCCTCTTATATACAATGGGTGAAAAGCCCAATTTAAGGATTTCAAACAATATGCTAGCATGGTTTGCAAAAGCTAATTATTTCTAGTTGCTTTTAAGTTGCACCTAAGGCTTTAATTTATGTGTGAAGTTTCAAAGTTCTTTATTTTTGTTTAAGTTATCTAGATTTAAGTTAGGTACAAAATTTATATTTCCTAACAGCCTAACGTCTAGCAATTCATTATAGAAACATAACACAAAAAGAAATTTAGTAAAGCAGGCAATTTGTATTACACACCTAAAATAAATAACACTAATTTAATTAATAAGAACAGGTTAGTGCAGCCAAGTACTGTTGTACACCTTAGAAGAAAGAGAAAAATGGGCAGCCAAGCTCTGCCCTTCTATAGCCCAGTCTAGAACTAAATATTTAGATCTATAGGTCTTTCTCCAAAATCATCTCCTTCTTTAGGGACCTCCACGAGCTTTACAACAGGCCATTAACTAGTAGGGTCGACTTATGCTGTTCCTAAATCCAATAGATCCTAACCTAATTCTAAGCTCAAATAACATTTAAAATTCCAAAACTAAAATTCATAAAGTAGACAAAACAAATATTAAGAAATTCAAACAACACTCTAATAGTTAAATTTCCAAAAATACAGGCTTAGCATTAATTTCTTGCCAAGCCCACTTGCTCTATTAGGCTATGATAAAGGACTTAAGGATACCTGCAAGCAAACAAAATTTATATATTTTTTAGTATAGCATTTAGCACAATAGAAAGTAATCTTAAGCTCAATAATGTTAGCATCCACAGAGGGCAAACAATCATAACCATCTAGTCTAAAATAGTACATCACAAATTAGAAAAAAATTTTTTTATCTCATCACAGAATATCATAGAACATCGACCTAATCTAAATGTAGTGCACTAATAATCTATGTGTGAAGAAAAATAGTTTATTTATGACTTTCTTTTAAGTTCAAGTTTTGGTTTGGATTTCAAAATTTATTATTTTACCATTGAATGGTTTTAATTCAAATGATTTAATAAGTTTGTGATTATTTTAATTTTTAAGTTCATTTTATATTAAAATGAAGTTTAAGTTTTAGAGAATGAAAAATAAATTAAATTTAACTTTAGGAAAACCCATTCTATTAAATATCCTAAATCATAATAGAATGAAGTCTTCACCCTAAGGTAAAGATTAATTATAAGGGTCAAGCTAAAACCTTAGTGATCTTTAAATTCATTTAAGTTTGATTTGATTTGGTTAATATTTTAATTTTATTTGGAAATTTGATTAAGATTTATTCTTCTTTTCATTTCTTCTAATTTAATTAAACACTTCTTGATTTGGTTTATGATTAATTTATTTATAATATTTAATTAAGATTTAATAAGTTTCTTTAAATCTTATTTAGGAATTTAATGTTGGTGTTATGATGATTTAATTTAATTTAATTTAATTTTTATTTAAATTTGATTTTAACTCATTTATATTTGTTGTTGTTTAGTTTATGTTTTATATCTTAATTTTATATTTAATATTTTTTATTTGGTTCATTATTCATTTAATTTTATTTAATTTTGATTGATTTTGTTTATTTATTATGTTAAGGTTCATGTTTATGTTTATGTTTATTTTATTAATGTTTATTGGTTTGAATGAACTTATTTTACTTAAGTTAATATCTTAATTCAAGATTGATTTCAATTTCATCATTTAAATGATCCATTATATTTCAATTTCATGATTTATTATTTATTTGTATATTTTAAATTTATCATTTAGGTTTATTTGACTTTAATGAATTTGAATTATTCATTTCATTAATATTTCCATGTATGCTATGAGTTTGGATTAATGTAATTAATTTCAAGTTATGATTTCTTTCATTCAGTTTATTAATGTTTACATGTATGAATTTAAATAATTTTGTTCAATTATTTCCAACCAATTTGGAGGAAGTCTTAATTTTATAATTTAGAAAATGCATTTTCTTATGTGTTCTAAATTATTTTTTTAAACTTAAGCTTAATGAAACATTCTTTATGATGGAGTTTTGTTTACTCAACTTAATTTAAGAAACCTAAGAAATTGATTAACTTTTGACACCCAACTCAAATCTAGGCTAATTTAATTTCTTAGGTTTTCTTAGATCTAATTAACTTAATGGATCATTTTATTTTTAATTCCTCATTTATTCTATACTTAGGATTATGATATTCATAATTTTAAAGGTTTCTTTAAATTAATGAATTATATGTTTTAATATGAAGTTCATAGGCTGGTTAATGTTGAATTTCAATTATTTAATTGAATGTAGTGAGTTAGGATTTAATTAAAATCTATATCTTATATTATTTCATTAAACCATAAACCCTTAATACTTTATTAATTGTGTTCTTTAACTTCAGAGACTTACAAAATTTTTCATAAGTTCTCAATATTAGTGAAAGTGAGTTAAAGTGATTTTATAATTGTTTGTAATTTTTATAATTTTTTGATTTAAAATTTTTACTTAAATTAACTTAAGGATTAGAAATTTGATAATCTCCAATCTATAGATCATTTTCCTTTTAAATTTTTATGGCAAGTGAGTTCCTTACCAATTTGAGTTTTTTAAAGTTTCACTTTGATCAAATGCATAATTCAGGACTAATTAATGTTTTAATTATTTCACTAAAACTACAATTAAGCATAAATTAAGCAAAATTAATTAGGAGTTTTAATTTTATTATATTACTCTGAAGAAGATGCATCAATTGAGGGTTTATTTGGTTGATTTATTAGGATTTTCTAAAATTGAGGTCATTAATTGATTTAATTAATTCAATTAATTCTCAATTTATGTCATTTTAGGGGTTATGAGGTTTTGGTATATTTTAATAAAATATTTAGATTTATTAGGATTTATTATGATGTTTTAACTTAATTTTATAATTTTCTCTAATTTTATAAATTTAATATTATTTTATTTTATTAAATTAAGATCTATGGCTTGAAAATTTTAAATTTTGAGATTTATTTTCTAATAAATCATGAGAAATTTATCTAAGGTGTGTTTTAACCTTAATTTTAATTTCCCAAAGTTTTAAATTCATTGGATTAATGGTTTGCGTTTAATCTGAGTTTGATTATTTTTATTTAAACCCAAATTAACCTAAAAATACCCAATAAAAATTAGGGATTTTGGGTTTAACGGATTCTCCTTATTGAGATGAATTAATAGATCCCTTATTTATTTTCTATGATTTTTTAAAAGTTTTTGGTATTTTTCTAATTTATTAAATGCAAAAAAAGCTGAACTTTCTATTTACCAACATTAATACCATGTGGCACCGCTTTGTGAACAGCGACATGCGATTTGGCCATGCGGGATCTGCATGATCCCACATTATTTCAGTGGTGGTACACATTTTGATTTAAATTCAATCGAATTGCTCGAATCATCCTGTAGCAACCTATAGGGGTTTTAATCAAATGATACAACTGAATCATGGCCATTCCTTCCAAAGAGAAAGAACAGACAATCACTATTTCATCTTCTATTTCATGGCGATGATCATGTGTCATCTACTTTTTGTAGCTAATCATTGGTGATCTATGCAATGAGGTCTCAAGATTTTGATTGCAAACTGATTAGGGTTTGATTTAGAATGGATCTATATGGTTTGATCGATCCTAAGATATACTTCACTTCATAAATGACCAATGCCAAATGCGAAGGAGGTCAATTTAGACTATACCTCACTAGCGTGGGGTGTTAGTGGTGATTTGCATATCAGAAACACTCAAAGAAATGAAAATAAAGCCTTTGGAGGAAGAAACGAGCTTTACCTCCCTCTAGATCGATGTGGAGATGGGTGTCCATCGTGACTCACTAAAGTTTGGTGTTGGGTGCAATCGGGGATGTTTGAGAGGACGAGAAAGGTCTAGTTAGATTTAATGTTACTTGGAGAAAGTGTTGGTGTTGAGCAAAAGTGCAAATTTGATCTCCTCCTTTTTTAAGCCTGGCCAAAAGCTCTCTCATTGGACTTTGATGGAGGTCATTGACCATAGGGAATTAAAATTCAAATTATGGAGCTAAAGGTGGTAAGAAGGACAAACAATCCTTTTGAATTCCTTAGAGCAACTAAAATTGAACACATGGAAGGAATCTTGGGGACTTAAGGCATTGGCTCGATTTGGCCTTTTCCTTTCCTATGTCATATTTCCTTCTTCACATGGACTTGGACACTCTTAATATGCTGAATCTTGGCTGCCATTCACTTGAACTCATCTTAGGATGAGTTTAGATGTGTTTTGAGATGATTAGTTTAGGTTCATGTTCAAATGCTTTGAATTATGCTACCCTAGCATCCTTCATTTTTGACTTTGCATAGGTTCTTCCATTTGATGGATTGATGTTAAATTTAAGCTTTAATTATGCTCATTTAATCATTTATAATATCCCCAATTAATGGACTTCATGAAATTTGGAGTTGGTTGTTTGCTTATGTCAACACTTAACCCAATATAGCTTAAATGGATTTGGTTGAATCCAATTGAGTCAAATGATCTTCTTCACTCAATCATAATTTATTTAGCTTTCAGTTGTGTCAATCCAAGTATTTGGGATGATTTAAATCAATTGAATTCATTTGTTTTGGATTTAAAATCAACTTTGGCCCAATTTGGTCTTAATGAGTTAATAATGGTCTAATTGGGTCAAATGACCATATTAGTCAAATTAAACCCAATAACGGGTTAATTTATGTTTAATAATGATTTTTAAATAATTTTAGATAATTAATTTGAATTTATTTTAATTTAATTTATATTTCAATTCAATAAGGTACATCTAGGCCCATTTAGATCAAATGATCTAATTATCCTAATTAAGGCCTTATTAGGTATAAATTTCTTTAGATTCATATGTATACATGTTCACTTCATCATCTGGAGCATTTGGAATAATTTTATTTGGTTAAATTATGATTGGTTAACCTTTGATTTTGTGGGACACACATAAGTCAACCCTATGTCTAATGGTTGACTATCTTTGACTTTCATTTGGAATTGACTCCATTTACATTCCTGTCATGATTTCATGCTTTTATTTGATTTGGAATGAATTCATTTTAATTTATTTGAATTTCTTAAATTTTAGGTCTTCTTGAGCTTTAAATAAGATGATCACGTTAACCATCTAAATTACCCTAGTTTAAGCTCAATTGGATCTAGATTGTAATTTGAATATGATTGATTTATTTGGTTAATTTTTGGTTTTAGCCTACCCAATCTTATTGGGTTAGGTCAAACCCTAGAAAGATGCACTAGATCACTAAGAGTAGTGTCCTAAGTATCAAATTATGAGGCTTCTAATATTGAATTAGATGTCATAATTATTAGTTTAGAGATAATGTTAACCTCATTCAAAAATGAGGTCAACAAGGTGTGCTCTCTCTTTTTGATTTGGCCCATGGCCACTTTTAACTACATATCATTATCAGCATGAACTGAATACTCCAAGCATTAGAATGAATCAAAAGTTAAAATACATAAAAGAACAAAATTTATTGCATTAACTAGGTGCATAATATGCCATATATTATCTTAAGGTTAGAGAGTGAGTAAGGCTATTAGCTTCCTTCTTAAATACAACAACGTAGCCATTTTGCATACATAAGACTATATTCATGGTTTTTAATATCCCTTAGGTGGTGTTAGCTGACAACTCTTCTAGGCAGGTTATAAGTCCATAATAGCCTGGGATAGGTTCATTTTTCCTCAAGTAAGAAAAGAATCAATAATTTCTAAAAAAAATTTACATTTGTCTATCCTCTGACTTATGTCTGAATCATTTATAGACTTAAGGTCTAAAGCATCCTACTAAAATAAGTCTTCAACCACTAGACATTTCTATAGTATTTGATCACTCAAAAAAAACACCTTCGATGATTAACTCTGCTAACTTTTTTGAGATGGGCAGGAGTATATTTTTCATGAGGAAAATTGATATTTATTCAACCATATTTTCCCTAACATTATGTTGGAGTTTATTTAAATCTCGGTTCCACTTTCTATGAATTCAAGACTTCATAGTTAATTACCCCTCTTACTGCAGTAAGAGAGCACTCTCAATTAAGTTTTGAAAATAAATATATCTTATCTGATATGAATTAGTGTCTAGTAGTGTACTATAAGGGGTGGGGGGGGGTCGATGACATGCTTGAATCAAGATCTCATGGTTTCATCATCATCCTGGGTTGTTGTGGTCCTTAGTCTACTTGGCTAGGGTAAATAGTCCTTGATTGAAGAATCCTTGTCAACAGCCATGGGTTGCATTATCTAAGGTTTCCTTGTAGACCTAGGGTGATATTTATTTAATATGATAAATTTAAGTCAACCTTAGTTAACAGAAGGTATTTTGTTTATTTAATATAATATATAATTAATGGCTCAAGGAGCAAAGTCATTAGATAACATATGCCTATTGTAGTGATCAAATATAGTGGAGCCATATATAGGCCAAGCCACCCGGTCAGAGCATTTTGGTCATATTTGCATTTCATGTGGTGTTGTTTGACAACAAAATCATGCAGATAGAGGACATAGGTATTTGAGTATGAACATAGATATATATAATTTGTCATTAGCTATTTATGAGCAAATATTTTCTTAGCTTATCATCCTTGACAAGTAATGATCATTAGGTGGATGAATGTTTACTTTAAGTTATGATGAATTTCATCTAATTTTAATATATCCCCTCTGAATGAATTTTACAATTATCACTACCATCATCAGGGAATGAGTAGGTTTTGTCAACTCGGACTAAGTTATAATTCCAAACAAAGAAATTAACCCCTGAAAGATCCTTAGGCAGTAGACTTAGGCAATTATTATTGCGTAAGGTTCATGTAAAAAATTCAAATTTATTTTATTTTTAGGATAGTACTGTGGTTCTCAACATGTAGCACTGTATCACTATCATGGGTAGCATTGTAGCATCCCAGGGGAGGTGTTTGTGTCTCAAAAGAAAAGGACCAATGCCTCAACACTATACATACAACATCAAAGTGTTTATGATTGGACATTATTCATTTTAATTTATTTATGCTGACTTGCTGACTAGCACCCCAACGTTAATCATATGGAATCACAATGCTAGTTAAGGGTCAATTTAAAAAAGCTGGCAGATGGATAGGTGCTTTAAATGGATAGGACAAGCATTTTGACCAATGTTGCAATACTATGTCAGAGCATTGTGGCATTGAATTGATGCTTGGCATGCTTTCTATTTCAAAATTAATGCTATTGATTGCTCTTTTTGATTGGTACAGTAACTGACTTGACCAAAGTCGTGGTGCTACATGTGAGTGCCACTGCACTTGGCTACTGTTCCAGATCCTGAGAGGTTAATGCCTCAACACTAATATTGGAATGTCACTGTTAGGCTGGATTTATAAATAGACCCCTTGGGCAGCTCATTTTCTATTATGGATTCTCCATTTCTCATATATATATATATATATATATATATATATATATATATATATATATATATATATATATATATATATATATATATATATATATATATATATATATATATATATATATATATATATATATATATATATCCCAACTTGCATTTTTCTCTTTAAATAAGCTATCATGCTAGTAAAATTCCTCAGCAAGGGCAAGAAGAGGGCAGTTTTTAGCGGCAGAAATTGATTTGTTAGTTTAGAAGTTGAGAAGAGGTATTAACATACCCTCGATTACAAGCGTCTCATTGTGGAGAGGAGTTTCTTCAATCTGGGTGGGCACATGGAGAGTATCTTTAATAAGTGAGGCTGGGAGAAGTTGGCCTATGAAAATAAATTAAGTATCACACCCATGGTGCGGGAGTTCTTCACTAACACAAAGGAGCACCAGAATAATCAAGTTTTCATTTGGGAAAAACTTGTATATTTTTACTGTATTACTATTAACACATATTATAATTTACCAAATGTATATTACAATCAATATCTTTCTTGTTATAATGATCATCTCAACTTTAATGAAATCCTAAATTTCCTCACTATTAGAAATTCTAATGTCTAGTGGAAAAAGTGGGAGAAAAAAGTTATCAATTTTCCTATCATTGGCCTTACTATTGAGGCCAAAGCTTGGTATTATTTCATTTCTACCATGCTAATGCCCACTAAAATATCATTAAGATAACTAGGAATAGAGCCATTTTAAATTTTGTAATTCAAAAGGGGTTTATTATGGATATAGGGATGATTATTCATAATTCTGTTTGTAATATACTTAATAGTGGCACTAAAGTAGGGTTTGGTCATCCTTCTCTTATTTATGCTTTATGTGTTATGGCAGGCACATTAGGGAATTCTGATGAGGAAGCCTTTATATAAAAGGCTCCCCTAATTAAAAGAGTAATTTAGGGATTTGGCTTGAGGACTGAGGTGGCGGAAAGCTCATGTACCCCTTAATCTAGGCTCAAATTTTCTCTTTAGTTTCAGCTAGCACCAACTATTGCTACTACGAATATTAGCTTACCCCCTTTTTTATTTTATATTTTCTTTATCTTTTTTTGTACAACTTATGTAATCATTTATTTATTTTAATAAATATTTTAGTTTTTTTACATATTCATGAATTGTTATGTATGTGTTATTCTATTTATCATTTGAAAGCTCCAACATTAAAATAATGTAATTTCCCTAACTTAAAATGAGGTAGCACCTCGGCGTTCCTAGCCTACATAACATAAGCTTAAAACTTGAGAGTGTAGCTCCTCAATGCATAATATGTGGCACTATTATAATAGCCATTTCTTCCACTTTACCCAAAAGGTCAGTGATTCAGTGTTTAATATGCAGCACTATGATGCTTCTAACATCGTTATTTCAATCATTTTACCTGAGAGTCCAGTGCTTCGATGCTTAAGATGTTATACTTTGGCATGGTTTTTGATAAGACTCAGACTTATGATTTTCAAGTTCAGTATTCTAGGTGTTTAAAAAAAATCATGAAATAGCTCCAACACTGTGGCTTGATGGATAGCATCAGGGCGCTGCTACATGAATTTATTTAATCAACCCAACAACATGGCACCTTGGTTCTATGACAACAGTGCCTCAGTGCTATTTTATTTGTGCATAAAATTCAAAATTTTGGTGGTATAATGCCTCAACAATACTAGATTTTCACATATGTTAGTGCAAAGCACTCTTCTCCCTTATCATGAATCAAAGATAGATGGAGAGAGGGTTTTGTTTTACATCCGAAATAAGTTCAATGGTAGAAGGTATGGAACCTTAGTGTTGAATGTATAACATTGAGCCACTGTACAAGAGATAGTGGACCCGAAAGCTTAGCATTGTGGTGCTTGAAGTCAAGTGTGTCGACACTAAGAGGTTGTGTTTACCCAAGAGCTTGGCGCCATGATGCCTTGTTTCGGGTCCCTTAGTGGTATAGATAGAGTGTTCAAGATTTATTTTGTGAGAGCGTGGTGCCTCAACATTGGTCTTTGGCATCGCGGCACAAAAATACATGTTTTAAACTGAATTATTAAGGATTTAAATATATTTTTATAAAAATTTGATGGCATAATGCCTTAGTTGTGCTATAATTGTACATATTTTAGTACTATATGCTCTTTTCTCTTGTAATGAATCTAAAATAGATGGAGAGAAGGTGTTCTTCTCACAATGTAACCAAGTTCAACATTCAAGATTCTAACATTTTTAAGTCTTAGCGAGCATTCTTTTTACTTCAGAACCAAGATCAACAGAGATGCGCTCTTCTATTTCTCACTGGATCCAAGATCAATGGTGGAAATTTTCTTAAAGATTCATTTTCAGAGAAGTGCTCACATAAAAGAAGTATTTTCCAAAAAATTATTTACTTGGAGTGGACAGATTAGACTTTTTTGAATATTGGGTAGCATGCTTATAGAAGGCATTCATCACTAGAAGCAAGAACTTTGCAAGAACTAGAGAGTGAGTGACAGAAGAAGGGAAAAAATCAGAGGAGGGAGCAATTTTTCTCATTTTTATAGAGATTTCTCTACTAATAGGGTGATTTTCCACACCATAACAATTCCTAACCCCCCCCCTCCCATTTAGGCAATTAGTGCTTATGTGGTGATGAGAACAATGGTTTACTTGCTTTTAAAATTAAAAGACATCGTGTTAGCGCTTCAATGCTATCATTATAGCATTGTGGTGATACCTTATTTGATTAGGTAGACATTAGGAGTGGTTTGGGCTTCTGGATGCCATAAGGTCGTTAGTAGTGTTGTGGTGCTATAGGTTGAGATGTTCAACTATTTTTAGTTTCGTTATTTTGAGATGCAAACAGTCTTGTTCTACTAAAATCTAAGTCCTAGATTTTTAATGAAATATCAATTCAAATCATAATAAATTTAATCTCAATTTTGTAAAGCCTAATAATAAGATAATTGAAATGCATACTGGACTTCCCAATATCTAAAAGCATATTCTACTTATTCCTGATCGTCCTCTAAGAATAACTCTTCCCACTTTGAAGCATTTTGTATTAAATTTCCAATGTAACCATCCTTTTAAAACAAGCTTTGAAATCTATAGAAATAAAAGTCAATTTCCTTAATCGAGAGTATTCTTAGGAAGAGATCCTTCATTCCTAAGATGTAATTAACTATAGGGGCTTACCCTTTTAGGGGACTATGAACTATACTAAAAATAAACCCTGCTTTACTTCTCCATGTAGTTCAAGGGAAAAATCTTTGGTACATCCAAGACCCATCAGCCTTAAAAGTCCTTATTAAGTAATCAAATCCAATATATGGTGATATATTTATCTTTCAAGATAATATATTTATCCCTCAATGACATATTTGCTTACTAAATGGTACCCCAAAGATTTGTGTGGTGTTCCAGATAAATATTTTGAACAAGACCTCCACACCACTTGTAGGTCTACAAGTTGTGAAGGCTAACTCAAAGATGGGGGATGGTGAGCATAAACAGACATCACAGACCTAGTATACAACAGTAACATCATCACCTACCACTCCTATCACCTCTACTTTTAGGAACATAGTGTCTGTAGATGCGAGCATCAAACCACTCACATCACTTACTTTGTATGAAATTTATTTTATATCGCCAGAGGTACACAAAGAAATAAAAAGGAATTCTACTTACATCTTATCTCTTGATGGTGAAAATACTCTTAAGATCTCAATACTAATAATAACTCTCTAAATCTCAATAATAAAAATGATTTTGATCAATTATTTTACAATAATGACTTAAATTCTGATAGTGACATCCCTATCTTAAATATTCAAGGAGCCCATATCAAGATAGAGTTGGAGTCATCTAATTTTGAAGATCCATTAAATGATGCTTTGAGTGCCCCTAATGGACAAGTAGATGCCACTAAGATTCCCTCTGTAGAAGAGATCATAGAAGTTAGCCTTTATAATAGCAGAGTTTTACCTCCTAGGATGGTGCCTCAAGATAAGAGAAAATAATCCATTGGTTTCAGTGAACAAATAAACATTCCAAAGATATTTCAGTATAGGATATGCTTGTGAATAATTAGCCCAAGGTTGAATATAACATCCTAGCCTAATTTAGAAAGTTGGAAACTAAGCTAAGCATTTATAATGCCCTTGTCCTATCCAAAGAGATAAGGGAGCCTTTGATCAATGCTCCTCTAGATTCTGAGATATGCTTAACTCAGCTGATCGCTACTATTACAGCTAAAGAATAGGCCTACTACTTCAAATAGGTCTCAGTAGTTACTTTTTTGGATGAAGATTTGCTTCACATGAACTATCTATCATAACTGCTAACTTTATATTTTAGTGAACATAAATAACTTCAGATTGTCTAGAGTACTTGTTGAACTGAGTGCATCGATCAACATCATGAGTCTGAGAATCATGACCTTTTTTAGGATTAACATCTTTAGGCTTAGTTCTAATAAGATAATGTTGAAAGGGTTCAATGAACATGTCAAGAGGGCCTTAGGATCAATTACATTACTATTACATGTTGGTGATTTGAAGACTAAGGTAAAATTTCACATTATAAATTCAGGAAGATCTTTCAATGCTCTGCTAGAAAGATCCTAGATACATGAGAATAATATAATACCTTCCTCACTCCATCAGTGCATCAAGTTCATGAGTCTTAGAGTTCTGCATTAAGGGTGATTTGAAGCCACTCTGAGAGCACTAGGTTAAGATATATGAAGATATAGCCTACTACCTCCCCAAGAAGCAAAATAAATACTCTCATGATGCACAAAATAATATCAACCAAAAAGGAACATAGAAGGAAAAGAAAAAGAAAAGGAAAATGATAAATAATATAAAAAAAGAAATAAAAGAAAACTTAGGTAAGGAAGTAGAGTTTGATGTCACCTTTCATCCATACCTTACTTCTCCTTTCTAACGAGTAAGTGAGATGTCTTGACCTCCCATAGGATGAGTACAAGGCAAGCTTAGAGTAGGCATAAGAGAAAGATAACAAGTATAAATTCACGTAGCTCAAGATCCTCCGCAACCAACTCAAGGCTCTCCCATCATATACATAGACTTAGAATCTAGTTCAAAGGATGAGTCTTATGTAGTTAGTGCACCAGTTTCCCCCCATAGAAGTAACAATAAAGCCAAATAATCATGAAGGGGCTTCAAACAAAGTGATGATGTATCTAAATTATCATTATATAAAAGGATCAACTAATATGTGAGCACCCTAACTCTAACCCCACTCTCTTTAGAGACTATTTAGGGTTTGGTAGTTAAAGCTACAACATAACTGGATGAAAACTCAGCCTAAAATTTTACATAGAAGCATCATCCTCAAGTTCAGGAGTTGTTGTAGAACCCGAGGATGAATCTTGCAAGGAAATAATAGAATTATCTTTTAATGGGTTCTCTCCTTGTGTTAAAAATTTAGCAAACCAAGGTTTGATACCATATGCATTGTCCAAACATAAGTCAAACTACTTTGAGAAAGTGTGGAGAAAGAAATGCCCAAAGGCACAGTCAAGATCAGGGCTAGGATTTGGTATAGTTGGTCCTGTAGATGATGATGGATATTGTTTGGTCATCACCAATAACCTAGAGCTTAAAAGGTTCTTTTTAAACAATACCAATTCATATAAAGAGGTTTTTCTAGAAACTTCAGGTGATCGAGGTGACCTCCAAGTTATGGATACACCCTCAAAATTGGAGGAAGAAATAAAGTTAACTATTGATGAGCTGAAGGAAATCAGCTTGGGTACTGAAGATAATCCATGCCAAACATTCACTAGTTCTTTGTTGAGTGAATTTAAAACTAATTATTTAGTTAAGATACTTTCAGTGTTTAAGGATTATTCCACTTGGAGTTTCGAAGAAATTCTTTGATTAGCTCCCAGCGTAGTTCATAAACTAAAAATTTAGGCTGATGTAATCCCCATTTAGTAAGCTCCTAGATGCATGTGATTAGATATTAAATGAAAGGTCATTTCTTAAGTAAAGAAGCTGATTGATGCTATTTTTGTCTAGGAGAAAAAATATTGTACTTGGTTAGTTGGTGTCAACCTAGTTAAGAAGAAAAGTGGCCAAATTCACATATGAGTATATTTCAGGGATCTGAATAATTCATGTCCCAAAGATGAGTTCTTGTTACCCATACCGTAGCTGATGGTTAATATAGACTCCTCACATGTGATTTTCTTGTTCATGGATGGGTCATTTAGTTATAACCAAATTAAAATGGCACTTGAGGATAAGAAGAATACTACATTTAGAACTTTCATCAAAATCTTTCGCTATAAGGTCATGCCTTTGGATCTTAAGAATGCTAGTGCCAATTATCAGTAGGCCATGACTAGAATCTTTGACGAGTTCATCCATCACTAGGTTAAGTACTATGTTGATGATCCAGTGGTCAAAAGTAAAGAAAAGGAAGATTGCTTATGTGATTTGAGTGTATTTTTTGAATGATTATTACATTATAACCTAAAAATGAACCCTCTGTAATCATAAGAAAGTTTCTAAGGTTCATGGTATGACATCGTGGGATCAAAATAGATCTAAAGAAAATCAAAGAAATATTAGAAATGCCACCTCCTAAAAGTCTAACACAACTCAGGTCCTTTCAAGGAAGGTTAGCATATCTAAGATGCTTTATATTGAATCTATCTAGTAGGTGTCAACCCTTCACCTCACTTACAAAGAAAGATGCCATGTTTTGATGGGATAATAAATGCGAACATACTTTCAAAAGCATTAAACAATTCTTGATGACATCTCTAGTACTTATTGCTCTTATCTCAGGTATAACACTCATTTTGTACATAGCTAGATTGGGCGATTCCCTTAGCATTTTGTTGGCTCAGGCAAACAATGAAGGGAAAGAGGTTGCACTCTTCTACTTGAATCATCACCTAATTCCTGTATAGGAAAATTGTCCACCCATTGAGAAGCATTACTTATCCCTCATATTTGCTGCCCAAAAGCTAAGGCACTATATGCTCTTTCATAAAATTAACATATTTTCCATAGAGTAAATTCATTACAATATCTCACAATGTGGCATCACTATCCAAATGGTTGGCACAATGGTCCATGATTTTATCACAATTTAGCATCACCTTCATACCACTTCGCATTATGAATGGGTAAGCGTTAGCTGACTTTCTAGTAGTGCACCCTCTCCTTATATATTCTCTTCTAAATGGTAACCTTCTTAAAGAGAAAAATCATGAGTTTAGAGACTGTGAATAGCCATCAATGAGAATTATACTTTTGTGGTGCAGCCTATTCTAAAAGGAGAGGTGAACCACAACCCATCCTCCCATACTAAGTGCGAATATGGATAGTCTTATTAACCCTATATTGTCGAATGCTATGATTCTTGTATCATCTATCAAAGACTTGTATAAACAATGAAGCTAAATATGAACTTGAAAACCTTGATTGCTAGTCTAGAATTGGTTATTTCACTAAATATTAATGACATTAGTATATTTGGGGATTCCTAATTAGTGGTCAACCAAATCACTAGGCCTTACAAAGTTTCCAAGCCTAAACTCCATCACTACCATAAGTACAGTATGGAGTTATTGGCCCAAATCCTAAAGGTTACCATTTATAGGGTCCCATGAGAAGAAAATGCCATAGCTTATGCTTTAACCAAGCTCACTAAAAAGATGGCATGTTTGGATGATGAGTTCATATTGATGGAACTATGCAATCACCCGGTCCTTTCTCCTATTGATTTTAAACTCATTGATAAAAACACTCTTGAAGGGAAGGTTTCCATTGTAGAAATAGATGAATAATTAGGTTGGAGGTAACCCTCCATTGATTATCTAAATAAAATAAAATTACCTCAGGGAAATGACAAGCCTATCAAATTAAGCAAAGAGCATTATCTTATGCTCTAGTTGATGGCACTATGTATCGACGGTCCGTTGATCACATGTGGTTAAATTTTTTAGACAAACACGAAGCCAAAAAAATTATGACTAAGGTACATTCATGATTATATGGAGCACGTCAATTCGGTCGAAAAATGAAAACTAAAACTAAGAGACTCGGATACTATTGACCCACAATAATTATAGATTACATGGACATAGTGTGCCGCTATCACCAAGGTTAGGTGCATGGAGTTGTCCTACACCAGCCACCCAACATCTTTCATTCGATGATAACTTCATGGCCATTTGAGTGTTGGGATATAGATATAGTGGGTCCAATTGACCCTCCTTCTTCCAAGGATCATCACTTCATCCTATCAATAATAGATTATTTTTCCAAGTGGATGGTGGTGATTCCTTTGAGGGAAGTTAAGACTCAACATGCCCTCCAATTCTTCAAGTGTCACATCGTTTATAGATTTAGTGTACCCATTAGATTATATCTAATAATGGTACTGCCTTTAAGAGCACTAAGATCAAAAGCTCTATGAGGCATCATAACATAGATTAGAGATACTCTACCATATACTTTCTTTGGAAGAATGGTCTAGCAGAAGCCTTTAATAAAAGTATCATCTAAATCTTAAAGAAACACTTGATGATAACAAGAGATAGTGGCACTAGCAGTTAGTTGAAACCTTGTGGGCATATTGTATAATGTATATGACTCTAATATAGTCCACTCCTTTCTCTTTATTATATGGGTTTGAAGTCATCCTTCCATTAGAAGTTTAGTTGCCTTCACTAAAGGTTAATGTAGGAAACATAGCAAAACACTAGGCTCTAGTTAGAAGAGCTCAAAATTCTAGATTAATGATGCCTTCAAGCATACCAAAACCTCAAGCTACACAAAGCATAAATGGTTTAAGCTCAATTTAGTCTACTCAAGAGCCTTATGAGTTGTAGTGCTTATTTTAGTTCTTAAGAGACCAACAATAGCTTATCGTAAGGTGGGAGGTAAGTTTGAATAAACATGGGAAGGGCCAACCCTATTCATTAGGGTGAGCACCCAATGCTTCTTATCAATGGGCTTTATTTAAAGAAATATTATGAATTTATTTAAAGAAATATTATGATCATGTTTTCATGTCAAGTTGGTATTTATACTGACTAGGTCCAAGTTCTTAATGAAACATTCAATTATTTAACCTCCTCCAAAATTAATTGTAAATTTAAAATAAAAATTTAAATCATTTTCAACCTTATGATTATATTATCTTCACATGTTATTCTGAATAAGGTCAAGTATGTGTTGAAAAATCTATCTCAACTATTTTAAACATGGTCAGGTAGAGGTTAAAATTCTTTCTTCATATTCATCTTATTGTTTCGAATAAGGTCAGACAAATGTTTGGTTTATATTTATCTTGTTATTTCAAATAGGCTTAGGAAGACATCTATGCTTTTCCTTCACTTACTTTTTCATATAAGGTCAGGCCTGTGTTGATCAATCTATCTTTACTATTTTAAAGATGGTCTTGTTGAGATTATAATTCTTTCTTTACATTTCATCTAACTATTTTGAATGAGGTCTGGCAAATTTTTGGTTTATCTTTATCTTGTTATTTTAAATAGGGTTAGGTAAACATCTATGCTTTATCCTTTACTTGCTAATTCAAATATGGTCAAGCATTTGTTGAATAATCCATCTCTACTATTTTGAACATGGTCAGGTGAAGGTTAGAATTCTTTCTTTACTATTATCTTGTTATTTTGAATAAGGTCAGGCAAAGATTTTGTTTATCTTTCTCTTTTTATTTTGAATGGGGCCAAGCAGACATCTGTGCTTTATTCTTCATTTGTTATTTTGAATAGGGTCAGGTTGAACAATCTATCCCTACTATGTTGAATATGGTTAGGTGGAGATTAAATTCTTCCTCTACACTCACCTTGCTATTTCGAATGTGGTGAGGTAGATGTTTTTATACCTTTGTCTCATTATTTTGAATGAGGTTAAGCAGACATTCATGATTGGTTCTTCATTTGCTATTTGAATATGGTTAGGCATATGCTGAATAATCTATCCCTACTGTTTTCAATATAGTCAGGTAGAGATCAAATTCTTCTTCTACACTCATCTTATTATTTCAAAGGTGGTCAGGCAGAAGTTTGTATACCTTTTTCTTGCTGTTTAGAATGAGGTCAGGCAAACATTCATGATTTATTCTTCATTTGCCATTTCAAATAGGGTCAGACATGTGTTGGACAATCTATCCCTACCATTTCATAGATGGTCAAGTAGAGATTGAAATTTTCTTCTATATTCATCTTGTTATTTTGAATGAGGTCACATAGATGTTTTTATACATTTATCTTGCTATTTTGAATGAGGTTAGACAACCGTTCATGCTCTATTCTTCATTTTCTATTTCAAATAAGTTTAGGCATGTTCGAATAATCCATCCCTAATGTTTTGAATATGAATGAGTAGAGATCACCATTTTGAATAAAGTAAATAAAATATTTATTTTTTATTCCTCACCTACCATTTCAAAGAAAGCCAGGTATGTGTTGAGTCATCCCACTTTATTGCTTTGAGCAAGGTCAGGTAGGGAGTAGACTGAGACCATATATATTAAAGATCAAACCACGTGGCCTCCTCCTTAGTGCAGCCCATCATAAACTGATAGGGTCTATCTCCTCATTCGAATATTTTGAGATGAAATTGAGCCTCAAGATCTATTATCTCTCATCATATCTATATGGCTCCTCACATATCTTTCCCTAATTCCTCAAGTCAAACTAATTTAAAATCAATTTTTTGGAAGATTTTCCCTAATTCCTCAAATCAAATCAAATCAAAATCACTATTTTGGGATCTTCTTTGTAATTCCTCAAATAAAAGCAAATCAAAATCAATCTTTTGGGAGCTTCTCCCTAGTTCTTAAAATCAAAACAAATCAAAGTCAATCTTCTAGGAGCTTCCCCCTAATTTTTCAAATCAAATCAGATTAAGTCAATTTTAAGGTGTCTCTCTCTCATGCCTCCGACACATTCAAATAAAACTCCAATCTACCTTAAGGGGAGCTTCTCTTTATTTTCCCCAAGCTCAAGCTTTGGCGAAATTGAGTTATGAGTTTTTAAATTCATGACTTACTCTATGTATCCTTGACGTTTATTTTAAAAATTTTAATTTTCAGAAATCCTAATTTTCAAAGTGAATCTGAGTAGCTTCACTAAATTCGCTTACCTTTCGATCATAAGTAAAAAAACCTCTATTTTTTTATCTCATGGATCTATTTGACTTAGTTGATCAATGCCAATATGTACGATGTGCCTTATTAGTTACACCAAATATATTACGAGTCTTTTTGTTGACCTCACTTTTAGTGAGGTTGACAACCCTCCTCTTAGTCCTAGGATTTGATCTAGGCACTAAGGTTTTGTTTACCTCAAGTGAGGTTAATAATCACCCTAACCTCAGTAATTATGATCTCCAACCTTAGATTAAAAGCTTTATAATTAGGCACTTAGAATATCATAATTAATAACTTAGTGTACAACCTAAACTAAAGAAAAAATGGAAACACCAAATCAAAATGAAATTAAATATGGAATGAAAATTAAACTAAGAAGTTGACACATTGAGGTGAATACATAGGTTAGCCTCATGGACCCCACAGGACCTGGCCTAACCCAATTGGATAATGTGAGTCTAATCAAATCCAAAATCAACAAAATTTATGAAAAATTTAAGCTAAGTAATTCTAAATTTAAAGCTAAAATTTATTAAGCCCAGATTAAGGCAATTAGCATGGCCAATTAACACTTTTTAGGCATGAAAATCATGTAGCTAAATTAAAATAATTTAAATTAAATCAAACCAAAAGTACTAAATTAATGTATAAACATAAATTAACATAAAACATAATTTTGATGGGGCACAAAATGGTTAACTGGATCGATTGATATAAGTTGACCTATATGAGCCCCACCAAATTAAAAGTCAAACTAATCAAATTTGATCAATTTAATTCATCATAAAGGATCAAAAATATTAATTTAAATTAATATAACACAAAACTAAACAAATTTGAATCTAATGTTGACTCAAAAAGCTTAATAGGGTTACTTAGTGTATGTGAATCCAAATGGATTGTACTAAATCTAAACTCAAAATAATTTAAAATTAATTCAAATTAAACATTTAAAAATATTTTAGAATTATATTTGAACATAATTTGATCTTCTTTTGGGTTTGATTTGAATAAATTGGTCTTTTGGCCCAAATGAACCCAATTTGACCCTTTAAGCCTAATTTTAGCCAAAATGGGTCTAAATAAAAATTATCTTTAAATTAATTAAAACAAATTACTTTAAATCATATCAAATACTCAATAAAATATAATTGAAGCTCAAATACACTTTAATTTAGATCAGATTGGTCATTTGACCTATGTGAACCCAATCTGGCCCATTAAACCCATTTTAGGTCATAAATGGGTTTAAATCAAAACTCAACTCAACCCAAATTAAACTAAATCAATGGCTACAATAATTCTTAAGTTGATTATTGAACATTACTTAATTCTCAATTGCACCCAATTTAGCTAATTTGGTCAATTGGCCAACCTGACTTGGATTGACCCAATTTGACCTATATGAGCCTATCAAGTCAAAATCAAAATAAATTAAAATAAATAAAGTAAATTAAATCAAATTAATTATTTTAAATCACATTAAAAATTTAATTAAACTCAATTTAACTTTATTTGGATGTGATTTATTCAATTTCGTCAATTTGGCCAATGGACCCAAGTGAACCCAATTTGACCCAATTAGGCTAATTCGTGTCAAACCCAAAATAAATCCAAATTATTTATAATAAATTAAACATAATCACTTTGAGTAACTCAAGAAACATAATTGAAGTCTAATTTAAACTCAAATTAGCCAACCCATTGGACTTAACCTAACCCATTTAAGCTAAATTGGGTCAACATGGATTCAACTCAACTCAAGCATGAACTATACCCTTTAAACCTTAGCAAATCTCTTCACACATGAGCTGAGATCTCAACCCATGTGAAGGAGAATTAAAAGTCAAGAGTGTGGGATGGGAGAGAGAAAAGGATGAAAAGCTCCAAAATTTTCAATCTCATTACTCCAGTTTTTGGCTTAGAGTGATTTTGAATAACCTAACCACTCCCCAACCACCCCATCAATAGTCACACCCCAATATCACTTTTTCCATTGTGATTTTCGGCCATATAGAGAGAACGGGGAGAAAAGAGGCTAAGGAGCTCTCTTTTTGGCATTCAACACCTTCTGCACCTCCTAAAAAGTTAAACCAACCCATCCCCCACCTTATCCATTCACAAAAATAACAAATCAAGTATACTCCACTAAGATACAGTGGTGGTTAGCAACAAGCGGAGGAAAAAGAGGAGGATATTGTGGGAGCTTCAACTTAATGCATGGACCGGGTTCAATGTAAGAAATCTAGTCAATGTTGGCTTGAGTGAGGTAACCTCTAAAAACACTTTTAGGAAAGTCATAGGTCTTCATGTTTGTTCAAAAGTGATGTGATTCTAGGTTTTTTCTTTTAAGTCCCTATTGCACTTTTCATTTTTGACCCTCCCCGACATGAAATAAAGTGACTTTTGGGTAAGATCATCAAAACATCACAAGGTCCAATGATGTTTTAGGTAGATCCTATCCATTTAACCCTTTTCTGGTTTGCATCCCATGAAAACTTACTTGGGTAGAATGGATGGCCATGATTATACCTCTTTTTTTATTTATTCCATCAAATTTGAACCAAAATTTCAAATAATCATAAAAAAATACTTAACTAAAAATATAAATAAGGGCTCTTTGGATTTGTCTTATTAAGAGGAATCCAATGAACCCAGAATTCCCAAATTTGCTTGTATATTTTAGGAGTAATTTGAGTTTTAGTGAAGACTACAATTCTTTAATTACTCTTAAAATACCAAACCTATTAAGTTAAAAATTTCAGAAAGAGAACATAATGTCATTACCTAACTGTCATAAAATTTTCAAGTTAAATAGCCTTCTTGTTTAAGAGTTATTAATTTTTGAAATCAATTGCTAATTTTAAATAAAAAATTAACTTAAAATTATGAAAATTCACCAAAATAATTTAAATCATTTTATTAAACATGAGAGATCATAAAATAATTAATTTGGCCCCTTGGATCACACTAAATCATAAAAATAATTAACTTAAGGTTTATTAAGCATTAATTAATTACTTTAATTACATAAAATTTTAAAAAATCATAACTAATTATAGAAAAATCTAAAGTATATAAATAAATCCTCTATGGAAAGCTTAAACAGAGAATACAAAAATAAATAAAAGCCTAAAATTTTATGAAGTGTACATTAATTAATTTTGGTTTCAAATTTGTAATTAATTAATATAATTAAGCTTTAATCACTTGCTTGATTAGCTTGAAATTTAGTACGATTGTCTTATGGGATGACCTCTATCTCTCATAATTACTTCAAGTTAATTGGCAAAGTAATTTCAAAGATCCAAATTTTCAAATCTAAATTAATCATTTTATTACATTTAATAAATAATTAAATTTTTTTAAGAAAATATGAAATTAATTATGGAGGTTTAATTATATATTAAAATAGTAAAGGTGATGAAGGACTTTGGTTTTGATTATTTCTCAAATTCACTCTAAAGGGCCTTTATTTAATTAATTAAATCATTAATTTCTCCATAAATTAAGAAATTCATAATAATTAGTGTAGATTTCTAAAAATTTTGATCAAGCCCTCTTCGTGCTCAGTTAAGAAAGAGGTTTTCAGTGAAATCAAAATCCCCAATTAGTTTGAGGTTTTTTAAGTGTAATTCTTGATTTTAGGTTTTCCCTATTTCATTAATTAACTCTTAATTATAAGCACAATTGCATTAGAATTTATAGGACATGTTTATTTTATATTTATGCATTTCTTATAAATTTTTCATAATTTTTGGGCTTGTACTTTGGGCTTAATTGAATTTATAGGCTCTCTAAGACTTAATTGATTAAGTAATTAATTTACCATAGTTAAATCATTAAACATCATCTAGATCACTTTTAAATCACTAATTGTACATAAATGGATTAAGGGTTAATCTTAATGATTTTTTCCTCATTAGGATTAAGTAATTTAAAATTTAAAATTAATTCTTAATGAACTTGATTAGGCTGAAGCCAGATTATCTTCATGTGAATGGCCTTACAAATAAATAAGTCCAAATAGGTTATTTGATGATGTTTAATTATTTTGCTTCAATCATTTATAAATTTATATTCCAAATGTTTCAAAAATAAATAAAGATTTCATTTAATTGCATGCCTTTAATTAATAGTGTGGCTATCATCACTAGTAAATCTTAAATTATTTTCTTAATAAATTTTAGAAATATCTCTCACTATAAATAAAAATTAATTTTGGTAATTAAAACTTGAATTTAAGTCTTATATATATATATATATATATATATATATATATATATATATATATATATATATATATATATATATATATATATATATATATATATGAACTACAATTTTGAAGGGTACATAGTCTAGAAATCTGAGGTCATAGGGCTACTAGTCCGAAGGAGGTCCTGATACCTCATATCTTTAGTATAACAATGACATGTACCTTGAGATTTATAGTGAACTACCTATCAAGTTTAATTTATTTTCATATATTATATCTTAAAATTTTCATAATATCATTCTTATATATATATATATATATATATATATATATATATATATATATATATATATATATATATATATAATATATATATATATATACATATATATATATATATATATATATATAAAGAGATAATTAAATAATCTTTTACATAAAATTCAAGCATCATATAATCATATCTTATATTAAATAACAATAAATATAAAATACATTAATTCATCCACACATTAAAGTGTGAAATATTTGAATGATATATACATATTTATTAAATCTAACTATTCAATTAAATATATTTGTTAATTAAATGAATATTAGGAAATGATGAACCAAAGTTAAGGAGATATCATCAAATTAGCCATGATTTGAACCTATTTATCTTAAGATGCTTTTTAAATTTTGATAAAATCATTTTTAAGTCAAATCTAAATACATAGCATAATAGGAAGATCTATAATATTTCATTAAGATGATTAAAAATCATAAAATTCATCTTTAGATTCAATCTAAGGTTAGGGATTAAGGTGGATCTCATTCCTCCTTTTTCTATTTAAAATTCTAAATTGAATTGAAATTAAAATGTAATTAAAGTTAAATTTAAAATTTACTTCAAATCATTAATCATTTAAAGTATAATCATTCTTTAATAAGGAATTTAGATATGAACCTTAAAATGTTAAGTCAAACATCATTTAAAGTAAATTCAAACATTAAGGCCTAGCTTATGACATACCACTCTAATCCATAACACACACAATAAAATGTTAAGTCACTAATCTTAGTGTTATGTTAGGTCGATACTTTGTTATGATATATTGATGTTTTGTTTTATGATGTAATAATTTCTTAGAATGAATGTTAGAATTATTTATGCAAATTCCTGAAGTTAGTGTGAAATTAGACTAATGATATTTTTGTAGGAGATTATGATTAAGGGACTATTGTAATTAAACAAATTACAAATGGCTTTGCTTGTAGGTGTTACTTAAGTCCTTAAGCATAATTAATTAAGATAGGTAGGTTTAATCACCCAAGGTAGGGTGCTAACCCCCCATGTATGGCATATAATTGCTTGGGGTGAATGTGCATTAAGTTAACTTTTTATCTTATAGGTGTAGTTAGATTTCATTTTTCACAGAAATATAATTTTTGAAATAGGCCCAAGATTAGAGCAATGGGGTTTAGCATGAGGAGTGCCTAAAAGGCTTAGCCCTATGAGGCCTTGTGATTCCTAGAGTGTTCAATCCATGAAGTTAAGATGAAGATGAATATTAAAGATTACAATAGCTATATTTTTCATAATAAATTGATTATTTTTTGAGCTGTATATGAGCAGAGGTCAGCTACCCATCATTTTTATTTTTTGGGGTGTACGGTGATACCAGATTGCACCAACCTCTTATTATTTCAATCGATGATGTATGGTTCATTTGTTTACATTGATTGTGCAATAGAAATGACATACTTTTCATAGGTTCCTTAAAGCTTGATTGTTTATTATATAGCTTGGGTGCGATAGGTTCTTTAGGAATCTAACATTTTTACTCCAACTAGATAACTTTAATCAAATTTTAATAATTCATAACCTCGCCTTAAATCCTAAGAAATTAAACAAAGAAAAAAAAGGTTTATTAACCTCTTAGCTATATGTTGTATGTTAAAGCACCATGCATGCATTTTATTTTCTTCCTTGCAAATAGGGGTTTTCCACTCTTGTGTGATAAGGGACAAGGCTTGGCCTTTGAAAGAAATCCCTTGTAGTACAGAACACCCCTTCCTACTTATTTAGCCCATGACTTTGTTTCATCATGCATGTAGGTATAAAATCTTTCCGAGCGTGAGTCAAAATGATGAGTCAAAAATAAATAAAAATATGTAATTTTTATTATATTAGTTTAAGGAATAATTTTCATACGAGTCATAGTCTAGTATCTTAGGGAGTGAGTTTAGGACTCTAGATTCTTTTTTAATAAATAATAACCTAGCTATCTTGCATTTACATAAGATTGCCCACATGGTTTTTAGTCGGGATTGGTTCACTCTCTCTAATGTAAGTGAATCAATATGTCCCACTTCCCTGAGTAGAATCAAGGCAAGCTCATAGCTTATGCTGGAATACATTAGATAGAGATTCAGTGGATACATGTTTCTCATTTGTTATGAGTGTAAGTCCTCACCTCTTAGATATGTTTACAATCTTATGTTATGAATTTAAGTCTTAATCTTCTAATAAAATGTTAACTAAAATAAATATAATATTTTTCTTCAAAAATATAAATCTTTGCTATAGGATAGGTTGAATCGCTCACTAGGCTTCCCAGTATCATGGGTGCTTCCTACTTATCCTCTTCTAAAATTCATTAAGAATTCTCTCTGTTTGAGATTTCTCACTTAATTTTCAATATTTACCAATCTTTTGATATTAAACTTTGAAATCCATAGAGATGTTTGCCAATCACTTTAATTGAGAGTTTTATAAGGGGATACATGTCCCCTAAGATGTAAATAATTATGGGAGGCTTGCCCCTATAAACTTAAGAAATAAACCCTACTTTACATCATCCATATGAAGTAGGGGAAATGTCTCTAGTATAGGAGTCCTTACTAGATGATTAAGTCTATTATAGGGTGATATCTCTAACTATTAAGGTAATATATCATTTATTGATAACATACTCAATCATTTTAATAAGTACCCCCTAAGATCTACGTGGTGTCCCTCATTATAGAGTGCTGATGCTTTCTACTATGTAATTTAGTAGTAGTGAGCTCTCATCCAAGAATTTTAGCCTATAAATATTTTAACAAAATTAATTAAATGTGATTATAAGTTCAATTAATGCATATAATAAATGGCTTACCATCCTTCAACTGCACTCGTTGTGTGGTACTAAGCCTCTAGTATTCAAAGAGGTGTCCATGCCCACAGAATCAAAAGCTTGATTTTACTTTGAATGCTCCCTCTTATAAACATAATCTAAGAATGCCTGTATTCTACAAAGTTTAGTTCGCACATCTTTTCTAATCCAAAGAGGTCTTTGCCTAGACTTGCATATGTTTGTTAACAAATCGCATAGGTGAGATAAGCTTCGAGACTCAAAAATGTTTATGAGTTTTTTGTTGTGCTCTGGCAGGTAGTTGAAATCCTTCTATAACATAAAATAAATTAATGTTAATTAATAGTGCTTTAAAATAAATTAATTCATTTAAAAAGTGTAATTAGTTATTAAAATACCTCAAATTCTCTAAATCATATGTTTCGAACCTCAATTGGGACATTCTTCCATGAAAAATATGGAGCATAATATTTTCTTATTATTATGTCTCTAATTATATGTATATAATTTTATGTATATAATTTTTGGATGGATTAAACCTATAAATTATAATTAATATTATAAACATAATATTCCAAATGTAAAATTTTAAAAATGTACTTATGTGTTGCCCTCTAACTCAATAAATTGCATGTTGTTGATGGATCAATGGGCATACAAGTATAAGGCTAATCATATGGCATATACTAAAACTTGAACTTTATAAAACTTTTGTATGCCTACTATGAGTAGAATAGTTAATTTCTACAGGCTCTAGAGAATGGTAAGCACATGTACTAGCTAGTTCAAATGTCTGAGGTGGCGAGATCAAAATGGAGGTCATGGTGGTGGACTAAATAGTGGGTTGGGTCACAACCTTCTTCTTCCACTTGAAGATGCTCATAAATGATCATTATGGAGCATCATCACCATCACCTAATGCAATATGTAAGTAAAAGAAAATAAAATGATTAGATCTATCATAAATAAAATTACATAAAGAATTCAATAAAAATAGCAAGAAATTATAATGTGAATTACAATATGCAAGTAAATTATGTAAAAATAATATGTAAAATAAACGCTATGTAAATTGTAATATGCAAGTACCATATATAAAAAAGTATGTAAAAAGGACAGTATGTGAATTGAAGTATGTAGGTGGAATATATAAAAAAAATTTTATGCAATTAAATTATTTAAAATTGATAACATGCAAATCTAGACTACTAATTTTAACACATATAATAGAAAAAAAATTTGCATGTACCTTTAGTCATGGGTTAGGTCTTCTACTCTGATGAATTAGTAGAAGTTGAATTTATAGTATCATGTTCATCATCATTCTTATTACTCTCATCTTCTGACTAAATAATTTTCTTATAATCAACATTAATATTAATCAAGCTTACAAGTGTCTCTACATCATCAATTGAAAATTCAAAACTAGCCATCTTATCTTCTTGATTAACAAGTTCAATTGTGTTTTCAATTTCCACTCTTGCTCTGGGTTTGATTTTAATTACCACAACCCATTTCATTTTCTCTCTTATTCTTCTTAGATATCTTAGGAAATACACTTATGTGGCTTGATGTACAAGGATAAATGGTTTGTACTTAGTATATTTTCTAGTCAACTTCACTTCAGTGATTCCATATGACTTATGCTTCTTTAAACCTCTATTATGCACAAGATCAAACTAATCACAATTGAATAGAATGAAAGTCATCTCATTTGATCTAGGATACTGAAATTACACAACTTCTTGTAGAACCTCATAATAATCTATCTCATCATCAATGCCTGTTTCCTCGAATGCAAACTCTAGAGTTATATATATTTTCTTTCCTTCTGACCAAAAACTTGTATGAAATTTATAACCATTGACATCATTAATTTGTCATGTATTTATAATTCTCTTTGGACCTAGGTTGTGAAGGTCCTAATTCTTCACTCTATTTCTCAAATCATGAACTTAGTATAATAAGAAGAATAAGAAAATTGTGCAATCAACTTACAAAATATATTAAGGTATTAGTGATAATTACTCACATGTAATTTAAATTATGTTGAGAATCATCTTCAACTTTCTTAATGATAGTGAATTTTCATCTAATTTTAAAGTGTTTGTGAATGACCTAAACTTAATAATTAAATTGACATAATTAGGTAAATATTATGTTCAATTAAAAATAAAAATGAGATATTATAGCATTAACTCACTTACTCAAGAAAAGGCTGAACCTCATCATAGTTTAAAGTCAATTGGATTAATGGTTTGAGTTTAATTTGAGTTTGATTATTTTAATTTAAACCAAAATTAACAAAAATTTAATTAGGGATTTTGGGTTTAATTGATTCCTCTCACTAAGTCGAATCCATTGAGCTTTTATTTATATTTTTGGTTGAGTATTTTATTTTCTATAATTGTTTGATGTTATGGTGATTTTCTGGTAATTTTAAATTTATAAAATTAGATTTTACCATTTTAAATAGTTGACGCCAAGTGGCACTGCACCATTAGGCTAGGGGATCCACACAGATCCCATGTTAAAAGTGGTGACCATGTGAGATGATCTATGATCGTCCAATCTTCGACTAAATTAGAACTATCTGTTCTTAACAAAATGAATGAATGGTAGAGATTATATCTCTTTTAACGATGGAAAAAGCCAAAGGTCGTCCATTGAATTTAAGTAATTTTTGGTGATCTAGCCAATGAAATCACTTGATTTTAATCAAAAATCTATCAAGGACTCAAATGGAATGCATCTATATGGCTTGATCTCATTTGAAATCAAGTTCATTTCAAAAAGTACCAAAACCAAATGATTAAATGGCCAATTTGATTCCATACCATGTCAGAGGCAATCTCTGGTGGTGGGGATGATTCAAAAAGCTTCGTGGGAACCCAGTGAAGCTCTTGGAGGTGAAATTGGATTACCTCCCCATGAATTAGCAAATGGACCAAGCTACATCTATTTTTTGGGGCTTTGGTCGAACTTCATCTTTTCTACACTCTTCTTTGTTTTACTTGAGGACCATAATGGAAGGCTCGAAATTGCTTAGTGAAAGATCTCTCTTGGTTTTCCACTCTTGGCGGAGAGGTATATGTAAAGGGCAGCCCACCATGGTCAACCAAGGTGATTGCCACCCTTGGAGGCTAGCTCCAAGGGGTGATTAGTGAATTAGGAACAATCCAAGATAGATAGGATGATGTGGAAGTGAGAGAATGGATTGGGTGAGCAATTTATCTCCAAGCTTCTTTCCTTTTCACCATGGTAGATTCTTTGCTTGGGTGGATGAGCTCATTTTCTTTGCTTAGTCTTGGTTGCCATTCACTTAAACACATCTTAGTATAAGTTTAAATGTATTTCAAAGTGATTAGCATAGGTTCATGTTCAAACACCTTGAATTATGCCACTATAGACATTTTCCCTCTTAACTTAGAATAGCTTTTTCTATTTGATAGATCAATGCTAGATTTAAGCTTCAATTTTATAAATTTAATCATTTTTGAGGTCCCCAATGAATGGACTTCATGAAATTTGGTGTTGATTGCTTGCTTATTTCAACACTTAACCCATTAGGGATTAAATGGACATGGTTAAATACAATTGAGTCAAATGACCTTCTTGACTCAACTGTAATGTATTTAGCTTCTAATTATGTTAATGTAAGTATTTAGAGTGGTTTAATTCAATTGAATTTCATTTGTTTTGGGTTTAAAACCCACTTTGACATAATTTGGGCTAAATGGGTTAAGATTGGTCTAATTGGGTCAAATGATCATATTAGTCAAAATAATCCCCATTATTGGTTAATTTATATTTAATAATTATTTTTAAATAATTTTAGATAATTAATTTGGGTTGATTTTGATTTAATTAGGATTTGAATTCAATGAGGTCCATTTAGGAAAATTTAGATTAAATGGTCTAATTAACCTAATTAAAGCCTTATTGGATTTAGATTTATTTGATTCATGTTTAAAATTATTTATTTTATTATTTGGAACATTTGAAATGATTTATCTTGGTCAAATTATAGTGGATTGACCTTTGACTTTGTGGGACCCACATAAGTCAACCCTATGTTCTGTGGCTGACTTTCATTTGGATTTAACTCCATTCATATTCATGAAATGAATTTTATGCTTTTGGTTTGATATGATTTAAATTTATTTTTATTTTATGTGAATTTCTTTATGCTCAAGTTATTTTGAGCTTAAGTAGGATAGTTGGGTTAGACATCCCAATTACCTTAGCCTAAGTTCAATTTGATTTAATTTTTAATTAGAGTATTTTGTGTAGCTTTGGGTTAGGTTTGGATCCACCAATCCCATTAGGTTGAATCAAGCTTAGGAGCATTCACTAAGTCACTATCCATAGTGATATAAGTGCTTAAATCAAGAAACTCCTACTATAATTAGTTGTCCTAATTTAATGGTTTTAGAAATGATGTTAATCTTATTCAAAAATAAGGTCAACAATAAGGGTACCTGTTGACCTCAATTTTAGACTGAGGATTGACCCATCCTCTCTTAGACTTAGGAATCCTCTAGACACGTGGCCTTCCCTAGTCATAGGACACTTCTAGTGATTAAGGGAACACCAAACCCAAGCCTAGAGACTTAAGAAGGCATCCCCACCCCCCGCAAGCTTAGGTCATACCCTAGGGTAAATAGGTTCTACTTATCCTATGGCATATACCATGACCATGCCTATCCATTTATCTAAAACTAACCTCAAACAAATTAACTCAACCTCAATTAGATCCCATTTCATATCCAAGCTCAAGCTAAAATGACTTAAACCTAAACCCATCCTAATCCCATGATCCATTCCTATGGCGCAATCCAAAAGCTCCCTCAATTAAACCAAACCCAATTGATTTTCACAAAAGCACTCCAACCATTCAAATCTTTATTTCAAACCCCTCCAATACCTAAAATCAAGCCAATCAAACTAATTGAATCCAATTAACCCAACCTAGCCCGTTTGACCTAAAGGGTCTAAATGAGACAAACTTTGATTGGATGCAAATCAATTGCAATCAAAGCTATCATTCAATCCCAAATCCATCATCAAATTCAATCCAACCTAATTCAACTCAATTAACCCATTTGATTCACTTGACCCAAAGTAACCTAAAGGATCGATTTGATCCAAACTCTAATCAAACCCAAATAGGATTGAACCAACCCATTCAATTCCTTTGAATGATTATTGATCATTTTTGATTGACCAATTATAGTAAATTGGGTCAAACCAAGCTAATTTGATCACTTGACCCAAGTTGACACAATAAGCCTATATGAACCAAATTCAAACAAACTTCATTCCAAACTCAATTGATTGAAACCAAAACCTCCAATCAATCATAAATTGATCCTTGAATATCATTTGACCATCAATTGAATCAAACCAAGCCAACATGGGCTATTGACCCAAGTTGACATAATTTGACCTAAATGGCCAAATTGGGCTAAGTCCAATCCTAAATCAAATTGATTGAAACCACTGACTCAAATCCTTCACAAATTGATTGTTGAACATGATACAACCTTTAATTGAACTCAATTTGACCAAACCAATCTAATTGACCCATATAGCCAAAATTGACCTAAAGGGTCAAATTGATCTAAATCATTTTTAAATCCAAATTGAATCAAAACAATACTTAAAATTATCTTTAAATCATCAATTGAACCTAAATCAACCCCTCACCCAAGCCAAGTTGGTCAACTTAGACCATTTGACCCATTTGAAATATGAGTCAAAATCAAATCCACTTCATATTAAACCAGACCAATTGAATCAAAACATCCAAATAATCATTTGAACATGTCCAAACCCTTGGTTTGACCCAATTTGACCCATTGGTCAACCTAACCCAATTCGACCCATATGCATTAAATTGAGCCAAACCCATTCAAACCAAGCATAAATCCAACCAAACTTGGCCTGACCCATCTTTGGGTCACCATGGGTCAGCCCAAATCAAACCAAATCCATTTTAGATTCGAATTAAGCTAAAACCTATTAGGTAAACCCCTCCAAATGAGAGAAAATCCCCATTTGGATGGTCAAACCAACTCTCCAACCCTTGGCAGCCACCCTAAGCTCAATTTGGATACCTGAACCACTGGTTAACCTAACCCAAACCTGGTTGGGTTAGTCATGGCTCAAGTGGATGTGAGCTAACCCAAGCCACCCCATTGGAACACTTGGGGGAGGGGGTACACACATTGCTAGTCCATTCCTTTCCTTCAATGACTCAGGACACTCCACCTCAACCCCTCATTGGCATCCCCGATCGCCTACACCAGTCATACATCTACCAAAAGCTGAACCCATCCAAGCTATCAGATTGATTGGGGAGGAGAGTATATTCCTCCCCATCTATTTCAAATGATACAAAGAGCTTTAGTGGTTGATACGAGCATCCCCTGAGCATTCCCAATCTCCCTTGAGCTTCTTATCGCTAGTGGGACCTAACCAGAGCAAAATCAAACCCAATCTCCATCTAACTCCACTCAAACCTCACCAAACTCTGATCGATTCGAGCACTTAAGACTATTCCTAGATCAACTCTAGTGAGGTTTGTAGTGGCATTTCCTCCACAGAGCTACTGGCAGGGATGTAACTTACGAGCTTCTGAATAGGACTTCATCTTTTTAAGATGAAGCTACCTCAGTCGTTGGACTGCCAGTCTTGAGCTCCGACAAGGTAAATTTTAGAAAAATGTAGATATCCTCCTAGGTGTTTATCTTTTGTGAAAATAATCTTGATTTCATGCGATTTCCACCATAGGATCTCCTTAGATCTCTTCCCCAAACATTTTGGAGTCAATCTTGATGTCGCATGAGCTCCGATGAACTCAGATCAAGTGGAGGAGTGCAAACAGCATTCCTCGAGGATGAAGGATCATCCGCCATCTATTTTGCATGATCGAAATGGATAGCCTTGATTAATCCGTTAATATCCATGGGATTAATCCCCACCATCTAATCTGATCAGACGCCTTGGAAGAAAGCATGTTCACCACCGTGACTCAATACACTACGTCGGATGATTTAAGTGGCCAATATCATGGCGCCATCTGGAAAGCCGCCATGTCAGCTCCCGCATGGTGTCGACACAATTACGGATTAATTAGGGATCAAATAGGGATTAAAATGTGCTTAATTGCTCTAAACTTTGAAAATCATAACTAATTGTAAGAAAATCTTAAAAATATGAGTATAACCATTTTGGAAAGGGTAAATATAGGAGAATTTAACAAAAATAAGTTTCCTAAATTTTTAATAATGAAAAGTGCTTAATTAGGGTTTGAAATCATTTTTTTTATTAGCTTAACTAAGTTAAAATTACTTGGCTAATCAGTCTCAAATTAAATGTGTTGATTCCTTGGGATGTCCTCCGCCTCTCATATTTTTTTTGGGATTTATTGGCTAGGTAATTAGGAGAATTTGAAATTCAAACCTTTATTATCCTCATTAAGTAATTTAATAATTATTAAAAATGCTAAATAGTTAGAATTATGTAATTAATGATTATTAATCACTTGTTAATAGTGAAATGATGAAGGGGAGTGATTAGACCTCTTTTATTTATTTCTCCAAATCCATATCATTAAAGAGGGTAATTGATGAATAATTTAATTAAGGAATTAATTAAGAAATTAATGATGAAATTGATTCAAATTAAAATGGTAATTAGATCAGATAATTTAATTTGAATTTGTTGGTTCCTTTTATGTGTTCAATGGCATGAAGAGCCTTAAGACCCATGGGTGTGGGAAAATCATATAAGTACTTAAATTAGATTCTTAAATTTAATTAATACTTAATTATGAGCTTCATTACATTAGGTCTATAAGTGCATTGTAATTTTAATTTCACATTTGCATATCATTGGAAGATCATAATTAAATGATTAATTAAATTAAAGCATAAGAATGGGTGATTAAATGAATTGCTTAATGACTCAAACTTAATTAATTCCTAAAACCTACTTAATTAATTCTCCTTAAACATATTAAATAATCAACATGGGATAGGGTAAAAAAGCAATAAATATTATTTCTCCTCTTGGAGTCTAATCATTGAAATCTAAAATCAAACTTAATAACAACTTTGGTTGACCTTAAATAATTTTATTCAATGTGATTGTCCTTTGGAATTAATGTAATTGAATGAATTATGTGGAAGTGTTCAAATATTCCTTTTCAATCATGGTAAATTTGTATGTCATTTGATGTCATGCATTCATGTTTTTCAAATCAAATAATCAAATGAATATACTTATGTAAAGTTCCATGTGTTGAATTAATCCTATTATATGTGTGGCTATTATCACTAATAAATTATAAAACTATTTTTTAAGATTATAAATGGAAGTCGAATGAATATTAACTATGAATATTATATATGATTTACTTATGTTTATAACCTAAACATGTCAAAGTATTATTCTATCATTAAGATTCATGTATGGGCTTACATATGTTTGAATGCTAATAAGTATATAATCTGGACATCTCGAACATGAGGCTTTAAGTTGCCCCTCTAAGTTCTTAGATTACCTCACTTCCCTGATTAACAAAGGAACATACTTATTTAAATTTCATTCATATGTATACTTGTACTAGAATTTGGATAGAACTTTACTTTACATGTGTCAATGATTCACTAAAACATAATATTTTACATGATTTTCATTCTCATGGTTGTGTGTACATTCATATGTATTTAAGATAGCAAGTATATAGACTGTACATCCCAAGAATATGAGCATTTATGTAGCCCCAAGGAGGTCTTAGATTATCTCACTTTCCTCATTTAAACAATGACAAGTACTTGCTTAAAACTTTAATACATGTGTGTGTACTTAGCTAAAGAATGAGATTCCTATTTTCTACCAAAATATATTCATTCATAATCATCTAAGTGTGCCAAAAATATATTGCATGTGCAAGTATATTAAGTCTTAAATCATGTGTATGTTATTGATGATGAAAAGGAATGGTGCAACATTATTTATGTGATGGCAATTCAATTACATTAATCTTAAGATGCATTTCATGTTAAATAGGATTTTTTTAGATTAAACATAAGATTAATAAAATATTTAATAAATCATTCACTAAAAGAAACCAAGTCATAACAACATGCATTTAGAAAATAACTTAGGATCGGGATGGAGGAGGTTAAGCCTCCTTCTTCTCTTTATAATATTTAGATGCTAAGTAAATATTAAATGAAACCAAAGAAAACACAAATTAAAATATACTAATACTCTAAATAACTTAAAGTGAAACCACCCTTCATGTTTAAATTAAAAAGTTTTGAACTTAGATAATTATAATTCTAAAGCCTAGCTAAGACATGCCACACTAAGCTAAAGCACAAACATTACAATGCTAAGTCACCACTTCTAGCTCTAAGTTAGGATTGTGTATGTATGATATTTTATTTTATTTTGTGATGTAATGTATAGACTGGATGTTAGGATTATTATGTATAGACTAGATGTTAGGCCATTGTTAGCCCAATGTTTTCTTCTACAGGGGATTGTGCTAAAAGGTTCATTGTAATCATAAATATAAATGCTCCTACTTGCAGGTTGCTTATGCCCCTTTACATAATCCATGTTAGGATAGGTGGACTTGGTTACCCATGTGTAGGGTATTAAGTATAAATTACATAATATAATTGTTTAGGTTTGTATGTATGTTTGGCTAACATCTATTTTATAGGTGTACTTAGATTTTATCTTTCTATAAATATATAATTTTGTAATAGGAATTAGGATTAATGCTATGGGGTTTAGGTTGAGCAGCGATTAGAAGGTAAACTACAGGGCTGCCCTGTGAAGCCTTGGAGTAAATCAAATCAAAGGGAAAGAAAGAAGATGAAGAATGAAGACCCCCATATCATATAAATTCAAATGTAATTGCAATTATTCTTTTATAATTCGAGTTGTATAAGGGTAGAGCTCGGCTACCCAATTTTTCTCTTTTTTGGGGTATACAGTGGTACCCATCTGCACTGACCTTTTCTTTATTTATGAAATATATGATTGTTTGATTGTTGTGCTTTTAATTTGTGTAATATAAATTGCATGTTTTCATAGGTTTCTTAAAGATTGATGTTTGAATGTGTGGCCTGGATGCGATAGGCTCTTTAGGAGAAAATTAATTTTTCTACCCTGATTAAAAACTCATAAATAAATTTTAAAATAATCGTTCTAAAGCCTAGGCTATGATCAAGATAATTAAAAGATTTAACAACTCCTTAGCTGAATGATGTATGTTCTAACATCATGCATGCCATATTCTTTATTCCTTGAATTTGGAGGGTCTTCACGCTTGCACAATAGAGGAATGATTGACCTGTGAGGGCATCCCTTGAAGTGGAGAACACCTCCTCCTACTGATTTAGCCAATAATCCAATTTCATCAAGCATTTAAGCATAATTGTCTTAAGCCTTTGTCCAAATAAATGTGTCAAAATGATATAAAATTTTGTAAAACTTTGGATTTAGTCTAAGTCATGTCTTCATGCTATTCATGATCTAGCCTCTTAGAGAGTGAATTTAGGACCCTAATCTCCTTTCTAATTAAATAATAGCTTAGCTATCTTGCAATTACATAAGATTGGCCTACATAGTTTTGAATCGTAGGAGGTGTTAGTCGGTGCCCACTCTAGGTGGTTGTAAGCCCAGCATAGTTGGGATGGGTTTACCCTCTCTTATGGAGCTAAACCATAATATCCCATTTTTCACTTAGATCTAGGTCATGCTTCTAGCTTGTGTTAAAGATTGCTAGATTTAGGATCTGAGGTGCTTATTTCCTTTAGGCTACGAGTGTAAGTCCTCACCTCTTAGGCATTTCCACAATCTTATGTTGATGTATTAGAAAACCTTGCATTCTATTAAAAATTCCAACTAAAATTAAGATAAACTCTCTCAATCAAACATATAAAACATCACCATAGGATAAGCTAAAGTGCTTAGTAGGTTTCCTAGTATCATGAGTTCTCCCTACTTATCTTCTTTTGGATTCCAAAATAAGTCTTTCCATTTAAACTTTCTCCCTTGATTTTCTAAAATACCCAATCCTTTGATAGTCTAACTTTGAAGTCTTTGGAGATGATTAATTGACTACTTTAATTAAGAGTATCCTTAGGAAGTTCTCATTTCCTAAGATGTAATTAAGTATGGAAGCTTTCTTCCATTCGGAGCTAAAGAACCTGACATAAAATAAACCCTGCATTACTTTTCCATATAAAGTAGGGGAAATATCTCTGATATATACGAAGACACATCTATCATAGGAGTCCTTATTAGGTGATTAGGTCTATTGTAGTGTGATGTTTCTATCTTTTGAGATAGTACATCATACCTTAATGTCATCTAAATACTTCAATAAGTACCCCCTAAGATCTGGTGGTGTTCACAGGACTCCAAATTAAAACACCACAGTACCCAAATCTCAAATTTTCAAGAAGGCTATGGAAATAATTATTTTTCCAAAGACACATATAAAAGCCTTAACATCTTCAAGAAAAGAGAAAATAGAATAGTTGAAAATTTTTTATGTCCTTCTTAAAAGAGGTTATAATGAATATGGGATCCTTTTCAGCAAAATAGAAGAGCGAGCTGCAAATTTCACACAAATATTATTTGAAGAGGATAATTTTGAGGAATGCATTATTTTAATAATTATTCTTTAATACTTCTCACTAGCTATAAAAAAACTTATTAAGAATAATGTTCAACCTATACAGTCAATTATACTTGCCCGAATGTTTAAGATGCTTTGGTGAAAGGATAATACCCAAAATTCTATAAGATATAGAAAGTTCACCACATGAGGATTGGGATATATTACTTCTAAATTTTCCACAATGAGCTCATGTTATGTCATATCCCAAAAATAAGAAGTCCATTTTGAAGCTACAAATGATGTTTCACACGAAAATGAGAAAACACCCAAAGATGAATTGATAATTGACCTCAAAGTGACCATAAAGAATTTGAAGAAGGCAATCAAGAAAGTGTTGATGAACTATGAAAAGTCAACCTAGATATTCAAGAAGAGCCTAAACCAATCTTTGTTAATGGTAACCTCACACTAGAAAATTTAAAGAAAGAAAAAGCATTACTTTATGAATATAAAGACAAATTCACATGGAATTATAGTAAAATGCCAAGCTTATCACCATATATTGTTATTCATAAACTTACCATTAAACTTGATGTATCACCTATGTAGTAAGCACCATGGTAAATGAAATTAGACTTTGAAGATAATCACTAAAATGAAGAAGCTTATTAAAGCAATATTCATTAATGAAGAAAATATGCTGATTAGATCACAAATATTATCCCACTGAGAAAAAAGAATAGGAAAATTCATGTTTGCATTGACTTTTAGGATTTAAATAAAGCCTGCCCAAAAGATGACTTTCCATAACCTAGTGTAGAACTCATAGTAGATCATATATCAAATTGTGACTTATTCTCTTTCATGAATGGTTCATTAGGCTACAACCATATTAAGATGGCTCCTGAGGACAAAAAACATTCATCCTTCCGTACACCAATTGGTATTTATTATTACAAAGTGATGCCATTTGGTTTGAAAAATGCCAATGCCACATACCAAAGGGCAATGACATGCATCTTTGATGATCTAATACATAAGTATGTGGAATGCTACATTGGTTGTTAAAAGAAAAGCTTGAAGATAACACATAAGTGATTTAAGAGTTGTATTCAATAAAATTATAAGTTTCAACTTAAGGATGAACCCTTTGAAATGTACTTTTGGTGTTACTTCTGAAAACTTTTCGAGGCTTTATTGTGTGCCATAGAGGAAATGAAATTGATCACTCTAAAATCAAAGAAATAATATATATTAAATTTGGAGGTCCATTTCTAACCTTTTGCCCGATTAATAAATAAAATGCATCTTTTATATGAGATGATGCTTATCAAGATAAATTTGATAGCATAACATAATATTTGTTGCATCCCCTAATTTTGGCAACACTAATAATAGGAATGCCATTAATATCATATACATCAGCCCTAGAAGAATCACTTGGAGCTCTACTAGCTCAAAATATTAAGGAAGAGAAAGAAAATGCCATATATTATATTAGTTGATATTTAATCAAAGCTGAAATAGGATATTCTCCTATTGAGAAGCAATGTTTAGCATTGATATTTGCTACTCAAAAGTTATGTCACTAAATGTTATCATATAAGAAAACTTTGATATCCAAAGTTGATCCTCTCAAATACTTGATGACTAGGCCTACACTAATAGGTCACTTAGAAAAATGGGCAGTCTTACTGCTTCAATTTGACATTACATATGTCTCACAAAATACCATAAAAGGGGAAGCCCTGGTTAACTTTTTAACTGCTTATCCTTTACAAATAGATTCTCCACTCAATGATGAATTACCTGACGAGAATGTTTTGAAGTGGGAGAAGCTCAACAATCATTAGAATGAGAGCTCTACTTTGATGGAGCTTCACCAATAAAGCAAACTAAACCACTAGGCTTATCTATAGTACATGTTTGTATTGGCTTAATATTTAATACTCCACAAGGTGGCATACTATGATATTCATATAGACTAAATGAATCTCATACTAATAATGAAGCTGAATATGAAGTATTAATTACCAACCTAGAAATAGCAATTAATATGAAATCAAGAAGCTTCATGTCTATGGAGATTCTCAACTCATAATTCAAAAAAATAACTTGAACTTTCAGGATAAATAAGCTAAAATTGGTACTTTATCAAAAACATCTTTTAGAGCTCTAAAATTAATCTCTAAAGTAAATAATTACAAGAGTGTCACATCCAAAAAAATAGCAAGGCAGATGCATTAGCAAAGCTAGCTAAAGAAATGATAGATTCTCAAGGAAAACTAATTACAATAATGGTCCAAAGAAGGCTAACATTGGCACCAACCCTCCTTCAAGCTCTTAAATCTAAAGAAAATCAAGAGATTTTAACAATAGTAGAAACAATTATTAGTGAGATTCATTTATTACATATCTTAAAGGCGGTGGATTACCAAAAGATAAATCAAAAGCTCATTAAATTTCACAAAGAGCATTATGATATGCTTTTTGAATATCACATTATATCACCACTCATTTGACCAAATGTGGTTATGATGCTTAGGACTAGACGAAGCCAAGATGGTAATGGCAAAAGTTCATGAAGGGTTATGTGGCGCACACCAATCCAATCCTAAGATATAAATTAAAATTAAATGAATGGGATATTACTGGCCCAACATAGTTTAAGAAAACATTGAACATGCTAAAAGATATCATCATTGTCAAATACATGCAGGCATGTCACATCAACCATTGAATGCCTTACATCCAATAATGAGATCTTAGCCAATTAAAAGTTGAGAAACTAATAAAATTTGTTCAATAGACCCTCCATCATCTAGAGGACATCATTTCATTTTGGCTACCCCTGATTACTTCTTGAAATGTGCAGAAGCAATTCCCTTAAGAGAAGTTAAAGCATATGATAGAATGAAATTCTTTTGAGACCATATCATCTACTGGTTTGGAGTACTTAGATGAATCATATCTGATAATAGCACTACCTTTAAGAATGTAAAAATATATCTCTTCATTGAAAAATATAAGATTGATTGATGATATTTTTCAGTATATAATCCAATAACCAATGGTCTCGTAAGGGCATTCAACAAAACATTGGTCAAACTCCTCAAGAAAATTTTCTCTAAGAATAAATGGGAATGTTATGATAAATTAATAGAAGCCTTATGTGCATATTGCACCACAAACAAAACTGCCACACAGGCAACGCCATACTCATTAGTCTTTGAGCCAGAAGCCATACTCCCACTTAAAGTAGAACTACCTTCACTTTGTATTGTAGTCCAAAATAGACTTACAACATAAGAAGATATTTAAATATAACTTGAAGAGCTTGATGCTCTAGATGAAGTTCAGCTACAAGCCTAGTAAAATCTAGAAATGTATAGGACATGGATGATCTGAGCTCATCATTGTATGGTTCACCCTAGAAGCTTCAAAGCAAGTAAACTAATATTAGTACATAGAAGATATATCATTCCTTAATTCTAAGTTGGTGGAAAGTTTGATCCAATTTGAGAATGACCTTATATTATCAAAAAAAGTATACAAAGTGTGAGCTTTTCAACTCTTTCACGCAATGGGTATAAGGCCCATGCCCCCTATAAATGGACAATATCTCAAAAGATATTATGCATGACTAGGGAAGTTGTTATACTTAATATAAGTGTCAAAATTGATTTCAAAATAATCAATCAAAAGGATAAATCATTATCGACATTCTTGTTAAAAAAGAGAGCTGATATATTTTCATCAAAAAGGGAAATTCTCCTATCAACAAGGGACAATTTTATATTTCTTGCAATGCAAGGAAAATTTTCCATAAAAGAGAAACTCCATCCAATCAAAAAATCTAATCTTAGATTCAATATGTAGAAAATTCTCCATCAAAGAGAAACTCCATCCAATCAAAAAATCTATACTTAGATTCAATATGTCCTAAATTGACCAAATCTAGATCTAAACTTAAATCTAGATGCCCAAAGGGACTAAGCTTAAATCTAAACTTAAATTTAATCTTTCCTAAATGAACTAAATCTAAATCCAAATTTAGATCCAACATGCATAAAGGGGCTAGATCTATATCCAAATTCAGATCCAACATAGTCAAAGGGTCAGGATCTAAACCTAAATTAAGATCCATCTTATCCGAAAGGAGTCAAATCTAAACCTAAATTTAGATTCATCATGTGTAAAAAGGCTAGATCTAAATCCAAATCTAGATCAACCATGCTCAAAGGGGCCAAATGTGAACCCAAATTTATATCCATCATGTCTAAAGGGGCCAGATCAAAACCCAAATTTAGATCCATCATGCCTAAAAGGATCAGATCTAAATCCAAATTCAGATCAAACATGCATAAAAGGGTTAGTTTAAACCTAAATTTAAATCCAACATGCCCAAAGAGGTTAAGTATAAACCCAAAGTAAGATTTAATATACATAAAGGGGTTAGATCTAAATCCAAATTGATATCCAATATGCCTAAAGGGGTTGGATCTTAATCTAAGTTTACGACCTATCATACTCAAAGTCAAATCTAAATCTAAATTTAAAATCCATCATGCTCAAAGGGGTTAGATCTAAATCTAAATTTAAGATCCATCATGCCCAAAGGGACCATGTCTAAATCTAAACTTAGATTCAATACATCTAAAAGGATTGGATCTAATTCCAAACACACCTCTAAACATAAATTTAGATTCAGCGCATTCAAAATGTACTAAATCTAAATACAAATTTATATTTATAAAGTCTAAAAGGACTAAGTCTAAATATAAATATAAACTCTTTAAGTTTAGATAAAATTGAAATTTATTTGTTGAAATGATAATGCTATAAAAGTCTAAAAGGTTAAATAAAAGCCTGCATGCATAGCTCATTTATAGATTCAGATATTATTATTTCATATTATGCCTATTAAATTTATATGCTTCTCTCTTCCAAATTTTCTATAATGTTTACTTGGAAAAGGCTAGATGATATGCCTCCTAGAGAGCCTATTGAGGAGCAGATATAGGCCATAATTAAAGCTAATGATTCACATTATTCTGCCAAATTATAGGATCATTTATCATGGTATTAGTACGTGTTGATGGGCAGATATATTTTAGAAAACTCATTTATTCAATCATCTCACATTCTACCCTTTGATTCATAGCTTCCAACAGGGTATGATCCTTTATGTTGGGTGATTAATTTGAAGTTGAGATATAGTCACGATGTTCCTCTTGAGCGAGTTATATATTACATTAGTTTTTAGGATTATAATGTACTATATCTAGTTGAAGATAATGCTCATTTTATAGATACTATCTATCTTTTGGGTTACCATAAATTACATCATAAAGAAGAAGATTGGGACCAAATTTAATATTTATTATGCCTTTGTTAGCTGTCAGTGGCTACATATATTAGACCCATCATTTTTGGAAAATACATGGCAATATTCTTAAGAGAGCTATATATCAAGAAATCTATGTATCACTTTTTTACTATAGCTATCTTCCTTTCACATGGAACTATGGCCTAGTAGAACATTTGGATAGGGCCACTAATACTTGTTTGATTAGTCCACACAATATGATAGTTACTTTAGCAAATATGTAAGATATTGAAGGACTCCCTATCTTAGGCATTCCATATGAGGAATGCATCCCTATAGATCACGAGGTCTTTCAGCATCAGTTAGTTGGGTAATAGAAGATGGAAAGTTATATATACTCTTATAGCCTTCATCATGCTATAGCTCTCTATTAGAGGTTATTCAAAGAGTAGAGATTAGGACGTAAATGATGTGGCATTATTACTCTTGATAAATGGTCTAAGAGCCTTCATCATTCAGCAGTATGTTTGCTTCATTTTGCACACTTGGATGATCTATTTGACATTGGCAATTGTCCTTAGTGTCTTTGCTTGCCACATGGTTGTGCTACTTTGTGTTCCTTTTCATAACATACTCTTTCACCTTCTGCTCTCTTGATGGCTAGTTTTCTTACTCAAGGTGAGAGGATTGCACTAGCACCTGCAACATTAGTTTTCCTATACCATGGATTAGGCAAAGTGTTCATCATGTCCAACTCACACAGTTATGATGTAAAGGATCATTGCATTTTTTACATGGATGGACTTGCGCTCATATTTTTAGAGCCTTTAGCTATCCTAAAATACCTCCCTACTTTAGAGGGAAACATTTTTTCCTTGATTATGCAGCTAAGAAAAGCTACTATAATCTTAGATAGAGATCAAATTAATACATTTATGTTTGCACTAGCACGTATAATGGATCACTTTCAAATTATTCATAGATCATCTATTTATAGTTTACCTACTCAGATCTTGGGATAGAGATTCAAGGATTCTATTATTAATAGAGGTATACCCTTATTATTATCAATGCTAGGGTATAGATGCATAACAAAATATCGCACTGGGCTGAGACCTACTTTTCTTTGCTACCGCCATCATGAGTCTATGATTTTGGAGGGATATAATCCTAATAACGTAGATAGTATGGATTTACTTAGGTTACACCCATATATGGACTAACACAAATACTTGATATAGTAGATACACAGTCCCTCGGGATGTTACCACTATTCATGCATTTAGAAACAACTTCTATAGCTTGGGTTTTTTTCTTTGCCTAGGAATTGATTCTTATTTTTGTGTAGCTCCATAGGAGGCTAACATAGGAGCTAGTCACTTATGGTTGCTATGGATTCATTATACTTTCCTTTCCTTTTGGAGATGGAGTTTTACATATATAGTCATAAACTCAAAAAAGCTAGACCAACATGACACTTACGTTCCCCTTAACACATGGCTCATGATTTTAAGGAGTCATCAGATTGAAGGGACAATGATAAAAAGCATCATCGAGAGCTTCTCTTACTCATAAAAGAGTAGATAGGGATGCCCAAAGCCCTATTCTAGTTGATTATAATTTAATAGTAGGAGGAAAATTTGACTCTATTTATGCTCCATCTCTACCATCAGAGGTTAAACCATAAAAAAGTGGATAGAGAGTGATGTTACTTTAATATTATCAATAGATGCTAGTGTGACTTTTTCAATTTCTAATTCTACTGAGCTTGTCAGTGATGACCATATGCTTATTGAAGAAAACCCATGTATAGAAGAATTTGATACTCTGATGATTGGTTGTGCATCACTTATTTTATACTCCACTTGGGTGATAGTGAGTGCAACCAATGATGATTGCTCTAAAGATCTTAACTTCTGTATAGATAGCAACCCCACTTCTAGTTCAAGAGATGTATCTCATAAACAGTTATTTAGTTTTGAAAATTGATGCTTTGTCTCAAGGATATGCTCTAGACCTTCAAAATCATCACATTACGGCTCTTCAAAGATCTTATGCCATATAGTGATAACACTATGTCACCTACTTCTAGGTGTTGACTTAGAAGTTTTGCCTAAGCTTTCTAGCTTCTATGTGGAGGAAAATTCTTTGTTGGACTATGTTGTTGCTTTAGGCCTAGAAGCAAAACAGTTATAGTTTGGGGGAATCTTTGTACTGCAACATTTAGTTTGGATTATTCTCTTTATGCACTACTTACTAGGAGCTCTTGTCAGATATGTTCACTAGCAGAGACTTTGCTCGATGCTACTTCACATCAAGCTTCTCTAATCCACCAAGATCTTGAGCAAAACCTCAAAGCCTTGAGATCATACTAGAGAGAACTCTCCGAAGTGCAAATTGAGCTTTACGATATATATGCTGAATTAAGAGAGCTACAATAGTGAAGACAATATTTATTAGAGAGGATATCTGTGGTGAGATAAGCCATCAGAGTTATAGAAGAAGACTTCTCACAAATGGATAATTAGGTGTTTAAACTTGAGCGGGTTCTCTTTCAATTAGCACATGACTAGGAAGCCACCTTTCAACATCTCCATGATGCATGGGAGAGGTAGGCTACTATAGCATATCAAGCCCATACTACTTCTGTTTGTATTAGAGAAATTTAGATTAATTACCAGTAGTTAAAATTTCTTTTAGTGACTGTGTCTTTGGTACATGATAAATGAATATTATGATTATTCTCTCTCTTTCTTTTTGTTTATGTTCTTAAATATAATCATCGATAAATAAAGAAAAGCAATGAGCACATTGTGTACAGTTGACATGACACACTTATTAGGGAAATTTTATTTGAATATGAAAAGCAAATGAAAATGAAGCATCTTGACTCAAGGTGCCATGGAGATGTAATCTTGGCACCTAAGCATTGTTGCCAGTACCCCTAAGCCTAAAGAATCTAGAAAACACTAACCACTTCTACCAATAGCCATTTCTATCCATGATAACTATCAGAAGAGGAGAGTGGGAGCAGTTAGGAGAGCAAGAATAGTTAGGGGAGGAGTTTCTTAGAAAATGGGGGAGGGCTGAATTTACACTACCTTTTAGCAACTCTCACACTCTTCTCTCCACACACTCTCCACACTCTCTAGCCATTCTTTACCATTGTTCACTTGGTCATGCCCTCTTCTAGCATGATGGATCTATTTCTTGTGTGAGATAACCGAAGCCAAAGGAAAAAGGCTTTTATAAATGCCAATTTCAAGAAATGAAAATCTTTTATACAATTGATTCCTTGCTCCACAAAAACTTTTTTGAAGACCTCCATCCTTTATTTTGGGTCTAATGTGAGATAATAGTCCTCCCTCCTTCAATCTTAGAACTAGAGTAAAGGAGAAGAGTGTGATCACATTAATTACAAAAACCTAGGCATTGCCAAGATAAAACTCCACCAAAATTAAGATTAAAATAAAAGTTAAATTACTAAATCACAAGTTCTAAAATATGAAGGCCTCCGTCATTGAGCTTGGTTCTAGTGTGGGACGAAAATCCTCTCTCCATTGATCTTCAATCTAAAATAAAAGAGAAGAGTGCATATTGCACTAAAATATTTATAAAATATAGCATTACTAAGTCATTATGATACCAACATTTTGTATGAACTATCAAATTATAGAAAAATTGCTCTAAACTAATGACTCCTGACTCATGGCACCACAGCGCAACTAAGCAGTGCCAAGCTGTTGCTTGTGGGGTTGATCCATTATTACCCAATACCACGGAACTAAGTTCTCGGGTATTTTGACCTCTGGCACTCTACTTTATGGCACTGCATTGCTATCCTAAAAGCAACAAGGTATTGATTCATTGCGCTGTAGTACTTCTCGGGTTGTGAGGTCAAAATGTCCACTTTCAGTGCGTAATATTACCCTAAAAGTGTCAAGGAACTATGTCATTATTGCCTTCTAAGCCTATAAGATCAAAACCTCTATCTATAATGTCATTGCGCTATTTTCTTTATGCCTATGTATTGGCTTTAGTTTTTAATTCCAAGTCCTACCATCTAGCATCGGGGCACTGATTTTCTGCACCAATGTGCTAATCTCCTAGCATTGAGGTCCTGACTATCCAATGTTGTAGCATTAAATTCTTAGCCTTACTATTTAAGTTAGAATATTTATCTAATTAAACTTTAAACATATGATAGAGTTCATATTACATTTAAACTACATGAGACAAAAAAGAGATAGCAAATTGTCATAGTAATCATCCTCCTCCTCTTCTACTACTAGCTCCAAAGAGGTGCTAACATAAGGGTGATAATGAGGCACCACAAGAAAAGGAACTTGACTTGGGTCCACATTAAAGTTCTAATTCTTGAACATCTCAACAAGTGCTAAGTTAAACTCAGGTATATAAGAAAATTGCTGCAACTCTAACCCATATGATGAAATATTTTCTTTCCAATTTGTGTCACTATCGGCTACTTTCACCCACCCTTTTTCTTTATTTTGAGACTTCTCCAATTTCTTAGAGTTTCTTATTTAAATTTTTGGAGAATTTAAACTTGAACTGAGGAGCACGTGAGCTTTCTTCTACTTTGATTTTGATCCAAACCATTCAATTATTTTTTAGTTAGGGAGCCCTTTATATAAAAGCATCTTCATCTGGCTCCCTCAATACACTAGCAGTAACACATAAAGAATAAATAAGAGAAGGATGACCATACCCTAGGGTAGTACTACCCTTAAACATTTTACAAACTGAATTATAAATAATCTTTCCAACATATATAGTAAGCCCTTTTGAATTGAAAATATTTAAATAGCTCTTCCTTAGTTACCTCACTGATATTAGTAGTGGGCACCAACTTGATGAAAAAAAATTATACTAAACTTTAGCCTCAGCTATCACTCTCGTAGTAGAAAATTTGATAATCCTTTTCTCCGACTATTTGCACTAAGGATTTGAATTTTTAATAACGGGGAAACTAAGAATTTCATCAAAATGAAGATGATATTGTAGTAGGAAAGATTTTGATCATACACAAAATTTTCCAAATTATAATATTTGTTAATAGTAGTACTATCAAAACATACCCATTTCCCCCTTACAAAAACTTTATTATCTTTGAGCTCTTTCACATTGGCGAAGAACTCCTACACCACAGGGACAACATAAGCCTTACTATTATAGGTGATGTGCTCCTAACCTCACTCATTAGTGACCCTCTCCACGCTCCCATTTAGATTGTGGAAGCTCCTCTACAAAATAAGATGCTTATTGACATGAGCATGCTAGTATCTTTCCTCCACCTCCATGCTAACAAATCAATTAGCACCACTCGGAGATGCCCATTTCTTGTCCTTGTGGAAGAGCTTAAGTGGCATATTTGCAGCTTCAAATCTATGCAAATGCTAAGGGAGAAAGGTTATAGGAATTCCTAAAATGAACAAAAGGCTTTAGAATAGAATTGTAATTAAGACTGCTATGATAATTTTATTTCTAACTCAATTTAATTTTCTGAATCATTTTAACTATCTAAAAAATCATTTATAACTATTCCAATGCTTGTAATTAAGCTAATTAAATCAATTAAACTTAATTGACCCAAGTTAGCCCATTTGACCTAAAAGGTTCAAATGAGCCAAAACCAAATCAAACCCAAATCAATTGTAGTCAAAGACACCAATAAACTTATAATTCATCATTAAATATATTTCAACCATCCATAGCCTGAATTGGTCCAAATTGACTTGACCAAACCAATTAACCCAAAGTGACCTAATTGGCCCAATTAGACCAAACTTCAATCAAACTCCCATTGGATCAAACTAAGATATCCAACCTCTTCGTTGATGATTGCAGGTGACTATTGAACACTCCACTACAATCAATTATACCTAACCATGATAATTTGTCCCTTTAACCCAGGTTAACCCAAGTGACCTAAAGGGCCAAATTGGGTTAAATAAATTTCTAAGTCAAATTAATTGCAATCAATGACTCTCATCAATCACAAGTTAGATATTGAACATGACTCAACCACCAATTGAAGCCAATTGAACCTAACCAAGATAAATCAGCCTCTTGACCAAGTACTAAACCAAAATGATTAAAGTAAATGCTTCTAATTAATCACCAATTGGATATTGGACATCATCCAGCCTTCAAATGGATTAATTTGGTCAACCCAACTGAATTGACCTAGTTAGCCTAATTTAACCTAAAAAGTCAAATTGAACTAAATCACTTCTTAGTCCAAATCAATTCAAATGAACTCTTCCAATCAATCGCTAATGATCAATTGAACATAGACTTAACCCACGCTCAAGCCAACTTGACCAATTTGGTAAAATTTGTCAACATGACCCATTTGACCCAAATTTAACCATATGAACTAAATCCAAATCTAATTGAAATTGAATCAAACCAAGTGCACAAACTCATTCAAAATGACCAATTAAACTTAACCAAACTCCACTTTGACCCAATTTTGTCAAAATGGTCAACTTGGCCCAATTGAAACCATTTGACCTACTTGAATCTAATTGAGCCAAACTTAACCAAACTAAGTCTAAAGATAACCAAACTTGGTATGACTAATCCTTGGGTCACTATGGGCCTGTCCAAGTGGACCCAACCCATAGTGAACCTGAGTTAAGTCAAACCCATTGAACCAAGCCCTCCAAATAAGATAAAATCCCCATTTGGAAGGGTTCTCCACCTCCCCACCCCTTGGCTACCATCTTTGGTCCTTCTAGGATAGAGGACCACTGATCCAACCTAACCCAAGGCTACTGTGTTCAGCCTTTGGCCAAGAGAGGGTGAGTTCACCGAGGGTAATCATTCATCCAACTAAGGAGGAGTGTACACTCAATGGTAGCCCACTACACTCCCTCAACCTCTCATATACATCCACCTCAACAGTCCTCTACCAGCTCCGACCACCCACTCCGATTGGATGACTGCCAAAGGCTGAGCTAATCTCAACCCTTGATTCAATTGAGGAGGAGAATATACTCCTCCCCATCCATTCAAACTTACCACAAACTTTCTCCATAGGATTTGAAATAATCCCCAAGCATTTCCTTAGCTGCCTAAGAACCATACCGCTAGCAAGACCAAACTCCACCCAAACTCGAGAGCCCTGTCCCTCCAACCTCATCAAAACCCCATGAAATTAAAATAAACTCTTCCTGGGTGTTCCCTAAGCCTCAATGAATCAAAAGAATTGATTCCTGATTGATTCAACCATAAGAAGGCATCCTTAGACTAACTCTGATGACCTCCATGGCAGTGCTTGGTCCACAAACCAATCAGTGGGGAGGCAGCTCAAGATCTTCTCAATAGGGCTTCATCTCTTCAAGATGAAGATGACTCTACCGATGGACTGCTAGTCTTTAGCTCCAATGAGGTAAAAATCTAGAAACCATAGATTTGGCCTTTAAGTGTTAGTCTTTTTCAAAATGAATTATGGTTTTATGTGATTTCCACTGTAGGATCCCCTCAGATCTCTTTCTTGATTATTTTGAATTATATTCCTCCATCAAATGAGCTGCACCACTTGCAGTATGATGGATCACTAATCGTTGGTTCTACATCATACGAATGGATGACCATGATTAATCCTATTAGAAATTTTGATTTAATCCCTTTGTAATCATGAGATTAATCTCGACTGTTCGATCCGAGATCTGATGGCTAAGAAAAAAATATGTTTGTTGCCGCTAAGTCAGCAGCAATGACAGATGTTTTAAATAAACAATATCATGGCACCATGTGGAAAATGTTATCGCCACGTGAAAATGGTTTAAAAATGATTTAATTAGGTTTAAAAATGTAATTAAATAGCCAGAACTTCAAAAAATCATAATTAAGTATAGAAAAATCTAAAAAATGGAAATAAACTTATTTTGGAAAGCTTACATAGAGGAGAATTTAATAAAAATAAATCTCTAATTAATATTTAATGAGAAATGTTTAATTAAGGTTTTAAGCCTAGACTAATTAACTTAATTAAGGCCAAATTACTTGGCTAATTAATTCCAAATTTAGCATGTTGATCCTATGGGATGCCCTTTATCTCCCATACTTTTCTTGAGATTAGTTGTCATGTGGTTTGGGAAATTCTAAATTTTCAATCCTAATTACTCTCTTTAGATGATTTAATAATTATTAAAATTAATGATTAGTAAAATTAAGTAATTAATGTTAACTAATTAATAAATACTGGGGATAACATGAAAATTAATTATGATCCCCTCTCCTAACTATTTTTAAATCTATTCACTCAAAGGGTTTAATTAATATGTTTAATAATTAAGGTAAATTAAAGAAACTTAATAATTAAATGTAAATGAAATTAATTTAAGGAACTCAAGTGCAACCCTTTAATCCCTTTATGTGTTTCATAACATAAAGTTGTTAAAGAATTTATGATTTCCTATTGCTGTGGGAAAATCATAAGAGTATTTATCTTAAATCTTTTCCTTCTTTAACTTAATTAATTCTTAAGCATGAGCCTAATTGCACTATATTTATTTAGGTGCATTACAAATTTTATTTTTTCAAAGCATATCATTGAAGGCTCATGTTTAGGTAATTAATTAAATTAAAGAATCTTGGGGAGGGAGATCAAATTGATTTAATTAATAGATTGAACTTAATTAATCTATAAATTATATTTATTTTTCATCCTTTAACATATCAAATAATCGACATGGGATGGAGAAATTCTAAGTATTAACATATCAGATAATCAACATGGGATGGAGAAATGCTAAGTATTTGTTTCTTCTCTTTAGGTTTTAGCAACTTGAATATTAAAATTAAACATTAAAGAAACTTTGATTAGATTTAAGAGATGTTTATTTAACTTGATTATCCTTAGGTTCTAATGAAATCAAGTATTTTGTGTGATGATATTCAATTACTTCATTTCAATAATCATAAATCTGCATGCCATGTGCTTCATGTATTCATGTTTTAAAGTTAAAAGAATATGATCGCATTTAAATTGCTTGAGTTGGACAAATGTTATTATATGATGTGGCTATTATCATTAGTAAATCTCAAACTATTTTAAAACTTTATGTTAATAATGAATTAAATAATTTGAAGCTTAAATCAATGCTTAACATAAATAATTATTTATGTGAAAATGAAATATTCATTTACTTGTAATCAAAAGATGGCAATTGATAGTTTAATTCTTATATTCATACTTATTTATTCATTTATTTGAATTGGTGAGTATATAGTTTGGACATTCCGAGAATATGAGCCTTTAAGTAGTCCTAATGAGGTCATAGATAATCTCTCTTTCATGGTTTAACAATATGCGCCTTTAAGTAGCCCCAATGAGATCAAAGATAATATCACTTTCCTGGTTTAACAATGGTATGTACTTGCACTTCATTTATGTGTATGCAATTTTAGAATATAAAATGAAACCCTCCTTTTATCATTAAGCTTTACATAAATAAATGATATATCTACACAACCTTTTCATGATTTTATTTCTATATTTATGTATATGCATATGTGTATTTGAATTGGCAAGTATATAATTAGACATCCTGGGAACACGAGGCTTTAAGTAGCCCCAAAGAGGTCTCAAATAATCTCATTTCCCTATTTCAACAATGTCACATACTTGCTTAAATTCCTTATACATGTTTGCATATGCTTAAATATGAGATGAAATCCCTTTTTCTATCAAATTCATGCATCAACATTCATTAGGTGTGAAATAATATAGGTACATTACATGTATATATATACTAAATCAAATATGAAAGAAACTAAAAAGGAAAGAATGTGGAAATTATTGATAATGAAAGGAAGTAGTGGAGTATTAATCATGTGATGGTGACTTAATTTCATTGGTCTTAAGATGCCTTTCATGTTTGAATAAGATTCATTAAGAGTAATTTGAACTTAGGCTAAAATAAAATTCATAAATGGTCTATTAATAAAGATAAAGCAATAATGGTCTATCTTTGGAAATCAACTTAGGTTAGGGATGAAAGATTTAAGTCTCTTTCTTATATTTATAATAATTAGATCTTATGTAAGAAGTGAACAAGATAAAAAGCATAAGTTAAAACTCAATAAAGTTACTAAAAATCTTAAAGTAAAACCACCCTTAATGAATAATTTAAACAATTCTAAACTTTAGAAAATCCTAATTCTAAAGCCCAATCAAAACATACTACACTAAGCCTTAGCACACATATTAGAATACTAAGTCACTGATCTTAGTATTAGGTTAGGGTAGTGTATGCTGTGGTAATATGTTTTCTTTTACAATGTAATATTTTAGATTGGATGTTAAAATTAATTGTGCATAGGATAGATGTTAGGTCGTTATTAGCCTAATGATATTTTATGCAGGGGATTGTGCTTGAGAGACTGTTGTAATAATAAATAAATATAAAATACTTTTACTTGTAGGCGGGATTGGTTACCCAAGTATAGTGTGCTAAGTTCAAATATGTGATATATAACTACTTAGTTTGTATGTTTGTTTATCTAATATCTATTTTATAGGTGTAGTTAGACTTTATTTTTCATTAAGTTATACTTTTAATATTAAGATTAGGATTAGTTATACGGGGTTTAGGATGAGAAGTGGTGTTGGCCTCACTTTTGGAGTGAGTTCTCATCCTTCCCATGTTAGACTTAGGAGTGTTCTAAGCACTAAGATTTCCCTAGTCATAGGACACTTCTAGTGATTAAGGGAACACTAAACCTAAGCCTAGGGACTTAGGAAGGTATACCTTAAGTTTATGTTATACTTAGGACAAATAGGTCTTAACTATCCTATGGCTTGAACCAAAACCCATGCTTGTCCATTCATCCAAAACCAACCTCAAGCAAATACAACCAACCTAAAATTGAATTTAGTTCACTATCCAAGCTCCAAGGAAAATTCACTTTACCCTTAACCTAAATCAATTCCACCATCATCCTATGGATCTAACCCAAAGCCTATTCAATTGATTCCAATCCAATTGATTTTCACAAAAGCACTCCAACCATCCAATACTCTATTCCAAACTCTCCCAAGACTTACAATCAAACCAATTGAACCACATGAATCCCATTAATCCAAGCTAGCCCATTTGACCCAAAAGATCCAAATGAGTCAAAATCCAAAAAGCCATCAATCAACCCTAAATCCATCATTGAACTCTTCTTAACACCCAATTCAATCCAATTCAACTCAAGTAACCCATTAGTCTACTTGACCCAAAGTAGCCTAAATGATCAAATTGACCCAAACTTCAATCCAACATAATTTGGATTCAATCAACCCATTAAATACCTTCTACAATGATTGTTGGTCATTCTTAATTGACCAATTACAATCACTTAGGTCAAACCAAGCTAATTTGATCATTTGATCAAAGTTGACCCAATTAACCCATATGAACCAAGATGAACCAAACCTCATTCCAACCTCAATTGATTGAATCCAATGGCTCACATCAATCATAAAATGATTATTGAGCATGTCTCAACTAGAAATTGGTCCTAACTAAGCCAAATTGATCTCTTGACCCAAGTTGACCCAATTTGACCTAAGGGCCAAATTGGGCCAAATTAAATCCTAAATCCACTTGATTAAAACCAATGCCTCTAATGAATCATGAATTTATTATTGAACATGATCAAAGATCAAATTGAACCCAATTTGATCAAACCAACCTAATTGACCCACTTAGCCCAATTTGACCTAAAGGGTCAAATTGAACTAAATCTTTTCCTAATCCAAATTAACTCAAACTAACTCCTACAATCATTCTAAAATGATCAATTGAACCTAAGTCAACCTTCCACTTATACCAATTTGGCCAATTTGACTAAATTGGTCAACATAGCCCATTTGACCTATATGAACCCATATGAGCCAAAATCAAATCCACTCCAAATCAACCAAACCAATGGCACCAATACATCTCAAATGATCATTTGAACAAGCCCAAACCCTTGGCTTGAAATAATTTGACCAATTGGTCAACCTAGCTCAAGTGAAACCCATTTTAATCATATGTGTCAAATTGAGCCAAACCCATTCAAACCAAGTCCAAACCCAACCAAACTTGGTGTGACTCATCCTTGGGTCACCATGGTCAGTCCAAATGGGCTCAACACATGGTGAACTCGATTTGGGTCAAAACCCATAAACCAACCCACCCAAATGTTATAAAATCACTATTTGGATGGTATCACCTACTCCCCAAGCCATGGTAGACACCCTTAGCTCATTTTAAGCAATTGGACCATTAACCCAACCTTACCCAATGCTTTTGGGTTTAGCCTTGGGTGATGAGAGGGTTGAACTTACCCTTAGCCTACCATTGGTTCACTTAGAGGAGGAGGTACACCCCATGCCAGCCCATGCAACTAACTCAGCCTCTTAGGCACCTCTACCTTAGTAGTCCACTGCCATCTTTGACCACCTACCCTGGCTGGACAACAACCAAAAGTTGAGCCAATCTCAGCCCTTGGTTCACTTAGGGAAGAGAGTATACCCATCCCCATCCATTTAAACTTCATATAGAGCTTCCTTAGAGTATTATGAGTAGTATAAAGCTTCTCCCAAACCCCTAGTGTACCCCATCATCGGTGAGACCAACCTCTATTCAAAACTAAGAGCCTCATCTGTATAACCTCACCAAAACCTCACAAATCTCAAATTAACTCTTCCCACACCTTCCCCAAGCCCCGATGACTCAAAATGAATTGATCCTTGATCTATTTGATCACCATAAAGAACTCCAAGATTAACTCTGGTAAGCTTAGCAGCGATGCTTGGTCCACAGAGGCATCGGTAGGGAGACAGCTCAAGTTCTTCTCAACAGAGCTTCGTCTCTTCAAGTTGAAGAAACCTCAAGCAACCTCAGTAAACAGACCACCAGTCTTTAGCTCCAACAAGGTAAAACTCTGGAAAATAGTAGAAAATACCCTAGGTGTTGGTCTTTTATGAATAAAAGTGTGATTGCATGAGATTTCCATAGTATGTTCCTCCTAGATCATCTCCCTGCACATTTTAGAGTCAAACCTAATGTCCAACGAGCTCTGGTGAGCCTAGATCAAGCAGCGAATGGAAAATGGTGTCTATCTTCTAGCGTCAAAGGATGATAAATCATTGATCTTCCATTCCACGTGATTAGAATGGATGGCCATGATTTAATCTGTTAAATTTTTCAATTTAATACAATAGGAACCACAGAATTAATCTTCGTCATTTGATCCAAGATCGGATGGTAGGGATAAAACCTTATCCACCATTGCTAACTTAGTCACCATAGGGGATGTTTTAAATAACCTATCCCATGGCACCACATGGAAAGCACTGCCACATCATGGGATGTGCTAAAAATATGAGTAAACCCATTTTATAAAGGGTAAATAGAAAATAATTTAATAAAATTAAAATTCATAAAATTTGAGTAATGAATAGTGCTTAATTAGGGTTTGAAGTCTAGGATAATTACCCAGGGTAAAACAACAAAAATCATTTCTCATCTTTAAGTTTAATAATTCGAATCCAAAATCAAACTTCATAAATAACTTTGGTTAGTCTTAAGGAATTTTATTTAACTTGATTGTCCTTAGGGATTAATGTGATTGAATGTATTATTTGTCTATGTTTAATTTTTACTTTTCAATCATTATAAATTTTTATTCCATTTGATACCATGCTTACATGTTTTCAAATAAAAGAATCAAATGAATATAGTTCTATGTGTGTAATTTGCTTGTGTTAAATTAATTCTTTTATATTGCATGGATATTATCACTAATAAATCTCAAAAAAAATTTCAAAATTATAAATCAATGATGAAAATGTGAAGTGATGATTGGCTATGAATATTATATATGATTTATATTTACTTATAGTTTAAACATGTTAAAGCATTATTCTATTTTCATAATTTGTATGCATGTTTACATGTGTTTGAATGTTAGCAAGTATATAGTTTGGACATCCTAGGACCATGATGCTTTAAGTAGCCTCAAAGTCATATTAGATTACCTCCCTTTCCTAGTTTAACAATGGCACATACTTGCTTAATTTGATTCATATGTATGCATGCAATAGAATTTGGATAGAGCTTTACATAACTTGAGTAAATAACTTGCTAATATGTAACCTTTTTGCATGATTTTCATTCTCATGTTTATGAATACATTTATATGTGTTCAAGATAGCAAGTATATTGTTTGTACATCCTAGGAATATGAGGCTTTATGTAGCTCAAAGGAGGTCTTAGATTACCTCACTTCCTTGGTTTAATAATGACACATACTTGCTTAAATCTTTAATGCATGTGTATGTGTACTTAGCTAAGGAATGAAATCCTTCTTTTCTACCAATCATTCAAGTCTACCAAAAATACATTGTATGAATAGGCATGCTAAGTCCAAAATCATATCCATGCTAATTGATGATGAAAAGAAATGATGTAGCATTATCCATGTGATGGTAATTCAATTTCATTAATCTTAAGATGCCTTTCAAGTTTGAATAGGATTCTTTAAGGTTAACCTAAATTTTGGATTAATAAAATATTTAATAAATCATCCACTAAAAGAAACCAATTTATAATAATATGCTTTAGAAAATAACTTAGGATAGGGATGAATGGGGTTAAACCCCTTACCTCTCTTTAGAATAATTAGATGCCAAATAAATATCAAGTGAAACAAAAGAAAAATACAAATTAAAATTCACCAATCCTTTTAATAACTTGAAATTAAACCACCCTTCATGTTTAAATTAAATAATTCCAAATTTTGATTATCACAATCCTAAAGCCTAGATAAGACATACCACACTAAGACTAAGCACACACATTAGAATACTAAGTCACCACTTTTAGCTCTGAGTTAGGATGGTGTATGTTGTGATGTTGTGTTTTATTTTATGGTGTAATGTTTTATATTAGATGTTTGGATTACTTATGCGCAGATTGGATGTTAGGCCACTATTAGCCTAATGTTATTTTCTTTAGTGGATTATGCTAAATGGGTTGTTAAAATAATAAATAAATGTAAATGCTTTTACTTTCATGTTTCTTATGCCCTGGTGCATAATCTAGATTAGGACAGGTGGGCTTGGTTATCCATATGCTAGGTGCTAAGTCCAAATTTATAGAATATATTTTCTTGGGTTTGTATGGTTGTTTAGCTAACATCTATTTTGTAAGTGCAGTTAGATTTTATTTTTCCATAAATATGTAATTTTTCAATAGGAATTAGGCTTAATGCTATGGGGTTTAGCATGAGTAGTCGCTAAAAGGCAAAGTACCCTTGGAGCAAAACCAAATCAAAAGGAGGAGGGAAAAGATGAGGAATGAAGATCCCCATAGCATTTATTTTAATTTATAACTGTAATATTCTTTTATAATCCGAGTTGTATAAGGGTAGAGCTCGGCTACCTAACCTCTTTTATTTTTCAGGGCGTACAATGGTACCCAGTTGTGCTGGCCTCTTATTCTTTACAGAATCTATGAATGTTTGATTGTTGTATTTATCTTGCACAATAAAAATGACATGCCTTTCATAGGTTTCTTGAGTTTGATGATTGAATGTGTGGCCTAGATGTAGTATGCTCTTTAAGATAAAATTATTTTTTCTACCCTCACTAAAAATTCATAATTAAAATTTAAATGTAACTCATAACCTCACTTTAAAGCTTAGGTTATAATCAAGATAATTAAAATATTTAGCAACCCATTAGCTAATGATGTATGTTATAATAATCATGCATATCATCTTATTTTGCTCTTGAATAGGGAGGGTCTCCACTCTTGCATGATAAGGGAATGCTTGACCTGTGAGGGCATCCCTTGTAGTGAAGAACATGTCCTCCTATTGATTTAGTCCATAATCTAATTTCATCATGCATTTAGGTATAATTATCCCAACCCTTTGTCCAAATGAATGTGTCAAGAATGATGTAAAGAATTGTATAATTTTACATTTAGTCTATGTCATGTATTCATGTCATTCATGATCTAGTCTCTTAGGAGTGAGTTTAGGACTCTAGTCTCTTTTCTAATTAAATATCGACCTAACTATCTTGCACTTACATAAGACTGACCTACATTATTTTGAATCATAGGAAGTGTTAGCTAGAGGCCACTCAGGCGGCTGTGAGTCCAGAAGAGTCGGGATGGGTTTACCCTCTCTTGTGGAGGTAAATCATTATATCCCATTTTTCATTTAAATTTAGTTCATGCTCTTAACTTGTGCTAAAGCATCCTAGATTTAAGATCTGAGGCTACTTGATTCCTTCGAGCTATGAGTATAAGTCCAGACCTCTTAGGCATTTCTATAATCTTGTGTTGATGGACTCTAAGCACTAGCATTCTAATAAAATTTCAATTCAAACAAAAATAAACTCTCTCTTCCTAAGATATAAAGCCTCATTGTAGGATAGATTGGAATACTTACTAGGCTTCCTAGTATCATGAGTGCTCCTTACTTATCCTCCTTTGGAATCCAAAAATATGTCTTCCAAATTGAACTCTCCCACTTGACTTTCATGAAAACCCAATCCTTTGATAGCCTAACCTTGAATTCTTTGGAGATATTGATTAACTACTTTAATCAAGAGTGTTCTTAGGAAATTCTCATTTCCTAGGATGTAATTAACTATGGAAGCTTACTTTCATTAGGAACTAAAAAACCTAGCATAAAATAAACCATGCTTTTAATTTCCATGTGAAGTAGAGGAAAGATCTCTAATATATATAAAGACCCATCTGCCTTTGGAGTCCTTATTAGGTGATTAGTTCCATTATAGGGTGATGTTTCCATCTTTCGAGAAGGTACATCATACCATAATGTTGTACATTATCACTTCAATAAGGGCCCCTTAAGATCTACGTAGTGTCCCAATGACTTCAAATTAAAACACCACAAGTGGCTAGAAGGCAAATACATGGGAGGCCATGTAAAACTTGGAGCAAGCTAATCCAAGGAATAAAAGAAGAAAAATAATTAAAGACCCCCATAGAATTTATGTTATTTGTAAGATTTAATTATAATTCAGGTTATATAAGGGTAGAGCTCGGCTACCCAACTCTTTTTTTTACTAGGGTGTATGGGGGTGCCAGGTTGAACCAGCCTTTTTTATTATTTTTTGAAATTTAAATGCTTGACTTTTATATTTAGATTGTGCAATAAAAATGACATGCTTTTCATAGATTGCTTAAAGTGTGTATATTTGATGTTTGTGAATGGTTTCATAGGTTGCTTGAAGTGTGTATGTTTGATGTATGGCCTGGATGCAGTAGGCTCTTTAGGATAAAATTAAATTTTCTATCCTCACTAAATATCTCATAACTAAATTTAAATGCAATTCATTACTTCACTCTAAAGCCTAGGTATATAAACAAGATAATAAAAGATTTAGAAACCCCTTAGTTGAATGATTGTATATTGTAATAACATGCATGTCATATTATTTCATTCTTGAATATATAGGATCTCCACTCTTGCATGATAAGGGAAAGCTTGACTTTTGAGAGTGGTCCTTTGTAGTGGAGAACACCTCTTCTAGTTGATTTAGCCCATAACTAAATTTCATCAAGCATGTAGTCATAATTGTTCTAAGCCTTGGTCTAAGATTAATGTGTCAAAATGATCCAAAATCTTATAAATTTTTAACGTTAGTGTAAGTCATGTTTGCATATCAAACATTATCTAGTATCTTAGGGAGTGAGTTTAGGATTCTAGCTTCCTTCCTAATTAGATAATAGCCTAACTATATTACATCAACATAAGACCAGCCTACATAGTTTTAAAGCATAGGAGGTGTTAGCTAGTGGCCACTCCAAAAGATTGTAAGTGAAGAAGAGTTAGGATGTGTTCGTTCTCTCTTATGAAGGTGAATCACTATATCCTATTCTCCTCGATTAGACTTAGGTCTTGCTTCTAGCTTATGCTAAAGTATTTTAGACTTAAGTTCTGAGGTAACTTATTTCTTTTTTGCTACAAGTATAAGTTCTTACTCCTTGGGCATCCCCATAATCTTGTGTTGTTGGGTTATAAGCCTTAGCACTCTAATAAAACTTCAACTTAAATAAAATAAATTCTCCTCTTTAAAAATATAAAGCCTCATCATAGGGTAGAATAGAGCATTCACTAGGCTTCTTAGAATCTTGGATGCTCCCTATTTATCTTTCTATGGAATCTATAAATTTATCTTCTTATTTGAACAATTCCCATTTTATTTCTAATAACAACTAATCTTTTGATAATATAGCTTTAAAATCTATAGAGATATTAATTGACTACTTTAATCGAGAGTATTCATAAGAAATTCCCATTTCTTGGGAAATAATTAACTATGAAAATTGCTTCCATAAGGAACTAAAGAACCCAGCATAAAATAAACCCTACTTTGCTTGTTCATGTAATGTATGAGAAAGATCTCTAGTATATATGTAGACCCATCTGCCATAGGACTCCTTATTAGGTGATTGAGTCCATTGTAGTGTGATGTCCCTATTTTCTGAGGTATTACATCGTACATCAATGTCACACTTGATCACTTCAATAAGTACCCTCTAAGATCTATGTGGTGTCCCTACGACTCCAATTTAAAACAAAATATTAAAATAAAAAACCTTATAGTTGTGAAGCTAGAACTAAACTTAGTGATTGATTATTGATACGATGCTAAGTTTGAGTCAAAATGGCAGGAGGAGGTGAAGGAGTGAGCACTTTTGGAGCGGACTTGCCTTTCCTAGGTGAATAGAGAAATATAAGTGGAACTCTCTCATTACTTTAAGGAGTTTAAGAAGACGAAAGGTGAGTTATATGGCTTTCTTAACACTAATGAGTAAAATTGTTTGTTGTATTAAAAGTTTGAAGAAGGCATTGAGTACATCATTGCTAAGTTGGTGGAGTAAGGCCAACTAGATGCTTAGTATTTAGACTTTAATAATGTCATCTCTCTATCTGAGTTAGATTACAAGGTAAGCAATAAGAATTGGAGTAGTAACTAGTTTTTTTTTAATTATAACCTTTTGTGTTTGCAAGTTTAAAAAGTGATTGAACATTAAAATTTTTACACTCATACTTTCTTTTGTTCTTAAATATTTTTATTAATAAAAGAAAATTTTATTCATTTTGTCTCGTTATTATACTATATTGATAAATGTAATCACTTTATGTGTATACTTTCTTAGTTGAATATACTTTTTAATAGACTCACTAAATGAATATACTCACTTAATGTTCTCATTAAACTAAATATACTCACCAAGAAATCATAAGTGTATTAATTACTAACACCATGTCCCTTCACATAATATTCCAAGTTTTGATGATTATAAATATTTGTAGTTGAATAATTATGGTTTATTGATCAGTTATGTGTGCAGGCTATGTTATGCTTTCAATGTATATGAAGTACAATTAAGTAGCTTAACCATGGTTCAGTGTGAGAGCATAAATAAATTGTATATTTTTAAAAGCTTGATAAAAAAAAGCTCATAAAGATTGCAATTATGAAATGATTGATGCTAGAAGACTCAAGTAAAGTTCAAATATTGTGTCTTCTTATCTAGAATTTACATTTTATTTTATCTTCATGTTTTTGGCATGGAATGATAAAAAATAATGAAGAACACACATAGATATGAGAGAATACAAAATAAATTCTTAAAAGTAAACTTTTTTATGAAAATTATATTGTACTAAACAATTGTCCATATTTGTTAATTACATTTAGCCATCATAATTAAGTTGGTTCTTTCAAATTTTCCAAAATTGAACTAATCTTATAGGACGATATTGATCATATTGTATGATTATTCATTTATGATAATTATTTTAACTAGAAAGATTAAGTTGGTTAATTACAAATTAGTAAGCAATAGTTAATGAAACATATCATACAATCATTGGTTAAGTATTTTAAATATACTTATTTATAAGTTTATGTGTTAAGATTATTTCAAGAAAAAATCTGCTTAATTTTCAATTCACAAAACATGCTTTCCACCAATAGTGTTCGTAATTATTTGTTTTTTACTTCAATCCTTTTTGATGTGTCAAAATGGGCAGAAGATTAGCATTTTTTTGGTTTATGGTTGTTAACCTATCTTGATTGAAAATTCAATTGCATTTTTTTTGCATATTTATGCATTCTTTCATTCATTGCTTATTTTTCTCAAGAATAAATTGTGGGATAGTAATCCCATCTTTTCTAATTTTTTATTAAACTCCCAAACTCAACCAAAAATATTTGCAATCATAAAAAAGAGGAGATTGTTAACTCTATGAGCCTTCACAAAATATCTTAAGTTTTGATAATCACTAATATTTTTGATTGAATAATTATTTATACTGGTCAGTTGTGTGTGTAAGCTATGTTAAGCTTTCAATACAAGAACTATAATTAAGCAGCCTAATCAAGATTCACTATGAGAGCATAAAAAATATTTGAATTTCAAAATCTTGATCAATAAAGAGCCCCAGACAATTATAATTTTTGAATGATTGATGCTTATAGACTCAAGTCAAATTTAAATAAAGTGTTGTCTTATTTGATATTTATATTCTATTTTGTCTTCATGTATTTGATAAGTGAATGATTAAAAATAACTAAGAACACACACATCTAAGAGAATATAAAATAAATTTATAAAATTAGATTTTCTTTGTGGATATCACAATGAAAGAACCCTATCGTATTGGTGGATTATCCATATTTATTAATTTGAGCTATCATAATTAAGTTGATTCTCTATAATTTACCAAATTTGACCTAATTGTACAAGATGATAGTGATCGTATTATATGATTATCTATTTTTTATAATTATTTTGTTGTTAGGATTAAGTCATTTAATTATAAATTATATATGATTTGATTGATCTTATAGTTTGATATTAATCATATAATACAATTTAATTTGATAATTAGCTGACTTTAATCTAAAATTTGAGGGATTTGATTTATAAAAATTAGTTCTTAACATTTTTGTATAGTAGAATATGATCATACATGATGAAAATATAGGATATGTCATCTTAGTTTATACTATTCACACACTATGATTCTTTTTCATACAGTATGAATAGTGATGGATGTTACAATGATCATATATACATATATTCAAAGTCAATAACTAGATAAATGAATTGATGGTACAACATGATGTTTGATCATACAATATAACACGACAAATTTTTCTAAATTTTTATTTAACTTTCTCCCATTAAATACCCAATGTGGAGAGCCTGACTAGTAGCTTGAATATGGGTAATTTTAAAGGAGGCTTAGGGAAGAGTGTTTAACTTAAGATAAAAGTAGAGGGGAGGGGGGTGACTTCTCCCTCTTCTTTTTTTTTTCTTAAGGATTTGTGTGTTGGTAAGATTTTACTTTCATCTTGGTTGTTCTTTTCTTTCACCTTGCCTTTGAGTCTTGTGTTCTTACATGAGATTTTATTCTAGTTAAGAACTTATCTAAGTTTTTGTTTTAAGAGATTTTCTTTTTACCTTGGAGAGGGAGTGGCATCCTTCTAGCCTTGAAGGAGAAGGGGAGTAGGTGTACAGTTTTTTCATTACCCAATAAGCAAAGAGGAATCTTTGCCTTGAATTATTGTGCTAAAGAAGAGTTAGTGGATGGTTGGAGGAGATCTGGAGAGTAGATGTAGGTTAGTTTGACCTAATCATTATAAATCTTTATGCTCCTTTTCTTCTTTCATTATTTTTTCTATTTCTCTTGTCGTTGTGTTTGGATTGTTGATTTATTTCTATTAAAATTCTCTCTTTTGGTGATTAATAAAGTTTTGATTTGATTTTTTGGTTGTTAAAATTTTTAAATGCCCACTAATTCAGCCCCCTATTGGGTGTGCTAACTATTACATTAAATATGTAAATGTATTCACCAGAATAATACACTTTTTTGATATGTTGATGCACATACTCACCAAATATTCTGAGCTCATTACTAAAAATTTTTTTTCAGTAATTGCATCCTAATATTAAGGAAACACTTGTTGCAAATCACATAGTGTTATTCTTTTGTTTCTGGTTGCCAACTGCATGGAACCTAAGCCTTATAGTTGAATTGCCAACCACATGTAGTTTTATTCTTTGTATTTATGGTTTCTTATCACACAAAGTGTCGATCTTACACTTGAGTCACTAGTTTCATTGAGTGTTGGTCTTTCTATTTATGGTTACAACCACATGGAGTGTTAGTCTTATACTTGAGTTGCCAACTACTCAAAGTATTAGTCTTTTTATTTGTAGTTGCTAACCACATGGAGTGTCAGTCTTCACTTGACTCACCAATTGCATAGAGTGTTGGTCTTTCTATTTATAATTGTCGATCACATGATGTATCAGTCTATGTAATCCCTTAATATATTTTTTTTGGAGCATTTAAAGGGAATGGGTGTACATGATTTAATTTTATTTTACTCAAACTACTGCATTGACCATAATATGCTCAAGCCAAAAGTGGCTCACCAAGTTTTCAAGCTCTCTACTTGGCACAAATGTGGCTCAATAAATGAAGCACATTACTAGGTCCAAAAGTTGCTCACTGTGTAATATGAGTTGACATGCAACTCCCTGAGTGTTAAATAGAATTACTATTACTAACTTAAGAGCTTTTGGTTTTTGTGATTCATCAAGTCAATGGTTGAGTTGAATAATTCTTACTCACTGTGTATATTTTTGAGCTAAGTCTATCTCATAATTATTTATTCACTGAATAAGAAAATATTTAATGATTTAGAATAATAACTCAAAAAAGGTACAAAGAGCATATTTCATAGGTAAAATTTTTTCAAGTCCCTTGCTTTTCAGGTATGCAACGCATCTTGTCCTGAATTTATTTGTAATTAATAGGCTCAAGAGTTGACCTACTTCTTGATCATATAGAAGCCATCCCAAGTGTGGGAAAGTTTTTCAACATATGCTAGCAAGCTACTACATCCACTTTGGCCTTGAAGTGTTTTCGTTATGTTGCAGTTATAGTAATTTGTCATTCGCATCTTTGGTTCTTATTATCTTACTAATACTTCAATCCACAACTTTTATAGTATGTAAAGTGTAGTCTCCATGGCTTATGCATTCGACTTTTCCCACTCACTAATAATTTGATCTTGCTCGATAGTCCTGATAACCCTTTGACTATGGAGTTTTTCTCACTAGTTGTCCAACTTCAATCCCATGCAATAAGGTGAATGATGTGTATTTAACAGCTAATGTTGGAGTCATTTTGAGCACCCAAAGCATGATGAGTAAGGTGTCAACCCATTTTGATTTTTCACCTTCTACTATTTTCTTCAGTAATTTAAGAATCTTCTTATTTTCCACCTCCACCTAACTGTTGCTTTGAGGATACACTGAGGCTTACGTGAGCTAAATACCTTGTGGCTTACTAAATTCTCTTAGTCACCTATCAATGAATAGTGGTTCATTATATGTGATTATCGACATAAGTAGCCTAAACCTAAAATTATTTTCAATTCAAATGATGTTTTGAGCTACACAAGCCATTATCTTGGCGAGAGGCTTGGCTTCAGTCTACATGATGAAGTTGTTGATCATGATGAGTATGAATTTCCATTTTTCACTAGCGATTGGAAAGGTGCCTATCAAGTCAATTCCCTAAATTGCAAAGGACCAAGGACTTGTGATAAGCTATAGAGGTTATAGTGACTGGTTCTATAGAAGAGCAAACTTTTGACATTGCTTGCACACTTTGACAAACACTTTGGCATTGTTCCTTAGCATAAGCTAGAAAAATACTTACCACAAAATTTTGTGGGACAGTGTTCTTCCACTAGAATGACTCCCACACTTTCCATAGTGCATTTCACTGAGTAAATTGCTTTGCCCACTTTTCATTACACACCTCATATTTAGTTAAGTTGCTCATCTTTGAATTAATTTGCAACCAAGTAGAAGATATTGGGAGACTTTTTTCTTAAATCTTCTTAAATTTTTCATCCCTTCATCCAGCTCCCCACAATGTAAGTACTTCTTGATGTGATCGATCCAACTAAGAGAATCTTCATAATCTACCTGTATATATTCATCTTCTTTTATGCTCCCTAAGTTCACTTGCTCTTGATAGCAGGTTGAAGAATTTTTTTTGATTTCATGGGACTTGTTCAATTGAAAAGTATTCCAACCTCCTTATTTATGTTTTAATGTTAAATAAATATCTTTATAGTGGCTCATCCTATACTTCATAGTCCCTCTTTATCTATTTAGCCATAAGCTACAAGTTTAAATAAGCAATGATGTGTCAAGCATTGAATCCTTAATTGAATCTTAATTGAGTGAGTAAAGACTCATATTCAGATTAATTATTTGTCACATTGAAATTGAACTTTATTGGCTGAGTTATAATGATTCTTGTTAAAAGTTTTAACATAATATTCTCTCTCATTCCATGCTCTCCTAAAGAACCATCAATATATAAGTACCACATAGGTTTCGGGCTGATTAGGACATTCTATAAGTCACTAAAATCCATGAATAAATTGATGAACACTTGTGCCTTAATCTATGTCCTAAATGAGTAGTATATATCAAACTCACTTAGCTCCACTGATTATTTTAATAGTACTCTAGAGTGATTTAGCTTGGTGAGTACTAACTTGAGTGGATTATTGGTGATGACGTGAATCGAGTGAGCTTGAAGTATGGTTAAAGTCAAGTGCAAGATTCTTTATGATTAGATAATGTAACTCAACACTTCGTAGTGATTTGCTCATATAATTGACTATCTTTTATTTTCCACTTTCATCTCTAATCATAACATAATTTATTGAATCTTCTCCAACTCCCAAATATACTAATAATGACTCGCCCTCCTTTGGGCATTACAATAATAGTGGTGAGGTGAATAGAATTTTGTGGTATGTTAAGCTTTCTTGCACTCTAGCATTCCTTCAATGATTTTTATGCCTCTAAATACTTTAAAGAATGATGAACAACATTTTCCTATCTTACAAATAAATTTGTTTAAACCTACGACCTGCCCAAAGAGTCAATGTACTTCATATATCATCCTTGGCAAAGGGATATTGAGAAAAGCCTTCACTTTATTGAGATTCACCTTTATGCATTCAAGAATGATCAGTGATTTAAAGAACTTGCTTGATATATACCAAATATGCACTTCAAAGTCTTGAGACACATGCTATATTTTTAGGGTGGTGAATGTTTCTCTTAAATCTTCAAAGTGTTGTTTAGGTGATTTACTTTTGACCAGCATGTCATCCACATATACTTCTACATTCCTCTATTTTTGCTCATTAGTTACTTGATCCACCACATGTTGGATCCAAATTTGTCCACAGTTGAACATAGCTTAAGGAGATATCTAGGAAGTAGGGTTAATGAAGAGAGGAATAACATGTAATAGAGAGAATGTTGGAGAAGATATAGTTTTATTATCTCTTAAGCAATCTTAGTACAAAAAACAAATGGAGTAATTCCCTTATTCTTGAAAGAGAGAGAGAAGGCTTAGGAGGAGAAAGCTAAAGTATTGACCTCATTTTTATGATGAGCTCTCAACCCTTCCATCTTAAACATAGGACTCCTCTTAGAATTTAAGAGATCCTTAGTCGTAAGACACATCTAGTGATTAGGTGGAAACCCAACCTAGCCCTAGAGACTTAAAAGAGTTAGCCATAGGAATGGGTCATGCCTTAGGAGTGTTAGGAATATTTGCCTACCTATAGATTGAACCACACTCCTTACTTCCTTCCTTCAAGTCAAACTCCAAATCAAATCAACATCAAACTTAAATCAATTCCAGCTTAATTGATTTTCTGCAAACTCAAATCGATACCACATGATTGAAACCCTTGAATGAAACTTATGATTTAAGCCCATGATTGAAATTACAAATCTTGCCTAAGTCCTTTAATCCCCTCTTAAGGACTTAGCCTAAATCATGTTCAAATCAATTCAAACTCATGAAATTTTCTCATAACTCACTTATGTTTTCATTATATTCTCATTTATATTCACATATATAAATGAAATATAAATTCAAATCAATCAAGCTAAATACAAAATTCAATTCCAAGTTTAAAATATTTCCTATGTCCTTAATTCACTCTTAAGGACCGACCTAGCCTAAATCAAATTCAAACCACCTTAAACTCATGAAATTTTATCATAACACATTTATATTATCATTTATATTCACATATATTAATGAAATATAAATTCAAATCAATCAAACTAAATCCAAAATTCAATTCCAAGTTCCAAATATTTCTTAAGTCCTTAATTCCCTCTTAAGGACCTAGCCTAAATAAAATTCAAACCACCTTTAATCCATGAAATTTTCTCACAACCAATTTACAAAATTCAATTCCAAGTTCCAAATATTTCTTAAGTCCTTAATTCCCTCTTAAGGACCTAGCCTAAATAAAATTCAAACCACCTTTAATCCATGAAATTTTCTCACAACCAATTTATATTATTATTTATATTCTTATATATAAATGAAATATAAATTCAAATCAATCAAATCAAATTCTAAATTCAAATTCAAATTCAAATTACAAATCTTTCCTAAGTCACTTTGATTCCCTCTTAAGGACTTAGCCTAGATCAAATTCAAATCACTTCAGATCTTTGAAATCTTCTCATAACCCATTTGTATTCTCATTTATATTCACATATATAAATGAAATATAAATTCAAACAACCAAAACCAGCTCCAAAAATTAAACTCAAATTCAACCAAAGTCCAACATAAGCCTTTTAAGTCAAAATCTTGAACTTAGCCAAATTAATTTTAAATCAAGCCAAACCCTAGATTTTTGTTCATGATTCAATCAATCCTTCAGTCATGAATCCAAATTTAAACATAAATTTCAATCACCACATCAAAACTCAATTCAAAAGTCAAACCTAAGTCAAACTCATGTTCACCCCTTTGAACTTGAAATTGTCAAATGAATCAAAACCCATTTGACTTCAAGCCACTTGCAAATGGATTTATATTTCAATCATAAGTCCATATGTGTGTTCAATCAAATTCAAATCAAGCTTTGACCAACCCATTTGACCCACTTAGGCTCACTTGACCCAAAGTGACCTAAAGCACCCTTATGAGTCAAATTCTAATCGTAACCAAATTGGATTGAACTAAGCCCACCTAAGCCTCTCATCATGATCAACAATCATCATGAGATGATCAATCACTCAAATTGGGTCAAGCCAAGTCAAACCTAAGGGTTGACCAAGTCAACACCTTGCCAAAATGAAACCCAGCATAGCCAAAATCCACCATAGGTCAAATTAATTGAAACTAATGATCTAAGTTCATTCATGATCAATGTTTGAACTTGGCCAAGTCAACATTTGAGCTAACCTTATTAGCCACCCAAGTTGACCCAACTTGACCTAAAAGTCAAAATGTGTCAAAACTTGATCTAAGCCAAATTGATTGAAACCAATGGGACAAGTTCATTCCAAAATGATTGTTGAACTTGAAAGCCTAATTGGCCAACTAGACCCTTCATGACCATGAACCCAACTTAACCTAAAGGGTCAAATTGAGCCAAATTCAAACTTAACCAAAATTGATTTGAAACAAAGATACAAATCCATTTCTTATGACCAACCAAACATGAACCAACCCATGACCCAACCCAAATAGGTCAAATGGGTCAATTTGGTCAATTTGACCCATTTGACCTAAATGAACTAAATTGAATAAAATTTAAAACTAAACCAAATTGAGTCAAACCAAAGCCACCAAAACATTTCAAATGGTCATATGAACTTAATCCAACCCTTAGTTTGACCCAATTTGACCAATTGGTCAACTTGACCCAAGTTGACCCATTTTGACCTAAATAGGTCAACATGAGCCAAATCACATCAAACCATTTTAAAATTCATTGAAACTTGGCCTAACCCATTTTTCAAACATACCAAACATGCCCAAGCTAAAATCAAGGTTAAATGACCATTTTACCCCAAGCCATAGGGTAACCCAATGTCAAAACCACTTCGAATTTGGTCAATTCCTTTTCATGGACACTTGACATCCTCTTAGTGGACCAAATGGTCACTAATGGACCTAGTGCACATGACTCAATGGGATTCAGTCAGCCAAACCCAACCCAAACTAAAAACTGATCACATCCTTTGAAATTGAGCACAAGGAATCCCTCCTCCACTCAATTAAAGCACATGGCCACCTCACCCACTCCTTCTCTTGCCAAAACCAAATTGAAGGACACCTCTAATAGCCTAACAAACCCATTGCATGAGCTCAATTGGATCAAAATGGCATCTCCTTTCTCGGTGCTTAAGAGGGAGATATACTCCCCCTAATTCAATTCAATCTACACAGTCTCATACTCGATTGAGCTAAGGGAAACTAGAGGAGCCATTGCTAAGTGATCCTAAGCTTCTGAGAGCCCATTTGAATTTCCCATTTTTGGATTTTTCTAAATCAAAAATAGGGGAGCTCAAGTGGAAATCCAACTTACTCCATAATTCAAACCAACCTAATTCCTCCTTCGACCACCCTCAGGGATTGAGTCGAGTTCACCCAAGCTCTTTCCCAAGCTCCAAAGGCAAGGAAGGATCTACTTCGATCAAGACTAAGCCAAAGTGCAAGAGGAGTTGGCCCATAGGAGGATCTACCCAATTGCAGAGCCTCCAAACTTCAACAACTTCATCTCCACTAGACGAAGCTTCTCCAAGGGAATCGAGCACCGGTGATCACCTCTGGTGAGGTTAGCCATTAAACTGAGCATAAATTTAATGTGGTTTGGTCCTTTATGAAGTGAAGTACATTCCATGGAATTCTAGCCATTATATGTGATTCCCTTTCCCTCTAGATGGTGTGGGTTGAGTTTTAATCCAATCCGAGCTCAATCGAGCTTGGATCTTCTCCTAGAAGATGGACGGTGTCCATTCCTCATAGAGAAAAATAGGGAAGGATCATGGGCTATCCATCAGCATGTTTTAGATGGACGGTCATGATTAAAACACATAACATCTACATTTTAACCCATTTAATCCATAGCTTTAACCTCAGCCATCCGATCTTTGATGGGTGAGGAAAAGCATTGATGTATTGATGTGATAACTATGATGTGATAATCGAATCCCATCATGCCACATGGAAAGTTCATGCCGCATCAGCGACCCATCTGGCACCGACGGGATTAAATATTTAATTAGGCTTATTTAATTATTAATTAACCATGGAAACTTCTTAAATTCATATCTAAGCCTAAAATAATTAGAAAAATATGAAATAAATTGCATTGGATAGATAATTGAACATAAAACATTTTAAAAATAATTTGAATGAATTTTGAATTGTGCTTTTCTTTGAATTTGGGTTTTATTAGGAATGTTATTTTGCTAATTACCCTCTAATTACTCCACTGATTAATCCCAAACTTCTTGTGCTTAATTAGTGGGATGACTCCTGCCTCCCCTAATGTTCTTGGGATTTATTGGTTGCTTAATTTAGGGAATTGCTACTTCATTTCTTAATCACTCTATTAATATAATTAAGCTTAACTAAGGGCATAATTAGTGGTTTAACCCTCTGATTGAGTCAATTAAGTTTTGATTAAGTGAATATGAGATTTAGGAATAATTTTGGGATGTTTTCCTTAAGATATTCCTTAAACCTTAATTAAGGGTTCATTACTAATTACCCCCTTAATTAATTTCATAAAATTCTAAAACTTTCTAGAACTCAATTAATCTATCTTGGGTAGATGCTCAGGTGTTCAATAACATAAGTACATTAAGGACATCAAAACCCAACTCACATGTGTGAGAGGGGTTATGAAAGTACTTAAGTTAAACCCCTTAGTTTAATTAATCATTAATCATGAGCCAATTTTATTAGGCCCTTTTCATTCCTAGGTGCATTGCTGATTTAAATTCCTTGTGTAGTTTTATGTCATCTCATAGGCTCATAATTATTTGATTAAGTATACTAAGGTGGTGTAGATAAAGGGGTAATTAAACTAAAATAATAAACATATGTGGGAATGGGTTAGGAATAGTACACTCACCTCACATTTTTCAAATTAAATCAAACTCAAAAAAAAAATAAAACCTTCTTTAAAAATAACTTGATTTATTTTAAACTTTCTTATTTCATAAGATTATCTTTAGGAATTAATTAGGTTGAATGTGTTTACATGCTTTCATCACTTTAGTTCTTTCCTAACATGCTAAATGTGTATATCATATGAGTTTCATGCATTTATGCGTTTCAAAAATCAAATTAAAAATGAAATATTTTCTTTATGTCAAATTGCATGTTTTGGCTAAAGTAAATATAAATGGCTATTATCACTATTAAATTCAAAACTATTTTCAAAATCTATAAAACAAATATCCAAAATTGAAAGTGTGATACCTATAATTATTTATGAGCTTGCATGTGGATATAAATATAAAGATATGCATAGTGTAGCCTTCCTTCTCTTTTCTTTTAGTATGGTTTTGAATAGGATTTGGCAAAGCGCATAGTTCATTTGAAAAGAACATAACACTTACCTAATCCCCTTCCTATTCATTCCTATACTATTACTTAAGAAGGACATCTACATTTGCACATATAAATCGCATAAACAAAATAAATAAACAAATACAAACTTTTTGCATCTTTCTTTTTTCATTCATTTCTTTTGTACATGTGTTTGTATTTAAGGAAAGTGGTATATTAGTTTGGATAACTCCTAGGTTGTGAGGCTTTAAGTAGCCCTAAGTAGGTCTTGTAACTTATACCCCTGGTGCTAACAATGGCGACATACTCACTTATGTCTTTCATACATACATGTGTGCATGTGAAAAATGGATAAGAAAACCTCTTTTCCACTTAATGAAAATCATGCATCATCAGGTATTCAAAATTTCTTAAGTAATTCACTTAGCATTCATCAAAAAGTTTGCTAAATATTTCCATTTGTACGTATAGATGTTCTTAGGATTCATCCATATGCATGTTATACATGTTGGGAAAGAAATGAAATGATGTCTATTTTGTGATATTAATTCACTTTACTTAATCTTAAAATACTTTACTTTTTGAATAAGTTTGTTTAGAGTTGATCTAAACTTAGGATTAATTAAAACACATAATAAAACACTCACTAAACAAATTCAAATATGAATCCACTTTAGAAACTACTTAGGGTGGGGAAGGAAAGAGAAGTTCTTTTCTCTATTCTCTCTCTTTACAATCTTTAGTAATTTTGTAGGATTCATTCAAACCTAACCAAAATACAAAATAAAATCAACCCAAATCAACTAAATAACCTAAATAAAACCACCCATCTATGTTAAACATCTTCACACTTAGAAAATCTAAACCTTAAAGCCATAGCTAAGCATACCACACAAACTTTTTTAAAGTACACATATTAGATTAAGTCACCACTTCTAGCTTTAGGTTAGGATGGTGTATGGCTTGATGTTTGATTTTATTTTGTGATGTATTATTTCTAGTCTGGATACTAGGGTGTTTGTGCGTAGAATGAATGAGGACAATTTAGTCTAATCATTATTTTTTATAGGGGATTGTACTTAAGGGGTACTGTAATAAAAATATAAATGCTTTTGTTGTGCAGGTGCTTATACCCCTAAGCATAATCCAATAGGCCAGGTGTACTTGGTTACCCATGTGTAGGGTGCTAAGTCCAATATACATGCTTGGGATTTGTATGGTTTATTTAGCAAATCTCTATTTTGCAGGTGTTGGTTAGATTTACTTTTCTTTTTCAAGTACTTTTGCAATTTGGATTTTAGAATGAATGTTATGGGGGATTACGATGAGCATTGGTCTTAAGACTACATCTTATGTACCATGTGAAGCCTTTGGAGCAACCACCTTCCAACCATCGAAAAGAAGAGATCGAAAGAAGGAACCAAAAGAAGAAAAAAGAAAGAAGAAAAAAATAAATGAAGACCCCCATAACATGAATTTCTTTACTTGATTGTAAATTAATTCATTTGTAATCCGGGTTGTATAAAGGTAAAGCTCAGCCAATTTACTTTCGGGTTTGTGCGGTGGTGCCTGACCCCAAATGGTCTTTTATTATTTTGTGCTAGCTTTATAAAATATTTGATGTTTTGTTTAGCTTGTGCATTAAGATGGCATACTTTCTTAGTTTATTCCTTGCTCTGATGTATGGCCTGGATGATGATTAGGCTCTTAGAAAAAATAAAACTTCTACTAAGTTAATCAACTAAAATTAAAAATAAATAACTCATAACCTCATTTAAAGCCTAAGTTAAAATCAAGATAAAAAAATTAGCAACCCCTTAGTTGGATGAGTATTTCTTTTATAACATCATGCATGAAAGCATATTATTACTCTCCAGATTGGAGGTCTTTCACCTTTGCCAGAGAAATTTGGCTTGACCTTTGAGAGCCAAGGTGGAAACACACCTCCCCATTATCATTAATTTTGGCCCATAATCTTACTTCTCATGCATTAGGCATATGGATCCTATAAGCCTTAGTCAAATGATTGTCCAAAAATAAAAATAACATGTAATATGTTCTTTGCATTAAATTTAGGTCATTCTCATGCCCTTACATGATCTAATCTTTTAGAGAGTAAGTTTAAGGACTTAGTCTCTTTCTAAATAAATAACAGCCTAGCTATCTTGCATAAAACATATGACTTGCCTACATGAATTTAAAATCATAGGGGGAGTTAGTTGGCGGCCACCCCCAGGCGGTTGTAAGTCCAAGCAGTCGGGTGGTTTGTCCTCTCTTATGGAGGCAAACCAAATACCCATTTTCTCCTTAGATTTAGGTTATGCTTTTTGGCCCTCTTAGGCATTTCCATAACATTGTATTGTGGAATTATAAGCCCTAAACTTTTAATAAAAATTCATTTCAAATAAACAATTCAATTTCAAAAATGTAAAGCCTAATTATAGGATAGTTTGAGATGCTCGTTTGGTTTCCTTGCATCATGATCATCTCCTACTTATCTTCCTTTGGCTTTAATAATAACTCCTTCCCTTTGATCAATCCCATTTGATCTTCCAAAATAAACTAATCGATTGATAGTCCTACCTATTGAAATCTTTGGAGACAACGATCATTTACCTTAATCGAGAGTATTCCTATGGAATCCCCTTCCTTAGAATGTAATTAACTATTGGGGCTTGCCCCTATAGGGAACTTAACGAACCTAATTTAAAGTAAACCCTGCTTTACTTTTTCATGTAAAATAGGAGAAGAATCTCTGGGACATATGCAGACCCATTGTCCTTAAGAGTCTTTATTGAGGTGATTAGGTCCATTGTAGGGTATTGACTTCTATCTTTCAAGATAGCACACCTCTCCTCAATGTCGTAGCTGATCATTCTCATTAAGAACATCTGCGGATGTACGTATGTCAAAAGTGCATTGAAAAGAAGAAAGTATATTTCTATCTTCATTTTTATTTCGCATAGAGTGAAGATGGAAACATACATTCTCTTTAGAAATCCTTAAAAATTTCACCACAGATTTTTCTGGCGACTCCGCTGGGGATGGTTCCTCTCTCTATCTTTGGTAAATGATCATTGTCTCCAAGTATCAATAGTAGATTTGTACTTTGGTATGAATTTAAGACTATCCTTCATTCCGTTGGCACTTAGCTTATTTCATCCTTAAGTTAAGCTAGCCAACATCTTTTTTGCACCAATTAATCTTAAAACCCCTAAAGTTAAAAATAAAAATAAAATTGAAACAAAGAGAATTAATTAAAGACTCCCTCCTTACTATTTTCATGTTAAGGAAAGGTTCATTCTAAAATAATAAAGATAAAATAAATCCTTCATAAAAATCTTGCTTTTTGAAAAGCACTCTTTCAAAATGCACATAATAAAATATTCTGCACAAAAGTTTTCCTAAATCACCTTCATCTAACAATCCTTATGATTGTTATATGTAGGATTATTTTACAAAAAATAAAATTCCAACAATCACAATTTCTAAAAAGCATAAATGAGTTTCTTCACTAAATTCATTTTGGTGAAGACCTCATTTTCAAAAATAAAATTCCAACAATTACATTTTCTAAAAGCACAAATGAGTTTCTTAACTTAATTCTTTTTTGGTGAAAACCTCATTTTCAAAAATAAAATTTTAACAATCATGTTTTCAAAAGCATAACATTTAAAGATGGGTTTTCCATTCAATGCATCTAAATGTGTTGAATGGATATTACATCTTCAAGCAAAATCGTAACTTTGAAATTCCACTTAACACATTCCATATGTGTTAGGTTGGAACTTTCACATTTTCAAAAGCATATATGGAACCTCTCCATTCAATATACTCACATATATTGAATGGAGGATTTATTTTCAAACAAAACTAAAAAATAAACTTTCAAAAAGCACATATGAATATCTTCATTCAATATACCCAAATTTATTGAATGGAAATTTCATTTCTAAATAAACTAACATTATTTTAAAATGCCACTTAACATATTTCATATATGATTAAGTTGGGATTTCCTCTTTAAAAAAAAGCAATAATCACACACAAAATATACACCTTTGGAAAATGAAACATAATTGATTTTCATCTTACATACCCAAATTTGTTAAATGGAAATCTCCCTTTTCAAAAATCAACAAAATAAAATTTTCAGAACTTCAATTTAGCATACCATTTGCTAAAATGAAGTCTCCCCTTTTCAAAATTCAAAACAAAAATTTGAAATACCCTATTTGGAAATTCATTTAGCATACTCAAATTTGCTAAGTGAAATTTTCATTTCACAAAATTTTTAAGAAACACTTTTGGAACTTCATTCTTTAGCATACCCTATTCTCTACAGTGAAGTCTCTATTTTCAAAATAAAATCAAAACACAAAAAAATTTTAAACACATATTGGAATTTTATTTAGCATATTCAAAATTGCTAAGTAAAATTTCCATTTCACAAAATTAAATGGAACTTCATTTTAGCATACCAAATTTGCTAAAGTGAAGTCTCCACTTTCATCGAAAAATCAAATAAAAATCAAAAGGGAAACACATTCGGATTCCCTTAGCATACTTAAATTGGCTAAAGATCTTACTTTTCAAAATCGAACCAAAATCAAAAGAAACACATTAGGATTCCCTTAGCATACTTAAATTTGCTAAGGATCCTACTTTTCAAAATCAAAATCAAAACCAAAAGAAACACATTAGGATTTTCTTAGCATACTTAAATTTGCTAAGAATCTTATTTTCAATATATTTTTTTAAAATGAAACACACTTGGTTTTCCTCATTTATCATACCCAAATTTGCTAAATGAGAATTCCATTTCTCAAATCACAAAATGATTCACAAAGAAAAATGTAGAAAGAAACCAAAAGAAGAAATTGTTTTCAAACATCTCACTTCCCAAATTTCCTAACTAAATTCCAAATATCTCAAATCCAAAACAAAAGTAAATAGACCCTTTACTTTAACATACCTAAATTTGTTAAATAAAGGGTCCCAAAAATCAAAATTAAAACTCAAATATGAACCTATGGAAGCATCCCTACAACAAAAATATTTGAACCCATTTTCAACATATCCAAATTTGTTAAAAGTGGATTCTATATCCAAACAATTCCTCTTTCTAATCAAAATCTTGAAATCTGTTCCAAATCATTTGAAACCAACTTAACACTTCAAGATGTTAAGTGTGGGTCCAAATTCAAAATTCAAAATTCAAAGTCAACAGAAATCTGATTCAAGTTTATTTTCAACATTGCAAACTCTCATTCAGTGACAGTTTTTAGTTATAATTCAGTCTTAATTTTAGTTGACAGAAATGGCTGTACCCAAGTACGTGTTTACCTTTCCCCATGGGATGGACTTGGCCATGGATCAGGCTAGCCTCCCTCATTATTAGACCCACATCATTCATTTCAGATGAGGTTTTGAGGGGGCAAGAATTACCTATGAGGGCATTCCCCTCACTACTGTTAGCAAGTGCACTATGTGGCGGGTAGAAGCCGGTCATTCAGATTGACTTACCATCAGACTCTGATATCCCCTCACTAAAGAAGAAGGTGGCTTTCTGATGTCGTGTGGTCGACATCATGATGTTACTAAGTTGTTTCATGTGCTGCCCCAATAAGGGTTAGAACCCACTCATTAGCACCCTCAAAGGGTAAGGCTCCTCTGATCCCAGAGATTGTCTAACTAGCTTTTAAAGTCGAGTCTAGTTCTTACTCTGCTCACCCCACCAAGGCTTAGAGAGGAACAAAGATTGCATGATTAAGCAGTACCATATGCATCACTAGGGAGATGGAGGTAGCTACATGGTCAGTTATGGAGGAGTTGCCCACTCTGATTTCCTCGTTAGTTACAGCGAACCCATTCCATCCTCTCTCTAGCACTGATAGAGAGGATGCTAGGAGGATTCCTACTTCACCTCCACCAGCAATTCAATTCCAGCCCACAGTCAGTCAGAGTAGAAGGTCACATGCTAGCCTCCATTCAGTTCTATGCCCAAGTTGGCAGAGCTTGATGATGTTCTAAGTCCGGGACTCAATTTGACTTGAGATCTCTTATCCCCCACAGCGTGGGGAAGCATCTATGGCAAGAGAGGGCCAGGGAGGCCCATACTACAGCTCATATCACTAGCGAGGTTTGGAGGTTTGATCAGCCTCTCATTGATTTCCTGCGTGCTACCCATGTAATCATACAATATTACTACGGGGACTACTTATCATAGGAGGAGAGCCCCTATTTTTAGAGAGTTGGTGGTGTCTCCACCACACCGCTCTGGCCCCCAATCCACTGTCACCCATTCATGTATCAGCATCTTCAGTTCTTCCTAAGGCCATGAAGGCCACATCCGGGGAGAAAGGACTCCGCTGGTGATCTAGCTACGACCACAGGATCCCATTCCATACACACGCCTATTGTGGTGAGGCCGAGTCTCTTGCTAACCTTCTGCCCTAGTTGTGGTGCCAAAGGAATGGTGACCCCAAAGAATAGTGGTCATCCCTTCACCATCACCACCAATAGGATTTGGAGATGGTTACAGTTCTGTGAGGAGAGGGTGGCAACCTATTATAGAACCTCCTAGAGTGTCACCCCATATAGAGTGATGATAGTGAAGTGCATATCTTACAGCCCTCACAAGGTTGATTCTATCAGGAGGAGATGCGGTGCCTCACAAGACTATGTGGATCCTACCATCGGTAGCATTTATGTCAATTTCTATAGATCATTCTTTAGATGACATAGTAGCTCACTATTTCATGAAAAATAAGGAGGTCCTAGGATACGACTGGTCTAATGAGGAGAAGATCAGCTTTGATCCCAACGAAGATGATTTATTGGGAGACTCAATTGGGGTTTGCATGGTAGATATCGGGGATCCCTCCTTAGGGAGTAGTAGGCAATGGAAGGTGATGAGGCTGAGCAGGAAGACATAGCCCAATCAGCCCAACACCTCTGATATCAATTAAAATAGAAAGATGAACAAATAGATAGGATGGCGATGCAGCTTGAGGACTTGTTAGCAACAGTCTCAATACTTCAGAAATAAGGACCAGTAGTTCATCCTACCATAGCTGAGACTAGTCAGCTAGAGTTGGTGCATATCTTGGACCTAGCCAAGACTTTACCTCCATTAGAGCAAGGTAGCACCAGCATTTATATGAAGGTAGTGGAAAGTACTGCCATGTAGGAGAAAGATATCAAGTCTATGGTTGAGTAGCAGGTGAAGGTAAGATTGGCTCAGGCTCGGGGAGGGTCATCAGTTCCAAAAGATAGACCCTACCCAAAGGAATTTAATGCAACCCAATATCCCAAGGGTTTTGTGCTACCTTTCTTCAGGAGTTTTGAGGGCAGTGGAAACCCGAGGTAGCACATCGCCCATTTGAGAGCTAGTTGTTGCAATGCTGGTGGAAGTGATGCTTTACTTTTCCATCTCTTTGTTAGTAGCCTAGCAGGGATAGCTTTTGATTGGTATGCTAAAATTTCCAATAGTTCAGTAAAGACATTTGCTGAGTTGGAGCAACTCTGTATCAAAAGGTTTGTTGGAGCTCAGTAAAGGGTTACTGTTGGCAATCTCATTATAGCATAACAACATCCAGGTGAGTCCCTTGTTGACTACATTCTCAGATGGCATAACCCGAGTATGAAATGCAAGCCGCAGCTGTTTGAACAACATGCCATTGAGATTCTTCTAAAGAATATCCATGGCCCGGTCGCCTTCATGCTTAAGGGCTTCACCATTAAAACTTTTGAGAAGTTAATCAACAAGGCGGCTCGTCTATAAGGAGAGCCAAATAGTTGCCTTTCCAAGACCAGTTTCCCAAATCAAAGCCATAAAAGGTATACAAGAAGAAGCCTAGAATAGTGGCATGGTAGATAAGCAGCTAGAGATCGGTCAGAGACCGACCTCACCTTGATTTCACCTCCTCTACCACCATCGAGGCAACCCTACCAGCCACCATAGTAGCCTCCATGGCCTACACCACCACCTCCTCAGCTACATCATCAGCAGAAGTAAAATACATACCCACCGCTAGGTAGCTATGGTCCACCTACTCTTTTGGATAAACTCAACAAGCCTTATTCATTTAAGAATCTCTTAAAAAAGACTGACTTTTAGCTACCAGAACCTGGGAGACTGGAGGAAGTGTGCAAAAGCCATGATCTTAACTTTTGCCCCTATTACCATATGCTAGGTCATGTTTTGGAGGATTGCTTCACATTTTAAGGACTAACTTGAACATAGCTTCAAGATCGGTGTTGTAGTTATCCTGAAGAATACCTTGTAGAATAACCATCCAGTTCCATTAGGGTAATCCTTGGGGATACTTCTGATCCTTCCATAACCAAAGAAGGTTGGGATATCTCTTTATCCAAAACTTCTAAAATGATTGTTCAGAAGATCAAGAAATTTTCCTTGTAGGTGCTTGAGTCAGTTCAAACCTCCAACATCAAGGAAGATTTGCAATTTGCTAGTGCCAACTCAAGGGAGGGAGTTCGGTAGTAGTGCCGACTGGGATACCAATAGTCCACCAACTCTAGTCCCAGTCCTATACCACATGATGATTTCCTCTACTCCAGCTATCTCTTCTTCTTCTAATACAACTCTTGTATTGGCGGATAAGGGCATCAAATCCCTTACCCCACTTACTTTACTTGATTTCTACTTTGTACCTCCTCAAATCTAAAAAATTGAAGAATAAAGCTAGCTTGAATTACATTTGGGTCACTTCTGATGGGTTGTCTACTTTTATTCTTAATGATAACTCTTCAAGTAAAAATAACTATAATAATTTGGATCTCCCTCTTTCTGATTCAAAGTTGGACTTTCCTACTCTGAATATGATGAGTTCACCTCTTGAGTTAGACTTAGAATCATCCGACTCTGAGGGTCCCATAGGAGAAGCTGTAGGTAAGCCTGACATGCAGATATAACCTTCCATTACCCTACCACAAGAAATCACCGAAGTCAATCTCCGTAGTGGCAAGGTTCTACCTCCTAGGGCAGCACCTCAAGATAGAGGGAAACAAGTCATTGGTATAGAGGATGGAGAAGCCCCTCTACAGGATGCTCCACCCTTGGATATGCTTATAGAGGATCAACCCAAGGTGGACTACAATGTCCTCTCTCATCTGAGAAAGTTGTCATCTAAGCTAAGCATATACGATGCCATTGTCTTATCCAAAGAGATGAGAGAATCATTAATCAAGTCTCTCCTTGATCCTGAGATATGCTTAGCTCAGCTGACCAATATTGGTGTGGAGGCACATTACACAAAAGAAGCTCAGGGGATCACCTTCATAGATGAAGACCTTCTTCTGGGGGCCATAGAGCACAACCATCCCCTCTACATTATAATTGACATGGGCAGATTCAGACTAGCTAGAGTTCTCATTGATCCATCAGTGAACACTATGAGTCTAAAAACTCTTGCCTATTTGAGGATCAATATCTCCACACTCCGAGGAGATCATATGATGTTGAGAGGATTCAATGAACAAGGTGAGTGGGCTTTAGGTTCCATAGTGTTACCTTTGGAGATATGTGACTGTAAGACTGAAGCCAAGTTATACATAATTGATTTGAATACTTCATTCACTGCTTTGCTTGGTAGGCCCTGGATACATCAGAATAAGATAATTCCATCCTCCTTACATCTGTGCATCAAGTTTAGGAAGGATTAGATTGAATACTATGTTAAAAGAGATAAAAAAGCCATTTTCAGTTAGATAGATTAAGATTTATGAGGATGTGACCTACTATCTTCCTCAAAAAAACCCTTTCTCATGAACTTGGAAAAAACTAAAATTCAAAAGAAAAAGAAAATGAAGAAAAAGAAAGAGCAAACTAAAAAGAAAAGAAAAAATGAAAATCCAAGTGAACATGAAAGAAGAATTGAAGAAGAAATAAATTAGCATATCACATTCCACCCACAATCTATTCCATCATATGGACATGTGGGTAGGATGACTCAACCTCCACCAGGTAGAGGTAGAGGCAGAAATAGAGGCAATTCTAGAGGTGGAAGACCCCCTAATTAGCCGTTAGCCAACAGGGGTTATGTTCCAGTTTGTAGGAGTACCCCTACTATTCACATAGACTTGGAATCCAGCTCAGAGGATGAGTCTAATGTGATTAGTATACCAGCCAACCCCTCTCAACGGGTTCCATTGGAGGTGACTTTTGATCTAGACAGTGGCGAAGACCGGGCCTCTAGACAAAGCAATGTATTCAAATCAGATGTATGTAAAACTATCAAGCAGCAGTTGGGAACCTTAGCTCTAGCCTCACTTTCACCCCAAAAAGTTGAAGGTTTAGTAGTTAAGGAAGCCCCTAAGTCTTCCAATAATATGAAACCAAAGAGATTCTTTTTGGGATCATCATCCTTAAGTCCTAAAGTTGATGTAGAACTTGAGGAGGATTCATTTAAAGAATTAATGAAATTATCATTTGAATTTTATTCTCCTTGTGTTCATAATTTTATATAGAAAGGTTTAGTTCCTCATACGTAGTCCAAGCATAGGTTAGAGTATTTTGAGATGTTGTGGAACAATATAGATCATAAGCAAGACTAATATAGTGGTCGATGATGATGGCGATGCTCAATAAATTATCATTTGAAGTCTGATAGGTTCTTTTCACACAACCCCAACTCTTATGAGAATGTGTGATTATAAACCTCAGATGATCCAGATGATCTTCAAATCAAGGACACACCTTCAGAATTTGAAGAGGAGATCCATTCAATAATTAATAAGCTTAAAGAAATTAACCTCAAGACCAAAAAAAATCCACGCCTGACATACATTAGTTTGTTGCTGAATGAAGAAGAAATCAATGACTTAGTTAGGCTATTGACTGAGTTTAAAGACTGCTTTACTTAGAGTTATGAAGAGATGGCCATATTATCTCTTGACATAGCAATCCATAAGCTAGCAATAGATCCTAGTGCTAACCCTATTAAGCAAGTGCCAAGACATATGCGATTAGAAATCAAACAACGGGTCATTTTTGAAGTCAAGAAATTGATCAATGCTGGTTTCATCAGGGAAGAAAAATACTCCTACTTTGTTAGCTAGTGTTGTACAAGTTAAGAAGAAGAATGACCAAATTTGTATATGCATCGATTTTAGGGACTTAAATAAGGCATGTCTTAAGGATGAGTTTCCTCTTCTTATACCAGAATTAATGGTGGTCATTGCCTCATATCATGCAATTTTCTCTGGCTATAACCAAATCAAGATGTCTCTTGAAGATAAAAGAAACACTACTTTCTGAACCCCAATCAAAATCTTTTGTTATAGGGTGATGCCTTTTGGCCTTAACAATGCTGGTGTTGTATACCAATGGGCCATGACTTAGATCTTCAATGAACTCATCCATCATCAGGTTCAGTGCTATGTTGACGATCTAGTAGTCAAGAGTAGAGAAAAGGAAGACCATCTTTTTGACTTGAGAGTAGTTTTTGAACAGTTAAGACAAAATAATCTCAAAATGAATCCCCTTAAGTGTGCATTCGGAGTAGCTTTAGAGAAATTCCTTGGGTTTGTTGTCCAACATTGGGGAATAGAAATAGATCTAGAAAAGATTAATGTTATCTTAGAAATGCCACCTCTTAAGAGTTTAACTCAACTTAGATCATTCCAAGGATGGCTAGCATATCTAAGATGCTTTATTTCCAACCTATCAGGGAGATGCAAGCCATTCTCAGCACTTATCAAAAAGGATGCCAAGTTCAAGTGGGATGATAAGTGTTAGGATGCCATTGAAGACATCAAATAATATTTGGTGAAGCCATTAGTTCTAGCAGCCCCTATCCCAGCCCGGCCACTCATCCTCTTCACTGTAGCATTTGATGACTCTCTCGATGCTCTGTTGGCCCAAGCCAATGATGAAGGGAAGGAGAATGCTCTCTACTGCTTCAGCCATCATTTAATTTCTATAGAAGTAAATTATCCACCTATTGAGAAACATTGCCTAGCTTTGAAGTTTGCATATCAGAAGCTACGACATTATATGCTTTCTCATAAAGTGAACTTGATCTCCAGAACCAATCCACTGCAGTACCTCATGACATGGCCAATACTATTCAGATGTTTGACATGATGGTCCATGATCCTCTTGTAGTTTGATATCACATTCATACCCCTCCGTGTGGTAAAAGAACAAGCACTAGCGGATTTCTTAGCAGCACACCCACTTTCTGTTGATTCTCCACTTAATGACGATCTGCCGATGAACAAATCATGAACTTAGTGGAGGTTGACAATTTTCAATGGGAGATGTATTTTGATGGTGTAGCTTCTTTTCAAAAAGGGGAAGCACCATGAACTACTTGTCTAGGAAAGGCAAGGGTAGCAATAGTTCCCCTAAATTCTCATACTATCTTTCCAACCCCTACAGAAACAATAAAGTCGAGTATGAGGCTTTGATTGCTAGTCTAGAGTTAGCCATCAATATTAGTGTCAAGAGCATCAACATCTTTGGGGATTCTCCGTTAGTCATCAACCAGATTGTCGGGCCCTACAAGGTTCTCAAACCCAAGCTTCATCATTACCACGAGTATACCATAGAGCTGTTGGCCCAAATCCCTAAGGTCACCATCTACAAGGTTCCCCAAGTAGAGAACGCAGTGGCAGATGCTTTGGCTAAACTTTCTAAAGAATTGGCATATCCGAAAGATGAGTCCATTTCAATAAGGGTCCAAAATTAACAAGTCTTATCCCTTATTGATGTTGAACTCATCAAGAGACTTTCTCTTGGACGGGAGGTTACCATTACCTATAAGGACAAGGAGCTGAATTGGAGGCAACTATTTAAACACCGCCAAACTATCTCAAAAAAAAGTCGTAAGCCCATCAGGTGAAACAGAGAGCTCTCTCCTATGCTCTCATTGATGGAACCCTGTACCGCCGGTCCTTTGACTAGGTGTGGTTACATTGATTTATATAAACACGAAGCCCATGTCATAGTAACTGAAGTACATTTAGGTCTATGCGGAGGGCATCAATTTGGTACAAAGATTAAGATGAAGATCAAGAGACTAGAATACTATTGGCCTTTGATGATTGCAGACTGCATGGATGTAGCTAGCACATGCCATAAGTGTCAGGTACATGGTGTGGTCCTCCCAAGCAACATTCTACACCTACATTGGCCATTCAGTGTTGGTACCATTGTGGATTCGATCGATCCTCCTTCTTCCAAGGGTCATCGGTCCATCTTAGCTACCACCGACTACTTTTCAAAGGGGGCGGAGGCAATCCCACTTAGAGAGGTCACAACTTAGCTTGTGCTTCAATTTTTTTAGGAACCATATCGTATATTGGTTTGGGATGCCTTGATGAATTATATCTGATAATGGTACTGCATTCAAAAGCACCAAGATCAACAGCTTCGCTAGAAGACATGGTATAGATTGGAGATACTCTACCATCTACTACACTAGAGAAAATGGCTTAGCAGAAGCATTCAACAAAATTATCATCTAGATACTAAAGAAAACTCTTGACGATAATAAACAGTAGTGGAATAAGCAGTTGGTTGAAGCCTTATGGACCTACCATACCACATATCGAACTCCAACTCAATCTACCCCATTTTCCTTATTGTATGGGTCTGAAGCCGTTCTACCTTTAGAAGTTCAACTCCCATCACTAAGGATAGCATTGGGTATCAAGATTACTACAGAGCAGAATGCAAAGTTATGGTTAGAAGTGCTCGAAGGTTTGGAGGAGAGTCACCTACAGGCGTGCCAAAACCTTGAGTTGTACAAGGCCAAAATGATTCAAGCTCATAATAAGCTGGTCCGCCCTAGGTCTTTCTGAGTTGGAGAACTTATGTTAGTCTTAAGGAGACCAATTGTTGCCTGTTGAAAGATGGGAGGTAAGTTTGAACCCACTTGGGAAGGCCCCTATGTCATAGAGAATGCCTACCAAGGAGGATCTTATTAGCTTATTGATTGTAAAGGGGAACACCCGATGTTTCCAATTAGTGGGCTCTATTTGAAGAAATATTACCCATCAAAATCATGTATGAAAATAATTCTATCAATCAACAAAAATTTGATTCTATTTTAACAAAATCTTCTCTTATTTTGAAGTGTTGTTTGCTTGTCTTGTGAATTTTCCATGATGTGTTTAAGGTAGGTGTAAGAGTTTTCCAGTGGCATCCTTTTTTAGCAGGAATTCCTATTTTCCATCCATTTCATCATTTCATCAAATTCCCTCAATATGTTTAAGGTAGGTATAAGAGTCCCCCAGTGGCATCCTATCCCTCTTTCACAACACAAACATAATCAAACACATTTTTTTGTGCTATTAGAATAGGTGTGAGAAAACCCAAGTGGCATCCTATTTTGATTAGCACAACTAAGTTTGGTGCGAGAGAACCCAAGCGGCATCCTTTCTTAGCAGGAATTCCTGTTTGTCATCCGTGGAACTATTTCATCAAATCTCTAAGTGTGTTTAAGGTTGGTGTAAGAGTCCCCCAGTGGCATCCTATTCCCTTTAACACATGCACAAGTACAAACACAAATCTTTTGTCTAGGGTTACTTTGATGTGGGAGCAAGCCCCCTGTGGCACTCACTCATTTAGCAGCTCTAGCTCAGGTCTACATGCTTCCTTGCTAGTATGTTACCCTAGTGATCATTTATTCAGATGATGTGAGTCCCCGCATTTTCTTCCTTTACTTGACCATTGCAAACCAATGAGCACCTTGCTAGTATGGTAGACTTCACTACCCAGTTATTAAGCTACCTCATGTTGACTTTGTTTAAGAAGATGTGAGTCCCCGAGCTATCTTCTTGAACTAATCATCATGATCTAACTAGGTCGAGTACATTTGAGGTCTAGAATAAGTCCCCCAAAGGCTCCTTTTCTCTTGACTACATTTAAGTTGATATAAGTTCCCTAATGGCATTTACTCAGTAGTCATCCTAGGTCGGATGACACTTATTGAGCGGAAGACAGACTATCCCAGCAATCAGTTTCGGTATCGGAGGATGTGAGTCCTCAAACTTTTTTCCTAGGCTGATTGTTGCAAACCAACGGGCACCTTAGGTTGGTTGATGTTCACTATGCTACCAATGACTCACCTAATGGTTACACAACTCTTAGCAAATGTGAGTCCCTGAGCTTTCTCCTCGAGTTGGCTACCAAATACCTATTTCATATATGACTAACCATGTCATCTTCTCCAGGGTTTTGGATTAAGCCCTTAGTGGCCCCTCTCCCTGCGGGCATTCTATTTAAATCACATCCTTTGCAACCCCATTTAGACACTACTTGGGTTAATTTTGGATTGGGCAGTCCCCCTTTCATAGTAGCCACCCTTGTAGTTGGAGAATTTGTTCTACGGATGCATAGATTCTCCCTTGGTTCAGTAAATCTGAGATAAATCTAGGCTGATATAAGCTCTTTCTTAGTTTGATCCCTCGCAAATTAACAAGGTCCATGATAAAATAAACTAAACAAATAAACAATTAATTTTCTTGTGGATTCGGAATTCAAGCACCAAAAGGGCCCCTTTTCCCAAGCAGGCATCCTATCTTTAGGGTAGTGTCAGTAGAACTCCCTATAGGAATTGCCTGACTACCAGAGTTGAGATAAATCCCCGGGTCGGTACTCACTCCATAGTCTCTCTTAAGTTAAATTTATTTTGTCACATGCTGGTTACCCCGGCAGTCATTCCTATGGAAGATATAAGACTATGATGCATTCTTTCTAGCATGATTATCACAAATCGATGGGCAGCCCTAGGTCAGGTTTGATTTGTTGCCCAAAGCAACTAATCACCCCAGTGGTCTTTTGTAGTTAAAGATGCGAGTCCTTGAGCTTTCTTCCCTTGAATTGATCATTGTAAACTAAAAGGCACTCCTTTGGTTGGATAGTTTTCCCATCAGTCGAGAAGCTATTCCCTTTGGTTCAGTAAATCTGAGATAAGTCTAGGCTGATATAAGCTTCATCTCAGTGTGATCCATCGCAAAGCAATGGAATCCATCAAAACAAACCAAAATTGAAATTAATCTTTGACTATCTTTGAGCTGATTTAAGTCCCCCAGCGGCATTCACTCAATAGTCAGCCTTAGGTCGGGTCTGATTTATTGCCCAAAGCAACTGATCACCCCAATGGTTTCTTATTTCTAGAAGTTATGAGTTCCCGTGCTTTCTTCTTAAGACTTGACCATTACAAATCGAAAGGAATTTCACTTGGTTGGATAGTCTTACCATGTGGTTGGTAGAGTATTGCTTTTGGATTGGTAGATCTAAATTAGGTCTAGGCCTGCATGGCCCCTACTCAGTGCAATCCATCATAAACTGATGGGACCCATCAGAATATATTAAAAAAATGCAATGTTGCCTTGCCAATAGATCACCCTAGCAACTGGTCCCTACTTTAGAGGTGTAAGTCTACTATGCTTTCTTTCTAGTACAACAGCTGCATATCAAAAGGTATTCCCTTTGGTTGGCTAGTTCTACTATGTGTTTAGTAAACTACCCCTTTGGATTGGTAAATCTGAGTTAGGTCTAAGCCTCCATGGCTCCTACGTAGGACGATCCATCGCAAACCAACAGGTTCCATTTTAGAATCTAAAATTAAAAATTTGAAACAAACAAAAATAATCAACCAATCTAAATCCAATCTTTTGCTTCTTCTCAGTGAGTTGCAAATCTTTCTAGTTCCCCAGCGGATCTAGAATTCTAATCTCTCAGTAGATTTCATGACTCTTCCTTTTTTGAAGATTTGAACTTGCCTCCCTAGTGGAGAGTTCACTTCTCTATCCCTAATGGAGTCAAAACTAACACAATTAAACAAACAACAAATTCAACCCTCTTCCCTAGGAGACTTAATTAAACAAATCAAATTTCTCTCTAGAGAGACTCAAATCAAATCAAATCTCTCATCCCCATTATGGATGACTTGAACCTGCTTCCCTAGTGGAAGGTTCACATACTCTATCCCTAGTGGATTCCTCCTTCCCTATCTTATGTCCTTGACATAAGTATAGCCACATCGCACTAAGCTCTTAATTCACTCTACATGGTGGGTTAGGAGTAGATTTCCTCTGTTAGTGTTTGTGATCATTCGGTGATGTTGATTGTTTCGATCAATACCAATATGTGTGGTGTTTCCTGTCAATCACACCACACCTATTGGGTGCCCTTTGTTGACCTCAATTTTAGGATGAGCTCTCAACCCTTCCATCTTAAACATAGGACTCCTCTTAGATTTTAAGAGATCGTTAATCTTAAGACACATCTACTGATTAGGTGGACACTCATCCTAGCCCTAAAGACTTAAAAGAGTTAGCCATAGGAATGGGTCATGCCTTAGGAGTGTTAGGAAAATTTTCCTACCCTATAGCTTGAACCACACTCCTTACTTCCTTCCTTCAAGTCAAACTCCAAATCAAATCAACATCAAACTTAATTCAATTCCAGCTTAATTGATTTTCTCCAAACTCAAATAGATGCCACATGATTGAAACCCATGATTGGAACTTATGATTGAAGCCCATGATTGAACTTCCAAATCTTGCCTAAGTCCTTTAATCCCCTCTTAAGGACTTAGCCTAAATCATGTTCAAATCAACTCGAACTCTTGAATTTTTCTCATAACTCATTTATATTCTCATTTATATTCATATATATAAATGAAATATAAATTCAAATCAGTCAAACTAAATCCAAAATTTAATTCCATGTTCAAAATATTTCCTAAGTCCTTAATTCCCTCTTAAGGACCCAGTCTAAATCAAATTCAAACCACCTCGAACTCATGAAATTTTCTAATAACTCATTTATATTATCAATTATATTCACATATATAAATGAAATATAAATTTAAATCAATCAAACTAAATCCAAAATTCAATTCCAAGTTCAAAATATTTCCTAAGTCCTTAATTCCCTCTTTAGGACCTAGCCTAAATCAAATTCAAACCACTTTAAATTCATAAAATTTTCTCACAACCCATTTATATTCTCATTTATTTTCTTATATATAAATGAAATATAAATTCAAATCAATCAAATCAAATTCCAAATTCAAATCATAAATCTTTCCTAAGTCACTTTGATTCCCTCTTAAGGACTTAGCCTAGATCTTGTTCAAACCACTTCAGATCTTTGAACTCTTCTCATAACCCATTTGTATTCTCATTTATATTCACATATATAAATGGAATACAAATTCAAACTACTAGAACCAACTCCAAAATTAAACTCAAATTCAGTCAAAGTCCAACCTAAGCCTTTGAAGTCAAAATCTTGAACTTGTCCAAATTACTTTCAAATCAAGCCAAACCTTTGATTTTTCTTCATGATTCAATCAATCCTTCAATCATGAATCCAAATATAAACATAAACTTCAATCACCACATCAAAACTCAATTCAAAAAATCAAACCTAAGTCAAACCCATGTTCACCCCTTTGAACATGAAATTGTCAAATGAATCGAAACCCATTTGTATTCCCTTGTTCCTTTTGTATTCCCCCTCTTGGCTTTAAGAAAATTGGCATTATTCCAATTAAATGAAGCCCACCAAAAAATAAGTCAAGAGGGAATGGATTTCCTCCATGAAGAAGAGGAACAAGAGTGAAGGAGATAGGTCCATGGGAGCTAGGTGCTCAGCCAAGGTAGGAAAAGGGAGGAGATTCCCTTCTCCCTTCCAATCCTTCATCCAATCATGCTCTCAAGGCCAAGGGGGATTAAATCCTCCCTTTGGCTGACCCTCCCTCCGCTGGTAGCCAGAATCTGGTCAACTATAAGACCAAATACATGGCCGCCATGCGGGATCTTCGTGTTCCAAATGCACAGGACCATGTGGCGAAGGTGCCACATCGGCGCCTCCATTTTAAAATGGTAAATCCCATTTTAGTTAAGTAAAAAATATTAAAAAATGCTAAAAATTTTAAATTTCTATAAAAAATAAAATATAAATCCAAAAAAATGCAAATTTGAGCTTTATGGATTCATCTTAATGAGTATAATCCATTAAACCTAAAATCCCTAATTAATTTTGAATAAATTAGGCTTATTTTGACTTTCAATGAAAATAATTAAACTCTAATTAATTCCAAACCATTAATCCAATTGAAATTAAACTTTGGGGAACTGAAATTAAGGTCAAAACACATAAGAAAAATTTTCATGAATTATTTCATTGTAATTCAAGAAACATCAATTTTCAAACTCTAAACCTTAATTTTAATTAAATAAATTGATATAAAATAAAATAAATAATTATAATTGATCAAATAACTTCAAATCAACTTAACAAACTTAAATACACTAATGAATATCATTAGAACTTAATAAATCATAAAATGCCCTAATTAGATAATTAGTTGAATTTAATAATTCAAATAATTAACTAGAACTTAAATAAATCACAATAAATCAACCAACTTTTCCAAAATTATGAATGATCCCTCTTTGGAAACATTTTTCAAAGAGGAATCAAAGAAAAAATAAAGCCCTTAAATGATCTTCATTAAATTAGGCTTAATTTAGGTTTTAATAAAATTATTAAAACATTAATTCCATCTTAATTATGCATCTAATCAAGATAAAACTTTGGAAATATAAAGTTGGCATGAAACCCCACTTCCCAGAATAATTTCAAACCCAATTGACCATTGGGTTGGAAATTGTTGAATTTACAAATCTCTAAGTCAATATAAATCAAATAATAAATATAAAAAAAATTCATAAAATCATAAAATTTATAATGGAAATTGAGAGAATCCTAATTAACACCAGAACACTTAAGATAGTTCTCCAACATCCTAAATGAAAGAACTTGATCAAATTCATGCTTACAGATTAATAAAATTAATAATGAATATTAATAGTAATTAAACCTTAAGTTAATGAACTCATAATCAAACTAACTGATGAAATCCTAACATACAATCAATATAACTTGAGAATGGATTCAAACATTAACCTAAGTGCCTCAGGTTAAGATAACTCAAACCAAATAAAATGAATATAAATTCAATAAACTTAAACATAATTCAAATAAAACATTAATGAAAACTAAATAATTAAAATTAATTTAAATCAAATGAAATAATTCAAATTAAAATTAAACTAAATTAATAATGAAAAATAAAAAAAGTAAAAAAAATAAAATGAAGAGTTAAATTCCAAAAGAATTGAAACATTAATCCAAATTCCAAACTAAATTCAAATCCAAACCATCTAAATGAAACTAAAAGGATGAATTAAGATACTTATGGATCTTATTTATGCCTTTTGGATGAAGGTTTCATTAGAATTTAGGTTGTTGAATGGAATGGGTTCCATTCAAAAGTGCAGTCTATTCTACTTTTCATTCTTGAAAATCTAAACTTCACTTTAACAAAATAAAAGTGAAAATAAAAATGAAAAAAAAATCTTTAAATCATTTCAATTGAAAACATACAAATGGTAAAATTCAAATAAACTCAGAATCAAAAATAAAACTTAAACTATAAAGGCTTAGCAAAATCTTGCTACATAAGCCTATTTTTTTCACACACTAGATCATTAGGTCATGCACCCTAAACTTAGGTTAAGTCGTTCTACGATTTTTTGTGATATTCTGTGTTGTGATGTGATGTGCCTCACATATTTTTATGGTGTATTATTTTAGACTGCATGTTTAGGATTATTTATCTATTAGACTGAATGGTAGGATGTTCTTTTTAAAATAAATATCTTTTTTTATAGGGGCTATGTTAGAAAGAACAGTTATCATAAATAAATTAATGTTACTTTTTTGCACGATGTTAAGTCTTTAAGCATAGCCCATAAGATAGGTGGGCTTGGCTACAACTAAAGCTAAGCCCATATGTTTGAGAAATAAAGCTACTGTGTGCTATTTATATTTTTCTAACATCTATTTTGTAGGGCTTAAGATTTATTTTTGAATTTAAAATATAAATTTGAGCATATAATTAGGTTAGGATCTACGGGGTCTAGGATTACCAGGAGATGGTGTAGAGGTCCTCTGTGAAGCACAATGGCAATCTCTAAAGAAGGAGACAATCATGGAAAGAAGACCCATAGATCTAAACTTGTAGTTCTAGGTCAGACTACATAAGGGTAGAGCTCTACTACTTGTTAGCACTTTCTTCCTAGGTGTATAGTGGTACCAGGCCACATTGATCTTTTTCTTAAACTAAAATTTTTCTTGATTTATTTTGCATGCACAATAGAATCAACCTATTTTTCTAGGTTTTTTTCTTTGTTGTGCTTTCCTGTGATGGATGCTTAAACATTGGCTTTCAGAAAAATAAATTTCTACCCAACATAAATCTATTCAACTCAAAACAAAAATAAAGAAAACTTGGAACCTCACATAAATTAAAGTTTTATGCAAAACCTAAAATCAATTAGTAACAATTAGCTCTCTAAAATTATGCAATCATATTGTTCTGAACTCTTGTGTGAGGCACTTCACCTATTACATATTAGGGCCACCTGACTTTTGAGGATGACCGCCTTCTTGGGGAAGTCTATCTATCTTTTATTGATTTGGCCTATAACCAATTCTAATTACTTTGCATTTATTCATAAATTGCATACCTAAGACCTCAAATGAATCTTGAGTCAAAACATATAAAAATCTAAAAAATGTGCATTAGAATGGACCATAATTCCCAAATGTGCATTAAAAATCTAAAAAATCAAAAAGATAACAGCCTAGCCATCTTGTATACATAAGCTTTAGTTTCATGGATTTAGAATGCTCTTAGGTGGTGTTAGCTAGTAGCCCTTTCCAAGTAGGTTGTAAGTCTAGAGGAGTCAGGGATAGGTTAGCTCCCTCAAGTAAGATAAATGGACCATAATTCCCAAAGTAAAATAAGTTTGAGCATCTCACTTGTGTCAAAAGTACATTTATTAAATTTTGAAACATCCTCCTTAAATTAATTTTTCAATCTTAAACATTTATGCAGTCCTATGCTACTAGAATCTAAGACCTAGACTTCTAGGAAAATGTCAACTTAAAATCTAAATTAAATTCTAAAATTTAAAGCCCAATTATAGGATAGTTGAAGTACATACTAGGCATTCCAATATTAATGAGCATTTCCTACTTCATCTCATTTGGATTATAAAAATAACTCTTTCCACTTTAGATCAATCCTAATTAGAAATTCCAAAGATCATTTCTTTGAAAACCAATGTAGAAATCCTTAGAAATAATGACTTATTTCTTTAATCGAGAGTATTCTTAGGATGAAACCCATATCAAGATGTAATTAACTATAGGGGGCTTGCCTCTATAAGGAACCATGAACTTAGTTTAAAATAAACACTCTTCTACTTTTCATGTAGTTCATGGGAAAACTCTTCGGTATATGAAACACCCATTAGCCTTAGGAGTCTTTTATTAAATGATTGAATCCATTATAGGATAACATGTTTATCTTTAAATATAATATGTTGATTATTTAATAATACATTTGATCATTCAAATAAGAAATTTCTAAACTCTATGTGGTGTCACAAATTTTTATCATTAATAGTACCTAGAATGATCTTGCATATCATTGGGCCTTAACAATGGTGTCATTCTGAAGATTTCTTCTTCTAGATAGCCTCCACCAACTCAGTCATCAATACCTTCAGTGGAGTCATCACGATAGACTGTGGGTACTCGTTCACCTAGTCACAAGCCATAGAGGTCTTAACGTCTTGCCATGGTATGAGTATTTCCTATTGCCTCTTTGTTTAGCCTTTGTGCATGAAATTTATGTCTAGGTGACTATCCTAAATGAGGTCTCTTCAATGTGTCTTTGGTGCAAACCATCAATGTCGATTGAGTGACTTCATTATACTCCATGAAATTCATGTGATTATTCACCATCTCAAGTAGTTCGACAAGTGTTTTATGCAATTAAAGCCTAAGGGTGTACTTGAATAGCCCTTCCTTCAATCCTCAAGCTTGTGTTTCTTGGGCTACTATGGGTTCTAGATTCTTGACTTCTAGCATTTTGTAGTATAAATGAGTAATAAAAATTGTTCAAGTACTCACTAAGATTTTTTTCTTATTTGAAGGAGAGTTTGGGAGCTCTTAAATGTCTTATAGACACTTCCGAAGTGCATAGTGAGCAATCTCTTAAAATCAAAGAAAGAGGTGATGACCCCCATCGAGAGGCATGAGAACCACCTCAAGGACAATTCTTTAAAAGTAAAAAAGAAAAGGTGACACTTCATTATATCGTCCAAGCCTAATACTGATATAATCAATTCAAAATAAGCAATGTGATATATTACATTTTTTGATCCCTATAGGATTCTAAATGCAAAATTATGAACATGTGTGAGGCACAAGCTTGAGGAATCTGTACGAAGAGGGTGTTAGTAAGAGTTGCCTACTCTTTAGGTGCATCTTCTACTTCATTGCTAGAGTAATTTGACTCAACATCCATGCTGGAATTCTTGGATAGTTCCCTTCTTGCTCAATGAGTTTAGTGTATCATCAATCTTGAGGATCCATTATGCCTCACCATCCTTGGCTTGTGATTTGTTCTCTCTAAAGCTCCTGGCACAAAATCAGTGATTTTATCATCCATATCTTTTAAGTCCCATTGAGTGGTAAATTATTGAGTGTTTGGCTCCATTTCTACTGAAGGATCTTAGATTAAATATCCCACTTTGTATTATACTTGGCTCCTAGTTCTTGGCATCATCCACACTCATCACATCAAAGTGATTAGGGAGTGAGTCTAGGTTCTTAGATTCTTTCCTAAAAAGACAACAACCTAGCCATCTTGTATACATAAGCTTTAGCTTCATGGATTTAAAATGCTCTTATGTGGTGTTAGCTAGCATCTCTTTCCAAATAAGTTGTAAGTCCAGAGGAGTTAGGGATAGGTTAGCTCCCTCAAGTGAGTGAAATGGCCCATAATTCCTAAAATAAAATTAGTTCGTGCATCTGACTTGTGTCAAAAGCACATTTATTATGTTTTGAAACATCCTCCTCAAATTATGTTTTCAACCTTAGACATTTTTATTGTCTTGTGCTACTAGAATCTAAGACCTAGACTTCTAAGAAAATGCCAACTCAAAATCTAAATTAAATTGTAAAATTTATAGCCTAATTATAGGATAGTTGAAATACCTAATAGGCATCCCAATATCAATGAGAATTTTCTACTTCATCCCATCTAGATTTCAAAAAAAAAACTCTTTCCACTTTATACCAATCCTAATTAGAAATACCAAAGATCATTTCTTTGAAAACCAATGTAGAAATCCTTAGAAATAATGAGTTATTTCTTTAATCGAGAGTAGAGTATTCTTGGGAAGAGACCCATCTTAAGATGTAATTAACTATATGGGGATTGCCTCTATAAGGAACCATGAACCCAGTTTAAAATAAACACTCTTCTACATTCCATGTAATTCATAGAAAAACTCTCTAGTATATGAAAGACCCATTAGCCTTAGGAGTCATTTATTAAATGATAGAATCCATTATAGGATAATATGTTTATCTTTAAAGATAATATACTTATTCTTTAATAGTGCATTTGATCATCAAAATAAGAAATTTCTAAACTCTACGCGGTGTCACAAATTTTTATCATTAATAGTACCTATAATGATCTTGCATATCATCGAGCCTTAACAACGATGTCCTTCTGAAGATTTCTTGATTTAGATAGCCTTCAACAACTCAGTCATCAATACCTTCAATGGAGTCATTGTGATGGACTAAGGGTATTCGTTCACCTAGTAAAAAATCAGAGAGGTCTTAAAGTGTTGCCTGGGGATGAGTATTTCCTATCGCCTTCTTTTGTTTGGAGTTTGTGCTTGAAATTTATGCCCAGGTGACTATCCCAAATGAGGTCTCTTCACTGCATCTTTGGTGCGAACCATCAATGTCGACTGGGTGACTTCATTATACAACACAACATTCATGTGATTATTCACCATCTCAAGTAGTTCAACAAGTGTTTTAAGCTACTAAAGCTTAAGGGTGTACTTGGATGGCCCTTCCATCAATCCTTAGGCTTAATTTGGTAATTAATTAAATAAATTAATGAAATTCATTGAATCTTAATAAATAATAAAATGGATTAATTTGGTAATTAATTGAATTAAATAATTTAAATAATTAAATAGAACTTAAATAAATCACAATAAATCAACCAAATTTCCAAAAATTATGAATGAACCCTCTATGGAAGCATTTTTATAGAGGAATCAAAAAATTTTAAAAAAAATTAAAACCCTTAAATGGCCCTCATTAAATAAGGCTTAATTTTGGTTTTAATGAAATAATTAAAACCTTAATTATACCCTAATTATGCATATGATCAAAATGAAACTTTGGAAATATTAAATTGGCATGAAACTTCACTTGCCATAAAAGTTTTAAACCCAATTGACCTTTCGATTGGGTATTGTTGAATTTCCAAATCTCTAGGTTAATATTAGTCAAATACTGAATTGAAAAAAATTCATAAATTATGAAATCCATAAGTAACCTAAAATCATCTTCATAAACACACCAGAAAATTCAAAGATGATTTTTGAACAATCTAAACCAAAGAACTTGATCAATTTCATACTTAAGGGTTAATGAGATTAATAATGAATATTAAGATTGATTAAAACTTAAGTTAATAAACTCATAATCAAACAAACCAATGCAATCCTAACACACAATCAATGTAACCAAAGAATGGATTAAAACACTAACCTAGGTGCCTTAGGTTTACAAAAATCATACCAAATGAAATGAATATAATTCAACAAACCTAAACATAGCTCAAACTAAAACATTAATGCAAAAAAATTTTAAGACCAATTCAAATTAAAAGAATAAATTAAATCAATAAAGAAAACTAAATAAAATCAAAGAAATAAACTAAAGAACTAAATTCGAAAAGAATTGAAGAATTAAACCAAACTAAATTCAAACCCAAATCATCTAAATAAAACTAAAAGGATTAATTAAGATACTTAAGGATTTAGTTAGACCTTTAAGATAAATCTTCATCTAAGGTTGAAGATTTCATTCTATTCGGGTTAGGATGTTGAATAGAATGGGTTCCACCCAAAAGGAAATTCCTTCTACTCTTTATTCTTGAAAATCTAAACTTCACTTTAACAAACTAAAAGTGAAAATAAAAATGAAAATGAAAATAAATCATTAAATCATTTGAATTGAAATCATGCAAAGGTAAAATTCAAACAAACTAAAAATTGTAAATTGAAACTTGAACTAAAGAGGCTAGCATAGTCTTGATACACAGGTCTATCCCCGTCACACACATGATCATTAGGTTATGAATCCTAGAATTAGGTTAGGACATTCTGTGATTTCTTTTTATGATAATCTATGTTGTGATGTGGTCTGCTTTCACATGTCTTTGTGGTATACTATTTTAGACTACATGACTAGGATTGTTTGCCTATTAGATTGGTTGATAGGACATTTCTTTTAGAACTAACATTGCCTTCTACAAGGGGCTATGCTAGAAAGGGCTGCTATCATAAATAAATTCAAATGCCATTTTCTTGCAAGTGTGGTTAAGTCCTTAAGCATAGCCCATAAGACAAGTGGGCTTGGCAAGCAACTAATGCTAAGCTCATATATTTGTAAAATATAATTTTTGTGTGATATATCTATTTTCTTGACATTTAATTTATAGGGCTTAGGATTCATTTTTGAATTCAAAATATAAATTTGAGCATAGAATTCAGTTAGGATCTATAGGGTCTAGGATTAGTAGGAGCTGACCCTACCTGAAGATAGGTGTTATGGTCCCCTGTGAAATCCAATGGAGGTCCCTAGAAAAGGAGACGATCCTAAAAAGAAGACCTATAGATCTAGACTTGTAGTTTTAGGCCAGGCTGTATAAGCACAAAGCTTGGCTGCTCACTTGCTCTTTTTTCTAAGGTTTATAGTGGTACCTGGCAGCATTGGCCTTTTTCTTAAATTAAAAATTGGCTTGATTTATTTTAGGTGCGCAATATAATCAACCTGCTTCTCTATCTTTCTTTCTATGTTGTGCTTTCTTGTGATGAATGTCTTAAAGATTAGGCTCATAGGAAAAATTAAAATTTTTACCCAATCTAAATATAAACAACTGAAATAAAAATAAAGCAAACTTGAAACTTCAATTAAATTAAAGCCTTAGGAAAAACTTAAAATCAATTAGAAATAATTAAATTTTGAAAATCATGCAATCATATTGCTCTGAATTTTTAAATTTCCCACTTCTCCCATTGCATATAAGGAGCATCTGACCTATGAAGGATGACCACCTTCTTGGGAAAGTCTGCCTTCTCATAATAATTCGGCCCATAACAATTTCTAATTGCTTAACATTTAAGCATAAAAATACATACCCAATACCTCAAATGAAAAATGAATTAAAACACTTAAAAATAAAAAAAAATGTTCATTAGTTAGATGCATTTCATACCTTACATGATCTTAGATATTAGGGAGTGAGTCTAAGATTCTTAGATTCCTTTCTTAAGAATACAACAGTCTAACCTTCTTGCTTACATAAGACTTGGCATCATGAATTTAAAATATGCTTAGGTAGTGTTAGTTGGCAGCCCCTCCAAGCTGGTTGTACATCCAGGAGAGTCAGGGATAGGTTAGCTCCCTCAAGTAAGAGGAATTGTTGATAATTTCCAAAATAAAATTAGGTCGAGCATCTAACATGTGTCAAAAGCACTTGTAGACTTAGGCTCTAAAGCATCCTCCTTGAAGTAAGTCTTCAATCTAAAGCATGCTTGCAGTCTTATGCTGCTAGAATCTAAGCCCTAGATTTCTAAGATAATGTCAAACTCAAAATCTAAATTAAATTCTAAAATTCAAAGCACAATTATAGGATAGTTAAAATGTTTACTAGGCATCCCAATATCAACATCCATTTCCTACTTTATCATGTTTGGACTCCTAAATTAACTCTTTCCACTTTGAACCAATCCCAATTAAAATTCCAAAGATTATTCCTTTGAAAACCTAAAAATTCTTTTGGAATAATTACTTATTTCTTCAATCAAGAGTATTCTTAAGAAGAGACCCTTCATGATATGTAATTAACTATGGGGGCTTGTCTTTATAGGGAACCATAAACCCAATTTAAAATAAACCATTATAGGATAAAGGACCCATTAGCCTTAGGAATCTCTTATTAAATGATCGAATCCATTATAGGATAACATGTTTATCTTTTAAGATAATATGTTTATTCCTTAATGATGCATTTAATCATCTAATAAGAAATTCCTAAACTCTATGTGTTGTCATAAATTTCATCATCAAACCTAAGAAAAAAGGAGAAGTTGATTAGAACAATAGAGAAGAAGTAACGTAAAGAAAGAAAGGCACAAGTATAAGAAATTCCACTATATTTTAAAAATCTAAGTATAAAGATCTTTCCCTTTTCCTCTTTGGGAAATAGTACAAAGGACTGAAAAGCTACAACTACTAGAAATCTAGAAAAAGTCAAAATATCCCTCCAAAATTTCCCCTTTTCATAGGGTTGAAGGGCGAGTCCATAAAGAAAGTACACATTTGCTAAGTTGGTTACATAAAAAAAACTTTCTATAAAGGCGAGTATTATATGCGAAGTGATGAGTCCAAATGTGTTGTTGGCATTGGTGAAATGGGTTTTATTATGTGTATTTGGTAGTTGTCTATGGATGAGTCTTTATGCATAAAGTGGATTATTAGATATTGAGTGCCTATTTTGAGTGATCTCCTCTTCCCCTTCTTAGAGCGAGTTATCTCATATGAAGTAAATTGAATATCTCTCTGTATTCAATTTACCTTGATTGAATCTTCATGGGCACGTTGGTCTCTTGTACATATTTCATGCCACATTGTTGGGTGTCTTTATTTTGGCCCTTTATCGCCTATGATCACTCGATGAATGCACTCGTGCATCTTGGGTATATAATGTTAATTATTATTTTTTAATACACTTGCTAGTAAGATTTAGCTTCCTTCAAACAAAGTAAATTTATTTTTTCAATTAATAAGATCCATGTAATCTCATACCATTAACTTTTCTATGACTAAATGTCTATTTGGTCCAACTGTGGTGGTCTAAAATGCAGTAGTGGAGTTGCTATGAAAAAAGCTATAGTGGATATCATAAATTTTTTAATTTTAAAAAACTCAAACTAGAGCTTTTTGGTAGCCACTACAATCTACTAGGACAAGCTAAAAAATACAACTTTTCTACCTTAGATTCTCTAAAACCCCACTAGAATGTAGTTTCCAAATGACACTGTTGTGCATTTTCACATTGCACCGCCTCCACTTCTTCAAATGTGCCATAATATTTTTAGAAATTAATTATTAAAATACTGATGTCATATTTTCTTTTTTGGATTAATTTATCTACACGTTATCTTTCCTATTTTTAAACTTCATTTGAAATTAAAAAATAAAATATAAAAAATATTTATTTTCCAATAATGTCTTAATTTTCTCTTTGGGTTTTCTAACCTATTTTCTACTTATAATAAATATAGATACTTTGAGTTTCTCAAAAAAATTAAAAACTAATTTCTCTTTTTTTTTAATAATAAAAGATAATCATGTAAGTAGTAAGGTGTATGCTATGATGTTTAAAGATTTCAAAACAAATTCATGCTTAATTTATCTTTAAAATTATTAATCTTTTCTCAAATATTATTCTCTAAAAAAATTAAATTTTTTAAATTAATTTGATGAGTTTCAGAAAAGTTTCCACCATATTATAATTTATCTTATCACAAATAAGAAAACCTTGAAAATTATTTGGAGGATGTGGTCATTGTCGCTTGATTATAATCTTTTTATTCATGTAATTTTGCCAAATTTAAGCAACTCATCTAATGATTTTAACTTCCATAATTTACGAGTTTGATATAAAGTGCATCTTAAATTTGAGTGAGCATGATACTTCGACAAAAATAGGACCAAATCCTAAAAAATAACATTCAGTACTATAAAAAAGGCTAATAAAGTAAATCAGTGGTTAGTCAACGTATTTGTCTCATTTTAGCCAAATTTTAAAAGTATTCAATGATCTATAAGTACTAATAACCTATGTGGTGAATAGTTGCTTGAAGTCAATAGAAGTGGTAATGCTCATTCAAGAAAAATAGACTAAAGAATATAGTGGCACTTCCTTAAAGATAATGAAGATGATAGCATTTCATTACATTAATGATTTTAAGGATGGATATGGTCAACTCGAAGCAAATGACATAGTTAAACATGTCTAACTTCCCATAATAATTAAAAGTTTGTTATCTTGAACATTAACAATGCTTAACCCATTATAATTTAAATATAAAATGCATTATTATTAACATGTTGCTGAACATTAAAGAATATGAATCTTTATTATACTCTTTTTAGGGAGATATGACTTAGTATTAAAGAAAAAACATGACATGTATGGGCTTCTTATACTAATAACACATTGGAAAACAAATTGATCCACACCTACAAGAGATCATATGGGGGGCCAACTTACAAAAAGCTCTTGAAGATATAATAGATAATTATTTCAAATAACTTTCCATGTGATTCAATTGTTCATATGGGATATGGTCATTAACTTGCTCTTTATCTTTGGATCTTTTAAATTATTAGGAACTCCATGATTTAATTCATTATTTTAGCATTTTTATGTTCAATTCACTTTAGAGAATATTTAATATAATATTATCCATGAAAAAAAATTAAATATCTTATATATAGATAGAGCCCAAAAAATAGAAATAAGTAAATTATCAAAAGAATTTAGAAGAATATGAGAGAATATTAATGCACTTCAATGAAATAGTTTTTAATTAAAAATATAAGATTATTTCATGTATGCTTAACTAATGACCTTATATTTATAATTGAGGGATAGGATGTGTGGTACATAATTGAATACATAATATAAGAACTCAATGTCTTGTAATTATTTACTAGGTAGGAACTTCAACTAAGTACCCTTAATGAGTCTTGAAAGCAAGAACTCCAAGTTAGTTAAAAAGAACTTAAGCTAAAGATATAAATTAAGTTGTTGTTGGTGATTAATCATGACTAATAGATGATTTTATGAGTATTTCAAGTGGATTATGGTTTAACTTGTGAGCAACTTATGCCATTTTGTTCTTGATAGCCTATAACTTTAAGCAACTTATGGTTTATCATGTTTTGAGTTGTTGTGTCAAAGTATTTTTTTTAAAGTTAATGGGGGATTTTTTTTTTCATTATGATTCAAGATAAAGAGTACAACCCATGATAGAATGAATATATGTACCATTACAAAGTTTGGATATATGGCAAACCAGGTAAGTTACCTTTGAGAGATATGAGAATTTGAGGTAATGGATTACGAAATAAAAGGGGTTGGTTCTTCTGAGAGCCCATTTTAGCCAAGATGGTTGCTGGTTGATTTCCCTCCCTATAAGTGTGAATCATTTGGATTTGGCATTCTTGTGTTAGAAACATGATCTTCTTTAGGGAGTAAGTAAGATTCCATAGCCAATGAGCTTTAGCATTGATGTATTTGCAGAGGATCAATACCTCAGTTTCAATCCAAATGCTCTAGAAATGGAGTACGACTACAATCCTTAAGGCCTTAAGATAGGCCATGATCTTAGTGTGGAGTGCATCCAAAACATAGAAAGCTATAAGGAATGAGAATATGCAATGGCCCTTGTAATTTCTAAAGACCCCTCCAATACCTGTAGATTTTTTGTCACATGTAAAACTGCCATAAATATTTATCTTAATGCAACCATTACCAAGGAATTTCCAACATACTAAAGGAGGTAGTTTTTTGGATTTCACAGTGTTATGTGAGAAAATTTGGAAGAGGTTTGCACTCTCTAGTTTAGCAAAGTGTTGATAAATGGATAAAAATATATTCTCTTTTCTGAATAAGTGTTTGACATATTTATTTGAATTCCAAGCTATCCAAATGAACCAAATGATGATGAGGTGAATGATGAATATGTGTTCATTTTTGCTATACATATTAGATTCATTCTATGTTCTCAAGTAGATTTGTATAGACTCCTCCCTTGATTTTTAAGTCTGAATTTTGAGTGCATTTCCTCCCAAACATGTTTACTAATTGGATAGGTGATGAATAAATGATTTTCGCTCTCCTTAGACCACCCACATAAATGGAATATATAAGTGATTTTGAGGACCTTAAGCTTTAGAATATCATATGTTGGAATTAGATTATTTCATAGCCTCCAACATAGGAAGAAGATTGAAAGTTTGACTCCAACACTCCAGAAGACTGGCTGCCATTTCAAATTTTTGTTGGGTTGGTGTAATATATTGGATAGAGAGGTGAAGAGTGAAGAACTTCTATTGGTGCATTTCAATGAAAGTTTTTATTTTGTCTGTCGTATAATTGGTATGCTAGAAATTTCTTTTATCTTGTCAGCTCGAAGAGATTGTCTTAGCAATGAAAAGTTCTAGGTATTTTCGATCCAAAACTCAAAAACAAGTATCTTATCAAGGATGCCTTGAGTTGTGAAGTTTGATAGTAATCCATCTAGATACCAAAGGTCCCTTGAGACGTTGAGTTCTCCTTTCCCCAACTGCTAGAATAATTGAGTTTCAGCTAGTGTTCTATGTTTCAATAGATTTTTCCATTGTTTTGAATCTATTCTCGTTTGTTGAACCATAGATGGATGGTTCTTATGATAGTATTTACTAATATCAAATTGGGCCCATAAAGACTTATTCTATCTTAGCTTAATCCATTATTTAAGCTTGTTAATTTTGGTAGATTTAGCTATGGATCTAAAATCCGGACCACCTTCCTTCTTCAATTTACTCAGCTTCCTCCAGCTAACCTAGTTGATTGAGTTTTTATGCCTACTCCATAAGAATTTATTAAAGATTCTCTCAATTTTGGTTTGTGTTGAGATAGGCATGATCATGGTTTGTAATGTGTATAATGGAATGAAACTGAAGATGCTTTGCAAGATAGTGATTCTTCCTCTAGTGGATAATAAGGTATTTTTTGATGAATTTATCTTGGTTTGAATAGAATTGATAACCTCATCAAAGTATTTAGTCTTGTTCTTCTCTTTATAAACATTAACACCAAAGTATTTAATTGGGAGTTAAGTAGGTGTGACACTAGTGTGATCTTTGATCCAATTCAAGTCAGTTTTGTAGAATTTTCCCAGATGAACATGCTCTTAGTTTTGTTGAAGGTCATTCCAAAAATAGCCTCAAAAGTGTTTAGAATATGCATAATTCTTTTAATAGACCTCTTGGATCCATTGCAGAATAGTAGAAGGTCATCATCAAATGTTAAGTAGGAACCTTTTGCATTTGTAATGGATTGTATTATCACTTAAGTGGTTAACATCAAGTAATCTAGATAGACAGTCAAAGATAAGTATGAAAAGGGATGGAGAGAGGGGGTCACCTTAATTGATACCTCTAGATGCCTTGAAGAATCCATGGGTCTCCAAATTAATAAAGAGAGAACAATAGTTGTTGGTGAGAACTCTATACACCAGTGAGCAAAGTATCTCTTGAAATTCTCCAACTTTTAAGTTTGATACGATAAAATTCAAGTTGATAGTATCAAAGGCTTTTATTATGTCTAATTTTACAATCATGTCCCCCCCTCTACATTTCCTATCAAGATCTTGGATGAGTTCATGTGCTAATAGGATATTATCAGTGATGTTTCTTCCTTAAACAAAAGCTGTCTGGTTTTTCTAAATAAGGCCAGGAAGGAAAGGTTGGAGATAATTTAGTATAACTTTGCTAATGAGTTTATTAATAATAGAAGAAAGAATAATGGGCCTAAAGTCATCCCATTTGTATTTGTTGATGTATTTGGGTATTTGTGTGATTGTTGATGTACTAAAGAATGTGTGTAAGTCTCTACCCAAAAAGAAAGTTTAGATAGTTGCCATTATGTCCTATTTGATTCACTACCATGAATGCTAGTAAAAGTGTTTTGTGTACCCATTTGGTCCTGCTGCTTTAGCTCCACAAAAAGAATAAATACACCTCCATATTTCCTCCTCCCTTGGGATGTATGCAAGGTCAACTTGGCTTGTAATATCCCCATTTATATTAAATAAATCTCCATTAAAAAAATCTATATGTACTTTTCTTTCTTAGAATAAGTCCTTAAAGTAGTTTATTCCATCCTCAATAATGTCTTCTTTGGTATGCAACCATATGTGATGAAATTTAATCTTTATGATAGCTTTATATTCTTTCCTCTTTTTAATGCAAGCATGATAATAGCTGGTTTTCCCATCCCCTTCTTTGAGATTAGCTATAGCAGATTTTTGTGCCAGGAGATCCTTCTCCATGTCAATGAGATTATTTTGAGCAATGCTAGTTTATTTGAGAGCATCTTCTACCTCCATGAATGAGTCCTCAATACATTTATTTTCAAGAAGGATGACCTTCTTGTCATGAACCTGAATTTGCTGATTTATGTCACCAAAAACATTCATGTTCCATTTTTTAGTGCTTTAATTAGATTTTTATTTATAATCCACAATTTAATACAAGGGTCAATAGTCGTAGCTTGCCAGGCATTTTAGAGATAGCTGATAAATAAGTTATGCTTAGTCCATATATTCTAAAATGTGAAGATGTGTTTGGTAGGTCTTTGGAGATGATGAATGGATACTAATAAAGGAGTATGATCGAAGCAAGTTTTGGTCAAATGTCTGATTGTAGAGTGATAAAACTAAGAGAGCCAAAATTAGTTAAGTAGAACATAATCAAGTCTCTTAAATACCTTACTTCTATTCAACATGAAGGGAGAACCACTAAATCCTGGGTCAAATAGTTGTGCCTCTTCAATATATTTAGCAAATTTTCTCATCATCTTTTCATTTGGTTTCCTTCCTCCTTATTTCTTCAAGCCATTAGTAATTATATTGAAGTCACCTCCTACAAGCCAGCCAACATGGTAACTTTGTCCAATTCCAATGATGTTTGTCCATAGAGTTTTCTTGGATTCTCTTGTAGAGGATACATAAATAATGGTTGCTTGAATAGAGTAATTATTATAGTGAATTTATAGAACTAGAAATTGGGAATCATTTATGATAAGATCAAAAAAGGATTTCTCCAAAAGAGTAGAATCTTGTTATTATAGTTTTGTATGATGTTGAAATTTCTAAATTTTCTCTTGAGTTTATCTTAACTTTGTGGATGAATTAGTGCTTCTAGAATGCTAAAAATGTGTAGGCTGTGTCTTTATTAGATTCTTGAGTCTATTAGTTAAATTACCTGCAATGCCTCTAATATTCTAAATAAAAAATTAGTCATGTTTGGAGTACTTAGAGACCTTAGAGGCTCTAGTAGCAATCTTATCCAATCTATCATCCTAATTAGCTAGTATTCTAATAGTTGAAGTATTCCCTATTGATGATGCTGCATTTGGGTTAATGTTCCTCAAATGCTTGATTCCTTTTAGATTTCTGGATCAACCACTCTTCCTCAATGTCCTGTATTATATGATCAAATTTGTCATAATTGGTTGATTGTTGTTGGGCTATTGGAGAGAGTAAATCATTTGGTTGAGTTTGCTGAGTGTAACATCTAAAGGTCTCTTCCAAGTTAGATTCTTTGTTGTTTGTCCAATCTTTTGAAACAAATGTTCAAATTTCTCATTATCTATTGGATTAACTTGGTTGACAAGTTATGGAAGTGCATCTTCTGGTATTATATCTATATTTTCAACTTGAGCAATTGTTACTGGTCCGTCTCCCACTCACATTAGTTTAATTTGCTCTAGGTTTGCAGTTGGGTCGAGCTGAGTAATATTAGCATTCTTATCAATTTTTTCCATTTTGTTTTGTAGAACCTTAGTAATTATCTCTCTTATTTTAGTTGGTTTAGAATTTCTAACTCCGAGTTCAAAGTTAGCAATGTAATAGTTCTCAAGAAGGTTCCCAAACATCCTACACTTATGACAATAGTGTGGTTTCTGCTCAATAATAACTTGCTCCCAATATCCTTTCACAGGGGTTCCAATCCAAATCTCATCAACATGAGAAGATGATATATCCATTTCAACTAACACCTAGGCAGTAGAGGGTATGGATAGGTAAAATATAGGTAAATAAAGCTTTATTAGCTTTCCAATGGATGTTACAAGGGAATAAAGTATTTGTTTATTGAACAAGTAGAGTTTCTGGTTTGTGAATTTTATCCAAATCAAAATAATTTGTGGTTCAATGCTATAGTTGAATGTAGGAGTCGATTTTAGGATCTTCATGGGTATGTTTTAAATGAAGTAGAGTTTTTTTGGAAAAGAGGCGTGCATAATTTTCTTTCCTATTAAGTCTGATAGTAATGTGTCATCCATCAAGTAGTCCCACATTCCAATCTCCAAGAAGTTTAAGTACATTGAAGTGCCAACCAAAGTAAAGTGAAGAGGTTCAATCAACTGAGCAGATTTAGATTCAGAAAGAAAATGTGCAAGTTTGCTATTTTTGTGACCTGATTTCTTTATAAATCCATTGTGACTTCCTTCCCCAAACTTATAATGATATGATTGTGGGAAGATGAGTTTGATCAATGGATTAGTAGAGTCATTAGAGGGGAGTTTAATGGAGAGAGCACCAAAAAAAGATGGTCCTTCCATAGTGAGCATGATAATGGAATGATAATTGGAAAAACACACTAGCGGGAGAAGGAGCATACCTAGTAAGAGAAAGGCAATGCCATCATTTCCTAGTATTAACTTAATTGTAGATTATGAAAGTTATTTGCAACCAATGACTAGTCTAACTTGATTTAGAATCTAATAATGTCAAGTTTTAAGTAAAATATAAAAAGATTTTGCATTATATTAAGTCATTATTCATACCACTCATGCTCTAGTCTGTTAGGGTGTGGGTTTAAGGACTTTAGTCTCTTTTTAAATTAATAATAGCCTAACTATCTTGAAATTTCATATGACTGAATCACATGATTTTAAAATCATAGGAGGAGTTAGTTAGTAGCCACTCCAGTTGGTTGTAAGCCCAACAGTCAGGTGGTTTATTTTATCTTGTTGAGGTAAACCTTATGCCCCTCTTTTTCTTAGATTTAGGTCTTATTTTAGCTTGTGCTAAAGCTCCCTTGATTTAGGATCTGAGGTTGATATTTCCTTTGGGCTATAAGTATAAATCCTCACCTCTTAGGTATTTCCATAATATTATGTTGTTTGATTATAAGCCCTATTAACCTAACGAAATTTCAACTCAAACAAAATATTTCTCTTCAACTTCAAATATATAAATCCCAACTATAGGATAGATTAGAATGTTCACTTGGATTTCTAGTATTATGAGCATTTCTTACTTCCTCCCTTTGGATTCCAAAAATAAGTCTTCTCCTTGAACATTCCCAATTGATTTTCTTAGACATAGCCAATCCTTTGATAGTCTAACCTTAAAATATTTGGAGATGATAATTATTTACTTTAATCGAGAGTATTCCTAAGAACTTCACCTTCCTTAGGATATAATTAACTATGGAGGCTTGCCTCAATAAGAAACTTTGGAACCTAGTTTAATATAAACCTTTGTTTATTCATCCATGTAAAGTAAGAAAAAATTTCTAGTATATTCAAAGACCCATCATGCTTTAGGAGTCTTTATTAGGTGATTAGGTCTATTGAAGGGTGTTGTCTCAATCTTTCAAGATAGTACATCATACCTTAATGTTGCACCTGATCACTTCAATAAGTACCCCTACGATCTGCGTGGTGTCCCCCCCCCCTCCTGCCTCAATACATCCAAAAACAAAGACCATAGATTTTTCTAGCGACTCCGCTTAGGAGGGTTCTTCTCTCCATCTCTAATAAACAATTATTATCTCTAGCATCGATAGTAGACTTATAATTGATATAAGCCCAAGGATTTCTTTCTTTCCATTAGCACTTAGTTTATTTTTTTCCTTAAGCAAAGCTAACCAACATCCTTTAGGTTTTAGGACCTCACTCCACGTAGGCCTTGAAACCCCTATTGGGTACCCAAATAGGAAAAAAAATAAATTAACTAATGAAAGGAGATAACTAAATTTAGAACCTCTTTACCACTAGCTTGGTGAGGCAAGGTTCATCTCATATTCAAGAAAGTTTCAATAAAATTCATACTAAATAAGTAAAGCCTTTTGTAAGTTTTCTAAAAAGCACTTTTTTGAAATAAAATCATTTTGAAATGCACTTCACATGACATGAAGTTTGCAAAATATAAAACTTTTAAATCTCTTTTCAAATAATAAAGATAATCAAACCTCATTTAACATACTTAAATTTTTTAAATGGGGGTCCTTTTCAAATATCAGAATCAAATATGCATCATCAAAATCCTTTTATAAATTTTCAAAAGCACATTTTTAAAAATAAAATCAAACAATCAACCCACTCCATTTAATATACCCAAATTTGTTAAATGAGATTTCTCCAAAATATTTCAAACACATTTTTCAAAAATTAACCAACTCCTCTTAACATACCTAAATTTGTTAAATGGAGTCCCATTTTTTAAAATAAATAAAAATAAAAATCAACATATCATTGAGCCTCACTTAACATACCCAAATTTGTTAAGTGAGAGTTCCCTCTTTTCAAAGCAACATCACACACAAAATCAAAACATATTTGAACACTATTTGACATACCCAAATTTGTCAAATGATAATTCTATTTTTTAAAATCAAAACAAATTAAATTCTATTTAACATACCTACATTTGTTAAGTAGAGTTCCTCTTTTCCAAAATCATGAAAAATTAAAACACATTTGAATTCTATTTGACATATCCAAGTTTGTCAAATAGGTATTCCATCATCAAGCAACACATAAAATAAATTAAACTCTATTTAACATACCCATAATTTGCTAAATAATAGTTTCCCTTTTAAAATCAAAATAAAACAAAAATATCAAGCACACTTGAACCCTATTTAACGTACCTAAATTTGTTAAGTAAAGGTTTCATTTTTCAAGTAAAAATAAAAATATCAAACACACTTTAACCCTACTTAACATACATAAATTTGTTAAGTAAGGGTTTTATTTTTCAAATCAAAATAAAACATCAAGAACATTTGGAACCTACTTAACATACCTAAATTTGTTAGGTAAGGACTCCACTTTTAAATCAAAATCAAATCAAACATATCAAACATGTGAACAACAACCCTCACAAAGAAAATGTTTTTAAATTATTTTTGAACATGCATTTGAATCTCATTTTGCATACCTAAATTTGCTAAGTGAAGATTCCAAAATAAAATCTCAAAACAAAAGATTAATAATGAATTCGTCTCCAAAGTCTCTTCAAAATAAGATGAACCCCACTCAACATACTTAAATTTGTTGAGTGTCAGTTCCAAATCAAAATCATATAATTCTATGGCAAAGTTTCTCCTCACATTCTAAAATATCTCCAATGAACCCCACTTAGCATACCAAAATTTGTTAAGTGTGGGTTCAAATTTCAAGACAAATCTAGAAATTAATGATTGAATACAAATATCCAAGTAAGGGTCTAACTCAGTTATGTTTCAACAAATACAATGATATCAGCACATTCAGTTCCTTCCATGTTCTCAGTCAGTTCAGTTAGCATGTCTTATAGTAAGTTCATCTTCTTATTCCTGCCTGGTGTGGATCTGGCTTTGGATCAGGCCATACCCACCATGATCACCACCCACCTGATTTAGTTTGGCCATGGCTTAGAGGCCATTTGAGTCACTTGTGAGGGGCCACTCCTTCATTTTGACTGTCAGTCGGGCTTAAGAGGAAGGTTGTTGAGATCCCAGGGCGGCCCAGCCTCCTTCTATGCTAGCTATAGTAGTGTTAGTGTTAGTGGTTCCTAGGCCAGTTTAATTAGTTATCCCACTACAGCCCTAGTGCAAGCTAGTACCTCCTCATTGATTTCCCCCATTATGAATGGGAAGGCTATCTTGGCCTCCGAGATAGTCTCCCATACCCTTGAGGGAGGTTTAACTCTCACTCGCCTCTCACCACACCATAAAATCAAAGGCGACATTATGAGCATGATGGGTAGTAGATCTTTGCCTCTCACATTGCTTAGGAGGGTTCTTCTCATGAGACCTCTCTACTCTTGAGTGATAGTAAGTTTCACCCCCTCTCAGCTTCATTACAGAAAGGAGGACTATATGAGGATTACTATATTGCCTCCACCACCAACATAGTTTGAGGTACCAAAGGAGGAAGCCCTGTAGTCTGATCAGTTCTTCACCAGTGTGAGACATATGCTCAGTGCAGGTACACTAGTTGATATGAGGACTTTAATCCCTAGAAATCTTAGGGATTGGATACACTGAGAGAGAGAGAGAGAGAGACACTGAGGCTCATGTGGCAGCCCAAGTGGGCAAGAGGGAGAGGAGGAGGTGTGTCAGGTAGTCAGTGACCTTGGCTCTTGTGGATTTTCCAGAATGATGGGCTACCAGTGCCGATCACACTAACAACATAGTATTGATAGGCACCACCAGCCACAAGAGGAGAGTTTCAGTGGGAGGGCAATCGGTGTCTTCACCAGCACACTGCTCCATTCCCTGTCCGCCATCACCTATCCGAGTGCCTCCTTCCATAGTCCCTACCAAAGTTTATAAGTCCACACTTACAAAGAGGACATCCCCATTGGTGATATGACTATGGCCTAAGGATCCCACTCCATCTATTCCACTTGTTGAGGTGAGGTCGAGCTCTCCCATTCGACCCTCCACTTCAGCCGTGGTAAAGGAGTGGTGACCCGAAAGCATCGTGGTCATGCCACCAATAGTAGCAAAGGAAGGAGGGAGTACCAGTGCAATCCCCATGGCAGTTGATCCTCCTAGTGAGAGCATCTCATCAGTAGACACTGTCTGATTTATAGGTTCAGATGAGCACAGTCCTACAATCAGCCACCAGTGTTTGTACCAGTTCAGCCAGGAAGAGTAGGAGATCGTTCATTAGATGATATCCTAGAAGAATAATTTCCCAAGAATAAACAACTTCTTGGGAGTGATCATTTAGATCAAAAAGAGGCTAGGGTAGCTTTCACCCCTGACGAGGATGACCTATTAGAGGACTCAGCAGAAGTCCATATTATCGATACCACATATCCCTCCATCGAGACCATCAGAGTCAGGAAAGTGTTGTGGTTGAAGAAGATGATGTCATTCATTCAACCCAACACCTCCTTTAGTAGCTCAGGTAGAAGGATGATCAGATCCACAGGATGGAAAGGAAGGTTGAAGATTTGTTTTAGCTACAATTCTAGCACTTCATAACCAAACTCTCGTGCCACAACCTAATCCTATGGAGGTCGAGCACCCTGAGCTTTTGCATGTCTTGGAACCTCCCAAGAGTACCTCTCGATTAGGAAGTGTGCCTCATGCTTGTGTGGTAGTTCATCCACTGGTAGTTGGTAGGCCTTACCCAAAGGAATTTGATATAGTCTTATACCCCAAAGGGTTCATGCCACCTTCCTTTAAGATTTTTAATGCAGTGGGAACCCATGAAAACACATGGTACATTTTAGAGCCAGATGTTACAACATTGATGGTAGTGATGCACTTCTCTTTTACATTTTTATCAGCAGTCTATTAGGGGTTGCATTTGATTGGTACATCAAACTACCCAATGATTCAGTGAAGATATTTGCTAATTTGGAGCAACTCTTCATCAAAAGGTTTGCTGGAGCATAGCAAAGAGTAACTGTGGGTGACCTCATTGTAGCAAAACAAAATTCCAATGAGTCCCTTATTGATTTCATTCACAAGTGGCATAACTTGAGTATAAAATATGAACCATAACTGTCTAAATATCATGCCATAGAAATTCTTCTTAAGAATATCCATGGTTCGGTTGCTTTCATGCTGACAGGCTTTACAATCAAAACCTTCAAGAAACTAATCAACAAGGTGGCTAATTTGGAAGAGGAATCCAAATATTTACCTTTTCAAGACCAGTATTCTAAGCCCAAGCCATAGAAAGCATTTGAAAAGAAGTCAGGAGTAATGGTGTCAGTAGACAAGGGGAAGTAGCTAACTAGAGTTTAGTAGACAAGGGAAGTATCCATTGGTGTCAGTAGACCAATGTGAGGTGAGTTAACTCACCTCCTTCACTACCTGAATCCATTGGATCCAAGGAGAAGACTAGCTACCAAGACTTCCTCCAACCCAATTGTGCCACGTAGAGGTGATGGTGACAACTCTAGCACCCTGACAGCTATTGGTAGGCCAAGAAATGAGAGCCAATCCTATCCATCCATCTCAATTGGAGAGGGGTATACCCCTCCCACCCCCCCCCCCTCTTCAATTTGATAGAGGATAGATGCATTCGAACTCTCATGGCTTCCAAGTGAGATTTCAAACTCCCTTGCGAACTCCCCAACCTTCCCATAACCAAAATTCCAAAATTGAGCTATTCACTCCTCTGACCCAACTCTCGTATTTCTTAACCAAAACCAAATTCCTCTTACCCACATGCTCCCTGCACCTCATCAAGCATGAACAAACCTTTTCCCAAGCTTCCCGACCATTGGAGGTAGCATTTCGATCAAAGATGAGCCTCCAAGTGATAGAGTTTGGTCTTTCGAGTGAACGACAAGGAACCAATCCAATTGCAGCTGAATAGGGCTTCGTCTCCATAAGACAAAGCTTTCTCAAGCATGTGAACCACCGGTCTTTAGCTCGCAAGGTATGGCCATTAAAACTAAGATTTTGCAGAATTGAGTAGGAGATTTTTGAAGAAACATTGAATGCTTCACGAGCAATGGTAGACATACTCTCTCTTGTTGCTCATGGCATGATAGATCACTCACCATCTATTCCACGTGGTTGGAACAGATGGTCATGATTAGATCTTATTAGATTATCTGATTTATTCTTAAGCGTTACAGGTTTAATCCTGGTTGTCCAATCTTAAATCAAACAATAGAGATTAAAACCACGTTCACCATCTCCATATAAGCACTGAGTTAGACACGGGTTAATATCCAATCTCACGGTGCCACGAGGAAAGCACGTCGCGTCAGCAGGCCACTTGGCACTGACTGAATTAAGCTTTAATTAAGGTTAATAATCTATTTTTTATGGCTCAAACTTCAAATACTCATAATAAATCATAGAAAATTCATAAAATTGCAAATAAATAGTCATTTTAAAGGTATTTTGGAGAGGAATCATTTCAAATTAAACTGAATTGATTTTGAATAGTAATTAAGGCTTAAGTTGAGTTTAATAGAAAACCTAATTAACTTAATTACTCCTTAATTGCTTAGGTAATTAATTCCAAACTTTCTAAGATTATTTAGTGGGATGCTTATGCCTCCCACAATTTTGTTGGGATTTATTACTTATGTAATTAGGGAAATTGCTCATTCTAGCCTTAATTACTCTCTTAATCAATTAAGTGATTAATTAACCCTTAATCAACGTACAAAGTAATTAATTTGACATGTTAATCACTATTAAATAGTGAATGGATTAATGGAATAGGGTTGGGACCTCTTTCCTAGTCACTTTCCCTAAGTTCATTTCATTTTAAAAATCAAACCAATTAAAGGTTTAATTAACTAAGTAAATAGTTTATTTAACTAAATTTAAATCATAATCACATCAGATCCTAATTAATTAAATCATGGGCAGATCTTTAGGTGTTCAATAACTTAAAGGAGCTTAATGAAATTATGATTAATCCATATGTGGGGGAAAACCGTTAGAGTAATTAATTAAACCCCTTAATCTAATTAACTATTAATCATGAGACAATTGCATTAAGCCCTTTTATTTCTTAGGATCATTGCAAGTTTATTTTCTCTGGTTTAACAACGACACATACATGTTTGATTTCATTCTTATGTATCTTTAACATTAGAATTTAGATAGAACTTTAAATCATATACCTAATTAATTCCATTAAAGAAAATACAATCTTTGTATGAATTTCATCTTCTTAAATTATAAATACATGTGTATGTATTCAAGAAAAATATGTATATAGTATGGATATCCCAGGAATATAAGGCTTTAAGTATCCCGAAGGAGGTCATTTGATTACCTCACTTTCCTGGTTAACAATGACACATACTTGTTTATGTCTTTTATATATGTATGTGTATATTTAGTTAGAGAATGATAATCCTCTTTTCAATTTGAAAATGCATGCATTCATAATTTTTTAGTCATTGAATTAATTAATCATGTATATAAATCTACATATGTTTAAATGATGATGTGTATATAGTTTGGACATCTTAGGAATACAAGGCTTTAGTTAGCCCCAAGAAGGTCATTTGATTACCTCACTTCCCTGGTTAATAATGACTCGTATCTATTTAATTTCATCCCTATGTATTTCTGTATACGAATTTAATTAGAGCTTTAAGCTAATATGATTAAATAATTTGATCAAATTAAAGAATATAAATTTAAAATATTCATGCATTCTTCATTTAAGTGTGTTATATGTATATGATACACTGAGGATTAAATCATATGCATGATATTTGTGATGGAGAGGAATGATTTGATATATGTCATATGTTAGTAATTCAATTGGATTAATCTTTAGATGCCTTTTATATTAAATAGAGTTATTTAAAGTGAACCTGAACTTAGAATTAATTTTAAAAAATATGTAATAAGCCATTCAGTAAAGAGAACTAAATCAAATTAATATGCTTTAGAAAGTGGCTTAAGGTAGGGATGAAAGAGGACAATCCTCTTTCTTCTCTTTATAACACTTAGATGCTAAGTGTAAATCATGTGAAACAAAAGAAAGCCTAAATTTAATTTTTCAAATAAATTAAACAACTTCAAGTGAAATCAACCCTTTATGTTAAACTGAATTCATCTACACTTAGAAAATATGACTCTAATGCCTAGCAAGACATACCACACAAGCCTTAACACAAATATTAGAATTAAGTCACCACTTTTAGTCCTAAGTTAGGATGGTGTATGATGTGATATATGTTTTGTTTTGTGATGTAGACTGGATGTTAGGGTGTATGCTTCATAGACTGCATATTAGGCCATTCATAGTCTAATCATGTTTTTTTATAGGGGATTGTGCTTAAGAGATGCTTAGAAATAAATTTTGATGTTCTCTTTACAGGTTGCTTAAGTCCCTAAGAATAATCCAAGTTAGGATAGGTTGGCTTAGTTACCCATGTGTAGGGTACTAAGTCCAAATTATAAATATAAATTCTTGAGATTGTATGTATGTTTAGCAAACCTCTATTTTGCAAGTGTAGTTAGATTTACTTTTCTTATTTTTAATGTAATTTTGTATTAGGAATTACTATTAGTGCCATGGGGGTTAAGGATGAGCTGTGACCAGAAGGCTTTGACCTTGGGTGCCATGTGATGCCTTTGAAGTGGAGCAAATCAAATTAAATGAAGGAATGAAGATATGAAGACATGAAGAATAAAAAAAAGAAGACTCCCATAGCATTTACTCATTTGTAATTATAATATTCTTTTATATTTTGGGTTATATAAGGGTAGAGCCAGGCTACCTATCTTATCCTTTTAGGTTATACGGCAGTACCCAACTGCATCAACCTCTAATTCTTTTACATTAGTTTTATAAAATTGATTGATGTTATGTTTAAATTGCACATTAGAAATGACATATTTTTCATAGTTTCTTATGATTGATGCTTTAATGTGTGACCTGGATGAGATTAGGCTCTTAGGGTAAAATTATTTTTTCTACCCCAACTAATCACTCATAATTAAAATCTAAATAACTCATAACCTCACAATAAAGCTTAAGTCTTAAATAAGATAATTAATAGATTTAGCAACCCCTTAGTTGTATGGTTGTATGTTTCACATCATGCATGCATCTTGAATTAATCTTTCGAATTGAGGGCCTTCATCCTTACATACATAGAGACTGTGTGACCTGTGAGAGAAACCTCTACTGATGGAGCTTCACCCTCTACTCTTTTGATTTAGCCTATGACTCATTTCATCATGCATTAAGGCATATAAAAATCCTAAAGCCTTTGTCTAAATGAAATGTCAAAATTTAAATAAAATTTGAAAAGATTTTGCATTAGATTAAATCATTATTCATACCACTAATGCTCTAGTCTCTTAGTGACTGGGTTTAAGGACTTTAGTCTCTTCCTAAATTAATAATTACATAACTATCTTTCAATTTCATATGACTAGATCACATGATTTTAAAATCATAAGAGGAGTTAGCTCGTGGCCACTCTAGGCAGTTGTAAGCCCAACAGTCGGATGGTTTATCCTCTCTTATGGAGGTAAACCTTATGCCCTAATTTCTCTTAGATTTAGGTCATATTTTAGCTCATGATAAGCACCAATATTTAGGATCTGAGGTTATCTCCTCCTTTAGGCTACAAGCATAAATCCTTACCTCTTAACCATTTTCATAATCTTGTGTTGTTGGATTATATGCCCTAGTAATCTAACAAAATTTCAACTCAAACAAAATAATTCTCTTCAACTTCAAATATATAAAGCCTAACTATATGATAGGTTGGAATGCTCACTGGGCTTCCTAGTATCATGAGTACTTCCTACTTTCTCCCTTTGGATTCCAAAAATAAGTGTTCTTCTTGAACTTTCCCAATTGATTTTCTAAGACATAGCAAATCCTTTGATAGTCTAACCTTGAAATCTTTGGAGATGATAATTGTTTACTTTAATTGAGAGTATTCCTAAAGACTCCACCTTCCTTAGGATGTACTTAACTATGGAGGCTTTCCTCCATAATGAACTTTAGAACCTAGTTTAATATAAACCCTACCTTATTCATCCATGTAAAGTACGAGAAAATATCTAGTATATTCGAAGATCTATCATGTATTAGGAGTCCTTATTATTTTATTAAGTCTATTGAAGGATGGTGTCTCTATCTTTTGAGATAGTGCATCATACCTCAATGTACTACCTTATCACTTCAATAAGTACCCTCTATGATCTACATGGTGTCCCCCTGCCATACATCCAAAAATAAACACCATATGCTCTAATAGCAGTCTTATCTAATCTATCATCCAAATTGGCTAATTTTCAAATAGTGGAAGTATTCCCTATGGATGATGTTGTGTTTAGGTTGATGTGCCTTAGTTCCTTGATTCCCTTTTGTTTATTTCTTTTGGATTTTTTGATCAACCACTCCTCCTCAATATATTATATTATCAAGTTCCTCATAATTTGTTGTGTGTTGTTGGGTTGTTGGAGAGAATACATCATCTAGTTGAGTTTATTGTGGATGGAATCTAAAGGTTTCTTCCAAATTGGTTTCTTTGCTTGCTTCTTATTCAATCACCCCATGTATCAGAATAGGTGTCTCATTATCTATTGGATTAAAATGTTGGATAAGATTAGGAAGTGTTTCTTCTGGTATTGTATCTATGTTTCTAACTTGATCTATGTTTACGGATCTATCTCCCCTTGGAATTATTTCAATTTGTACTTGATTAGTAGTTTGGTCGAGCTAAGTAATAATAATTTCCTTGTGGGTTTTATCACTGTTTCTTTGCAGACCTTTTGTAATTACCTCTCCTAGTTTAGCTAGTTTGAAATTTCTTACTCTAAGCTCAAGATTAACAATGTAATAGTTCTCAAGAAGGTTCCCAAACATTCTGCACTAGGGACAATAGTTTGGTTTCTGCTCAATAACATCTTGCTACCAATATCCATTTGTGGTGGTTCATATCCAAATCTCATCAGCATGAGGGGCTATTATATCCATTTTGACTAACACATAGGTAGCAGATGGCCTGGATAGATTAAATGTAGGTAAATCAAGTTTAAGTGGCTTAGTAAATGATGCAACAAGGGAATATAGAATTTGTTTATTGAACAGGTGGAGTTTCAAGTTTGGAAATTTTAGCCATATCAAAATAATTGGTGGTTATATGCTATAGTCAATGGTAAGAGTCCATTTTAAAATCTTCATGAGTATGTTGTCAATGTGGTAAAGTTTCTTGGAAAATAAGCATGCATAATCTTCCTCTCTATTAAGTCTGATAGCAATGTGTCAGCCATCAAGGAGTCCTGCATTCCAATCACCAAGGAGCTTAAGTTCATCAAAATGCTTACAAAAGGTGTCCATTTTTGGGTGTCTGCAAGTGAACTTACCAAACAAAGGAAAATGATGGGGCTCAGCTAGTTAAGCAGATTCATATTCAGATAGAAAAAGTGCAGGTTTGCCATTCTTGTGACCTGATTCTTTAATAAAGCCATTGTCACTCCCTTCACCAAGCTTAGCATGGTATGATTTGGAGAAGATGAGTTTGATAGATGGATCAGTAGGGTCATTAGTGGAGAGGTCAATGGAGAGAGAACCAACATAGGACGGTCCTTCCATAGTGAGCACAGTAATGGAACAGTAATTGGAAAATCACCCTAGCAGGAGAAGGAGCATACCTGGTAAGAGGGAGATGGTGCCATCGTGTTCATCCATTATTCTATTATTTTAATTGAGATTTTCAACTACAAATATATCTATAATATCTTTTTTAAAGATAGTCTATATGCATTCTATAAAAGGATGTAATGTTTATATTATTTTATATTATATCAACACAGCACACATAGATTCCATTATAATGTGAAGTAGATTATTTTGATGAAATGAAAACTTTTGTTATTTTCATTTTTCTTTGCCTTTGGTAATGAAATTTTTAAAAGAAAAAAATCTATCAAATATAGTGTAAATGACCTACTAGGATATGTCATAAATTATGTAAATTCATTTCAATAAAAAAAGACAATATGGTTTCATGATAAACCCTTACCTTTGGTTAATTTTAAAATGATTTCAAGCACTTTGAAATGAGATAATAATAGTGATCTTCTAGAAATTATTTATCAAATTATTAATGTGCCTCCCAAATTAGTGGAAAAAACTTCTTCCACTTTTGATGAGTATGTTGAAATTAATACAAGCATAGTGAAGACCTCATCTTACCATCATCAATAAGTTACTAAAAAATGATCTAAAAAAAATAAAAAACTAATCAATTCTTAAAAGACAATTGAGATGGGTTTGCCTAAATTTTTTATAAAAGAATCAATTTATCTCTTTAAATAATAATGCACAAACAGTCAATTAACCCTAATGATTCTTAAGTTAAATAAGCATTAAGAAGAATCTATCCTTATATTAAATGATTGATAATCTAGGTAATGAAAAAATTAATCAAATTTGAGTTTATATAAGAAACATAATATCTTACTAAATAGTGAGTTTTATTTATATTCATAATAAGAATGAGTAGATTTGAGTTTGTGTTGATTACAAACATTTGAATAAAGTCTGTCCTAAAGATGAATTCCCTTTACCTATTTTTAAAACTAATAATCGACATAATAGTTATTAATTTGATATTAGCCTTCACGGATTATCTATCAAGATATAATCAAATTAAGATGACCCTTAAAGTTGAAAATCATACATATTTTAGAACTTCAACATCTGTTATTACAAAATTATGCAATTTTTAATTGAAATATATATGTGTGACATGTCAGCATGCTATCACCTAGATATTTGATAAATTATTGCATTAATGACATTATTATAAAAATTAAAATTTTTAAGGATCATATAACTAATATTCAAATTATTTTTCAATAAATCAAAAAATATAGATTAAATTATGCTTTAGGAGTTTTATATCCTCTTAAGAGTCTTACCTAATTAAGACCTTCATAAGGAAGACTTAAATTATATGGATATGCTATTTACATCAATGAAGTCAATAGCATCTAACCTCAAGTCCTCTTTTAACACTAAAATCCCAACTTAACATAAGCCAATAGGTTGGACTTTGAAAAATTTAGTAGGAGAAAATGTAGGAGAGTCATTTATAGATCTTGCAGCCCTATGATAGATCTCTTTCATTGGTTGAGTTCAAACATTCTTGGACAAATATATGGACTAGATTATTGAAATTAATCTATCTTATTGATTAAATTATTTCTATAATTGATTATAAAACTCTAAAGACTGGTTAGACTATCCTTAAAATCATTTTGAAAATTTTGACTTATGACTGAGTCAAAGGTGCCCACATATTTGAACTTTGTTTAAGTTCTTAACCATGTGACTACTCCACTTAGCTAGTTTGATTTAACACCATAAGCATTCAACCTTATGATATTTTTATAATTTTCATGCAGAATCTTAATACATGTAAGGTTAACTTTAAGGCTAGGAGAGGTAGCAAGGCCTAATTTGGGTCATTATAAGACTCAAATTATCCTTAAGTCCTAATTGATCACCCAAATTGGTCAATGAATGAATTTATTAAAACTATCCCAAAATGGATATTTGGCCTGTTAATTGGGGAAATTACACTCAAGTTATCCTAATTTATCCAATTAGGAAAATTTATCTAAATTAGCCTTAACCATCAAAATAATAAAAATAATTGGACATATAGCCTCTTCTAAGAAATATAAATATGTTCTATCATTTAAAGAAAGTTTCCTTATGATCCAAACCTAATTGGGCAAATGTGGTGGTTGATTGAACCAATCTAATAAAGATATCTAATCAAATAATTAAAAGGGATTGTATCCAAGGATGTTACTAACAAATGCTTAGTGAAATTCATATTGATTTAACTTTTTAAGGTGAACATTATGATCAATTTGGCAAAATTTCCTTATTTTGACCCAAATGAGAACATTCATTTATTTTAATGAATTAAAACCATCAAATGGCTAAATAATGCTAAGCACTTGAAAAGTGATTTGATCTATAGGCATTAGAAAAATATTCTTACTTCATTCTAACTTGGTTTGACCCATTGCATGGGTTAATCTAACAAAATGGACTAACATGATCCATTTAGGCAACAACAACAAAATAGTCTTAAACACTATTTATGGATAAAGATTAATTTAATCTTAATAAATGTATAATATCAAAAATTAAACACTTAAGCAAGATATCCCTTAGATAAAGCCTTGGAGCCATGTCACATTAGTTGGAAAAATAAGAAAATTTTGGTAAATTAAAGTACACTTATCCAATAATAATTCTTAAAAAATCTATCAGTTATAACCAATTTAATGACCTAGTTCACATTCTAATGCACTTATAGCAAGAAAGGGATAAAAAGATATAACCTAACCAAAACTTTTACTAGATAATTTTTCTTTGTTGTATGGTATGAAGTGGTGAATAAAGATATCAATAATATTAAAAGCACTCATATCCCATCCATATTATCAAAAAATTCATGCAAATATTTTTTACATAAAATGAATATAACTACTTAATGTACTTACTAAATGCATGTAGTAAGAAATAAAAGATGATATAGTAATAAATACGAATTCTCCATTTATGTTCTTTGGTATAAGCACTTAGTGGCAATATAAATTGTAGTTAACATGTTAATGAGGTATTCCACAACTATAACTTTTAAATAAAATATTGGGAAGTAAAGAAAATCATGGAAATAAATAACCCTAGTGGGTATTTCCATGAAGATTCTCTTGGCTAAGCTCTTATATAAGAAATTGATTAGCCAAAGGTAAGAGAGCTTTCTCCTACTTCTTCCCTTCAATCTAAGAATTAATTTGAGCATCCTAAACCCATCATCCACCTTAGATGGTTGTCAACATCCCATTAAGAATCTCAAATGTAAGGCCTTTCTAGACGATGGTGTGGGTCACTAATTTTCAAGTGGGTTTTGCTCCACTCACCTTACTCAAGGTGAGAAGATTGAAACTTTTGGGCTTTATTAGCTCACGTAGGTAAAATTTTTAAACATTGTCAATAAATATTTAAGAACTCTTTATTAGATTAAGGCAAGCAAAATTAACTCCTTAAAACTCTTAGTTACTCCAATAGCCCCATAATTAAATTATTTGATTTTGATGAGAATACATATAAGATTGGATTACAATAATATTTATTTCAAGTGTTTAAATAAATTACCTAACCCACTTAAATCAGCCAGCTCAGGAAGGTCAATTCATCTTAAACTTCAATTCATTAAGAATATTCTTAAGAATTCTATAAAATGACAAACAAAGCTCATAAAATAATAAAAATGCTAAATTAATGATATTTCATTTATTTTAGTTTTTAGAATATTTTTGCTATATTTATTTTGTGTTAATTTTCAAAATTCATGAAATTATCTTTATTTGTATAATTTGATCATGTGCATTAAATAAAGCCTTATCCATTACATCTAAAAAATTTTCTGTTCATTTAATATCACATTAATTAATCCCCAAGCTTTTTTTATAATTGTATACCTTCATTTAGGCTTGTGATATAGAATATTCTCTTAATTATTCAAATTATCATTTTTTTCTATTCTAATTATTTTTTCACTTTTCTATCAATATTTGTCTTTAATCTTCATGATCCATCATGCTGTGGCCGACCACATCAAATTAAAGTTGATTTGATTTAAATTTGAATTAACACTTAGATTCAAATCATTTACTATTTAATTTCATAACATTTCCCTATTATTTTTCATCATGATTGGCTAACCCTCTATCAATAGTTTTTTTTTACTAACTTGCATTTGCAACATGCTACACTCTTTTGATGAAAGCTTAGCTTGGCTAACCCCTTTGCAAAATCATTTCAAGTGCTCTTTCATTCAAATATTCAAAGCATCTACTGCTCACTTTCTTTCATCTTAAGATTTCTTAAAAAGAGACTTCATTATCTTTTTTAACCCTTCTCCTGTCTTTTGAAGAGAACCATAAAAAGCTAATCTTGTATCGCCACACTTCCTTTAAGAGACTTGAGTAAGATCATTTCAATTTCAAATTAACCGTGCTCAATGGTTTTGATTTTTCATGTTGAATGTTATAGATTAAATTTGATTTTTCTAAGTGCTTTTGATCCTTATTCTTCTTCCAAGTGTTTTAAATCTTACAAATTATCATGGATTTTTGTATAATTTAATTTTTTTAGGTTTCTAACACTACATCTTAATGTTTTGGTCACTTTGATTTTCTATAGGCTTTTGACATTCATAGTTTGCATGTCTCTCAAGATTGAGTTTTGGTTTAATTTTATTTAAAATTTTTTACCATTACATTTATAATTTAAAAAATAAAAATAAAAATATTTTGTGAACCACCTCTTATTTGTCATCTTATTGCTTAGTTGAGGTTCAGAGCAAAAGTCTATTTAAAATTTAAAAGTTAGAAATACAATCTTAAAATTTTCTCATGTAATTTTAAGTTGTTTGGGTTGTACATGCTCGATGTAGGAGATTATGTGATTTGGGTTTGTACTTGTCCTATGTAGGAGAGTACATGATTTTGTTTTGCACTTGCCCTGTGTAGGAGAGTACGTGATTTTTGTTTGTACTTGCTCCATGTAGAAGAGTATGTGATTTGAAGTTGTACTTTGCCTAGTGTAAGAGAGTATATGTGATTTTTTTCTTATCTTGTGATATTTAGTGAATTTCAAGTGTGAGTTGCTAAGCATGGATGTGGGCCAATTTTTGGGTTTTTGCTAATGCAAATAAAAATATTTGTGCCTCTTTTCTCTTTGCTTTCTGCACTAGTTTTTGGTTTGTTGTTTTGGTCTTCCTTAAGACATAAAATATTTTGTTAATACTTTTTTTTTCCAAAATTAAATTTATGTTTGAACTTAAGATAATTATTAAATATCAAATTCACCTCCCTTTAGGCTGCCATAGCCTCTTAACGCTCTTGATCTCATTATTTTTAACTCCAAATCTAAGGAGAAATCCCATGGAATCAATTGATATGAAGTTGTTTTATCACCTTGGTTTGAAGTGAATGGGAGGAGGAATAAGCCCTAGAATTTATTTTTAATATTTTATATAGCTTCACTATTATTCCATTTATACTATAATTTAAATGAATTTTTAGTCATTTATGTATTAACTTATGGATATGTAGGAAAATATAATAAATTGGCAAAACTTAAATATTTTTGTTATTTATAAAAAAATTACTTTTAATTAAATTAATTTATAAAGTTAATTAACTTAGAAAAATTCTCAAATTTTCTTTAGAGGTGTTAATCAAAATAAGCCTATGTTTTTATATTTAAGTGATGGCGAGTTATAGTGCAAAAAAATTAATTTATCATCATATAAAAATTATTATATTCAATAATGAGCATTATTTTGCCAAAATTTTATTTTGAGTTCTTAAGAATGCTTCATAAGCATCTATTAAGAATCCCTAATTTTTTTGGTGGCCTTAGTAATACATAAACACATTGCATATCAATGGCTTGAGTGAAATTATGTTTATGCCCTTAACAAACTTTCTTTACTTTCATACATATTTTTGAGTACATTAAAATGTTAAAATTTTTTGGCATACTTATGATGTCAATTTAGTGGTTTTCCAATCATTTATTTATGATTTGTCTTGACTAATTTTTAAAAAGTTAATTAATAATTATAAAATTGCTCTTAAAATATGCATGATATTTAACCATTAATTAGGGTTATTTAAAAATTTATTTTTAGTAGATTAATTATGTCATCTTGTCATATTTGTTTATTTAGGACAATCATAAGAATTAAAATGGTGAATGCACGCTCACATGAGTGAAATTACAATTTTATTCTTGAATATTTATCTTGCTTAAATGAGTTGCTTGTAGATGGCCAAATCATTTTAAGCCCTCATTATATTGTCACTAAGTTGACATGAGATTCCTTTAGTTCATTTATGTGAAGTTAATAATTCTTTTATAGCAAAATTTTCATCTTACCATTAATTCATTAATATTACATTGATATATTTTACATTAATTTTTGAATCCTTTTATATGCATATCAAATGCATCATATATATATTTAAAGTCAAAACTCCCATAGCTTGAGATTACCACGTAGGGGAAATTGATTATTCAAATTCAAAATCAAATACTAAATTTGAAATATCCTTAAAGAAGTTTATATTTTTAAGATCATCTATTATGATTATAATTTATCACTTTTATTAATCATTGGAATATCAATTGATTTTTTGAAAAAAAAATATTATTATTGGATTGGCCTCTTTATGCTTAATTTGATAAATTTTCACACTTTAAATCAATTTTCTTAGATTAATTTTGAATAAATTTTAAATTATACAACCACTATAATATATATGAATAATTTATGTATATATGGATTGATATTGACTTTTACATCTTGCTTCCTATTTAAGTTTGACATTTTCTAAATAAAAAATTCAACATATTAATTTTAAAAATAATTCAAGATTTTGAATACACAATTTCCAAATTTAATTTTAAAAATTTAAAGTATTCAAATCAAAATTTCATTTGATATGGAGTATATGAATGGTACCAAAAATCTCATTAAAACATAATATTGCACTAGTATGCTTGCACTCCTTGATAGCATGAATTTCAATCGCATTTCTTCTTATGCAGGTTAAGTATATCAATTGATCCAATTTATACTAATAATTGAGCATATAGCTTGATTACCTTCGAAGGTGAGCCAGTATAGTGGGTAACACATAATTTTGGACTAACTTAGCATCCTAGTGTTTAGATTATCTTATGTACTATGTTAATATTATGCATTATAAAGATATGCATGTTGTTCTTTTTTTTAAAATTAATTATATAGCTTGTTATTACAAACTATATATGATTTTCAATTCCTAGTCAATTCTTTTACATGAATAATTTATTTGTGTTGCTCTCTTTCTTTGGTCATTCACTTTTCTTATCTCCATAATCATTCTCAATTGACTAGAAAACTCTCATAGGCTAATCATACTAGTATGATTCAACCTACCCATAGTATATTTATGCTTATGTGAATTTTCTAACACCATTTTCCCTATACATGGTTGTCTTTTTATTAAGTTCAATTTATTTTGAGCAAATACTATTTTTGTCAAACTATTATCTGATTGAGTCAAAAATTTAATGAAGTCATTCCATAGTTCAATTATAGCCTATGGTTGAATACTTTCAATTTTTAGTATATAGTGGTACTAGGTTATGTGCTCTTTCTCTTTTAAATAGATGATTTCTTTTCAAGATTTTACCTTGCACTCTTGATATTTTGGATATTCTTCTATATATCCATAAAATTTCTAGCATCACATGTTCATAATACCTCACTTGAGTGCTCGAATGCTATACTTGCAATGTATACCAAGGATGACATGCAAGATGAACTCTCTTAAGGAAAGCCAACTCTCATTAAATAAGAGATGCGATTAACTCAGATAGTGTTCTTTGGTCTACTTGTTAGAAAATTTATAAACATGATTGATCTTAATTTGAACTATTCGCTAGCCAACTGCCAACCCAGTAGATAAAAGACCCATTATTTAGAATTAATATACTCTTCATTCAATTTGATGGCCCATTTGACATTAGCTTGACTCACCACTACTTGATAATTCACTAGAAACTCATCACTAGGTAAGGACTCAAGACATATGTACTCACCATACTTTCAAACATGGTGATTAGACACATGCAAGGAGACATAGTGCTCAGAAGCTGCACCACAGCTACACCATGATATTATACACATGACGATGTCCTAGTCATTCATGGAGTCTAAAATATCTTCATTTATTTTATGAGTTTATTGTAGCCATGTGTGTAGCCCTCTGACCCATTAAATAATGGGTTCAAAAGTACATTCAAACAAGTGTAGCAATTGCTCAGAGAAAAAAAATTGGACTGTTGAATCCTATAATAAAGATAGTTTTCATCAACATTAAGGAAGGACATCAAAGAATTTTTTTGAAGATGTAAGTTGTCTCAGATGTTTGAACCCATGTCATTATAATTTTCACATAAGTTGTAGCTAATTAATACCTCATGGCCATTCCCCATATGGGACATTGACTTATTCAACCCCATGCCCCTCACAAGTGGCCAATCACTTATTAAATTCACAACTCAAGTCATCCACAACTTTATTTAGTATGAAATGATTTGCTAACATTTGTTGCCAATGACTATAGTCTCAATGAGTTTTTTGCAATCTTAATGCATTTACTCAAGTTCAACTTAGTCTATCTTCAACAAACAAACAACCATGTTGAAATGGTGAATAAGTAAAACCTCAACCTTTGAAGAAGAACAACCAATGAGCCAAACAAAGTAGGTGGAGGTGCTACCTTCTATCTAGTGGAAATTAGAAGAACTCTATTTTTTGCAACTAGCCAAACACCATTTTGTATTATCTCAAGGTATAGAGGCTCTTCTATCCATTGAGTATAAACTGCAGACTAGCGTGAAGACAACATTCATGTGGGACTACAAATTTGACTTATCTCTTGGAAGCTTTGACTATGAGCAGAATCTTATTTAGTGGAAGGAACAAAATTAAGATAGCATGGAGTAGGGCTTGACATGGTTAAAAGAGTTCAAGACATAAATTTTTTTGAGGCAAGAAGAAACAAAAATAAGGATGACAAAGTACAATAATATAACGTTAAAAAAAGAATTTCCATTTAGATAACTTGGTACAAAAGAAAGTAGTTATTGTAGCCTAGCAAATGTCACTCTATAAAGTAGATTAACTTAGGATGAACCTTTCTTCATCAAGAAGTATGTCAACCTAGAGACATTTCAACTGCAAACACACTTGGAAAAGAAGGTATCGTGGACTTGAAGATCCTATGATCCCAAAAAATTCTACCCTTAATCGAATAATCCTAATCCTATAGTCATCTTACTATTATTTTTTCATTACTTGTACAAACATTTTATTGATCTGTGAGTATACTACAAATCTTGTAGTAAGAGTAAAGAAAATGACTTGTCAAATACTTGAGAAGCTTTGCCTTTAGACTTAACGAGATTATGTGACTTGCTAGTTTTTATGCCAACTCATTTATACTTGCCAACTCATTTATACTTACTAATGCTCAAGGAACTCATATTTCTTGAGTGAGTGATTATTAAAGAATAACCAATGAACTAAAGAAAGTTAGCCTCATCAAACTTTGTCAACTTTAAATGATGCTCAGTCTACCAATTTTGTTTGGAAAAAAATTATTCTAATTAGAGCATTTGATAATATGTGCAGGCTAACCAACTTGAGAGAGGCAAACAAGTGTCAAATCTTAGGGTGCTCAAAGGTGATGAGAGTACTCATAGCAAGATAACTAGAGCCCCTTGGTGCCACACCAATAGGTAAGCCGAAGCCTTAAGAAGAAGGTAAGTCCATAATTAGAATAGTTATTATCACCTTTGGTCCTACTCCTTATAAGAATTTGTTAAAGATTCTCTCAATTTTGGTTTGTGTCGAGATAGGCATGATCATGGTTTGTATTATGTATAATGGAATGAAATTGAAGATGCTTTGCAAGACAATGATTCTTCCTCCAGTCGATAAGAAGGTATTTTCCCATGAATTTATCTTAGTCTGAATAGAATTAATAACCTCATCAAAGTATTTAGTCTTGTTCTTCTCTTTATAAATATTAACACCCAAGTATTTTCTTGGGAGTTGAGTAGGTGTGAAACTAATGTGATCTTTGATCAAATTTAGGTATGTTTTGTAGAATTTGCTTAGGATGAACATGCACAGTATTTTGTTGAAGGTCATTCCAAAAATAGCCTCAAAACTATTTAGAATATGCATAATTCTTTTAATAGACCTCTTGGATCCATTGTTGAATAGTAGAAGGTCATCATCAAATGCTAAGTGGGAACCCATGGGATTTGTAATGGATTGTATTATCAGTTAAGTGGTTAACATCTAGAAATCTAGATAGATAGCCAAAGATAAGTATGAAAAGGGATGGAGAGAGGGGATCACCTTGATTGATACCTTTAGATTCCTTGAAGGATCCAAGGGTCTCCCCATTAATAAAGAGAGAATAATAGTTGTTGGTGAGAATTCTATACATTAGTAAGAAAAATCTCTCTTGAAATCCTCTGGCATTTAAGTTTGATACGATAAAATTCAAGTTGATAGTATCAAAGGCTTTTCTTATGCCTAATTTTATAATCATGTTCCTCCCTCTACATTTTCTATCAAGATCTTGGATGAGTTCATGTGCTAATAGAATATTATCAGTGATGTTTCTTCCTTGAACAAAAGTTGTCTAGTTTTTCTAAATAAGGTTAGGAAGGAAAGGTTGAACACGATTTACTATAACTTTGCTGATGAGTTTACTAATAATAGAGGAAAGACTAATGGGCCTAAAATCATCTCATTTGTATTTGTTCCTATATTTGGGTATTTGTGTAATTTTTGATGTACTAAAAAATGTGTGTATGTCTCTACCTAAAAAGAAAGCTTAGATAGCTATTATTATGTCCTATTTGATTCACTGCCATGAATGCTGGTAAAAGTGTTTAGAGTACCAGTTTGGCCCTGCTGCTTTAGCTCCACAAAAAGAATTTAGACACCTCCATATTTCCTCCTCCTTTGGGATATATGCAAGGTCCACTTGGCTTGTAATAACCCCATTTATATCAAATAAATCTCCATTAAAAAAATCTGGATTTATTTTTCTTTCTTAGAATAAGGGATTGAAGTAGTTTATTCGATCCTCAATAATGTCTTCCTTGGTATGCAACCATATGTGATGAGATTTAATCTTTATGATAGCTTTACATTTCCTCCTCTTTTTGAAGAAAGCATGATAATATCTGGTTTTCCTATCCCCTTCTTTGAGATTAGTTATAGCAGCTTTTTGTGCCAGGAGATCCTTCTCCATGTCAATCAGATTATTTTGAGCAATGCGGGCTTGTTTGAGAGCATCTTCTACCTCCGTGGATGAGTCCTCAATACATTTTTTTTTTCAAGAAGGATGACCTTTTGCTCATGAACCTAAATTTTCTAATTTATGCCACCAAAAACATCACTGTTCCATTTTTTTTTAGTGCTTTAGTTAGATTTTTATGTTGAATCCACAATTTAGTCCAAGGGTCAATAGTCGTAGCTTGCTAGGCATTTTATAGATAGCTGATAAATAAGTTATGCTTAGTCCACATATTCCAAAATGTGAAGATGTGTTTGGTAGGTCTTTGGAGATGATGAATGGATACTAATACAGGTGCATGATCAGAGCAAGTTCTAGTCAGATGTCTGATAGTAGAGTGCTAAAACTGAGAGAGCAAAAATAAGTTAAGTAGAACTCAATCAAGTCTCTCAAATACGTTACTTTTATTCCATCTGAAGAGAGAACCACTGAAGCCTGAATCAAATAGCTGTGCCTCTTCAATATATTCAGCAAATTTCCTCATCATCCTTTTATTTGGTTTCCTTCCTCTTTATTTCTTCAATCCATTAGTAATTATATTGGCGTAACCTCCAACAAGCCAGCCAACTTGGCAACTTTGTCCAATACTAATGATGTTTGTCCATAGAGTTTTCTTGGATTCTCTTGTAGATGCTGCATAAATAATGGTTGCTTGAATAGAGTAATTATTGCAAATTTGTAGATGTAGAAATTAGGAATTATTTATCATAAGATCAACTTGGAAAGGATTTCTTCAAAAGAGCATAATCTTGTTATTATAGTTTTGGATGATGTTGAAATTTCTAAATTCTCTCTTGAGTTTATCTTAACTTTGTGGATAAATTAGTGATTCTAGAATGGCAAAAATGTGTAGATTATGTGTTTTTATTAGATTCTTGAGTCCTATTAGAGGTTGAATTTCCTGCAATGCCTCTATTATTCCAAATCAAAAATTAGTCATTTTTGGAGTACTTAGAGCCCATAGAGGCTCTAGTAGCAATCCTATCCAATCTATCATCCCAATTAGCTAGTATTCTAATAGTAGAAGTATTCCCTATTGATGATGTTGCATTTGGGTTAATGTGCCTTAGTTCCTTGATTCCTTTTGGATTTTGGATCAACCACTCCTCCTTAATGTCCTGTATTGTATGATCAAATTCCTCATAATTGGTTGACTATTGTTAGGCTATTGGAAAGAATAAATCATTTGGTTGATTTTGCTGTGTGTGACATCTAAAGGTCTCTTCCAAGTTAGATTCTTTGTTGTATGTCCAATCTTGTCAAACAAATGTTCAAATGTCTCATTATCTATTGGATTAACTTGGTTGATAGGTTATGGAAGTGCATCTTCTAGTATTATATCTATATTTTCAACTTGAGCAATGCTTGCTGGTCTGTCTCCCACTAGGATTAGTTTAATTTGCTATAAGTTTGCAGTTGGGTCAAGTTGAGTAAGAGTAGCATTCTTGTTGCTTTTTTCATTTTGTTTTGTGGAACCTCAGTAATGATCTCTCCTATTTTAGTTGGGTTAGAATTTCTAACTCTGAATTCAAAGTTAGTAATTTAATAGTTCTCAAGAAGGTGTTTAAACATCCTACACTTATGATAATAGTATGGTTTCTGCTCAATAATAACTTTCTCCCAATATCCTTTCATGGGGATTCCAATCCAAATCTCATCAACATGAGAAGATGTTATATCCATTTCAACTAACAGTTAGGAAGTAAACGGTCTGGACAAGTTAAATGTAGGTAAATCAAGCTTAAGTGGCTTTCCAAAGGATGAAGAAAGGGAATATAGTATTTGTTTACTGAACAAATGGAGTTTTAGGTTTGTGAATTTCATCCAAATTAGAATAATTGGTGGTTCAATGTTATAGTTTAATGTAGGAGTTGATTTTAGGATCTTCATGGGTATGTTGTCAATGTGGCAGAGTTTTTTTGGTAAAGAGGCATGCATAATCTTCTTTCCTATTAAGTCTTATAGCAATGTGTTAGCCATCAAGCAATCCCACATTCCAATCACCAATGAGTTTAAGTTCATTTAAGTGCCAACCAAAGTAAAGTGAAGAGGCTCAATCAGCTGAGTAGATTTAGATCCAGAAAGAAAATGTGCAAGTTTGTCATTTTTGCGACCTGATTTCTTTATAAATCCATTATCACTTCCTTCTCCAAACTTATCATGATATGATTGTGGGAAGATGAGTTTGATGGATTGATTAGTATCATTAAAGGGGAGGTTAATGGAGAGAGCACCAACAAAGGATGGTCCTTCCATAATGAGCATGATAATGGAATGATAACTAGAAAAAAACACACTAGCGGGAGAAGGAGCATACTTAGTAAGAGGATGACAGTGCCATCATTTCCTAGTATTAACTTAATTATAGAGTGTTAAAGTTATTTGCAATGAATGACTTGTTTAACTTGATTTAGAATCTAATAATGTAAAATTTTAAATAAAATTTAAAAGATTTTATGTTAAATTAACTTATTATTCATACCACTCATGCTCTAGTCTCTTAGGGAGTGAGTTTAACGACTTTAGTCTCTTTCAAAATTAATAATAGCATAACTATCTTGTAATTTCATATGACTGGGCCACATGGTTTTAAAATTGTAGGAGAAGTTAGCTGGTAGCCACTCTAAGCAGTTGTAAGCCAAACAGTCAGGTGTTTTATCCTCTCTTTTAGAGATAAACCATATGCCCCTCTTTTGCTTTGGTTTAGGTCGTGTTTTAGCTAATGCTAAAGCTCCCTAGATTTAGGATCCGAGGATACTATTTTCTTTGAGCTATAAGCATGAATCCTCACCTCTTAAGTATTTCCACAATCTTGTGTTATTGGATTATAAGCCCTAATAATCTAATAAAATTTTAACTCAAACAAAATAATTATCTTCAACTTCAAATATATAAAGCCCAACTATAGGATAGATTGGAATGCTCACTAGACTTCCTAGTATCATGAGCATTTCTTACTTCCTCCCTTTGGATTCCAAAAATAAGTCTTCTCCTTGAACTTTTCCAATTGATTTTCTAAGACATAACAAATCCTTTGATAGTCTAACTTTGAAATCTTTGGGGACAACAATTGCCTACTTTAATCGAGAGTTTTCCTAAGGACTTTACCTTCCTTAGGATGTAATTAACTATGGAGGCTTGCCTCCATAAAGAACTTTAGAACCCAATTTAATATAAACCTTGCTTTATTCATCTATGTAAAGTGGGGGAAAATTCTCTAGTATATTTGAATATCCATCAAGCCTTAGGAATCCTTATTAGATGACTAGGTCTATTGAAGGGTGGTGTCTCTATCTTTTAAGATAGTACATCATACCTCAATGACATACCTGATCACTTCAATAAGTACCCCTATAATCTGGGTGGTATCCACACCCCTTCACCCCCTCACCCCCTATACATCCAAAAATAAACACCACAAAATTTTCTAGCGACTCGATTGGGGAGGTTTTCTCTCTCCATCTTTAGTAGACAATTATTGTCTCCAAGCATCGATAGTGGACTTATAATTGATATAAGCCCAAGACGATCTTTCTTTCCATTAACACTTAGTTTATTTTATCCTTAAGCAAAGCTACCCAACATCCTTTAGGTTTTAGGATCTCACTCCATGTAGATCTTGAAACCCCTATTGGGTACCCCAATAAGTAAAAAATAAATTAACTAATGAAAGGAGATGACTAAATTTAGAACCTCTTTACCACTAGCTTGGTGAGGCAAGGTTCATCTCATATTCAAGAAAGTTTCAATAAAATTCAAACTAAATAAGTAAAGTCTTTTGTAAGTTTTCCAAAAGCACTTTTTCTAAATAAAATCATTTTGAAATGCACTTCACATGACATAAAGTTTGCAAAATATAAAACTTTCAAATCTCTTTTCAAATAATAAAGATAATCAAACCTCATTTAACATACTTAAATTTGTTAAATGGGGATCCTTTTCAAAATTCAAAATCAAATATGCATCATCAAAATCCTTTTCATAAATTTTCAAAACTACAATTTTCAAAATAAAATCAATCAACCCACTCCATTTAACATACCCAAGTTTTTTAAATGAAAGTTCTCCAAAATATTTTAAACACATGTTTCAAAAATTAACTAACTCCACTTAACATACCTAAATTTGTTAATTGGAGTACCATTTTTTAAAATCAAAACAAAACCAAAAAATCAACATATCATTGAGCTTTACTTAACAGACCCAAATTTGCTAAGTGAGAGTTCCCTCATTTCAAAAGTGACATCACACATAAAATCAAAATATATTTGAAGACCATTTGACATACCCAAATTTGTCAAATGAGAATTCCATTTTTTAAAATCAAAATAAATTAAATTCTACTTAACATACTTAATTTGTTAAGTAGAGTTCCCCTTTTCCAAAATCATAAAAATTAAAACACATTTGAATTCCATTTGACCTATCCAAATTTGTCAAATAGGGATTCCATCATCAAGCAACACATAAAATAAATTAAACTCTATTTAACATACCCACATTTGTTAAATAAGAGTTACCCTTTTCAAATCAAAATAAAACAAAACATCAAGCACACTTGAACCCTACTTAGCATACCTAAATTTGTTAAGTAAAGGTTTCATTTTTCAAATCAAAACAAAAATATCAAACACACTTGAACCCTACTTAGCATACTTAAATTTGTTAAGTGTTTCATTTTTTAAATCAAAATAAAACATCGAGCACATTTGGAACCTACTTAACATACCTAAATTTGTTATGTAAGGACTCCACTTTTAAATCAAAATCAAATCAAACATATCAAACATGTGAACAACAACCCTCACAAACAAAATGTTTTCAAATTATTTTCAAACATGCAATTTAATCTCATTTAGCATACCTAAATTTGCTAAGTGAAGATTCCAAAATCAAATCTCAAAATAAAAGATAAATAATGAATTCGTCTCCAAAGTCTCTCCAAAATAAGATGAACCCCACTCAACATACTTAAATTTATTGAGTGTGGGTTCCAAATCAAAATCATATAATTCTATGGCAAAGTCTCTCCTCATAAAATCTCTCCGATGAACCCCACTTAGCATACCTAACTTTATTAAGTGTGGGTTCAAATTCCAAGATAAATCTAGAAATCAATGATTGAAGACAAATATGAAAGCAAGGGTCTAACTCAATTATATTTCAATAAATGCAGTGATATCAGCACGGTCAGTCCCATCCCCATTCTCAGTCAGTTCAGTCACCATGTATTCCAGCAAGTTCATCTTCTTATTCCCGTCTGGTGTGGAATTGGCTTTAGATTAGGCCATATGCACCATGACCACCACCCACCTGATGTAGTTTGTCCATGGCTGTGAGGCTATTAAAGTCACTTGTGAGGGACCAGCCTTCATAACTGTTAGCAGAGAGGAGGTGGTAGGATAGAAGCCACTCCTTCATTTTGATCTACAGTCTGAGTCTAGGCTTCCCTCTCTAAAGAGAAAGGCTATTGAGATCTCTGTAGCAACATCAGTTTCAGCTCTTTCTATGTTAGCTCTAGCAGTGTCAGTGTTAGTGGTTCCTAGGCCAGTTTAGTCAGTTGTCCCCACTACAGCCTTAGTGCAAGTTATCACCTCCTCATTGGTTACCGCCATTATGAAGGGGAAGGCTATCTTAGCTTCTAAGATAGTCTCCCCTACCTTTGAAGTAGGTTCTAGCTCGCCCCTCTCACCTACACACAGGACCACATCAAGAACAGGAAGGTCAAGTGGCATTATAAGCGTGAGGCTAGGTAGGTAGATGCTGCATCTTAGATTACTGAGGAGGGTTCTCCTCATGAGACCCCTCTACTCTTGAGTAGTAGAAGGTTTCACCCCCTCTTAGCTTCATACAGAGAGGAAGACTATATGAGAATTATTGCATTGCCTCCACCACTAACACAGTTTGAGGTACCAGCCAGGGAGAGGAGGAAGCCCTATGCTAGTATACAATCAATTCTTTGATAGGTTGGCACAGTCCATGGATGCTCAGAGTCTAGTACATTATTTGATTTAAGGACTCTGATCCCTAGGAGTTTTAGAGATTAGATACATTGAGAGAGAGCCACTGTAGCTCGTGTGGCAGCCTAAGCAGGTAAGAGAGAGAGGAAGAGGTATGTCAGGTAGTCAGCAGCCTCCACTTTTGTGGATTTTCTAGATCGGCAAGCTACCAGGGCTGATCAGACTGATAGCATAGTATTGACAAGCACCAATAGTAGCTGGAGGAGAGTTCCAGTGGGAGGGCAGTCACTGTCTTCACCACCACACCGCTCCATTCCCCATCCACCATCACCCGTATGAATCCCTCCTTCCACAGTCCCTACCAAAGTCCAGAAGTTCGCACCTAGGGAGTGAACATGCCCATTGGTGATCTAGTTATGGCCTAAGGAACCCACTCCATCTATTCCACCAACTTAGATGCGGTTGAGCACTCCCATTAGACCCTCCACTTTAGCCATGGTAAAGAAGGAAGAGCACCCAAAAGCATCATGGTCATGCCACCAATAGTAACAGAGGAAGGAGGGGTTACCAGTGCAATCCCCATGGCAGTTGATCCTCCTAATGAGAGAATCTCATCAGTAAATAGTGTCTGATATATAAGTTCAGATGAGCACAGTCCTACAGTCAGTCGCTAGTAGGTATTTGAATCAGCTTAGCCAGGCAAAGTAGGAGATTGTTCATTAGATGATATCCTGGAATGCTACTTTACTGAGAAGAAAAAACTTCTTGGGAGTGATCATTCAGATTACGAAGAGGGTATGGTAGCTTTCAACCCTGATGAGGATAACCAATTAGAAGACTTAGCAGAAGTCCATATGGTCGATACCCAGTATCCCTCCATCGAAACCATTAGAGTCAGGAAGGTGTTGTGGTCAAATAAGATGATGTCATTCATTCAACCTAACACCTCCTTTAGCAACTCAAATAGAAGGATGATTAGATCCACAAGAAGGAAAGGAAGGTTGAAGATTTGTTAGTTGTAGTTCTAGTACTTCAGAACCAAACTCCAGTGCCACAACATAGTCCTATGGAGGCCGGGCTTCCTGAGCTTTTCATGTCTTGGAACCTCCCAAGAGTACCTCTCCCATGGATCAGGATAATGGCAGTTTGCATAGGAAGGTTGTAGACAATACCTCTGTGCATGAGAAAGACATCAAGTAGATGGTGGAACAACAAGTGATGGAAGCATTGGTGCAAGCCCAAGGTAGTTCATCTATTCCAAAGGGTAGGCCTTACCCAGAGGAATTTGATGTAGTTCAGTACCCTAAGGGGTTTATGCCACCTTCCTTTAAGATTTTTGATGCAGTGGGAACCCACGGCAACACATGGTACATTTCAGAGTTGGCTATTATAACATTGGTGGTAGCAATACACTTCCCTTTTACGTCTTTGTCAGTAGTCTATCAGAAGTTGCATTTGATTGGTATGTCGAACTACCCAATAATTTGGTGAAGATATTTGTTAAGTTGGAGCAACTCTTTATCAAGAGATTTGATAGAGCCCAGCAGAGGGTAACTGTGGGTGACCTCGTTATAGCAAAGGAAAATTCTAATGAGCCCCTCATTGATTTCATTCTCAGGTGGCATAACTTGAGTATGAAATGTGGACCACAACTATCTAAATAGCATGCCATAAAAATTCTTCTTAAGAATATCCATTGCCTGGTGGCTTTCATGCTCAAGTACTATATAATCAAAACCTTTGAGAAACTAATCAACAAGGTGGCTAATTTGTAAGAGGAATCCAACTAGTTACCTTTCCAAGACCAGTCGTCCAAGCCCAATCCATAGAAATCTTTTGAAAAGAAGCTAAGGGCAGTGGTGCCAAGACTAGGGAAAGTAGCTAGCTAGAGTTCAGTTTAAGAGACCCCGAGCTTCCACTACCCCACCTTCTCTGCCACCTCGACCATCATATTGGCCACCACAGCCGCCTTAACAACCATTTCCATTGCATCCTCAATAGTACACACATTAGTGGTATTCATATCCATCGCTAGGTAGCTATTATTCACCTACTCTTCTGGACAAATTTAATAAGCCCTATTCATTCAAGAAGGAGGTAGTCAAGGAGATCTTTAAGATTCTCTTGAAGAAACTGGATTTCTAGCTACCAGAGATGAAGAGGCCTGAGGAAGTGGGCAAGAATGATGATCCTAGCTATTTCCCCTACCACCATATGTTAGGCCATGCTCTTCAAAGATTGTTACCAAAGAACAACCCATTATGGTATCTTTAAGACAAAAGAGAAGGTCGGGATATTTTCTTATCCTGAACCTCTAAAAAGATTATTTCTAAGATCAAGAAACTCTCCTTGTAGGTGCCTGAGGTAGCTTAAACCACCAACATCAAGGAAGGTTTGTAAGTTACCAAAGATAGCTCGAGGAAGGTGGGAGCACAGTAGTAGTAGCAGTCCACCCTTTCCTGGATAGTACAGTAGCGTAACCTCCATCCGAGTCCAGCACTCCCTCCACCATTGTAACCACCACTTCTTCTACTAGCTCCTCTTCTACCAGTAGGAGCATTGTATCAGTAGATAAGGGCACTAAATCCCTTACTTTACTTTTTATTTATTTCATGTACCTCCCAAAAAAAGAAATTAATGAAGAAAGCTAATTCTACATATATCTTGTCCACTTCTGATGGTCCTGATTTTATTCTTATTGAAAACCCTCCAAGTAAAAAATAGTAATAATAGCTCTAGTAATTCTGATCCTCTCTCTTCTAATTCAGAATCAGACTTTCCTTCTCTGAATCAATCAGGTTCACCCATTGAGATTGAATGGAGTCATCCAACTCTGAGGGTCCCATAGGAGAAGATGAAGGTATGCCCAATGAGCAGGCAAAACTTTCCACCAACCCACCATATGAAGTCATTGAAGTCAACTTACATAGTGGCAAAGTTCTACTTCCTAGGGTAGCACCTCAGGGTAAGGGTAAGCAAGTCATTGATTCCAATGAGCAGATAGCCCCTCCACAGAAAGCTCCACCTATGGATATGCTTGTGGAAGACTATGCTAGAGTTGATTACAACATCCTAGCTCATTTTAGAAAGTTGCCAAATAATTTAAGCATATACAATGCCCTTGTCTTATCCAAAGAGATTAGGGAATCTCTAATTAAGGTCTTACTTGATCTGAGATATGCTTAGCTCAGCTGACCGCTACTAAAGAGGAGGCATGCCACTCAAAGGACATCTCAAGAGTTACATTCAACGATGAATACTTACTTCTAGGGATGACCGAGCATAACCATCCTCTTTACATTATGGTGAATGTTGGAAGATATAGGCTATCAAGGGTGTTGGTTGACCTAGGTTTATCAATCAACATATGAGTCTTAGAACCCTTGCCTACTTAAGGATCGACATATCAAAACTCCAAAAAGAAAGGATAATGTTGAGAGGATTCAATGAACAAGGAGAGAGGGCCTTAGGCTCCATAGTGTTGCCCTTGGAGATAGATGATTGGAAGACTGAAGCCAAGTTTCATATTAAAAACTCGGATACATATTTCAATGCTTTGCTTGAGAGACCATGGATACATGAAAATAACACAATTCCATCCTCTTTACATTAGTGTATGAAGTTTGTGAGAGGTGGGATCGCCTACTGTGTCAAAGGAGATCTCAAGCCTTTTCAGTTCATGAGGTCGACATATATGAGAATGCAGCCTACTAACTCCCTCAAAATCAACAAGTCTATTCTTGCTAACTTGGCCAAAGTTCAAAAATAAAAGAAGAAGAAAAACAAAAAGAATAGGAAAAAAATGAAAAAGAAAATAAAAGGGAGCCAGAAATAGACTTGGAGGAGAAAGTGGAACTCTACATTAGATTCCACCTACAGTTCATTACTCTATTTAAACATATAGGTAGGATGACTTGACCTCAATGAAGGAGAGGAATAGGCTAGTTCAAAGGCAGTCCCAAGGGTGGAAAACCTCAATATTAACCACCCCATACGAGATATGCCCCAACTACCAGGAGTACACCTATTATCCATATAGACTTAGAATCTAGTTCAGAGGATGAGTCTTATATGATTAGTACACCAGCTAGCTCTTCTCAGCAATATATTTCTTTGGAGGTGACACTTGAGCTAGACATCAATGAAGATCGGCTTCCAAAGTAAAGCATAAGTATATCCAAGTCTATATGTGAAACAGTTAGGCATCAATTGGGAGCTTAGCTCTGACCCAACTTTTGTCACAAAAGTTGAGAGTTTGGTAGATAAAGAAGCCCCTAAATCATCCACAGATGTGAAGACTCATAGGTTCTTCCTGGGAGCATTATCCTCAAATCAAGAAGTTGATGTAGAACTTGAGGATGACTCATATATATATTTAATAGAATTACCTTTTGATTGGTACTCATTGTGTGATCATAATCTAACAAAAAAGGGTTAATCCCATATACTTGGTCAAAGCATAGGGTAGAGTATTTCAAAAGGATATGGAAGAACACATGCAAAATCTTTCAATCAAGACCAGGACTAGGATTCAGTACAGTGGGTCCAGTCGACAATGATGATTACTGCTTAGTCATCACCAATCATTTAGAAAATAATAGGTTCTTTTCAAATCACATTAACTCATATGAGGATGTGTGCTTAAAAACTTCAAATGGTCTAAATGATTTTGAAGTAAAAGATGCACCATCAGAGTTTAAAGGAGAGTTCAAGTCAACCATCGATGAGCTCAACAAGATCAATTTAGGAACCGAAGATAATCCATACCCGACATACATCAGTTTCTTATTGAATGAAATTGAAACCAATGACTTAGTTAAGCTATTGACTGAGTTTAAGGATTGCTTCACATAGAGTTATGAAGAAATGTTTAGTTTATTCCCTGGCGTAGTAGTCCACAAACTAGCAATAAAGCCTAATGCTAACCCTATCAAACAAGCTCCTAGATGCATGTGATTAGACATTGAATAGTAGGCCATTTCTGAAGTCAAGAAATTGATCAATGCTGGTTTCATCCAGAAAGAAAAATACCCTACCTAGTTGGCCAGTGTCATCCCAGTTAAGAAGAAGAATGGCCAAATTTGTATATGCATTGATTTTAGAGACTTAAAAAAGGCATGTTCAAAAGATAAATTTCCATTACCAATACAGAACTGATGGTGGACATTGCCTCATCTCATGCAGTCTTCTCCTTCACTGATGGTTCATATGGATACAACTAAATAAAGATGGCCCATGAAGATGAAAGAAACATTGCTTTTTGAATCTGATTAAAATCTATTGCTATAAGGTCATGCCTTTCGGTCTTAAAAATACTGGTGCTACATACTAGTGAGCCATGACTCGAATCTTCAAAGAACTCATTCATCATCAAGTTGAATGTTATGTCGATGATCTCATAGTCAAAAGTAGAGAAAAGAAAGATCATCTCTTTGACTTGAGAGTAGTTTTCAAATAGTTAAGATAATTTAACCTCAAAATGAACCCCCTAAAGTGTGCATTCATAGTAGCCTCAGGGAAATTCCTTGGGTTTATTATCTGAGACCAGGGAATCAAAATCGATTAAGAGAAGATCAAGGAAATATTAAAAATGCCACCCCATAAAAGTTTAACTCAACTCAGATCATTCCAATGGCGGTTGGCATATTTAAGATGCTTTATATACAACCTATCAAGAAGCTACCATCCAATCTCAGCCCTTTTCAAAATGGATGTCAAGTTCAAGTGATATGATAAGTGTCAGCATACCTTCGAAGACATCAAGCACTAGCTGATGATGATGACAGTTCTAGCAGCCCTTATCCTAGGCAAGCCACTCATATTATACACTACTGCATTAGATGACTTCCTTGATGCTTTATTGGCCCAAGCCAATGATGAAGGGAAGAAAAATGTGCTCTACTACCTCAACTGTCATCTAATCCCTGCTGAAGCAAACTATCCAAGCATTGCCTAACTTTAATCTTTGCATCCAAAAGCTACAACATTACATGCTTTCTCATAAGCTTTATCTCTATGATCAATCCACTATAATATCTCATGACACAATTGACGCTATTTGAATGGTTGGCATGTTGGTCCATGATTTGGTCATAGTTTGACATGACTTTTGTACAACTCAATGTGGTGAAAGACAAGCACTAGAGGATTTCTTAGCAGCAAACCCACTTCTTGCTGACTCTCCACTTAGCGATGACCTCCCCGATGAACAAATCATGAACTTAGGAGACACTAGCATTTGCCACTAAGACATATACTTTGATGGTGTAGGTTCTTCTCAAAGAGGAGAAGAACCACAATCTGCTCTTCTAGAAAAGGCAGGGGTAAGAGTAGTTCTCCTAACTCTAGATCATGATGTAATGAGATTCTTATATCACTTGTCCAATCCTTGCACCAAAAATGATGTTGAATGCTAGGCTTTGATCACTAGTCTGGTGTTATCCATTACTCTAAGCATCCAGAACATCAACATCTATAGGGATTCTCAGTTGGTCATCAATTAAATTGTTGGATTCTATAAGGTTTTATAGCCTAAGCTCCATGACTACCACAAGTAAACTATGGAGTTATTGGCCCAAATCCTAGAGGTTACTATTTACAAGATTCCTCGAGAGAAAATATCATAGTAGATGCTTTAGCCAAACCTACCAAGGAGTTGGCATGTCCATAAGATGAGTCCATATTAATAAAGGTCTAAAATAGACAAGTCTTATCCCTTATTGATACTGAACTCATCAAGAAATACTCTCATGAATGGGAGGATGTTGTTGCCAAAAAGGATGATGAGTTAGACTGGAGGCAACCATTCATGGATTACTTAAATAGAGATAAACTGCCTCAAGAAACATCCTTAGCCCATCAGATGAAGCAGAGAGCACTTTCCTATGCTCTCGTGGATGACACCTTGTACCAACGATCCTTCGATATTATGTGGTTGCGTTACTTAGACAAACTTGAAGCCTGTAAGATCCTGACTGAGGTACACTCAGGATTATGCAGAGCACACAAATCTAGTCCGAAGATGAAATCCAAGATCAAGAGACTAAGATGTTACTGGCCATCGATGATCACATATTACATGGACATAGCTAAGCAATGCCTCCAGTGTTAAGTACATGGTGTGGTCCTACACCAACCACCTAACATTCTACATCCTACATTGGCCTCATGTCCATTTGAGTGTTGGGGTACTAACATTGTGGGTGCAATTAATTTTTCTTCTTCTAAGGGTCATCAATTTATCCTAGCTGCTACCGACTACTTTTCCAATTAGGCAGAGGCGATTCCGCTTGGAGAGGTCACATCTCAGCAAGTACTCCAATTTTTTAAGAACCACATCATATATAGATTTGGGGTGCCTCATTGAATTATATCCGATAATGGTACTGCATTCAAGAGCATCAATTTTAACAAGTTTGCTCAGATACACAACATAGATTGGAGATACTATACCATCTACTACCCATGGGAAAATGGCTTGGCAGAAGCCCTCAACAAAACTCTCATCCAAATACTAAAGAAGACACTCGACGATAATAAATGTCAGTGGCATGAGCAGTTAGTTGAAGCCTTGTGGGCATACTGCACACCTACAGAACTCCAACTCAGTCTACCCTTTCTCCTTAGTGTATGGGTCTAAATCCATCCTAGCATTAGAAGTCTAGCTCCAATCACTAAGAATAACTATGGGTAGCAAGATCACAACAGAGCATAATGTCAAGTTTTGGTTATAAGAACTAGAAGGTTTGGAGGAGAGATGCCTAAAAGCATGTCAAAACTTTGAGTTATACAAAGACAAAATGATTCAAGCTCACAACAAGTTGGTCCATCCTAGAGCTTTTCAAATAGGAGAGCTTATTTTAGTTCTAAAGAGACCAGTTGTTGCCATCACAAGATGGGAGGCAAGTTTGAACACACTTGGGAAGGCCCTTTTGTTATAGAAAAGGCCTACCAAGGAGGATCATGTCAACTTATCAACCATAAAGGAGAGTGCTCGATGCTTCCAATCAATAGGCTTTTTTAAAAGAAATATTATCCCTAAAATCATGTTTGAAAATAATTATCATCACTAAAATTTTATTTCATATTCAATCTCTTTCAAACTAAAAACATTTTGTTCCCAAATTTACCATGATGTATTTAAGGTAGGTGTAAAGGAACCCCGAGCAGCATCCTATCCTTTATCAATACATCACAAACACAAAATGCAGACAAACATATCAAACAAATACACATCTTTTATCTCGAGTTACTTTGATGTGAGATAATGCCCCTGTGGCCCTCACTCAAAAGCTGCTCTAGGTTGGGCTAACATGTTACCCCGCTAGTATGTCACCCCAGTGGTCTCTTTGTTCAAGCGGAAGTAAATATACCATGCTTTCTTTCTTGATTTGATCATTTCACACCGATGAGTGCCCTATTAGTTTGGTAGGATTTACTAAGCGGTCGATAAGTTACCTCAAGATGACTTTATTTAAGAAGATATATGTCTTCTATGCTTTCTACTTGAACTAGCCATTATGGACTGATGGGTCAAGTATATCTGAGGTTCAGGATAAGTCCCCCAGTGGCTCTTGTCCTCCTGATTACTTCAAGTTTGGGTCAAGTCCTTCTTTGTGACTCCCCTACTTAGTAGTCACCCTTTGATCGGGTTTGATCTATTATGCCGTCAATGGGTCACCCATGGTTATTTCTTTGCTATTAGAAGATGTAAGTTTACTACGCTTTCTTCCTAGCACAGCTGTTGCATACCGACAGTCAACCCTAGGTAGGATAGATCCTATCGAGCTGATGATAGACTATAATAGCAATCAGCTCCACTTTAGAGAGAAATAAGTCTACGCACCTTCTTCCTAAACTGATCATCGCACACCGACGAGCACCTAAGGGTGGTTGGTGTTCACTATGCTGACAACAACCCACCTGGTAGATATACCACTCATGGTAGATGTATGACTAGTACACTTTCTCTTTGAATTGGCCACCATACCCCTTCATGCTTTCTTATTTACAAGGTCTAGTATAAAGCCCATAGAGAAACATCCCTTGTGGGCACTCTATTTGGATTACAGCCTTTGTGATCCCATTTAGATAGTACCCGGGTTACTACTGGATTGGACAGTCCCCAGTTCCTAGTAACCACACCTGTTGTAAAAAATTTTATTTCACGGATGCATAGATTCTCCCTTATTCTTGTAAATCTGAGATAGGCCAAGGCCTTAATGGCCCCTTCTCAGTGTGGTCCCTCGCACACCAATAGGGTCCACGAGAACATAAAATAAACTAAATATATATTCACTTGTGGATTAGGAAAATGCCCCTAATGACTCCTTTCTAAACCAGGCATCGAATCTTTAGGGCAGTGTCAGCAAAACTCCTTATGGGAACTACCTGACTACTCTTGAGTTGAGATAAGTCCCCAGTAGCACTCTATCAATAGTCTTCCTTAGGTCAGTTTTGACTTGTTATGCCACCAATAGGTCACCCCTGATTTTCCTTACTTTAGAAGAATTAAGTTTGTTACGCATTCTTTCCAGTATGACCATTGCACACTGACAGGTAGCCCTAGGTTGGGTTCGATTTGTTGTGCTACCAATGGGTCACCCCAGTGGATATTCTTTTCTTTGAAAGATGTAAATCTGCTATGCCTTCTTCCTAACATAGCCATTATACACTGAAAGGCACCCCTTAGGTTAGATAGTCCTACCCTTTGATCGGTAGACTACCCCATTGGACCGGTAAATTGAAGATAGGCCCAGGCTGGCATGGCCCCTTCAATGCAATCCACCACACACCAATGGGATCAATCAAATCACATTAACCTCGACTACTTTTGAGCATCATAAGTTGCCAGTGGCATTCACTTAGTAGTCGCCCTAGGTCAGGCTTGAATTGTTATGCATCCAACAAGTCATCGCAGTGATTGTCTGCCATCTTTTTAGCATAGCTATTGCACACTGAAAGGCAACCCTTAGGTTGGATAGTCCTACCTTATGGCTGGTAGATTGTCCCTTTGGATTTGTAAATCTAAGATAGGACAAGGCTTCCGTGGCTCCTCCTTAGTAGGTCCATCGAACACCGATTGGGTCCATAAGTCAAATCAAAATTAAAATCTATCAAATTTAATCGAGTTCACATCCCTTGCGAATATCCCCTCAATTCAAAACCATCTTCCTTATTGGTTCCATAGTAAATTAAACCAACTCCCCTAGTGGAGTCTAAATTGAAATGAATTAAACCCATTTCTCCTTAGCAGAGCTAATCAAAGCAATCTAACCAAACTATTATCTCCAATAAATACATCCCCAAATGAATTTATGAAATCAAACCCTTATCCATAGCAAATTGCCCGAACTTGCTTCCCTAGTGGAAGGTTCATATTTCCAATCCCTAGCTGATTCAAGTCCATATCCCTAGCGATTATGCCTCTATATCAATTAAAATAAAATAAATTAAAATTAATTTGATCCTGATCCCCAGTGGATTATAGATTATTATGCCTAGTGGGTCTTTTTCCCATAAATCATATTCAAAATCAAACTTAAATCCATATCCCCAACGGGTAGCTCGAACCTGCTTTTATAGTGGTAGGTTCATGTACACAATCCCCCAGCCGATTCCTCCTTCCTCTCTTATGCCTTTGGAAAAAGTTGAATTGGATTGCACAAAGATTGTGAATCTATCTATCTCTTGGGTTTAGATATTGATCATTTTCGGTAGTGCTTGCAATCATTTGGAAGTTGTTGATCATCTCAGTCAACACCAATATGTGCGGTGTGCCTTGTGAGTTACACCACACCAATTAGGGGTCCTTTTGTTGACCTCACTTTTGGAGTGAGTTCTCAATCTCCTCATCATAGATCTAGAACACTTCAAGACACTAAGAGTTCCTTAGTCTTAAGGCACTTCTAGTGATAAGGTGAATATTTAACCTATGCCTAGATACTTAGAAGGGTTAATCATAGGAGTAGGCTATGCTTGAGGGACTTAGGGAGACTTACCTACCCTATAGCCTAAACCCTACCATGCTCACCTTCTCAAATCAAACCCCAAATTCAAATTTGAGTTCAAAATTCCAATTCTAAAATTTAAAATCAATTTCAACCTCAAATCCAAACTCAAAATCCTTCCTAAGCCTTGTGATTGAATCCCATGGATGTAGCCCTAACCAAATTCAAATCAATCTAAACTCAATTATTTTTTCAAATATCAATTCAACCTTTCATTCACTCTATCAAACTTACAACCAAACTCAATTCCAAATCCAATTTTCTCAAACCTACAATCATATCAAATCCTATCTAAGCCATGTGATCCACTTTCATGAGCTTAGCCAAAATCCTATTCAAATAAAATCAAACTCAATTGATCCTTGCATGGATCAATTATTTCATCAATTATCTTTCCAAATATAAATTAAATCTACATTCAAATGATCAAAACTAAATTAAACTAAATCAAATCAAGTCAAAACCCTGTCTAAGCCATATGAATCAATCCTATGAGCTTAGCCAAATCTTAACCCAAGCTAACCAAAAGTTAATTGATTTTCTCACAATCAATTATATATTCAATCATCTTCACAAATATAAATGAAATCTACACTCCAATGATCAAAATAAACTCAAACTAATTCAAATTTCCTTCTAAGCTTTTTGGACTTCATGAGCTTAGCCAAATTTGCCTTCAAATCAGTTCAAACTCAATTGATTTTCATATAAATTAATTATTCCTTCAATTATCTTCCCAAATATAAATGAAATATACATTCAAATGACCAAAACTAAATCCAAACTCAAATCAAATCTCAGTCTAAACCCTTTAAGCCAATTCCTTGGATTAACCAAAATCCCATCTAAATCAAGCTTAAACCAATAGAATTTCCCTTGAATCAATCATTCCTCTAATAACCTATCCAAATATAAATGAAACCTACAATCATAACACCAAACCAAGATCAACCCAAGATAAACCAAACTTAGCCCTTTTGAATTGAAATTTCCAAATGAACCAAAACTAATTAGAATCCACATTGATTGCAGTTGAATTTATATTTCAATTCTAAACTCATATATAAATTCAACTAAAATGAAATCAAGCCAATTGACCCATTTAGGTTCACTTGACCCAAAGTGACTTGAATGACTCTTTTTGAGCCAAGTTCTAATCCAACCCAAATTGGAATGAACCAAGCCAACCTAAACCTCTATCATGATTATTGACCACCCTAGGATGATCAATTGTCACAAATTGGGTCAAACCAAGTCAACTTGGTCATTTGGCCAAGTCAACCCCTTAACCCATATGAATTCAAACTAGCCATAACCTACCCTACATCAATTGAAACCATGGCTTCACACCAACCCATGATTAATGATTGAATATGACTTGACCATCAATTGAGCCAAACCAAACCTAATTAGCCTTTGACCCAAGTTGACCCAAGTTGACCCAAATTGACCTAAAGAACCAAAATAAGTCAAATCATGATCCAACCCAAATTTATTACAAATAATGGCTCAAGTTCATTCCAAATTGATTGTTGAACTTGACCAAGGTGATGATTGAACCCAATTTGGCCAATTGCACCCATTTTACCCACTTAGCCCAAAATGACCAAAATGGTCAATTTGGCTTAAATACAAATTAAATCCAAATCATTTCAAACCAAAGCCCACAATCATCTCTAATTAACCAATTGAACATGAATCTACACCTAACCCAAGCCAATTTGACCCATTTGGTCAAATTGGTCAACTTGCCCCATTTGACCTATATGAATTCAAATGAGCCAAAATCAAACCTAAGCCAAATTGATTGAAACTAATTAAACCAAAATACTTTAAATCATCATTTGAACTTGACCTAAACTTTAGTTTGACCCAATTTGGCCAATTAGTCAACCTAACCCAACCTAACCCAAGTTGACCCATAAGAGCCAAATTGAGCTAAATCCCTTAGAACCAAGCCATGACCACTTGAATTTAATCCAACCTGACCCAAACCCATCTTGGGTCAGCCCAAAGCCAGTCCAAGCCCAAATGGACTCAAACCTAAAGAAAATCTCCCTTGGATTTGCCTCCCCACATGAGATTTTGCCAAAATTGGCAAAGTTCACTATTGCTTTCCACTAGCAGCCCTCACACACCCCAAATGGGGTCTGACCCACTCACCTAGCCTAACAAATGTGGGCTAGGTCTATCATGGACCAAAGGGAGGAGAGTTGAATCACCTCTCTCACTACCCAAACCCATTGGATCCAAGGTGAGGACCACCTACTAAGCCTTCCTCTAACCAAATCGTGCTATGTGGAGGTGATGGTGACAACTCTGACACTTTGATGGTGGCTAGCCGGCCAAAAAATGAGAGCCAATCCTGTCCGTCCATCTCAAAGCTTTATCTCTAGAGGCAAGATAGCTTTGACTCCAAAGGAGAGAGAAAGGATCTCGGGCGACTCACCAAAGCACGAAAGCCAGGATCCTTCATAAAATGGACTAACGGATTCGGGTCCATAGCCATGGGTTCCAATGCGCAAGATTTCTACCTTAGTTGTCATATTCTATTTTCAGACTAAGCACAATGTTGAAAACCTTTTTGGCTTCAAAGAAGAGACCTCTCTCCCTCCCTCAATTCGATAGAGGGCAGATGCATTCAAACTCTCATAGCTTCCAAGTGACATTTCAAACTCCCCTATGAGCTCCCCGACCTTCCCAAAGCTTCCCGTCATAGAAATTTCCAAAACTAAGCCACCTGAAATAGGATAGCTCACTCCACTTACCCAACACCCCTATTTCTCAACCAAAACCAAATTCTTTTTACCCACACACTCCCCGCTTTTTGATCATCAAAGGTAGCAATCAAAATTGAGCCTCCAAGAGATAAAGTTTGGTCTTCTGAGTGAATGATGTGGAACTAATCCAATTATAGCTTAATAGGGCTTCATCTTTACCAGACGAAGCTTCCCCAAGTGTGCAAATTGCTAGTCTTTAGCTCCTACAAGGTATGGCCATTAAAATTGAGATTTTGAAAATTTGAGTTGGAGATTTTGGAAGAAATTTTGAATGCCACATGATCTTAGCTGTCGGATCCCTTTGGATCCTGGCACAAAGGTGTGGAATCCATTTGGAGTTGATCGGAGCTTGGGTGAGCTTAGATTGTGTGAGCAATGGCAAATGAACTTCGTCTCTTGTCACTCATGGAATGATAGATAATGCACCATCCATTCTGCATGATTGGAATAATTATCTGATTTATTCTCTTAAGAGTCATTAGTTTAATCAGCCATCTGATCTTAGATCAGATTGTAGAGATTAAAATCACGTTCGCTGCTGCCACATAGGCGCTTAGTTGGACGTTGGTTAATATCCAACCCCGCGATGCCACATGAAAAGCACACCGCATCAGCAAGCCATGTGGCGCTGATGGGATTAAGCTTTAATTAACATTAATAATCTATTTTTATGGCTAAAAATTCAAATATTCATAACAAATTATAGAAAAATCATAAAAATGCAAATAAATACTATTTTAATGGCATTTAAGAGGAGAATCATCTAAAATTAATCCCACTTGATTTTAAATAGTAATTAAGGCTTAATTTGAGTTTAATTAAAAACATGATTAGCTTAATTACTCCTTAATTTCTCAAGTAATTAATTCCAAACTTTTTGAGATTATTTATTGGGATGACCTCTACCTCTCACAATTTTCTTGGGATTTATTGCTTAAGTAATTAGGGAAATTGCTTATTGTAGCCTTAATTACTCTCTTAATCGATTAAGTGATTAATTAACCCCTAATCAGCAAATAAATTATTTAATTGGACATGTTAATCACTATTAAATAGTGAATGGACTAATGGAATAGGGTTGGGACCTCTTTCGTAGCCTCTTCCAAAGTTCATTTCACTTTAAAAATCAAATCAATCAAAGGTTTAATTAACTAAGTAAATAATTTAATTAACTAAATTTAAATCATTATCACATCATATCCTAATTAATTAAATCATGGGTAGATCTTTAGGTGTTTAATAATTTAAAGGAGCTTAATGAAATTATGATTAATCCATATGTGTGGGGAAACCACAAGAGTAATTAATTAAACACCCTTAATTTAATTATCTATTAATCATGAGCCAATTGCATTAGGCCCTTTTATTTCTTAGGATCATTGCAAGTTTATTTTAATTGCATATCATGTTGGCTCATAACTTTTTCGTTAATTACTTTAAGGTGGATTAAGTGAGGGTATTAATTTACTTGAACAAGGATCCAACTTAATTAATTCATAAAATCTACCTAATTACCTTTTCTTAAACCAAATCATATTAACAATGTGGGAATGGGATTGGATAACAAATGAGTGTTCTCCTCCTCTTTAATTCAAATCAAAATCTAAAAACTAAATTAACAAAGAAGCTTTGGTTTACATTAAATGATTTTATTTGGTATGTTTGTCCTTAGGAATTAATTGGATTGAATGAATCACATGCTTGTATTTGATTATTCCTTTCTAATCATGCAAAATATTGTATGCCATTTGCTTTCAAGCATCCATCTCTTTTCAAAAATCAATTGAATCAAATGAGATTTCCTTTATGTAAGCTTGTATGTGTTGACTTAACTTAATATATGTGTGGCTATTATCATTATTAAATCCAAATGTATTTTCTAAATGTTTACAAATTGAATGATAACATGTGTAATGATGATAGTTATAAATACATAAGAAGTGTATGTGCTTATAGTTTAAGTGTATGAAAAGAAGTCTCTTTCCTTTTTTCACATGTTGATTTACATAGGTATGAATGTAATGGGTATATAGTCTAGACATCTCAAAAATATAAGGCTTTAAGTAGTCCCAAGGAGGTCATTTGACCTCACTTCCCCGGTTTAACAATGGCATGTACCTGTTTGATTTCATTCTTATGTATCTTTAACATTAGAATTTAGATAGAGCTTTAAATCATATACCTAAATAATTCCATTAAAAAAAAATAGATGAATTTTCATCTTCTTAAATTATAAATAACATGTTATATAGAATTATTTGAAAAAATATATATAGATATCCGATATACAAGGCATTTAGTTGAATTAGCACTACCTCACTTCAAGGCACATACTTGTTTATGTCTTTTATACATGTATGTGTATATTTAGTTAGAGAATGATAATCCTCTTTTCTATTTAAAATACATGCATTCATTATTGTTTAGTCATTTAATTAATTAATCATGTAATGTGGAGCTTACTTTCTTACATTCATTTATATAAATCTACAATGTTTGAATGATGATGGGTATATAGTTTGGACATCTCAGGAATATGAGGCTTTAGTTAGCCCAAAGGAGGTCATTTGATTACTCACTTTTTGTTATAAATGTCATGTATTTAATTTCATTCCTATGTATTTTTGTATATGAATTTAGATAGAGCTTTAAGCTAATATGATTAAATAATTCTATCAAATAAAATATTATAAACTTAAAATATTCATGCATTCTTCATTTAAGTGTGTTATATGTATAAGATACACTTAGGATTAAATCATATGCATGATATTTGTAATGGAAGGAATGATTTGATATGTGTCATATGTTAGTAACTCAATTGGATTAATCTTAAGATGCCATTCATATTTACTAGAGTTATTTAAAGTGAACCTCAACTTAGGATTAATTTAAAACAATGTGTAATAAGCCATTCACTAAAGAAAACTAAATCAAATTAATATGCTTTAGAAAGTGGCTTAAGGTAAGGATGAAAGAGGATAATCCTCTTTCTTCTCTTTATAAAAGTTAGATGTTAAGTGTAAATCATGTGAAATAAAAGAAAGCCTAAATTAAAATTCTCAAATCAATTAAATACCTTGAAGTGAAATCAATCCTTCATGTTAAATTGAATTCTTCTACACCTAGAAAATATGACTCTAATACCTAGCAAGACATACCACACAAGCCTTAACACACACATTAGAATTAAGTCATCATTTTTAGTCCTAAGCTAGGATGGTGCATGATGTGATGTATGCTTTATTTTATGATGTATTATTTTAGACTAGATGTTAGGGTGTATGCTTTGAAGATTAGATGTTAGATCGTTCTTAGCCTAATTATATTTTTTTATAGGGAATTATGCTTAAGGGATGCTTAAAAATAAATATCAATGTTTTCTTTCCAGGTTGCTTAAGCCCCTAAGCATAATCTAAGTTAGGATAGGTGGGCTGAGTTACCCATGTGTAAGGTGCTAAGTCCAATCTACAAATATAACTGCTTGGATTGTATGTATGTTTAGCTAACCTCTATTTTACAGGTGTAATTAGATTTACTTTTCTAATTTTTAATGTAATTTTATATTAGGAATTAGGATTAGTGCTATGGGGGTTTAGGATGAGCTGTGGCCAGAAGGCTTTGTCTTGGGGTGCCCTATGATGCCTTTGAAGTGGAGAAAATCAAATCAAATGAAGGAATGAAGATATGAAGACATGAAGAATAAAGAAAAGAAGACCCCCATAGCATTTACTCATTTGTAATTATAATCATTCTTTCATATTTCGGGTTGTATAAGGGTAGTGCTCGGCTATCTATCTTGTCCTTTCGGGTTGTATGGCGGTACCCGACCGCATCAGCCTCTTATTCTTTTGCATTAGTTTTATAAAATTGATTGATGTTATGTTTAAATTATGCATTAAAATGACATGTTTTTATAGTTTCTTATTATTGATGCTTTAATGTGTGGCCTGGATGCAATTAGGCTCTTAGGGAAAAATAAATTTTTCAATCCCAACTAATCACTCATAATTAAAATCTAAACAACTCATAGCCTCACAATAAAGCTTAAGTCTTAAATAAGATAATTAATAGATTTAGCAACCTGTTAGCTATATGATTGTATATTTTACATCAAGCATGCATCTTGAATCACTCTTGCACAATGAGGGCCTCCGTCCTTACACTCATAGGGACTAATTGACCTATGAGAGCAACCCTTACTGACAGAGCTTTACCCTCTTCTCTTTTCATTTAGCCTATGACTAGTTTCCTCATGCTTTTAGTCATTTAAAAATCCTAAATCCTTTGTCTAAATGAAGTATCAAAATTTAAATAAAATTTGAAAAGAATTTGCATTAGATTAAGTAATTATTCATACCACTCATGCTCTAATCTCTTAGAGAGTGGGTTTAAGGACTTTAGTCTCTTTCTAAATTAATAATAACTTAACTATCTTATAGTTTTATATGACTGAACCACATGATTTTAAAATCATAGGAAGAGTTAGCTGGCGGCCACTCTAGTCGATTGTAAGTCCAGCAGTAGAGTGGTTTATCCTCTCTTGTGGAGGCAAACCTTATGCCCCTCTTTTGCTTAGATTTAGGTCATGTTTTAGCTCATGCTAAAGCTCCCTAGATTTAAGATCTGAGGTTACTATTTTCTTCAAGCTACAAGCATAAATACTCACCTCTTAGGCATTTCCATAATCTTGTGTTGATGAATTATAAGCCCTAGTAATCTAATAAAATTTCAACTCAAATAAAATAATTCTCTTCAACTTCAAATATATAAAGCCCAACTATATGATAGATTGGGATGCTTACTAGGTCTCCTTGTATCATGAGCAATTTTTACTTCTTCCCTTTGGATTTCAAAAATTAGTCTTCTTCTTGAACTTTCCCAATTGATTTTCTAAAACATAGCTAATACTTTGATAGTCTAACCTTGAAATCTTTAGAAATGATAATTGTTTACTTTAATCGAGAGTATTCCTATGAACTTCACCTTCTTTATGATGTAATTAACAATAGAGGCTTGCCTCCATAAAGAACTTTAGAACCCAGTTTAATATAAACCCTACTTTATTCATCCATGTAAAGCAGGGGAAAACCTCTGGTATATTCAAAGACCTGTCATTCCTTAGGAGTCTTTATTAGGTGATTAGATGCATTGAAGGGTGGTTTCTATATCTTTCGAGATAGTACATAATACCTCAATGTAGTACCCGATCACTTCAATAAGTACCCCCTATGACCTGTATTGTGTCCACCCCCGCACCCCCTCCCCACCCTACATATATCCAAAAATAAACACCATAGGCTCTAATAGCAATTTTATCCAATATATCATCCAATTTGCTAGTATTCCAATAGTGGAAGTATTCCCTATGGATGATGCTGCATTTAGGTTGATGTGCCTTAGTTCCTTGATTCCCTTATGTTTATTTCTTTTGGATTTTTTTAATCAACCACACATCCTCAATGTATTGTATTATCAAGTTCCTCATAATCTATTGTGTGTTGTTGGGTTGTTGGAGAGAATACATCATCTGGTTGAGTTTATTGTGGATGGCATCTAAAGGTCTCTTCCAAATTAGTTTCTTTGCTTGTTGCCTATTCAATCTCCCCATGGATCTAAATAGGTGTCTCATTATCTATTGGATTGAAATGTTGGATAAGATTAGGAAGTATTTCTTCTAGTATTGTATCTATGTTTCTAACTTGAGTTATGTTTACTAATCTATCTCTCCTTGGAATTATTTCAATTTGCTCTTGATTAGTATTTTGGTTGAGCTGAGTAATAGTAATTTCCTTATGGGTTTTATCAATCTTGCTTTGCAAACCTTCTGTAATTACCTCTCTTGTTTTAGCTAGTTTGAAATTTCTTACTCTAAGCTCAAGAATAACAATGTAATAGTTCTCAAGAAGGTGCCCAAATATTCTACACTTGGGACAATAATTTGGTTTCTACTCAATAACATCTTGCTACCAATAGCCATTTATGGTGGTTCATATCCAAATCTCATCAGCATGAAGACCTATTATATCCATTTTGACTAACACATAGGTAGCAGATGTCCTGAATAGATTAAATATAGGTAAATCAAGTTTAAGTGGCTTACCAAACAATGCAATAAGGGAATATAGAATTTGTTTATTGAACAGGTGGAGTTTCAAGTTTGGGAATTTCAGCCATATCAAAATAATTGGTGGTTCAATGCTATAGTCAAAGGTAGGAGTCCATTTTAAAATCTTCATGAGTATGTTGTCAATGTGGTAAAGTTTCTTGGAAAATAAGCATGCATAATCTTCCTCTCTATTAATCCTGCCATCAAGGAGTCCTGCATTCCAGTCACCAAGGACCTTGAGTTCATCAAAATGCTTTCAAATGGGTGTCTGTAAGTGAACTTAGCAACCAAAGTAAAATGAAGAGGCTCAGCCAGTTAAGCAGATTTAGATTCAAATAGAAATAGTGCAGGTTTGCCATTTTTGTGACCCGATTTCTTACTAAAGCCATTGTCACTCCCTTCACCAATTTTATCATGGTATGATTGTGGAGTTTCATAGATGGATCAGTAGGATCATTAGTTGAGAGGTTAATGGAGAGAGCACCAGCATAGGATGGTCCTTCCATAGTGAGCATGATAATGGAACAATAATTGGAAAAACACCCTGGCGGGAGAAGGAGCATACCTGGTAAGAAGGAGATGGTGCCATCATGTTCATCCTTTCTTTTATTGTTTTAATTAAGATTTCAACTACAAAGATATCTATAATATCTTTTTTTTAAAGATAGTCCATATGCATTCTATAAAAGGATGTAATGCTTATATTAGTTTATATTATATCAACACAACACACATAGATTCCATTATAATGTCAAGCAGATTATTTTGATGAAATGAAAAATTTTATTATTTTTTAATCTTCTTTGCCTTTGATAATGAAATTGTTAAAAAAACTCTATCAAATATGGTGTAATAAACTATGTAAATTCATTTCAATAGTAATAGACAATATGGTTTCATGATAAACCCTTACCTTTGGTTAAATTTAGAATGATTTCAAGCACTTTGAAATTAAATAATAATAACGATCTTCAAAATATTTTTTATCAAATTGTTAATGTGCCTCCTAAATTAGTGGAAGATACTTCTTCCACTATTGATGAGTATGTTGAAATTAACATAGGTATAGTGAAGACCTCATCTTACCATCATCAGTAAGTTACTATAAAATGATCTAAAATAAAAAACTATTCAAGTGTTAAAAGACAATTGTGATGGGTTTGCCTAAAGTTTTATAAAATAATCAATTTATCTCTTTAAATAATAATGCACAAACTATCAATTGACCTTAATGCTTCTCAAGTTAAATAAGCATTAAGAAGAGTATGTCCTTATATTAAATGATTAATAATATAGAAAATGAACAAATTAATCAATTTTGAGTTTATCTAAGAAAAATAATATCCTACATAAATAGTGAGTATTATTTATATCCATAATAAGAATGAGTAGATTTGAGTCTGTGTTGATTACAAATATTTGAATAAAGTCTATCCTAAAGATGAATTCCCTTTACCTATTTTTTAAACTAATAATTGACATAATAGTTATTAATTTGATATTAGCCTTCATGGATTATCTATCAGGATATAATCAAATTAAGATGGCCCTTAAAGATGAAAATCATACATATTTTAGAACTTCAGCATCTATTATTACAAAATTATGCTTTTTTTAATTGAAATATATACATGTGACATGTCAGCATGCTATCATCTAAATATTTGATAAACTATTACAGTGAAGTAAAATTTTGCACTAATGACATTATCATAAAAATTAAAATTTTTAAGGATCTTATAACTAATATTCAAATTATTTTTTAATAAATCATAAAATAGGATTAAAATGTAATTTAGGAGTTTTATCATGGAAATATTTAGGAATGTATTTTGGCATTAAGAAATTGAAATAGATCCCACAAAAATAAAACCTACTCTAAAAAATGGATCCTCTTAAGAATCTTACCTAATTGAGATCTTCATAAGGAAGACTTAAATTTTTATGGATATGCTATTGACATCAAAAAGGTTAATAGGATCTAACCTTAAGTCCTCCTTAACACTAAAACCCCAACTTAACATAAGCCATTAGGTTGGACTTGGAAAAATTTAGGAGGAGCAAATGTAGGAGAGTCGTTTATATATTTGGTAACCCTATGATAGATCTCCTTCATTTCTTGAGTTCAAACACTCCTGGACAAATGTATGGACTAGATTATAGAAATTAATCTATCTTATTGATTGATATATTTATATGTTTGATTATAAAACTCTAAAGATTGGTTAGACCATCCTTAAAAACATTTTGAAAATTTTGACTAATGAATTAGTCTAAGGTACCCACATATTTGACCTTTATTTAGGTTCTTCATGACTTCTCCACTTAGCTAGTTTGGTTTAACAACATAAACATTCAACATTATGATATTTTTATAATTTTCATGCAAAAATTGAACATAAGAATCTCTTAATGAATGTATGGTAAACTTTAAGGCTAGGAGAGGTAGCAAGGCCTAATTTCGGTCATTATAAGACTCGAATTGTCCTTAAGTCCTAATTGATCACCCAAACTGGTCAATGAATTATTTTACTAAAACTATCCCAAGGTGGATATTTGACCTGTTAATTGGGGAAATTACACTCAAGTCATCCTAATTTATCCAATTAGGCAAATTTCACTAAATTAACCTATACCATCAAAATAATTGGACATATAAACTCTTCTAAGTATTTCAAATATGTTATACCATTCAAAGCAAGTTGCCCTATGACCCAAACATAATTGGGCAGATGTGCTACTTGATTGAACCAAACTAATAAAGATATCTAATCAAATAATTAAAAGGAATTGTAGCCAAGGATGTTACTAACAAATGCTTAGTGAAATTCATATTGATTTAACTCTTTTAAGGTGAACATTGTGACCAATTTGGAAAAATTACCTTATTTTGATCAAAATGAGAACATTCATTTATTTAAAGAATTAAAACTATCAAATGGCTAAATCATGCTAAGCACAAAGTGATTTGATTTATGGGCATTAGAAAAATGTTCTTACTTCATTCTAACTTGGCTTGACCCATTAGATGGGTTAATCTAAAAAAATGGACTAACTTGATCCATTTAGGCCAACAACAACAAAAATAGTCTTAACCACTATTTGTGGCTAAAATATGAGATTACTTTAATCTTAAGAAATGTATAATATCAAAAATTAAACACTTAAGCAAAATATCCCTTAGATAAAGCCTTGGAGCCATGTCACATTAGTTGGGAAAATAAGAAAATTTTGGTAAATTAAAGTACACTTATCCAATAATAATTCTTCAAAAATTTATCAAGTATAACAAATTTAAAGTCCTAGTGCACTTATAACAACCAAGGGATAAAAAGATATAACCTAACCAAAACCTTTCCTAGATAATTCTTCTTTGTTGTATGGTATGAAATGGTGAATAAAGATATGAATAATATTAAAAGCGCTCATATCCCATCCATATTGTCAAAATATTCATGCAAATATTTTTTTTATATAAAACTAATATAACTACTTAATGTACTTACCATTTGCATGAAGTAAGAAATAAAAGAAGATATAGTAATAAATAGGAATTCTCCATTTATGTTCTTTGGTATAAGCACTTAGTGGTAATATAAGTTGTAGTTAACATGTTAATGAGCTATTCCACAAATATAACCTTTCAATATCATATTGGGAAGTAAAGAAAATTAAGAAATAAAATAACCCCATTGGGTATTTCCATGAAGATGCTCTTGGCTAAGCTCTTATATGAGAAATTGATGAGCCAAAGGTAAGAGAGTTCTCTCCTGCTTCTTCCCTTCAATCTAAAAATTAATTTGAGCTTCCTATACCCCTCATCCACCTTAGATGGTTGTCAACATCCCATTAAGAATCTCAAATGTAAGGCTTTTCTAGACGATGGTGTGGGTCACTAATTTTCAAGTGGATTTTGCTACGCTCACCTTATTCATGGTGAGAGGTTTGAAACTTTTAAGCTTTATTAGCTCACATAGGTAACATTTTAAACTTTGTGAATAAATATTTAAGAACTCTTTATTAGATTAATGTAAGTGAAATTAACTCCTTAGAACTCTTAGTTACTCCATTTTGATGAGAATAAATATAAAATTGGATTACAATAATATTTATTTCAAGTGTTTAAAAATTTACCTAAGCCACTTAAATCAGCCAGCTCAGGAAGGTCAATTCATCTCAGACTTTAGTTCATTAAGAATATTCTTAGGAATTCTATAAAATGGCAAATAAAGCTCACAAAATACTAAAAAAAATGCAAAATTAACGCAATTTTTTATTTTGGTTTTTAGAATATTTTTGCTATATTTATTTTGTATTATTTTTAAAATTCATGAAATTATCTTTTTTTGGATAATTTGATCACTTGCATTAATTAATCCCCAAGCTTTATTTATTATTTTATACCTTCATTTAGGCTTGTGATATGGAATATTCTCTTCATTATTCAAATTATCATTTTTTCTATTCTAATTATTTTTTCACTCTTCTATCAATATTTGTCTTTAATCTTCATGATCCATCATGCTTTGGCTGACCACACCAAATTAAAGTTGATTTGATTTAAATTTGAATTAACACTTAGATTTAAATCTTCTAATATTTAATTTTCCAATGTTTCCCTTTTATTTTTCATCATGATTGGTTGACCCTCTATCAATAGTTTTTTTTTACTGACTTGCATTTGCAACATGCTACACTCTTTTGATAAAGCCTTAGTTTGGCCAACCCCATTACAAAATCATTTCAAGTCCTCTTTCACTCAAGTATTCAAAGCTTCTACTCCTCACTTTCTTTCATCTTAAGATTTCTTAAAAAGATATTTCAACATCTTTTTTAACCCTTTTCCTTTCTTTTGAAGAGAACCATAAAAAGCTAATCTTGTATCTTCACACTTCCTTTAAGAGACTTGTGTAAGATCATTTCAATTTCAAATTAATTGTGCTCAATGGTTTTGATTTTTCATGTTGAATGTTATAGATTCAATTTGATTTTTCTAAGTGCTTTTGATCCTTACTCATTCTTCTTCCAAGTGTTTTAAATCTTACAATTATCATGGATTTTTGTATAATTTAATTGTTTTAGATTTCTAACATTACATCTTAATGTTTTGGTCACTTTTATTTTCTAAAGGATTCTGTGTTTCATAGTTTGTATGTGTCTCAAGATTGAGTTTTGGTTTAATTTTATTTCAAAATTTATACTATTACATTTCTAATTTAAAAAATAAAAATAACAATATTTTTTGAACCATCTTTTATTTGTCATCTTATTTCATAGTTGGGGTTGAGAGCAAAAGTCTGTTTAAAATTTAAAAGATAGATATACAATCTTAAAATTTTCTCTTGTAATTTAAGTTGTTTGGGTTGTACATGCTCGATGTAGGAGATTATGTGATTTGGGTTTGTACTTGCCATGTGTAGGAGAGTACGTGATTTTATTTTGTACTTGCCCTGTGTAGGAGAGTATGTGATTTTGGCTTGTACTTGCCCTGTGTAGAAGAGTATGTGATTTGGAGTTGTACTTTTCCTAGTGTAAGAGAGCATATGTGATTCTCTCTAATCTTGTGATATTTAGTGAATTTCAAGTGTGAGTTTCTAAGCATGGATGTGGGCCAATTTTTAGGTTTTTGCCAAAGCACATAAAATTTTTTGTGCCTCTTTTCTCTTTACTTTATGGGCTAGTTTTTGGTTTATTATTTTGCTCTTCATTAAGAAATAAAATATTTTATTACTACATTTTTTTCAACATTAAATTTATGTTTGAACTTAAGATAATTTATAAATATGAAATTCACCTCCCTTTAGGCTGCCATAGCTTCTTAATGCTCTTGATCCCATTATTTTAACTCTAAATCAAGGAGAAATCCCATGGAATCAATTGATATAAAGTTGCTTTACCACCTTGGTTTGAAGTGAATGGGAGGAGGAAGAAGCCCTAGATTTATTTTTAGTATTTTATATAGTTTCACTATTATTCCATTTATGCTATAATTTAAATGAAATTTTAGTCATTTATGTATTAACTTATGGATATGTAGGAAAATATAATAAATTGGCAAAATTTAAATATTTTTTATTATTTATAAAATAATTTACTTTTAATTAAATTAATTTATCAACTTAATTAACTTAGAAAAATTCTCAAATTTTCATTAGAGGTGTTAATCAAAATAAGCCTATATTTTTATATTTAAGTTATGGCGAGTTATAGTGCAAAAAATTAATTTATCATCATATAAAATTTATTATTTTCAAGAACGAGCATTATTTTGCCAAAATTTTTATTTTCAATTCTTAAGAATGCTTCATAAGCATCTATTAAGCGTCCTAATTTTTTGGTGGCCTTATTAATCCATAAACACATTACATATCAGTGGTTTGAATGAAATTATGTTTATGCCCTAAACAACTTTGCTTTACTTTCATAAATATTTTTGAGTACATGAAAATGTAAAAAAAATTTGGCATGCTTATGATGTGAGTTTAGTGATTTTCCAATCATTTATTTATGATTTGTATTGATTAATTTTAGAAAAAAGTTAATTAATTATTGTAAATTTTCTCTTAAGATATGCATGATATTAAACCATTAACTAGGGTTATTTAAAAAAATATTTTTAGTAGATTAATTTTGTCATCTTGTCATATTTGTTTATTTAGAGCCATCATAAGAATTAAAATGGTGAATGCACGTTCACATGAGTGAAATTACAATTTTAATCTTGAATATTTATTTTACTTAAATGAGTTGCTTGTAGATGGCCAACTCATTTTAAGTCCTCTTTCTATTGTCAATAAGTTTACATGAGATTCCTTTAGTTCATTTATGTGAAGTTAATAATTCTTTTATAGCAAAATTTTCATCTCACCATTAATTCTTTAATACTACCTTGATATATTTTCCATTAATTTTTAAGTTTATTTGAATCCTTTTATATGCATATCAAATGCATCATATATATTTAAAGTCAAAATTCCTATAGTTCGAGATTATCACTTAGGGGAAATTAATTATTCAAATTTAAAATTAAATACTAAATTTGAAATATCCTTAAATAAGTTTATATTTTTAAGATCATTTTTAATGATTATAATTTATCATTTTTATTAATCATCACCATATCAAATGATTTTTTGAAAACAATATTATTAATGGATTGGCCTCTTCATGCTTAATTTGATAAATTTTCACACTTTAAATCAATTCTCTTTTATTAATTTTAAATTATTATTAAATTATATAACCATTATAATATATATGATTAATTCATGTATATATGGATTGATATTTACTTTTACATCTAGCTTCCAATTTAAGTTTGACATTTTCTAGATAATAAATTGAACATATTAATTTTAAAATAATTCAAGATTTTGAATACACAATTTCCAATTTTAATTTAAAAAATTTAAAGTATTCAAATCAAAATTTCATTTGATATGGAGTATATGAATGGTACCAAAAATCTAATTAAAACACAATATTGCTCTACTCCTTGATAGCATGAATTTCAATCACATTTCTTCTTATGGGGTTAAATATATCAATTGATCCAATTTATGCTAATATTTGAGCATATAACTTGATTACCTTCGAAGGTGAGTCAATATAGTGGGTAACACATAATTTTGAACTAACTTGGTATCCTAATATTTAGATTATCTTGTGTAATATGTTAATATTATGAATTATAAAGATCTGCATGATGTTCATTTTTTTAAATTAATTCTATAGCCTGTTATTACATACTATATATGATTTTCAATTCTTAGTCAATTATTTTACCTGAGTAATTTATTTGTGTTGGTCTTTTTCTTTGGGCCTTCACTTTTCTTATATCTATAATCATTCTCAATTAACTTGAAAAATCTCATAGGCTAATCGTACTAGTATGATTCAACCTACCCATAGTATATTTATGTTATGTGAATATACTAACACATTTTTCACTATACATGGTTGCCTTTTTTATTAAATTCAATTTTGTTTTAACAAATACTATTTTTTCCAAACTGTTATTTGATTGAGTCAAACATTTAATGAAGCCAATCCATAGTTCAATTATAGCCTATGGTTGAATACTTTTGATTTTTAGTATATAGTTGTACTAGGTTATGTTCTCTTTCTCTATTAAATGGATGATTTCTTTTGAAGATTTTACCTTGCACTCTAGATATTTTTTATATTTATCTATATTTCCATAAAATTTCTAACATCATATGTTCATAATACTTCACTTGAGTACTTGAATGCTATACTTACTATGTATACCAAGGATGACATGCAAGATGAACTCTCTCAAGGAAAGCCAACTCTCATTAAATAGGAGGAGCGATTAACTCAGATAGTGTTCATTGGTCTACTTCTTAGATAATGTATAAACAAGATTGATCTTAATTTGAACTGGTCGCTAACCAACTTCCAACCTAGTAGATAGAAGACCCATTATGTAGAATTAATATACTCTTCATTCACTCTGATGGCCCATTCGACATTCACTTGACTTGCCACTACATGATAATTCACTAGAAACTCATCACTAGGTAAGGACTCAAGACATTTGTACTCACCACTACATAATAATCCTAGTCATTCATGGAGTCTAAAATTTCTTTATTTATTTTAAGAGATTCTTGTAGCCATGTGTGGAGCCCTCTGACCCATTAAATAACGGGTTCAAAAGTGCATTCAAACAAGTGTAGCAATTGCTTAGAGAATAAATATTGGACTTTTGAATCCTATAATAAAGATAATTCTAATCGACATTAAGGAAATATATCAAAGAATTCTTTTGAAGATGCGAGTTGTCTCAGAAGTTTGAACCCATGTCATTATAATCTTCACATAGGCTGTAGCTAATTAATGGCCCATGGCCACTCACCATATGTAACATTGACTTATTCAATCCCTTGCCCCTCACTAGTGGCCAAGTCACTTATTAAAATCACAACTCAAGTCATCCACAAATTTATTTGGTATGAAATGAATTGCTACCATTTGTTTCCAATGATTAAAGTCTCAGTGAATTTTTTTCAATCTTAAGGCATTTACCTCAAGTTCATCTTAGTCTATCTTCAACAGACAAACAACCATGTTGAAATGGTGAATAAGTAAAACCTCAACCTTTGAAGAAGAACAACAAATGAGCCAAACCAAGTAGGTGGAGGTGCTACCTTCTATCTTGTGGGCAATTAGAAGAACTTTATTTTTTGCAACTAGCCAAAAACCATTGGTATTATCTCATGGTATAGAGGCTCTTCTATCCATTGAGTATAAACTAGATACTAGCATGAAGACAACATTCAAGTGAGAGTAAAAATTTGACTTATTTCTTGGAAGCTTTGACTATGAGCATAATCTTATTGAGTGGGAGGAACAAAATTAAGAAAACATAAAGTAGCACTTGACTTATTAAAAGAATTCAAAACATAGGTTTTTTTGAGACAAGAAGAAATAAAAATAAGGATGATGAAGTACTATAATATAATGTTAAATAGAAGAATTTCCATTTAGTTAACTTGGTACAAAAGAAAGTAGATATTATAGCCTAGCAAATGTCACTCTATAAACTAGATTAACTTAGGATGATCCTTACTTCATCAAGAAGTAAGTGAACCTAGAGACTTATCAACTGTAAACACACTTGGAAAAGAAGGTATCGTGGACTTGAAGATTCTATGATCCCAAAAAATTCTACCCTTAATCAAATAATCCTAATCCTATAGTCATCTTACTATTATCTTATCATTACCTATACAAACACTTTATTGATCTATGAATATACTACAAATCTTGTAATAAGAGTAAAGAAAACACCTATCAAATACTTGGGAAGCTTTGCCTTTAGACTTAATGAGATTATGTAACTTGCTAGTTTTTATGCCAACTCATTTATACTTACTAAAGCTCAAGGAACTCATATTTCTTGAGTGAGTGATTATAAAAGAATAACTAATGAACCAAAGAAAGTTTCCCTCATCTAACATTGATCAACTTTAAATGAAGATGAGTCCACCAATTATGTGTAAAAAAATTAATTTAATTAGAGCATTTGATAATATGTGCAAGCCAACCAACTTGAGAGAGGAAACCAAGTGTCAAATCTTAGGGTGCTCATAGGTGATGAGAGTACTCATAGCAAGATAACCAAGGCCCCTAGGTTCCACACCTATAGGTAAGCTGAATCCCTTAAGAAGAAGGTAAGTCCATGATTAGTATAGTTATTATCACCTTTGACCTACTCCATATAAGGTATTGAGTATATTCAAACAAATTATAATTATGTGTGTGGATGACTACTCAAATATTCCTAATTAAGTACTCACATACATTTAAATAAAGAAAAAATATTTTTCAAGTAGTCATGATCAAGTAGATGACTCCCCCCTTTGTAATGATTTATATAATGAATATTGAGCAAGTCTCTCATAATCAACAAATCTAGATGTGTGATCCAATGGAGGATAAAAGTTTAGCATAAGGTTAGGCATATCTATGATGATGGCAATAACCATGGTGAGTTGATTCTTCCTTTTGTGGCAAGATTTGAAATGACCATCATATTAGTCACAATGGTGAGTTTAGGTGTTCCCTTGTGAAGACCTTAAGTATAACATAAGGTTAGGCAAATCTAAGGTGACTTCTATACAACTTGTAACACCAAAAATGCTAATCTATTTGAGTGCCCTAACAAATGAGTACATATAATGATAAGGGGATATTCTTAAACTACACTTGAATTAGAAATGAGTACATATAACCAACAATGTCAAATACATCGCTATAAAGAATATCCATGCACAAGTAATTAAACCATATTATTTTAATAAGAGATTACAAACCTTCTCTCTCCTTTTTCCTTTTCTTCTTTGAGGACTCAACATAAGTAACATTTACCTTCCTTGTATTTAATGACCTCTACATAGTTCAAACTCTAATAGCACATGCATATTTATTCACTACCTCTCCTTGTGGCTTTGACCATACTACCTCTCTATATGGTGTTGATCTCACTACTTCTTCTTAAGACATTTACAAACACACATCTTTGCAGTTGTGAGCCTAATTGGCTATAAAGTTTATGAGTGTATGGGTGATATCATCTCCAACATGGTGATGAATATTAAGATGGCTAGTATAGCTTTATCTTGAAGTCATGAAGAAATGGGAGAGAAGCCAAATAAAAAGGTAAACACCTGTAGTTCCACTTGGTACATGGATGAGGTAACAACACTATTATAACAAAGAAGTGAGTATTTTAACCAAAGATAAATCCCAATGATGTATATGTAAAACATGATTTAGTAAACTCAGTTTCCCATCAAATAAATGTTGATAGTGAGACCAATCCTGTGAAGTTTCTTTAAAGACTTGGCCTCCACTACACACATCTCAGGAACCATTATTATATTCTTCTTGACCAGGATGGGCTCGGTCGACATATGCCACCTAATAGTGAGATGGATTATAGGGTGGGTCACCTTGATGGAAGCCAAGTAGGGTTTGAAGATTTCTTTATAACAAAGCTGAAAAGAAGGCTTAGTCCTTCTTGGAGTGAAATAGCATGAGAAATTAGAATTATCGTCACCAATAGGTCAGCCAATATAAAAGAGCCTAAAATCTAAGAATCCCCATTTCAAAATTTGGGATTTTTGACGAATGTTTTTTATATTCTTGTTATTTTTATTCGAGACTAAGTTCGGAATATCTCCTCTAGCTAACAACACAAAACATAAACATAGACATTTGGAAAATAGGTTTAAGCTTAGGAATTAAATCTAATACACTAGAAAACTATATTATATGGTTTATAGTTTTGATTATAAAATTTCACTCAATTTGAATAAGATTATGCCTATCTATGAAGTATTATAACAAGACTAGGTAATGTTGTTGGAAGCTGACTATCTTATTAAATTTTGAGTTGATTTTATAAGACTAAAAATACAACAAAAGTACTTATTATGTAGAGAAAAGAGAGTAGAAATAAAAAATTATAGTAAGAGATACTAGGATTTATACAAAAAAATATATGCTAATCACTCATCAAAGTTATTAGTTAAAAGAGATCACCAAGCATCTACCATGGTGAGATTGGCCACAATGCCAATCCCCTTGAGCTTTTCTCATTCAAAATATTATCATAACAAAATCTAAGACACATCTTTTATTCCAATAATCAAATATCCAAGTTATACGATAAAAGAATTCAAAATTAATTAAAGAGGGTTAAGACGGGTAGGTTTTCCAAGTGTATGGATAAAGAGTGAGCGGTTACATAACCAACCATAATCACCCTCCAATTTGGCCACTTTTATAAAATAAAGATCAATTGATAATTTAAATTATGAAATAATTATTTTTTTATAAAATTTACCAAAATTTCTTCTCATATAATTGAAAATCAAATTTTAAATTCAAAAACTTAAATTTTAGCAATTGAAATATTTAAAATTTAAAATTCACATTTTTAAAATTACAATATTCTACAAACAACATTACAAATACATAATCTTGCATAACTAATTTTAGATAAATAAGTGACATGTAAAATGATAAATCTTTGATTAGTTGCATTCATCTTGTTTTAAGTCGTTATGGTTGGTTATTTGCATCTTATGCCACATCAAATAAAGCTCTTCATATAAAGTAACTAGCCTCACCAATTCCTAATCTTGTTTGCCAATCTAGTTATCTCCATTTGAACCCTTGAGAATTGGATGGTCCAATCCTTATGAGCTTTGGCAACAAAAAACTGACAAAATAGTGTCAAAATCCAAGGAATCCTCTCATCCTATAAGTAGGAGATGAAGGTGATGATACTTGATACCAAGTTTGATCCAAGCTAAGTTAGCACCAATCCATGGGAATTTAGAATGCTCACCAACTTCAAACATAGTTAAATTTAGAATGCTCACCAACTACTCATTATATTTAGAGTCTAAAATGCATAAGCACATCTCATCATTGCCACCTTGAACTCACTTGCTAGGGAGAATGAGAGAACATGATGGGAACTAATACATGAAAAGTAATGGAACTAAATAGTAATTACTATAATGGATATCCTTAATGACCAAGCAAAAAATTTATGGTGGGAAAATTTCATGATTTTTGAGGTGATATAAAATAAAATATCAAATGCTATGATCTCTTTCGATCATTACAAATCCAACCAAAATTTAACACCAAAACATTTGACAAGAATTATCAAATTAAACTCACCAGGTGATAAAAGAAAAGCTAACACTAATATGTAAACTTTTATTATTATTAAATATTAATTGCACTACACTTATCATCATACATTTCTTACACTTGTTTGCAATATTAATCTCAAAAGAAATACTTAAGTACAAGATTTAACAAAAGATTTAGAAAGATAGTCCCCCTTCTTATTTAGTATTATAGAACAAACTCATTACTCATAATGAGTTGGGAAAACCTCATCAAACTTGCTATTGCAATGAGATGCCACCATTTTTATGTGCAACTCTTTTAGCACACCATGTAACAACTTAACCTTAAAAGCAATAGTCACACTCACACTCTGCTATAGTGAGTCTAGCTTGGATCTCAAGATAATTAACTTAACCCACAAGATAGTGACCTCAGCCTCCCTTTACTAGAAGTCTTTCCTAATTTGTTCACCGCTCATCTCTAAGGTTAGTGTTGATTGAGCACTCATCAAATCTTACACTTGCACACAAGAAGGCAACTTCATCATTTCCATAGAGAAATAAATTTTATGTTATTTGTCTACTTAAGGGAGGTTCCCTTCCATCATGAACATAACCCTTCACCTGCAAAACTAAAAAAAAGAGAACTCAAAACCCTTATACACTCTCTAATTATAGTTACCCTTATAAAATATAATAAGGCAAATCGGTTATCAAAATTCCAATACTAAATTTAAAAATATACCATGCAATTAACTCTGACTAATATATACTCTGCATTTCACTTATGAACTTTCCCATTATAAGGTGAAACATAAGCTCACTAGAATAAAATCATCATAAATTGAAGCCTTACTTTTTATAATAGTAATTAATTTATAGCTTGTAATTAGACAAATCTAAGCTACAAACTAGGCCCTTCACTACATTAATAATAAATTTTAATATAATTCATTAGTAAAAGAATAATGAAATATTAGAATTAGTACCTTATCATAGTGAGTAACCAACATCTCATTGTAAGTAAGTGATCACTTAGAATAAACATTTTTGAGGATGCAGTCCACTTTCTTTTGATGAGATGGGAAGAATATATGTTCTCATGAGGAACATTGATATATATTCAATTAGAGTTCCTTTAACATCACATTAGGGTTTATTTAGATATGGATTCTACTTCTTATGGATGCAAGCCTCCGCAGTTAATTACTCCTCTTACCGTAGAAAAAGAGCACACTCGATCAAGGTTGGAAATAGACAAATCTATCTGATATGAATTGATGTCTTTGAGGTATGTGCAACATAGATTATTTTCATATAGAAATTACAAAATGAATAAAGAGATTGGGCTTATATTCTTTTGGAATGCTATTATGATAGAATTATCATTCTATTTTAACTTAAAGCATAAATTCGGGGAATGATGATGTGCCCAATCAAGATCCCATGGTTCCATCATCCAGAGCTACGTGGTCCCTATTCTACTTTGTTAGAGGAGGTAGCTGACCCAACCTGACCAAAGGATCCCTCTCAGCAACCATGGGTTTCATTGTCCAGAGTAACCTTGAAGACCTAGGGTGGTGTTGGTCTAAGGGGAAAATTTTAAGTAAAACTTAGCTAATAGATAGCTTTTTTCCTAATAAATATACTTCATTATTCATAGCTCAAGGAGCAAATCCATTAGGGAACATACGAGCTATTTCTGTGACTAAAATATAGTGGAGCTACATAGATACCAAGCCACCTGGTCAAAGGGTTCTGGTCGTATTTGCATTTTTAAGTGGAGTCATTTAATGAAAAAAAACCACACAGGCAAAGGACATAGACCACGTCCTTGCTAGTGTAAGATTATTTGAGTTTGAATTTAGATGTACATTTAATTGACATCAACTATTTCTTGAGCAAATGTTTCCTTAGCTTATCATCCTTAATAAATAATGATCGATGGGTGGATGATTATTTGCTTTAAGTTATATTACAAGATGAGTTTCATTCAAATTACATGTATCTTTTATAGAAGAATTTTAAAATCAATACAACCATCATCAAGAAAAAATTAGGTTTTGGTAACTCAAACCTAGTCATAAGACCTAATCAGAGTTGAAAGAGCATCCACATCGTGAACATATTATAGGTGTTTGTATGGAAAACATATAGATGTTACATGGTGAATGAATATGATTCAATGGCATACAATTTCTTGAAATGCTAAACTTATATGGTTTCTTTGTATATTGAATGAATGGGAAGCTAGGTTTACATCCCTTTGGAACACTAGAACATAGGGTGTTCACATGATGAACTAGTTATAGGTGTTCACTTGACAAATGAGTTATAAGTGTATGATGAATAGATAGAAGACTAGGTTTATATAACTTTGGAATACTAGTGTATATGGTGTTCACATGATGAACTAGTTATAGGTTTAGTTTAAAAGTATAATGGATCAGTGTCTCTTTGAAAAGAGGGTAGAACCTCGACACTATCATAATGGTGCCTTGACACTACTAAGGTGGCATTTTGATAGAATGTATACTTATAGCACTATAGAGTACTACACCTCGGTGCCACATGTATATCACTTCAACACATTAATTTTTGTCGATTTATTGAGTAGCGTCTAGGCCTAGATGTATAGCACATAGGCATTGTGTTAAGAGATGAAACCTGAGAGCTTTATGCCTTAGCATTAGATTTTAACACTCAGTGCTATACACTAGCACCTCAACTCTGTGGAGCAAATCATAAAAGATTTTATTTCTGAGAGCATAGCACCTTGGCATTATGCCCTGGTGCCTTAGCATTATGGGCAGATCCCCATAGATTTCACTTTAGAGAGCATGGTGCCTTGGTGTTGTGCTTTAGCGCTTTAACGCTATGAGTAGATCCTTACAGATTTCATTTTTGAGAGCATGGTACCTTAGCATTATGTGGCAGATACTCTCAGATTTCATTTTCAAGAGCACGGTGCCTCAGTGTTATACCTTGGCGCAATGGCGTTGTGGGATGGTAATGCACATATTGAACTAAATTCTTGAATATTTTAGTGATTTTGATGAAATTTTAGCATAATATCACTTAAGTTCATTTATCTAAGTGGTATAATGAACCTAATTAAGGCCTAAATAAATTTAAATTTCTTTAGATTCATGATTAAAAATATTTATTTGAACATTTGGAACATTTGGAATGATTTAATTTGGTCAAATTTTGGTGGGTTGATGTTTGACTTGGTGGGACCCACCTAAAGTCTAACCTATATCAAATGGGTTGACTAGATTTGTCTTTGTTATAGTTTTGGATTCATTCATTTGTTTTAATTTTATTTCATTTTGATTTATTTGGATTTGATTTGATCTAATCCAAAATTGGAATTTAAGTTGTCTACCTAAGCCCATTAGGTTAGATTAAAGCCAAGGAGGGTGCATTAGGTCACTAGGTATAGTGTCCTGAGAAGTTAATTTGAAGGTTTCTAATCTAAGATTAGGTGTTCTAATTATTGATTTCAGAAGTAATGTTAACCTCATCCAAAAATGAGGTCAACAAGTATCATATTAGCAATGCTAAATTTCATATGTTTAGTGTAATCTTTTCATGTTTTGAATTTAAGATCAACGGAGGGGGATTTCTTTTCTTCTCATGCTGGAACTAAGTTCAATAGTGGAAATCTTTGAGCTTTAAAATTATAGAATTTTTCTCTTTTGAATGAGCTAGGAAAGTGAGAAGAAAAGGGAAAAAATAGGTGCCCTCCGTCCTAGAAGAAGACTCTTAATTGGGACAACTCCCCCTTTTTATAAGAGTTATTTTTTTTGTCCTGTAACAGTTCCCCCCACTCCCATGGGTAGTTGTAACCATTAGGGCCAAAAAGTAGTTTTCTTTCTTCTTTAAATTGTAGATCATCATTGTAGCACCTCGTCACTGTACTGATAGACTAGCAATTACCTTTCTAGAAGGCATTGAAAGTGCCTCATGACCAAGATTACAGCGCTGCAGCACTTTGACACATAATTATTTCATTTTATGTGAACAAAAAGTGATATTTTCTCACAATTTATTATCTTCTTTACCTGCTACTTCACTGGTGTGACTTCCTCTCCATGTCGATAGAAAATGTGCCTTAAATAAAATGTAGGTCACCCCCCATAGTACTTTCACTATTACACAACTCATTGCATAAGCTATCTCTGATAAAGTAGCACTCACACCTCTAATGGTCAACATAATCTCTACTCCTTGCTTTTCATAACAATCTTAAGGTTTCACATAAGTGTCTTCAATAGATGACAATTACCAATATTACTAACTAAATCTTGAGAAGACATCATAGTAACACATGCTATAAAGGTATGTTAGAAACAAGTTAATTCTTGCTACCCTTATAGATTAATAATTAGCCATGGGTCATCTTAGTTAGTTTATATTCCATTGGGCTTCTAAGTCATCACATTAACTATAAAAGTAAAAGTGATCTTACACATTTCACAAAAAAAATAGATTGATAATAAAAAAATTTATTTTTATTGAATAATGATTAAACATATGTGGGACATTTGGAACTAGAATCTACTTTGAAATCTACTAAAAAATCTAACAAATTAATTAGTGCAAGAATTTATGTGGGAGATCTGAATATGATTAACTTTAAGGATTTTGCATTGATATTTTTCTATGTAATTAAAAATTTTAATTTAATAAAGAGTTGATATAAATGAAGTATGATCATGGTGACTACTACATTTCTCTTAAAACCCTATGATCCTTATTTGTCTTGCACAACCAATCAACCTCTTGGTGATAAATTCAATGAAAGAAAAGTTTGTCAAAGCTCTTTAGACCTCAATAGGGACTACATAGCCTTGCCATAATTATATTTGACTTGCAACACATGACAATGGTATTTTTTCACAATGAACCTATTCTCTAGCTCATAATTCCACCCAGGCCATCTAATTTATTAAAATATGACATGTCAAATTAATAGGTAATAAATCTCAGAGTAAAATAACTAGAACTAAAAGAAAACAAAACTCTAAATTTTATTAAAATCAAAATTGACATAAAACTAATAGGACTATACCCCAATAAGGTGGAGGCACCGAGATTGTCTTCTTGAAGGGTAGTTTAGTTCATCAAAAAAGAAAATAAAACAATTAAAAATTTGTACATGAAGATAAATACACTAAAAAAAATGGAAGAAAAAAAACTCCAATGGAGTTGCCAAAAATATCTTCTTCATCATTTTAGCTCCTTAGATATCTTTCTAATGGCTTCTCTAAACATATTGGAGTGGCCATCAAAATTTTTACTCTTGGATCCTTTAAATACTTGATAGTCAGGGTAACATAATGTATAGAGAAGTTTCAAAATATGTCTCTAAAAATCCTTAAATACCACTACTCAATATCTACCTTGTTTGGAAATAAATTATAATGAGTTTTGATCAATTCATAACAACCACTTTACCTATACCTACACACTAGAATTGAGAGCTTAAGCACCATCATCTATATTTTCTTGAACTCTTGAATTTTGAGTCTAGCACCTAAGCAATAGAATTAAGTTCCTAAGCATCGAGATCTCTATCTTGGGTTATTACTGGGACTGGGTTTAGCACCTTGGCACTGGTATCTTTGTCTAGTTCCTATAGTTAAGTGCCTAGCCATTTGAATGGTGTCATAAAATCAAGCTAAGTTCCAAGCCCCTCTTTAACTTTAGATCACATCAGTAACTCTCAAATATTCTTTAGATGATTCTCTATGCAATTTTATGCCATAATGACTGAATTTTGCTTTTTTTTTTTCTTATAGATTTATAAAAATTTAACCCTTAAATTATTAGTGTCACAAAATTCTTAAAATCAGGTAGAAAACATATGGCAAATACACAATCTAACAGAAAAAATGTGTGACTTTCATGGATATTATCTATCTTATACTGATATGATCTCCATATAATTATACTTTTGAATTAGTATTTAATAAATATTTAGAATATTAAATTTAGAAATCAAGTGATTATGGTCGCATGTTAGGGTGGAAATTCATTTTTAATTTTGGCTAAGGCATATGACTAAGGAGGTTCAATTGAAAGAGTCCACTCCCTTCACTAAATAAAGCAAAATTGAAAACCATACCAAATGAGCTACTACTTTATTAGGGGATCAATAATTTGATGGCCACTGTAGTTTGATTTAAAGTCACTTATGTGGAATCCCTTTTCAAAATTTTTTAAGTTTGATTAACTGTATTCATAAAAGTTTTCAAGATCAAGCTTGCAACTAATGTTTGCATGGATACCCATAGATGATAAAGTAGTAAGATTATCTAGCTAGTCTATAAAAGAAGTTCAAAAAGCTTATCCCATGTTCTCACAAAGGTCTACTTATTAAGAGATGGTGGTAACAAGGTTATTTTATAGACATTTTATGTGTAGGGACCTTCTTGGTTAATAAGCCTATTAAGTATAGAACTAAGAAAAGTACTAACTTAATCGTTTAAGGAGCTTTTTTATGAACTTCAACAATTAAGTTATTTATATAATCCTTATTTTATCTCAAAAAGGTTATATTAAAAGGTTTAAGCTTAGCTTTCCCATCATTAAGGATATGTGCTGATGCTTGAGCTACTCCTTATATCCTCATTTGCTATTGATAAGCCAAAGTAAAGTGGAATAATCAATTTTCTAATTCAAAATGATAATTAGAATGTTTTTTATTTAATTCACTTTAGATGCTACTTAGAGGGGCTACTTATTTTGACACATTATTTAGGGATCCTTCCACATTTAAGAAGAAAGCTTTTTCCCCTATAAGTTGGGAACTTGAACACTACTTACTAAGTTAATAACCAAAAGGATACTGAGTCATGTGTTAGATAATCATTTGACTAGGTTATCTAGTAGTCATCAATTTTTAGATATGATTCTAATGGAGAAGCGTAATTATCAATATGCTCAAATTTTATATAAATTCAAGGGTTCATAAATATGATCCTACTAATTAGTATAGCAAACAAAACATAACATTTTTGAAGTAAAAAAGTTTTCCCAAAATTTATTGTATATCTTATCGATATATCATAAATATTAGGAGTCCTTTGTTAATATTTAATAAGTCAACAAGACTTTAAATTTATATTCTCTTTTAATAATAGGTCTCTAATTTAAGCCCTTAAGCTTAACTTATACTTTGTAAGACCATAAGAGAAACTATTATGAGAGGTTCATTTATCAATCTCTTGTACCTTATAGGTTTGATTGTAACTAGGCCTAGGGTGTACCACCTTTACTACTAAAGCTTAGCTATTCTCTAGAGGATATAAGTGTTAAATTCAAGTAATTAGTATATCTCATCAATTAAATAATGGTAAAACTAGTCATAAGATCCTAAAGATTTCTTTAACTATCCTCAAAAATTAATTTGAGGAATTTGACTTTTAGTTGATCCAAGGTATCATTTGGGGATGTAAATGTATTAGCTAAGTTACAAAATTTATAAATAAGATATTTCACAAGAGAGATAATATAAATATATAGACTGAATTTTATCTCTTATCTATGGTTTTGATTAATATATATTTATAAATATTTAACTAAGGTGTTGTTTGGGATGAAATTTATTTTATGTTTTTTATTTTTGTTTTTATGCTATTTTAAAAACATGTTCATTTGATGTATTTTTTATGTGTTTTATTTTAATTTTCAAAAATAAATAACATTATGTTTAAAAACACTAAAAATACCTTTTAGGAGTTTTGTGTGTTTTGAAAAATAACAATTACCAATAAACATGTTTTACTTTGAAGCAAAACAAAATAAAAATATGAAACAAAAAATAAAAATAAAAAGTGAGCCCAAATAATCACTAAGTTAATGAGTAAAACATGATTATAAGTTACGCATTCTCTAAGGTAGACATATCTACCCTAGTTCATTACCATTATTGACACATCAATAAGAAATTCTCAATCAAAGAATACATAAATATTAACTTTAAATCCATTTTCAATTTTAGAAATTTGAAAGGAAATGGATGTAATTTAGCAAATCATTGCAGGATAATTCATATATCGACTGTTAGTATGCAATGTAGAAGGTGAATCATCGTAACCAAGCAAGATGATGATTCAATATATAAAGAGTCCACCTGATAATTATTACTAAACCACCATTGAATTTACAAGAAGTATGATGGGTTCAAGGGGTTATAGGTAAAGGGAGAGATTAAGAAATGGATAAAAAAACTTAGTCTAGATCTTATGAATCCATTATTCTAAATGATCAAGCCCAGAGCCATTTTGCTAGGAAAGGTAGTGTCCAACCTAAATGAGAGGTAGAAAGGAAATATAAAATCTAGATTGTTGAGTAGGGGTCCTTTAAAAGAAGAGGCAAGGAGCGTTTAGGGTTTATAAATAAGTTAAGATTTGACTACAAGAAGAAAGGACAAGTAATAATATAATCTTATGATAATATTATTAAGATGGATCTTACAAACCTATCAAGCTTAGCTGCTGCAACCTAGCAACTACTGTAACCTAGCATGATAAGACTCTATTGTTTCCACTAAAAGCCATGCATACATGAAGCTTTATCTTAAAAGTGATTTTGTATGATATGCAAGCTCTTTTTCCTTAAGTGATTTCTAATCCAGACGTAGGTCAGGGTACTTTTTAAATGGGCACCAGTAGTTGATGTCAGATATGTTCATTTATACATATCTTTTTAAAGATATGAAAGAGGCCATGTGTTTCCAATTTAAGAAAAGTTGTCTAGAGAGGGCCTTAATTTTAACATTTACATGGTTATCTTAATTACATCAAAGTTGCTTAAAATTTATTAAATTTGATATAAAAACTTAATTTATTATCAATGCAGTTTATCATACCATTCAGATTCTAGACAAACATATTGCAGTAAAAAAAAGAAAAGAGTATATCAAAGTGAGCAAAGTAATCAAACAATCACTATGTTGTGATGGTTGTGTAAGAATAAAAATAAAAAGTTCAATGAGGTTGTGAAGTTTATTTATACATACCCATTTAAATAAAAAATTACAAAAAGGTAATTGAACTTACTCATTAAAATAAACTCAAAAAAATTAGATAAGTGAAATATAAATTACATTTTTTTTCTACTCTTATCCCTTCTTCTCATCCATAGTCATGACTATTCTTTAGGGTATGATATCTTTAGATGCTGGGTCAGTAAACTTCATTTCTATTTTATTTTACATTAAGAATGACTAAAAAGTGCTAAAAAAATCTTTAGTCAAATAGAATCATTACATCAAAGCAGAAATAACATGAAACATTCTCGTCACAAAGTAAAAATCAAAAAATTATTACTTTGATATCCTTATAAAGTAAAAATATTAGCCATATGTTTGACACCTACAAAAAATATATTTCTAATCTAATGCAATATGATGGCAAAGTGGTGTAGCATATGACAATTTGTAGAATAAATTAAAGTAAAAGTCTTTCAGCCATACTATTACAACCTTTCCTAGGATAGCCAAAAGGATAACAAAAACAAAGTGACCTAACTACAACCTTGCTATGCTAACAACTATAAGGTTATGGCTTATAACAATATGTAGTTGGTATGTGTATTCTTAGGGACATTCTTATAACATATTGACTTACTAAACTTAGTCAAGTAGGTACCTCACTCATCTTGAGGCTTATCACTTCTTATGTTCTAACTTATGTGCAAATTGATTGTCTTCAGCTGGTCTATGTATTATTAATTAGTCCTATAAGGTTTAAACTTCAATTAAATAATTTATTATTAGATGAATTTCTATATGATAATAAAAATTGCTCAACCGTAACTTAAGTCTAGCTCAGGCTCTAATAGGAAGCAATCTAACCTAAAGTGCTAACTATCATGCATATGTTTATAATAAATAGTAGTTGGCATAGTTATCTACTAAATAAAATTCAGTATTCAAGTAGAGCTTAAATATTAAAAATCCAAAAAAATGACATAAGGATCATAATGTATGTGGTGTAAAAAAAATTAAAGATGATTCTTTATTTAAAGGAATGGAATATGACTAAGTACAAGTATATACTTTAAGTCCCAATGTTATTCATTCTTAGTGATTAACTAAATGAAAAGAGAACTTAGTCATGCTTGTATAACAAAGTTCAGTGATGATTAACCAGTGGTGATTAGACATAATTGAATCTAGTCCAAAGGGGTGATCAAGTTCTTCAAGTAGATCTAGTTGGGTGCAAGAAGGCAACAATACTAAGAATGATTTAGGTCACAATATGCATGACCATTTCATGGACATCCCTTAATCATACAAAAAATATTGAGGGGAATATCAAAGATGTCAACTGAATATACATATTTTTTGCATGGAAAGATTTCAAATAGCTTAAATGCCTGGCAAAGTATGGGAGAACTTAGCAAAAAAAGATGGCTATATTGTCAATAAAGTGGTTGCATGTTATTATGTTGTTTTTTATCATATTAGTTGAAAGATTAATTAAATCCTAGAATGATATGCAAGGTAATTCTAGTTTATGTGTTTTCTCAACAAGTTGATCCACCTTAAAGAAATGATAAATTTATGTGCACTTGAGATAATGTATATGCGATTAACTAATATAATCAATTCCTTAGAGAAGGTAAAATCAAGATTAAATTAATCAAACTCGGAGGTTTACTGTGCCAATATATTCATATGATTAATGCCTAACTTATTGTAGATGCATGCATACAAGGTTGTGATAAATACAAGCCTTCAAAGGATTTTATTATGAATTATCCAGATTATTCATGACTTGAAATAATCTAAATTACGATTGGATTATGATTTAAAACATAGAATCATGACATAATTTACATCTAAGGGCAACTTTTGGCTATTGGCCCCACTTAGTTGAGTGGCCCCATTTACTAATTATTCCCAATCATTAAAATTCTTTAAAATTTTGTTAAAATTTATCTACTTTTATTATTTATATTAATGAAATTATTTAGTTAGATTTTATAATTTTTATGATTTTGATAATTTTTAATTATTAAATTATTTATTAAATTACTATTCTCACTTTCGAGAGCTACACCATTCAAATCCTCATGAAAATTCATAAATTTTCTTAGAATGTCTAAATTACTATTTTAAACATCTAGTTAAACTATTCTCAATTTTTTTAATTTATTTCTATTTTTAATATTTATTTAATTTCACTTAAAAGGCTTCAAAAATTCAAAAATCTCAAACATAACATAGAAAATTATGAAAGTTTTATAATAGTTTTAAATTGATATCATGGGCATTATATTATTTTTTATAACTTTTTAATATATTTTTAATTTTTTTAATTTTGTTTATTATTTGAAAAATTATTAATTCAATTTAAAATTTTATAATTAATTCATTTTAAGTTAGAAGATTATTAAAATTATATATTAAGCATAGATAATCATTTTACACATTCCTTGATTTTTTCATTAATTTTTAAAATTAATTTATTATTTTAATTTTTGAACACTAACATAAAATAATTAAAATTTATGAACTTGTTTATTTTTTATTTCAAAAATTTAAAAACTTTTCTATAAGTTTATATTGATTCTTTCGTCATCCTCATAAAAATTATAATTTTTAGTTAATATTCTATATTCTATGATTTTTTAAATAATGAAATAGTAATTTTAAATATTATTTGTAATTTTCTAATTTTAATTAACTAGAAAGTTTTATAGCATTCATATTGTTGTGCTACACTTGATATGTAAGTTTCATAGTTTCTGGAAATGTCTTGGTGTTTCAAACATTTAAAATAATAAATAAATATTTATGATTTTAATCAAGTTAAATATTGAGGGTTGATATTTTTAAAAATTCCTATGCATAATAAGATGTCTACCACAAAAAAAAATCAAGTCTTGATACACACTAGTTAATCTAGAATAAAAATCAGTGGAAATTCCTATAATTTTGAACAAGGGTTGATCTAAGCTAATTACTCAGCCATCGTCTTCATGTAGATGAGTCAGGGGATAGGCTCTTAACATGGCCCAAGTTCTAACCCACATAAAATTCATTTCTTTTTAGAGCTTTCAAATCCAATTTGTGCAATCGAAAGCATGAGAAGGAGAAGATGAAGTGAACCAATGGCTCATTGAGCTAAGGAATAATCTAGGGAGCTCAATCAACTTAGTCCAAAAATAGGACAAAAGAGGGTAGTTGAATTCTCATCTCAGGGCACTGAATTGAGATCAAAATTAATTATGAGCTTCATGAGTTTGAGACAAACTAACCTAGATGCTCTCTCGAATTAACTCTATTTGGATCATTTTGAGGACCAAGGTCTGATTAGTTATGGTTGTAGCATGGTTTTGGAATTATTTGAGTGGCCTGGAAGGAGGGGTGATTTGATTTTTCTTGTAGAGTTTAGGGAATTATGTCTAACCTTTTGAATTGGTTGAATTGAGGGTATATATATAAGTCTTAGTAAACTTGAGCTCAACCCATGTTGAGCTTAATTTATTATTATTTGTTGGAGAATTAGATGACTCTATGATGGTAAGGATGTAAGTCAAGTTTTAGGATTTTGTAAATATCAGCTACTTTTCTTATGATTAATTGGAATCTCCATAGATCTTGATTTTTTTTTATACCCATTTGTAAAGTCAACTCTAAACTAATAATAAAGGCCTCATACTCTTCTTCATTATTAGTTTGACATATGAATACCTCATGATCCCTATATCAGGAGATATGAACATTAAGCCAATATAAGCTTCTATACAAGGTATTTCATGTAAATTCATTACAAAAAGTGATGCATCATTGATTCTAATTTCTTTTATTCCATGTGTAGGATTTGTTTATTTGGTAGTTCATTATGTAATGATAAGTCTGCATATATAGGATGTGCTCCCAAAAAGTCAACCAATATTTAACCTTATATTACTCTTTTGAGAAACATAAGTAATGTCAAACTGTGACAAAATCATTGCCTAATGGGCCAATCTTCTTGACAATGTGGGATTAGTCATTAAATATTGGAAAGAATTGACTAGATAAATTAAAGTTATTTTATGGGAAAACATATAATTTCACAACTTTTGAATTACAAAAAATAATGCAAGAAATTATTTCTTTTTCAAGAAAAATTTTACCTCTACAAGAATGAAACATCAACTAAGGTAGTTAAGATCATTTTTTATCCCCTTCATTGTTTTGAGTCAATAGAGCATCTATTAGTTCTTTGAAGGGTGTTGTGTTTAAAATTAAAGGATTTCCTAGTATTAAAGAAGCTAATGGGGAATTTAATAAATACTTTATTTTGTTATCAAAAGGATCTTGATACAATTTATCCCAATTGAAATTAGCATCCTTTTTAGTTAGTACAATAAATGGTGACATTTTCTAGACAAGTTAGAAATTAATTTTCTAAGGAATCTCAACTTCCCTTATAATGATCTTAATTGGGCAAGACTTTTTGGCATTTCTATTTCTTGGATAACCTTTATTTTCACAATATCTATTTCAATGTCATGATATCACATGATAATTCCTAGAATGAAGAAAGGATTCTAAAAGCACATTTCAATAGATTTATTTTTTACTTAAGGTTTAATACTCTATATAAAGTGGTTTGAAGTCATTACAATGATCTTAAATTTTAATACTCTTTACTACAATGTCATCAATATAACACTCTACTTCATAGTGTAATAATTCATCAAAAATTTGAGTCATGACATGTTGTTAAGTGGTACTAGCATTTTTCAAACCAAACAAAATGACTTTATAATAATAAATATCTATAAGGGACTAAAAGGCCATATGACATTCACATTTTGGGTCCATTTTTATTTTGTTATAACTTAAGAAACCATCCATGAAGGAGAACATAACATTTATGGTTGCTACATCGTTCAATTTTTAAGAATTAATAGAGGAAATTCATCATTAAGATGAGCCATATTCAAATCTCAATATATAGCAATAACTCAAATTTATTCATTTTTTTATGAATTGTGTTGATAATAGCAATGCAAGTAGGACAAAGTACTTCTCTAATGAAGTTGACTTCAATTAACATTTTTGTCTTCCGAATTAAAAATTGCTTAATGTTAGGTCTCATTCTTCATGGTGCTTACTTTACTAGAATTGCATTGGGATGTTATTTTTGAAGATAAACATTGCATTTTAGAATAATTTCAAGAAAACTAATCTGTATAGTCTTTCAATGTTTGAGAAACCTTTGATGCCAATTTAATAGATATGATTTACTAGTGAATGTAAGGTGAGGATCTTCATCAATACTTAAATTAACATCTTTAATTCATCAATGGTGGTAGGGATACCTTCTCCCAGCTTAATCAGTAAGTTTTCATGAAATTATCATGCTTCATTAGTAAAATAAACATGAATAATGGTATTTCAATAACAAAGATATAAAAGGGGTATTTTTGGTGGTGGAAATCTAAACCTATTTTTTTAATGAGCTTATTTTGTATAATCCATGATATTTTCAAACATGATTTTTTTGGCTAAGTTCAAGGAAGACTTTCCCTTTTTAATAATTTGGATATCAAATGGTGCAAATAATAATAATCGATGATTATATCTTTTTTTTTCTTTAGAACTATCAAACTAAAGTACAAGAATTGTCCCAATCACTTCACTAGGTATAACATAAAATAGAGTTTCTATTTCTTTACATCCTTTCATTGGACTCATATTGAGGACCTTCAAGGTTGATACCTTAGGTACATTGATATAGAAAAGATCATGGAAATAATTTTCTAGGATAGAAGTGATTTTTAGCACTTAATCTAGAAACTAAGTGGTATTGAAGTGTTAAACCACAATAGTGACTATGATTTTTAGTGTAAGTGCTGTTTCAGAATGAACTACTAAATTTGAAATCCCATGTGCTTCTTTATAATTTGAAGAGCTATCATGTTGTATTATTTTCCTAAATGAGAGATATCACAAAAGTTACCTTCACTTTTTTTTATTTAACTCTTGAAAAACTTTTATTTTTCCTTATTTCAAAGAAAAGAGGAAAGAATGTAGATGGACTTGCTTGTAATGTACTCCAATTGGTAAAATAATAAGATGAGATTCAACATCACCATATATTCCAATCTTTTTTATAGAAAATGGATGCAAAATACCAAAATTGGTGAATTCTTCTCTTTAGTGGGTGTAGATAATTCATTGGTGTGAATCACATAGATAGTTGCAGAGAGATGCTATGATGAAGTTGATTCATTTATTTCCTCAAAAATGAATAAAAATTTACTGATAGAAATTGGTTTTTCTAGATATTTGTCAATAATTTTGACTTTCCCTATTTTATACTAGTACTTTAACCAATCTTTGAATGTGATATAACATCAATGGCAAGGTTGCCCCAAGCTTCTTCAATACAAAAAAAAAATATGATGAAAGATTTTCTTAAATGGATAAAATTTGTCTATTTTTTTTGAAAAGTTTGATTTCTTTTAGTTGAAAAAGATACAAATGGTTTAGAAGAGTTAGTAGAAACTATTTATCTTTTATGCAAACTCCTTAAAGAGGTCATGATAGCTATTTCATCACTTCTCTTGGAAATTTGAAAAGGTTTCTTATTCAATCTTTCTTCGTAATTATCTTTTGTAAGGATCAAAGAAGATGCCTCCCCTTGGAGACTAGATGTAATTTTTTAAAGGTATGAATAGTTGAGAGCTTTAAAAGCAAATTTATTGGCCTAGTAATACAACCTAATAACAACCCAATGATGTTATTGTCATGGAGGGATGACTAACATTTGATGGTTATATTCTTCTATTTGATAATAAAATCTACCAATGACTCGAAAGGCTTTTGTTGAGAAGTCTTGAGGCTATCTAGCTCTACTTATATATGCACTCCTATGAATATTTTAATAAAAACTTCCTCCCATTTATCAAAGGTCCTAAATGAACCATTGGATATATTAACATACCACTCACAAGAAAATTCTAATAAAAAGTGACAAAAAGATGCAATAAAAGAATGTTCTTATTATCGATATTACAACATATAGCTTTGTATTGAGCAATAAATTACCCAAGGTTTCTAGTTTTATTGAATTATGTGAAATTTGGAGGGACAAAACCCTTAGTGAAAAGAATTTATTCATATTCTTCTAAATATAATCTTTCTTTCTTAATATAAAATTCTCCTTTTTGGGGCATCATTGCAACCATAACATTCATCTCCACCATTGATCTGATTTGATCCTCAAATAATAAAGCATTTAGAGATGTAACACCTAGTATAAAAATTAGTAGATATTATGGCTTGGTAAATATAGTTCAATTCTATTGAGTGTCCGTGGGTTTAGGTATGAAAAAAGCACCATTTTGAGATAATTCGAGTGTTGAGGTTGATTTTACACTTATGAGCTATGGGCCACCATGGCGATAGAAATTTTTCTAATCTATTCTTATAACTTTTATACAAGAGGTGAGGAAGACGTAGGGATTACAATCTTCAAATAGGTCAAGATTTGCCTACAAGATGAAAAGATGGATTATAATTTAATATTATTATAAGATTATCAAGACCAGTCTTACGACACTATCTAGGTTAGTTTGTTACTACTTAATACACTAAGACTCTTTATCACCATTAAAAATCATGCCAACATAAAACTTTATCTTAAGAAGATTATGTATTATATACAACTTCTATGTCCTTATGTAATTTTTAATGCATGTTCTGCTATTTTAGTTTGGAGTCATACGGACAGCACGCAGATCTTACGGTGTACTTATTGAAGTGATCAGGTGCTGCATTAAGGTATGATGTATCATCTCGGGAGATGGAAACTTCACCCTACAATGTATCTAATCATCTAATAAGGATTCCTAAGGCAAATGGGCTATGTATATGCCAGAGATCTTTCCCCAACTTTACATAGAAAAATAAAGCAAGATTTATTTTATGCCAGGTTCTTTAGTTCTCTATGGAAGCAAGCTTCCATAGTTAATTTCATCTTAGGAAATGGGAATCTCCTAAGAACACTCTTGATTAAAGTATTCAATAAATACCTCCAAAGATTTCAAGGCTAGGCTATCAAAGAATTAGGAATTTATGGAAATTAAATATGAGATTCCAAATAAGATGACATATTTATGAATTCTAAAAGAGAATAAGTAAGAAATACCCATGATACTAGGAAGCCTAGTGAGTACTTTAGTCTACCCTATAGTGAGGAGTTATATATTTGAGGGAGAGAATTTAATTTTTTTTCAAGTTAGAATCTTATTAGAATGTTAGCGCTTATACTCCAACAACAAAATGGTCATGGAAATGCCTAAGAGGTGAGAACTTATGCTCATAGACCAAAAGAAATAAGTAGCCTCATAACCTAAATTAAAATGCCTTAGCACAAGCTAGAAGCATGACCTTAAGTCTAATCGAGAAAATGGGATATAATAGTTCACCTCTACAAGAGAGAATGAACATGCTTCGACTCTCTTACAATCGCTTGGAGTGGCCACTAGCTAACACCTCCTATGCATTAAAATCATGTAAGCCGGTCTTATGTAGATGAAAGATAGCTAGGCTATTATTTAATTATGAATGGAGATAGAATCTTAAACTTACTCCCTATGAGATTAGAATATGATTAGCATGAAAATATGACTTAGACAAATGAAAAAATTTAGAACTTTATAAACTATTTTTCACACATTCATTTTGGACCAAGGGCTTGAGACAATTATGCTAATATGCATGTTGAAATTAAGTTATGGGCTAAATCAATTAGAAGAGGTGTTCTCAACTACAAGGGATTGCCCTCAAAGGTTAAGCATATCCCCAATCATGGAAGAGTGGAGACCCTCCGAACAATATGATATGCATGGTGTGATAACATACAACATTCAGCTAAGGGGTTTCTAAATCCTTTATTTATCTTGATTATAGACCTAAGCTTTAAGATCAGGTTATGAGTTATATTAAAATTAAGTTATAAATTTTTAGTGAGGGTAGAAGATTTAATTTTATCCTAAAGAGCCTACCGCATCTAAGCCACACATCCAAATTACCAAACTTTAAGAAACATATAAAAACATGTCATTTCTAATGTACAAACTGAACACAACAATCAAACATATGAATCTCATAAAAGAATAAGAGGCTGGTGGGGTCGAGTACCGCCGTACACCCTTTAAAAAAAGAAATTGGGTAGCAAAGCTCTACCTTTATACAACCTGGATTACAATAGGATATTACAATTATAATGAATGCTATGGGGGTCTTCAACCTCTTGTTCTTCTTTTTTTCTTTGGATTTATTTTGCTCCAGGCTTCACGGGCCACTTAGATCTTTTCCTTCTACCCCTATTTATCCTAAATCCCATAGCACTAATCCTAATCCTGTTATGAAAAATTACATATTTATGAATAATGAAATCTAATTGTACATGTAAAATATTAGTCAAACAAACATACAAGCAAAGCAATTATATCTCACATATTTGGACTTAGTACCCTGCACTTGGGTAACCAAGCTCACCTGTCCTAACTGGATTTTGCTTAGGGCATAAGTGGCATCTGTAAGCAAGAATATTTATATTTTCTTATTATTACAATGACCCCTTCAGAATAATCCCCTACAAAAAATATCATTACACTATTAGTGACCTAACATCAAATAATCCTAACATCCAGTCTAAAATATTGCATCATAAAATAAAACAAAACACTACAACATACACTGGCCTAACCTAAAAGCTATAATTGGTGACTTAGTATTCTAATGTGTATGCTCATATTTAGTATGGTGTGTCTTAATTAGGCTTTAGAAGTGTGATTAACCAAAGTTCATAATTATTTAAGTTAAACATTAAGGGAGGTTCTGTTTTAAATCTTTGAATGAATTGATTAATTTTAATTTACATATTTTTATATTTTGTCTCATTTGATGTCTACTTAATATCTAGTTATTATGAAGAGAAGAAAGGGGGTTTGACCTCCTTCATCTCAATCCTAAGTTGTTTTCTAAGGGTACATCATTATGACTTTGGTTTCTTTAATGAACTATTTATTAAATATTTTTTTATTAAACCTAAGTATGGGTTAGTCTTAAAGAATCTTATTCAAACATAAAAGGCATCTTAGAATTAATAAAACTAAATCACTATTACATAAATAACATTTTAGCACTTCTTTTCATCATCAATAGCATACACATTTCTTCATTTTTGTTATTCATGATATTTGATTTAATACACATACTTATACATAGAATACATATTTGAATTTTTGTACATTTGAATGATTATTAATGCATGTATTTTGGTAGAAAAGAAAGATTGCATTCCTTAGTTAAGCATATGCAAATATGTATTAGAGTTTTTGACAAGTATGTATCACTGTTAAACTAAGGAAGTGAGGTTATCTAAGACCTCATTGGAGCTACTTAAAGCCTTGTGTTCCCAAGATGTACATACTATATACTTACTAAATTAAATACATGTAAACATATACACAAGCTTAGGGATGAAAATCATGTTGTTGACCTCATTTCTGGATGAGATTAATTTGGCACTTAAGAGATCCTAATCATAAATAGGATTCTCCTAATTCAATGCCAGGACACTATGCCTATTGACCTAGAGAACTCACCTTGAGTTAGATCTAACCTATTTGTCTTAGGTAGGATCAACTCAAAACATCCAAATTTAAAATAAACTAATAAAATCAACAATAATAATTATCAATCCAAGATAATCAATAGTCAATCCTTTTCTTCAAAGCTTTTGGCCTTGGTCGTTTCCATACAAGGCTTGTTCTCTAGTGAGATCAATCCATATGGATTGAAAGAGGATCTTTCAACGATCATGTTGCACTTTAAATCATCTAATTTGGTTAAGTGTATCAAAAGATATTAACCAAAAACCACGGACGGTCCACGGCTCCCACAGGGTTTGAGGGAGATGAAATCTAGACCGTCCATTTTCTTTTAAAAGAAATGGATGGTCCAGATCTAGGCTGATAAACCAATTTAATCCTTTTTAGGAATTGCGAGAATGATCCGGACCATCCGATCCCGGATTATTCCATCGGATGGTCCGGTTATCCACGGATCAACCCACTCATGGCAATCTAATCGGAAATCGCTGATCACCGAGGACCGTCCTCAATCAGATCTAAAACTAATTCCGATTTTATTAAACCGCGTGGGACCCTCTATTTAAAAACCGGTAAGAAAAACATTAAAAGCTGTTATATAATGGATTAATCAATTTAAATAAATTTAGAAAAATTCAAAAATTCATATAAAATCAAAGAAAAATAAAAAAATACAAATAAAAGCTCTATGGATTCTTCATAATGAGATGAATCCATAGAAATTAAAATCCCTAATTTTTATTGGGCACTTTTTCCTTAATTTGGGTTTAATTGAAAAATATTAAACCCTAATTACTCTCAAATTAATAATCCAATTAATTTGAAACTTTGGGGAAATAACATTAAGCTTAAAACATACCTTAGGTAAATTTTTGGGTCTTTAATTATCTGAATTCAAATGAAATTGAAATTCTATGTGTATTAACCTTTAAATTAATTAAATTAATTACCCTTTAATAAAATAATTAGAAAACTTTAATCTAATAATCTTAAATCAATATAATGAACATTAGAATACTAATTAAACCTAATAAAACTTATATAAACCTAACAGATCACTGATTAACTCAATTAGGTAATTAAAAGAATTAAATAATTCAATTAAATAACCTAAAATTAATTAAATCATAATAAATCAACTAGTTAACTAAAAATTATGAATAAACCTCATTGGAAAAGTATTTCAGTAAAGAATAAATAAAAAATAAAATCCATCAATGAATCTAAATAAATTAAGCTTAATTTAGGTTTTAATGAAATAATTAAAACCTTAATTACACACTAATTATATCTCTAATCAAGTTGAAACTTTGGAAACATAAAATTGGCATGTAATCCCACTTGCTATAATTATCTCAAACCCAATTGGTCTATGAATTTGTAATTCTTGTTTTTCCAAATCTCTAGGTCAATATGAACTAAATAATAATTAAGAAGAATCATTAATTCATTATATCAACAAATAAATTGAACTAATCTAAAAAAAAAGCATCAAAATACTTAGGGTAATTCATCAAAATTTCCTAAGTCAAAGAATTTAATCAAATAATAAAATTTTAAGAAAATAAATACTTAATGAACTTCGAACATAATTAAACAACTTAAGTTAAACTTAATAAAACCATTCATCCTTAATAAATTTAAGTAATGAACTTAAAACCTAGATTAATTAAATCAGATTAAGAATAATCTATGAACAAACCTAAGGTATTAATTCATATTAATAAATTTAAACCTTAAGCTTACAAATCCATGATTTAATATCTTAAGTTAAATTGAATGAAGTCAAACTTAAATCATACTCTTTAAATTAACATAAGCCTAAATGAAATCCATATAACTTAATTCAAAATGAAATAAATCAAACAAATTAAATCAAATTAAATAATTCAAATAAATGAAATAACATAAATCAAATCTAAACATAAATAAAATCAAAAGGATTAATTAAAATACTTAAAGATTTTAGTTAAACTTTTGGAAACTTTATTAGGACTTAGGGTGTTCAATGGAAAGAGCTCCATCCAAAAATGGGATCATTCCATTCTTCATTCTTGAAAACCTATACAACTTTAACCACATAAAATGAACATAAAATTAGAAATTAAATCACTAAACCATTTGAATTGAAACCAACCAATGGTAAAAATTAAACCAATTCAAACTTCAAACTTCAAACTTAAACTTAAAGGCCTAGCAAAGACTTACCACACAAACCTCACTTCTACACACATTAGATTACTTAGGTCATGAACCCTAGATCTAGGTTAGATCATTCTGTGATTTTCTTTTAATCTCCTATGATATGTTGTGCTGTGCTTCACATGTCTATGTGGTGTATTGCTTTAGACTGGATGCTTAGGCTTGTTTGTTTGTAAGACTAGATGTTATGGTGTTCTTTCTAGATTTGACACTGTTTCCTACAGGGGACTGTGTTAAAGTGATCATTGTAATAAATAAATCATAAAATTGTTGTTTGCTTATAGGTGCTAAAAATCTCTTAACATAGTCCATAGGACAGGTGGGCAAGCAACTAATGCTAAGCCCATATGTTTGTGAAATATAAACTGCTTTGTGTTCCGTGTGTATTTCCTAACATCTATTTTGTCGGGATTAGGATTTCTTTTGAATTTTAAATGTAACCTTGAGCTTAGAATTAAGTTAGGATCTATGGGGTCTAGGATTAGCAGGAGCTGATCCAACCAGGAGATGGTGCGGTGGTCCCCTATGGAGCCCGATTGATGTCCCTAAAGATGGAGATTTTCCTGGAAAGAAGACCCAAAGATCTAAACTTATATTCCTAGGCTGGGTTGTATAAGGGCAGAACTTGGCTGCCCAATTTTCTTTCTTCTGGGATGTACTGGCATGCCCTGAATTGGCATTTTCTTATATAATTTAATCTTGATTTATTTCGGAAATAGCATGATTTTCTTAGGTTTCTTTTTGTGCTATGTTTGTGCTGTGGTGTATGCCTAGACATAGGCTCATAGGATAAACTATATTTTATACCCAACTAAATCAATTGAAACATAAAAATAAATACAACTCATAACCTTCCTACAAAAGCCTAGGTATTAAAGCAAGATAAAATATGTAGCAACCCCTTAGCTGGATGTTTTAATATAATTCATAATCATATTATTTCACTCTTAATTAATGAAGGGTTTTCATCTTTACCTAAGCTTGACCTTTCAGAGCCTATGATGGAAGTACACCTTCTTTTATTCTGATTTGGCCCATAATCTTTTTCTAATTACATGCATTAGACATAAATTGCATTCTTATGGCCTAAAATGAACCTTGAGTCAAAATTTATTAAAATCTAAAAAATGTGCATTAGTTTGGTGCATCTTCATACCCTACATGATCTTAGAGATTAAGGAGTAAGTCTAAGTTCATAGATTTCTTTCCTAAAACTATAACAACCCAACCATCTTGCATTCATATGACTTAGCATCATAGTTTTAAAATACGCTTAGGTGGTTTCAGCTGCCAGCCTTCTCTAGGTAGATTGTAAGTCCAGAAGAGTTAGGGATATGTTAGTTCCTTCAAGTGAAGAGAATGGTCAATGTTTCCCAAGAATAGAACTAGGTCAAGCATCTGACATGTGTCAGAAGCACTTGTAGACTAGGTTCTGAAGCATCCTTTTAGGAATAAGTCTTCAACCCTAAGCATTTTTGCAGTCTTGTGCTACTAGAATCTAAGTCCTAGATTTATAATAAAATGATAACTTGAAATCCAAATTAAATACCAAATTTGAAGCCCAATCATAGAATAGATGAAATGTATACTGGGAATCCTAGTATCAATAGACATTTTCTACTTTTTCCTGTTTGACTCTTGAAATTAACTCTCTCCAATTTGGACCTCTCCCAATTGAATTTCCAAAAATCAATCCTTTGAAAGCTACCTTAGTAGTCTTTAGGAATAATAACTTATTTCTTTAATCAAGAGTATTCTTAGGAAGAGACCCTTCCTAAGATATAATTAACTTTAGAGGCTTGCCTTTATAGGGAACCATGATCCCAAGATAAAATTGTCCCTGTTCTACTTTTTCATGTAGTTCAGGGAAAAATACTTTAGTACACAAAAGGCTCATTAGCCTTAGGAGTCTTTTATTGAAATGATTGAATTCATTATAGGAGAGCATGTTTATCTTTTGAGATAATATGTTTATTCCTTAATGTCGTATTTAATCATCAAAATAAAATATTCCTAAACTCTATGTGGTGTCATTTCTTTTCTCTGTTCCATAGAAATGAACCAACACATGCAAAGATTATATAATAGCAAATCTTTTTATTCATACAAAACTTAGTGACACGAAGAGCAAAGCTTTATCTCAAGATCTAGCATATGAATACACATAAATGAAATTAAGCAAGTATGTGCCATTTTTAAACCAAGGGAGTGAGGTTATCTAAGACCTCCTTAGGGCTACTTAAAGGCTCATGTTCTTGGGATGTCCAGACTATATACTTACCAATTCAAATGTATATAAATATGTACATGAAACATAAAGATAAAATAGATTCTTTACTATTTTAAAATTATTACTCAAATGTAAACTTTATCAAATATTTATAACCAACACAAATTGCATGCACATTTATGATGATTGAAAAGAAGAAATAAACATTACCACATAACATATTCAATTACATTATGTCCTAAGGATAGTCAAGCCAAATAAATAATCCTTAAGACTAAAAGATGTTCTTATGAGGTTTGATTTTGATATTTGAATTATAAAAACCTAAGGAGGATAGATGATACATAAGACCTACCCCACCCCATGTTGATGATTTAACATATTTAAAGAGGGCTAGTAAATGGTTTTTATGGATTAATCAAGTTCAAGTTGTCAAGCAAATCAATTTAATTACCTTTTTCTAAACATCATTAATCTAGTTTACTACTTGACCATGAGCCTTCAATGATATTCTCTTGGGAAAATACAATTTACAATGCACCTAAAGGAATTTAATGCAATTAGGCTCATGTTTAAGAGTTAACTATATTAAAGAAGGAAAGAATCTAAGTTTGGTACTCTTATGAATTTCCCATACCAATGGGTTAACCATAATTTCCTTAATGACTTTATGTTATTAAACACATAAAGGAGAATTAATGTATTATGTTTGAATTATCTGAAGCAATCATTGATTTTGTTTGATTTCTGCTTTATCACTAATTTTCCTAATTAATCCTTAATTATTACATATACTAATTAACCCTCCTAAGGAAATACATTTAGAAAACTAAATAAGAAAGAGGCCCTAATTATTCTCCTCACTATTTCCACTATTCATAATGATTAATTATCATTAATTACTTAATTTTCAATGTTTATTAATTTAAATAATTATTAAATTAATTAATGAAGGTAATTAGAATTGAAATTCCAATTCCATTAAATTACATGGAAAATAATTCCCAAAAAATTATGGGAAGTAGAGGACATCTCATGGAATCATCACACCAAATTCAGAATTAATTGGCCAAGTAATTAAGCCTTAATTAAAGTAATTAGCTTAAACTTCAAACTTTAATTATGTACTATTCACTAGACATAAATTAAGAATTTTATTTCTTTTAAATTCTCCTCTATTTAACCTTTCCAAAATGAGTTTATTTGTATTTTTTGGAGTTTTCTACAATTCATTCTGATTCTTTGAAGTTCTAACCATTTAATTACATTTTTAAAGCCTAATTATCCCATAAACTATCAGCGCCACGCGGACATGGACGCAGCAGCGCTATCTATGTGGCACCATAATATTGGTCATTTAAATAATCCATCACGGCAGCTGACTTAGTGGCAACGGATGAGGTTTCATCTCGGTCGTTCGATCTTAGATCAAACGACCAAGATTTATTCCATGATTTTAAAGGGATTAAAACAAAATTTTTAATGTGATTAATCATGTTCATCCATTCTAAACACATGGAATGGATGGCCGGTGATTCATCATCCCACGAGCACAAAAGATAAACATCATCTACCTTCTACCACATGATCTGAGCTCCTTAGAGCTTGTTTGATGGTGAAATTATCTCCAAAATGATCAGGAAATGAATCTAAAGGGATCCTACTATGGAAATCACACAAAAATACATTTTACTTAAAAAAAGACTAACACCTAGGGGGAAAAACTAGTTACCAAATTTTTACCTAGCCAGATCTATTGACTGGTGGTCCAATGATAGAGGTAGCTTCATCTTGAAAAGACAAAGCCTTATTGAAAAGATAACACCTAGTTTATAGGATGAGTCTTATATGGTTAGCACACTAGCCAGCTCTTCTCAGTAGTAGATTCCCTTGGAGGTGACCCTTGAGCCAGATAGCGATGAAGACTAGGTTCTAAAGCAAAGCATAAGTGTGTCCATGTCTATATGTGAAATAGTTAGGCATCAGTTGAGAATCTTAGCTATAACCCCACTTTCCTCTCAAAAAACTGATGGATACCAAGTGTACTCCTTGTAGTTGGGACATATCTTCTATTGGGTGGCCAATAATGTGGTTTTCCACCCCTGGGACTGCCCTTGAACTAGCCTCTTCCTCTACCTAGTGGAGGTCAAGTGGTCCTACCCATATGTTTTTCAAATCTGCCCAAATCAAATCTAATGCCAAATAATCATTCTACGCTTAGGTCAAGGGCTTCACATGATACAAATCACCCATATAAGTGGTCATTTTCATTCTTTGGCCACTTGGTACTCTCCCAATGGTCCACCTACCAACTAGGACACTGCCCAACCTGACTTAAGGGGTGGTTGGATCGTCTATGACCCATGGGAGGTAAATCACTTCACCCTCCCCATTGGAGCAATTGAAACTGATAGAACACCCATGATTCCTCCTTAGAAGCCACCTCCACACCTTCAACCAACCAAGCTGAGCCAACTCACCTACTCCCTGCCACCCAGGACTCCCTGAGATGGCCAATCGGCCACTAGTTGCCAAATCTTATCCCACCATCCGATCAAGATGAAAGAGGGTATACACCCCCTCATTTCCACTCAAACATGCACAAAAATCATTCCGTGGAGCCCTAGATACCCAAGACAACCTGCTAGAGCCATTCCCTAAGCTTCCAAGCTTGTTCCTCAATTGGAAATCTATGGACCAAACACCACCACAAATCTTGATGGAGTTAGTCTTGAGATGTCTTCTGGTGATCGAATCGCTCATGGGCTAGTGTCGCCAACGGTGGAATGTACGAAGAACTCAGGAGAGGGTATGGGATTGTGCAAAATACTCTAGGGAAGGTGCATGTTGAGTTTGAATCCATGGGGAGGAGTATACTCTCCTCCTTAGCTAAACCAAGGCCTGAGATTGGTTTAACTTTTGGCAGCCATTCGGTCGAGGTAGGTGGCCGAAGGTGGTAGGGGACTGCTGAGGTGGTTGAGGTTGAGAGGCTAAGGGAGTGTAGTGGTCTAGCATGGAGTCTACAACCTCCCTTAGGTGGGTCAATGGGTTTCCATGGGTGAACTCACTCTCTCATGGCCAAAGATTAAGCTCAACAGCCTTAGGTTAAGTTGGATCAGTTGTCCTCTTGTATAACAAGAACCCACCCAAATGGAGATTTTTTTTCCATTTGGGTGGGTTGTTTAATGGGTTTGACCTAAACTTGTTTCACCATGGGTTGGGCCCACATAGGCAGGCCCGTGGTGACCAAAGGATGAGTCATTCCAAGTTTGGATTGATTTGGGCTTAGTTTAACTAGGTTTGGCTCAATTTGAACCATATGGGTCAAATGGTTTCAATTGGGTTAAGTTGACCAATTTGACTAAACTAGGTCAAACTAATGATTTGGGTGATTTCAATTAGTCATTTGGAGTGATTGAGTGCAATTGGTTTGATTCAATTTAGGTTAGGTTTGAATTTGGTTCATATAGTTCAATTTGGCTCAAATGGGTCATGTTGACTAATTTGACCAAATTAGCCAAATTGGCTTGAGCATGGGTGTGGTTTAATTTTAGTTGATCATTGATTGATTGGAAGAGGTAATATGGATTAATTTGGATTATGGAGTGATTTGGTTCAATTTGACCCTTTAGGTCAAATTTGGCTAAGTTGGCTAATGTGGTTAGGTTAACCAAATTGGGTTTAATTAAAGGTAGGATTATGTTTAATACAATATTAGAGATTAGCTAGAAGCATTGGTTTCAATCAATTTGGTTAAAGATTTTATTTGGTTCAATTTGACCCTTTAAGCCAAATTGGGTCAACTTAGGTCAAAGAGTCTAATTAGCTTGGTTAGGCTCAATTAATTATAATGGAGTGTCCAATAATAATCTACAATCATCAATGAAGGGATTGGATTGCTTGAATTAATTCAATGGGAGCTTAATTAGAGTTTGGTTTAATCACCTCTCTTAGGTCACTTAGGGTTAAGTGACTTGGCCAAGCCAACTTGGGGCAATCGGGGTTATGGATGGTTAGGGTGTGTTCAATGATGAATATAAGGTTAATTGGTTGCCATGGTTTCCTTGGTTGTGTTGGTTGCAACTAATTTGGGCTCAATTTAGTTTTGTCTCATTTGAACCCTTTAGGTCAAATGGGCTTGCTTGGTTTGGTCAATTTCTGGTGGAGGTGGGTATTCTTTCTTTTGGTGAGATTGAGAGAACATGGGTATTGGATGTGAGGAAGGAAGATATGTTGGATAACTAGGGCTCCGACCAATGATTGCCAAAGTTTGGCCACCAAGCTCTCAAACCATAAGATCAACTCAAATAATTTGTAATTGCAAAAGATTCTCCTTTCATTCCAGCAAGGGGGGCTACTTATAGCCATTATAAACATCTTTCAAAAGAAAAAAAATTCAAAACATGGAGGAAAAGGTGGGTGGCCATATTAATGTGAAGCATTAATTTTCTTATTATTTTATGCCATCCACCCATTCAACATACTATTATTTTATGTGGATTCAACCACCTCACATGTCATGCTTTGAATTTTAAAAAAAAGCTGAATTCATAAAATGGGCCTTAACATGGTAATGGGCTAAGCCTTCTTCTTTCTTGAATTTTCTTGGGCTTTAGCTTGAGATCTTTTAAATGGACCTTAAGCTCTAATTTTTAGATCCACATGATGTTCTACATCAACTCTCTTAAGCTCAATTGAACTTTGCTCCATAGAGTTAAAATATAAGAAGTATTTTCTACTAATTGTGGGGCTAGAGTCTCCAAATCAGTACGGGTCAACCAAGTGTCTTCATCTTGTGGCTTATTCTTCTAATGAAATAGAAAATGATGTTTAAAATCTAGATTAATGGGTGCTTCCTCGGTGATAATATTGTCAACTTCAAAGAAAGAGGGCTTCTACATGTACAGTGTTATATTTCCTACTAAAGAGTTAGACTAAACAACTGGAGTTCTGCTAATTCCTTCATATGATAAAATATCCTCAATATTAATAACTAGATGAATGAGCATATCAATAGGAAAATCAAGGTGATAAGCATTAGTTCCAATTTTTTTAAGAATTTTAAATGGACCACAAGCTCGTACATGTAATTTCTTATATTTAGTGGTTTGATAATGCTCAGGCCGAATGCGAGTCATTACATAATCACCTTCTTTATATTTTTTTTGTTGAATGATTATGATTTGCCTCAGAAGCATAATTATCATTACTTATAGTAATTTGCTTTCTCATATCATCATGGAGGCTTAGAAAATCTATAGCAAATGAGAATAATGCATCAAAAAATATTTGAGATGGTAGGTTTGCTACAACTATTGGTCATCATAGGTTTTGACCATAGAGTATCTCAAATGGTGATTTTTTTGTAGTTCTAAAAATAGTACTATTGTGAGGAAATTCCAAGGTTGTTAAATGTAAATCTCAATTTCTTAAGCTTGTACCTACCAAGCATTTAAGCAAATTTCCTAAGGTACGATTGACTATTCATCAATTTATGGGTGAAAGGTAGAAAAAATTTTAATTTGGTACCTAATCATTTCCATAAAATGTTTTCAAAAAATGAGACAAACCTAACATCTCTATCAGAAATAATGATTAAAGGGTGACCATGGAGTTGCACTATTTTCTTAAAAAATAATTTGGCTATATAAGAAGCATCATTTGTTTTTAAATAAGGCAAAAAATGAGCCAATTTTGAAATCATATCCACTACAACAAAAATGATATCATGTCCTAGATCTGTTTAAAATCCTAGAATAAAATCCATTGATAGGTCTTCCCAAGGCCTACAAAGAATAGGTAAGGCAATGTATTGTCTAGACCTTTGTTTGATAGTTTTAGCCTATTTACAAATTAAGCATTGAACCACTAATTTTTGAACATATCATTTTAATGAAGACCAATAAAATCTATTTTTTAATAAACATATGATCTTATCCTTTCCAAAATAACCAGCTACACCTCTAGCATGTTGCCTGGTGATAAGGAATTCTCTAAGAGAATATTGAGGAATGCATAGTTGTTTTCCTTTATATAGATATCCATTTGTTGTAAAGAATCTTCCTTGTAAAGTTATTGGTTTATCTAGGTGTTCAAGATAAATTAGGTGAAAGTCATGGCACATAATATAATCATCTTTAATTCTATCAAATCCTGGGATTCTCAATTCTAAAGAGAAAATCATTAGGTTTACCCTAGATAAAGCATCAACAGATTTATTCTCAATTCTAGGTTCATGCTTTAGAAAAAAAAGAGTAGTCTTGTAAAAACTCAACCCATTTTGCATGCCTATGACTTAATTTTTGTTGAGTATTAATGAATTTTAAGGCATGATGATTAAAATTAAGTATAAATTTTCTATATAAGAGATAGTGTCACCAATGCCTTAAGGATTGAATTACAGCATAAAACTTTTTATCATATGTGGAATATCATTATTTGGATTCATTTAACTTTTCACTAAAGAATGCTATAGGATGATTCTCTTGACTTAAAATTTCACCTATCCTAATTTCTTAAGCATCGTATGTCACTTCAAAGGCCTTAGAAAAATCTGGAAGCCTAAGGATTGGTGAATAAGTGATAAGAACTTTAATTTTCTCTAAGGCCCTTTGTGCACTAGGTGTCCAACAAAATTTATCTATTTTTAGTATATTAGTTATCAGAGAAATAATGATACTAAAATTCTTGATAAATCTTTGATAAAAAGTGGCTAAACCATGAAAGCTTCTAACTTCAATAAAACTTTTAGGTGATGGCTAATCTAAGATTGCTTTCACTTTAGAAGGATCAAGTTTAAGTCAAATAGTTGATATAATAAAGCCTATAAAGATTGCCTCAGCTTAAAAAAAGAAACACTTTTTTAAATTAATGTATAATTTCTCTTGTCTATGTATGTCAAAGACTTTATGTAGGTGTTGTAGATGCTCATTTTCACTTGGACTAAAATTTAGAATATCATCAAAATACACCACCAAAAATTCACCAATATATGGTTTAAGAAAAATATTCATTAATCTCATAAATGTGCTAGGAGCATTTGGAAGTTCAAAGGGCATGAAAAGCCATTCATAAAGTCCATGAGAGGTCTTAAAAGCTATCTTCCACTCATCTCTTGATCTAATCTGAATTTGATGATATCCACTTTTTAGATCAATCTTTGAAAAAATAATTTCTCCTAAGATTAAATCTAACATATCATCTAATGGGAATGAAACCTATATTGATAGTAATTTTATTTGCTCGACTATCAGCACACACACATTCACCATATTCCATCATTCTTTGGAATTAATAAAGCTGGGATTGCATAAGCGCTAAGACTCTATTAAATAATACCCTTTTTTAATAATTCCTCAACTTTTCATTTTCTCAACATGCTCGATAGGGTTCATCATATAATGTGGAAGATTAGGAAGTTCATAACTGGGTAAAAAACACAATAGCATGTTGAGTGTCATTTAGAGGAGGTAGCTCATCAGGAAGCTCATTTGGTATCATATCTTTAAAATTAGAAAGAAAGGAAGTGACCACAGGAGGTATGTGAGTCTCATTAGAGTATGGTATGACTTCTTTTACATGTAATAAGTGAAGGAGAAATGGATCAAAAAATTATTTTCGTAAGGCTCCAAAATCATTTCTTTCTATCTTCGGGGTCAAAGAAGGAAGAATAGATGTTTTAAAGCAAGAATCAAAAATGGATGTATTAGCCCTAATAGTAGGATTTTCTATGATAATTAATTAAAGTTTGGCATTTTTATTCAATAGAGGCTTAAATTGTAAGTTAGAAGTTATTTTATGTGGTGCTATGGAGGGTGTTTTCCCTATTGGCTTTATTGGTAGGAGTTTAATAATTATATTATTATATTTAAAAACATAAGTATTTTTCTTGCCATGGTGAATAACATTCTTATCATAGAGCTAAGGTCATCTTAAGAGAATATGAGCAATGTGCATAAGGAGAACATCACACCAAATTTTATCCTCATAGCTTTTTATTTTAATTGGAACTAAACATTGATTAGTGATGGGAAGAAATGTATGATTTACCTAGCTAACATGAAATGGTTCAGGGTGAGGTTCTGATTTTAGGTTAGCTCAAGTTAAAGTGTGTGTTGAAATGACATTCATAGCACTTCCTCCATCTATAACTAACCTACAACTCTTTTTATTAAATAAAACATACATGTTAAAAATGTTCTTTCTCCTCTAATCTTTTACTTCTTTTTTAATTATAGTATGACATCTCATCACATTAACCTGAGGGTCATCAATTAATTCTAATTCTTCATTAGATAATGAGGTGTCATCATAAACTTCTTCTAGATTATCATCTATTGGGATTTCAACATCTTCTAAAAATAAGATTTGAGCTTTACATTGATTTTTCATATCACCATTTTTATGATATTTAAAATATATTACTTCTCTAGTGCTCTTAGAACTCCCTTCAATTGATGTTTTAGGCAAAGGGGTAGGGCCAATTGGATGGGTGGGTCTAATAATAGATCTATAGGATGAAATTGAAGGTTTTTGAGTTTTAATTTTAGAGATGGAAGTAGATTTCCTTTGTTTTTCTACCAATAAGGCATAATGAAATGCTTCCTCTAAAGATTGTGGGTCAAATAATTTAACTTCATTTCTAATGTCAGTCTTAAGTCCAATAACAGAGTTATTGGATAATTACCAACCATTATTAGCACAATTAGTTCTAAAAACTAGATCTTCAAAAGTATTCAAGAATTCAGTTACAAGATGATTACCTTGTCTCAAAGTATCTTTACTCTTAACATTTCTTTCATTTTTATCCAAGAAGGTTTGTCCTTCTTAATTTTTGTTCTTTAAATATAGTATTTGTCTAATAAAGTTTAGCATGTCCTACCAATTTCATTTTAGCAAAAGTAAACCTTTGATAATCATCCATTTTATACAAATCAAAGAAGTCATCCATTTGAACTAACTAATCGAGAAATTTATTTGGGTCATGTATACCATCTAAGTTGGGGCTTCTACTTTAACTCTTCAAGATAGATAATAGAGTCTTCTGTAGTCTTGAAATATTTTCTCCCCTTCTATCATTTCTAGCAATAGGTGGTCTTCTAAGTGGTTAGTTTTGTCTATGATTTGGATATGAATCTTCTTCGTCTATCTATATAGGCACAGTCTGAGTAAGTTTTGGAAGAAGAGTTGGTACTCTATTATTTTGTAGATGAGCTATAAGAGTTTGCATTTGATCTTTAAGTTCTTTCATTTGATTCTTACTTTCTTCTGATATTTTTGAGTTTTTATTTCATTATCATGGATCCTAAGATCTAAAGCATCAACTAATCTAGTCAAATTTTCAATTTGATCCTAAGAGATATATTTTGGCGCCATGAGATTATTTTCAAAAGGGAAAAAAGATATATAAAAAGGTGTCAAAAAAAAAAATGAAATAAAATAAACAAGTATAATATAATTGTGTAATCAAAGTAAAATTTTATGCTAATAGAACTTTCGGTGAGGCGAGGGAGGGTAGGGGAGACCACTTAAATCCCAAGCTCTCCTTAGACAGTTTAGGTCTTTTTGACAAAGTTATATTTAGCTTCCAAAATTGCTAACTTTAAAACACTTATATTATTATGCATGCAATTTTTTCTAATGCAATGAAAAAAAATGCTCAAATTTATGAAGCCTCTTTTATTTTATTTTTTTAAGAAAGCAAGTTATCATAGGTTATTCACACAAACATCTAAAATTAACCCTAAACAATAACAAAGATGATAAAGTAAGCAATTAGATTTTGATTTGTACTAATGGCTAGGTTGTTTTTAGAGTGAAGCACTACTTCACTATGGTGTTCTTTTAATTTTGTTTTTGTGCAGGGGGTGCAAGTTCACACAATCGAAAAATGACTAAATTATATAATAGAGCTTACCTATTGGAATTTTATGCTATTACCATAAACTTTCAAGCAATATATATCTTTTCAAACTACTAATATGTATTTAAACTATTACATAAAAAAATTAATTAATCTCACAAGTCCAAGAAAAAGTCATAAGTTTGAAGACAAGTCCACCACCTGAGATGCTCCCTTTGTTGAAGCAAACTTTTGATCAAATTTGCTCCATCCAGGCTTCACTCTGATACCAAATTTGATGGAGGTGAGCATTTTTTCTTTTGGTAAGATCGAGAGAACTTAGGCTTAGGTATTAGATGTGAGGAAAGAAGATATGTTGGATAACTATCGCTCCCACCAAAGATTGCCACAGTTTGGCCACCAAGCTCTCAAACTACAAGAAGAAGAACAACTCAAATTATTTATAATTGCCAAAAGTCCTTTCATTCTAGGAAGGGCGGAAAGGGTCTTGGGGGTTGCTATTTATATCCATTACAAACATCTTCCAAAAGAAAAGAATTCAAAACATGGAGGGAAAGGTGGGTGACCACATTAATGTGAAGTATTAAGTTGCCTTATTATTTTATCCCATCCACCCATTTCACATGCTATTATTTTATGTGAATTCAACCACCTCACATGTCATGCTTTGAATTTTTAATTTCAACATTTTAAACCTTGATTTTTTAGAAGAAAATTAAAAATTACATAATATAAAAACATGAAATCATAAAATAGGCCTTAGCAGGCTAATGGGCTAAGCCTTTCTTAGATTTTCTTGGGCTTTAGCTTGAGATCTTATACATGGACCTTGAGCTATAATCTCTAGATCCACATGATGTTCTACTTCACTTTCCTTTCGTTCAGTTGGCTTAATTACAAGTATTGGCATGGCTTGAAATGATCTAATGAGTAATTTGAGAGGTTGAAAAAATTAAGTTGGATTTAGTTTACTTGAACAGGCTTAAGTTAAGTTATTAGATTGTGATGGGGATTAACTTGGGTTAAGACCCAAGTTAATTTGGCTTGGAGCTTGGATTAAAAAACTAAATTCAAGTAAGAATAATTTAATAGGTTTAAGGTTGGTTGTGTTTCATTTACATGAGCTTAAATTTGGATGAGTGAGCTTAGGTATGACTTTTGGTTTAGGTCATAGGATAGAACCTACCTATCTTGAGGTATATCCTAGGCTTAGGGTTATGCTCTCTAAGTCTCTAAGCTTAGGTTTAGTGTTTCATTAATCACTACAAGTGTCTTAGTACTAAGAAAATCTAAGTGTCTAGAAGGTTCTTAGGTCTAAGATGATAAAGACTAATCCTCATTCCAAAAGTTAGGCAACTCATGCTTAGGTCAAGATAATGTAATGATGGTCATTAGCAACTAGTGCTATATAAGTTTAATTATAAATATCTTTCTTGAGATATATAATTATGGCTAGAGAAGGCCATAAATTTAATATTTAAAATATTATCCTAATCATTTTAAGGTTGCTTAAAATTTGTTAAAGTTGGTAGAAAACATAAATTTTTAGGAGACTATCGTAGCATATAGATCCTATACAAACACATTATAATAAAAAAAAGAACAAAGAAAAGTGATCGTTGAAATCAATCATTGTGTTATGATAGCTTTGAAATAATTAGAATAAATAAGCAAGTGTGGCTAGGCAGTCCACTTATGCATACCCAATTAAATAAAAAAGGATAAAAAAAGTAGCTAAACTCTAGCCATAAAATTAAAATCATAGAAATTTAGGTAAATGAAATATAAATTAAGTTTTTCTTAGATCCTTGTTCTTCTAGTCCAGAGTATATGTCCATCCATCACGGTTTAATATCATTAGATAATTGATTGAAAAACTTAGTTTATATTTTATTTTAAATTAAAAATGTTTAAAAAGTGCTAAAATAAATAAAACCTCTAGTTTAAATGGATCCATCACATCATAATAAAACCAACATAAAAAATTCACATCATAATGTAAACATCATAAAATTTTTACTTTGATGCTCGACCTCCTATAATGTAAGGTAAAAAATATGTAAGGTATAAAACATTGGTTGTATGTCTGACTCTTAGACAAAATATACTAATTTAATTGCAATGTAAAAATAAAGTGACACAACGTGCTATAATTTATACAATCAATTGAAGTAAGAGAATTATAACAATACTCTTTTAAATTTATCTTGGATAGTCGAAAGGATAACATGAACAAAGTGGCATATCTACAATCTCATTTTGCTAATGACTATAAAATTGTAGCCTATCATAACACATAGGTGTCCACTATTTAGTGTATTCCAAAGGGTAATCTTATATGACATTGACTTACTAAACTAAGCTAAGCAGTAACTAAGTCATCTTTAGTCTTATCACTTCTTATGTACTTTATCAAGAGCAAATGCATAGGCTTCATGTTATCCAAGTATTATTAATAAGTCATATAATATTTAAACTATGATTAAATAATTTTATCATTATATGAATTTCTATATAATAATAGTAATTATTTAGCCATAATTTAAGTTCAGTCCAAGCTCTAATAGGTCATAATCTAACCTAAAGTATTGAGTATCACACATATGCATGAATATAATAAATAGTAGTTGATAGTCAACCATTGAATAAAACTCTTGAATACCAAAGATTCCAAAAAACTAATGTAAGGATCATAATATTTGGAATGAAAAAGGGAAGTTGAATGAAGATCAATCATTCAAAGAAATGGAATTATACTAATTACAAGTGTATCTTTTAATTCCCAATGTTGTTCTATCTTAGTGATTAACTGAACTAAGAAATAACTTATTTAGTTATGCATGAAAAAGCCAGGTTATGACTAACCAATGGTGGTTAGACATAATTGAACTAGGTCCAAAGGGGAGATCATGTTCATTAGATAGATCTAGTAAGGTTTCAAGAAGATATCCATACTAGGAATGAGTTAGGTCATAGTGTATATGAGCAAAGATTCTTCAACCTTCCAAGCATGATTGAGGGTAGTATCAAAGATGTTGACTCAATATGCATATGTTATGTATGGAAATATTTTACTTAACCCAAAGGACTTGCTAAGTATTAGAGAAATTAGCAAACAAAGATTGTTAAGTTGTTAAAGAAGCTGATGCATGCCATAATGTAATTGTCGATTAGATTGGTTCAAAGATTAATCAAACTCGAGAATGTTGTGTAGGGTGATCCTAGTTTGTGTTTTTCTTCAACATAATCTTGTTCATGGTTGTATTATAATTTTAAATACAAAATAATCAATTAATCTATATTCAATGGTAATGTTTGATTAGTGCTCCCATTTACAAATTATTTTAAAACATTAAAATTTATTTAAATTTTTAATAGAATTTATTTACTTTTATTATTTATTGTTTTCGAAGATATTTGGTTACATTTTATAACTTTATAATTTTGATAATTATTAATTTATTATTTAATTTATTAAATAATTATTTTCACTTCAAAAATAAGACATCTTTCAAATCATCACGAAAATTCAGTAAAAAATCATGAAATTTCTAAATTGCCATTTTAAACCTCTAGTGAATTATTCATAATTTCTTGAATTTATTTTTATTTTTTATATAAGTGGCTTTGAAAATTCTTAAAATTTAAAACATACCTTAGAAAATTATGAAAGTTTTATAAATGCTCTCTTGAATATTTTATTATTATTTATAAATATCTTTAATCTAATTTTAACTTTTCATAATTTTATATTATTTATTAAATTATTAATTCACTTTAAAAATTTATAATTAAGTTATTTTAAGTAAAAAAAATTATGAAAATTTTTTAATAAGCTTAAGGGTTGTTTGGGATCAATTTTTTTTATTATTTTTTATGTTTTTATTTTGTTTTATTATATTTTTTTTGAAGTGAAACACTTTTGGTGGTAATTAGTTTTTTAAAAAAATACTCAAAATACCTAAAAGCTATTTCAAGTGTTTTTAAAAACAATGTTATTTATTTTTAAAATAAAAATTAAAACACATAAAAAATATATTAAACAAACATATTTTTAAAAATAGCATAAAATAAAAAATAACAAAATACAAAAAAATTAATTGCAAGTAGCCCATTAGGTAATCATTTGACATTTTCTAATATTTTTAATATTTATTTATTATTTTAATATTTTTATCACTAATTTGGCACACTTAAAAATTAATAAGTTGTTTATTTTTATCCTAAAAATTTATATAAATCATTTATAAGTTTGTATTATTGTTTTAGTCTCCTCCTAAATTTCATAATTTTTTATTTTATAGTATTTTTTTATAATTTTTAAATAGTGAAATAGTGGCTTTGACATTTCATTTCACCTTTATGTTAGTTCCAACTATTTTAATTTTAATAGGATGTTTTATTGTTTTCCTATACATATATTTTTATAGGTTGTAAGATACATAATTCTTTTTTATATCTTTAGCTATTCTAAACATTCAAAACAAAGGTTAAAAAATTTTAAAATTATAGTCAAATTAAATACTAAGGTTTTCATATTTTTCCTAAGTTCAATGCTTAATATGTTGTATACCCTAAAACAATTAAGGCTTATACATACTAGTTAATCTAGAATAAAAATCCAAAGAAAATCTCATAATTTTGATCATGGGATGATCTAAGCTCTTTGATTTAAATAGCTTATATCAAAGAGCTTAGCTTTCATCTTCTTCAAGGAGATGAGCTAAGGACCAAGAAAAATGGGCTAGGCTTAAGTAAACATGACTCAAGCCTAACTTGCATAAAATTTTCCTCTTTTAGAGCTTCGTAATCCAATTCACATACTCGAAAGCATGAGAACTCATCAAGCCATGCGATGGCCTAGACCACTTGGTTTGTCAAGATCAAGAACAAGATAGAGGAGGGGAGTTGAGTTATCATCATGGGGCACTAAATTGGGCTCAAAATTAATTTTAAAAGCTTTGTTGTATTAATAAAAACTCATGTAAAAGTTTTCTTAGATTGTTGCTTCCTTCTAGTTTATTGTGAGGACTAATGTCTAGCGAGCTATGGCCATAGCTTGGTCTTAGGATTCATTGGATAGTCAAATAAGTAATGGGATAATTCAATTTTGGTCGTAGAGTTTAGAGGATGGTGTCTAACCTTCTGAATTAGTTGAATTGAAGGATTCTTTATAAGCCTCAATAAACTAGTGCTCAACCAGTGGTTGAGCTCAATTTAATGTTAAGTAGTGGTGAGTTAGAGCTTAGTACAACTAGGGAAGGTAGTAGATGATTTGATAAGGTGTGGTTACCACCATTGATTACCTTTCAATGGGAGTTGAGATTTTATTACTTAGTTTATTGGGTAGGCTAGGTGACCTATTAACCCATTTTTATGGGTGGTCGAATAGGTAATGTGATGATTCAATTTTGGTCGTAGAGTTTAGAGGATGGTGTCTAACCTTTTGAATTGGTTGAATTGAAGGATTATTTATGGTCCTCAATAAACTTGTGCTCAACCAATGGTTGAGCTCAATTTACTATTAAGTAGTGGTGAGTTAGAGCTTAGTGCAACTAGGGGAGGTAGTAGATGATTTGATAAGGTGATAAAGAATGCTAGTGGTGTTACCACCATTGGTTACCTTTGAAGGAGAGTTGAGATTTGATTGCCTAGTTTATTGGGTAGGATAGGTGACCTATTAACTCATTCCATTTATGGAAATTAGATGCACATCACTTTGGGTCAAGGGTAGAGTATTCTCTTAGTTAATGGAGTTGAAAAGGAATTTTGGAGATTTTAGCTTAATGGATCACTTTGATCCATTAAGGGTCTCTTCAACCCATTAAGATCTTAATTCTTGCTCCATTAATTTGAACCACATGAGTTGGTCAAACTAATTTAAGCTGAACTAAGAGATTATTTTGAACATCCTCTCCTACCCCATGATCAATTTCATAAAGAGATTTGACCATTTAGTTGGTTAATTTCAAATCAAAAGTGTGGTTATGATAATTTAAGTCCTATTTGGTCATTATGACCCATATGATTTAATTGGTCCATGTATGGTGGCCAAATCTTGTTGGATTTAACTTAATAATTATGTTGACCTCATTTTTGGATGTGGTTAACATTACTTCCAAATTTAGTAATTAGGATACATAATCCTAGATTAGGAATCTCCAAATTAATTACTTAGGACACTTAACTTAGTGGCCTAATGTACCTTCCTAGGATCTAATCCAACTTAATAATATTGGATAGATCTATACCAAATTCAAATCCAAACCTATTGAAACTGAAATCTAAAGACGCTTGAACTTAGATTAAGGTGAATAGGGTAATTAACCTAATTGCCTTATTTTGTCCTAAAACCATTTAAACTTAAAGAAATTCAAACTAGATCAAAACAAATGCAAATCAAAAGCAATAAAACCATGAAATAAAATTAAAAGAAAAAATAAATCCAAAGAAATTAAGGTCAAAAAGTGGTCAACCCTTTTGCCATAGGTTTGACTTAAGCAGGTCCCACTAAGTCAAAGATCAACCCACTAAACTTTGACCATATAACATCATTCTAAATAATCTAAATGATAATATATTCAAGTTTAAATACAAATTTAAGAGAATATAAATCAAATAAGGCCTTAATTAGGCTAAATAGCTCATTTGACCTAAATTGGCTTAAATGGACCATATTGGGTACAAACTCAAATCAAATCAAAACTAACCCAAATTAATTGTCCAAAATTATTTGGAAATGATACTTAAATATAATTTAACCCATAATTGGATCCAATTTGACCAATTTTGTCATTTGAACCAAATGAACCCAAACCTAACTCATTAAGCCCTTGGGTCAGATGGGTTTAAATTGAAATAAAATTAAAATCAAATGATATCAGTCACTCCAATCAATATCACACATATCCAAAAATAATCTAATTGAGTAAATGTTGGTCATTTGACTCAATCAAATTCAAACCTAACCCAAGCTTAACCCATAAAATAAAGATGGACCAAAAATTTTAAACCTTAAGAAAATGAAATTGATTGATCCAATGCATTCCAAATCCTTGGATCAACAAAATCAAATAGTAAATACATTGTAATTGAGAAAATAAGCCATTTGACTTAATCCAATTCAACCCAACCCACTTAATCCATAAAAGGGTTTACTATGGAATGAACCCTTGGATAATTGCAAATTTCATGAAATTCATTAATAGAAAACAACATAAAGGATCAAATTGATGTAATTGAACCTAGTCTTAAACCACCAAATGAAAGAGTTAGCTCAACTTACATAAAAAATTCTTTAAATGGCATAATAGAACCCCAATTGGAATATATTGCTATAAGGTCATGCCTTTTAGCCTTAAAAATGTCGGTGCCACATACTAGTAGGCCATGACTCAAATCTTCGATGAAATCATTCATCATCAAGTCAAATGCTATGTTGATGATCTCATGATCAAAAGCAAAGAAAAGAAAGACCATCTCTTTGACTTGAGAGTAGTTTTTGAGTGGTTAAGATAATTTAATCTCAAAATGAACCCTCTAAAGTGTGCATTCGGAGTAGCTTCAGGGAAGTTTCTTGAGTTTGTTGTTCGACACCATAGAATTAAAATTGATTCGGAGAAGATTAAAGTAATATTATAAATGCTACCCCCTAATGGTCTAACTCAACTTAAATCATTTCAATGGAGGTTAAAATATCTAAGATGCTTTATATCTAATCAATCAAGCAGATGCCAGCCATTTTTAGCATTGGTCAAAAAGGATGCTAAGTTTAAGTAGGATGACTAGTGCCAGTATGCCTTTAGGAGCATCAAGTAGTACCTGATGATGCCGCTAGTCCTAACCAACCTTATCTCGGCAAGCCTTTAATCCTCTACACTACTGCATTAGATGACTCCCTCGATGCTTTGTTGGCCGAAGCCAACAAGGAAGATAAAGAAAATGCACTCTATTATCTCAGCCATCATCTAATCCTTGCGAAAGCAAACTATGCACACATTGAGAAGCTTTTCTAGCTTTAATCTTTGCATTCCAAAAGCTACGACATTACATGCTTTCTCATAAAGTAAACTTAATTTCTAGAATCAATTCATTGTAATAACTTATGGCACGGCTGACACTATCTAGATGGTTGCCATATTGGTCCATGATTCTATCATAGTTTGACATTACTTTTGTATCCCTCCGTGGGGTGAAAGGGAAAGCACTCATGGATTTCTTAGTAGCACAACCACTTCCTACTGACTCTCTACTTAATGATGATCTCCCCGATGAACAAATAATAAACTTAAGGGATAGTAGCAATTACTACTGGGAGATGTATTTTGATGGTGAGGCTTCATCTCAAAGAGGAGAAGACCTACAATCTAATTTTCCAGGAATGGTAGGGGAAGGAATAGTTCTCTTAACTCCAGATCATGATATGATGAGATTATTGTATCATCTAGCTATTCCTTGCACCAATAATGAAGCTGAATATGAGGCTCTAATTGCCATTCTAGACTTAGTCATCTCGCTAAGCATCAATAACATCAACATCTTCTATGATTCCAAACTAGTGGTCAACTAAATTGTTGGGTCCTATAAGGTCCTAAAGCCTAGATTCCATCACTACCACAAGTATACCATGGAGTTGTTAGCCAAATTATAGAAGTGACCATCTATAAGATTCCCTGAGGAGAGAATGCCATATCAGATGCTTTAGCCAAGCTTCCTAAGGAGTTGTGAAGATGAGTCAATATCAATAGAGGTCAAAAATAGGCAAGTCATGTCTCTTATTGATACTGAATTATTCAAAAATACTCTTTTAAAGGGGAGGTTCCATTTCCAAAAAAGATGAAGAGCTAGATTGGAGGAAATAATTTTTTGATTAATTAAGCAAAGGTAAACTACCCTAAGAGATATCCCTAGCACATCAAATGAAGCAAAGGGCACTTTCTTACGCCCTCATAGATGGTGTCTTATACTGATGTTCCTTCATTCATATGTGGTTACTTAGATAAGCATGAAGCCCGTAAGATCATGATCGTGGTACACTCAGGATTATGTGGAGCTCACCAATCTGATCCCAAGATGAAGGCCAAAATCAAGAGACTCAGATATTACTAGCCGATGATGATTACATATTACATGGATGTAGCTAGGCGATGCCATCAATGTCAAGTGCACAGAGTGGTCCTACACCAGTCACCCAATATTCTACATACAACATTGGCCTCGTGGCCATTCGAGTGTTGGAGTACTAACATAGTGGGTCTGATTGATCCTCCTTCTTCCAAGGGTCACCATTTCATCTTAGTTGCTATCGACTATTTTTGAAATAGGCAGAGGCAATTTTGCTCAGAGAGGTCAAAGTTCAGCATGTGCTCCAATTTTTCAGGACCCATATTGTACATAGATTCAGGGTACCCCATTAGATTATATATGATAATGGTGTTGCATTCAACATCACCAAAATAAATAACTTTGCTCAAAGATATAGCATAGAATAAAGATACTCTACCATCTACTATCCGAGAGCGAATGGTTTATTCAAAGCCTTTAACAAAACTCTCATCCAAATACTCAAGAATACACTCGATGATAACAAATGATAGTGGCATGAGTAGTTAGTTAAGGCTTTGTGGGCCTACCACACCACTTATAGAACCCCAACTCAGTCGACTCTTTTTTACTTAGTGTATGGGTCCAAAGCTATTCTACCATTATAAGTCCAACTCTCATCATAAAGGATAGCTATGGGTAGCAAGATCACAACATAGTAGAATCCCAAGTTGCCATTAGAAGAGCTCGAAGGTTTGGAGGAGAGATGCTTATGAGCATGCCAAAAATCTCAAGTTATATAAAGCCTAAATGATTCAAGCTCACAACCAATTGGTTTGACCTAGAGATGTTCAGTTAGGAGAGCTTATTTTTATTCTAAGGAGACCAATTATTTCCCATCACAAGATGCGAGGCAAGTTTGAACCCACTTAGGAAGGCCCTTTTTCCATAGATATTGCCTACTAAGGAGGATCTTATCAACTCATCAACCATAAAAGAGAGTGCACGATGCTTCCAATCAACGGGCTCTACTTAAAAAAATATTACCCATAAAATGTTCAAAGAAATAATCATCAATAAAAATTTCATTTCAAATCAACATCTCTTCAAATTGAAAGCATTTCCATTCATTCTTCACTATATTTAAGGTAGGTATAAGAGAACCCACATGCCATCCTATCCTTCATTAGTAAAACACAAACACACATTATGCGCAAACACAAAACAAACACAAATTCTTTATCTTGGGCTACTTCAAGTTGAGGCAACCCCCCCAATGGCCCTCACTCAATAGCTCCTCTAGGTCGGGCTTGATTTATTACCTAACTAGTGTATCTCACCAATGGTGTTTTGCTTAGGAGGATGTGAGCTTGTGCTTTATTCCTAGCTTAACCACTGCACACTGATGAGTGCCTTGTTCATATGGTATGCTTGTTGCATCACTAATGAGCTACCACATGTTGGCTTTATTTAAGAAGATGTGAGTCCTTATGCTTTCTTCTTGAACTAGCCATCATGCACTAACTGGGTCGAGTTTATCTTTGAGAATTAAGGTAAGTCCCTCCAGTAGCTCCTTTCCTTCTGACTACTTCAAGTTTGGGTTTAGTCATTCTTTGTGACTCCCACTTAGTAGTCGCCTGAGAATGGATAGTACCATTCTAGCCGATGATAGACTATCCTGATGATCATTTTCATCTATGAAGATGTAAGTCTCCTATGCTTTCTTCCTAGATTGATTGTCACACAATGACAGGCACCTTAGGTTGGTTGGTGTCTTCTATACTGACATCGACCCACCCAGTGGATAACATCACTCATGGCAGATGTAAGTCCCTGCGCTTTCTCCCTGAGTTGGTCACTATATACCTATAGGATTTCTTTTTCAGGGATTAGGATAACACCCATAGCATCACCTCTCCTGTGAGCACTCTATTTGGAACATGACCTTTGTGACCCCATCTAGACTATACTCGGGTTACTACTGGATTTGATAGTTCCCCTTTCCAGTAGCCACCCCTATGGTTAGAAATTATGTACTATGAATGTGCAGACTTTTCCTTGGTCTAGTAAATCTGAGGTAGGCTGAAGCCCCCATGGTTCCTCTTTAGTGTGGTCCCTCACACACCAACAGGGTCCACAGAAAACATATAAACTAACAAAATATATTCACTTTTGGATTATGAGGATGCACCCACTGATACCTTTTCCCAAGCAGGCATCCTATCTTTAGGGTCGTGTCAGCAAAACATTATATAGAAATTGCTTGACTACTCTTGAGTTGAGGTAAGATCCCCAACGACACTCACTCAGTAGTTTCCCTAGGTCGGGTTCGATTTATTGCACATCCAACAAGTCACCCTAGTGATTATTTCTATTTTGGAAGATGTAAGTCTCCTACGCTTTCTTCCTAACATAGTCATTGCACACCGAAAGACAACCCATAGGTTGGATAGCCTTACCTTTTGACCGGTAGACTACTCCTTTGGACTGGTAAATCTAAGATAAGCTGAGGCCCCCGTGGCTCCTTCTTAGTGGGTCCATCATATGCTGACAGGGTCCATAATATAACACATCAAATTAAATAAAATCACATAAAACTAAATCAAATTAATCTTGACTACTACTAAGTTTAGGTAAGATCCCCAGTGGCACTCACTCAATAGTCACCCTAGGTCAAGTTTGATTTGTTGTGCATCCAATGGGTCACCCTAGTGACTATTTTTTCTTTAAAAGATGTAAGTGTCCTATGCTTTCTTCCTAGTATAGCCATTGCACTTTAAAAAGTAACTCTTATGTTAGATGGTCTCACCCTTCAAATGGTAGGCTACCCCTTTGGACTAGTAAATCTAAGATAGGCCAAGGCCACCATATCTCCTTTTTAGTGGGTCCATCACACACTTATAATCAACAAATTAAACCATCCAATCAAATTCAAACTTAATCTCCCTAGTGGAATCAAATCATATTCCTCTCCCTAGTGGAGCCCAAATCAAATTCAATAAAAAAACATATCAAATTTAAAACCAACCTCTCTAGTGGAGTCAAATCAAAATGAAAATTAAGAAAGTCAAGCTATTTTTATTAATGGAGCCAAATCATGCACAAAATTAAACTAAAATAAATCTAGTCTTGATCCCTAGTAGATTCAAGCTTATATCACTAGAGGATATGCCACCAAATTAAATCAACAAACTAAATCTAAGCAAATTCAAACATGTATCCCTAGTAGATATCTCTACCATAAATCAAATAAAAAACTAAAATAAATAAAATTCAAATATCAATCCCTAGTGGATTTCCCCCTCTTTTATTCCATTGGCATAAACCAAATCCAATTAATATGCAATTCCCTAAAGAATCCTTCTTCATGTCCTTGACATGAAATTCTTCCAAACTAAATCTTTTTGACCCTCTATTATGCCCTTGGTATAAGATGACTTTGCATTGCACTAGGATCGTGATTCTACCTACCTCTTGGCTTTAGGTTTAGATAGTCTCTGTTAGCGCTTGCAATTCTTTTGGATGTTGTTAATCATCTTAGTCAACACCATTATGTGTAGTGTGCCTTGTCAGTTATGCCACACCTATTGGGGGTCCTTTTGTCAACCTCACTTTTGGAGTGAGGATTCAATCTTTCCATTCTAAATCTTTAAGTTCTTTAGACACTAAGAGCTCTTTAGTCATAAGACACTCTTAGTGGCTAAGTGAACACTTAACATAAACTTAGAGACATAGAAGGATTAGTCATAGGATTATGCTATGTCTTAGGACCTATGGAAACCTACCTAACCTATAGCCTAACCAAACTCTTGCCTATCTCCTTAGCCAAAATCTAACCTCAAATCAATATAACTAATCCCAATTAAATTCCAATACAATCCTAAACTCGAAGCCAAAATCAAATCCACCATGATCTAAACTTAACTCCATGATTTGACCTATGGACTTAGCTAAAATTCCCTTCAATCCAAACCTAATTCAATTAATTTTCTCATAAATCAATCAATCCTTCAATCATCATCCCAAGCTCTACCAAAAAACTACAATCAAATAAATCAAGCCAAAATCAATTCAATCAACCTAACCTAACTCATTTAACCAAAATATCTGAATAAGCCAAAATCCAATTAAACCCAAACCAATTACAGTCAAAGCTATAAACCAATATTAAATCAATGTTCAAACTCAACTCAATTCAATTCATCCCAAAATCAAGCTAATTCACCCATTTAGGCACACTTGACCCAAACTAACCTAAAGGACCCATTTAATCCAAACGTCAATCCAACTGAAATTGGATTGAACCAAACAATCCAAAACCTTTTATGATGATTGTTGGTCATCCATGATTATTTCATTGCAATTAATTGGGTCAAACCAATTCAATTTGATCATTTGACCAAATTAACCCATCTCCCCACATTGGCTCATCCAAAGGAGTTGGTGACATGTCAAGGTAGCCAGCTCAGACCTCCTTCTACTCAAACCAAGCAACCTAAGCACATTCCTACCACCTCTGACCATTTACGATGGGAAATGGTCTGGGTGATCCACAACCTCTTGAAACCTCGAAATTTCCCAAGCTTCCCTGCCTTCTAGGGATAAACACATCCAACTCGACAAAATCCCAACCAGTCTCAAATTAACTTCACCCACATAATCACCAAGTTTCGATGAGGTGAAATGAATCTTCTCCTGAGTGATTCGAGCACCAGACAATTCTAAGCCCAACTATAATGAGTTTTTTTAGCGATGATTGGTCTGCAGAGCTACTGAAGAGGCGTCAAGGCACCATATTGTTACTGGGCTTCATCACTTTAATACAAAGCTACCTCGGTCAGTCAGTTGCCAATTCGAAGCTCCGGTGAGGTAAATTTCAAAAAACTAAATTTTTTGCAAATTTTCTTGGGCCTTTGTGAGGAAAAGTGAGATGTCATGCGAAATCCACTGTTAGATCCCTTAGATTCCCATTATGAAGCTTTTGGAGTTGATCCTAAACCTCCTCGAGTTCCAGTGAGCTTAAATTGGGTGAACAAATGTGGATGATGTCCGTCTTCCATCACTCGGGGGATGATGGATCATCCACCATCTGTTCCATGTGATTGGAATGGATGGTCATAATCTTCCATTAGATTTAATCTTATTTAATCCCTTTTAGAACTATGAGATTAACCTTTACTGTCCGATCTTAGATATGACGATGGGGATGAAAGCTCTTCCACCACCGCCACATCAGCATTATGTCAAACAATTTAAATAGCCAATCCCACGGTGCCATGTGGAAAGTGTGTCCACGTCAGCAGTCTGACTGGCACTGATGGGATTAAGCTTAATTAAGGCTTAATAATAATCAATTTTTTAATGGCTAAAACTTTGAAAAATTATAACTAAATGTAGAATAATCCAAAAAAATATAAATAAATACTCATTGGAAAGGTAAAACAGAGAAGAATTCAATAAAAATAAATTTGATTTGATTTTGAATAGTACTTATGGCTTAATTAGGGTTTAAATATTCACTTAATTAGCTTAATTAAGCCTTAAATACTTGGGCAATTAATTCCAAACTTTGTGTGTTGATTTAGTGGGATGACTTCTGCCTCACATGATTTTTTTTGGAATTTATTGCCTAAGTAATTAGGGGAATTGATAATTCAAATCTTAATTACTCTCTTAATCAAATAAATGATTAATTAATGTTTTAAATAGTAAAAATTAATTAATTAAAGCTCCTTAACCACTGATTAATAGTGGGATGAGGAGGGAGAGTGATTTTGACCTCTTTCCTAATTACTTTTCTAAATTCATTTCATTAAAGAGAGTTAATTAAATCATGAATTAATTAAGTTCTTAATTAATCAATTAATGACTTAAATCAAATCAAATTGAAATTTTAATCACTTCATATAATTAGAAATGAAACTAAGTGTTCCTCTTTATGTGTTTAATAACATAAAGACCCTTAAGGAAATTATGATTAACCCATAAGTGTGGAAAAATCATAAAAGTACTTAATTAGAATCTTTAACTTAATTAATCTTTAATTATGAGCCAATTGTGTTAGGTCCTTTAAGAGCATTGCAATTTTATTTTCTCACATGTTCATATCATTTGTGGCTCATGATTAAATGATTAATCAAATTATAGAGCATAGGAAAGGGTAATTAAGTGATTTGATTAATGATTTAACTTAATCAATTCATAAAATTTATCAAATTATCTTTCATTAAACAAATCAAGATCACCAACATGGGAATAGGATTAAATAAGAAAATGACTTCTATCCTCTTTTAATCTAATCCAAATCCAAAATCAAATTAATAATAAGCTTTGGTTTTCTTTAATTAATTTTATTTGATGTGATTGTCTTTAGGAATTAGTGTAGTTTAATGAATCCTATGTTTATGTTTGGTTATTCCTTTTCAATCACTTTAAATGTTGTATGTCACATGATTCCATGCATTCATCTTTTCAAATCTAAATGAATCAAATGGAATTTTTTTTATATAAGCATGCATGTGTTGGCTCAATTTAATTATATGTGTGGCTACTACCACTAATAAATCCAAATCTACTTTTCAAAGTTTATGAATTGATAATAATATTTGGAATGATGGTAGTTATGAATACATATAAAATTTGCATGCACTTATTGCTTCATCATATAAATGTGAAGCTCTCTTTCTTAAGTTCTTATATAGATTTACATAGATTTGAATGCTAATAAGTATATAGTCTGGACATCCTGAGAATACGAGACTTTAAGTAGCCCGAAAGAGGTCATTTGATTACCTCACTTCCCTGGGTTAAAAATGGAACATACTTATTTAATTTGATTCCTATGTATTTTGGTATTAGAATTTTGATAGAGCTTTAATTCATATGCATAAATAATTCAATCAAACAAAAAAAAAATTTTGGATGAATTTCATCCCTCCAATTATGTATACATTTACATGTGTTTAAGATAGTAAGTATATAGTCTAGACATCCCAAGAATATGAGACTTTAAGTAGCCCCAAGGAGGTCATTTCACTTTTCTGGTTTAACAATGGCACGTACTTGCTTATACCATTCATACATGTGCATGTGAACTTATTTAGAGAATGAAAATCCCCTTTTCTATTAAAAAAATACATGCATCCATAACCACTTCAATATGTTAAAATACATTACATGTAAAGATAATGCTCTCTTTCCTATGTTTTATATATAAATTTATATGCTTGGATGATGATAAGTATATAGTCTGGACATTCTGGAAAAATGAGGCTTTAAGTAGCCCCAAAAAGGTCATTTGATTACCTCACTTCCCTTGTTTAACAACAGCATGCACTTATTTAATTTCATTCATATGTATGTTTGTATTAGAATTTGGATAAAGCTTTAATTTATAGGTATAGATAATTCAATTAAATAAAATACAATCTCTCATATGATTTTCAATTGTATAATTGCATATACTTTTATATGTATTTAAGATAACAAGTATATATTCTGGACATCCCAGGAATACGAGACTTTAACTAGCCCCAAGGAGGTCATTTGATTATCTCACATCCCTAGTTAATAACGACCATACTTGTTTACATCTTTTATACATATGTATGTGTATTTGATTAATGCATGAAAATCTCTATTTTTCCATTAAGTATGTATGCATTCATTATCATCTAAGTATGCCAAAATGTATTGTGTGTGTTAAGTATCAAATCATATGCATGTTACGGGTGATGGAAAAGAATGGTTAAACATGTTCTATGTGATGGTAATTCAACCATATTAATCTTAAGATGTATTTCATGTTGAATAGGATTCTTTAAGGTTAACCCAAACCTAGGATTAATAAGACATTTAATAAATCATTCACTAAAAGAAACTATATCATAAAAAAGTGCATTTAGAAATAACTTAAGATAGGGATGAAGGAGGTTAAGCCTCTTTTGTCTCTTTACAACACTTAGATGCTAAGTGTAAATCGAATGAAACAAAATAAAATACAAAACTAAAATTTGCAAGTAATCTAAATAACTTAAAGTGAGACCACCCATCATATTAATTTGAATAATTTCAAACTTCAAAAATTACAATTCAAAAGCCTAGTTGAGACATACCACATAAAACTTTAGCATAAACATTAGAACTAACCCACCACTTCTAATCTTAGGTTAGGATGATGTATGTGTGATGTTATGTTTTTTTGTGATGTAATATTTTAGACTAGTTGTTAGGGTGTATGACTCATAGACTGGATGTTAGGTTGTTATTAGCCTAATCTTATCTTCTACAGGGGATTATGCTTAAGGAGCTCCTCAAAATATAAATATAAATGTTCTTTTTGTAGGTTTCTTATGCCCCTAGGCATAATCCATCTTAGGACAGGTGGCTTGGTTACCCATGTGTAAGGTGTTAAGTTTAAATTATGAAATATAACTGCTTGGGATTGTAAGTGGGTTTATCTAATATCTATTTTATAGGTGTAGTTAGATTTACTTTTCCAAAAATATAATTTTGTAATAGGAATTAGGATTAGTGCTATGGGGATTAGGATGAGTAGTGGCTAGAAGGCTTAGTCCTAGGGTGCCCTGTTATGCCTTGGAGTAAATCAAATCAAAAGAAAGAAGAAATGAAGAATGAAGACCCCCATAACATGTATTCAATTCTAAATTATAATATTATTTTGTAATTCTGGGTTGTATAAGGGTAGAGCTCGGCTACCCAGCTTTTTTATTTTTTGGGGTGTATGATGGTACTCGGCCGCACCAGCCTCTTATTCTTTTAGAGTAGTTTATAAAAATTGATTATTGTTATGTTTAGCTTGAGCATCAGGACTACATTTTTTTATAGTTTCTTAATGATTGATGATTGAATGTGTGGCTAGAATGCGATAGGCTCTTAGGAAAAAAATTAATTTTTCTATCAAATTAACAACTCATAATTAAAACTTAAAATAACTCATAACCTCATTTTAATGCCTAGGTTGTAATCAACATAAATAAAAGATTTAATAACCCTTTAGCTATATGTTGTATGTCTAATATCATGCATGGCATATTGTTCACTCTTGAATAGAGGGTCTCCACTCTTGCACAATAGGAGAATGCTTGACCTGTGAGGGCATCCCTTGTAATGGAGAACACCTCATCCCACTGATTTAGCCAATAATCCAATTTTGTCATGCATATAGGCATAATTGAACTAAAGCCTTTGTCCAAATAAATGTATCAATATTATATAAAAATTATAAAATTTTACATTTTAGACTAAGTCATGTAATCATGCCAGTCATGCTCTAATCTCTTAGGAAGTGAGTTTAGGACTCTAGTCTCTTTCCAAATTAAATAACAAGCCTAACCATCTTGCAATTTCATAAGATCATACTACATTATTTTAAAGGATAGGAGGAGTTAGATGGTGGCCACTCCAGCTGGTTGTAAGTCCAAAAGAGTCAAATGGGTTTGCCCTCTCTTATGGAGGTAAACCCTTATAAGTCCCCTTTCAGCTTAGATTTAGGTTATGCTTTAGCTTATGCTAAAGCTCCCTGGATTTAGAATCTAAGGTTGTTATTTTTCTTGGGCTGCAAGCATAAATCCTTACCTCTGAGGCTTTTTCATAATCTTATATTGAGGGATTATAAGCCCTAGCAATCTAATAAAATTTCAACTCAAACAAAATAAATCCTCACTTTCAAACATATAAAGCCTCACCATAGGATAGGTTGGAATGCTCATTAGACTTCCTAGGATTATGAGCATTTCTTACCTATATTCCTTTGCATGCCAAAGTAAGTCTTTCCAATTGAACAATCTCACTTGATTTTTCAAAATAATAAATCCTTTGATAGTCTTAACCTTGAAATTCTTAGAGATAATAATTGACTACTTTAATCGAGTGTTTTCTTAAAAATCTCATTTCCTAGGATGTAATTAACTACGGAGGCCTGCCTCCATAGGGAACTTAAGAACCCGGCTTAAAATGAACCCTACTTTAGTTTTTCATGTAAAGTAGGGGAAAAATCTCTGGTATATTCGAATATCCATCATGTCTTACAAGTCTTTATTAGGTGATTAGGTCCATTATAGAGTGAGTTTCTATCTTTCGAGGTAGTACATCATACCTTAACATCATACTAGACACTTTAATAAGTATCCCTTATGATCTGCATGGTGTCCACCCCACATCCAAATTAAAACACCACAGTAACCTTTAAAATTTATGGCAAAAACTCTATAATGTCCTTATGGTAGTGATGGAGTTTAGGTTTGAGAGCTTAGTAAGATTTGGCAATCTGGTTTACCAGCAATTATGAATCCCCAAAGATATTGATACCTTGAATGCTTAGAGAGATGGTTAACTCTAGATAGAAGATCAGAGTCTTCTATTTAGCTTCATTATTTAGATAAGGCTCTGATAAATGGTATGAGAATCATAACATCCCATGGTATAGAGTTAAGAAAACTATCCATATCCCTGCTTTGCTTGGGAGAATGGATTATGGTTCTTCTCTTCTTTGAGAGGAAGCTTCACCATTAAAGTGTATTTTTCATCAATGGTTGCTTGCATTCCCTAAGATCATGATTTGTTCATTAAGAAGGTCATCATTCAAAGGGGAGTCACCAGGGAGAGCATGCATAGCTAAGAAATCTATAAGTGCTTGCCCTTTCACATCGCAAAGGGGAAGGATGGTGATGTTAAATTATAATAGAATCATGACCCATTATGCCAGCCATTTGAATAGCATTTTTCATGTCATGAGATATTATAGTGGATTGATTCTAAATATAAAGTTAACTTTATGACAAAGCATGTAGTGTGGTAACCTTTGAGCAGTGAAGATGAGAGCTAGGCAATGCCACCTAATGAGTGAACAATTTTCCTTTGCAAGAATTATATGATAGCTGTAGTAATAAAGTGAGTTCTCCTTCCCTTCATAATTTGCTTGGGCCAACAAAGCACCAAGGGAGTCACCTATTGCAACCGTGTAGAGTAAAAGAGATTTCCCAAGATAGGGGCAGCTAGAATTGATGCCGCCATGTACTACTGCTTGATACTTTCAAATGCATGCTGACATTTTTTCAACTCACTTAAATTTGATATCTTTTGGTAATTGTTTCAAATGATTAACATCTGCCAGATATGTTTGATATAAAGCATCTTAGATATGCCAAACCTTCTTTGAAATGATCTAAGTTGGGTTAAACATTTAGGTGGCATTCGTAATATCACTTTGTCATTCTCGGGATCAATTACAATTCTGCGATGTCGTACAATAAACCCTACAAATTTCGATGAAGTTACCTCAAATGCAAACTTTAGAGGTTTCATCTTAAGGTTATATTGTCTTGACAACATCAATCAATTTATTGACATCTAAAATAACTTGTTCGATGTCTCATCATATGAGTTTAAGAGCATACTTAATAGGGATTGCATCAAGTTGGATTGCTAGTTTATGAACATCAACTTTTGGAGCTAATCTGATAATCTCTTCATAGCTCCATGGGACACAATCCTTAAGCTCTGAGAGTGGCCTAACTAATTCATTGGTTTCATACTCACTCAGCAAAGAACTGACGTTTGTTAGGCATGGATTGTCTTAAGTTCTTAAGTTGACCTTTTTTAGCTCATCAATGTTTGACTAGATTTCTTCCTCTAGTTCTTGGGGTGCATCCTTAACTTGGAGGTCATTTGGAACATTTGAAGTTTCTGAGCACACCTCCTCATATGATTTGATGCTGTTTAGAAAGAACCTATCTAACTCTATATGGTTAGTGATGTCTAATTAGTACTCATCTTCATCTATCAGACTCACTATGCCAAAGCTTAGTCTTGGTCTTAATTGAAAATTCTTGCATTTATTGTTCTATATCATTTTTATTACTTTGACCTATGATACGACTAAGTATGAGGTATAAAACCTTTCTTTATTAAATTTAAAACACAAGGCAAGTACTAATCAGAAGAAAGTTCTATTAATTATTTAAATGAGTTATCCTCAAGCTCTACATTAGTTTCTGAGCCGAGGATGCTACTCTTGGATAAAATATCTAAGGCTTAGCATCTATAAATATCTGAGGAGCATCTTTAACTACTAAACCCTCAACATTTTATGGACAAAGTGCGGTTTGAGCTAAAGTGCTCACATGTTATTTCTTAAATTTATAAAAAGATGTTTCAGATAAACTTATACTTTATTTATGGTCCTTATCTTATCACTTTGAGGCACAAGTGTCACCTCCAATTAAATGTTTGAGAGTGGGGAGGCCGTTGGTGTGCTCACTATATAAGACTCCTCCTCTAAACTACATTCCAAGTCTATATAGATCATAAGAGTACTCCAAGATGCTAGGATAAAGCTCTGAGTTGGTGGTAAGTATAAAGGTCTTCCTACTTTAGAACATCCTCTGAGCTTGCCTCTTCTTCATCTGAGAGGAGGTTGGGACATCTCACTAAGTTCATGGAAAAGAGTGGTTAAATGTGGGTAGAAAGTGAAGTCAATATCTACTTCCTCCCCAAAATATTCTTCTCACTCTCTTTTCATGTTCTCTTTCTTCTTCTTTTCTTTTTTCATTTTTATTTTTTATTTTTTATTTATTCTTTTTGAATTAATTCATGTGAATAAATACTTTTTTTTTGGGGAGATAGTAGGCCATATCCTTAAAAATCCCAACCTCATGTACTGAGAATGGATTCAAATCACCTTTGACACAATACTCTAAGACACTACATATGAATTTGATGCATTGATGGAGCAAATATGATACCATGTTATTCAGATGAATCCAAGGTTGAAAGATGTATCTGAATCTATTATATTAAACTTTGTCTCAATCTTTCAATAATCTATCTCCAAAGATAATGTAATGGAACTAAGGTCATCTTTCCTTGTCCACTGAATCCTTTCAACATCATTTTTTGAGATTAAAGTTAAGTGATGTCAATCCTCAAGAAGGTGAGATTTCTTAAGCTCATGATATTGACTGATGCACCTGGGTCAACAAGTAATTTGGATAGTTTGAACTTGCCAACATTTATTGTAATGTATTATGGATGGTTGTGCTCTATTACCCTAGGTAGTAGGTCTTCATATGAGAACATAACTCCTAGGACATCTTTCAAGAAGCATAGCTTTTTCTAGCTAAACTCATAGAGGCTAGTTGAGCTAAGCATATTTCAAGATCAAGCAATGCTTTAATCAAAGACTCCCTCATCTCTTTAGATAACATAAAGGCATCATATATGCTTAACTTGGCTGGAAACTTTTCAGATGTGCCAAGAATTTGTAGTCAACTTTAGGCTAATCTTTCATAAACATATCTAGTGATAGAGCATATTGTGGAGGGGCTATCTACTTGCTAGAACTAATGACATGTTTACCCTTATTATGAGGTGCTACCCTAGGAGGTAAAACATTGCCACCATAAAGGTTGACTTCAATGACTTCTATGGGTGGAGGGTTTGTATTGTGGTCAACCTACTCATTGGGTACACCTAAACCTTCTCTTGAAGGACCTCTAAAGTTAGATGACTCTAACTCTATCTAAAGTGGGCGAACCTTGAAGATTTAGAAAAGAAAAATTCATTTTTGAATAAAAAAGGTGATCTAAACCATTTAAATTATTATTATGACTTGGAGAGCTTTCAATTAGAATATAATTAATAACAGTATTACAAATAGAGGGAGTATAAGTGAAATTTCTCTTCTCCATTGATTTGTTGGATTTTAGAGGTGCAAAATAAAAGTCATACAAAGTAGGTGGCATGAGTGGCTTAGTGCCCTCATCCTTAGATACAATGCTCCTAAGAGTAGTGGAAGAGCTGGCAGAGGTAGGGGCAATAGTAGTGGAGGTAGAGATGATGGGCTCGAATGGTGGCTATGGAAATGAACTATCCCAAGCATGTAGTGGATGCAACTACTTGACTTCCACCCTCTCTGAGTTATCCTTCACAACTGGTAGACCTATTGATGTGTTAAAGGTCTGAGCTAGTTCAGGCACTTATAGAGAAAGCTTCTTTGTATTAAAAATTATATATTTTGAGGTTCAAGACAAAGCGATGTTCCAACCTTCTTTGGTCTTAAGAGGATCTAGTGATTCCCTAGAGATTATTTTAATAAATATAGAAGAATGTTCTACTAAGTATTCTTTGAGTTTCATAATGCCTTTGGATTTATAGTTGCACTCAATCTAATCTTTAAAAGTGAAATAATCCTCTAAGATATGGTCTAACATGCAATGGTAGGGCCAAATTAAGATCACCACTCCTACCTGCTTCCTCTAGTTTTTTAGGCTTAAATAGCTAAAAGTCAAGCTTCTTCAATATTTTTTACTACCTCCCTCTTGAAAGAATAAGGTCTGTTAAGCTTATCTATAATAGTAGATGGAAAATAGCTACCTGATGGTGGATACTGGTATCTAGGCTAGGCAGGCTACTACTACGAGCATGGAGGTGGTAAGAGTGGAGGCTATTGAGATCCGGGCTTCTCAGAATGAACTCTCACTAGCTATTTCCCCTTCTCCACAGTTGACACTACCCTAGACTTCTTCTAAAATATCGTATGGAGTTACAAGACTGGTTTAAGAAGGGTAATTATTTAGCATCCTCTTATAAGTTATTGTCATACTAATTAGCTTCTCAAATGTTTTAATTATAAAGCCCTTAAGCATGAAAGTGACTGAGCTATGAATATTCTTTAGAAGAATTTCAATGGCATGCTACTCTTAAAGCTATGGTTCACATTTAATACTCAGCTTATGCCATCTAAAAAAATAATCAACTATGGACTCATTAAGTTTTTGTTTCTCTACAATGTTGTCACCTATAGTTACCCTTTGTTGAGCCTCTATTAATCTCTTTACGAAAAGTTGGTCCACCTTTATAGAGGACTTCACTAAACTATAAGATAGTTTAGTGTACTAATCAAAAGCAACTCTAGAAAGACTGCTAATGAACTCTCTGAAGAGTAGGGCATCATTGCCACCTACATTGGAAAAACTCACCCTAAAATGCATAATATGCTACATATGATTCCCATTACAATTAAATACGTTGAATGATGGTGGCACAAAATCCTCAGAGTACTGAATTACATTAAACTCCTTTGGGTAGGGTCCACCCTCTAGAACTAATGAGGCCTCTTGGGTTTGATCTAAAGCCTCATTCACTTATTATTTTGCCATCTATTTATGTTTCTCTCTTGTAGAACTATGCTATATGTACTCTTCCTATGTAGACTACCTATATCTTCTTCTAATATAGTGGTGTTTTTCTACTAATCAATGATATACACCAACTTAAGCCTATCTATCTCCATAAGTGTGATCTGAGGTGCTTGCATTTAATTGAGTTAACAAAACTAACATCAACTTTTCCATCCTCCTTTTCATATGCTTGATCTAATCATCAGTTAATTTAAGTTGATGTAAAAGTCATTAAATTAAGTCTAATGCTTCATTTTTCTCAACTATAAGTCTTGAACATCAATACTATATGCTGCTCTCTATGAGAGGATGTCCTAGTATATACCATGCAGACCTCCACTACATCATCCAGAAAGTCATCCTCCTCCACATCGAAGCTATATCCTCTTCATCATTCCCTTCCCTCTCTATATACTTGATCATTTCCTTGTATTCTATGAAGATCTTTTCAAAAGAACTACCATCTATATTCTTTGGCTCTACAAGGCTGTATCGAAGATGGCAATGCTCTACTACATGATTTTTGTAGAGGGGAAATGCTCCTCTGGAAAAAATTAGTGAGAATAATATTATCAAAATGATCAACTTTATCAGCTTATTGATTAGGGTAGTGGCCTATTAAAGCTGAGTCCACTAATAGTCTGGCAAACTACCATCTGTCCCTCTTTCTTGCTCGGGTTACTATTTTGGCCTTCTCTTGATGATTTTGATCTCTAATTATTTTAGGGATAATCTCCCTCAAGTCATGAACAAAGGTGAACTCTAAGCATCCATAAGCTCTCCTTACTCTTTTGAGCATAGACCTCAGATTAGCATATGCCTTCCTCCTCTCCCTAGTCGATGTCTCATACTCTACGAACTGTGGGGGTGATGTAGCTATCTTTCTCACATTCTCCTCTCCCACTATAATTAAAAGTGGGTGAAACCTGCTCCTGATAAGGATGGGAGAGGTCTCACAAGGAGAGCCATCCTCAGTTAAAAGGGATACAAATTGAACCTCCCTAGACATCATCTCATAGTATTTCTTCAACTTGTGATTCTAGTTTCAACATTGAGACTTGGTCAATGGGACATAGCGGAAGCTAGAACCAACCTCAAAAGTAGATGGCATAATCTCTTCCATTACTACTAACTTCCTTTTGGTGGTCAGACTATTCTAGAGGCAGTACTAATCTTAACTACTATAGTGGTGGAAATAATTGGTGCTCATGGTGGGGAACCTCTATAGCCTTCTTCTTCAAAGAGGGAAACACAGTATCCTACTATAGGTCAAACTAAAGAAGTGGCCTTTTATCCATCACCTCCTCCATGTTGGTAGTGAGTTTTGGGACATCACAAGTGACTTTGAAGTGCTTAAAGCCAAAATAAAACTTAATGATGGGAGCAAGAGGTGAGTATGGTCTGATCCATGGCCAAATCCACACCTAAAGAGAATAAAAGATGTGCTTGCTAGATGGCATGATTACTACTGTGGTTGTTTGTTAATTATTATGAAAGTTTTTGTTTACTTTTTTTATTAAGTTTTGAATTTAAACCTCCATGCAAAAAATTTGATTATAATAGATGGGATTTATAATTTGGAGACATTTTGATTTTAGAGGGACTTTCAATTTTAACCTAACTATGAGATGGGTTCGATTGATTTTGGAAAGATCAATGAACCTAATTTATCAAATTTGGGTATGATAATAAGTTCAAAGATATGACTTACGAATTTATTTAACAAATTAGCATGATTGGTTTCAGATTTTCTTTACCCATTAGGAGTCCAATGGGAGTTCTAAAACCTACTCATGAGAGATTCTTGAATTAAGGAGATGTTGAACACTTTTCTATGGACAAAATGGGCAAGGAATCCAAGAGAAAGAGAGGTAGTCCTAAACCCATGAAAGACATAAGTCTACTACTGATTCGTGGAGATAATAATTAACTACTAAAGATAGAGAGATGAACTTTCCTCAGTAGAGTCGCTAGAAAAATATATGCTATTTATATTTGAACTTTGTAGGGACACCATGCAGATCTCATGGGGTACTTATTAAAATCATCAAGTATGTTATTAAGGAATGATGTACTATTTCAAATAGTAGAAACATCATCCTACAATAGACTTAATCATCTAATGAGGACTCGTAAGGTAGATGGATCTACATATACTAGAGATCTTTCCCCTAATTTATGTAGAGTGAGAGAGAGAGCAAAGTAGGGTTTATGTTATCTGGGTTCTTAAGTTAAGTATAAAGGTAAGCCCCTATAGTTAATTACATTTTAGAAAATGGGTAGTTTTTATGAATAATCTCAATTAATGTAGTCAATTAATATCTCCAAAGATTTTAAAGTTTTGATAAAAATGATTGGTGGTTATTAAAAAATTAAATAAGTAAGTTCAAATGAGGAGAGTTCTTAATAGATTCCAAATGAGGATAGGTAGAAGGCACTCATGATACTAGAAAGCATAGTGAGTGCTTTAGTCTATCCTATAATGAGGCTTTGTATTTTTAAAGAAGAGAATTATGTTTATTTGATATTTCATTAGAAGGCTATGACTTAATTTCAACAATACAAGATTACAAAAATGCCTAATAGGTGAAGGTTTACACTTATAGAAAATGAAAAACAAGTAGCCTTTAACCTATATCTAAAGTGCTTTAGCACAAGCTAAAAGCTTAACCTAATTCTTATCGGGGCAAACTAGGATATGCTAGTTCACTCTCACTAGGGAAAGTAAACCAACTCTGACTCTTTTAAACTTACAACCGCCTGAAGTGGTCATTAGTTAACACCTCTTGCAATTCAAACCATGTGGGCTGATCTTATCTAAATATAATATGGAAAGGCTTCTATTTATTAGGAATGAATCTAAAGTTTTAAACTTACTCTTTTAGGGACTAGATCATGTCTAGTATAAAAATCATTCCCTAGATTAATGCAATAAAATTTACAAGTTTTATTTTAATTTTGACTCGGTATTTTAGACTAAGGCTTGGGAAGGTCTTTTGCATATAAGCATGATGAAATAGAGTTATAAGCTAGATCAATGAGAAGGGGTGTTCTCCACTACAAGTGAATTGCTCTCATAGGTCAAGTCTCATCACTTATTATGCAACACTAGAGATCCCTTATTTGCAAGATGTGAGATATTATGTATGCATGGTAGTGTGACATGCAACATACAGCTAAGAGGTTATTAATTTTTTTTTGCTTTTCTGCTTAAATACTTAGGCTTTAAAGTGAGGTTATGAGTTATTTAGAATTTAATTAAAGTTGATAAATTGTTCACCATGTCCAGTCCATACAACAAACATACAAACTTTAAGAAAGCTAAGAAAAATATATAATTTTTATTATGCAATCAATATAAACAAATAAAATAAACATCATCAATTAAAAGAATAAGAGGTAGGTCTTTCTAGGTATTATCACACACCCCAAAAAGGAGAAAAAAAGATAGGTAATCAAGCTCTACCCTTATACAATCTGAATTATAATTAATTTACAATAAGAAAGTGAAGCTTTGGGGGTTTTCAATCTTCATCTTCATCTTTACTTTACTTTATTGATTGATACTCTAGGCATCATAGAGCCTGCCAGGTCTTAGCCTTCTAGTCACTACTCTTCCTAAACTTCATAACTTTTTTCAAATCTTATTACAAAAATTACATCATTTTTAAAAATTAAAATTTAACTACACCTTCAAAACATAGATAGATGAACACATATACACACCAAGTAGTTATATTCCATACATTGGGGCTTAGCACCCTGCCTTGGGTCACCAAGCCCACCTATCCTAATGGTTTATACTTAAGGATTTAAGCAACACCTACAAGCAGATGCACTTATATTGATTCTTTTTTTATTACACCCTTAAGCACAATCTCTTATAAAATACATCATTAGTCTAATGTCATCCTAACATTCAGACTATGCACATACACCTTAACATCCAATCTAAATGTTACATCACAAAATAAAACATCAATCCACAACAAAACACCATTCTAACCTAATCTAAGATTGGTGACTTAACATTCTAAGTGTGTTGCAAAGCTAGTTGTGGTATGATGGGACTAAGCTTTAATGTTTGGATTAATCTAAAGGTGAATGTTTAAATATACCATTAAAGGATGATTATAATTTAAATCATTAATGTTTTTTAGAGTAAATTTTAGATTTCAAATTATTTTATTTGATTTCATTTGAATTTTAAAGTTTTAGAGAGAGAGAGAGAGAGAGAGAGAGAGGAGGAGTAGGATCCCCCTCAAACCCTAACCTTAAGTTGATTCTAAAGATTAATTTTAATGATTTTTAATCATCTTAATGAAACATTATAAAATTTCATATTATATCATATATTTGGATTTGCCTTAAATATTTTTATCTAAATACAAAAGGCATCTCAATGTTAATGGATTTAAACCATAATTAATTTATCAATATTTCCTTAACTTTATTTCATCATCTTTTAATATTAATTTAATGTTGGTTGTGTACTTAATAAAATGACTAGATTTAACGGATGTATATGTACATCATTTAGATATTCCACACATTATTGCTTGAATGAGTTAGAGTATTTTTGTTTGTTTATTTTTGACTTAAGATTTGAAAGCAAAAATACATATGATGTATGCATGAATTTCATAGAAAAGATAATTCAATAACCCCTTACAAATATACATGCACATTAGTATGTTGAATTTATATAAGTATGTGTCATTATTGAATCAAGAAAGTGAGGTAATTAGAGACCCCCTTGGGTTTACTTAAAGTCTCATGCTCCTAGGATGTCCAGACTATATACTTGTTTATTCACATACACATGCACATGCTTAGAAGTATTATGATGAGTTGTAATTATCTTAAGATGATTTAACAAATACATATATGTGAAAAGGATTTAATCTTAATATGTATTTCACTACAAATTTTAAGGTACATGTCATCAATAGTCCATGGAAGTAAGGTAATGAAAGACCCCCTCGGGACTACTTAAAGTCTCCTGTCCCTAAGATGTCGAGACTATATACCTTTCCAAGTATGTGGATCACATATAAGATTAAATTTATATTTTTGTCATTAAGATTAATTTAGATTTATACTAATAAATATTTTAAGTTTTTTAAGCAAAATAAATTTAATTTTACTAGTGATAATAGTCACACTATTCATCCAAAGAATGCATTTAAAGAAAATTTTTATTTATTTTGAAATATGAATTCATGAATATGAAAAACACAAATTTATATAATGATTGAAGCAAAGCAATTACACATCACTAAATAATCTATTTGAAGCAATTAAATCTTAAGGTGATTCATTTGAAGCTAACAACACTTAGGCCAAATTAAATTCCTTAAGTGTTAATTTTGAGATTTGAGTTATTTAAACAAAATGAGGAGATAAAATATTTAAAAATTTCCCTTAACCCACTTTTGCTTATTGAGTGATTCAAAACTAATTTGAATAGTATTTATAGATTAATTAATATTAATTCATTATTTTAATTCAATTATTCTTTAAAAATAAGTCCAAAAATTATGAGAAATTTATTAAGCATACATAAACATCAATAAACATGTCCTAAAAGCTCTAATACAACTAGGCTTATGCTTATGGGTTAATTGAAGCAATGGAGATAATCCAAAATCATCAATTACACTCAAAATATCCTAAAAAAATTGGTATTTTTATTTCATTGGAAATTTTTTTGTTAGCTGAGCACAAAGAGTGGTCGATCATAATTTCTTTGTTAGTCACTGTACACTTAATAAAATTTAGGGCTTTAATTTTTCCTAGATTCACAAGGTCTAAGTTTTCCATAGAGGTTTATTTGCATTTTTTTTTCTATTATTAGTTATGATAATTTTGAAGTTTTGTTCATTAAATTTGATTTTTAACCAAATTAATTAATCCACATAGTTGGCAATGTGTCTCCACTTTCCACATGGAGCCATGCGGTTCGCTATTTAAAATTTCTTGCTTGACTTGCTGATTCAAAGGTGGTGAACGTGGTTTCTTCTCAGTCGTTTGATTGCAGATTGAACAGTCAAAATAAAAAGTTTTAATGCGATTAATCATTATTATTTATCTTAATCACACGAAATGAATGGTGGATGAGTTATCATTGACCTCAAGTGAAAGAAGAACATTGTTCATCTTTTGTTGCTCGGCTCTAGCTCATCGGAGCTTGTTTTATAGTGAAATCAATTCCAAAATGATCATAGAGTGATTTTAAGGGGGATCCTATGGTTCTATTAACACCAAATAGAAATTCACTTCATAAAAGACCAAGATTATTATGGGTTTCTATAGTTTGCCAAAATTTATCTCACCGAAGCTAAAGGCCAACGGTCCAATGTGTGATGTAGCTTCTCCATGAAAAGGCAAAGCCCTATTAGTTAAGTCGTAAGTTTCCTCCCTACCGATTGCTCTATGAACCAAATACCATCATGAAACTCATCTAAGTTGGTTTAGGGACATCCATTTATGCTTAAATTGAAAGGTTTTTTTATTCATTTTGACTCGCCAAAGCTAGGGGAAAGTGTAAAAGTTATTTTGAGTTTGGTGAAATTTTTGTGAGTTTGGGTGCGAAGGGATTTTAGGTAAGGGGAGAGGTCGATTTCACCAATGATGGGATGCTCATGGAGCTTTATAAACTTAGGGGACTAAGCCTAGTGTTTTGTGGAAGGTGTGTGGCCTATTTCAATGGGAGAGAAGGTGTATACCCTCCTCCCTAAGTGAACCAGTCAAAGAGGTTGGCTCTGGCCATGACAGTTGGCTGGTAGTGGGGGTAGCTAGATATGGCAAGGGAAAAATGAGGTGGTTGTCCCCAAGTTGTGTTTGCTAGACTAAAATGAAGTGGACAACCTATAACGATTGGACCAAAGTTTGACCAAGGTGAGGGTGGCCTCGCCTTTGTCATGATTGAGCCCAACAGCATTTGGTCAGGTCTAATTAGCATGGGTAACCTCAAGGTATGCTAAGGTGGCTACCTAAGTTCAAAGAAGGGGTTGTACTTTCCTATTTTGGATTTTTATCTCATATGGGTGGCTTAGTTCACTTGGTTTGGGATGAATTGGGTTCACCTTAGTTGGGTCCACTTGGGCTAGTCAAGGGGGAACAAAGGATGAGTCATGCAAAATTTGGTTGAGTTTGGCTCAACTGGACTTATATAGATCAATTTAGGTTAGGTTGACTAATTGACCAAATTGGGTCAAGAGGGTTAATAGGTTAAGTTCAAATGATGATTGCTGCAATTGATTTGATTTAACTTGAGTTAGATTTGATTTAACTCATATGGGTTCATATGGCTAGATAGACTAAGTTGACTAATTTGGTTAATTTGACTAAATTGGGTTGGTTTAGAGGTTGAGTCATGCTTGATTAGTCATTTGAAAATGATCGAAAGCTTTGATTTGAATTAATTTAGTTTAAATTGGGTTTTAGTCCAATATGACTGTTTAGGTCAAATTGAGCTATTTGAATCAATTGGGTTAGCTTGACCAAATTAGCTTCAACTGTAAATTGAAAAGTGTTCAATCATCAATTTGAGAATGATTGTAGGAATTGGGTTATTCCAATTTAGCTTGGTCAAGTTTTGGCTTAAGATCAAATTGGGTCAACTTGGGTCAAAGGGCAAAATTAGCTTAATTGGTTTCAATTGTTTGCAATTAGGTGATTAGTCATGATCAATAATAATTTTGGAAGTGATTGGATGAATTGATTTGGTCTACTTTGGGTTGAATTAAGATTTGACCCAATTTGAGCTTTTAGGATAAATTTGGTCAAGTGAATCAATTATTTTGATTAGGTCAATTAGAATTAATTGAAGGTTAGAATATGATCAATAATTAATTTAGATGTGATTGATGGTTTTGATTGAATCAAATTTGGATTGAATTGGGTTTTGGTCTAACTTGTGCTTTTAGGACAAATTGGTTCAAGTTGGGTTAGGTAGATTAATTAGTCAAATTGGATTGATTGGAATCAATTCTAATGTTCAAACAAGTGATTGGGATGGTCATCAGGCTTAAATTGATTCAACTTAGCTTAAATGAAGTTGGATTGGATTTTGGCCCTATAGAGTTCAATGATGTCAACTTGGGTCAGGGGCCAAATTAGTTTAATTTGGTTCAATATAATCAAGCTTTAATCAAGTTTGATCAAGTTTCATATGAGTTTGGGTAGATTTGATTTTGATTGGATTAGACAAAAATAGGTCAGATTGAGTCAACCTAGCCGATTGGCCAAATTGAACCTTAACAAGTTAAGTTTGGAATCATTTAGTCTAGCTTTAGGTTTGATTTATAATTAATTGGCTTTGGTTTGAAGGATTGGCTTAGGTATGGATGTTGGTTCTAGTTTAGGGTAGGTCTTGCCTAACCTAAGTTGTGGTCTAACCTTAGGGTTGAGGCTTATCAGTCTTCTAGGCTTAGGGTTAGGGTTCACCTAGCCACTAGAATTGTCTTATTTGTAGGAGAACCTTAGTTCCTAGATTGAATGCTAGGTCTAGAGGTGACTATCAAGCTCACTCAAAAGTGAGGTCAATACAGAGAAGAGGATGAGAATTATAAGTCAGGCATAAAGCGAAGTTGGTAAGTTAGCAGGGGAGTATCAATTTGGAATGGATTCAGGTGCACAAATATTTGTTACACAACAAGATCTTAAGAACATTAAAGATTGATTCACTTTCCAAGTATTGGCAGCCCTTAAGAAGGCAAATAATGAAGTACCAAAGCTAAGAAGAAATGAAGGCTCCTGAGAATCGTCAACTCACTGAGCTCACTGAAAGAGGAGAGAACTATCTAGAATGCCTACTCTTGATGATGAGTCTTATAAAGAGAGTGAAGATGAGTCTTATAAAGAGATTGAAGATGAGTCACTCAAAGGGTGCATACAAACCCAACTATCACTTTCTTCAAGAAGATTGCAGCACATGGAAATCATATAGAGGTCATACTAATCCTACTGACCATATAACATACTTTAAGTTGATGATGTCATTATTTGATTTAGATGATGAAATGAAGTGTTGAATCTTCTTTAACACCTTCAAAGAATTGACCCTTAGATGTTTATTAAGGCTACCAATTAGAACCATAACCACTTTTACCATGTTCAAGAGGATGTTCACAATATAGTTTTGATCGCTCAGGAAAATACCTTCGAGGATATGCTTCACAATCTTTGGATGAGATGGGTAGAAGTATATTTTTTTGTGAGGTAGATTGACATATATTTAACTAGATTTCTCCTAAAGTTACATTAGGGTTTATTTAGATCTAGGTTCTACTTCTTATGAATGTAAGCCTCTATAGTTAATTACCCTTTTTACCAAAGAAAAAGAGCACTCTTAATCAAGGATGAAATAAACATATATATCTTTTATGCATTTTGTGTCTTATAGGTATAGTGTGGTTTAGATGATGGTCTAAAAGGAAATAGGAGTGTAATCTTGATCAAGATCCCATGGTTCTGTCAACGTGGGACTACATTCTTCCAGCCTACTAATATTAGAGTGACATAGTAATAATGTTCAGAGAATTTGATTAGCAGCCATGGGTTGCCTCATTTCAGGTGTCCCGAGTAGACTTAGAATTTTAGTGTAAGTGGTGTAAGAGTGCTCACAAATATAAAACTAGGCATGAACATATTATAAGGTATTTGCATGTGAATGGGCATATCTTCACATGGTGAATGAATATAAAGCTGAGCTTACATCCCTTTGGAATGCCAAAATTAGGGTTGTCCACATAGTGGATGAATATAGATTTGTTCGAGTGGCGAATGAATTATATGAAGTTCGCATAGAGAATAGATAGATATTGACATGGTGAATGAATTGGAAGTTAGGCTTACATTCCATTTTGAAATGCCAAAATTAGGGTTGTTCACATGGTGGATGGATGTGAATTTATTCATGTGGAAAATGAATTATAAGGAGTTTGCATGGTGAACGGACATATATTCACATGGTGAATGAATACGAGGTTGGGCTTACATTCCCTTTTATAATTCCAAAATTAGGGTTGTTCCCATTTTTTTATTTTATTTTATAATATTTTATTTAAGGGCCACTACTTAAGTGGCAGCCTAGGTATATATGTGAGCTGTGAAGTCCAGTGCCGCGGTGCAAGCATTATTAGTCTATTTGACTATTTCAACAACGTTGTCCTGTAGCACCGTGGCACTGGTAAAGATTCCTCGATAGCTATGCACTGATTAAAGGGGAAATGATAGCTTCATTTTAATGGGGGCTACGGTGCTAGGTCAGCTCTGCAACACTACAACACTTTTCTGTGCATAAGTTATAAAATTTATAATAATTAAATTTATCTTTTTGATAGCATAGTAATCGATGGGATAGGTAGACCAGCGCCTCGACACAACATGTATGTATCACGACGCTAAGGCAATGTTCTGCAACTCGAGAGGCCAGCACTTCCATGTTGGGGTGTCATGGTGCTAGGCCTGATTTATAAATAGGATCCAGGGTTGTTAAGGATTTCATTCAATGGTCTCTCTCCTTGCAGATTTTCTTTCTCTCTCTCTTAGCTCTACTCTTCCCTATAGTTAACATATTTATCATGCCTCTTAGAAGGGTGGTGATTAAGAAGAGGGCATCTTTCAATGTCGGCAGATTCGCCAGTGTCAATGCCAATGAGCGATATCAACATGCTCTAGTCCATAAACATATGATCCTTAGAGAGGAGCTTCCATAATCTTGATGGTAGTGTCAAAGGGGTGATCGTGAGATGAAGTTGGGCTAAACTGGCTTATGATAATAGCTCATATGATGTCATTGTGGTGCACGAATTCTTCACGAATGCATGTGAAAGTTAGGACAACAAAGCATATGTATGGGGGAAACTGGTAAGTTTCAACAATAGTGCTATTAACACATATAAGAATCATCAAGATATTGATTACAATCAATATTTTACTTATTATGATGATCATTCTGATTTCGATGAGATCATCCATTTTCTTTTTGGCAAAAATGCAAATGTGTAGTGGAAATAATCGAAGAAAAGAATTGTGAACTTTCTTACCATTGGTCTCACTATTGAATTTATAGCTTGACATTATTTCATTTATGCCAAGCTTATGGCCACTAGTAACATTAGTGAAGTTACCATAGATAGGGCTATTTTGAATTTTTCTATTCAAAGGGGATTTATGATCGATATCGTGAAAGTTAATTATAATTGTATTTGTAGTATATTGAAGGAGACTACTACTATAGGGTACGATCACCCTTCTTTGATTTATGGTTTAGTGTAATGACCAGAGTGATAGGGAGGCCTGATGAAGAAATACTCATTTAGATAGCTAATATAATGAAGAGAGTAGTTGGGATATTTTGGCTAAGGTTTGAAGTTGGGGAAGGCTCATGTGCCCCACGACCTCGACCCTAATCTTCCAATTCCCTAGCCAAGCAAGTCCAAGAAATTGGTAGTCAGGTCAAGGACTTGAGAAAAAAGGTGGATCGGAGTATTCATAGGCAGGAGATTCTAGAGCGCAAGTTTGTCCATCATATGAGTAAACAATAGATATAATTCTCTTACATGGCCTAGTTCAACACTATACTAGTCAACATGTTCCAAAATTGTGATCTTATAGATCCGAGCCAGTCTCCTTCCCTATGGTGCCTTAGTATCAATGTTATTTGATTATCCCACTAGTATCGGGCACGGAGGAGGAAGAAAAGGAGGAAGAGGAGGGCGATGAGTACGATTATTAGTTTTTCTTATTTTTTACTTTTCCCCTTCATTTTTATAATTTGTAATTTTCTTTGAAGAAATAAATTTTTTTTATTATTTTTGTGTTATATGTTTGTATGTGATTAGTATTGTTGGTTTATCACTCTAGGATTTAATAAAAAAATTCAAACATATTCATAAAAATCAAATATGAGTGACAGGGCCTCGATGTTGTGAGCCAATGCCTCAGTACTGTGAGCAAAATGAAAAAAACTTGACAGTTTGGCACTACAACACTAAGGTGATATTTTTGCCCCTTAGTAGAAAAATTTTCTAAGTCTTTTTACTTCAGCTAGGGAGATATAGCTCCAAGGCACTGGTCCTTTAGCATTGCGATGCTAAGGGATTTTATCAAAAAATATTCTAAGTCAAATTTCCCACACCAAGTGAGTATGGTACCACGACATAGATGCCATGGTGCTAAGGCATGAGGGTGATGTCGAAACCCCATCATTTTGCAATGCCGAGGCACCACAAGCCAACGCCTAGGTGCCGACTTCGGTTGTCCAAACACCCTATAAGGAATTGGTCATAGCGCCATGGTGCTAGAAGGATAATGCCTAAACCCTATACTGCTGAGATACTTTTGATACTAAAACACTAAATAATTTTAATCACAACTCTAATACAATACTTAAATATAATCAAATATAACCATTAGTACATAATACAACATGTGGGATATAAATATAAAATACCACAACACATAAAATGTAATAAAGTCCTTATAAGTTTCAGATTTCAGTTTTAGATATTGTTATAGATCTTTCCTCTTTTAATGTGCTACATTAATGGCTTGACAACTGATCTAGAGAGTGAGCAAGTAATGTATGATGAGTGATGAGTTCTTAAGTATGGTTGTTGGCACTAGTGAGGTGAGTTATTTGGTTGAGATGGTCTTCCTTTATTTTTTTTTCTTGCTTAGAGCTAGTCCTTATGGGTGAGTGGATTAATTGAACGAATTTTACTTCTCACTGTTGAATGCTCATGTGTCGATTGCTTGTTGTTCATGAGTACTGGCTCAGCCGATGAGTCTTCCATGGGTATACAATAAAATTATTGTTGACATCATGAGACTCAATACCTAATTAAGTAATCTTGTTGATGACGAACATATGCTTGAATGATACTAATAGTTTATTTTAAATTTTTCAAAAAAATTGATTAGCCTCAACTTGTATAGTTAAATTTGGAAAGTCAAATCAACCTAGACTAGGTCTATTTAGCAATTTTCCTAGGATTTGTAACCAAGTAAGAGATCAAAAATATAAAAATTATTACAAAACTATTTTCATCATATTTATTTTGAATTTTCACATATTTTATTTATATCAATGTTTCATTATTCTTTAAAATTATCTTTTTGGATTATTTGATTACTTACACGAGTTTAAGTTTTATACAATGCATCTTAAATAAGTTGAGTTTATTTTTTACTTCATTAATCAATTTCCATGCTTATATTAATCTTTATCCATGTATTTTACCATGAAAATTAAAATGTTCTTTCAATTATCCAAATTATCTTTTTTCTCTCCTATCTTTCATTTTCTTTCTCAAATCATTAATTTTATTTGATTTCTGTTTTGTTTCAAGCCAAATTTATGATGTTTTTGCAATGAGGAATTTTGTAGGATTTATTTATTTTAATGCCATATTATTTATCCTCATTTTACGGAATTTTGAATTTGAATAATTTTGACTTTTTAATTATTTTTGTCTTAAATTATTTCAAAATTTAATCTATCCTTTTTAAGCATGATTTGGCTGGTTCCCTACTTGCGTAAATTTTTTTGATTTTATTAAATTTGAATTACTTTTAATTAGTTAAAACTTGAATTAAAATTATTTATAATTTATTATATTTTTTAATTTTGTATTTTCTATTGGGCGGCCCCTATTATTATTTTAATTGAATTTAAATTATATTATAATTATATATATATATATATATATATATATATATATATATATATATATATATATATATATATATATATATATATATATATATATATATATATATATGTGTGTATGTGTATTAAAAAAAACTTCTTAATTAATCTCCCTTGAGTGTAAATTGATTAATATGCATTAATTAGGATTTAATCCAATTAGGAAATAGTCTTGGCCGAAATCCAAATGCAATTCCTTAATTATTTTAATTGGATTTATTAATGTTCCTTTATTTATTAATTTCTCCTTGCTTAACTAATTAAGTTCCTCATATCTATTGCATTGATTCATGATTGAACGCTTTATGGACAACCTTGGACATCCCATGCATGAAAGTTTATTGAATTTATTATAATTAAGTTTAATTCAAACTCCATCATTATTAAATCCTATCTGATTTAGCAAGTGCTTAAATAAGTCGAGCAGATTAATTCTCTTTCTCCATCTTGCATGACTAGCCCCATTAGACTTAAATTTATTTGAACTCAAATATATTCGCATGTGCTAAATTTCTCAAAATCAAGAGCATACTTTACTTGATTTCCCTCTTGAATTTTCTCCTCTCTTTTTCTTCACCTTGGCTAAACCATGCAATGCCCTCAAACCCACTCTTAATTTGTGTTTGCTCATTTATGCTAAGTGATTTAAACTTTCCTTCAATTCCTTGATTGGCCACACATAGATTAATGTGTAGGTGAATCAAATTCAAATCAAGGTATGTTGAATTTCATATTTTGAATGCCTTCCTACACTCTTTTCTCACCAATTTTCTCTCGCTTTGGCTAACCACCTCTTGGATTAGTCTCTATTTAAATGGGTACTCTCATGAGCTCATAATCTTTTAAAAAAACTCACTTTGGTCAAACCCTTGCAATTTGTTTTCATGAAATGATCTTGTTGACTCGTAATAAAGCTCCTCTCTCTTGCTCATATGTTCAATCACATTCAAAGGGGAGAACTTCATCATCTTCTTCAAGCTTTTGCCAAGCCTTGGAGGAGTCTACATCAAGTCCTACTCTCATTGTTTCACACATTCAAAGGACTTGGGTGTTAAACATACTTATATTTGTGATTCTCTTATTGAAGTTTAATTTTTAGTTCCTCTCTTTTTAAATTTAAGAAGTTTAAAAGGTTTATTGTGTTTTGTTTTGTAAAATCATTCTCCTATGATTTTTGGAATAATTTTCTCCATTAGCACTCATTTTTAAAATTATCTTATTTCACTTAATCCATGTATTTTAAAGATTGATTGTTGCAGCTGTGTTTCAAAATTGTTTCAAGTTGAGATCATCCTTTAAGGCTTTCATATTTCATAATAATTGATTTGCAACTTTGTGCAAGTGGTCTTAAAGTCAAATTAATTTTAGCATCTTGCAACAAATTATTTTTAAGTTTATATTTTCAAATCATCATTTCACTTGGCGAAAAAAAATTTCTAAGATACTTTTGTTTCACTCTTGTTACATAAAGTTCATAGCATTGCATTCTTTATTATAAAAATAACAAATAAAAATTTGAGCTATCTTTCTAATTTGTCTTATTACTGATTGGTGAATTTGCATGCAAAATTTATTTCAAAATTGAGAGGTTTTTTTCTTGTTTCTTAAATATATTGCGTTTGTACTTGCTCCGTGTAAGTAAGAATATTATTGCAATTGTACTTATCCAGTGTAAGAAAGTACAGGAGATTCGTTGTTATCTTATTTTGGCCGAATCATGTAAAATTTTTATGCCTTTTATCGTTTAGTTTTCTGCATATACTTTTCTGCACTTGGTTTGATTTGTACAATTATTTAGAGTTACTTTGCTAGCTTCTCGATCTAAAACACTATAAAAATATGATAAATCTAGTTTTATTTATTTTATGGGTGAAAATAAAATTATTATATTCAATAGAGTTTTGAGGAATTTAAAACAAATATAGATTCTAATTACATCTAAAAAAAATGATCAATTTAAAGCATTTCACTATTTTTCAGTACATATTACTACTTTCGAAAAAGCCAAATGACCTTGTTATAATTATAATTCTATTCCATGCAAGTATCTGAAGATGTACCACACTCAAATGATATAAAATATATATGTAGCATTATTATGATTTCATTCTTGCCTGATCGCAATAATACAATACTTAATACAAGGCACCTTCTCGATAACAAAATATCTAATAATTGACCACAATATATCATTCCGGTACTGACGCCTTTGGACCATAGCCTCTATGGGAGCAGAAGCTTTCAATTCTCTACGAAGCCAAGTACATGAATGAGAATACTATTTTGGTTTGAACAACGTAACTCTAAGCTCAGTAAGATAGTGATGAACCAGGGATCCAATGCTGGTCTCATTGGATAAAAAGGGATTTTGCTTCAAATAAATAAATAAATAGATAAATAATAATAATAATAATAATAATAATAATAATAATAATAATAATAATAATAAACTTCCATGGTACATAGTCGTGAAGCATTTGTTAAGGGAAGACTGAATTGATTTCCTTTTCTTTCAATTTTATCCAACTAATAACTATGGTTAAAAGAAAGATATATACATATACCTAAACCATTAAGATAATTATTATCGAGAAGCAAGAAAGTTTAGAGCAGCACTTGCAAAATAATAATTTTTTTTGTCATCCTGTAAAATGATTTCTTGTCTACAACAACTTTAATTTCTTTTCTTAAGAAAATGTATGATTGTTAGCTTAACTGTTTATTCTTCCCGTATTGATTATTTGACTTAATGGTTGAGAATTTTAAGTTTTTATTTTGTGGAGGTGATGTTATTACGTTGATTGCTTTGATGTTGGATGTTCAAAGGAAAAAACTGAAATATCTAGTTATTAGATTGGAACCTCAAGGAGAAGGCTTTCATATTCACTGGAGAACTCATGAGTTAAGTTTTAGTGGTGAAGTATTAATGAGATCAAATACTAATAATAGAGATATAGTCTATTGATATTGTAATAAGAAGGCACACTAAATTTTAGTGATATAAGTTTAAAAAGAATGAAAAAGGCATGACTACTCAGAAAGAAAATAATATCTAGTGAACTTGAAATTATGGAAGATCTTTGTGCTAGTAATCTTGTTATTGCTAGTATTGATGGTCATAAGTCCCACAAGAATTGGATCCTCGATTCTAGTTGTTTGTTCCATATATATCCCCTTTGGGATTGATTTTTAACATATGAAATTATGGCTACAAGTAATGTTTATGGGAAACAATACATCTTATAAAGTATATAGTGTTGGTACGATCAAGGTAAAGATGTTTGATGCATTATTACAACTTTGAGTGATATTAGGCATATCTTAGATTTGAAAAGAATTTTCATCTCTTTAAGTGCCCTTGATACCATGGATATAGGTACATCTTTGAAGGTAGAGTCTTGAGGATTAGTAGAGGCAACCTTAATGATTGAGATAATGAGGTAGAAGGAATTTGCTAGTTTGTACACCTTGTAGGGTCACATAGTCATTGAAGATGTTATATTTTTCATTGGAGGTAAAGCTACTCAATTTCGACACATGTGCTTATGAATATGAAGGTGCATGATTTAATTAAATTTTGTACAAGTTTTTCTTGTGGGCAAAACACCAAAAGATTGAAGGTATCTAAGCATAATTTGTTAGAGAAGTGGATGGATTTAGATATATAGTTGCATTTGTGGTTTGAACCCTTATTTGTGTTTGATTTAATCTAACTGGAATGTTCAAAAGATGTTCACTTCTAATTGACAAGTCTAGGCATTGCTTAGATTATATAAATGTTAATTAGTGATGATTCTTTAGAGCATGGTGGAAGAGGAAAGATGTTATATCAGAGACTTACATTTTTTAGCTTGCAAATTCATGTCAAAATGGAGAATATTAAATTTATAACCTAACTTTTAGTTGGTCCCACTTACATTAGTAGGAATGCATAAACACAGGATTGAAGGCCTCTACCATTAAATTGATTTTTTATAGCCTTTAGATTGAAATTTGTGTAATCTTGCTTTAAATGAAAAGTATAAGCACATGGATAAGAATTCTACTATTTGATTTAATTTATTATAGTAGTCTTACTTTGTGATCCTTTTTTGAGTATTTTTCTTATAAGAGATCTTGTCAAACTCAATAAAAATCCTCTCACTCGGTGCGATGGACTTAACTTCATCTTTATGAGACTTTGTAGTGAGAGTGTGGGATTTAATTTTAGACATTAATAGAGCACTTTTGTTTTGTTCTTAAGCTGCCACTTCTCTCTTCTTTAATTCCTCTTTGACCATGCATTATTCTCCTCTACCTCTTGTTTTTATCCTTTCTATAGGGTTTTCCACATAAAATCTTGTGTGTGTTTCCCTATATTTGAACATTTCTAGTGTATCACTTATTTTATATTGTATCTCCAAGAAGCATATTTGTGATCCTTTTTTTGTATTTGCTACCTTCTTGTTCTACAAATATTATATGTGGAATCCTTCAATCACTTTTAAAAAAATCATTTCAACCTTAAATTGAAAATAAATCCTTTTATCACTTATTTGAATGCTATTTAATTACTATTTTGTCTGTAAGTTTTACACATTAATTGTACATAAAATAATATATTTTCCTATCATAATTAATTCTTCAATTCCATTTATCATATTATATTCAATTAAGTTAGAAATAATAAGTTTTATTATTGATAACTTCATCTAAGATGATCAATGGTGTCTATTACTCTATTTTATTATTTTCTTTTGTTTAAGTTAATGTTGTTAGTTAATTAGGTATTTGAGTAAGTAGAGATTTATTAAAATGAATTTTATTAGACAGATATTTATGATATGCTTGTAGTAGGTCACATGGTTGGATTATAAAACAAGAATGAATGTGAAAACATGTTATTGTTCATTACTTTAATTTGCAATCCCATTTAACCATCCTCTAAAGTTAGGAATATGAATTTAGCTAACAAAATGGATATTATTTAAAAATTAGATAGAGTTTCAATTGAAGCCAATAAGCATATTATTGAATGCATATATATATATATAATAAAATTTTATTTTAGTATATCAAAAATTTTGATTTAGATAAAATCAAAATTTGGCATAATGTTGGCTTCATGAGCCCCATATTATATGAGATTGATTTTAATGATAACAAACATATGTTCAAATGCTACTAATCGAGTTAAATTCAAGCGTGCATGAAAACTTCTTCACCTCCTAGTTCTTTAATTATATCAAATTGCTAAAGCTACTCGACATGGATTGGGTGAAAATTTTTATTAAAATTACTATAAGTCAAATGAACACTAAATTAAAATAAATGATTCATTCATTTTAGATTCATCATTCTAAAATTATTTATTTTTTTCTATATCTTAATATTATAATTATTCATTAAGTTATCCATTTTAGGTAGTATGAACTAAATGCATGATATAAGTTTTATTAAATGTGTGTTAAAGCAAGATAAATCAAGTTTAAACTTTATTAAATCATTTCCATATCATTCATAATTTTTATTCATAATTTTTAGTTCATGAAAATTGAATTATCCCAAAATTGTCCTTCTTCTTCGTAGTCTCTCTCCTATTAGTCTTTCTTCTCTCTCTTATTATCATTTTCATCTTAGAATTATTTTGGCTGAATTTTTTAATGAATTTTGTTTAATAAATTGTGTTAATTTCATTCGAAACATTTTCATGTAATTCTCTAACAATTTTCATATTTTACAATTCATTTATTTGAATTTTTGAATTTAAATTAATTTTAAATTATTCCTTAATTCAAACTCCCTTATGCATGACATGCACTTGCTAAATAAAATAAATTATTTTATGGAATATGTTGAACGTCCCAAGAATAATTAATTCTGATTATTTAAAGCCTTATTGATTTATAACAAGTTATTTTAAATTTAAATTCAAAGTAGCCCTCTTTTAAAACAATTCCTTTCCTTTTTCAAATTTGACCTATTTTAGGAAAGTTTACAAGACGCAAGCCACTATGAATTAAATTTATTACATTTATATGTTATTTAAACATTTAATAAATACATAACACAATTAGCTTTTATTTAAATTAATTCATGAGTTATTTTGAGAATTTTTTATTTTAAGAAACCTCTTTTGGCTGAAATCCTTGAATAGATTTTTTGGATATATTTTATCCAAAACTCCCTCCTTCATAACCAAAGTCTCTTGGCCGAAATTACAATTGTATTTCCTTCATCCTTGGCCATGAATCACATAGAATACATTTCATATTGGGATTAAACAAATTTGTAAAGGAGCCCTTGGCCAGCCCCTTCTCTTTTGATTTTGAAATCCAAATTGATACCAAATCAATTTACCTCTCATTGGATCAATTTTTTGCCGACCCTAGACTCCTCCCTCATCTATTTAAGAGCCTTTTTTCAACTTAAAAAAGGTTCCAAAAAGTTAAAAACTTTTTTTTGCTCTCTTACTCTCTTGCTCACCCTTGGCCGATCCTTGCAAGATAATTTGTTAGAGATTTTTGGTGATACAAGTGCAAGAATTCCTCATCATTCTTCCCTTTCTCTTGGAAATTTATTTTGTTTGAAGGTTGATTGGGAAAAGTGAAGGTTTGGTGTGATTCCACCTTTGGTTGAAAACATAATCTCTTTGATGCTTATTTTCTAAGGTGCTAAGTTCTTAAACTTCTTTTATTTCTTCTTGGCTTTGAAGTTTACAAAGTTATGTAATTTTTTGTGTGTTTATTCATGACATTATCTTTAGATTTTGTTTATCCAAGAATAAAGATAGGAAGATCAATTTGTGTGGACTTTACCTTCTTTATAATCATTTGATTTCTTGTTTGGCCTAAAGCTAACATGAGGAAATAAATTTTTTTTGTGCTTAATCAATGAATTTCCCTTATGTTTTTTGTTTGGCTAAAGTATTTTTTTATGGTTATTAATTTACTAAGTGATTAATCATTTAAATTTCCATTATTTATCACTTTTCCTTAAAGTTTCATATAGGTTTCTTAAACTTGATTGTGCTTAAAATCTTATTACATCTCTTTTTCCATTTGGCCGACCACATCACATCTTGCATAAATTATTTTATGCATATTGATTACTTATATTCATTTGATTTATGCATAAGTTATGTAATAGCTTTAATGCGATACATTTCAAGTGTTTATTCAAGTTATTGTTTAGTTATTGAAATTGTAAATATATTTATCATTTGAATGAAACTTAGCTTGTGTGAAAAAGAATTCAATGTAAACTTTATGGAGATTGCATTTTAGTTTGCATTTCAAAGTCATTCAAGAAAATTATTTCAAACCTTTTAAAGATCATTCAAGCAATATCAAGTTACTTAATTATATTAAATATTTGATTGATCTATTTTAATTTCATTTAAAATTAAAGTGAGCTAACTTTTTCATTAATATTCAATTGCCTTAATATTAGTATAGGTTTTATTATGAGTGAAAAAATATTTTAAAATTCAGAGTTAGACTTGTATCTTTCTCTTTGCTTTGTCTTGATTTCTTGTTGGGTTGTACTTGTCTATTAAGAAAAGTATGTGTTGGGTTGTGCTTTCCCATTAAGGAAAGTCTGTGTTGGGTTATACTTGCTCATGAAAGAGAGTACGAAAGATTTGTTGTAATCTTAAATTTGGTTTAGTGAATTCCTAGCCTAGGTGGCTAGGCTTTAACGTAGGCCAGTTTTTGGGGTTTGGTTGAATCAAGTAAAAATCATAGCTTGCAATAAAACCCCTTTGAGCTTATTTATCCATATAGAATTCCCTTACATAAATAGTTTATAACAACATGTTCTCTACAATTAGTTTGAATGGTTGAACAAAGTCAGTTTGCATCTTAGAGTAAAGCTATTTTGAAAGAGTGTAATTATCAATGCTATCCCTTCCATAAATAGATTATAATGGTCGAACCAAGTAAAAATCATAGCTTGCAATAAAACCCCATTGAGTTTATTTATCCATATAATATCTATTCCCTTACATAAATAGTTTATAACAACATGCTCTCTACAGTTAGTTTAAATGGTTGAACAAAGTCAGTTTGCATCTTAGAGTGAAGCTATTTTGAAAGAGTGTAATTATCAATGCTAACCCTTCCCATGATTGGATCAACCACAAATGACTATTTAAGATCACTAATTGGTATTAGGAGCATAGGGAGGTTGAAGATAAGGGAACACTTGGCAACTATATGCAATCACATTGATCCCATTCTTTGAGCCATCTCCAACTAAGGATTTCATATCTCGTGATTCCTTTTCTTGATATTCTTCTTAACACTTTCAAAAGTCTTATTTATAAAAACCTTGTTTGGGCTAGAGAGTATTTTTGTGCAAATTACCATAGCTTAAGTGCTAGGAATGCACCCCAATGGACTTTTATAACTATTGGTGACACCATCTTTAAGTATTTTACTAGAGCACATGCCTTCCTCTTCTAAGAGCATTGAAACATTAATCATCTATCTAAACTACTTCTCATTTACCACTAGTGCACTGCCTCTCTTGTTTGGTTGAAGCTCAATTATTAGGCTAGTTTATGTATGGTCATCAAAGACAATAAATGTAATTATTTGAGAATTATTAGAATTTAGATAAATCACTAAGACAATGCAACTATGGAATTAGAAGCCATATTTAATATCAAGGGAATCATTGGACCTTGGATGTATGATAAATAAGAGCTCGTTGTTGATGGGGATAACTATAACATTATCAACCTTTACAAATAGAGCATTAAAGGTCCCAAATTGTAACAAATTCTTTAATTAGTTCCTAATATAGCTTCATTTCGCTTTTTAACATGTATTTTTATTTTGTTCCTAGGGAATATAATGCCCTAGCTCATTTTTATGTCTTGAGAGCTTTATAATATTATTTTCCTTGAAGTCTTATAAAGGAAGAACCTTAACCCTCTTTTTCTGACATTATATAGGGTGTCCATGAGAGTTTTACCAACACATAGTGGAGTTTTGTATTTACATTTTGTTTTTATTTCTTATTAATGCAAATGCATGACATTAAGAAAACATACCAAGTTTTATAAGCATGTTAGATTAGAATATATCTCATTAAGACCAAGTCTAACTGTGATTATAATTAATTTGTTATTATTAATAATTAATATTATATCTAATAATAAAATTTTTTAATCATAATCATACCTCATATAATCATTTAATAAGTTTAATTAGCCTAATGTCTATCACTTCATTAGATAATAAAGTGATAGGCCATAAGAAAATCATACTCTTATAATGACTTGGCTTGGTATGTCATCAAGATCATATAAGCTAACCACCCTAGGATTTACTAACTCTTACACACACTTAATTGTAATGATAGTTCTTAACCCTTTAGTAGCTTAACATAGTGAGGATGTAGCTAGTTAATTTTTATGCACAAACCCTTTGATGCTTTGGATAATGTTGCTTTAAGTGTAGTTAGAATTCAGGATTGATTATTATGTTCACTTTGAAATGTGAAACATTATTTTATTATTTTTTTATTAAGAAATATATATTCTTTTATAGGTACCTAATGTATGACCATTGCTTTTACTTTTATTTATATAGGAATTATACATTAATATATAAATTTTTTGATGTTATTATATCTTAAATAATATATTTTTATTCTACAATGATGACTCATTTAATTTTATGAAATTTTATATGTCATATTTTTAGAATTTTCCATGTAATGTAAAGTATAATCCAAGTTTCTCAACTCAATTTAAGTTGATCAAATTCTTGAAGAAGAGGTGTATAATTTGAGCAAAGAGAAAGAACTAGGAGAAGAGGGAAATAAAGACTTATATTTATTTTTTAGATTATCTGGGATATTCAGTCTAACTTCATTAATCTTTTTTTTATTTGGAGTATGTATAAGTAAATGGCCTAGCTATAATGTCTTATTATATTTTTTATTGATATCACAACATAATGTGTTTATGTTTCTTTTTCTTGTTGTTTTCACTTTCTTAGTGTAATGTGATTATTTAGGCTAAAAAAACTTTATGCTAAGCTCATAAGATAAAATCATTTCTATCACCTTTATATAAAATAAGAAATATCCTTAAATTTAATTTAAAAACTATTTAAAAGTTTCAAAAATAAAGTGGTCTCTAGCCAATTATTTTAAAAAACTTATGCTCTTTATATCTTATAGAGGAAATATAAGATATAGTTAGATAATGATCAAAACATATAAGTATTAGTGCACATTCATAATATAGGTATGTAAAGTATGTATTATAGATCATCATTTAAGGACATACTACTTGCACTACATATATCTTAGGATAGAGCCTTAAGACATAATTTTAATTATGCTAAGAGAGTCTTTGTATGATAGGAAATGGCAGCTTTGATCTAGATTATAAGTGCAAAGTATTGTAGCTCTAGTTGCATATAATCAGGCTAACTAATTTATTTTCTCTCATAAATATTTTAATACTTATATTAATATTACAAGTCTTGCATCTTCCTATCCTTTCTTTATAAATCATCTATTTAAAAAATCTTTAATTTTCCTTTCGTATTTCAAGGTTATGAGACTAACTTTGGAAATTTTAATTTAAGATTGTTCATAAAGTATCTCATGATTGGGGCATGACTACCTTCCTAAGCTAAATAACCCTTAAGTTTGACAGTCTAAGATGATAAATCCATGAAGTCTAGACTAAGGCTCTTTCAACCTCTTCCTTGATCTTTTTCAATTACCCACATATTACTTGATCTCATCATACTTCTTGTTGAGTCTTTGGTGGTTCAATGATTATTATATATCACATAGATTTTTTTGTATATAAGAGTATCATCTAACTTAGTTATGATTATCCAATCTGATCCTTTTAAATTGACACCTTTTATAAAGATCATTCATTTACAATCATAATTATTGAATCATAAGAATCCTTGAATAAATATAATCAAAATAAAGACATAGTTTTACTTATCGAGAATTTTTATTAGAGGCATCATTGAGTGTAATTAATCAGAAAAAGCTAGTCTTTTGGGAGATTAGATAAATAGTATTTTCTCAATTCTTTTCATCGACTTAATAATATGTTTATAATATTAATCATACATTCAGATGAATGATAAAAATGTTAAGAGGTTATCACATCAAATAGGGGGATGGGGGGTTAATTTTGTTTTTTAAATTCTAATAAATTAAAACTTAATTTTAATTTTTGAGGAAAAGGGAGTTGAAAATAAATTTGAATCTTAAACTATAGCACAATAACAATGTAAAGATAAATGAATGAAAGTAGAGAGACAAGAAGTGCAAGAATTTTTATGTGGTTCAACTAAACCCAATAACAGCCCTACATCTACGCCTTGCAACAAGCTAGAAATTCACTAAATCTTGCAAGATTACAATAAACTTCTATATTGTTCTACTTTGAATAAGTACAACCCCAAATTATATATATATATATATATATATATATATATATATTAGATTGGGTAAGTACAATCCTAGATCATGTACTCTCCAACATCAGGAAAGTACAAACATACTCTCTTACATGGACAACTATAACTTGAAATAAATTACGTACTATTTAAAATGGGCAAGTACAACCCCAAACAACTTGATGTTGTAAGAGAAAAAGACAAATATAATTATGCAAATCTAATCATCAGATTTGAAAAGATTTAACTCTCAACCTCATTAAGCAATAAGATAAAAAAAAAAGAAAAGAAAAAAATATTTTAATTATTTTTAAAAAATAATAGAAATAATTAATTCAATTATATGAATCAAGAAATGAAAAACAAACTTGATACAATGATGTTAGAATAATTCTTAAACTTGAAACACTTGCTAGAATATGAAGAAAAAAATCATTTTAAAATGTAGCTTTGAAATCCAAAAACAATTAAATGCCATATGAAATTATGAGGGTTATAATATTAAATCACATGAATGAAGAATGATTAAGGATTTAAATATATTAACAAGTCAAATCAAAATCTTATTATCCTATATATAAAATCAAAACTTTAAAAATAACTTTACTCAAGCACTTTGAAAGAAATATATTGACAAACAAGATCAAACTTGAAAGGTTCTCCTTTAATATAAGATGAAGGCTTAAAGAAGATGCTATGATCTGTTTGTGGGACAACTTTTGAAAGAGAGTGAATAGAAGAAACTTGAACTTTTGAATGAGAAACTATTCAGAAAATTTTTTGCACTGAGTGGTGGGCCAAAGTGTGTATATCAAGAGAGTAGTACGAAGCAAATAGAATTAAATAGATAATGGAAATGGAGGGGTCGACCAAAGCATAAGGGAAATATAGAGTGAAAATTTAATTTTGAAATCAATTAGAAAAAAAGTGCAAATTAAAATTCAAAATCTAAATGAATAAATCAATTGAACTTGAATTGAGTGGTAGACTACCATGCATGAAGGGAAGAAGATTTAATGCAAGTTAAATTAATTTAATAACTATGTACTAATCAAGAGATTAATTATGGACATAATTTGAATCTAATCAAATAAACTAACTTAAACTATTTTAATGCTTGGGATAGCCAAGGAGTTCCTTAAGGTGTTTATCATGAGTAAATGAAGATCAATAATCTAGGTAATTAAGAACTTAATTTTGGAACTAATTTGAATTTCAAATAATGTTTAAATATGAATTCAAATGAAAAATAAAAGGAAGTAGCTAGCCGTGAGGTTTCCAAAAATATATTTGGGAAAAGAGAAATAAAATTAACTTTAATCGAATTTAAATTTAAATTTGAATTCATTAAGTCTAATAAAATGAAATCAAATGAAATTAAGAGGGGGCCAGCCAAATCATTCTAAAAATGATAAGAAATTCGGAAACAATTCAATGCTAATTTTATTTTAAAATATTCAAAATAATTTGTATTTGAAAAAATATATAAAAATTAAAATCATTAATGCAATAATTGAACAAATTAAATAAAATATATTTTAAAATAAATCTTTAAGAAATTTGACCAAATCACGATGACTTGTAAAATTATTTGGAAGACATGATATGAAAGAGAAAAAAAGGAATAATTAGGAGTGAGAAAAGAAATTACATTAATAATGAAAATAATTCATATATCATGGTTAAATAAATGTATTCTTTAATAAATGAAGCATGTAAATTAATTAATCTATCATTCAATGAACTAAACTAAGTTTAAGATGCAATGTATATAAGCTTAAATAATGCAAGTGACCAATTTTCCAAAATATATAATTTCATTAATTTTAAAAAATAATGTAAATTAATTTTACAAAAAAATATTACAAAATTTAAAATAAATGAAACAAAATTTTTTTAGTAAGGATTTGTTTAAATTTTGTGAACTTTACTTCTCATTTTATACAATTTCTAAGTAATTTTTCATTGAACCCAAGTCCATGTTGAATTGCTCTTCCCCTACTTATTAATCAAATTAGGTTAAGTAATCTTTCTAAAACATTTAAAATAAAATATTAATATCTTTTAATCATATGTTTATTATCATCAAAATCAAATAATTAAGTCATGGGGCTTATGGAGCCTATAATCTTCCCCCTTTTTGATGATGTGTAAAATGACCTTTCATCAACCTTTCTAAAATAAATTTTGCATGTAACTAAATAAATCATGTAACAAAGCGAATCATGTAAAAAAATGAATTATATAACCCTAAATATATGCAAGTAAAAACTTTTGAAACTAACATAATTTTCCATCTAAAAATATAAAAGTAAAATGCATTAAATTAAATGGATGGATCTAAAATGATAAGCAAACATCTTAAATTGCAAAGTGATCTTCAAGAAAATGTTTAGTAAAATTATTTGTATGTTGAAAATTAGTGCAAACAAATTCAATTCACGTGATCCCAAATGAAATCGTGTCTAATATAAATATGATTGGTCCATGAGTGTTCAATAGGATTTTTGGTTAAACATATGGAACTAATGTCACACCTAACATGAATGTGTTCTAACATAATTCCGAAGTCTTCTAACTATTGATTTAACCAAAGAACTAGAGCAACATAATTTTTTATAGCTATATACTCAGCTTCATTAGCAGGTATTGTAATAGGGTTTTATTTCTTAAAGGGGTAAGACACAAGTGATGATCCTAAAAATGGATATGTACTTAATATGCTTCCCTATCTATTTTGAAACTTATAACCTTAGCATTAGAATAAGCAACCAACTCATATGATAAAGAATTTTTAGGATACCGTAAACAAAACCTAAATTTGTCTATCAAATAATAAAATAAATACTTGACTATAGTTAAATGAGATTTTTTAAGTTTAGCTTGAAAGTGAGTTCACATGCAAACAACAAATATAATATTAGGCTTACTAGTAATAATGTACAAAAGTTAACTTATAATACACATATAAAGTTTCTAGTTAGTAGGTTTACCTTATTGATCTAAATCCAACTTTGTAGAGGGGCTAATGGGGGATTTACTAGGTTTGAATCTCTTCATATCAATGCTTTTAATAAATTCATTCATGTATGTAGTTTGACAAATGAAGATGACATCTTCTTGTTGCCACACTTGAAGATCTAATAAAAAGTTGAGCTCTCCCATCATACTCATTACAAACTCCTTGACATCAAATATGAGAACTGAAGGCACAAAGAATCATTAGTTCTTTGAAATAAAATATCATCCACATATACTTGTTAAATAATCAATTAATCTCATATATTTTTAAAGAATAATGTGATATATTTCAAATTTTATAATCAATAAAAAAATTACTTAACTTATTATACCAAACCTGAGGAGCCTATTTCAAAATATATAAAATTTTCTTTAATTTAAAATTTTGATTAGAAAATTTAGGTTCTCATAACTTGGAGATTATTTTACAAAGACAACTTGGTCAACAAACCAAATCATGAATGCAGTCTTGACATCCTATTGAAAGACTTTAAAATCCTTATAATAAGCATAGGTAAGAGGAAACTTAATGGCTTTTAATCATACTATGGGTGTAAGGGATTTTTCAAAATATATCCCCTCAACCTATGTGTACCCCTATATAATTAATCTATCCTTAGTTCTAATATTATAACCTGAGTAATCTAACTTATTTCTAAATATCCATATAGTTATAATAATATTCTAATATTAGGGTATAGGGACTAATTCCCAAATTCATCAAAAGTATTTTTAAAATAAAGTAAATTTAAAATTGCATCTTTAAAATTTTCTAAATCAACTTAGTAAATATTATATCTTTGACCAATTAATAAAAAAATTTCCTTATTATTAATAGTAAAATATTATGAATGAAATAGAATATTTAAACCATTATCAAACAACTAACTAATAGAAATCAAATTGTGTTTCAATGCCTCTATAAAAAAAACTTTATCCAAGGTTATGAAATTCCTATTTATGGATTCAGTGTCAATGATTTTTCCTTTAGAGTTATCTCCATAAACTATGAATCCATATTCAATTGGATTTAAAGTAGTAAAAGTATTCTTATTACCAATCATATGGGTTGAACATTCACTACCCAAGTACCACATACCTTCCTTGATTTTTCATTAAGGGAATTTCTACAAGTTAATATCATGAGTAAACTTTTGGAACCCAAATATGATTGGGTCCACATTTTATAAATGAACTATATGATTTTTCTTATATAGTTTGTGCTATAATTGTACCTTTTGGTAACTAAATAAATGTGGATTTTGGAAATACTTGTGATTTATGAGCTTGACAATCAATGATATGTGAACCTTTTTATTACAAAAAATACACCAAATATTTTTATTTGTATATGTTCAATACCAAGATGATTTAGATGCCCATGAAATGATCTAACTCAACCAGATGAAGCATGTACATGTGAATTTAAACATAGATTTAATATTACATGTAATAAAGCATTTTATCTTTTTTATTTTTCAATATATGAAGATTGATCAGCCAAATATTTATTGTTAGTCTTCAACTCATTACATTCATCTTTTAGAGAAGAAACATGCAAATATAATTTGTTTCTCTAAAGAGTTATATTTTTCTTTTGATTTTTTATATTCAATGACTAATTTATTAAATGCATCATCTAATTCTTTATATGAAATTTTATGACATACCTACGTAGAAATATCTCCAATTGATATAAGATATAAATTTAACAACTCTTCAAAAGTAGCATTAATGAACTCTACCAAATCTAAATTCGGATATAAAGTCTTTTTCTTTCTCTTATGTTACTTTTTGTACTTCAAGCTTTTCTTCTTTGTAGCCTCCTTTCATTCTTATTGTTTTCATTTGTAAGATCTGGACATTCTCCTCTCATATTTCTTAGCTTTTTGAAGTGGTATCATATAATACTTTCAACTACATGTTATATCTTAATATTAAATTTATAAATTTCAAATTTTTCATATCTATGATTCTCTCTTCTGAGCACGTTTCCTAATATTTTTAGATTGGAAGGAAACTTCATCCCATTCATTTCAAAACTTGAAGTAGTTTTATTATGAGCCTCATCTATTTTCAATGCAATGGTTTTTTCCTTTGTCCTTCATTTGAACACTCATTTAAATCTATTTGAACAAGTACATGTTTATATGCTATGAAAGAACTCAGAAGCTAATAAGTGGATATGTGGTTATTAATAATAGTTACTTTTGCATTCCATTCTTTTGGAGGGCTTCTTAAAATTTTATAAAAAAAATCTAATTTTATATTTCCTTTAAAGAGAATGCCATGTGTTTGTAAATTTCATGAATCAAGTATACATGTTAAAAATAGACTCATTCGATTACACGTGTTCATATTTATGGACTAATCTATTGATATGTGCATCTTTAACTTCATTTCTGACTTTATAAATAATAAATTTATCTCATATTTCTTAGGAGAACTTATCATAGATATTCTCATGTAATCATCTAGAAGTAAAGCATAAACAAAGTATTATGTGCTTTCATATTTAGTTCTTCTAATTCCCTTTCATGAATAGTTCATTTAACTTTTATGCAATTTTACTCAATTATGGGTGTGTGGTATTGATGTGCTAACATATGTCATATATGAGAATCTTGACCACAAAGAAAAGTACTAATACAATATGTTTAATAATTAGAAGGAACATTATCAAGTAATGGTGGTCTATGTGTAGATTGTCCTTCAAGTAATGAACCTTTAAGAAATTCTTGTGCCATAGTAATCAACTTAAGGATATTAAGTCACAAAATGAGTTGAGGGACTATTATTAATTGTTGATTGTTGAGAGACTAGGTCACCAGGAGGTGAGGGGGCGGAGGGAGGTTGAATTGGTTGTTTAAAAATTCTTATAAGTTAAAACTTAATTTTTACTTTGCTAAAAAGGTTAGTTGAAAATAAATTTTAATCTTAAACTACATCATAACAATAATGCAAAAATAAATGTAGGAAAGTAAAGAGATAAGAGGCATAACAATTCTTTGTGGTTCAGCTAAACCCAAAAAGTAGCCTCCATTTAGACCAAGCTAACCAAGCTAGAAATTCACTAAATCTCACTAAATTATAATAATATTCCATGCTCTTGTACAATAGGAAAGTATAATCCCAAATTATTTATTATCCCATATTGAGAAAGTACAGCCCCAAATCTTGTTCTCTTCTATACCAAGTAAGTACAACTCTTAGATAAATTAGATGCTCTCCTATATAGGCAAGTATAACCCAAAAAAATTACATACTGTCCTAAATGGTCAAGCACAACCCCGAACAACTTGAAGTTATAAGAGAAAAAGAGAAATACAATTCTTCAAATCTAACTCATACATCATAACTAGATTTTGCTTTGAACACCTCTAAGCAATAAAATTATTAATAAGAAAATGTTCAAAAAATATTTTTATTATTTTTTAAAAATAATTGAAAGATTAATGCAATGATATGAATCTATAACCAAAAATAAAACTTGATGTAATGATGTTAAAATAAATTTTAAATTTGAAACACTTGGGAAAATATGAAGATAATAAATTATTTTAAATGTAACCTTAGAAATCCAAAAATAATTAAGTCACATATGAAAGCATAATGATTGTAAGATTAAATCACTCGAATAATGAATGATTAAGGATTTAAATAGATTAATAGTTCCAATAAAAACCTTATCATTCAACATACAAAATTAAAATAATTAAATGCACTTAAATTGAATTTTAAGAATCATCTTACTCAAGCCCTTTGAAAGAATGTTTGGATAGACAAGATGAAATTTTAATGGTTCTCCTCCAATGCAAGATGAAAGTTTGAAGAAGATAGTGTGATCTTTTTATGAGAAAGCTTGAAGTGAAAGAGAGTGGGACTAAAAACTTGAACTCCTAAATAAAAAACTCCTTAGAAAGTTTTTGCACTAAGTGGTTAGCCAAGGCTTGTATCATCAAAAAACCTGCATGAAGCAAATGCAAAGAATTAAATAGATTAGGGAAAAGGAGTGGTCAATCAACGCATGAGAGAAATAAAGAAGGAAAATCCAAGGGTGAAATCAATTAGGAAAGAGTTCAAAGTAAATGAATTAAAATTTAATTTAATGGTGGATAACCATAGATGGAGGGAAAAGTACTTAATGTACTCAAATTAGTTTAATAATGATGGGATAATCAAGTGATCAACACATGGTTCAAATAATATAACTTTATTTTAATGCATGGAATGGCCAATGGAGGTTCCTTAAATGGATTTATCATGATTTAATGTAAATCAATCATCTAATTAATTATAAAATTAATTTAAAAAGTAATTTGAAATTTAAACAATGTTTATATATGAATTCACATGAAAAATAAAGAGGGGGCTTGCCATGAGGTTTTCAAAAAGATTTTGGAAAAATAAATAAAATTCAATTCAATTGAATTTGAAATTTAATTATAATTTATTAAATATAATCAAATAAAATTAAAATAAATCAATAGGAGGTCATCCAAATGATTCCAAGAAAGATAAAAGAGATTAAGAAATAATTTAATGCTAATTTCAAATTTAAATATTCAAGATAATCTAAAATTTTAAAATACATAAATATGGAAATTACTGATGAAATAATTTAAAAAATTAAACTAAATATATTTTCAGATAAATCATAAAATTACATGCAAAACACGATATGAGAGAGAAAAAAGAATGAATAGGAGAGAGAAAGAAATAATTGCATTAATTAAATGATTAATTCATATGACATGCTTAAAATAAATGGATTATTTAGGGAATGAGCCATGGAGAATAATTAATGTGCATTAAATGAAATAAACTAAGTTTAAGATATGATGGATAATACTTTAAATAGAAAGTAACAAAACTATCCAAAAAAAAGAACACTTTTATGAATTTTAAAATGTAATATTAAATAATTTGACAAAAATAATATACCAAACATTAAATAAATGAAATGCCAAATATTTCAGTAATAATTTTAATTTTGTGAGCTTTATCTTTATTTTATACAATTCTTAAGAAAAATTCCAGTGAACTCAAGTCCAAGTCAAGTTGATATTCCTGAACTAGTTGATCAAATTAGGTTTGATAATTTTTGTGCAACACCTAAAACAAAATAATAGTAACTTCCAATCATATATTTATTATGGGGAGCATGAAGTCAATAAAAAACCTATGTTAAATTATCTTCTCATCTACTCCATTATAAAATTTTACATGAAGAATATATGTGAAAACATTTCCCTATACCATGTTCATTGAATCATGTTATATAATTATGATTTTGTTTATCAACAAGTTTAAAATTTTAAATTACTAATAATTAAAATAAAATTTATAAAAATTTTGAGAAAATTAGAGAATTTATGCTTCTCAAAAATTTTTGATAATTTTTTGGAATTATTTTATTCTTTTAATTAATTAATAATAATGATTTTAATACTATTTTTAAATTTTAAGCTTATTTAATCATTTTAAAAATTTTCAATAAATTATACTTGCTAACATTCATTTATTATACTTGGAACACATAATCACTATACTATCAAAGAGTTCTTTTTCAACCTTTTTCCTTTTTATGATGTCAGTTTATCAATTGATCATATTCATAATAATATCTATGCACATATATTGACTACTTCAGTGATTTAACATGGTTGGAAATATATAGGTATAAACTTGGTAGCTCTTTCTCCTATTTGATATTTTATTTTTATAAGATATTTTTATTTTATTATAAAAAGTTGATTGCACTAATTTAAAATATTTTCTTCATATCTAAAATATTTTATTTAGTAAATTTTATCTGTTTGATGTGAAGATTCAAATTAAACATCATTTGAAAAAAAAACATTCACCTTTAGCAAGTTTCGAGTTATCATGAAGCTTAGGTCCTAATCCTAGTGCCTAGGTGCTTAAAGCAAGTGGCCAGATTTGTTAAACTTGTTAAGAGAGAGAGAGAAATATCAAAGAGCATGACTCCAAGAAGTTGACCTAGTGAATACTACAAATTTCCATAAATAATCATGAAATTCTTTATTTTTTAGGGAGATTTAATGTAGTCTTATTTAGACAAATCATAAGAAATAATTTCGGAGTTCTGTAGCTACTATTTCAAGATTCTTCTCAAGTTCTATGAGGGTTATAAGAGAGGATTTTGTGAAGGCTTCTTGAAATTTTTGGAGTAGAAATTAGGAAGATCTTTTGAGCAAGGAGATAAGTTAACAAAGAAGACATTCTTAGCATGATTTACCTATGCTTTTCCTTTTCTTTCTAACTCTTATTTATTATAAATATATCATGTAGAATTCCTTTATATTTTATTTTATTATGAACTAAACACCGCTTTCTAAAGGTTAGGTGTAACCAAGTTGTATAGTGTTTGTTTCGATTTTAATAAAAGTTTAAAGTTTTACTTCTTTTAGTTACCATGCATTTTATTCGAAGATTTAATTCTTATTGAGTTGATTGATCATTATTTTCAATGGATTAGAAGTCCCATTTAGAATCAAGAAGTAAAAATTGGACTCATCATGTGAAAAAAATACCATGGTGATTGATCATAAGTAATGATAATTATGATGAAATCATGTATTCTTTTAAAGTTTAAAATGAATTAAAGAATTTTTATATCATTGAATTTATCATCAAGAGGTAGGTAAGTAGCGTGGGAAAATTGAAGACCCTAAGTTTTAGAGATAAAGGTAGCTGCCACCATGATTAGATATCAATAAAAATTGACTACTAACTTTGTTAAAATTCTACTACACAATACAACATTGGTGGAACCCCCCTTTTTTAGGCTTAGTAATATTGAGGTCACTCTCATAAATTCTATCTCTTATTATTTAGTTAGCTTATTTTGTAGACTTAGGGGTAGTTTATAGTTTTTGTTTCAACACCTTATTTTCATCATCTAAATAAAGGATAATTAACATAATTTTAGTACATTAAGTACTATCCTAATGAGAATGATACTCTACTCACACTTTATTACATCACATGATCATGTACTCTTGCACATACAGTTTATAATACACCGCATCAAGTGTTTGGAACAATTATCAAGGATTATAACACCAATATTAATAACAAGTTTATTTCTATCACTTTAAATAAGTTTACTTATTATTTACTAATTGTATTTTTAATTTACTTTATTTTGTAGGTTGATCATTATGAATACACTAGATTGGTGAAGAGATTTACTATATGAAGATCTATAAATTGAAAGAACATTGCTAAAAAAACCTTGGGAAATAAGGCAAGCCAATCAGATGGAGGTGAAACCAATGACCAGTTTGGAAGACAGGAGAAGCATGGCCATTAATAATTTTTAAGTGCCATGTGAATTTATTATGTTGAAGAAGCCTATAGTTGCAGTACAAGAATCACACTCTATTGTAGCCCTAATTACATAGGCTACTTCAATGGAAAAACAACTTAGTGCTTTGTTCTTTCTTTATATTATAATCATTATGAAGGAGATCATGATAGTATAGAATCCTAAATCTTTAAGCCCTTTACTTAGCCTAGCTTGGAACATGTAAAGTTTGTGAGGAACCAATAGACCAACAATTATTATTCCAACATGTAGATTCCAAGGTGGATGAGCCATCCTAACTTTAATTGATGAATGCTCAAGGACCAACATTTAAGTGGCTATAAATAACCACTTAGATTTCATCAATAAAAAAAATACAATTTTCCTAGATTCACTTCACAGCTTACTCCTCAATAACAGAAATTAGAGGAGTTATCATCAAAAAAGGCCTTGGCACAACTAATAGTAACCACCGCCCAATTTATGGCCCACATAGATGCTATGCTTTAGAGGAATGATTCTTTGCTACAAAGATAGTAGTCTACAATTAAGGATATAGCATCTAACTAGGGCAACTAGAAAAAAAAATTCTTAAAGACCATCTAAATTTCTATTTAATAATAGTGAAGTCAACCTAAGAGAGTATGTTGAGGTTGTGTTTTTATGAAATGATAAGTAGTTAGGAGAACTTGTGCGCCAAAGGAAGTCCAAGAATATAGAAGTTGAGATTAAGAAATATTAGGAGAAGAGGTGCTCAAGAAAATTTATGTTGAAAATGAAGAGAAAAAGATAGAAGAAAAGAAGAGTTGTATGCTAATAATAATCCACAATTTTGAGCAGTTAGAGCATTTATTTAATGTAGTAAAGGATATCTAGGATAAAGTTGAGAAGAATGGTATATAGTGAAGAGACAATATAGGACCCAAAAACCTATAAAAATAGAAGTTTGACCTAAAGTCCAAGGTTGTTAGAAAAATTTATGCATTTTTGGGCTCTTAAATCTAGGTTGCATAATTATTTAAAAGGAATAGTAAAAAAACATCTACAACACATCACATATTATAGAATAAATGTAAAATAAACTGAAGAGTGAGAACAAGAGACAAATGTTTTAGGATAGAATATAATGATGATGATGAGTAGCCTACTTAGTTTGGAAGTTTTTGTCTCCTATTATTTATTTTATTACTTATTAATTTTATTTTAATTTCATTAGTATGAGCTAGGAATAATGAGTTGTTCAAGTTTGGGGCTAGTTTAGTCTTTTGCATTTAGTTTTGTGTACTCCAAGGTAGCTAGGCTTTCTTTCATTGGTAAGATTTAAACAAATTTTTATCTTGTTATAATGTGATCTATGTTGTTAAAACATATTTAATAATTCATGAAAAAATGCCAAGCCATGAAATTATGATTATTTTGTGATACTATTGAGTTAAATACTTGTATATAATATTCTACTTGGATTGTATATTACTAAACCAATTGTGCTAGTTTATAGTATTATTAATTATAATAATTCATAATTTTATGAAGTACGAGTCAAGTAGCATTTATGCTTTAAAAATTAAGACATAAATTAAAAGTTTTATTCATTTATGCTTTAAAAATCAAGACAATCATGAATAACATGAGACGGATAGATAGAAAGTGGTAGTGAGTTGGTTTCTTTAACATCATAAAAAAAAGTAAATTGATGTCCAAAAAAATGTAGAAAGAAAAAAAAAAGAAGTCACATTAATCTATGTTCGCAATAGCAAAAATAGGGATTTATTCTTGGAGCTTAAAAATCCATTCTTAACGAAAAACTTCATATAAATTATATCATTTTCAAGGCATGGTCATGAATGTAGAATTAATTCTATTGAAAGACTCTTACTTAGTGATAAACTTAATTTTATAGAATTTCTATAAGTATGCATCAAATGTGCATTAATGTACTAAGACTTAAAACTAGTTAATGTATAGTGTATTGTTCAACAAGCCATTCTAAAGAGTGAATAATGTTAATAGTTTACAGTAGTTGATCGAGGATAATTGACAACATAATTTAAAAAGTATATAATATGTTTTTCATAGCACATGATGTTTAGAACTTAATGGAGGATTTATTTTTTCTAGATTTTTCAGTATCATATGTTGTAAAGCATTTGAGTTTTGCTTGAGTATGATTAAATATATAAATGTGGGGGCATTTGATAGGTGTCAAATTTGTAGCTCTTTATTCCCTTAAATCTTTGATTTTTACATGATAGTTTTGATATATCATAAAAATTTTACAACACTTTTTAATTTTTTTAATGTTAGAAAACTTTTATTTTGGTGAATTTCAAGAGGTTGATGTGAGGAAGAAGTAAATTTGAGGTCATTTGATCAAATAATAAACCTTCAAGTGTCTCAAAGTTAGCCCTAAATTAAAGCTTATGTGTCCAGAAATAGCACATAGGTGCCAAGAAATTGTGCATAGGAATCCGAAACTTGCTGAGATAATTTCAACAATCAGAGAACATGGCATCTACTATGAATTGTCCTAAATCATTATGAATTCTTTAACATTTTGGTTGATTTACTGCAAAAATATTTAAAAAAATTATAAGAATAAATTTGGAGACTTTTTGAGCCAATACTTTACTTTGTTTTTCATGTTTTTGAAGAGTCCAATAGAGGATTTTGTGGAGGCTTCTCCAAGCTTTTCGGAAGAGCCATTAGGGAGATCTAGCGAGCAAGGAGACAACATGATGAATAAGTCATTCTTGGTGTATTTCGTTTGACTTTCTCTGTTATTCTTCCATTTTAATTATGAAAGCATGTTCATGTATCAATTCTTTTTTATTTTCTTTTATCTCATCATGATTTAACTAGGGGTTGGGCATAACAATGTTGTATTTATGTTTGTTTTTATTTTAATAGAGGTTAGAGATTTATTTCTCTTAAATTTTATGAATTTTTTTATGAGACTTATCACCATTTGAATTCTCTAGCAATCATTTTTAATATTTTAAAAGGTTCTTTTGGAACAGTGAGGTGAAAAATAGACTCGTTGTTGTCAAAATACCATGGTGATGGGTCATAAGTTAGAGATAATTATGATGAAGCAATGTAGCCTTTTTTTAATCCAAATGACTTTAATAAAATTTTCTTGAATTGAATTTATCACTATAAGTAGGTAGGTTGTGTGAAAGAAATGAGTCCCTTAAGTTTTCAAGAGAATGGTCACTACTACCTTGATTAGACTTTGATTAAAATCAACTTTTTTACTTTGTTAAAATCTTACCTACACAAAATAATAATGGTGAAACTCTATCTCTAAGCTCAATCATCTTAAGATAACCTCCATAAATTCTTGCTTTGGTTAGTTAGTTAGCCTTTTTGGTAAACATAAGGGTAATTGGTAGTTTTTTTTCTTTGGCACCTCAGTTTCATTATCAAAATAATAAATAATCAACTTAATTTCTATATGTGAGTTACAATTATCATGGAAATAATACTCACCCTTTATTAGTTGTTGTAATCATGTACTCTTGTATGTATGGTTTATTCTTGACCACATCAAAAATAAACCTTCTTATGACTTTCATTATCTTTTAAACTATTTTTGTTCCAAGCATTAACAATATCATGCCTATTGCTCTATTTCTTTAAGTTAATTCTATAACTTGATATTTCACTATCTACTAAGTTTGTAATACTTAGTCAATCCCTTTGACCAAGCATTCCTATTAGTCTATTTCTCTTGATTAAAATTCATTTGTTTCATCATTTATACTTAATTTATTGAAAAATTCTTATATATATATATATATATATATATGTGTGTGTGTGTGTGTAATTTAGTTTAATAAAAATATAGTGATAATGTTATGAATATACTAATTTATTTTTAAGAACATGGTTGCCTTTACGATGAACTAAAATTTTTCTTTTGCCAATACCATCTTTAATCGAACTTAAACTTGTCTAAGTTTAACCATTTTGATGAAGACAGTACATAGTTTAGCCACACATCATGACTGAACACCTCAATTCCAAATATACAGTTGTATTTAGTTCTACTTTTTTTTTGTATAGATGACTTCTATTTTAAATTTGACATAGTACTCTAGGTATTATGTATACTTTCTCATGTAACTAGAATATTTCTATATTAAAGTATTCATACCCCCTTGAGCACCTGAATCATGTACATGATAATTATTAATTTTACCTGTCTTTATCATAGTGATGCATTTATAACCATGTAAATAGATGTTAGCCAAATTAACATTTCCATTACCTTCCTCACCAAAAACAAAGATGATCATGACCTTGCACCGATTCCCTCACCACCGAGAAGTCAGAAAATAACCAACTTCACCAACAACCATTGGTGACTTGGTCTAGGAGACAATCCACAGGGAGGCAATCTAAGTCGTTCCTCCCATAGCTTTGTCACATCATTTCAAAGGTGTTCGAGTTGATCCCACCATCAGAGATTGCCAGAATTGAGGTATGCCATGAATGCCACCTCTTTAGCTTTTGATTTTCACACTTTTCAAAGAAAATTCAATCTCAAGTGAGATCAAACTATTTAGATCATTAAGATTTCTTCTATTGATGGATTTGGCATCAAAATCGTGCAATTTTGATGGTTGGATGGTCAAAAATCATGTGGAATTGACGGATATCCCTCGGCTTCCATCTCCATCGAAGTAGAAATAATCTTCATCATTTATTTATTCTATTAGGGAAAGATTGCTCTGATCTAGCCACATTTATGATTGAATATGGTAAGGAAAAACACGGGTCGAATCATGATAGTCCGATCAAAGATCGGATGACGAAATTAGTCCACTTGTGCTATCATTTTGACGTGGGATCCACATGGATCTCACTTGGACAACTGATGCAATGCCCGGTGAAAAGCGCATCACATCAAATCAACATGGATCGAGACCATCTAAATTGAAAATTTATATTTTTAAATTAAAAAAAATTAAAGAAAATTGCTTGTAAATCCCTAAATTATGTGGGTGTATTTTGGCCTTAATTTGGGTTTGAATAAAAAAAGGCAAACCCTAATTAATCCGAAATCATTAATCCAATTGAAATGAAACTTTGGGGAACTAAAATTGAAGTTAAAATACACCTTAGAAAAAATTTAATGAATTATTATAATGTAATTCAAGAGATATTAAATTTTAAACCCTAAACTTCAATTTTAATTAAATAAAGTATAATTTAATGAAATAAATCATAAAAATGGATTAAATAACTTCAAATCAACATAAAACATCCAAATAAACTTAAATACACTAATGAAACTGATTGGAACTCGATAAATCATAAAATGGTTTGATTTGGTAATTAATTGAATTAAATAATTTAAATAATTAACTAAAACTTAAATAAATTACAATAAATCAACCAAATTTTTAAAAATTATGAACAAACCCTCTATGGAAGCACCTTTTAGAGAGAAATCAAAGAATAATAAAACCCTCATGTAATCCTTATTAAATTAGGCTTAATTTATGCTTTAATGAAATAATTAAAAATTTAATTACACCCTAATTATGAACTTGATTAAAGTGAAACTTTGTAAATATGAAATTGGCAAGAAGAATTTCGAACCCAATTGACCTTTGGATTAGTAATTATTGAACTTTCAAATTTTTAGGTCAATATAAATCAAATAATACATTAAAAAATTCACAAAATCATAAAATTCATAATGTAACTTGAAATAATCCTCATTAACATCAGAACATCCAAATATAATTCTCCAACTTTCTTAATCAAAGAAGTTGATAACTTCCATTCTTAAGGATTAATGAAACTAACAATGAATTATTAAAGTTTAATTAAACCTTAAGCTAATGAACTCAAAAATAAATAACTTAACAAAAAATTAATCCACAATCAATGTAACCTAAGAAGGGGTTAATACATTAACCTAAGTGTCTTAGGTTAACATAAATCAAATCAAAGAATATAAATTCAACAAACATAATTATAATTCAAATAAAATATTAATGAAAAAAATGTTAAACTAATTCAAAGAAAATTAAATGAAACAAATCAAATCAAATTAAAAATGAACTGAACCAAGAATAAAAGTTAATTCAAATAAAAAATGGAATGAAGAATTAAATTTTAAAGACAAAATTGAAACATAAAACCAAATTGAACTCCAAACCCAAATCATTTAAAATGAATCTAAAAGGATTAATTAAGATACTTAAGGATCTTAGTTGGACCTTCGGGATGAATCTTCATCTTAAGATGAAGGTTTTATTACATTAGGGTTAGGATATTGAATAGAATGGGTTCCACCCAAAAGTGAAATCTACTCTACTCTTCATTCTTAAGAACCTAAACTTCACTTTAACAAATAAAATTGGAAATGAAAATAAAAATAAATCATTAAATCATTTGAATTGGAACCATCCAAAGGTAAATCAAACAAACTCAAAACTCCAAACTAAAACTTGAATGAAGAAGGTCTAGAAAAGTCTTGCTACATAAGACTATTTCTTTCACACACTAGATCATTAGGTCACAGACCTTAAACTTAAGTTAAGTCATACTTGATACTCTATAATACTCTATGTTGTGATGTGATGTGCTTTTCATGTCTTTGTGGTGTATTATTTTAGATTGCATGTCTAGGATTATTTTCCCATTAGACTGGATGATAGGATGTTTTCTTAGAACGCACATTATCTTCTACAAGGGGCTATGCTAGAAAAGATTGATATCATAAACAAACAAAAAAATATTGTTTTCTTGCAGGTGTGCTTAAGTCCTTAAACATAACCCAATATGATAGGTGGGCTTGACAAGCAACTAATGCTAAGCTCATATGTTTATGAAATATAACTATTGTGAGCTATTTATATTTTCCTAACATTTATTTTATAAGGCTTAAGATTTATTTTTAAATTTAAAATGTAAAATAGTGCTTAGAGTTAGGTTAAGATCTATGGGATCTAGGATTAACAAGAGTTGACCCTATAAGGAGATGGTGTAGAGGTCCTCTATGAAGCCCAATGGAGATCCTTGTAGAAGCGATGATCCTGGAAAGAAGATCCATAGATCTAAACTTGTAGTTCTATGCCAAGTTGTATAAGGGCATAGCTCGACTACTCATTTTCCTTTCTTCTGGGGTGTACAATGGTACCTAATCACATGGCCTTTCTTCTAATTAAATTAGCTTGATTTATTTTGGGTGTGTAATAAAATAAACCTACTTTTCAAGGTTTCTTTCTATGTTATGCTTTCTGTGATGAATGCCTAGACATAAGCTCATAAGAAAAACCTAAATTTTGTACCCAATTAAATATAATCAACTCAAACACAAAAATAATTAAATTCAAAGCTTCACATAAATTAAAGCCCTATGAATAACTTAAAATCAATTAGAAATAATTAGCTCTCTAGAATCATGCAATCATATTACTATCAACTCTTAAATTGGGCACTTCACCCATCGCACATAAGGAGCATTTGACTTATGAGGATGACCACCTTCTTTGGGAAGTCTACCTTCTGTTATTGATTTGGCCCATGACTTTCTTTTAATAACATACCATGTATGCAAAAAATTGCATACCGACATCCTTAAATGATCATCAAGTCAAAATGTATAAAAGATGAAAAATGTGCATTAGAATTTCATACCCTACATGATCGTAGGGATTAGGGAGTGAGTCTAGGATTCTTATATTCCTTTCCTAAAAGATAAGGGCCTAGCCATCTTGCATACATAATACTTGGTGTCATGAATTTAAAATGCACTTAGGTGGTGTTAGCTAGCAGCACCTCCAAGTGGCTTATAAGTCTAGAAGAGTTAAGGATAGGTTTCTTCCTTCAAGTGAGAGGAATAACCTATAATTCCCAAAATGGAATTAGGTTGAGCACCTGACTTCGGTCAAAAGCATTTGTAGACTTAGGTTCTGAAGGATCCTCTTTAGAGTAAGTCTTCAACCTTAAGCATTTATGCAATCTTATGTTATTATAATCTAATCCCTAGATTTAAAAAAAAATATATCAACTCAAAATCTAAATTAAATTCCAAAACTCAAAGCCTAATGATAGGATAGTTGAAATATCTACTAAGCATCCTAGTATTAATAGGCATTTCCATCTTCATGCCATTTGGCCTCCTAAAAGATTTCTTACCACTTTGGATCATTCCCAATTAGAATTCCAAATATCATTCCTTTGAAAACCAACTTAGTAATCCATAGAAATAAAAACTTATTTTTTTTAATTGAGAGTATTCTTAAGAAGATACCATTCTTCCTAAGATGTAATTAACTATAGGGGATGACCTTATATAGAACCATGAACCCAAATTTAAAATAAACCTTGTTCTACTTTCCAATGTAGTTTAGGGAAAAAAACCCTTTGATACATGAAAGACACATTAGCCTTAGGAGTCTCTTATAAAATAATCAAATCTATTATAGGATAACATGTTTATCTTCTGAGATAATATGTTTAATCTTTAATGATGCATTTGATCATCCAAATAAAAAATTCCTAAAGTTTATGTGGTGTCATAAATTTTCCTCACATGGATATGCATATAATATGAACTTGGTAAAAAAGAATAGCCAAAGAGGAAAATTAATACTTTATTACTTAAATTATTCAAGCTTGTCTACTCAATTTTAATTCTCTTTTGGGGTATGTATAAGTAGATTACCTTGCTACACAAGCCTACAATCTATTCTTTTATGGCCATCATACCATAATGAATGTTTATACATGTTTTGCATGTTTGTTATTTTCACATTCTTATTGTAATGTGAAAGTCTATGTTATAAATGACTTTATGCTAGGCTCATTAAATAAAATATTTTTTATCAACTTAATGAAATGATAAATTCTCTTTGAATTAAATGAAATCTTTTAGATTAAATTTATAGTTTCTTTAAGTTAAATATTTTAATTTAAATTTATCTTTTATATCTCTGAAAAATGGTATATGGTAAAGATATTACAACACCAAAGTGCTGGTGTACTTTTATAACATGAGTAAGTCGAGCATGCATAGTTAGAGGCCTTCCACATTTTAAAGACATATAACTTATATTGCTTTTTTTATGATATATCCTTATTTAAGCATGGATTTAATTATAACTGGAGAGTGTTATTATGCTTGGAAGGAGGAACTTGATGCAAAAAGGAATATAATTCTAAAGTCGACTAGCTTTAATTTTATATAACTAGGCTATATCAATCTTTTTTTATTTTAGTAAGAATTTTTCTATTTTTGTAGTAATTACAAGTTTAACATTTTTTGAATATTTTCTTAAAATTCATTTATCGAATAGTTATGATTTTTTTTTATCGGTTTGAAGGCAAGAGATTAACTTTGAAAAATGCAATTCATGATTATTTATAGGGAATCTCATGGTGGGGTTGGGTTGACTACTTTCCTTACCTAAAGGAGGCCTTTAGCTTGACAACTTGGGGATAGTGTTTGAACTAAGATTGTTCTCATATTTTTTTTTTACCTTTTTTCATTACCCTTTACCATTTTGAGCCCATCATACTTCTTATTATATCTTTAGTGTTCAATAATTATTATCAATAGATTTTCATATGTTGGGTTATTATCTCACATAATTAAGTTATTTCACTATTACCTCATAGATTGAAATTTAGTATATGGACTATTCTATTAGGGTAATTACAATTGAATCACTTGTCTTCCTTGAAAACTGTAGAAAACAAAATCATGGTAAAGGCAAATTTATAATTTTCAATAGTTTTTTGGAGTTTGTTTAGTGTAATTAATCATAGGAATCCTAATCTTCATGAGAGATTGTGGAACCTATATTCTTTGATTCTTATTAGATTAACTTGATAATTGATAAACATGAATTTATATAGCTTTTCCTACTTTAAGTTTTTATTTTATCATAAGATTTCACACACTTTCAAATATCTAGTGACACTTATTGTTTAAATTTTTAATTTTTGTTGGGCCATTAACAATAAGGAAAATTGTTGCATAAAACTAGTTGAAGATATATTTAGAGCAGATTTAGGCATAAATTTCATGATCATGAGCTAAAGTAATGTTTGAAGATTGAATAAGGCCTAGGCACCTAAACATTATACACTTTCGCATCCAGCCACCTCACTTTAAGAGCATTACAAAATAGATTGGCACTTAGGAGACCTAAATCCCAACAAAAACTCAAGATAAAAAGTCTGATGCCTAGCCTCAAAACCCTAGTTCTTAGTCACTAGACCTATTTTTTTTGGAATAGTACAAGATATAAAGCTCGACACCTAAGTGTTAAACCCAAGATCATATTTTTTTCACTATAAAAAGTTCCTTCCCGATGCCTAGGTGTCAACCTCTTAAAGTCCTAGTGTGACCAAGACAATAAGCTTGTTACCTAGGGACCTGAGCTTTTGTTAGACCAGTAGTTATAATGATTAGTCCTAATTTCATAATTAAAACTTTCTTTTTCAAGGAGATTTCATGTAGCCTTATTTAAGAAATTCATTAAGATGAGTTATGGGACTTTTCTAATATCTTTCTAAGTTATTTCACCCATCTCTGAGGAGAGATGAGAAAATTTTTGTTGACGACCTCTCTAATTAATTTGGGAGGTTGACAAAGAGATTTATCAAGTGAGGAAACATAATGACGAGGGAAGAATCTCAGTGGACCTCTTTAGAGTTTTTTATAATATTAGCTCTCTTTTCTTCTTTGTAATCATGTTCATGAATGGAGAATTTATATTTCTCTTTTTTTCATCGTGAACTAAATCCCCTCTTCTATGGGTTGGATGTAGGTATGCTTGATATGTGTATGTTTTGATTTAAATGAATATTTCTATTTTATTTTGTTCATCACCTAATGTTTCATGGTGTGCCTTATTGGATATTTAATTGAATGGACTTGATGTTCAATATATTAAGATATCTACTTAGGTGTAAAATATCTTAGTGATGGGTCATATGTTAGAAGTCATATAGTCCCTTTTAATGATTCTAAAAGATTTAATGTATTTCTTTTGCATTTAATCTATCTTTGGGTAAATTGAAAGACAAAGTCGTTGAGGTGAGTTGTGTTATTCTTTTGAAACCCTTGATAGGTAGGTTGTGGAAAAGGAACTAGGACCCGACAACTTTAGAGAAAGGTTGGGCCAACTTGACTAGACTTTTAAAGTAGTAACATCATCTTTTTTGCAATGTGAAACATACAAATTAACATTAATGAAATCATGCCCCTAGGCTTAATCATGTTGAGATTTTCTCCACCAACTTCCCTTCTTGTTACCTGTGTTTGTCATTTATTTAGAAAAACTTAGAATTAGTTTCAACATTTTGTTTAGCACACCATTTTAATAATTTAAATAGTAGATAGTTAATATATTTTTAGTATTTGGCATTAAATCCTCAAAAGACTTAAGGAGCAATGGAAAGCATATCAAATTGAAGTATAAGCAATGAAAAACTTTAGAGATAGAGAAGGAATGGAGGCTAAGGCTTTATGTGGCTACACACTCTCGATAGTGCATGGTATCCTTCAAGCATGCAAAAAAGTAATTTTAAGATCAAGCTTGAAATTCTTTAAATTATCCAAAGATTTTAGTTTAGGGGATTAGCTACTAAAGACTCCTAATGCTCACATCACCAATTTTCTTAACATCTATGAAACATTTAAGTACAATGGATTCTTAGACAATGCTATCAGATTGAGTCATTTCTCTTTCTTATTGAGGGATAGAGCCAATAGATGGCTCAACTCTTTGCTTAGTGATTACATCACCAGTTGGGATGACTTTGCATAATAGTGTTTCTGAAAGTATTTTTCACATGCATAGATTTCTAGGTTGAGAATCAAAATCTCTATATTTGTACATATGAAAGGAGAGACCTTTTATGATTCTTAGAGAAATTCAAGAATTTGCTAAGGAGGTTCTTGCATCATGTTCTACTCAAATGGATGTAGGTACAAACATTTTAGAATGGCTTGTATTAGTGTATTAATCAATGTTGCATTAGGTGACACTTTCATGAGTAGGATCTATGAGGAATCATACAATTTGTTGTAGGAAATGGCCATAAACAATTACTGTTGACCTCAAATTGTTTTTTGGATAAGGTTAACATCATCTCCAATCCTAGTAATTAGGACACCTAATCTTAGACACTATACTTCGTGACTTAGTGAATCCTTCAATGATTTGACCTAACCAAATAGGATTAAATATACCCAAACTAAACTCAAATTTAAATAAATAATTAAATCAAACACATATTAATTGAAATCTAAAATCCAATTAAGCTTAGATCAAGGTAATTGGTGTGATCTAACCATTTAACTTACCTAAGCTCAAAATTAGCTAAAATTGAAGAAATTTGAATAAAATCGAAATATAATGAAATTAAATCAAACAAAAAGCATAAAATCAATGTATGGGCATAAATGGACCTATAAATAAATCTTGATGAGATTCAAGTTGGTAAATTGTGTCATTTGACCTATGTAGGTCTCACTTGGACAAAAAATCAACCCACCAAATTCAACCTAACTAAGTCATTCCTAGGACTTAACGTCATCAAATGAATATATCTAAACATGAATTTAAATGAATCTAAAAATAGTAAGGCCTCAAATGGGATCACTCGATCCAAATAAACCTAAATGAACTTTATTGAAATGAAAATCAAAATTAAATTTAAATTAATCCAAATCAAATACCCAAAATTATTTAAAAAAACATAATTAAACATAATTAAACTAATCATTAGGTTTAATATGACCAATTTGGTCATTTGACCCAAATAAGTTCAACTTAACCCATTAAGCCCTACTTGGGTCAATTTGGTCAAAATTGAAATCAACTTCAAACTAAATAAAATTAACTGCTCCAAATCATTTAACACATGTGATTAAACATGATTGGAGTCTAAACATATCTTAATTGAGTCAAATTGGTCATTTGACTCAATTAAACTCAATTTAGCTCATTTAAGTCAAAATTGGTCAATCCCAAATCTAATTAAATTAAGCAATTGGAAAACATCATAAGATATCAAATAAACACAATTGAACCTAAATTTAGATCTTGAAGTAACTATTTGAACTAGGAGATTCTACTTGACCCATTTAGGTTAAAGAGGTCAATGACTAGATAAACCACATCAAATCTAAATAAAACTTGGATTAGTTAGCCTCTGAACCTTCTCATGGGGGCAATTAAACATAATTGAATTTTAAATATAAATCCAATTACTTAAATAAATTAACCAAAATCATTCTAAATGCAAATGATAATCAAATGGATCAAAATCTATGCACTAAACCTAATTCTCACTCAAATGGACTTGAGTTTGACTCATGGTTTACCTTGGTTGAACTTGGCAAGTCAATCATCAATCTAAAGAGGTGTTGTCATGATGCTAAAAGTCCAAAGTCACTTCATGAAGCAAAATCCAGTTTCACTTTCCTCCATACTTTCTCCACCCCTCATCCATTTTGATCTGAGCTAATCTTGTTTTAATTGACCACCTCCATCTAGTAATATTCCAAGGATTTCAATATCCCATGAGAGGCCATCGTTGACCTCTCTTTCATGGATAGCTCAGGGCTATAGATGATCCTGTGGTCCCCATCACTTTTGTGCTGAATCCACATGGATCTAGCAAGCCCAATGGCACCACGTCACATGTAAAGTAGTGTCGCCTCAATACCACATGACACTGACTAGGTTTAAGTAAGAAAATTTGATTTTTAAGTTTAAAAATTGCAAAAAATACTAAATTTTTAAAATTCATAGAAAATAAAATATTCAAGCAAAAAATGCAAATCTATGAATTCATCTCAGTGAGAGAAATTTACTAAATCCAAAATCCTTAAGTTTATTGGGTGTTTTTGGGTTAATTTAAGTTTAATTAAAATAATTAAACTCAAATTAAATTGAAATCATGAATCCAATTAATTTGAAACTTATGGGGATTAAAATTAAGCTTAAAACACACCTTTGATAAATTTCATAGGATTTATTGAGAAGTAAATCGAAAGATGTGAAATATTTAACTCTAAACCCCTAAATTAATGATAAATTAAGAAAATTAGAAAAGTAATAGAATCAGTTTAAAACATCATAATTCACATTATTAAACCTTAAGAAAATATAAACCTTACTAAAACCTCATAATCTTTAAAATGACTTAATTAAGTAATTAACTAAATTAATTAAATTAATTAATTAATTTGAATTTAAAAAATCATAATAAATCAACAAAACACCAAAAAAGTATAAAAGAACCTTCTTAGGATTCATCCTTTTGAGAGGAATTAAAGAAAAATAAAACCCTTATTTATCTACTAATTTAGGCTTAATTTAGATTTTATCAAAATATTCACAATCTTAATTAGTCCTAAAATATACATTTAATTAAGATGAAATTTAGAAAAATTAAATTGGTAAGGAACCCCACTTTCCATATAAATTTAAAAGTCGAATGACCTCTAGATCAGAAGTTGTTGAATTTCCAATCTCTAGGTAAATTTAAATGAAATAATAAATAAACAAATCATAGAAATTATTAAAAAATTAATAGGAACAATTTGAAACACTTTACGTAACTTCAAAGGACCATAGAAAACTTTCTTAAGCATTTGAAGTTGGAAGACCTAATTAATTCCTCATTTAGTGATTATAAAATTAATTAAGAATAAAATAAGTTAATTAAATATTAAAGTTACTTAAATTATGAATTCAAAAAAAAACATTATTTGAAGATTGAAACTTATCAATCTCTAAATTTTAAAGAATTCATCAAAATTGGAACTAAATTAAGTTTACTTAACATTGAAAGAAAGACATTAATGGTGGGTATAAATGATTAAATTCAAAATGAATTAACTTAAATAATCTAGGAACTAAAGGTGGCTTGGATTAGGTTAGGAACCTAAATAGTTCAATTTTTAAGGTTCTTAGGTTATTGATTATTAACCAAAATGTTATCTTAAGAGGTTTAATGAAATGATGAATCATTAACCTAGGATGTTCACATAAAACCAACTTTAGAAATAAAGTTGAATGCATAAATTAATGAATATCCTTAGTTATAAAATAAAAAAATGTAATGTAATGAAATGATTGAATGATGAAACCAAAATTTTTAAAGTAATCTTAAACTTAAATTAACTTAAGTCAATTCAAAATAATTAAATTAGATAATTCAAACTAATGAACATTATCAATAATTTAAAAATAATTAAATGAATTCAATCATAATACTAAATGGATTGAATTAAAATATATAAAACATGATAGCTATTCCTTAATCAAATAAAAGGAGCATAAAGTCACATAAAATACCAATTTATGAAATTTTGTTCACTTTAACCAATTAGATAATATAAATCGTGTAAATTTTAATGAAAATGAAAAATAAGAAAGTAAACATTGAAATAAGGTAAATTAAATTGAACCTTAATAAACTTAAAACAAATAATCAAGATAAATAAAATAAATATAATTTAATAAATTTATGCTTTGAAAATCTTAATCAAATCAAAAGATAATTAATAAAATAATTAAAATTAAAAAAATTTAAATTCTTAATTGGTCAGGTCAAGATGCATTAATCAATTTGAATAAAATTTAACTGAAAAGAATAAAGAATTTTTTAACAAATTTTCTAAAACACGCGATGAAACTTAAGAACTAAACACTAATTAAGAATTTAAATCCTAATCAAAGCATGTGAACATCAATTAAATCTAAATTGAAATAAATCCTTCGAAATAAAAAGAGGTTAATTATGATACTTAGAATCCTAATGTGAACCTTATAATGGAAATTTATCTTCAGATGAAAATTTTATTTTATTAAGATTACAATGTTGAATAGAATGGGTTTCACCTAAAGTTGAATTTATTTTATTTTTCATTCTTTAAAATCAAAATTCTATCTTAACACATAATAAACCAAAAAATAGAAATAAACTCATAAATTAATTAAATCACTTAAATTGGAATTCCTTAATGGTAAAATGAACAAATTCTAAAATAAAATAAAGAAAACCAAATGAAAATAAATCTTTTCATAATTGGTTATCATATGGTATATAGTCTAGACACCCGAGGTCGTAGAACTATTGGTTTGAAGGAGGTCTTGATAACTAGAACATCTAGTTTAATCAATGACACATACCTACAAATCAAGATTATAAAAAGTACAAGATTAAATTTTAATCTAATCCAAAACTTAAACTTAAAAAAAAAGTTGAGTACAGACATACCACACAAGCTCCTATTTCACACACTAGACTATTAGGTCACTGACCTTAGACTTAAGTTAAGCTGATTACATATTATATTCTATAATGTAAAATGATGTGGTGGTTTTTTTTCTTATTTTGTGGTGTAATGTTTTAGATTGGATGGCTAGGATTGCTTGCCCGCTAGTCTAGATGGTAGGGCATACTTTTAGGCTAATGTTATTTTCTATAGGGGGTTGTGCTTAAAGGGACCACTATAATAAATATTATTGGCTTACATATGCTATTTATGTCCCTAAGCATAGCTTAATAAGAAAGGTAGGATTGTCAAGAAACTAATGCTAATCTTATATGTTTGAAATATAAACTGCTAGTGTGATCTATGTATTTTTTGACATCTATTTTGTAGGGATTAGGAAATTCTTTTTTTGAAAATTTTAAAATATAATTTGAGCCTATATTGAGTTAAGATCTATGGGGTCTATAAATAGCAGGACTTGACTTTACTAGTTGGTTGTACCCTATGGAGCCCATGAAGGTCCCTGAAGAAGGTGACGATCCTAGAAGAAGACCCCATAAATCTAAACTTTTAGTTCTAGGCCAGGTTGCATAAGGGCAAAGTTTGGTTGCCCATTTTCTCTTTCTTCCTAAGTGTATAGTGGTACCCAGCTACACCAACTTATTTTATTAATTTAAATTTAGCTTGATTTACTTTGTGGTGCATAATAAAACTGCATGTTTTTTTTAGGTTTCTCTCTATGATGTGTTCTATGATGAAATTTCTAGCATGTTAGACTCCTAAGAAAAATTAAATTTTCTAGCCCATTAAAACTTAAACAACTTAAATATAAAATAAAATTCATAATTAAATAAAAGCCTTAGGTATAACTTAAAAATGAGTAGAAATAATTAACTTTTGCAAACCATAAAGGCAAATTGTTTGCTTTTCTTGAATTTGGTGCTTCACCCATTACACATAAATGGGAATATCACCTTTGAGGATGACCACCCTTCCTAGGTGAGGTGTTCCTTTTCTTTTTGATTTGGCCCATGACTACTTTTAATTGCATCTTATTATAGGCATGAATTGCATACCCAAGGCCTCTAAAATTAATTGTGAGTCAAAATATATAAAAGATGAAATTTGATGCATTAATTAAGTACATAACATAATAAAAATTATTTTAGAGATAAAGCGTGAGTTAGGTTCTTAGCTTCCTTCCTAAATGCAATAGCCTGACCATCTTGTATACATAAGGCTAGACTCATGGTTTTCAAAATCACTTAGGTGGTATTAGTTGGCGACCATTCTAGGCGGGTTATAAGTCAGGGAGAGTTAGGGATATATTAATTTTCTCTTGTAGAAAAAGAACTAATAATTCTTAGAAAATTTACATTAGGTTGAGCCTTTGACTTTTCTCAAAAGAATTTGTAGTCTTAGGGTCTGAAGCATTTTATTAGAATAAGTCTTTAACCAATAAGCATTTCTACAGGCTTATGGAGTTAGAATATAAGTGAAAATGCCAATTTAGAATTTCATTAAATTTGATCTCAAAATATAAAGCTTTATTGTAGGATAGTTGAAATTCTTACTAAGGATCCCTATATCTATAAGCATTTTTTACTTAATTCTAATTAGCTTCTGAAAAGAACTCTTCCCTTTTGAAGTGTTCTCTATTGAAATTCTAAATTAAACATTATTTTAAAATAAGCTTTGAAATTCATGGAAATAAAAGTGTATTTATTTAATCAAGTGTTTCTTTAAGAAGAATTCCATTCTTCCAAGGATGTAATTAACTACAGGGGATTGCCCTTATAAAGAACTATGAGCTTGGCATAAAATAAACTTCACTGTACATTTTCATGTAGTTCAAAGGGAACAAATCTCTAGAATATTAAAAGACCCATTAGCCTTAGGAGTCCTTATTAAGTAATTGAATCCATTATAGGATAACATGTTTATCTTTCAAGATAATGTGTTTATTCTTTATTGTCATATTTGATTACTTAAATAAGAAATTTCCAACTCTATGTAGTGTCATAAAATTTATCCACAATTACCAATGGAAATTTGAGTACACTATATTGAAGAAGCTAGTTGCAACATCACAAGATATAGATGCCATTGTAAATCTTTATGTCCAAATTATATTCATCACTGAGCAAATCAATGCTCTCATAGCTCTTGCACCTTAAAAACTAGTTCTTTTGCTATGATTATTATGGAAAGGTCACTATATATGGATTTCCAAACTAATAACTTCTTGAAGTTGACAAACACGGAACAAGTGAACTTTCTGAGGAAGCATCAAGTAAATAATCTATATTCTCACACTTATAATCTTGTGTCGAAGAGCCACTAAAACCTTTCTTACAAGACCTCACAAGAAAGACAATGATTTTTTGTTATCAACAACCATCTAGTTATCATCAAGGAGGATGTTAGTATGGATCTCAACATAAAACATAAGAAGAGATATCTTTGAGAGAGATATTTGAACAATTCACCATTAAATTTAGATAATTTATGACAAAGGCCCTATTTCAAAGGCATGAAGCCACATTGTAGACATAAGAAACTACTTCAAAAATTATAGAATTACATGTTAAGTAACCTTCAAATTTGTAATTAGAAGTGCTTCAAGGTGAGAATAAAGAAAATCATAGGGAACACATGAAAGCTATCCTTTCAAGAAGTGGAAAGTAGTTTGAAGAAACTACATATCATGAAAAGTTCAACTCTAAAAGGATGGAAGCTGAAGATGAAGTGGAGCATAATACAACTAATGAAGAAGAACACAAGGAAAAGTAAAAAAAGAATGAGAAAATGATCTGAAACATAGATTGAAGACATATCTAGATGATCAACCAATATGTGTACCACCACTTCCATACTAATGGATATTTCAAAAACAGAACTTGGCCCAACTATTTTGAAGTTTCTTAAGTATTTAAAAATCTACACATCCATATTCCCTTTTTTGATGCTTTAGAGCAAATGCCAAGCTAGCTGAATTCATGAACATCTTATCAAATAAAAAGAAATTGATAAATTATGAAACAATAGTGCTTATAGAGGAATGTAGTGTCATACTTTTACCCCCAATAGGCACAAAATGACCCACTAGTTGACCTAAGATTAAGAATGATTAGTGGTGAACACCAGTGTCAAGTGAAGAACTCATTTGACTCCATGTTGACCTCATTTTAAGATAAGCTTAATATCATTTCTAAAGTTAGTAATTAGGATTCCTAATCTAATTATGCACTAAGTTTAATACACATAGTAACCTACTGCATCTTTTTTGGGATTTAGTTTAACCTAATGGGCTTAAGTGAACTCAACCAAAACCTATAAAAAATAAACCTTTAAATTGAAACATTCAACACTTGAATATGAATTTAATTGGACTTAATTTAAGTTTTAATTTTGAAAATTAAACCTAATTATCCTATTTAAGCTAAAAATCACATAAATAGAAAATGTTTAAATTAAACCAAAATAAATCCAAATTAAGTTAAATAAAAAGCATGAAATCATAATATGAACATAAATGAAATCAAATCCAAATCAAGGTCAAATAGTGGTCAATCCTTTTTGGCAAAGGGTTTGACTTATGTGGGTCCCACCAAGTAAAGGGTCAACCCACCAAAATTTGACCAAATAAAATCATTCCAAATATTTTAAATGATAATATATTCATGTTTAAACATTAATTTAAGAGAATATAAATTCAATGAAGCCTTAATTATGCTAAATAGGTCATTTTACCTAAATGGGCCTAAATGGACCCTATTAGATTCAAATTCAAATCAAACCAAAATTAAATCAAATTAATAATATAAAATTACTTAAGAATGATTAATAAACATAAATAAACTAATCATTAGGCTCAATTTTCCCAATATAGACATTTGACCTAAATGAATGCAAACTTAACTCAAACATAACCCATTAAGCCTGAATGGACAAAATTGGGTTTTAAACCACATGTAAATGGAATTGAATGATCCAATCCATTCCTAAATGCTTGGATCATCATAATTGAAAAGAAAATGCATTATAATTAAGTCAAGCACACCATTTGACTTAATTCAGTTCAACCTAAACTACTTAATTCAATAATGAGTTAAACATGAGGTAAGTAAATCATAAACTTCAAATCCCATTAAAATCTTTGATTAACATCCTAAATGGTCAAATTGATCTAAGGTATCAATTTCATATTATTCAACCAAATGGACTAAGACAAGTCAACCTAAACAAACAAATTTTCAAATGACACATTTTGAATCCAGGCTTGAACCAAATGCCTTGGAACACATCTAAACCCATATTAAGCTGGATTAATGGCGATTAACTACCAATTTTAAGCAACCTAATAAAGTCCAAGTCAATCCAAAATAAAGGAATATTCCATGGAATGAAGGAGATGCATGAATATAAGGACTCATCCCCCAATCCATTCTCTCTTCTTGTTCTTCCATCTTAGCACCTCTAGATATGTGTAAAGCAGATGATCACCTTTAGAGATAACCTTCAAGGGTGGTAATCACTCTTGCTGACCAAAAGAGGGAGGAAAGTCATAAAAAGGCTTTCAACCTCTAATGGAAAAAGAAGAAATAGATCATCTTATGCAAAATGGAGCATTCCATTTCCTTCCATGACTGAAACTAAGTTGAGAGTAACCTTTCCCTAATGCCCACACCACTGACAAACCAGAAAATGACTAAGCTCACTATAATTTGTCTGTGCTTTGGTCTATAGGCTGATCTAAGGACAGGAAACTCAATTGTTTCTTACCATAGGATCGTCGTACCATTTCAAAGCTAACCAAGTCAACCCCATCACCTGAGATCACCGCTGTCGAGGTACGTACCAAACCCAACCTCCTTTACTTTTGATTTTTTGCCCTTTGTGAAGGAGACTTGATCTCAAGGGAGATCAAGCCTTAAAAATGTGATTCACGTTAGGTCTTGATAGTTTTAGAAGTGAAATCAAGTGATTTCCATGGTTAGATCATCGGATATCATCTCAAATTGGTGGATAGCTCTCAACTTTCATCATCATCGAAGGAGGAGAAATCTCCATCATTCGTTCCTTTTATAATAAATAAATGGTAGAGATTTAGTCAAACCATATGATTAAATTTTTATAGTCATCACAGATTGATCAGATTTTTGATTGGGAGACATAAAATAAATTGCATTCCACCACCGTTTTAACATAGGATCTACGTATACAAATTTACACGCGACGCCACATCGGTACCATGTGGTACCGACATAGTAAATATGAAAATTGGGAATTTATAAATTTAAAAATATAAAAAATGATAAAATTTTCAAAAAAAAATCATAAAAAATCAAATATTAAGCCAAAAAAATCTAAATAAGGGCTCTATGGATTTCTCTTAGTGAGAAGAATCTAGTTAACAGAAATCTCCAATTTTTATTAGATAATTTTGAATTAATTTGACTTTAAATTTGAATAATCAAACCTAAATTAAAGCTAATCCATTAATCCTAATGATTTGAAACTTTGGGGAAGTGAAATTAAGGTTTTTGATGATTTCTTTCAAAATAAATTTAAAGATAAGGAATCTTCAATTCCAAAACTTAATTTTAATGAAATAAATAAATTTTAATTAAACAAAATTATGGAAAATCATGGGAATAACCAAAATCATCATAACAAACACTAATGAACTTAAACACACTATTCAACTCTCTAAAACCAAATAAAATACAAAATCTCCTAGTTTAATGATTAATTTAATTAATTAATCCAAATAATCAACTTGAACTAAGAAAAATTATAATAAATCAATCAAATTTTCAAAAATATTAAATAAAATTTCTATGGATGCATCTTCGAGAGAGGAATATAAGAAAATTAAAATCCTTAACTAATCTTACTTAGCTTAGGCTTAATTTAAGTTTTAGTGAAATAATTAAAACTTTAATTAAACCCACATTATACCTTTGATCAAGATAAAACTTTAGGAAATTCAAATTGGCGAAGAACCCCATTTTCCATCAAACTATCAAGGTTAGTTGACCTCTAGAATGAAAGTTATTGAACTTCCAATTCCTTAGGTTAATTTACATGAAATATTAAGTTAGATAATTATAAATATTATTAAAATTTGCAAAATCAAGTTAGAACATTTCAATTAACTTTATAACACTCAAAAGAAATTGTCTAACCATTTGATGTTAATATAATCAATGGGTTATATATTTAAAGAAACCTAATGAAGTGATTAAAGGAATGAAATTTAATTAAATAATCCATTAACCAATTAGGATTAAAGTTGGCCAATAAATTTTAGATCCAAATATGAACTTCATTGACATATAAATCCTCTCAACTCATTCAACTTGAGTAAGCAACACAATCCTTAGATATTAACACATAAATTAAGAAAGTTATATTTATATGGTTTGAAAATTAAGAAATTAAATTATTAACTTATAATTAACAAACCTAAACCATCAAAGCCAATGAAATTAATTCTAACTTTGTAATGCTAATGAAATGATTATATGAATGTAAGTATAATCAAGTAAATCATTAATTTAAAACATATAAGTTAATGAATTATGAAATTAAAATGTGATGACTTATTTAAGTAATAAAATTAAACTAAAATAAAAAACATTAATCTAAGTTACTAACTCTAACATAGACATAAAGCAAATATACAATGAACATGAATTAAACAAAACATAAATATAAAACAAACATATAATGAACATAACATAAACATTAACCAACAAATAAGATTAACCTAAAACTAAAATTAAATGAATATGGAATTGAATTGAAAGAAAAATATAAAACAAAATCCATAATAAGAATTATATAATAAATCTAAATAAACTAAACATACTATGCAAGGAAATAAAAATGAAAATTAAATCAAAGTAAATTATAATAACATAAACACTAATGTAATAAATAAACCTAATTAATCTAAGTTAAATGAATAATACAAATAAAATAAATTAAATGAATCTAATCAAATAAATTAAACAAAATCAAATTACCAAACTCAAACTATAATAAATCAATTAGACTTAAAGTGAAAACCAATTCAAAACAAATTATAATAAAGGAACCTTAATGGAACTTGATTGAAGAAACATACCTTAAAGAAATAAAATAAATCAAGATATGATTAATCAAACATTAAATAAAAGGAATAAATGAATAGAAGAATTAAAAATAAACAAAATTAACACATTCATTGAACTAAACTCAAACCAAATCGAAAAGTGGTTAATTAAGATGCTTAAAATCTTAGATAAAACCCTTAGAATTATTCCTCACTTTAGTAAAGATTTCATTCTATTAGGACATAGGTTGTTGAATAGGATGGGTTCCACCTAAAATGGAACATATTATATTCTTCATTCTTGAAAACATAATTTCATCTTAACATAAAATGCACCTAAAATGAAAATGAAATTATAAATCATTAAACCACATAAAGTGAAACCACTTGTGGTAAATGAAACTAATTTTAAAACTAAAAGAAGTTAAAAGAATAAAAAGAAAATTTTCATAATTAGCAACATAAGGTATATAGTCTGGACACCGAGGTCACAGGATACTAGTCAAAAAGAGATTTTAATACCTCGAATCTTTGGTATAATAATGACATGTACCTATGAAACAAAATTATAAAATTAAATTAATTTAAATATTGAAAAAACCAAATTAAAACTTGAACTTAAAAAGATCTAGTACAGTCTTATCACACAAGCCCATTTTTTCACACACTAGAATGTTTGGTCACCAACCCAAGATTTAGGTTAAGTTGATCTGAGATATTCTATGATGTGATATGATGTATTTTCATATTTTATGATGTAATGTTTTATACTTGATGGCTAGGATTGTATACTATTAGTTTTGATGGTAGGATGTGTTATTTAGAACTAATGTTGTCTTCTATAAGGGGTAGTGCTAAAAGGGACCACTGTAATTAATTATTTATAAATGCTATTTTTTTGAATGTATGCTTAGGTTCCTAATCATAGCCCAATATGGCATGTGAGCTTGGTAACCAACTAATGAAGCCCATATGTTTGGAAATATAACTGTCAGTGTTCTGTTTCCATTTCCTGATGTTTGTTTTGTAAGGCTTAAGATTTACTTTTGAAATTTTATATGTAATTTGAGCCTAGAATTAGTTTAAGATCTATGGGGTCTAGAAATAGTAAGAGTTGACCCTACCAACAGATGGGTGTAGAGGTCCCTTGTGAAGCCCAATGGATGTCTCTAAAGAAGGAGATGATTCTGGAGAGAAGATCCCCATAGATTGAGACTTGTAGTTCAAGGCTAGGTTATATCAAGTCAGACCTTGGCTGCCCATTTTTTTCTTTCTTCTAGGGTTTATAGTTGTACCCAATCATAATGGCCTATTCTATATTTTAAATTTTGCTTGATTTACTTTGGGTGCATAATAGAATTAACCTAATTTATTAGGTTTCTTTTTATATTTTTTTGTAATGAATGCATGGACATTAGACTCTGATGAAAACTAAATTTTCTATTTAATTTAAATCTAAATTTTCTACCCAATTTAAATCTAAATAACTTAAATAAGAAAATAAAGAAGCTTGAAACTTCATATTAATTATAACCCTAAGAATAACTTAAAAGCAACTAGAAATAATTAACTTTTGTAAATCATGCTAGCATATTATTCTAAATTTATGAATTGGGCACTTCACCCATTACACATAAGAGAAATCTGAACTTTGAGGTTGACCACCTTCCTGGGAAAGTTTTCTTTCTCTTCTTCATTTTCCCATGACTACTTCTAATTGCATTTCATTTAGCATAGAATGCATACCCGAAGAGCTTAAATGAATCATGAGTCAAAACATCTAAAAGATGGAAAATGTTACATTAGTTTGGTGCATATCATACCTTACATGATCTTAAGAATTAGGGAGTGAGTCTAGGTTTTTAGATTATTTCATACAATATAATAGTCTAACCATCTTATATTTATGAAACTTGGCATCATAGATTTAAAATTTGCTTAGGTGGTGTTAGCTGGTATCCATTTCAAGCGGGTTATAACTCCAGAAGAGTCAAGGATAGGTTTTCTTTCTCAAGAAGAGAAAGAGCCAATAATTCTCAAAAGTGAAACTAGGTTGAACCTCTGATTTATATCAGAAGAACACATAGACTTTGGTTATGAGCATTTTCCTTGGAGTAAGTCTTCATCCTTTGGTGTTTCTGTAGTCTTGTGCTATTAGAATCTAAGTCTTAGATTTCTAATACAATGCCAACTCAAATTTCTATTAAATTCTAAAATTTAGAGCCTAATGATAGGATAGTTGAAATGCTAGTGGTCATCCCAGTATTTGTAGGAATTTCCAACTTAATCCCTATTGACTTCCAAAAGAACTCTTTCCACTTTGGACGTTCCCTTTTGAAATTCCAAATTATCATTTGCCATTGAAAATAGCTTTGAAATCTATAGAAATAATAGCCTATTTCTTTAATTAAGAGGTTTCTTAGGAAGAGGTCCTCCATTCCTAAAATGTAATTAACTATAAGGGCTGACCTTATAAAGAACCATGAATCCAGTTTATAATAAACCATGTTATACTTCCCATGTAGTTCATGGGAAAACTTTCTAGTACACTAAAACCCATTAGCCTTAGGAGTCATTATCAAATGATCAAATAGATTATAGGATAACATGTTTATCTTTTGATATTATATATTAATTACTTAATGAAGCATTTAATTATTCAAATAAGAAATTCCTAAATTTTGTGTCGTCTCACAAATTTTTCTTACACTATCATCCAATAGAACTCACCTCATATAGGCAACCAAATTAGAGAACTCGCCTCACATAGAAGTTTGATTACAAGATTCACCTTAGCTAGGCAATTGATAACATAGAATAAATCATAGCTAGGTGACCACATCAAATGACTTACCACTATAGCTTGTCACTCAACGTACAACATTTGCTCAACCTCTAGAGCATGAATGACATGTAGTTTTTAGAAACTAACATGAACTTTTCTTCTATAACCACCCTTTGAGTCCTACAAAGAGTGGGAATTTCAAGTGGTGTAGTACCATTTTTAGCTTTATTTTTATTACAAAGAGGGAGAGAGTTGATTCTTGTATTTTTGATCCCCTACATGTACTCATACTCTATTATAGTAGAATTTCTTGCATTTTTTATCTTTTTTCTATCTTATCCTTTATGATCTAGCCCTATGTATTATGTGCCTAATATAATCTTGCATTACTCCACAAACAATTCTCAATTCAACATTCTCATTGGTATGATGAGCTTAGAAGATGCCAAGGATAATAATTCAAGTTCCATAAGAAGTATTCCTTTCAACATGAGACAACTCAATAACCAGAAGGTTGATCATGTATTAATTTTTATAAAGATTTAAAGGACATAGAGGTTAAATCACTCGTATAGTATAAACAACTATGGAAAAGTAAAATGTGATGTTTTTTAGGGCTTAAAAGATTTCAGGGTGCTTAAGTTCTATAACTTGTTATATTGACCATCATAGGTGATAGTTGTCGAAGACACCATACATTAATGATGAATCCTATCACACGAGATATAATGAAGTTTCTTGAGGAAGAGTGACAAATGCCATTCACACTAATCCTTTTTTTCAATAAATCATGGATGTATGTCCCTCATAAAAATTTAAGATTCATCACTAGTACTCTTAAAATGGTCAAACTAACTCAATTGACCATTTAGCATACTTTGAAACTACCACATCGTTATCAGACCTTTTATAAATTAATTAAGTGTGTATTATTATTTACTACATTTAAATAGTCAATCCATAGATGTTTTCACTCATTTTTGTGGGACTCATCACATTTTTTATATAATTTAAAAAGTTGTTTACTACTTAATTTATCAGTATTTTGAATCCTCTAATGAGCTCACAAGCTCATTTATAAATGAGGTAAGAAATGGGTGAGTCCCTTAAGAAGTTCATCATATGCTTTTAAAGGGAAATGTTAGAAGTTTAAAATTTGGAGCCCAGAATTGCTCAGGCTGCACTAACCTAGGCCTTAGAGAAGGGCCATTTAAATATGCTCTTCATCTACAGTAGCATAAAACACTAGTACAGTTGCTAAAATTGACTAATAGCCATCTAAATGTGGAGGAATATGATGAGGTCACCCAATCTTCAAAGGCAACTCACAAAGATGGCTTGGGAAAGAGATCTCCCTTGGAGTGATTCTCAAAGCAGTGTTTTTGAGTCTTAAAGCATGGCAAGGGAAAGAGGCCACATACTAGAAAAGAGCAAGCACTAATGCACATGTGTGAGTTTAGATAAAATTGGTCAGCTCATCATATACATGGCGAGTACTTATAGCCTATCATTGTTACACCAATACTAGTATTATTGGTCAAGTTTTTTGAAGCTATCCAAAATAAAAAATAAATTAAGTTGTTATTGCCTTTATAAGTTGATTGGTTAAGAGACCGATTGAGGTATTGTGCTTATTATCATGGTAATAGTAATGACACTAAAGAATGTCAACATTTGAAGAGATTAGTAGAAGAGATTATCAAGGTGTGGAAGCTAGAGAATTTATAAAGAGAATAAAAAATTAATAAGTAGCAAACGCAGGTAATAAACTTACTTCAGCTCATGTGATCCACACCATTATAATTATATTTTCCATTTTTTGAGTGGATGTGGAGTCATCATGATGAATAAGCATCAAGAAACTCTAAAGTGGTAAAGTGAACTCATCGAACATAATGAGAGTGTTGATTATAGAGATTATTCTAGTAAACTATGGAGAAAGACCTACCAATAGTAGGTAATCCATATAAAAATGTAGTAATAATCACAGTGTTAATTGCCAACTTTTAAATTGAAAATATTTTGATTGATGTAGGGAGCATAGTCAATATTTTATTTAAATTTTTATTGATAAAATGAATTTGATGTGTTTGAGACTGCTATCTATAGTAGGTGTCTTTTATAAATTTTTTAGAGAAAGCAATAAAACTAAAGGAATAATCGCTCTCCTAGTAACTTGGGAAGAAAGAGAAAACTAGTTCACTACAATGGCACCAGCCATATACAATACCTATTTTGGTTGACCACCATTAACTACACTCAAAGCAGCGGTATCAACTTATCATATGGTGGTTAAGTTCCCTTGTAGAGGAGATGAGATAATAGTAAGGGGAAACTTGAATCAATGTAAAGCATCATACTTACGAGCAATTAGTGGATCACCAAATAGAGAAGAGGTATTATAATTGGAAGTTACAAGAACTTGAATGAAGATAATAGAAAACATTAAAGAAGTATCAACAATAGCAGATCCAAAGTGAGTACTTAGAATTAGCTCATTCTAAAGCAGTGAGTATTTAGAAGCACTTGGTTTGAAGTGAGATGTGGTGCATAAACATTAATAGTTCTTTCTACAAGCTTTACATTAAGAAGGATGCTCAACAAATCAAATACAAGATGAAGAAGATGTCGGCCTTACTCATAGAACTTATTAAAGTAGAAGTTGTTGCTAGAATCCCTCTTCCTTTAAGAGAATGGTACTGTAAATGGATATATAATGTAGTTATTGTACAATAGTCTAATGACAAATAAAAGATATGCATAAACTCCACCAACCTAAACATGGGCTTATCTTAAATATGGATGCCCATTTCTATACATTAACTCACTCATCGACTTGGTAGTGGGATACCTAGTGATAAGTGTCATGGTTGTCTTCTCTAGTTACCACCAACAAAAATGCATCGCACTTGGCAGACTTAGAGATGATGGCCTTTATTGCTAGAGAAGGGTTCTACTACCTTAAAGTTATGCCTTTTAACTTGATGAATCTGACTACCACTTACCAAAGGATGATGGGCCAAGTATTCAAAGAACAAAAAGGAAGAAATGTAGAGGTCTATGTGGAAAACTTATTATGGAAAAAGTAAGCCACCTTAGCAACATATTGACTATTTAAAGTAAACCTTTATAACATTGAAGAAATATAACATGCACCTTAATCCTTTGAAGTTCATACTCAGACTAGTATTAGAAAAGTTATTAGAATTTCTTTTTAGTCTAGACGGCAAAAAAAAAACCAAACCAGGCAAAGTCAAGGCGATACTCAACATGCCATCACCAAGAATTACTAAAGAGGTACAACAATTGAATAGCTGAGTTACCATGCTTGATAGATTCATCACTAATGTGAGTGAATGTTGCTCACCATTGTTCAAGATATTAAGGTGTACTAAAATGTTCAAATATGTCATGTAGTGCAACAATGCTTTGTATGATATGAAAGTTTTACTCAACTTGTCATCTCTACATCAAAGTCTCAAGGAAGGAGATATGTTGCTTCTAAACTTGGGAGTTTGAATGAACCCTAGAAGTTTGAGTAGACCCTAGAGTGCAAGAAAGATTTTAATGATTTTAAAGCTTTACTCACCTTGACATCTCAATTGTAAAGTCTAAAGGAAGGAAAGATACTACTACTGTACTTAGAAGTTGACAAAGATGTAGTGTGTTTGTCTTGATCGAAGAAGAAAGGGCTAAATAATGGTTAGTTTACTATGTTAACAAGTCAGTAAGGAGTGTCGAGTCACATTATCTCCCACTCACTCTTCTCATATTAAAATGACAACTTTGGTAATATTTTCATGCTCACTTAATTCAAGTGGTGATTGACCATCTGCTCAAATCAATGCTCATGAAGCTAGAACATTCGAGGAGATTAATTAAGTGGCAGGCAAAGTTAAGTGAGTTAAAGATCTCATACTTTCTTAGAATGATGATTAAAGCATAATCATTTATCAATTTTCTTATAGTATTCAATGACTTGTGAGAGGTTTTGGTTAGTTTGAATCCATCATGGTAGCTATATGTGGATATATCTTCAGGAGAACAAAGAATGGGAATTGATATTATGTTGAATATCCCTATAGGAATCATTATCATATAATCAATAAAGTTTATTTTTGAGTGAAAAATCAATCATAGTATGAAGCATTACTCACTAAACTCTGCATTTTACAAGAACTTAATGCCAAACATATTACAACACATTCAAATTTATAACTTATGGTGAATTAGATAAATGGACATTATGAAGTGAGGAAGGAGTCTTCATAGAAATACCTACTCAAGGTAAAGACCTAAATTAAGAAACTTGAATTTTTAAAGATAAAATAAGTCCCTAGAGATGATGTCGAACTTATTGATTTACTATCAAGAGCAAGTTGGCATGGAGAGTAGCCTATCCTTGAATTTGTTCAACCTAGCATAAGCCCTCATCCTTTCTCAATAAAGGGGTGGGATTTTTAGTTCCTCTACCAATTGCCAGCAAGCAGGGGGGTTCATACTTATTAGGATTGACTACTTCAACATGTGGATTAAGGTAAAATCCCTTGCCAAGATAATCACCAAGGTAGTTCAAAACTTTGTTTGAATGTAGAAGTCATGGAAATAGAACTTGACCTGCTAGAGGACTTGTACATGGAAGCATCACATACATAAGAAGAGACCAAAAGGAAAATTTCTATGTACCACAACTTCAACATCAATGAGAAATATTTCAAAGTCATCATCTTGGTATTGAAGTAAGTAGACATAGCCACTTGACAAAATGTACATAATAAACTTGCCCACACATGGGATGGGCCTTATATTATCAATAGGAACACTAGGGTAGGAGCATATCAGTATAATGGATCAAAAATGGTATTACTCTTAAGAGTAGTCCTAGTCTTGTATCTATTTTGCTTCCAATAAGCTATTATTTTTTAAAATCATTTATTACTCAAGTGTTTGTTGGAAAATTCTTGACATTCATAAATAGAAATGAAATTCTAATCATTACATTTTCCCATTTTACTCACCCTAAGATATATACAAACTTTTGCAAATTTTTTCAAAAAGTTTATTTAAACTCCTACAACAAGTCTTGTTCAAATAAACTAACTTATGACTTAGAAAGAAATCCTTATGGTGACATATGTTTGAAAATGGTTTAAGGTTGCACTTAGTGAGCTAAGATTTGTTCAAGCCACTGGATAAGCTACATTGGCCTAGATTATTCGGAGAGCTACATTGCCCAAGTGAAAAGTTTAATTCAATGAGCTATATTTGGCCCAAGTGTAAAGCATAACTCACTGAGCTATGTATTGTCCTGAGCCTAAGACCTAACTTGGTGAGCTACCTTTGGCCTAAATATATAGAACTTCACTCTACAAATTATCTAGAATAAAGAATATGAGACTACTCATAGGAAAGTTATGGCTCCTAAGAGGAAACTTCACACTAATTATAACCAGGTTAAACCTACTCATCCTAAGATGATTAACATAATCAAGCTCTTCACACACTAATAAAATAGAAGAACCACACAAATTGTCCAAGGGTATGTGAGGTTGATAAAAATAGGTTGACACATAAGGATATGGTCAACAACTTTAACTTTTAGAATTTTAAAGACCAACATTTCCTATGGTTGGTGACTACAAACTAAAGATCAACACCCTATATATTTTATGGCTCAATATTTCCCTATGAAAGAAATCCTAATTAGTTAATCGAAGTAGTTACATTAGTGTTTGACCAAAAATATATTAAGCAAGAATGATTTCAATAAAATAATGCAAGTCCATTCACATGAAGTAAATAATAATGAGTGTATATTTTCAGTTAAATAACAACATCCATAAAATTATAATGAGTAGATAATCAAGTAAATAATTATTATTTCATTGAAAAGGGTATTTGAGCTTAAAAACTAAGTGGCTATTACAAAAACACATTTATACTTACTTTTCCTTTCACTAGTAGAAATAAGAAGAAAGAAAAATTACAAAAAGTAAAATAAAACCTTGTTGGTATTTGCCTCCTTGTTACTTTCCTTAAACTTTAATACTTTTAAAGAGAGTACATTATGAAAATCAAGAAATTTATGGTTTAGTTGATGACCATGCTCAACCAACTTCTAGGTTGCTAGGTCGATACCTTTCATCAGCTTATTTTTTTAATACATCATTTTACTTATTAGAAGCATGAAATTTAATCAACTCAGCCTCCTTCTTTTATAAGTTCTCAGTGTGGTGAGATACTTGACCTCTATCTATTTCTTAAGTTTATTGAAGGAAGTCAGCTCTAGCACTAGTCGATCCTTTTTTTCCTCTAGGAATTTTGCTTCTTCCTTGAGCTTGACCTCTTTAGACGTCATGTCCTTAAATTGTTCATTTAGCAAGTCACATTCCACCTTAGTGTCCATAACTTTAAACTTGAAAACATATTCTTAGCAAAGGTTCCAAGTTGAGTGTCATGCCATCATTTGAGTAGTCATGGTAGTCACTTCTTGGGAAGCTTCTCAAAATATTTTCCATCTCCACTGAGAAGATGTGGTAGCCCAACACAAAATCCTAACTCACCAGATCAACAAGGTCAAGAGTATAATTATCTTTAGGATAAATATACAAAAGATCATTGTCGAATTCCTTTCTCTTTTTTAGCTTCTTGCTCGGTGAGCCTATGAGAGTCTTAAAGCTAAAACATACACTGGACTCTTTTTAAACTATTTTTGGGTTTCTTTGCTCATCTCTGTCATACTTGCCTCCTCTATAGACCTCTCAAGAATGGTCATAGTAGTCTGGGCTTGAATTCTTCTTCCTATCTTTCTTTGGAATTTCTTAAGAATTCCAACACCATGGGATTAGTCGAAAAGGAACCAGAGGTGTCATGCCCTACAAAAGCAAACCAATTAACTTACAAAAGCAAGAATAGAAATAATGACTTTTAAGCAAGTGAGTCCTTATGTTAGATCTTTTCATGGATTCTATTAAACTTTAGGAGAGTCTACTATTGAGTGACTTTTCTATCAACTTACTTAACATTTCTTTTTCGATATGACCACCACTTTGATTTCAACACTAATTAGTTGATTGAACACTTAACAAAATAAACCTTGGAATGCTAATACCTAATTTTTTTCACTAAGCTAACTACCCTTAGGTGGACTATTGAGAACTACAAATCTCATCCTTATTCACATGCACCAAGAAGATAAGGTACAAGATAGTCAGGCTCTACTACAACCCTCTTGTCTCAAATATAAGAAGAATGTCATAATGATTTCTATTGAGTTTGGTAAGACATAGGAAAGCACCACAAAGTAGAAATTTAGGATCTCCCCTAACTTGATGCATTGGGGAAACTAAAAGTTATACAAGAAGTAGTTGAATGGGGTGTAGAGCTTTTTATCCTTCATAGTGTTTACTCACAAATCACTCCTAGCCACTCATTCTGAGTTTAGACTTTCTATGTTAGTATCCATGAAAAATAAATGTCTTGATCTTTGGTCCTAGAATAGACGACTCATTCATTTTGCTCGCCAAAAAATTGATGAAACCCTATTTCATGAGTACCATGAACATATTCAAGAGAGAAGAAATTTGATAAGATGATAGCTCATAGAAAAGGGGAAAAGAAGACTTGCACAAGGGAACATTCACTCACTCAAAATAATATCATAAAATTAAAATTTTCACCTAACCTTAGGTGAAGGTATCTATGGCTACAGTTAAAGTTCTTTAAAAAATATAGGTGTCGTATCATTTATTTAATGCATAAACTTTCTAAAATCATTGCCAAATCCTATGGAGAACTCAAGTCACATAAGGGTGAAATACTAATAATCTTACTCACCATTGAGGTAAAAATCAACAAACATAATACATGGTAGAACCATTTAAATCACTAAATAAACATGGTAAGCCAGTAAAATAAACATATCTAATTTCATTAAATGCAAATTTTTATTACAAGAGGGCTTACACACATTCACTCCCATTATTTACATTTATTTTATATATTGCTTGACTACCAATTCAAGAAGCCAATTGGTAATGAGTGCTCCTATTCTCGGTAGGTTATTGAAGATGAAGTTGGCTCCTGTAATAAAGTAAAAGTACTCGGTCAACTTATCTTGACAATAAATAGAAGTCAACTTGGTTTCCATGACAACTAGCCTTTTTTACACCAAAATTGCTACACCTCCTATTAAGTTCATGACTTTTTCAAGCAGAATAACTTTTTTTTATAAAGAGATAAACTTGTTAGAAGGATCAAAAGGTTGATGCTCTTCCATTGCATTTATTCTCTCTAGATGAAAGGACTCATTCTTCTTGAACTCACTACTTTAATGGCAAGTCTAAGAATGCAAGCTCATCAACATATTATACAGATCTATTGAAGTGAAACTTGTTAGTGGTGTGCAAATCTAGTGTTATTGAGTCTATTTCTATAAAAGGAAGGTCCACACATAATGGAATTCATGGTATTGCTAAGTTTCCACTAAGAAGAACCACTTGAGAATCAATGGGGACAAAAAATTATTCTCAAAGAGGCCTCCCTCCACAACAAGAAAATAGATCATAAAGTATGAATAAAGAAACCACAATAAGTTGGTTATTCAAAAGAATCATCCTAAGGAAAGATAGCCGCTGATGAAACCAAAGCATTTCTTCTTTAGTAGGATGATGTCCTAGTAACTTATGAATAGTGAGATGAATACTTAGCTTAACTAAACACAAGCTGACATTATCATTCTAAACAAACTCACAAACACTCATAATGATAAATTATAAGAACAAAAAAAATTGGTCAAAGTTCTTATTAAATCGACAAAATTGTAGAATAAAAGAATGATGTATCATGGTGAGGCAATCCTCTTCTAACTTCTCCTGAGATGGAGTCATCACCAACCCTCACTAAGACCTGTCACCACTGAATAAGAGAAGGGAATCCCTCTTCATCATCTATAGGAATGCTCAACATTTGTGGAGTCACTTCCTTAGTAAGAGGTGAGACATTCATAGCTTATTATCTTATGACACATGCTCCAATGATGTTGAAAATAGTCACCTTAATTTTAGAGTTTGTGCCACCTCCCTTTTTGAGTGTGGCCTCTACAACCACAATCAACACCACTTGGTTGATAAACTTGCATTGATAGGAAGAACTATAATGACTCCCCTTTCAAGCACCTTCTTGGATTTCATTTTTCTATGAAAGCCTAAACAAACTTTAATAGTGTCACTTTTTCCATGAGGTCTCTTTTAAGCCATATTGAACTCTCAATCAATCAACTAAAAGGTTATTATTAATTAATGAAACACTTGGAAAGAGCACAAAAAGTATTAGTATCTAACTACCTTTTATAGATATAAATGGAAAGCATAAAATGTTAAAGGGAAAAGTAATATCAAACAAAACAAGCCATAAACATCTCAACAAAGTTTGGTAAAACTTTCTTATAATGAAGCTAATTATTACATTTTATTTCTATTCTTCTATTATTTTTAAATGTCACCTCTATAAGGAGTAAAAGATTGAGAAAAATGTACCCCCAAATATACACATAAGGACCTAGTAGATGGACCAGGATTGAGAATGCTTAGTGGAAATTATCAGAGCCAAGGGAATAATTTACTCTACCACCTTTCAAAAAAACTTGCCTCATGCATGTAACAAAAAAGGTGAATCACTCTTACATAGGTGACCAACTAATGGATTTTCCCTAGCTAGATGATTGATATCAAATAACTTATCATATTTAAGACACATTAAATTACTTTTCTTTATAGCTTGTCACTTAGCATACAATATTTTCCCAACTTTTAGAGCATGGGAGAGTCTCTTTAAATAGTAATTGGCATATAGCTTCTAAGAATATACATGTAATTTCTTTTTATAGCCACCTTAAGTCTTATAAAAGTATGGATTTTGAGAGGTGGAGGATTTTTTTTTGCCTCTTTTACTATTCTGAACAGAGAGATAGAGCAAATTCTTATATTTTTGATCATTTGTTTGCACTTATACTTAGTGGAATTTCTTGCATTTTTACACACTTTTGATCTTGTCCTATTTGATATAGCCCTGCTTTTCACATGCCTATGTAAGGTGTATTACTCCATATAGAAATTTAGATTCAACAATACTCTAGAGGACTGAGTTTCATAATTCCATGCACTATAAGAAGTGTTTTCTTTCAAAAGGCATTATATGATATTAGTGGCTCTATGAATTTGATGCTTTATACATCTACAAATAATTAGGCATTATTGAGATCAAGAAACTACAATCTCCTTATATTTCACTAATCATACACTAAACACCATATAAGAATAATTAAGGATGTTTTAGTAATGGTGGACAAGTCTATATTTCATGTTGACTTTATAACATTAGACTTGGAAGCTCAAAAGAAAAAATCCAAATTATATTAGGGTTTCACACTCTGCAACTGGAAGAACCTTGAGTGATGTTCATATGGGGGAGATCATTCTCAAGTTTTAATAGGAAGAAGTGACTGAGATGTACAATGGCATGAGAGGTTAGTGTTTTACCTGATCAAAAGACTTTTTTTTATCATTTTTCATTATGGGGATAACAAGATGATATCGAAATTACAGAGTATAGATAAAGTTTAGATTAGCATCCCACTCATATATTAGAGAGACCCATTAAATACACCCACGAGCTCCAATAGCTCAAAACACTAGCCGAACTATATGAGTTGGTGAATAATAACATGAACACTGATAAATATAATGAAGTTATGTAGCTGGAGCCATTGATTCACACAAAATACTTAGTGAGGAAGTCATCTTTAGAGAAATGCTTGGAGATAAGTTTTGAGTGTGAACATCAGCTAAAAAAAGATAAACCAAATAATCTACACTTAAAATAAGATTTCAAAAATCTCATAACTCGCTATGAAGGAGCTAGCTACTCACCACCCACTCTAGCAATTCCTTTGAGGGTGTTAGTCGAGTTAGTAGAACCCATCCAAAATAAGGAATATGAAAAATATTTATAAAGCCAAATAGTGTTAGTGATTGATCTAGGTATTGCACCTACCATCGAGACCATAAATGTGACATTGAAGAAAGTTGTCACCTGAAATGCTAAGTTATTAATTTAATAAAAGCATGAAAGCTCAAGAAATTCAGAATGAGAAATGATAAAGAAGTCACTAAAAAAGAAATAAATCCTGATGCACGAGATACATATCATTAGATTCATACCCACTATTTTTCGAGGTGGCAGGGAGTCCACAAGACATACTTGTTGCCTATACACCTTGTGTATCTCAACATTTGATTTTATGATAACGAACATTGTGTAATAAGAATTAATTATTTCATTGCACTCTAAATTATTTACATTAATCACTATGAATTTCATTTTTAATGAAGATTTATATTGATGATAAATATATATTTTTGATGCTACTAAAAAAGTTAAATTCAAGGGTGCAAGAAAAATTCTTCCAACTCCTAGTTCTTTAGTAATATCAGAATGCAAAGCTTTTGGACATGGACTGGGTGAGAATTTTTAAGGAATAACTATATTAAGGTAAATGAAATGCTCACTATAAAAATATATCATTAATTCATTTTAAAATAATGTATTTAAAATTATTCATAAACACTATATTTTATATTTACAATTATGCTTTAAAATTATTCATTTTTGGATAATGTAAACTAAATTAATAAACCATGTATATTTATTGTAGTTCCATACATCATTAAACTATTTCCATGCTAAAATATATTCATTATCCATTTATTACATGTATAAATTCAAATTACTGAAATTATTCTTTATATTATTTTTCTCTCTCCTATTATCCTAATTTTCTCTCTATATTATTTGCAAAATAAATCATGTGAGAGCTATTCAAATTATTTCCATAATTATCCCATCTTTTTCTAAATTAAAAAAGGCATTTATTTGAATTTTTAATTTGAATCATTTTGAATTCAAATTAAATATTCTCTTGCTTACATGTGAAATTTGAACTTAGTTTTTATGGAATGTTTTGTGGTTGATCATAGGCTACTATACTTAATTTAATTTGAATTAATTTGGATCTATTTGAGTTAATTCCAATTCAATTAAAATAAGCCATGGAATTATCTTTTTTCCTTTTATATAAATTCTATTTTTGGAAATCACCTTTGACCAACTATATCTTTATTCAAATTCAAATTGATTTAAACTCTCCTAAGATCTGATCCATCATGATTTAATTTGAATTAAGTACATTAAAATAAATTTAATATATTTTAGGAAACAAGCTTGGCCAAATTTTTTGAATATTACTTTGATTTTAATAAATAAAGATTGTATGTTATCACTTTCCTTCCTTCATTCAATCAAGATGAATTGATTGAATATTCCATGATATTGCATTAAATGCTAATTGAATCCCATCATGGAAACTCCTTTTGGCCAACCATATATCATACTTAATTTAATTAATCAAAATTTGAATTATTTCCTTTTTCAATTGGACAATTAATTGTGTCATGACTTGTTTATTTTTAATTCAAATTCTTCTATCCTCTCTCTCTCTCTCTCTCTTGCATGACCCACATAAGCAATAAATTCTTAATTATATTATAAATTAGGTCATATGATGAATTGATTCAATTTAAATCTCTTTCCAAATTATTTTTCCCTTTGTGATGCCTTGGCCGATTTTTTTCATCTTGTAAAAATAAGTAGATTTAAATTTAGTTGATTCAATTTGAATCGCTTACAATTTATATTTTTCCTCTTCCATGCCTTGGCCAAAATCACTCTTATACATTTTGAATTTCAAATTTATTTTCAAATTTAACCAACCATCCATATTAAATTCCCTCATATTTCTCCTTGGCCAAATCATTCTTTCATGCAAATTAATTTTATTTTGATTGGCTTATCTTTAAATTAATTACAAATGAGTTTCCCTCATACTTTTCCTTCTCTTGGCCGACCCTCTTGATTCCTTGTCATATAAATAATGTCTCTTAGACTAGGTTAATTTCTCTTGGAAAAATCTTTCATAGAAAAATTTCTCTATTGGCCAAATTCTTGCAAAAAATTAGAGATTCTTTTTTGGTGAATCCAGTACTAATTTCTCCACCTTTCTTTCATCTTCCAAGCCTCAAGTCATTGTCTTAAAGATAGCATAAAAGAAGTTGGTGGATTTGGTGGAAATCCCTCTTGGCAGAAAGCTATTAAAGGTTCCTTCAATTTATTTTATTGCTACTCTTATCTAAGACTGTGATTTCTTTCTTAGGCTAAGAATTTTTGGTATTTGGTTAATTTGATTTGTGCTTAACACGACTATTTGTACACCTTCTCAAGTTGGTCGAAAGCTTTGTTTGGTTTTGATTAAAGTTTTCTGTTTGTGAGCTATTCTCTTCTTTTTATTTTTATATATGCTTAAGTGAAACTTATGTTGTGATAATTAGTTCATAAAGAACACTTTTAACTTGCAAGTTTTCTTTTCTCTTAAATAGTCTCATACTTTGCATAAGTGATATTCCTTTTGAAATGAATTTCATTTGAATTTATGTGATTTAAGATCTCAACTTCATTTGATCATTTGGAAAACTCTAAATTTCTTTCTAACAAGATATTAATTCAAGTTTCAAATCATTATTATTCTGCATTTCAGATAATAAATTAAATCACCTTGATTTCAAATTACTATATTAACATCAAATAGTTTAAACATTCATTTGCATCAACATACATCAAGTTTAAATATTGCTTACATATTTAAATATCAATTAAAGTGAGCTAACTTTGTTTCATTTAATTTCAACTACATTAATATTATTGAAATTGGGTTTCAAGATCAAAATTATTTTGAAATTTAGTGCTAGATACTTTCATATTCCTCTTTCTTTCTTTTCTGTTAGGTTGTACTTGCCCATTAAGGAAAGTACCTGGTTGGGTTATACTTGCCCATTAAAGAAAGTATAGAAAGTACAGTGTTGGGTTGTACTTGCATATGAAAGAGAGTACAAGAGATTTGTTGTAATCTTGATTTTGATTTAGTGAATTCCTAGCTTAGGTGGCTAGGTGAGAAAGTAGGCCGGTTTTGAGGTTTGGCTGAACCATGTAAAAATTTATGTGTTCTTTTTCTTTTTTCTTTTCTTGCACTTTACTTTTTTATATTGTTGTTGATTGTTGCTATTTTTATGAAAGCATAATCATTAAAGGTTTAAGACTTCTACAAAATATTAAAATTAAGTTCTCTAAAATTACTTTCTTAAAGACCTAATTCACACTTTTTGGAATTTCTTGCATTTTTACACACTTTTATCTTGTCATATTTGATATAGCCCAGCTTCTCATATGCTTATGTAAGGTGTATTACTCCATATAGAAATTTAGAGTCAACAATACTTTAGAGGAAGCCTTTAGCAAAATTGAAGGACCTAGTGAGTTTCATAATTCCATGCACTATAAAAATTGCTTTCTTTCAAAAGGCATTATATGATATAAGTGGATCTATTAATTTGATGCTTTTATACATCTACAAATAATTAAGCATTAGTGAGATCAAGAAACTACAATCTCCTTATAATTCACTAATCACACTCTAAACACCATATAAGAATCGTTGAGGATTTTTTAGTAATGGTGGACAAGTATATACTTCATGTTGACTTTATAATATTATACATGGAAGCTCAAAAGAAAAAAAATCCTAATTATATTAGGGTTCCACTTTTTGCAACTAGAAGAACCTTGACTAATGTTCATATCGGGGAGATCATTCTCAAATTTTACTAGGAAGAAGTGACTGACATGTACAATGGCATGAGATGTTAGTGTTTTACCTGATCAAAAGACTTTTTTGTATCATTTTGCATTATGCAGATATCACAACATGATAATATTGAAATTACAGAGTATAAATAAAGTATAGGTTAACATGCCACTCGTATATTAGAGAGACCCATTAAATACACCCACAAGCTCCAATAGCTCAAAACACTCATCGAACAACTTCAATTGGTGAATAATAACATGAACACTGATAAATATAATGAAGTTATGTACCTAGAGCCATTGATTCACACAAAATACTTAGTGAGGAGGTCATCTTTAGAGCAATTGCTCGGAGATAAGTTTTGAGTGTGAACATCATATAAAAGAAGATGACCTAAAGAACCTACACATAAAGGGAGATTTCAAAAATCCCATAACTCGCAATGAAGGAGCCATCTACTCATAACCCACTATGGTAACTCCTTTGAGGGTGTCGATGGCCGAGTTAGTAGAACCCATCCAAAATAAGGAATATGAAAAAGTGTTTGTGATCGCTCTAGGCATTGCGCCTATCATTGAGACCATGAATGTGACATTAAAAAAAGTTGTCACGTGAAAAGCTAAGTTATTTAGTTAATAAAAAGCATGAAAGCTCAAGAAATTCAGAATGACAAATGATAAATAAGTAACTAAAATAAGAAATGAACCCACCCTGATGCATGAGATCCATATCATTAGAGTCATACCCACTATTTTTTGAGGTGGCAGAGAGTTCACAAGGCAGACATGTTGATTATACACCTTGTGTATCTCACCATTTGATTTGATGATAACCAACATTGTGTAATAAGAATAAATTATTTCTTTGCAGGCTAAATTATTTACATTAATCACTATGAATGACATTCATAATGAAGATTTATATTGATGATAAATATATATATTATTGATGCTACTAATCAGGTTAAATTCAAGTGTGAAGAAAAATTCTTAAACTCCTAGTTCTTCAGTAATATCAGAATGCTAAAGCTTTTGGACATGGATGGACTGGAAATTTTTTAAGGAATAACTATATTAAGGAAAATGAAATGCTCACTATATATATATATATATATATATATATATCATTCATTTATTTAAAATAATCTATTTTAAATTATTCATAGACACTATATTTCATATTTATAATTATGCTATAAAATTATTCATTTCTGGATAATGTGAGCTACATGCATAAATCATGTTACATTTACTATAGTTCCCTACAAACTAAATTAAGTACACGTCTCATTAAACTATTTCCAAGCTAAAATATATTCATTATCAGTTTATTACATGTATAAAATCCAATTATATTGAATTTATTCTTTATATAATTTTTCTCTCGTCTATTATCCTAATTTTCTCTTTGTATTATTTTCAAAATAAATCATGTGAGAGCTATTCCAATTATTTTTATAATTATCCCATATTTTTTTAAATAAAAAAGTCATATATTTGAATTTTTAATTTTAATCATTTTGAATTCAAATTAAATATTCTCTTGCCTAAATGTGCAAATTTGAACTTAGCTTTTCATGGAATGTTTTGTGGCTGATCATATGCTACTCTAATTAATTTAATTTGAATTAATTTGGAATCTATTTGAGTTAATTCAAATTATATTAAAATAAGCCATGGAATTATCTTCTTTTCTTGTATATAAATTCTATTTTTAGAAAACTCCTTTGGCCACTATATCTTTATTCAAATTCAAATTGATTTAAACTCTTCTAAGATCTAATCCATCATCATTTAATTTAAACTAAGTAGATTAAAATAAATTTAACATTAGGAAATAAGCTTGGCCAAATATTTTGAATATTACTTGGATTTTATTAAATAAAGACTGCATGTTACCCCTTTCCTTCATTCAATCAAGATGAATTGATTGAATATTCCATGATATTGCATTAAATGCAAACTGAATCCCATCATGGAAACTCCTTTTGGTTGTCCATATATCATGCTTAATTTAATTAATCAAAAGTTGAATTTTTTCCTTTTTCAATTGGACAATTAATTGTGTCATGACTTGTTTGTTTTTAATTCAAATTCTTCTGTCCTCTCTCTTACATGACCCATATAAGCAATAACTGCTTAATTACATTAAAAATTAGGTTATATGATGAATTGATTAAATTTAAATCTCTTTCCAAAATATTTCTCCCTCCATGATGCCTTGGTCAATTTTTTCATCTTGCAAAAATAACTAGACTTAAATTCAGTTGATTCAATTTGAATCACTTACCATTTATATTTTTCCTCTTCCATGCCTTGGCCAAAATCACTCTTATATAATTTGAATTTCAAATTTATTTTTAAATTAAACCAACTGTCCATATTAAATTCCCTCATATTTGTCCTTGGCCAAATCATTCATTCATGAAAATAAATTTTATTTTGATGGGCTTATCTTTAAACTTATTTCAAATGAGTTTCCCTCCTGCTTTTCCTCCTCTTGGCCGACCCTCTTAATTCCTTGCCTTGTAAATAATGTCTCTTAGACTAGGTTAACTTCTCTTGGAAAAATCTCTCATAGAAAAATTTTTCTCTTTGCCAAATTCTTGCAAAACATTTGGAGATTCTTTCTTGGTGAATCAAGTACTAATTTTTCCATCCTTCTTTCATTTTCCAACCCTCAAGTGATTGGCTTGAAGATTGCATAAATGAAGTTTGTGGATTTAGTGGAAATTTCTCTTGGCAGAAAGCTATTCAAGATTCCTTTACTTTATTTTTTGCTACTCTTATCTAAGACCTTGATTTCTTTCTTGGGCTAAGAATCTTTGGTATTTGGTAAATTTGATTTGTGCTTTACATGTCAAATCATACACCTTCTCAAGTTGGCCAAAAGCATTGTTTGGTTTTAATTAAAGTTTTTTATTTGCAAGCTCTTCTCTTCTCTTTATTTTTATATATACTTAAGTGAAACTTATGTTGTGATAATTAGTTCATAAAGAACACTTTTAAGTTGAAAGTTTTCTTTTCTCTTAAATAGTCTCATACTTTGCATAAGTGATATTCCTTTTAAAAATAGATTTCATTTTAGTTTATGTGAATTAAGATCTCATTTTCATTTGATCTTTTAGAAAACTCTAAGTTTCTTTCTAACAGGTGATTAATTCAAGTTTCAAATCATTATTATGCTACATTTCAAATCATAAATTAAATCACCTTGATTTCAAATTACTATATTCACATCAAATATTTTAAACATTTATTTGCATAAAAATACATCAAATTTAATCATTGCTTACATATTTAAATATCAATTAAAGTGAGCTAACTTTGTTTCATTTAATTTCAATTGCCTTAATATTATTGAAGTTGGATTTCGAGAGCAAAATTATTTTAAAATTGAGTGCTAGATACTTTTATATTCCTCTTTCTTGGTTTCTTGTTAGGTTGTACTTTCCCATTAAGGAAAGTACCTGGTTGAGTTGTACTTACCCATTAAGGAAAGTACAGAAAGTATAATGTTGGGTTGTACTTGCCTATGAAGAAGAGTATGGGAGATTTGTTTTAATCTCAATTTTGATTTAGTAAATTCCTAGCTTAGGTGGCTTGGTGTGAACGTAGACAAGTTTTGGGATTTGGCTGTACCATGTAAAAATCTCTGCATTTTTTTTGTTTATTTTTTTGCACTTTACTTTTTTATATTGTTGTTGATTATTGCTTTATTTTATTAATGCATAATCATTAAACGTTTAAGTCTTCTACAAAATATTAAAATTAAGTTATCTAAAATTACTTTTTTTAAAATTGAGATAAGAAAGACAAAACCCACCATTGGTAATCCATACAACAATACTATCACCATCTTGATGTTAATCACCAATTATGAAATTGGAAGTATATTGATCACATGGGAAGCTTATCCAAAATCATTTTAAGTTTATGTTTCATAACCTAGGATTAGTGAGTTCTAAGCTCACCCATACTATAGGACCACTATTAAGCTTTCATGAGAAAGAAGAGAGATGGAAGGGTGATCACTCTCCCTATGACTTTCGGGGAAGATAAGAAGAATTCACAGTAATGACTAACTTTGTTATAATAGATGTTCCTGCCACCTATAGTGCCATCATCGGTTGATCACAACTCAACATGTTCAGAGCAGTGGTATCAACCTACCATGTAGTCATCAAATTCTTTTCATGAGGTAATGAGATCACTACAAGAGGAAATTTGAATCAGTTTAGAACTTGCTACTTAAGAGCTATAGGTGGGTCAGGAAAAAAATGAAATTATCAATTATATGTCATAAAATTAAAGTCAAAGTTCTTGAGAAAATAGAAAAGATTCCTACCACAATAGACCATGGGTGAGTCTTTATAGTTAGCTTCACTTTTTACCTCGAGCATAAAGAAGCTATCACCAAAACTCTTCTAGAAGATCTTAATGTATTTACTTGGACCACATTATAAATTTTGAGCATTGAATCAATATTACTTGTCATCGCCTTAATGTCAACATAGATGCCTAACTAGTAAAGTAAAAAGTAAAGAATTCCACAACATTACTCATCGAACCAATTAAAGAAGAAGTCACCAACCTGCTCAAAGACAACTTTATTAGCGAGGTCTAATACCGATAATGGGTGTCAAAGGAGGTAATGGTAAATAATTGAAATGAAAAGTAGAGAATGTGGGTTAACTTCACTAATTTAAATTTATCATGTTTGAAAGATGAGTACACTCTTCCTTAGATAAAAGCACTTATTGACTTAATAGCTAGCTACTAGATAATGAATTTTCTTGATGCATTTTAAAAAACCATCAAATATAAATGCATCCCACCAACTTAAAAAGGATGCCTTTTATTATTGGGGAAGGACTCTATTGTTATAATTTAATGCCCTTTGGGCTCAAGAATTAAGAGGTGACCTATTAGAGAATAGTGAATTGTGTGTTCAAGGAGTAAAAATAAAGAAATATCGAGGTTTATCTCCACAAGCTATTAGTCAAAATTAAGTCACCCATGCTACACATTTAAGATCTTAGAGAAACCTTAACCACTTTGAAGAAGTACAACATGCATCTTAATTCCTTAAAGTAAACTTTTATTATTACATCTACCAATTTCTTGGGATTTCAAATTACTCCCATTCGAACAAAGGTGAATACCAATAAAGTCAAAGAAATAATTGAGATGCCTTCACCAAAAATATTGAAAGAGGTCCTATGGCTCACATGACAACTCACTGGGTTAAATAGGTCCATCTCTAATGCCACAAAATATAACTTTCCATTCTTCATAGCTTTTAGGGGAGTTAAGAGATTTGTGTGGACCCTAGAATGTGAGAAAGCTTTCTATGACCTAAAAAATCTATTCCATCACCACCTCTATTATAAAGTCAAATGAAGCTCATAAGGGTTGGAGAAGATTGGATAGTTCCATTCTTGTTCAAGTAGAAAGTAAAAAGCTTTTGGTTACTATATTAGCAAATCATTGTGACATTCCTAGTTGAACAATGTCGTCATTGAAAACCTTGCACTCTCACTCATTATCTTAGCTCGATGGTTTTCACCATTCTTCTAGGTGCATTCAATCCAAGTCATCATGGATAATCTACTAAAATATGTACTTGCAAAGATAGATCATTATATGAGATTATTTAAATGGTATATGGAATTGAATGAGTTCAATATATCTTACTTGCCTTAGATGGCAGCAGGTTCAAGCACTCATTGATTTTCTTGTCAATTTCTATAATTCACATAATATCCTGATCAACCTAGAACATTTATTGCTATTATACATGGATGGATCATTAAGCGAGGATGGAATGAGTGCCTACATATTATTAAAAAGCCCAAGTGGGATCATCATAATGCTATTAGTCAAGTTCAACATAAAATTAATAATTAACCAATCTAAATATGAAGGCCTACTTGCTAAACTAAGGTTCATCTGAGGTCTAAGAGCTTCACATATTATGGCTCACTTTGATTCACAACTAGTAGTAAGGTAGGTTAATAGGGACTATGAGGTTAAAGATGAGTCATTAAGAAAATACTTGATCAAGGTGAAAATAAAATTTAGATAATAAGAGTACTTAAAGATTAAGTATACACCTAGGGAGCAAAATAAACTTACTAAGCTATTATCCAAGGTGAGAAGACTCATGGAGCACTTTAATCATACAAATCACCCAACCAAGCATAGAAGAAGGGAAATTGATGAAAATGGAATATAAACACTCATTGAGCTAGATTGATCTTATTAAAAGATACCTGTAGACTAGAGAGGTTAAAGTGACTACTAAAGACTTAATGAGATTTATGATAAGAGCTACCCAATACTTACTAAATAGAGGTGAGTTATTATAAAGATCAATGACTTTTCTTAACTTTAGATGTGTATGAATGACTGAATAAAATTTTGTTCTTGAGGAAATCCACTTAGGAAAATGTTGTAGCCATTCGGAAGGAAAAACACATGCTTATAGAATCTTAAGGCAAGGTTACTTTTGACCCATGCTAAAAAAATTGTAAAGGCAATCACTAAAAGGTGCATGTAGTGGCAAAAATTTATCCCACTTTAATAATAATCATAACAACCTCTATAGCATATTTCAAGTCTCTAGCCCTTCATCATTTGGGTAATGGACCTTATCATCCTTTTACTATTTGCTAGCAAGAAAAGATAATTTATTCTGATCATAATTGACTACTTTAGTAATTGGATTGAAGAAAAATCACTCAATAAGATTATCGCCCATGTAGTTAAAAATTATATTTAAACTAACATAAGTTACAAGTATGGGCTACCCATATCAGCCATCATAGAGAAAGATGGGCCATAGTTTGTCAGTAAGGGATTGAGAGACTTTTGCAAGTTAAAAAGTATAATTAAATATCACTTAAGTTCATTAACTATAAAATACTAGCCAGGTAGAAGTAAGTAGTAAGAAGATCCTCAAATTACTAAAGAGGAAGGGGGAAGGTGCTAAGGACAAATGAGTTGATGCATTACACATCGTACTTTAGTACCTCAAAAACCCACTTTCCAACTCAATAGAGAATTCACCATTCACACTATCACATTGATCAAAAGCTATCTTATTGATTGAGTATGAGCTTCACATCCAAAGGGTCTTAGTAATAGAAGGACTAAGATATAATACTAGCGAGTGAGAGAAGGTGAACTCGGAAGCAATGGAAGACACACTTGACTTGCTCAAAGAATTGAGGATTGAAGCATCATTGAGGTAAGAGAAAATAAAAGAGACAAATGGCAAGATACAAAATTTTCCATGTAAAAGAGAAGCATTTCAAGGGTGGCAATTAGTACTAAAGAAAGTCTATGCTACAACTTAACATAACACCATTAGAGTAAACTTGCCCACACATGGGATGGACCTTACATTATCAAGAAGTAAGTAAGTCTTGAGGAATACTAATTAATAACTCACTATTGACCTCACTTTTTGAATGAGGTTGATCGTCTCCTATTTAGACCAAGGATCCATCCAGTCACTAAGATCTCTTTAAAGCTATGATGCTTCTAGTGGTTAAGAGAACACTAACCATAACCTTAGAAGACTCATAGGATTTAATCCTAGTGTTAAACCTAGCTTAGGTTGAGTAAGGCCAACTTACCCTAAACCCAATCAAATCCCATAGAAAATCAATCTCTCAAACCCAAAATAATTGATCAAAAACCAAAACCAATTGATTTTGAACCTTATTTCACACATTATGATTTGATTTGGCTTAATTGCTAAATTGACCCAACTAGACCAATTTGAGATTAAAAGAGGTAAATTCAAAATTAACCAAATACAAATAAAATTGAGCTCACATAAACCCATTTGAACTTCGATTGAACTTGAATGAGTCCTGATTTTTATTCAATTGAATCAAATTGAACCAAATTGGCCCTTAACCCAAGTTGACCCATTTGGACCCTATAGGGCTAAAATTCAATTCAAGATAATTTAAGCCAAGTGAATCAATCCAAGTTTCAAGATCCTTCCAAAAATTCAATTGAACACTCCAATCCATTTTAATCCACTCAATTATATCAATTCGTCCAATTAACAAAACTTGACCCATTTGACCAAATAGATCCAAATGAACCAAAGTTCAACCTAACCAAAATTCATTATAATCAAAATAAGAAATCAATTCCAAATCCATCATTGAACATATATCAACATTCAATTCACCCTAATTGAACCTACTCAAGCTAATTAACTCAGTTGACCCAATTTGGCATAAAAGACCAAATTGAGTCAAATCTTAATTCAATCCAAATTAGACCAAACCAACCCATTCAATCACATCCAAAATAATTTTGGTCACAATACAATACTCATTTGTAATCAATTAAACATAATTGAGCTAATTTTATCATTTGACCCAAGTTAACCCAATTTGACCTAAAAAGCTAGATTGGGATAAAACTCATTCCAATCCAAATTGATTGCAACCAATGTCTCTAAGAAAACATAAATTGATTATGGAACACTCTATAATCACTATTTGAAGCCAATTTGATCATATCAACCCAATTGATCCATTTGACCTAATTTGACCTAATTTGACCTAAATGACCAAATTGGACCAAAACCTATTCTAAACCAAATCAATTCAAATCAAAGCTTCCAATCAATGTCAAATGATCATGACTCGGCCACTCATCCACCATAATTTGGCCAATTTGACCAAATTGATCAAGTTAACCCATCTAACTGATATAACTTGTATATGCTAAATTTAAATCCACATCAAATTAAATCAAATTAATTACACAAACACATTACAAATGATCATTTGAGTATAATCTAATAGTTCCTGTGATCCAATTTTGGCAATTAGTCAACCTAACCTATTTGAACCCAAATTGACTTGCATAGGTCAATTGAGCCAAACTCAGTCAAACTTGACATGACTCATCCTTATGTCCCCATTAACTTGTCCAAGTGGACTTAACTCATCGTGAACCTAGTTTAGCCTAAACCAAGGGTTCTAAATAAGATAAAATCTATATTTGGAAGCTCTACCAACCCCTTTTGACCATGACAGTTCTCCTTAGTGCCCTTTGAGCATAGACCCACTAACCCAACCTGAACCAAAGCTATCGGGCTCAGTCATTAACCAAAGTTGTTGTCCCTCTCACCTTGGTTAGCCCTTGATTCACTCCCCATGGTATGTTCACTTCATGGCAGGTCACCCAACTCCTTGAGCTACTAGGGTACCTCACTTTTTCAGTCCTTTGCCATTTCTGACCACCACCTGGCATGAATTAAACCAACCTGTTTGGTTTATTCATATGAGGAGGAGGGTATACAACTCCTCCCTCATTAAAATCAAGAAACAAACACCAACACAAGAGCATCCTCCTTGGTCCCCAAGCTTCTCTAGAGCCCATTGTACAATCAACTCCCGATGATACTAACCCTACCTCAAATTAGAGCACCCTTTTAGTCCAATTTCACCAAAACTACATCAAATCAAAATTAACTTTACCCGCACCTTCCCTTAGTTTTGATGAACCAAAATGAATCAATTTCCACTTGATTTCAGAACTGAAAGGCACTCAAAGACCAACTCCAATGAGCTTTATGATGGCGCTTGGTCTAGAAGACATTCGGCAAGGAGGTAGCTTGAGGCTTCTTCAGTAGGGCCTCACCACTTCAAGGTGATGCTACCTCAGTCACTAGGCCATCATTATATAGCTATGGGAAGCTAAACTTTAACAAATTATAGAAAATCTCATAGGCGTTGATCTATAGTGAAGGATTTTTACATGTTGTGTCGATCAAACTATAGGATCCTTTTAGAATCATCCCTTAACTGATTTGGAATTGATTGTATCATTAAATGAGCTTTGGCAAGCTCAGATCAAATGGAAAAAAAGGCAGATGGTGTCCATCTCTAACTTGTTTTGATGACATATCATCTACTATTTATTCCATGTAATTAGAATGGATGGCCAAGATTAATCACATTAGAATTTTAAATTTATTTTCATTTGAATTTGTCTGATTAATCTCGATCATTTGATCTAAGATTGAACATCCGAGATGAAGGCACATCCACTGTCACTGAGGTAGCAGCCACACGAGATATTTTAAGTAGCCAATCCCACAATGCCACATAAAAAACATTGCCGCATTATTATCGGCGTGAGCCGATTGTGTAAATAGGTTAATTAAGGTTTAAATGTGTTTATTTAGCCAAAACTTCGAAAAAGCATAACTAATTATAAAAAAAATTCAAAAAATACAAATAAACCTATTTTGGAAAGCTTAGATAGAAAAAAATCTGTGATAAATAAAATCCCTAATTTTATTAAGTGAATAATGATTAATAAAAGTTTAAAATTTAACTTAATTAGCTTAATTGAGACTTAATTGCTTGGTTAATTAACTTGGAATTTAGTGTGGATGTCTTTTGGGATGACCTTTACAACCATAATTTTCTTAATGCATTTTTCCAAGCAATTTTGGAAATTCAAAATTTCAAACTGCAATTAGCCAGTTTATGGATTTAATAATTATTTAAAAATAAAAAAATTTAATAAATTAATTATTGAAGCTTAATTATTCATTAAAACTGTAATGGTGGCTAGAGAAATTAATTGGGACCCGTGGTTCTAACTATTTCTCAAAATCACCCTAAAAGGCTTTTATTTAATTAAATAAATCATTAATTAATGTATAGCTTAGAAAAATCATAGTAATTAGTATAGATTATAAAAAAATTTTACCAAGGCCTCTTTGCACAACTAACAAAGTGGTTTTCAATCAAATCAAAATCCCTAATTGATTTAGGATATTTTGAGTGTAATTGATAATCTTATGTTTTCACCATTTATTTAATTAACCCCTAATTATGAGCCTAATTGCTTTAGGATTTTTAGTACATGTTTATTTCATATTTTTGCATCTTAACTAATTTTCTCATGATTTTTGGGCTCATAATTAGAATTTTTGGAATTTATGGATTCTTTTGTGCTTAAAAGATTAAATAATTAATTAATCATAATCAATTCATACAAATTATTTAGATCACTTTTAAATCACTTAATGAATAAAGGTGGGCCAAAGAGTAATCGTAATAATTTTCTCTCATCTTCAAGATTAAATAACTCAAATTCTAAAAAAATCAACCCTTCGTGAATTTGATTAGGCTTAAGGGCACTTATCTTAAAATGAATGTTCTTAGAATGAGTGAGTCCAAATGGATCATTAGATAATACTTAATTACATTGGTTCAATTATTTATCAATTTGTATTCCACATATTTTTTGCATTCATACTTTCAGGATAAAAAAAGAGATCACATTTAATTGCATGCCATTTGATTAAAAAGTGTAGCTCTTATCACTAATAAATCTCAAATTATTTTCTCAACTAACTAACATATGTCTATTAAGCTAAATATAAATTAATATGAATAATTAAAAGTTAAATTAAATTTTTATTTATATTAATTATAATTTGGAAGGTATATAGTCTAGAAACTCGAGTTCATAAAGCTACTAGTCTGAAGGAGGTCTTGATACCTCATACCTTTAGTATAACATTGACACATACGTTGAAATTTGTAATGAATGCATATTATGTCTGAACTATTTTTACCTACATATTTTAAATACTTTAAATGTTTCATAATTTCATTCTTACATCTATATGTATGTGCATATGTATATGAATTAATAAGTATATAGTCTAGACATGCTGAGAGCATTAGCCTTTAAGTAGTTTGAATGGAGTCTTTGATTTTCTCACTGCCCTAGTTCAATAATGGCACATACTTATACAAATTTAATACACTCATACATATTTATATGTATAAAGTATGATTGAATAATTTTTTCTACCAAATTCATACATCATATTTCATATTATAATTAATGTAAATTATATGTATAATTCATATTTAAGTAGAATAGTTATTAAAATCTAGATATATTTATTAAAATTAATTAGAATATTATGAAAAGTTAAGAAAATACTTTTAAATTAACCTTGATTTAGCTTTATTAATCCTAAGATACATTTCATACTAAGTTAAAACTTCTTAAGTCAAATCTGAACATTGAGTTCAATTAAAGTTTATAACACCTCATTAAGATGATTAAAATATATAAACATTTATCTGCTAGTTTCAACCTAAGGTTAAGGATTAAGGTGGATTTTATTCTTCCTTTCTCTTTTATAATTTTAAATCAAAATGAAAACAAAAGTAAAATGAAGAGGTTTAAGTCTAAATCTACTCTAAACAACTAATCACATAAAGTGTAAGCATCTTTAATAAAGAACTTAAACAGTTATCATTAGAAACTTATGACATTGGAGCCTAATTATGACACACCACACTAAGCCTAGCACATACATTAGAATACTAAGTCACCGATCTTAGTCATAAGTTAGGCCAATACTCATTATGATGATGTGATATTTTATTTTGTGATATAATATTTTAGACTGAATATTAGAATTGATTGTGTGTAGTCTTGATGTTAGGATGATATCAAACAAATGGAGTGTTCTACAAGAGATTGTGCTTAAGGGATCATTGTAATAAAAAAAAATTATAAATGTTTCTTTCTTACAAATGTTACAAATGTGCATAGTCTTAAAAATTTATTCTTGAAGTGCATATATATTTTATATTATTCTTGTTATCATTATATTATAAATTTATGTCCACTATAATTTATACTTTTTTACTTAAAGTATTACCTTATCAAATGCTAAAAAGACTTACTGAAATAAAAGAACTATCAAAATTTAAATTTACTAAAAGACCAACACTTCATACAGTTGGATAATTAAGTGTAAGACTAACAACTTGAGAGGTTAATGACTATTAACTAAAAGATAAAAACTTCTTGCAGTTCGTAACTCAAGCAAAAGATTCGCACCTTGAGAGTTTAGTGACTATTAGATAAAAGAACAACACTCTATGCAGCAAGAAACTCAATTGTAAGACCAACCCCTCGATGTGGATGGCAACTCATGTGTAAGAGTGACATCGTGAGTGGTTAGCTACTAATTTAAAGACTAACTCTCCATAGTTGGCAATAAAAAAATACAAATACTCCATGTAGTTGGTGACTCATATGTAAGACCAACAACTTAAGATGTCAATGATTATTAAATAAAAGTAACACTCTGTGCTGTTGGAAACACATATGTAATGCTAACACGCCAAAGTTTCAAAGACTATTGACTAAAAAAATTGACTCATGATAATTGGAAAAATAAGAATCAACTCTAATGGTTAATATCATCGAACAACTATGATGAGAAACTACAAAGTAGCAACCTCCTATAGTTAATAATCAAACACATTTCGTAGTTGGGATTCAAAATCTCTCTAAGTTTTAGACAAAATATTCACACAATAGTGAGTACTATGTAAATAGTGTAAATAAATTCTTACCCAAAAAAATCTTGTGAGTCTCCACAAAGAAATAACTCTCACAGTCATTCAAGTAAAAATATTTAGAAATGCACTTGGCAAAAATATGATATGAAAAAATGGTTGTTTTCATTCACAAAAATTTTTTTTATTAGAATCTGAAAGAGGCAGTGCATTAGAGAAATTCAAGAACTTGGCATCTAACTTTCAATGTTTTACCATCTTAGAAATAATGAATTTCTATTATTTTAAGACCCAGTACTCATAAAAATCTAAGTATCTTATAACTCGGCTTCATCTTTCTAAAATTCCTTCATCTAACAAGAGAGCACTTCTTCCAATTCTTTCTTTGCCTTATTAAGGTGAGTCAGCACTAAAACAACTTAGTTCTTCTCTACCTCTTACTGAGTTGCCTTTGCCTAAAGTTTAGAGAACTCATCTTGTATAGTCTCTAATTCAACCCTCACTGCATGGAAGTCATTCATCTTGATGAAGAACTTCTTGCAGATCTCCCAGGTCAATCACCATGCTATCTGTTGAGCCTTAATAGCAAAGGGCAGCCGACAATTAAGAAAATACATAAGAAGCTCATCAAGTTCCTTAGAGAAATTCTCTTGCCTGAGCTTGAAGGTCTAACTGGTCAACTTACACATATTTGGAGTATAATTATTTTTGCCGTGCTCTTTCCACACTGTCTCCTCTTCAAGCTCTCTTCTCTTCTTCTTATGACCTAGAGGAGTCAAACTTGTGGCCCTCTTCATAGACTTCTTAGGAGTAGTACCTGACCCAACCTCATCGACTGTCTCACTAGATCCAACTAGTCATCACCCACCTCACATTTACCCTCCTATAAGAATGAAACTATAAAGGGATCAAGTGGAAGGGGAGTGGAAGTTCATCTCCTACAAGTAATTGAATATAATGATTAAAATGTGCAAGTAAAAGGATGAAATAAAGGCTATAAAAGGTGATCAAATCCATACTACATAATACATTGGAGACTTAGCCAAAATGGAGAATATTGATGGATATTTTGTGTTTTATTTATCACTTTCTATAGCACCCATTTAACTTGGGTATCCGCCTCAAGAGAAATTTCTTACTGACTATAAAGGGAAGAGGAATAGTCAGCACTAGCCATGGTTTCCAGCTCTTGATAAAATTTAACTTAGAGTGCCACTTTCTCACTTTACTCACCAGGTTGTGGATTTTCATCAAGAATGCTAAAAATTGGACTATGCCATCTTGGTACCCTTCTGTGAGAAGTGGTGGAAAAAAATCCTCAAGCTTCATAGTAATTCTTGCTTCCATTGGAATAAGATAAAGGTGATCATACTCATGACTAAGTTTGATAAGACTTAAGGATGCATGCCCCCAAAAAAATTTAGAATCCCCTCTCACTAGTTGGGAAGAGTGAGCTAGAGGCTGCATCTAAAGTGGTCTAGAGGAATGCATAACTTATATGATTGAGTAGGATTAAATCACTCAACTTTGTAGGCCACCCACACTAAGAAGTCAAAATGTCTATAATAGTATCCATGAAAGTTGTGAGTTGTTTATGATGAATCAAAGTCAGGCACATCTTTGGCTTTGGCTTGTATGGACATAATTGTTGAGTCCTTCAAAGCCACTATTCACATTAATCAAAGGAAAATTACTTCGAAGCTAAGAGGGGCATATCCTACTCACTATAAAAAATATTTACTTGCTTAAAGTTGAAGGGATAATAAAAACTCAACTACTCATGATAAGAATGAATTTATAGATGTAGATGGTAAGGCTCAGTAACATGAATGCCACATCAAGTAATAAATGGTGAAATCATTATCTATCCAACAAAATCTTATGTAGTGAAAGCCAAGAAAAAATAATTACCCACTCCCATCTTAAACTCAAAAGAAACTCAACAAGAGATATGGAAAATATAAGATAATTATACCTTTTTTAATAAAATAAAAATCATAATTACAACACATTCACTAACCATATAAATTATTCCTTAAGTTACTTTATGATGGGGCCCAAGTGCCACTCCTCGCCAAGCCTACCCTTTTCAAACACATGTCAAACATAAATTTAGAATCATAAATGAAGAGAGTAGACCCTTGCAACTTAATTGAGCATTAAAGCAATGTCAACTAGTCCCTCATCGATACAAAACTTTTTACAGACTCGACCTCCACAATCTACCTCTACTACTACTCCATCTCAAGTTTTTTTAACTCTTACTTTGATAAGTTTAAGTCCTCCTCTAAAAGAGTGGCCCTCTTGTACAAAGCAAGAAGCTCAGATGGTTCAGTGAGCTCTTACATCTCCCTCTTAGCATCTTTCTCCTCTAAATGAGAAGACACATCTCTCACAGACTCACCATTGTCTTGGTGAAAGATTTAGAACTTATAGTCACACAGGTCACACTCATCTAGGGTTTAAAATAAGGACTATCCAAATATGATCTTCAATTTTAATATTGTAAAACACTTTCAGAGCTATAGGTGTTAGCCAATAACCATGTGAATATAGAGAAAGGGAATGAGGTCAGTAGTAAATAATGGTGCTCACAAAAAAGATTCAGAAAAGTGGTCACCCTAAAGAAGATCTTAAAGGGACATGTTCTAAATTTGAAGACATAAAAGAGAAAAAAGCCAAAACACTTGACAAAAAGAAGTGTTGATACACAAGCACAAATTTAAAAATCCACCACCTCGCTACAACTAGCAAGTATTTACAACCAAGTACAATCACACCGTTTAAAGTGTTCATCATAGAGCAAGTCGAGGCCATTCAAGATAAAGATTATTTTAATTGTCCACTACCTTTGAAGGCTGACAGAGTTCATGATTGATTTAGGTATTACTCTTATTCATGATGATGAACATGACACTAAAGAAAGTCAACATCTACAAAGCTTGGTTGTGGAACTCATAAAACTAGGGAAGTTGAAGGAGTTCATGAAAATATTAGGAAAGGTGGTATCCGAGCCAAGTACAAACTTATTCTAACTCATGAAATTCATATTGTAAGAGTATGGTTCTCTTTTTTGGTGGAAATGAGGAGTCATCTAAGTAATAAAGTCTCATGTGACTAAAATCAATAGAAGTTAACTCAATATCCATGGCATGAGTGCCAATTATGGCATTTATCTTAATTAGCTTCTTGGAAAAATCTTGACTAGCATTCAACATCATTTATAAGATGAAGTCATTATAGTGTTAACTTCTAATTATTAGATATGAATATTTTGTTTAACACTAAGAGCTTGGTGAATATCAACTTCAAATTCATGTTTGATAAAATGAACTTAGTGAGTTTAGAAATCACCCCGACTAGGTTTATTGGAGAAAAGAGAGAGATAGAAGGAATCATCACTCCCTGTGACTTGGTGTGAAGCTATTTACATCTATGGTGGACTTCATTATCACCAACACACCAACCACGTATAATATTATTTTGTCTTACCACTACATAACACATTTAGAGCAGAGGTAGTCAAGTTCCAGGTAAGAGGAGAAAAATATCACATTCATGGGACACTCAAATCAATCTAGAGCCTATTATATATAAGTAGTTGGTGATTTGCTAAGAATTGAAGTGGTGTTGCAACTAAATGTCACATCCACAAGGGTGTAAATCATAAAAAAAAAAGTTGAGGAAGTGCTAATCATTCAAAATCTAGAGTGAGTTCTATGAATTACCTTGGTTGTTATCATCGAGTATAAAGGAGCCCTTATTCAAGTTCTACAGTAGGAGATAGATGTATTTGTATGGACTGTAATTGAGATTGTAGGTATTGATGTCAATGTTGCTTTTTATAAGCTCGATATCAAAATGGTTGCTTGGTTAATTAAGTATTAGATGAGATAAATGGAATCTTTGTTTGCCAAGTTGATTAAAGATAATATCACCAAGAAAATTAATTCCATCTTCATTTAGAAAGTTCAATATCTTGAATGGAGATTTAATTGGATCATGGTATGATAGTCTAATGGCAAGGGTAGGATGTGCATGGATTTCACCAATATGAACTTAGCTTGATGTAATGATGGGTACCCACTTCCTAGAAAAGATGCACTTGTCAGCACAACAGTGAATTACCCAATAATGAGCTTTTTGGATGCCTTCTTTGGGTATCATCAAATTCAAATGCATCTTATTGACTCAAAAAAATGACTTTTATCACAAGAGGATGACTATGGTGCTATAGAGTAATGCCTTTGGCTAAAGAACGTTGGGGCAATTTTTTAAATAATGATAGACTAAGTGTTTAAAGAGATGAAATAAAGAAATATACAAGCCTATGTGGATGACTAGCTAGTTAAAATTAAGTCGCTTGAACAACATATCAAAGACTTGAAAAACACCTTCATCACTTTAAAAAATTATAATAAGCACCTCAACCCCATGAAGATTGTATTTGATTCCATATCAAGTACTTTTTTAGGGTTCTTGATCACTCATGAAGGCATAGAGGTATATCTTGGTAAAGTTAAAGCCATACTTGATATGCCACTATCAAGAACAACCAAAGAGGTACAATAACTCATTAGGTGACTTAACCCTTAAATAGATTTATTACTAAAGTAGACAAAATATGCTTTTCACTCTTCAAATTATTTAGCAATGCAAAAAAGTTTGAGTAGATAGAAGAATGTGAGAAAATGTTTAATAACCTAAAAAATTTACTTACCTTGCCACCTTTATTAAAATTTTTGAAGAAAGGAGAGATTTTTTTTTATATTTAGGATTTGGAGAAGATTTAGGTAACTTAGACTTGATGAAAGAAGAAGGGGGAAGGCAATCACAATTTTACTATATATGAAAATTACTCACATTGTCCAATCATGGAAAACTTTGTAATCACTATTATCATATCTACTTGATAACTTTGACCATAATTCTAGGCCAATCCAATTCGAGTTATCACTGATCACTCACTCAAGTTAATACTTGCCAAGTCAAATAATTTAAAAGGATTACTGAAATGGTTGGTGGATTTGAGCGAGTTCAATATGTCATATTTGCCTTAAGTAGTGACTGAGGTACAAGCACTCCTTGATTTTCTTTTGATTTCAATGACTTGTAATTTACCAATTAACCTAGAACCAATGTGTCACTTATATGTAGATGTCTCTTTAGAAGTGTTGGGAGTGGGAGTAGGCATTGTGTTAAATAGTTTGATGGGGATCATTGTTACTAAATCAATTAAGTTTAACTTTCAATTCAGTAATAGTCAATTAGAGTTTAATGTGCAACATGTTGAATTACAATTCACTCAAAGACTAGGTGTCGGGTTCATCATAGCTCACTTAAAATCATAGTCAATGGTGCATCAAATCAATGGATTGTATGAGATAAGAGATGAGTCACCATAGAGATATCTACTTAAAGTAAATGTAGAAATTAGAAGACTCAAACACTACAAACTTAAATAAGTCTTGAAGAAGCAAAACTAGCTCATTGATTTACTATCAAGATAAAATGGACTCAAGGATTACCCTACCCTCCAACTTGAATATTCTTTTCTTCACTCACCGAAATATTTTTAATATTTTTAAAAATACATTGCTCAAAATTCAAAGTATGACTATGAAAAGTTTAGCATGGTATAAGACAATGCTTGGCAAATTACTAGCCCAAAGCTATTTACTTGGCAAAAAATCCCCAAATAAACCACACTCTCCTAGTAACTTGGTGATCTACGTTAGTCGAACCACTCGGTAAGCTATAGTAATTCAAGTTAAGGCTTGGGGAGCTACATGTTGACTTAGGTCACTTAGTGAACTTTTTTTGACCTTCACTCTATGATGTAGCACATTAATGGAGAAAAGGCGATTACAAGGTCTGAATTCAAAAAAGATAAAACTCATGAGGTTTTATGTTGTGTTACATGTGTTGTAGTGTTTTATATTTGAGTTTCATGCATTATTTTACATGCTAGATACTGTGTTTAATCATGTTTAAGTATTGTATGTAGGTTGTGGTCGAGATCATTAAGTAAAGTTTTTATCGAGATCATTAATGTTAGATATGTAGCAATGATCTAGAGCTTAGGTGCTACAATCTGGTGCCTTGGTGTTACAACTAGGTGTAAAGATAGAGAAGCTAGTGCCTAAGTTCTAGCCCCATGATGCTAGGCACCATGAGACGATGGGTTTCATTTTTATGTCAGTGTTTTAATGGATATCCTATAGGGACACACACTTTAAAGTCTTATAATTTATACAAATGTTTAAGTTTTATGTAAGGAGTACTTTTGGTCTATTTTTTAAAAAATTAGAATGAAGAACTCTTGGTTGGAGCTTAGTGGACAACCTTCTCAGAAGATTTGGTGATCTCTTGTGACCTTTCAACCTTGCTAAGTGGAAGTCCTAGTGCACTCTTCTATCTTCCCTCCACTGTGACTTGAAGCATCCACACCACATTTGATATCATAACCCAAGGCTGAGAGGCATGAAGAAAGTGCTTGTATGTGATCTACATAAGATCTAAGCAAGATTAGTTCTATGATTTTAATTTTAGCAATTTTATTTACAAATTTTAGCGATATCTGTTGGTAAACTCATGCTAGTCACATGTGGTAAAAAATTCTATAATCATTTATTTTACTACCAATTAGTATTCTGCATCTATAAAGCCTAACCTTCACCTATTTAAAACTTACCAATAAACCATGATACTTGAATGGCAACTTAACTAAGGAAGAGTTCACTAAAATAGCAAAACCTAGGATATAAACCTTGCATAAAAATCAAACTCATATCTTTAAAGACTTTTTGATTGTCACTTTTCTGTGTTTACTTAATGTTTTGTAGTATCCAAAGTTAATATGTGTTTATTAAAAGCTAAAATTGGTATAACTTATGCATCTCATTGTGCTATAATTAGTTTATATAATGCATATTTAAAATTATATTTGGAGTTACATATCTACATTTCCTTTATTTAAATCACGCCACCCAAGTTTGTTAGCTTGGATCAATTAGAAGACTTAACTAAAAGGGAAGATTAGATCACTATGTGATGTAAGAAAAAGCTCACTAGGGTAGAGGAACTTATGATTAACCTAGCTGTCCAATTTTAAATTTTGAGTGATAAGATTCAAACCTTAATAACTATTCCATGTGAAAATGACCAAGAAATCATAGGAGGGGAAAACCATGAAATTCTAACATGTTAGAACATCCAAGTTAGCATCTTAGGATTCAAGAAACCATACATGAACAAAAAAAACTAATTAAGATAGAAGCCCCAATTTATGATGGTGTTCATGACCATAGTAAGTTTCTAGATTGGCTTACCCATATGGATGCTTATCAAAGAACAACATTTGCAAAAATAAAATTGGTGGGCCATGTTAGAATTTAATGGAATAATAGTTTGGCTAAGGAAGAAATGTTCAGTAGAAATCTCATGGCATGGGTAGATATGAATGATATGTTAAGGGCTATATATTATTCTAGAAACCATGATAAGAAGCTCCTCATAATCTTTATGAATTGTTAGGCATGTCATTTGGCCTTTCAAACCCACCTAGTACATTCATGAGATTGATAAACTCTATCATGAAACTTTTTGTTTGTCATTTCTCTGTGGTCTATTTTGATGATATTCTTATCTATAGTCTTGATAAGGAGTCACACTTATATCATTTGATGATGGTCTTGGAAAAATTAAGAGTAGAAAAATTTTATATATATATCTTAAAAACTCTTTTTTTTTGCTAAAGAAAGTTTTGTTCTTAGGTTTTATCATGTCTGTTAATGCACTATAAGAAGATCCCACAAAAATTAAAGCTATTATAGACTGGCTTACTCCAAAATCTTTTATGGATGTTAGAAGCTTCCATGGTTTAGCCACCTTTTATAAGAGGTTCACTAAGAACATTAGCACCATTGTAGATTACTTACATCTTCAGAAAAGATATATTTGCTTGGACTACAAATGCTGAAAAGGCCATGGAATAAATCAAAATTCTTGTGACTCCTTCAACTATGTTAAAACTTCATAATTTTAGTAAAATATTTGAAGTAACTTTTAACACTTTAGGTGTTAGAATTAGTGGAGCATTAATTCAATAAATCCACCTTATTAATTTCTTTAGTGAGAAGTCTAATGATGTAAAACAAAAATATTTTACTTATGATCATGAATTTTATGTTATTATTCAAACTCTTAAACACTAGTGACATTATTTTTTATACAATGCATTTATTCTAAATATGAATCATCATGCTCTAAAATTCATCAATTCTAATAAGAATTAAATCATTGACAAGCAAAATGGATTGTATACCTTCAAGAATTGTTTTTATATAAACATAAACCGGGAGTAGGTAATAAACTAATAGAAGCTTTTTTTGGGCATGTCTAGTCATTTCATCCTTAGAATTTTAAATCCCTAGATTTGATACTATAGATGAAGATTATAAAGTTTGCCCTAATTTTTACTTAATTCATCTAGAACAAGAATTCAAACCATTAACTTTTCATACTTTATCATCATTAATGGATATCTTTATAAAGGCAAGAGGTTATGTATCCCTAGAACATTCAAGATAGGCTTTTTTTATCTCCAAACTTCATTTAGGAGGCATAGATGGACACTTTGGTAAATAAAAAAACCCATGATCTTGTTGAACAAAGATTTTACTAGCCATCTCTATGAATACATGTTGATTGTATTGTTACCCAATGTTACACTTGTCATCAAGCGAAGGCTACTAAACAGATAGTAGGTTATTACACATCATTACCTATTCCTTCATAACCATGGAAATACTTATCCATGGACTTCTTGCTAGTAAGCCTAGAACTCCTTATGGACATAATAGTATTTTTGTTATTATGGATAGAATTTATAAAATGGCACATTTCTTACCTTGTTCAAAATAATATGACACTTCTCAAATAGTAATATTATTCTTTAACGAAATTGTGAGACTATGCAGGATTTCATCCACTATAATTTCTGATAGAAATGTTAAATTTTTATCTTATATTTGAAAAACTCAATGGAAATTAATGGGAACACAATTGAACTTCTCTTTTATATTTCTTCCTCAAACAAATGGATAAATAAAAGTAATCAATAAGACCATAAAGAACTAATTGACATGTTTAGTTGGAAAAATCTTAAAAAATTGGGATTTAACTTTACCTACATCTAAATTTGCCTATAAAAATACCATTTTTAGTTCAATCACCTTTTTAGAAAGTTTAAGCATACAATCTTAAATTTCCTATTGATCTAACAGACACGTTTACTCAAGCAATTTTTGATTCAATATATACATTAATTTATAATTTAAAATACATGAATAATAATTAAAATTACAAAATGCTAAGTATGATGAATAAAATACTAAAATGAATTTTTAAAGAATATGAGGTAGGTGATTATGTATTGGCATGCATCCACCATGAGAGATTTACTGGCAAGAAATATAAGAAGTTACAAGTGAGAATATGTGGGCCACTTAAAAACTTAGTACTAATGCTTATATTCTTGCATTGGCCTCTCACATATTTGTTAGTCCTATTTTCAATGTGGAAGATCTAATATTTTCTAAAGGCGTTATCCAACCTTTAAATTTGTAGAACAATATTTTTGTAGGAAGAGATAGAAATTATTTACAGGTACTTACCAACCAATAGTCTTGAAGTAGAGAATATCATCACAGTGGAAGCACCATTAGATGATAACACTATTTAGAGATTCCAAATCAGGTGGAAAGATAGACCCTAAATGAGGTTTGTTGGGTCACTATATATAAGTTGTACAGCTTTTCCCTAAAGCTTTTGAAGACCTCTAAAATTCAATCTATTTAAAAAAGAGTTCTTTGGAGTCTTGGGAAATTGATGTAGTACATCAAAAAAGAAAAGTACCCATCACAAGGTCCTAATTTGAAAGACAAAACTCATAAGACTTTATGTTGTGTTACATTTGTTGTATTTTGTATATGTGTTCCATTTATTGTATTATGTATTAGTTGATGGGTTTAATCATGTTTGGCTATTGTATGTAAGTTTTGGTCAAGATCAAATGTGTTTAAGTGTTAGATATGTAGCAATGCTCTAGTGTTTAGGTATTGTAAACTAATGTCACAACACTATAATTTTGTGTAAAGATAGACAAGCCAATGCCTAGGCACTATGATATGATGGGTTCCATTTTATGTAAGTTTTTCAATGGTTATCCCAAAGGGACACACCCTTTGGTCTCTTGTAACTTATATAAATATTTATTTTCAATGTAAGGAGGACTTTTGGACTATTTTTGTGAAGATTAGAGTGAAGAATTCTTGGTTGCAGCTTAATGGCTGACCTTCTCAAGAGATTTGGTAATTTATTATGACCCTTCAACTTTGGTGAGTGGAAGTTCCTATGCATGCTTCCCTCCTCCCTTCATTATGACCCGACACATCTGCACCACTCTATGTGGTTGGTGAATACATAAAAAGGCCAATACTCCATGTAGTTTGCAATCAAAGTGTAAGACCAACTCTCCATGTAGTTGTCAACTAAAGTGTAAGATCAATAATTTGTGATTGAAAACAACAAATAAAAAGAAAATACTTGATGCACTTGACAATTAAGGTATAAAACTACACACTATGTGGTTAGCGACAAAAGTGTTAGACCAACAATTCCTATGGTTGGCGGCTATAAAATACTCTTTGTGATTTGTTACGAATAAAAGAGCAATACTTTGTGTGGTTAGTAACCAAAAACTTAAGTCCAATCATTGTAGTTGATGACCTATTATTACTTTAATATTATAAAGTGATTGCTTAAAATGATTAATTTGTGAGTGTATTCATTCAATGGGTACATTCATAAAGTAAATGGATTCATAATAAGCAAAGTATATTCATTTAGTATGTACATTCATAAAGCAAATACATTCATAATGAATGTAGTGTATTCATTCAACAAGTACATTCATAAAGAAAATATATTCATGTATAAAGAGTATATTCATAGAGCAAGTTAATTTGCAAACATAATAATGAAGAGATGAATTTTCATTAAGAAAAATGTTTGAACAAAAGCAAGTTGCAAGTATTCAAAAATTCAATTTACAACTACTCTTCTAGCTCATGGGAACAAAGAAAAAAAAATACAAAAATACAAAATGAAAAAGCTAAGAGGTGCTTCCTTCCTCTTCACTTTCCTTGGAGTCAACCTTAACAAAATGAGGATGTTATCAAAGTTTAAGAGTTTGGCTTCTAGTTAGCCATGCTTCACTAACTTGGCTATGAAGCGCTTAGTGCCCTCCTTAAGCTCTTATTATGACAAACTTTTATATTCATCATAATTAAGGAACCTTGTTAAATAAGCTTCCTTCTGCTAAAACTCTTTAGTGCGATGAAAAAATTCTACCTCTAGCTCTTTATTCATCTGAAAGAGGTGAGTTAGTTTCAAAAAAATTCAATGCTTCTTTACCTCTTATTTCTTCACCTCTTCTTAGAGCTCAGCTAGTTGGGACTCATGCATTAAAGCTCATCCTTCATGGAGTTGAGCTCCACTTTCATAGCTGCAAGATCTTTTATTTTGTACATAAACTCTCAACCACCTTTCTAGGTCGACTACCATGTCATCATGGTCATGGCTATATAGTGGCATTGCCATGTTGGAGTTTCTTCAAATATAGTGTCTATCTCTTCAAAAATAATCTAATGTCCCAACCTAAAGGCTTCACTTGTTGGTTTATTCATGTCAAGAGTATAATTATTGTTGGGATAATTATAGTGAGTGGCATCAACTAGCTCCTTACATTTATTATTCTTTTTCTTTGATAAAAGATGAGGAGGGGCACTCATTGGCCTCTTTTTGGATTTTTTTTTGGGAGCAGATCTTAGCTTGACTGCTCTCATATCCTTAGCTAAACTCACCAAAATGGTCTTAGCAAGTGCAGGCTTGCTTTCACTCCCTTGCCTTACTCAAACTTTCTAAATAATTTAACAACTTCGAGATCATTGGGGAAGGGAGTATATAGATCATCTCCTGAAATAAGTGAGCATAAAGGTTAACATGTGATACTATATAAGTCTAAATATTTATAATAACAAGTACCTACTATAAATATGCTTTTGGGTATTGTTAAACTTGAGATAGGTCTTGATATGGAGTGCCTTTCAAAATAGCATCTCTAATATTTTAGCCTCATAAGCATTCAGCTTTAGAAAGATCTCTTTATTAATAGTGAAGGGAGTTGGCCTAATTAGCACTGCACACCTAACTAAGGACTTAATGAACCAAAGTTTGGTATGCTAGTTCCTAGCCATGTTTGACAAACCCACAACTTTTAGATGGACCACCAATAACAAGATTGTTCTATCTTTATGCTCCAAAATAACAAATATGTAGAGAAAAAGGGTCAGACTCTAGACCAATAGTTTTTACCTTAGGTGTAAGATGAAAATCATGACACTCACTATATAATTTGGTAACACCTAAGCAAGCACCACACCATAAAAATTTAGAATTTCCACCCATGTAGTGTAAAGAGGAAATCAAGGGTCAAAATGAAAGTGGTCAAAGGGGATAAATAGCTTGTTTACCTTTAGAGTGTTTATTTACTCATCCTCATAAGTAGTTCACACTGACTAATTAGTGTTGTTGTAATAATATACATGGGAAATACAAGTCTCAATTGTTGAACTCAAAATAAGGGACTCATTCATTATAGTCACCATAAAATTGATGGACACATTTTTTAGAGCTACCGCTACCATATTTGGAAGGTATCTCACTGATAGACAAAAGATTGGCAAGAAAAAGGAAAAGATTAAATAACTCACTTAAGAAGAGAGTCACTCACTCTAAAACCAAAAAAAAAGAGAATGCATTAAAGATTCACCCATTCATGATTGAAAGAATTTATAAACAATATTAGGAGGTCTTAGAAGTGTGGGCATCATGTCAAGCATTAATGAGGAAATTATTACTGAATATCATGAAAGTCTTAACCACCACATGAAATAAAAAAATAATGTGTTCACTCACAATAAAGCAGAATTAAATGAACTCAAAACATATGAAAGCAAGTAAAAGCATAAATATTTCTTTTATTAAATACCCTTTTTACATAAACACACCTTTATCTTTCTTATATTACTTTTTGAAATACATAACTATTTGTTTTGAATGCCACTTAGTGATGACTTCTCCCTTATTAGACAAATACTCAAATATGAAGTTAGCTTCTATGATGAAGATAAAAGACCCACTCAAGTCATCATGATGGTGAATCAAGGTCAACTTAGCTTCCATAACCAGTAGCTTTCTTTCATTGGTAGACAACTTCCTTTGCGGCTCTACTATGACCTGTCTTGCTAAGTCTTTATCCATAATTGATTTACTCTCCCTTAGGAAGAAGCAAGCTCAGCAGAAAAAGTGAGTGGATGAGGCTCGTCCATGACATTGCCCTTTCTTGGGAGTGAGGATGCATCTTCTTAACTCAACCCTGTTATAATAAGTCGATAAAAGAAAGCCTTCTATTTTCTTTTTTTTTGAATATCTATCAAAGTGAAGTTAGTCACTCCAGTGGTCCAAAGAATTAGGACTATCAGATCCATGAATAAATGAAACTCCACTCCTATCAAAAAACTCGAGACCAATAAATCACACTTGGCAGAGTTGTTGGAAGATTAATGACTACATGAACCTCTTATACAAAAGTTTCTCGTACGAAAAGAAATAATAGCATCAATTACTGATAAAGGAATTTTTAATGCATTTGGTTAGAGGCATCATCCTCAACAAATGAAGCCATCATTGAAGAAAATCAACTTCTTCATAACTTACATGATGCCCAAATATCTTGCATATTATGATAAGAATACTCACCTCGATCTACTTAGATGCACTAAAATAATAACCAATGGGAGTTGGTGACTGGCCATTATCTCCCTCATCAATATCATGAACATTGAATATACTCAGCAATAATTATAAAAGATCATGTAAGATTGTAAAAGAAATAACAAAGTTATGGAATGTAAAATTCATACTATGATAAGATAGTCTTTAGCTACCTTTTGCTTAAGGGGTTTTTGTCAACCAACCCATAACTCTTATTTAAGGGATAGAAACATCAGCTCCACCAACAACGTTCATAAGAATAATTCTCCCACTAGGAACACTCACCTCTACTCATGAGTCCTTATCACTATCCTTAATTGGAGGGATAATTTCACCTGCAAGTTGCCCCACCAAAGAACTAGTTTTAATAAGTAGTGCTACAACAAGTTCACCCACTTTAATTTTTTTTCTTTCTCTAAAAACAAAAGTAAAGCTTGGTAGGATTAATATCACCATTAGGCCTTCTAGAGTCCATGGCTAGTGGTTTCTATGCTAACAAAAGGGACTTGTAAAAAAAGGGTGAGATGAATTTTGTGAAGATTGTAATAAGGAAATTTAGCTCTAAGGCTCAGATTCCTTTTATATCCTAGTGCGTAGAAAAAACTCTAAAGGGATAAATCAACTAAACAGTGATGTAATGTAAACATCAAAAAAATATTTGATAAAATGTTTTTGAATTAAATGCTAAGAATTAATATAAATTTTTCTTTTTTTTATTCATTTTATGAGTCACTGATACAAGGAGCTAAAGAGTTGAGGATCTAAATGTATACCCATGGAGCATGCATGGACCTAGCGAGTGTTCATAAGTGACAAGGGATTAATATAGAAGCATGTAATTCACTTTCCCAAGAAGACTCGCCCGAAGTGGGCAAACACATGGAGATATTATCCTTATCCCCCCAATATGAAGACTTGCTCATATATGGGTGACTACACAACCAAGCTTTCACCTTAGCTAACTCGCCCTACTTATGTGAGAAAATGTACTCAAAAACTTGACACTCAGTATATATCACTTGCCCTCTCTCCAAATCATTGATGATTCCCTTATGTGACTGACATATCTGATGTGTACTTTCTTTATAGTACTTTCTCAATATTATCGTTCGTTAGTCTTATAAATGTGGGATTCTTCAGTGGTATGGATCTTCCTTTTTCCAACCTTTCTCTTTAGTTTTCTTACTATTCTAGGGGCAAGAGAGAAATTCTCTTGTACTCACATCTCCTACTAATACTTGTATTCTTAGAGATGGCTAATTTTTTTATACTTTCCTACACTTTTTTGTCTTGCTTTCTATTTACTTTGTCCCACTAAAATTAGCCTTGCTTCTTATTTGCCTAAAGAATTACCCTTCATCATTCCATTATGAATTTTAAATTCACTACTGCTAGTCTATAACTCAAGATAGAACTTTTTATAGGAAAATTAAGATCAAAGTGGCCTAGACCATTCATTTTGAAGAAGGTGTACCCTTATGGAGCTATGGACATTTGGAATAAAATTAAAGGAGATATTATAGTTAATTGGCAAAGATTAAATCCATATTATGAGAAAAACATTTAGAAACAATTCTCATCATTTTTTTAAAAGCACCTAATTAAAATGAAAAGTATTTGGCTAAGGATGCTAAACTAAGCACTTGTTGGGAGCTAGTCCAACATTTTTATTCTAAAAAATACTAGTTATTTTTATTAGTTCTAAATATGGTTTGTGTTCGTTAAGAAAAATAACAAGAATGGGGATGAAGAAGAAGAAGATGAAGAATATAATGATGACAAGTAGCACTGCCCTACTACAAAGTTTTATCTCATTTTTTTTATTTAGTTTTATATATTTTACTTGCCTTTTCTTATTTGTAATTTAATTCATTGGGCACAATGCAAAATTCAAGTGTGTTTATATGTGTTTATAAAGAGGATACTTTATTAATCGTGATGATTCTTATTCTACTCTTGAGCTATTTCGCTTCAATTCTTGTAGGATATTATTTCTTTGATCATTATTGTACCTCTATTAAAGTTCTTAATATTTGTAACAATGTTTATTTAAATATTTTGAGGTTGTTTCTTCGTAATATAGCTTAGTGCTCATATTTTCTTGAGTCTTTATGTCAAACATTCTATTTCTTAGTAAATTTTTATTTAGAGGGAGGTTGTGGGTAAAACATTTCTTGTGTCAAAAAAATACAACTAATTCTTTATGAAAAATAGTGTAATTTAAATGTCAAAATTACTAATACTTTATTATTGATTTGACTACTTGTGCAAAATAATCTTATTAAGCTATTTGTGGATTAATTAATTTTAATATTTGTAGTGACATTGGTCATGTTTGTATAATTGTAAGCATTTAATATTAAAACAAGCTAAGATAAGTAAGGATGGAGTTGTAGATACACTTTAGAAATCAACCATAAATCGAAATTTTTATTGAATGGTTATATACATGGACTATCACCAATAACAAAGAATTAGTGGAGAACAAAAATAAAAGTAAGTATGGTGTCTCAAGGATATGTAAAAAAATGATGTGAATATACATTTGCAAAAAAGTACAATTAAGACCTAATGTTTGAAGACTTATATACCCCTTCAAAACAAAACCTTTATATCTGCTTGTCACCTATGAAGATATATTTAAGTGTATCTACCTAATAATAGATTTTGTAAGGCAAGGATGTGAGTATAGAGTTAGTGTTATTGGAATGTTTTTTACTTAGTGATAAACTTGATTATAAAATTTGTATTTAGTTGCAACAATATGCATTAAGTTACTATAGTGTAAGAGAGGTTAATGAGAAGCAAAATGATCATTAGATTGTTTTAACTAATAGCTAACTCAAGAACTTGCATTTGCTAATTAAGAGTGAAGAATATCACATTACAAACAAGCAATCATTATATTTTCGTGGCACATTGACATTTGAATTGAGTTTTTACTTTATCATTCTCTTCAATTTCAATTTTCAACAATTTTTTGAATAATTGTTTTTGTTTGAGGATGTGCAAATGTCTAATTTTGTGGGAGTTGATAATTGAGAATTTTATATAATTGTTTTCCTTAGGCTTTGATTTTATCATGAGATTTCACACACTTATAAGAATTCAATGTTCACTTACTGTTTAAATTTAGAATTCTTGTAGGATTATTATCAATAATGAAAATGCATCATTTGTGTATGAAATCAATATAGAAACATCTAGAGAAAATTTAGGAGTAAATGATATATTATTGGCTAAAATTATGTTTGGAGCTAGAATAGAGCCTATGTGCACAAAATGGTGCTAAACATTATACACTAGGTGCCTCACCCCATGAGCAAGACTTAAATCCTGACACTTAACACTAGATCTACATTTCAATTGTAGCTCAAGATAAAAAGCCTAGTGCCTAAGCACTCAACCATGTCTCCTAGGTGAGAGACCCATATTTTGGAATAATACCATATTAAAATCTTAGCAGTTAGAAACCTAATCATGCCACCTAGTGCAGACCTAAGATCACCTTGGCATCCAACCATAATGCCTAAGTGCTAACCTTCTGAAGTCCCAACATGATCAAGATAGCAATCTTATTACCTGGGTGAGTGACCCTAGCACTAAGGTGTCGGTCTATTGACTATTACAATTTAATTTCTTAATTAAAACATGGAAAATCAAAGAGAATTTATGTAGTCATATTTTAGAAATTCATTAGGATAATTATGAGACTTCATCAACACTTATTTTAGGGGTTTCACCCATCTCTAAATAGTGAAGAGGTATTTTTTGGTAATTATTTTTCCAATAATTTGGTGAGGTTGTCATAGAAATTTCTCAAGCAAGGTGGCACAAAAATTATGGAGGCATCTTATCAATTTTGGTCATTATTATCTCTTTTTTATCTCTGTAATCATGTTCATGAATGAAAAAATTACATTTCTCATTTATTTTATCATTAACTAATTTTCCCCTTCTATGTGTTAGATATAGCTATGTTTGATTTGTTTATGTTTTGATTTTCAATAAATTTTAGTCATTATTATCTCTAAAGAAAAAATTATTATCCTAATTTGGAAATTGATGTTCAATTATTAAGGGAATAATACTTTACTATTATTTTAGTACTTGAATTGACTTTGTACTCTTGCATGAACAGTTCACCATATGTTGCTTCAATGATATCTCTTTAAATAAAATATTAATCATAGGTTGGATGGGGTATGATGACCTCAACTTAATCTATTTTTTTGTATCGTCAAATAAAATATTTTATATAAAAAATGTATCATCATATTGTCTATCTTTTTGGCATCAAAATAATGTTCACTAAAGTATTTTAACTGCTAACTAATAATTTTGCTTTTAAATATAGAGAAAAATTATAAATTATGAAACTTCTTGATTAAAGAATCATGCTTATACTTATTTTTATTCAAAGCTATGTTTTATCTTTTTTGTTGTGGAAAGGTACATAACACAAGAAAAGAAAATGGGTTTGAATTAAAGATCATTGAAGTATAACCAAATATCTAATTCTTATTATAAGTAGAAATATAAAGGCTTATGGCTTGATAAGGCTCAAAAGTTTAGTTTGGATAAAATTGATAATGTGGTGAAAGATATAATTGAACTTTTAAAATACTAATAATTTATCATAAGATTACAATTCTTTAATCAAGAAGTTTATTCTTATTCAAAAGTGTTAGAGTTAGATATCATTGAAGAATAACCAAATAACTAATTCTTAATATAAGTAGACAATAAAGGCTTGTGGCTTGATAAGGCTCAAAGGTTTAGTTTGGATAAAAATATATAATGTGGTGAAATACATGACTAAGCTTTTAGAATAGGAATAAATAATCACAAGATCACTATCAAAGCAACTTAAATTGTATCTATGAAGAAGCCTTTTTTTCCTTATAAAAGGTTTATTATAATAATATTTTGTATATAATTATCATATAAGGACACTCAAGATAATAATATTAAGAAAAATAACATCAAAGATTATTGGACCTATATTTTTAAACTTTCAATAATATTTGGACTATTAGAAAGGCCTAAAACTATGAGGTAAGAAAGTTAGAGAAATGAAGCTCTATAATTCATGGCTACAAATGGGAATAGGACAATAATGGATGTCCTTAAAACATAAAGGAAAGTCTTTGAAATGAATTAAACAAGATATGATAGCTATTATCCAAGCCTTTTTTGTGAGAAAGGATATCCACAATTTTTTAAACACCTCCACCATAATACTCATTCATAAATCTATTAACAAGTTTAAATGGGAGGACTTCAGACTAATCAGCCTATCCTCCATTATCAGCAAGATTATCAATAAAGTAATTAAAAATAGCCTACAATCTTTCCTTCCTAAACTCATCCTCTTAATTAAACTGCATTCATCAAGGGGAGAACCATTTCTAAAAACATTCTCTTGGCTTAAAAGCTTATCCAAGACCCTAATAAGAAATGTAGAGAGAACCAGGTTATCAAGTTGGAAATAAAGAAAGCATTTTACACAATCAACTGGAAGTTTATAATGGTCTGCTTGAATGTCAGGGGTTTCAATGAAGGTTTTTGTTATATTATAAATCATCTCCTTTCCAACAACCATTACTCTCTCTTTATCAATGTGGAGGCACATGGGGTCTTTAAAGCTTCTAGAGGCAATACACAAAGTGACCCTCTATCCCCATGTTTTTCCATTCTAACCTTTGATTACCTTTCCAAAATGCTAGAAGTACCTCATACCTCCAAGAAAATAATCAATTACCATTCCAAAGGTAAGATCAACATTTTCCATCAGTTTTTCTAATTATCTCCTACTTTCTTGTAAAGACTCCAAGAATTCCATTAAGCAAATCATGCATATACTAAACTCTTTTGAAGCCATCTCTCGTTTGGAGCTCAATAAAGCTAAGTGTAGATTCATAATGTGTAAATTCTGTAGAACTGATCAAAATTGGATAAAGGATTACACTAGATTCACTCAATCCCATTTACCCTTAAATACCTGGAGTTAATGTCTATAAAAAGTGGGGCAAGTTCAATCACTTTGATGCAATCATCCAATCTACTAAAAATGAAATAAACTCATAGAAAAATACTTTCCTTTCAATTGATGGCAAAATTTTTTTATAACAAAGCATTCTTTGCTCTATTCCCATGTACTCTCCTCGAACCAAGGTCATGTTTCTGCAAGTTCAACAAAAGAATAAATGAATCTTTAACAGATTCCTTTGGAGCACACAAAACAACTCCATTCACTAGGTCAGCTATAAGAAGATGTGAAAACTTAAAACTGAAGGAGGTCAGGGTTTTAGAATTATTGCTTATTCTATCAAGTTCATCCACCTAAAACTATGGATCAAATTTTGACAACAAGACACTTTTTGGGCTCAGTTTCTTTTTAGTAAATATTGTAGGCAAACTCATCCCTCCTTGGTTCATTCTCAGAGTGCTGACTCCTATCATTTGAAACACCTACTGAAACACTAGGAGATTGCTCAAAAGTAGACTTTTTAGCATTTGGGTTATGGGGGAATCAATTTCCTTAGAGATCACTAGTTTCTTGATGGTTTGCTATCTGATCTTATTGGGCTCTCTAACCCTGAATGGGCTACAATTTTTTATTATTGGGTAGAACATAAATGGGCTACAATTAAGCTAAGAAGCATTCTACATGAGGATTTTGTAAAGAAAATCAACAACATCTCTATTCTTCCACAAACTACTGATAAAGTAATACTAAAATGTAATAATGGTTCTTCCTTGACCAAAAGCCTTTACAATGTTATTGTACACTATCCCAATTGAATTCATGGAAGGCATCCAACTTTCTGGGGTCCAACCATTAAACCTACCATATCCTTCCTGTATGGCCATTTTGGCATTGTTTACTCCCTACTGATGATATTTTGATGTTGAAAGGACATAAACTCACATATATTTGCCATCTATGTGGATGCAATGCAGAAAACTTCCATCACTTATTCATCTCCTGCTCAGTCAACAAATAGACCCGGGCTGAGCTTGTTTCTATATACAACATACTACCACCAAAGAATGAATCCATTCATGACTACTTGAAGGCATGGAGCACATTCAAATAAAATAAAGATGATCCAGCCTTTATCATTCCCCTTATTGCTTTATCATTCATATGCATGGTAAGAAACCCAAACAAGAATGAGGACCAACAGTTGGGACTGAAAACCATAATACTTTACATTCAAAAGTACATCCAAAAGCTAGAAAATGCCAATCTCCTCAATGCATCCAATAAGAAAATGAAACTAATCATCACCCTAGTGCAATGGATTAAACCAGAAGCTGGATGCATCAAGATCAATATTGATGGTAGCTTTACATTTAATTCTATGTCTGCTAGTATTGGTGGAGTTTTCAGAGATCTTAAGGGTATGTGCTCTCTCATTTTTTCCATTCCATGCTATGCTGAAAATGCCCTTCATACCAAAGCCAATGCATTGCTCATAGCCCTAAGACTTGTAAACTCCTTCCACCTACACGGTATATTGATTGAAACTGACTCATTGAAAATCTACAACTATATTACATCGGATGACCATCACCTTTGGTACCTTGCTTACACCCTTAAAAGAATCATTTTGTTATCCCAAACATGTCAATTTCGGATAATCCATATCCACAGGGATGGAAATCAACTAGCAAATATATTGGCAAAGATGGGCACTCATCTTGAGAGACCAATCTTATCTTGTAGGCCTCCCACTCAAATCCACACAGCTTTCAAAGGTTACTTACTAGAATTACCATACATTAGAAGATTGTAACCTTATCCTTACTTCTTTTGCTCATACATGATGTACTTTCAAGTTTATCTTTAATGAAAAAAAAAGGAAAACTATCCTTTGAAGAGATGAGTAAGTTGAATAATCTTAAGGAAAGTGAATCTTATTTAATAAAGGAAGAGACGAATCATTAAGAAAAAGGGAAGTCTGACCTAGGGAAGATAGAAGAATAATTTAGAAGAAAATTTGATAATTCTTAACCAAGAGGATATCTTTCCAAGTGAGATGATGCTTAATATAAAAAGGTAACACTAGTTTTATGGACAGGGTGTCCAACTAAATAAACGAAATCATTATCTAAAGAAGAGAATTATAACTTTATGAAGAAGATTACTAACTTAAAGATAAGAAAATAATTATTATAAGGATGAGATCACTTAAAGAAATGGTGTCTAAAAAAAGATGTCTATTATAGGAGAATTGCGTGATCAACTTAAGGAAGAGGGAGGGCTAAGGGGATAAGATAATAGTATTAATCAAGATCCCATTATTTTATATCATTTTAGGCCACACAACTCTTAGTTTGCTTAGTATGATAAGATAATCAAACATTTATGAATAAGTTTATAGTTATCAATAATAATTGATTGAATTATCAAAGAAGACCAAATAGATTTATATGTATAGAGAGGCTAAATTTTGGGCTAATAGATGAAATTTATGCTCCATAATCTTTAAAAGTGAAATGCAAAAATAATGATTGCAACTAAATTTTAATTTTGACAATAATAAACTAAAAATATTTCCAAAATAAATGTGTACCGCATAAATAGTAATCTTACAACTTTCAAATGATCACCTTACAATCAAAATAAACTTGTAATAATTATGACAAATAGGTGGCTCACCAAATTTTATAAATAATGTAAGAATTAATATTTTAAATTGATACTTATATTTAATGTCCCATCATATGAATATGTAATCAATGTAAAAAAATTTCCAAATAAATATATATTAATCTATACAATGCCAAAATAATAAATTTCTTTTTTAAAAATGGCTTTTAATCGATTATAATAAATATTAATAATTTAATAGGTTTATAGTGATTTCTCCACTAAAAACTATATAATTTCACATACAAATAATTGATTTGAAAAATATAAAATTATTTCTAGCAATTATATAATTTAATTACAATAATGAAGTTTCAAATGCAACAATTTTTGAAGATAAAATCAAATACAACTAGCTTAAATAAAATTTCAACAAATAATTAATTTTTATGATTAAAATCAAATTTCAACAAATAATAAATTGATTTATTAATATAAAAATAATAATTTCATCTAATGATAACTTATTTTGCCAAAGAGAAATATTATATTCCCAAATCAAATTTAAATATCAATCAAATATTCCTTATGTGAGAATATGAAAGTGTAAATAATATAAAAAATCAACAATTATTAAATATTTGTATGTTTTCATTGGTAATCAATTCTAAATAATTATTGAATCAAGATTAGATTATGACATACTTGCACTAACAAAGGTTACAATAAAAATAATTTGAGAAATAATAATTTATGTAAGGATAACTTGATTTAATAAGAAATGTAAGTTCAAAATAAGGAAATAAAAAGATTAACTTTTGGCATGAAGTTATTTTAATTTTATCTATGTTTAGAATATGAGATGCACAAGGATTTTATTAAACTCTAAATAGATAAATCATTTCAAAATAAATGAAATGATTAAAACATATTAATTAAAATATATTATCATGAAAAATCATGAGCATGAAAATATCAACTATCCTAAATTTAATCATAAGAATAAAATAAAATTTCAAAAAGAATGGATTAAGAAAAATTAGAAGATAGAACATCTTAATCCTTTAAAAAACTCAACAAATTTCATAAACCAATTTGCTTGAGAAGAGATGCTTGAGATTCAAGGTAAATTTTTCATGAGAATGCCAAAAAAATTAAAACCTAAAAGTTTTCTCTCCACAATACTAGGCTTGATTTTTGTGAGTTTAACATGTGTAGTCGCTAAAGAAAATTAGGGTTTATAATAAGAGAATATTTTAAAACAAACTCTTATTGAGGATCATGGATATGAAATTATAAAATTAAGTTTTAAAAATGATAAAATAAATTTAATCAAATTCTTCCAATATGTTGGTATTATTATAATTAAAATATTTATTTAGAAACTTAATAAAGTATAAATGGAACATGAGATTCAAATAAAAAAGATAGAGTTATATTTTCTTGCACCTTATATGACCCATGTTTGATCATTATTAATGTGTGGCTTCTTAAATGTGTTGGAGGATATATAAAAGGTAGAGTAGTATTGGCTTACTGTGGATGATAATGCAAGTGTCTAAATGGGTATGTGGCAATGCCAAGAGTGATGTTGGACAAGATTTCTCTTATTTATATAGTTTTTGAATAAGTTAACATAGACAAACTTCATGTATTAGCATAATTTTAGAGGCTCATTTGAGTGATTTAAGTTCATTCATCTATCATAGTGCATTCAAGCAAGCTAAATTGGGTGTGTTTAGCTTTATTAGATGTGATTTGACCATTTACTTAGTTAGGCTTTATTGATCTTATTTTTGGATGAGGTTAATACCATTCTAAAATTAGTAATTAGTATTTTCTAATCTTAAATAGGAATCTCCTAATTCAATGCTGAGGACACTATACTTAGTGATCTAGTGCACCCTCCTTGGGTTTAATCAAATCTAATGAATTAATGAATCCAAAACTAAACCAAAGTCAAATCTATTCAATCCATTTGGCATAGGTTTGACTTAGGCGGGTCCCACCAAGTGAAAGGTCAACCCACCAATAATTTAACCAAATTAAATTTTTCCAAAGGTTACAAATGATCAACAAAACATGCTTGATCACAAGTCTACAAATTAAAATTTATTTAGGCCTTAATTGGGGTCATTAGACCACTTACTCTAAATAATCCTAAATGGGTCCTATTGGGTTCAAACCTAAATAAAATTGAAATCAGTTCAATTTGATTGCTCAAACTCATTTGAAAATGATAAAAATTAAACACAATCCAACCCATCTTTGGTTAATTGGTCCTTTTATCCAAATGGAACCCAAGCTTAACCCATTAAGACCTCTTTGGGTCTAATGAGTTCAAATTGAAATCCAAAACATAATCAATCATCAATGAAAGATGACTAAACTCAAAATTAAAGGAATTGAATAAAAAAACCAAATGTTATGAATCCAAATGCTTTGGATTGGATTTAAATTTCAAATCCAATTCAAATGGATTTAAACTTATCCTCAAACTCACTTTGAGTTTGATTTGGGAAGCCACACATTAATGATGCCTAAAGCTAAAGGAAATGAATGGAGACAATTGACCAAATGGAGATACTTGGTAAATTCCTCGCTTTTCTATTATCAATTCCTTGGATTTTATCCAAATAATTCCTTGACCCTTGACCATCTCTTTAAAAAATGGTTCTAAGGGTAAAATATCAGGGGGAGATGGTTTAGCCCTCAAGCCAAAAAAGAATTAACCTTCCTCCAAGGAAGAAATAAGGAACAAGAAAAGATGAAGTAAAAATCCAAGGAAGAGAAAGGGGGAAAATGCCAACCTCCCTTCTAATCTGTCATCTAAACTTGTTCACAAGGCCAAGGTGGATTGAATCCACCACTTGGCCCACCCTACTGCCACCTAGAAAGTTAAGGATGTGGCTCTTAGCAAACATAGAAAGAGGAGAGTGAGGGCCAATTTTCTCCCTCTTTTCATTTCAAATCGTTCACCAAGGGTAGAGATGAAAGAGGCGACCATTCCCCAGGTTCCTTGCTGCCAGCACAACAAAAAATGATTTAAACTGGGTGGCCACCAAGTCCCTTTAATGGTGAAATTCAAAGGAGACTCTCCCATATCAAAATGAACATTCTAACAAATTATATATATTAAGGAGACCTCGAAAGAATCGCCACCCCATATCCTCTTCATCAACGAGCCTAAAAACTATCAAGGCAAATGGAATCCAAAGTTGGTTTAGGAGGTAATCCACGGGGAGACAAGTTAACAAATTGCATACACTACATTGTCACATCATGGCAAAGCAAATGGAGTCAATCCCACTACTGATGATTTCCAGAAATGAGGTACGCTCCACCACCAATCCCTTAGGCATTTGGTTTTGGTACTTTTTGAAATAAATTTTACCTCCATATGAATAAGATCGTATGGATTGGTTGTAAATCGATCACTAGTCATTTTGTAATCAAAATCGTTTCAAAATTCACCAGCGATCATCAAAAATTTGGCAAAAATTGATGGACAGTGTCCGTCTCTTACCAAAGACTCTTGGGATCTGGTCCCACCATCCGATCCTTTTATTTGGAATAGATGGCCGAGATCTAGCTAGATGATTTGATTTTAACTCTTAAGGATACCACAGAATGAATCAGAACCATTCAATCTTTGATCGATGGTCAAGAGTCATCCCGTGTGACAGCACTTTTGACATGGATGTCACTTTGGGTCCATATGGCCTAATCTTGCCATGCCACATGCCAATGATGCCATGTATGGCACCACATTTGCCTGCAGCCTTGAAAGAAGAAATCTTCTTTAAAATTAATTATAAAACATAAAAAATACAAAAAAATCATAGAAAAGAAAATATAAATCCAAAAAAAGTAAACTTGGGCTTTATGGATTCATTTTGGTGAGAGGAATCCATTAAAATTAAAATCCCCAATTAATTTTTGGTAATTTATCCTTAATTCGACTTTTATTTTTTTGGAGAACCCCATGTAGGGGAATTTTATTTCCACAAAAGGGGGAGGGGTTACAAGATCATTAAGAGAGGATAAACTCAAGAACTACTACTCAAAGAGCTACAATCAGCCTAGAGAGTGAATCCCCTATCTAAGTATAACCAAAAAAAGAGGAAAAAGAAACAAAAGAAAAATAGCAAGAGACATACAAAGGTAGCCAAAATGAAAATCCAGAGGACAGCCTTCAGCAAAAGCTTGCGAAGATGGGAGAAGCATTTGCCACCTCTTGAGAAGGAACCTGCAAGGAAACAACATAGATCTTGCAAATAGCTAGAAGAAGGAATTAGCACAAGTGAAGAGATACAAACAAAATTAACTGAAAAAACAAATGAAAGTTTGAGAAATTTAGAGAAGAGTGTGAAGGAAGGCTCAGGCTCAGTCATAAAAGAATGGAGCAGCCACAAACATGAGCATCCAAACATCAAAGGAAGGGTTACATCATAAGTGCTACTACCATCCAAATTATGACCAGCCATCATAGCCTACATACTTGGGGAAGGCAGCTGCTAGTGGATGAAAATCATATGATCTTAATACATGCATACCAAGCAATAGCAAAATACATTATAGAATGAAAGGAAACACTATTCAAGATGGCAAAGGGATGCCACCAATCCCTTGTAAGAGAAGCATGACCTAAGTATTCCACCATAGCGTGAGAATGAATAGCCAACAAAAACCCCTACCCAGATGAAACATCAAGGCAAGGAAAACACCCCATATGAAAGGATGAAATCAGAGCAACAACCACCTATTAATAGCTAGATCACAACAGTAATTATACAGGTCTAATAGAGCCAAGAGTCACTTTAGCCAGTAGATAAACACATACAACAAAGGCACATGAAATAAGGCTAACCAAACGGTAATCAACAAATCAAAAAAGCAGGTAAGAATCCACTAGAAATAATCAACCTACTGAACATAATAACCTACTAATCCATTTAGCCAATAGATAATATAGCAAACCAAATAATGTAACCAATAAAGGAGAAGGTATGCAGTGTCATTATAGAACTGAGTCATGTTAGGAATCAAAAAAATAAATAGCCAAAAAATCCATCATATTAAGGGAAAATAGCTGAACTATTATGAAAATAGCAACAACAAAAGTAGTATGAGAAGGAGATCAAAAGAAGTCCCAATCGTGCAGAGAAATAGCAATAATCTCCAAAATAAGAAGAGAACAGAAACAGTGAGCCTAATCAACAAAGTAACTAATTCATCCATAAGGGTTAAAAAGAGCAAAGATAACCCAACCGTTAAAAGAAACAGTAAACCCATAGCTATATTCAGAAGAACCAATGAGCAACCTAAAAATGGGAAGCATCAAATAAAGATTGCAGAAAGATCTAGCCAAAAAAGAAAAATTTCACCCAATATTGGACAAGCAGGACCCAGCAGCCTCCATCTATAACAAACACCTCTACCAGAATAGTAGAGAATGCAAAATAGAAAGGAAAGGGGTAAAAAATAGCAAACAAACATAGAAAAGAAGACTAGCACCATCTCATCCATAAACTGGGAAACATGCAGATAATAAAATAAGTTATGGTTCTTGAGAAGGACTAAATAAAGCCCAAACTAGCAGAAGATAAAAAAATGAAATAATCAGATCCAAAAACTCAGGGAAGAGCCATATCTCCACAGGAAGAAGAAGTATAAAAGGCTTAAAAATGTCTAACATAAAGCAATCCAATTTTATCAAGATTCACAAGCCCCCTTAAAAGTTAAGAAATATCATCATTAGAGAACAAATTCAAAGAGGAGGACTTGGCTCCCCAATTAGCAAAAAAATAAGAACAAGAATTGCCTTCCTAATAAATATGAGAAATTTGATAATCTAGGTTGGCAAGAAGCCCCCTAGTATGTAAGTAAATAATACACTTTAGTATTTCCATGAGCTCCTGAATTTATTAATTCTAGAAGAAGGAGAGCATCAACTTTAAATCGAATCTTTTGAAATAGTTTCTATAAGCAGATAGAAATCCCATAGTGTAGACCATTGAGCTAAGTAAATAATATAGAATAGGGTTCTAAAGATGCAACCAAACATACTATCATACCAACTCCAAACCTTAACAACAATAGGGCCATTCAGGAACACATGATCCACAATTTTAATGTGAAAGCAACATTGGCATTTAGAGGGGAGATGGAAGCCTTTTTTTTTAAAGGGTAGCATCAAAAGGAATGTAGTGCTTTAGAATGCACCAAGTTAAAACTAAGAAGGAGATAGTTATAGAAATATTCAAGATTTTAGTGAAAACTAAGGACCCTGAGTTTTAAGTCTGAAAGAATGCCAAACATCCTTAAAACAAAATCTCAAGAGGAGGAATTTTTGAAGAGGATTTGGGCAGATTTATTGGTAATGGACAAATTGTAAGGATTTTGTCAACTATCACATTAGGGACAATGGAAATTAATTAAGCCGCATCCCAATTATTTTGAGTAATGAACTAATTGACCTTAAGCCTCCCAATGGAATTAATATTGAGCAAAGAATTAATAGAACCTTGCCCCACAATTGTCTTGCCAAAAGAAGGAGGAGCCTGAATTCACACCCCAAGAGATAAGATTCTCAGCATTCCACTTGATGTTACAAAGTCTTCTCCACATCGGAGAGTCCCCAAGTTTGAAAGTACAAGTGTGGGGCGTTTACCCTTACAGTATTTAGTAAGCATAAATTAAGACTAGTAACTATGGTTATTTCTAAAATTCCACTGTATTTTGTATGAAAAACATTTAATTGAGTCTTCTAAAGTTTTGCAACCCAAACCACCTTCATTAAAAGGCCCACGATAGTTATGCCAACTAGCCCAATGAACTTTCCTGGAAGTAGAGGTAGAACCCCCAAAAAGAATTTATTAATAAGTCTATTTATCCTTTTAATAATAGAGCGAGTAGGCACAATAGTGGACAAGAGATACAAAGGCAAAGAGTAAAGGGTACTTTTGATCAGGATAAGTCTAGCACCAAAGGAAAGTAAGTGGAACTCCCAATAAGAAGTTATCTAATTTATTTTCTAAATAACTTCATTAAATAAAGAAAATCTTTTCATTCCTCGATATAAAGGAGTACCTAGATACTTGATAGGCAGGGTTTGATGTGCAAAGCCTGTAATATTCATAATAGCATTAATCCTAAATAAGGAAAGAGATGAGCTAGAAATAAAATAACTTTTGTCAAGATTAATCTTCAAACCACTTTCCCTACCAGAAAGAGTAAGAAACTTAATTTTTTTAATGTAGAGAGTAGAACCATTGCAAAATATAATGAAATCATCAGCAAAGTTGAGGTGGGAAATGGGAAAGCCACCCCTAGTTTTGTAGTACATGTTAGGCATTTTACAAAACATCTGCTCAATACTTATGAAGAGATATTCCACAGTAATAATGAAAAGAGCAGGAGAAAGAGGATCCCCTTGCCTTAGCCCATGAGAAGAAGAGAAAAAACCATGAACTTCACCATTAATAAGTAAAGAAAACCAAGAAGTCTCAATACCATTCTTAATTAAAGTAATAAATTATCTTGAAAATCCAAAAAAGAGCCAAAATTTTATATAGGAAATCCCAACCAATGTTATCATAAGCTTTGGAAATGTCCAGCTGAAAGAGCAGGTTACCACTATGACCTTTGGCATTTAAATCATGGATCATCTCTTGGGCTAAAAGAACATTATCATAAATCGATCGCCCTTTAACAAAACCTATTTGGTTGGGGGAGATAATTATAGGAAGAAAAATACTTAATATTTTAACCAAAATCTTAGAGATGAGTTTATTAAAAAGGGAACAAAGGCTAATTAGCCTAAACTCACTCCAAAGTTTAGAGGATTAAAATAATGAAAGTGCTAGCAAAATATTTAGTGAGGATACTTCCCTTGAAATAATAAAGAACAACTTTAACCAAGTCCTCTTTAATGATGTACTAGCATTTTTGAAAAAATAAGGTAGTAAATCCATTAGGACCAGCCACAAAATCTGTATTCATATTTTGCAAAATGTTAGCAATTTCGGATTCAGAGGGTAATGAAATAAGCATATTATTATCTTCGTTAGAAATGAGATTAGGAATAACTTCATGAAAGGAAATCTCATCATAAGTCACATTTTTATTAAGGAGCTCAGTGAAAAATGAAATGACAAAATTAGTAAGCACCTTGTTATCAGTACACCAGACACCATCATTAGTTTTAATTTTTTTAATATGATTTAACACCTTTTTATTTTTAACCATGGCATGGAAGTATTTGGTATTTTGATCACCATAAGATATCCATTTTATAGGCACTTTTTTTCACCAATAGGTCTCCTCCATGTCTTGGTAACATGCTAACCTATTTTTGGCATTAGTTAATAAAGAATTTTTAGATGGATCATTAATAGTAGCGTTTTCTAAAACTATAACCTCATGTTCTATTTCATTGATATTAACAAAAAGGTTTTTGAAATAGTATTTGTTCCACCAATTAAGGAATTATTTAATCCTTTTTAATTTGAACCACAATCTTGTCATCCTGACAATAGAATCATCAGGATGGAGGGGTTCACCTCAATTGCTAGCAACCATATCCATAAATCTATCATCCATAACCCACATATTTTGAAATCAGAATGGGATATAAGAGGAGGGTTTAGTAGCAAAGAAGGACAAAGAAGGAGAATGGTCGAGGGTTCTACTAAGATACTCAATAGAAGTTATAGGGAAAAGGTTGATCCATAGATTATTAAAAAGGACCCTATGTAATCTTTGCCAAAGTCTGTGATTATTCCAAGTAAAATGAAATCCAATAAAGATAATATCAGAAAGATGACAATCAAGGATCATATTATTGAATTCCTCCATGGAAAATAAGTTAGGAGCATTACCACCAACTCGTTCAGAAGAGGAAGAGATAATGTTAAAGTCTCCACCCATAAACTGAGGAGCATTCACAGAGGAAGATAAACTAACAAGATCTTGCCAAAGAAGCCTTCTACCATTCCTATTACAAGAGGCATTGATAAAAGACCCAAAGAAACACCAATTATCGTAAGTAATTTTAACATTTACAACCTAGGGTAAATCTTGCATAACTTGTAAAACAAAGGGACTATTCCAAAAATTCCATATTTTATTGCTCAAATTAGCAAAAAAATTACCAAAGCCAATCATTCTAGTAACAGAAGCAATGTTAGAAGGGGGAATAAAGGGTTCCAAAATAGCCAAAAAGGAAATGTTATGAGAGCAAACTAAATTACTAATTCTATTTCTAACATAGTGGGTACCAATCCCTCTCCCATTCTAGATAAGGAAGGAAATAATTTATTTTTTAGTAGAGGAGCTAGATATATTAACTCTGGCAAAGTTAGGAGCTACAGGTTTAGAAGTTTTATTTTTCTTTCTAAAAATTATCTGAAATTTATTGGCCATATCCACAACATCACCATCTGATAAGGATTGATCAGAGAATTGCTTGGAAAAGGGAGGCACACGAAAAGACACAGCCACTTCACCTTCTTCCAAATCATTGTTATGTTGTAAAATCGATTAGAAATTAGTTCAAACTTAGATGAAGAAGCACAAGGCTTAGACTAAAAGCACAAAATAGAGCAGACTTTCTCCAAATTTTACACACCACCCATTCCTTCATGAGGAATCACGTTTTCTTTAATTAAAGGTGGAAAAGAGGCTAGAATATAATCATTTGATAGAGAGTCATCATACATAACTTTTGTAAAATTATTATTATTTACATTATTGCCATTATTATTGTGGTTCGATTGGATAATCTCATCAAAAGGGATAGCATCCTTGTTAGCAAGGGTGGCATCATCCAACAGAAGAGTCAGAATATCAAATTGAAGAAGCTCAAGGCAAATGGCTGTGTAAGGAGATATCGATAATACAAAGATTTTAGGGTTTAACCAAGAGAGATCCGACTTAGGATGCACATTATAACTTTTCTTAAGGTGTGGATGAACCACAAAGCAATCTGAAATACCATGGCCATTAATTTTGTAATGAGAACAAAACATAGGGAAATTCTTAAAATCCACTTTTTGCAAATATCCGTATTTCTCTAATCCTAGCTAAATTTTTTTTGGATATTTTTTAGATATATCCAACTCAACTAGTATCCAAGCAATAGATGGCTTGGTGTTAGAGGCAGTCACCTGATCCACTTAGAGAGGATGACCAAACAACCCACTCATGGTAAAGAGGAATTCAAGATTAAAGAAATGAACACATAAATTGGGAAGAGAAATCCACGCAGGAATAGTAGGAGACTCCTCCTTAATATCAAAATAAGGCGTCCATTTCAACAATCGCATCTGACAGTTGAACACAAAATACGATCATCTAGAGAAAACCTGAGAATAATCTAAATCATTTGAAAGTTGAATCAAAACATGGCAATAGTCTATCAATCCAATAGAAAAAAAATACAAGAGAGCTTCAAACTATGAAAAAATGATCTAATATTCTCCATAGTAGGACACCTCAATGCAAATTTGCCCACCAACGTAAATTCAAAAGGTTTTGCAAGCCTTTCACCCATCGAATCAGTACACATAATCATGGGTACACCTCAGAAGGAAGTAGAGATAAGATCAAGTGACTCACCCATGCAGTTGACCTTAATCGGAAGAACATCTTTGAAAGATTTAGAAGTCAGCGAGGGGTTGGATCTAGTGACCCCCAAGGGGTCAGAAACTTTCACTATCACAAACATTAATTTGACTTTTAATCAAATCAATTAAACATTAATAAATCATAAACTATTAATCCAATTCAAATGAAATTTTGGGGAATTGAAATTGATGTTAAAACACACGTTAGTAAAATGTTTCATGAACTATTGCAATGTAATATATGAATTATTAGGTTTTAAATCCCTAACTCCAATTTTAATTAAATAAATTAAAATTAAATCAAATAGATGACCAAAATGGATTAAATCACTTCAATTCAACTTAATAAATTCTAATGAACATAAAAACACTGATGAAACTCATAAAAACTAAATAAATAACCAAATGGCTTAATTAGGTAATTAATTGAATTAAATAACTCAAATAATTAATTAGAAAATAATTAAATCATAATAAATCAACTAAATGTCCAAAAATTATGAATGAACGCTCTTTGGAAATATATTTGAGAGAGGAATCAATGAAAAATGAAATCTCTAAATGATTTGCGTTAAATTAGACCTAATTTAATTTTTAATAAAATAATTAAAACCTTAATTACACCCAAATTATGAATCTAATATGTTGACACTTTGAAAACAAAAAATTGGGAACCCCACTTTCCATAAACATTTTAAACCCAATTGACCTTTGGATTGGGAATTGTTGAGTTTGCAAATTCCTAAGTAAATATGAATCAAATAATTAGTAAAAAAATTTATAAGTTCATCAAATCATAATAATTTGAACTAATCTTAAGAAAACAATATAATGAAACCTTAAATCTATAATCAATCTAACCTAATAATGAATCTAAACATTAACCTAACTACCTTAGGTTAACATAAATTAAACCAAATGAAATGAACATAATTCAACAAATCTAAACATAATTAAAACATTCATGAAATAAATGAAATAAAGTAAATCAAATGAATTAATTTAAACCAAATCAAATCAAACAAATAAACTAAGACATGAATGACGGTCTAATCAAATAAAAAGAACGAAATGAGGAATCAAATTCTAATGAAAAGAATTGAAGCATTAATCCAAAATTTAAACTAAATTCAAACCCAAACCATCTAACTGTAACTAAAAGGATTAATTAAGATACTTAAGGATCTTAGTTAGACCTTTAGGATGGATCTTCACCCTCGGATGAAGGTTTCATTCCATTAGGGGTTAGGATATTGAATAGAATGGGTTCCACCCAAAAGTGGAATTTATTCTACTCTTCATTCTTAAAAACATAAACTTCACTTTAACCAAAAAAAGTGAAATGAAAATAAAAATTAATCATTAAATTATTTGAATTAAAACCATCCAAAGGTAAAGTTCAAAAAACCCAAAATTCAAATTGAAACTTGAACAAAAGAGGCCTAGCAAAGTCTTAATACTCAAGCTTGTTTGCTTAACACACTAGATCATTAGGTGATAGACCCTAGACTTAGGTAAGGCCATTTAGTGATTCTTTATGATTCCACGTGATGTGTTGTTTTATGGTATGCTTCACATGCCTTTCTATTATACTAGTTTAGACTACATGTCTAAGATTATTTCCCCATTAGACTGGATGATAGAACATTCTTTTTAAACCTAACATTATCTTCTATGGGGGGCTATCCTAGAAAGGATAATTATCATAAATAAATTAAAATATTGTTTTCTTACATGTATGCTTAAATCCTTAAGCATAGCCTATAGGATAGCTAGGCTTGGCAAGCAACTAATGATAAGCTCATATGTTTGTGAAATATAAATGTTGTGTGTTATTTGTTCTTTACTGACATTTATTTTGAAGGGCTTAAGATTCAATTTTGAATTCAAAATGCAAATTCGAGCTTAGAATTAGGTTAGGATTTATGGAGGTCTAGGATTAGTTGGAGCTGACCCTACTAGAAGATAGGTGTAGTGGTCCCTTATGAGGCCCAATGGATGTCTTCAAAGAAGGAGACTATCTTGGAAAAAATACCCATTGATCTAGACTTGTAGTTCAAGGTCAGGTTGTATAAGGGCAAAGCTCAGCTGCCTGTTTGCTCCTTCTTTCAAGGTGTACAGTGGTACACAACTATATTGGTCTTTTTCTTAAATTCAATTAGCTTAATTTACTTTGGGTGTGTAATAGAATTAACTTGCTTTTCTAGGTTTCTTTCCATGTTGTGCTTTGAGTTGATTGAATACATGGATGATTATGCTCATAAGGAAAATTAAATTTTATACCCAACTTAAATCTAAACAACTAAAAAAAAAAAAATTGGAATATCATATAAATTAAAGTTTTAAGCAAAACATAAAATCAATTAGGAACCAATTAGCTCTTAAAAATCATACAATCATATTACTCTAGTCCTTACATTAGGCAACTTCTCCCATTGCACATAAGGGGCATCTATGCTATGAATGACTGACTTCTCCCTTCTTGGAGAAGTATGCCTTCTATTATTAATTTTTCCTACAACCATTTATAATTGTATGGAAATAGCCATAATTGTATACACATGGCCTAAAAAATGATAATCGAGACAAAATGTTAAAAATCTAAAAGAATGTGCACTAGTTAGATGATTTTCATACCTTACATTATCTTATTAGGGAGTGAGTCTAGATTCATAGATTCCAATCCTAAAAATGTAATAGCCTAGCCATCTTACATTCAAAAGACTTACCATCATGAATTTAAAATGAGCTTAGGTGGTGTTAACTGATAGCCCTTCCAAGCAGGTTGAAAGTCTAGAAGAGTCAGGGATATGCTAAATTGAAACTTGAGAAGCCTGGCAGAGGTAAAGTTCAAACAAATCAAAAATGTAAACTAAAACTTGAACTAAAGAAGCCTAGCAAAATCTTGCTACATAAACCTATTTACTTCACCCATTAGAGCATTTGGTCATGGACCCTAGACTTAGGTTAGGTTATTTTGTGATTCCTTATAATAACATGTAATGTGCTATGATATGATGTGCTATAAATGTCTTTGTGGTGTACTATTTTATACTGCATGACTAAGATTATTTACCCATTAGACTAATTGATATGAATTTTTTTTAGACCTAACATTGTCTTCTACATGGGGCTATGCTAAAAAGGATTGCTATCATAAATAAATTAAAATTTTGTCTTCTTGTAGGGATGCTTAAGTCCTTAAGCATAGCTGATAGGATAGGTGGGCTTGGCATGCAACTAATTATAAGCTCGTATGTTTGTGAAATATAATTGTCATGTGTTGTTTGAATTTTTTTTATTAATTTTTTTTGCAGGGCTTAGGATTCATTATTGAATTCAAAATATAAATTTGAGCTTAGAATCAGGTTAGGATCTATGGGGTCTAGGAATAGTAGGAGCAGACCCTACCAAAAGAAAGGTGCAGTGGTGCTTTTGTGAAGCCCAATGGATGCCTTTAGAGAAGTAGACTATCTTGGAAAGAAGACCCATAGATTTAGACTTGTAGTTCTAGGCCGGGTTGTATAAGGACAAAGCTTGACTACCCATTTTCTCTTTCTTTATGAGTGTACAGTGGTACCCGATCACTTTGGCCTTCTTCTTAAATTAAATTAGCTTGATTTATATTGGGTGCATAATATAATCAAAATGCTTTTTTAGGTTTCTTTCTGTGTTATGCTTTCTTGTGATTGAATGTCTGGATGATTAAGCTCATAGGAAAAATCAAATTTTATACTCAACTTAAATCTAAACAACTAAAACAAAAAAATAAAATAAAATTGGATCCTCAGATAAATTAAAGCCTTAAGAAGAACATAAAATCAATTAGAAACCAATTAGCTCTTGAAAATAAAACAATCATATTGCTCCAATCTTGAATTGGGTAACATCTCCCATTGCATATAAGGGACATATGACCTGTGAGGATGTCCTCCTTCTTTGGGAAGCCTACATTCTATTATTTATTTGGTCCACAACCATTTCTAATTGCATGGCATTAGGCATAAATTGCATACCCATTGCCAAAAAAAAAAATATATCGAGTCAAACTATTGAAATTTTAAATAATGTGCATTAGTTAGATGCATTTCATACCCTAAATTATCTTAGGGATTAGAGAGTGAGTCTAGGTTCATATATTCTTTTCATAAAAAGTCAATAGCCTTTCTATCTTTCATTCATAAGACTTAGCATTATGAATTTAAAATGTTCTTAGGTGGTGTTAGCTGGCAACCCCTCCAAGCAAGTTGTAAGTCTAGAAGAGTCAAGGATAGGTTAGTTCCCTCAAATGAGAGATTTGATCAATAATTCCAAAAGTGAAACTAGGTTGAGCATTCAACATTTGTCAGAAGTACTTCTAGACTAGGTTCTAATGCATCCTCCTCAGAGTAAGTCTTCAACCATAGGTACTTTTGTAGTCTTGTGCTGCTAGAATCTATATCTTAGACTTCTAAACATATCAACTCAAATTCTAAATTAAATTACAAAATTTAAAGGACAATTATAGGATAGTTTAAATTCTTATTAGGCATCCCAGTATCGACGAGCATTTCCTATTACATCTCATTTGGTTTTAAAAAATAACTCTCTCCACTTTGGACCATTCCCAATTGAAAATCCCAAATATCAATCCCTTAAAAATCACCATAGAAATCTTTAAAAATAATAGCTTATTTCTTCAATCAAGAGTATTCTTAGGAAGAGACCATTCTTAAGATGTAACCTATAGGGTTTTCTTTTATAAGGAACCATGAACCTAGTTTAAATTAAACTCTATTATAGTTCACGAGAAAAACTTCTGGTACATGAAAGACCCATTAACTTTAGGAGTCTTTTATTAAATGATCAAATTCATTATGGGAAAATATGTTTATCTTTTAAGATAATATGTTTATTCCTTAATGATGCATTTGATCATCAAAATAAGGAATTCCTAAACTCTGCATTGTGCCATAAATTTTATCATTGCTTGACTACTCTCTATGAGTTATTGGATGGGTCCTTAAGGTATTGAGGTGGTAAGTTAATCAGAGTGTGTTTAATGATAAAGTTGAGTTATCTTAAGCTATGTAAGTTTTAATAAACAAACTTATATTAAATTATAATTAATAAAATTTAATAATTAAATATTGAATTTGACTAAATTAATCTTAGAAGCTCAAGATGAATCTTAAGAAGTTGTATTAGCAAGATATATTCCAATGTTATTGATGTGGCTAGCCTAGAAAGATTTAGGTCAAAGGATATCATTAGTAACTCAAAGTTAACTAGATTTAGGCTTGGGACGTAGGTTTAACTAATGGTCAAGTTGTTAACCCAAGGCAGCATAGATGTTCTTAAGGTGTGGATTAGTTCTAAAAAATTGTATGATCATAATTAATGCTTTAGCATGTTAGCCTAAGTTTGACTAGATTTAAGAGTTACATATGAGAGTCAACATAATTTCACTAACGATTTGTGGCTATTTGTAAGGATGGTCTTCATGTATTATCAAATGGTATAAATATCCTTTGTACTACTTTAGTTAATTGAATATAATGGATGGATTCTATATGCCTAGTGTATACCATGGACTATATGGGCCTATCTTGGAGCACAAACCAAATCACTCCAACATGGAGCTCGCCATACTTCCACTCATTGACATCTTAGTGACCGGAGTACATCCCATAGGGCAGTTGTTACTAAAGGACTCACCGCATGTTTGGGTGACCTACCTAACAATCTAGGAATGCTTAATAGTTTACATTTATTACAAAACATGGCTTTTGTTTGCCTACATCATAAGTTAATAACACTCAAACAACAAGCTCATCCCATATCCAAAGCCATTCAAGTTGATTCATATGAAGAGTCATGTCACCTAATGTATACTCCTTAATGGTGGAAAAAAGTAATTAGTACTTTCTCTTATCATCAAGGTGCTAAAGTGATATGATAGATTCGAAAGATGCAACATTGTTAGATATGTGTGATTGCCCTTTATAGGGCTCCAAGTGTGGAATTTTAAATGCTTATGGAGAATGTTTCTTCATGATTTCCCTATAAAAGCAATAGTGGGAGTGACATTGGTTGCACTTCACTTACTATCTTTGTGATCACTCATATGATAAAACTAGTCATCAATACTAGGCCTTTGTCATAATACTTGCCTATAGGGATGAATTCTACAAGTTGTTGATACTGAGTGTTAAATCTAATTCTGTCTGTGGATGGAGGAAGAACCATCTAATATACTTGGAAAATAGAGTTATGTAGAAAGATTGCTAGTATGAAGATAGGAAGATAGGAAAGTAGAAAAAGTGAGGAAGAAATAAGAATCTTTATTGCTCATAATGCTCATAATGCAATTACAAAATATAATGGTCTAAAGTGGGAGCAAAGTCCTTCTGTATGAAAGAAGTCCCCCTTTTATAATATCAAGGGGTGACAATACATAAAAAAATCATAAAAGGAAAAATTAATACAAGTAAATTTCCACCTATACTAATTGCAGTGAGCGAGTATAGATATATTGATTGATTATGGAGAATAGCCTATTATCCAACAAGTATGTGAGTGAGGATAGAGAGTTGTTGCACTGTTCTTCTACAGAGTCACCAAATGTCAATGAGTGGTATTATGCTCAACCATTAGGTCAATATTCTCTTAGTCCTTTGGTTTTCTTTGTGAAATCTATCTTCTCTTATCAAATGCTCCTTCCAACAAGTATATTTATTTTTGGTTATCGAGCACCCTTTGTACGGGTACGCTTGTTGTGACATATAGGCTCACTCGGCCTACATGATACTTTGGCTACACATTTAGCTACCTAATTCTTTTGGTCCTTTACAAAGGTACCTCATAATAAAGATAAAAGATGAATTAGCTATAAACATTTAATGATTTGAGAAAATTCATGATAATATTGAGAGGTCACATCACCTTTGGACTGATATGATTTTTAACACTCTAAAGGCTATAAATGGATTTTTTTTTTTTTTTATGAGCTTGGAATTCCTTCACCTAATCCCTTTGATAAATATTATACTTTCATAGAGTCTACTCTGTAAAAAAATTAAAACATAATCATTGCAAATGCAATGAGTGCATATAACGACATTGATTTTGCAATTCTATAGACAGGCCATCATAAAAAGGCTAAGAAAGTGAAGAAGTTGAAAGAGGATGCTACCATTCTTATAGCTATAGTTAGCATTTCAACTACAGCTACTATGACCTTGACTACTTTCTTTGACCCACAAAGAGAATCAAGCAACTGCTTATCTAAGGAGCTGGTTATTATGGTAAGTGTGTGACCAATGACTATTCTTGAAGATGAGAGAATAAGCGATGATGTGCCTTTGATTCAACATATGAATGTGATCGTGAGCCAAATGTTGGGCTGACCATCATGAGAATGGTTGTAGAGGAATGCCTTGTTGAGGTGAGCATTACTTTTTATTACGTGTTATGAGTCTTCATTATTTGAGTTTCTCCCTTTTTTTCTTTGATTGCAGTTGAGCATATTTAACATTCAAGCTTTAGAAAAGGATGGTGAAAGGCACTCATCGTCCCTCCATATCATTTCTTCTAATAGTCCAGGTAACTTCATATGGTTGCTTCACCTTTCCATGGATAATTTATAGGGTCATCTCCATAGTAGAGAGAAATTCCACTTACTTAATAGGTGGTGTCCCTTCGCAAAGTTTGGACCCATAGTAAATCATCATATTTAAATGCCTCTCCCAATTTTTGATGAATTTCTTTCTCATCAACTAAAATTCACTTCATATTTACCACGAGATGGATTTGGTGAGGTTACTCCTCATCCCTGGGCTATTATTTATACTCCTGTCACCACAACCAGCTTTAGTTCTTCAAACATCAAGGAATTGATGGTCAATTTTCCCTCTCCTACTCGCAAAGATAGTGGCAAGTCTGCGAAGGGCTAGTCTACTTGTAATTAAGAAAAGACACATAAGAAGAGTAGTGAGCAAGGGAAAAACACTATGAAGAGAGGTCACCCTCTTGAAGGAGTGCTTAGACTCATCCCGGTGAGATATTGGTGAGCTACGAGCATAATTTGAACTAGAGTCATAGCAATGATAGTTCTTTAAGAAAAATTACTAATGCAACTTTGTGACCATGAGAGTTGAGATAATATACTTTAGAACTCAGTCTAGTCGCAAAATACTTCCATTCTTCTTTCTAGCTTGAATATTCTATTTTATTATATGTGCAAGAAAGGTAGACTCACCGAGGAGTAACACTCATACCAGTAATAAAATTAATAAAAAGATAATTTATTTAGAGCTATACTGAGTGTGTTGTACTTTTTTACTCATAAATAAAAAAAATTTCATTTTTTGCTTATGAGTATTATTTTATTTTTTATTGTTGTAAATTAATTACTTCCCTATAATACATGTTGCCTGAGATATTTGCAAGATCTAGGTAATCATTTATTCACTTAATGTTTGATTTGATGTCCATGTTACCATGTCTATAAATACTACTTAGCTAGAGTAATTGGGACTTCATTTCTCTCCATAAGTCATGAAGTAGAACTTTCTTATGAGTAGATCCTATTCACCTTTTTTTTTTATCATCGGTGATTATGGCTCTGCTCAAGAAGGCTACTTCATCTTTCCAAGAGGTTCTTGTGTTGGACTCCTCTATCATGACCTCCATATTTTATGGTTACTATGGCACCTATCCAAATTTTACCATATGAGTAGCCGAGAGGTCCAAGCAACTTAATTTGGGAAGAATGTATGAGTTATGCATTCCATTCACCCATTTTATGAATATGTATTGACTTCCCCTTTCACATAAGTTGATAAACATCCTTGACTTCTTTAGAGTGGTGCCCACCCAAGTCCTTCCTAACTCCATGGCGAGCTTCACATCCTTCATCTTGAGCACGTCAAAAGAAAGCATCACATGGAGCCTTGATCTCTTCTATCACTCATTCATGATGAACGGCCACTAGGACAAGACCATATAATTTTTAGTAACTTTATTTAAAATTCATGGTCTTTAATATAAGATGCATAAGTGGCACTCATAGTTTCTATTTGTTAATAGCACATCGCAGTGGCTAGTGTCAACCGCCCCTCTTCATTACCGATTGAGCAAGGCTAGCAAGCTCAACAAGTTGAGTGTATAGAAGGAGGAAGCAATGGAGAGGTTGTAGGGTCGCAACCTAAATTTCCCTCTTTACTTTTTCTTTAGTAAGATTTCTACCATCCTTGATATATTTCTTTTACTTTTTACATGCTAATCTTTTTTTTTTTTTTTGGTTAATCATTCTTTTAATTTTTTTTCTTATTTACTCACATGAGAGGTAACTCCCACTGCCCTTGAGCTTAGCTCTGAAGTGCTCCAATTCCTTGAGGAAGGTATGTACGAGATCAGTGAATGAGTGGTAGGGAACTCAAGCTGAGTGGGGCTCCCACTGAGGCCACCAATGAGGATGGGCCAAGTACAACTCCCAGTAAGTCTAAAATGTGAGCAATGAGCTCAACTTCTCATAGTCACTTGTAGAGTAGCAAGTCAACTGAGGAGATAGCGAAGGAGGAAGGCTTGGAGGACAAATTCACTCCAAACTTATGTGAGCCCACCCATGAAGCCTATAAGTTTGCCTCCTCCATCTTCTCACATGATGTTGACAAGCTTTTGTTCAACCTTCCAAATGCTTACTTGACATATGCTATCATGACTATTCATGAAATAGCATTGTAGTAGACATGGAGGTATGCCACAAGTTGGCAAGAGAAAGGAGGAAGAGGAAGGAGGCCTTTGTGATTAAGTCCTAATTGGCAAGAACATAGAAGAATCTAACAACTCTCAAAGCCAAGTATGGGGACCTTCAAGCTAAGGTTGCTCACTAAGAGGAAAAGAAATAGAGATTAACCATGGGGCTTACTCACCTCATAGAAGAGGAGAGAGAATTGGAGAAAGAACTCCCTCATCAAACGAAAGTGTTTTAGAAGAGTTCACTAGGTTTCTTAAGTTTGATAAGTACCAAGGGATCTTGTAATAGAAGCTTAAGAATAGAGTTAACTTTATTATCATCAAGTTGATGAAACATGATCATCTTGATGCTAAGGTCATGGATTTCTCAAATGTACTTGTACTCTTAGACTAAGATGATGATGATGAGAGTAGTTTGAGCTGACACATCCTTTCTTCATTCATTTCTTTATAACAAAGTTCTTTTTGGAGAGTAGGATGCTTGTATCATACTCACTTAACTATAAAATTGTATTATATGAATAAAAATTCCAAGTACATTTCTAATCTAGTATATTTATCTAAATAACAACTGTGTTTCTTTCTTTGTTGAGTATTCTTGAATGACTGTCTTGTTATTCAGCTGAGACTCATTGGTAAATGTTCAAATGGTTATATTTGTAACTTAGAATTATTGGATCATGGAATAATATAAACTTCTAGGTAGTCACTTTATTATAAAGAGTTTGTGTATACTCATTAGATTGATACTCATTCAATAATGTACGAACAACTCTAATTTTGATGTCGACCATTTAAGAGAATCAAATATAATATATGTATATTTACTAGGATGATGCTCACTTATTTGAATGGATTAGCTCATGACTTTAAATATTTTGAGCCATTAACCAATAGAAAGTACTTCCCTAAATGGTTGCTTTAGTATCATGAGTTTATGTACACTCATTAGACCATTACTTGTTTATGGATACATGAATAACTCTGCTTAACTTAGAATGCTTTATATAATTGAACTTTGCATTAGTCACTTTGAATTTCCAATTGAGAGAATTTGTCTATTCTTAGTTGTTGACCTTAAGGGCTGTTAATCTTAAATGATAGTCACTAACTACACAGAGTGTTGGTCCTTTTAATTTCCAAGTAAAAGAGTCGATCTTTTAAAATTTTCAACTAGGAGAGTTGGGCCTTTGAGTTTAGTTGTTGACCTCACATAGTGTTGGTCTTACACTATATTCTCCAACCACATTGAGTGTTGGTCATTTTTAAATTTAGTTATCGACCTCACAAGGTGTTGGTCTTACACTATAGTAGCCAACTCCAAGAAGTGTTAGTCTTTTATAAATTGCTAACTATGAGTGTTAATCTTTTAAGTTTAATTGTCAAATTAATGGGGTATTGGTCTTGCATTAAGTCTCGAGGATAGATAGTTACATTAGTCTTCTCAGGCCAAATGGCATGCCAAGTATTTGGGTCTCATACTTGAGCTTTTACTGCTTGTCGAGTGGGACTTATTCTTGGGCCAAAAATAAAACACTGAGTATCCTAAGTCATCAAATAGATCCTCAAGTTTTAAAGGTTTTCTTTGCTCAACATCAATTTTTCTCAGGGCAATAGTGGCACACCAAGTACTCGGATCTCCTACTCAGGCTTTCACCACTCACCGAGTGGGACCTTTCCCAAAGCCAATAAAGGTGCATCAAGTATTTTGAGTCATCACATAGCTCTTTATGTATAAGTCTCACCTTTTAGTGTTAAAGTAGAATCTTTCAAAAATTATCATTACTCTACTAGTTAACTTATTTACATAGTAAAATATATAAAACTTCATTATTAAAAAAAATGCAAAATACATGATACTTGAAATTAATAAAATGAGTACAAATGATAAAAATTTTCTCTTAAGAATATAACTTCTTTAGATCTCTGACATTCCATGTCCTCGATATGCTTTGGCAAGAATAGGAGTTAAAGGTGACTTTAGTCACATTAGTTCCTTTATTATAGAGCCTTAAAGAAGAAGAAGTCTTAATGCAATACTTAGAAGAGGGAAAAGACTTGATTAGTTCAATCTTAATTATAGAAGAAAGTGAAAAATAATAATCCATCTTCAAGGTCAGCAAATTTTTATGAGGTGTTGAGCTAAACTACCTACTCATAGAGAAACTCGCTCTTGTACTAATCTCCTTAGCTAGGTTACTATGAACATACTTCTAGGCACACTCCATATAAGGCATCACTAATAACACACTTAAATTTCTACTCACTAAGCATGTCCATCAATATGGAAATCGTCCATAGAGATGAGCGAGTTTGACATATCATACTCACCTCAACCTACGATCAATACCTAAGTACTCATGTTATTCTGATCAAATTAGAACCATTATGGTGACTGTACATTGATGGTTCTTCTAGTGAAGCAATTATAGGCATAGGAATAGTTTTAAAGAGTCTAACAAAAATCATAATTACATAATAAGTCAAATTTGGTTTCAAGATGATGAATAATCAAGCCAAATATGAAGCTTTACACATTGGGCTGAGTTTCATTATAGGGCTTGGAGCCATGCATGTAGTAGCTTATTCGACTCGCAACTTATGGTAAGATAAGTAAATTTAGAATACAAAGATTGAGATGAGTCTTTGATAAAATACTTGCTTAAAGTGAAGGCAGAGATTGGGCAACTAGAAAGTTTTTATAATTGAGCAAACTCCGAGAGAAGAAAACCAACTTACTAATTTACTATCTCAAGCTAATGGACTTAAAGAGCACATGATCATTCAACTCGCTCAATAGAGTACAAAAGAAGAGAGTTGATCATGAATATTCACCAAGTTGAGTCGACCCCATCAATAATTACTTACAGCCCAACAAAATTGATGAAATGATAAAGGATTTAAGAGATTCAAAATCTAGGCAACCAAATACCTATTGATAGGAAGTGAATTATTTTGAAGGTTAGTAACCTTGCTCAACCTCAGATGTGTAAAGAGGTTGTACCAAAGATTGTCCTTGAGGAGATACATTCTAGTGAGTGCAGTGGCTACTCAGAAGGATGGACACATGTCCATATAATCTTATAGCAATGGTAGTTACAGACCGCACTTAGAAATAATGTAGAAGAGTTCACAATGAGATGTATACAATCTCAAAAGTTTGTAGTACTCTAGTAGCATTCGTCATAAGCTTTGCAACAAATCTTCAGTCCATGGCCATCCACTGTTTAAGGAATGGGCTTGATAAGTCTCTTGCTCATAGCTAGCAACCAATGAAAGTTTATTTTAGTCATGATTGATTATTTCAGCAAATGGATAGAGGCAAAGCTATTTGTAAAAATTACTTCTCAAGTAATAAAACTTTATATGGAATGATATTATATATATGTATGGGTTACCAATGGCAATCATCATTGATAATGGGGCTTAATTTGCTAAGAGAGGACTTAGGGAGTTTTGTGAGTCTTAAGGCATAAAGCTAAAATTCACTTTGGTACATCACCAACATAGTAATAGGAAAGTAGAAGCTCTAATAAGAAGATCCTCAATTTGCTCAAGAAAAAGGTTGAAATCACTAAGGATAAATGGATAGACACATTACCCATAGTACGAATGACTCCCACTAATACTATAGGACACTCACCATGCACATTATGGTGTGGTGCAAAAGCTGTCCTATCAGTTGAGTATGAAGTTAAGAGCCAAATAGTCTGAATAATAGAAAAATGGGAAGTAAAGAATATTAATGTCATAAAGCAAATTTAAAGGCTATTGAATACATGCTTGACATGCATGAAGAACTCAGAATTAAAAAATTGCTAAGACAATAAAAAACAAAAAGGTGAATGACCAAGTATTATAAGTATTAGATGAAGGAAAAGCATTTCAAAACCAATGACCTAGTTCTGAAGAAAGAAGATGTCACTGGTTAACAAAATATTTTGAGTAAACTTGCCCATAATTGGGATGGAACTTTCATAATAAAGGAATAAGTTGGTCCCATAGCATACTAACTATAATCTCATTTAGGCAAGGACATGTCAAGAACATGGAATGCTAGAGATTTGAAGAAGTTTTATCTTTAAGAGAAAGTTCCAATACTTTGTTTACTTTATTAGTTTTGAATATCATGTATCTTCTTCTTTTTCTATAATAAATTTTTTCTTTATTTTACTTGCATGATAATGATAGCTACCAAAGGATCATACTTTAACTCTAAAAGGTGAACTTGCACTCAGGGAGTTGTGTGATGACTCGAGGATCTCAGTATGCCACCTTGGCTTGAAGAAAGGTCCTACTCAGTGAGCAACAAAATCCCAAGTAGAAGATTCAAATACTTAGTGCACCACTCTTTGCCTGAAAATTATTAATATTAATAAAGCCAAACCCTTGATGCAAGAAAACTCAGGGAGCTATGTGATGACTCAAGATACTTAATATGTCATTTTTGGCCTAAGAAAAGGTCCCACTCAGTGAGCAACAAAAGCATGAGTAGGAGATTTGAAATCTTAGTGCACCATTTTTTGCCCAAAAAAGCTAAAGTTAGACAAGCAATCCTTGAGTTGAACAGATTAGTAGTATAAGACTGACACTTCGTGAGGTGAGCAACTAAACTCAAAAATATTGGAAATTAAAAAGACTAGCACTCCATGTAGTTAGCCACTATAGTGTAAGCCTGACACTCCATGAGGTCAGCAACTAACTTCAAGAAGACCAAGTATCTTAGTTGGTAACTAAAATGACCAACATTTAATGTGGTTGTTGACTATAATGTAAGAACAACATCTATGAGGTCAACAACTAAATTTAAAAGACCAACTTTTCAAGTTGGCAACTAGAAAGACCAACTTTTCTGATTGTCAACTAAAAAGACAAACACTCCATGTGATTGGTGACTATAACGTAAGACTGACACCCTGTCAAGTTGGAGCCTAAACTCAAAAGACCAGCTCTCCTAATTAGCATCAAAAGTGACCTACACTCTATGTAGTAGGTGACTATAGTGTATGAGTGACACCCCATGAGGTCAGTGACTAAATTTAAAAAGATCAACTCTCTTGGTTGGCAATAAATGAATAATTGGCAAATCAAAATTAAGTCCTTTGGTGGCAACTAAAGGAATAAAGTGATCTTCTTTGAAGTTTTAGAATCAATAAAGGGTTGTTTTTAACTCATAATATCAATTGTGACTACTTAGGGAAGGTTCTCTTAATTAAGTAATGGCTTAAAAATATTTTAAGTCATAAGGAAAGTTAATTAAGTATCAACAAGTGAGTATCACTCCCATGAATATACATAAACTCACTACAGTAAGGCAACTATCTAGAGAAGCTTATCTTAATTAAGAAGTGACTAAGAGAAATTCAAAATCATGACCTAATTTCTCTGAACAATTAATAAGTCAGCAGTGTGGGAAAAATTTATAACACCACATAGATTTTAGGAATTATTGGGATGATCAAATGCATCATTAAAGAAGAAACATATTACCTTGAAAGATAAACACGTAGTCCTATAATGGATTCGATCATTTAATAAAAGACTCCTAAGGCTAATGGGTCTTTATGAATGAGAGAGTTTTCCCCTGAACTACATGGGAAGTAGAGCTGGGTTTATTTTAAACTGGGTTCATGGTTCCCTATAAAAGCAAGCCCTCATAGTTAATTATATCTTAGGAATGATGGATCTCTTCCTAAGAATACTCTCTATTAAAGAAATAAGCTATTATTTCTATAGATTTCTAAGATGGTTTCCAAAGGAAACAATAATTTGGAATTTCAACAGGGAACATTGCAAGGTGGAAAGACTTATTTTTGGAAGTTATTCTAGATTATGTAGGAGATGCTTGTTGATATTACGATCCTAGTAGACATTTTAACTATTCTTAATTGATATTTTATTAGAAATCTAAGACTTAGAATCTAACAACACAAGACTCCAAAAATGTCTAGGTTTGAAGACTTATTTTAGTAGGATGCTTTAGAAATTAAGTTTATAAATGCTTCTAACTTAAGTCAGATGTTCAACCTAGTTTTGGCTTTGGGAATTATTGGTCATTCCTCTCATTTGAGAAAATAAACCCATGCCTAAGTCTTCTAGACTTATAACCCGCCTGGGAGGGTTGGCAGGTAACGCCACCTAATTTGAATTATAAATCCACGATGTCAAGTCTATTCTATGTAAGATGATTAGGATGTTGCATTTTAAGAAAGAATCTAAGAACCTACATGTAGGGTATGATATGCACTTAGCTAGTGCACATTTTCTAGTTTTTAAATGTTTGAGTCATTATTCATTTAAGGTCTTAGGGTGCATGTTATGCCTAAATTCCATATAATTAGAAGTGGTAATGGGCCAAATAAAAAAAAAAGGCAGACTTCCCCAAGAAGGTGGTCATCCTCACAGGTTAGATACCCATTATATGCAATGGGTGAAGTGCCTGATCATTGGATTTAGAACAATATGAAGCATGGTTCGCAAAAGATAATTATTTCTAATTAATTTTAGGCTATTCCTAGGGCTTTAGTTAACATGAAGTTTCAAGTTTCTTTCTTTTTGTATAAGTTGTTTAAGTTTAAGTTTGGTAGAAAATTCAATTTTTCTAGAAACTTAACGTCCAGACATTCATCACAAAAAATACATCACAGAAATAAAACTTAGAAAAATAAGTTGATTCTATTATATAGCCAAAGTAAATCAAACTAATTTAAATTAAAGAATAGGCCAATGTAGCCTGGTAGCACTATACACACCAAAAGAAAGAGAAAATGGGCAACTAAGCTTTGCCCATATACTGCTTGGCCAAGACTTAAAGTTTAGATCTATGGGTCTTCTCTCCAAGAATGTCTCTTTCTAGAGACCTCGATTGGGTTTCACATGGGACCCCTGCACAAATCTGTCAGTATGGTCAGCTCCTACTAATCGTTGACCACATTGATCTTTACCTAATTCTAAGCTCAAATTTACATTTTGAAATTCAAAAATAAATTATAAGCTTTATAAATAGTTTATTTGATTTACCTTTGGATGGTTTCAATTCAAAGTATTTAATGATTTATGTTTTTTTTAAAGTGAAGTTCAGGTTTTCTAGAATAAAGAGAAAAATAGATTCCATTTTTTGGTGGAACCCATTCCATTCAATATCTTAATTCTTAATAGAATGAAATCTTCACCCTAAGATAAAGATTCATCTTAAAGATCTAACTAAGATCCTAAGATTCTTAATTAGCATCTTTTAGATTCATTTAGATGATTTAATTTGAATTTAATTTAGATTAATATTTTAATTTATTTTTGACATTTAATTTTTCTTTTTATTTCTTTGATTTGAATAAATCTTTTTGGTTTAATTTATTTTTAATTTGATTTGATTTAATTGCTTTAGATTAATTTTATTATTTGTTTCATTAATGTTTATGTTTATTGAATTCATTTAGTTGAATTATGTTAACCTAATTTATTTAGGTTAGTCTTTTAATTCTTTCTTAGCTTGAATTATCTATGTTTTAAAGCTTTATTGATTTGTTAATATGAATTTATTAGGCTTAAAGTTTAATTAACCTTAATATTCATTATTATTTTTATCAAACCTTAAGTTTGCAATTACTCAAATTCTTTGACTTAGAGTGTTGGAGACTTTTCATTCAGTGTTCTAAAGTTGATGGAAGTATTTCAAGTTAATTTTATGAATTTTATGATTTTGTGATTTTCTAATTTATTATTTCATGTATATTGAATCTCTAGGTAAATTAGCCTTGAAAGTTTTTTTCGAAAGTGAGGTTCCTTGGAAATTTGATTTTCCTAAAGTTTTATTTTAATTAAATGCATGATTAGGGTGTAATTAATTTTTTAATTATTTCATTAAAAACTAAATTAAGCTTAATTTAGAATGAATTACTTAATGGTTTTATTTTTTTCTAGATTCCTCTTTGAAAGATGCATCCAAAGAGGGATCATGTGGAATTTTTGAAATTTTAGTTGATTTATTATGATTTTCCTAAGTTCAAGTTAGTTAATTAGATTAATTAATCTAATTAGGTCATTTTATGATTTATAAAGTTTATGTGGGTTTCATTGATGTAAGGTTTATTATGTTAATTCAAAGTGATTTGATTATTTTTCTTGATTTGTTTCATTTAACATTAATTTATTTCATTAAAATTAAGGTTTAGAATTTAAAATTCAATATCTTCTAATATAGTTTGAGTTAAATCATGATTTTTTTTGCTAAGGTGTATTTTATCCTCAATTTCAATTCTCTAAAGTTTTACATTGATTAGATTAATGGTTTATGATTAATTTGAGTTTGATTAGTTTCATTTAAAGTCAAATTAATTTAAACTTACCCAAAATTAATTGGGGATTTTGGGTTTAATGAATTCTACTCAGTGAGATGAATTCATAGAGCCCTCATTTGTATTTTATTTATGATAATTTTTGAATTTTTAGTCATTTTTTATGATTTGTTTTATTCACAAAATGGGAAATTCTCTTTTTAACAGTAATAGTAGGATTTTCAATGATAATTAATTGAAGTTTTGTATTTTTCTTCAATAAAGGCTTAGGTTGCAAGTAAGAAGTTATTTTGTGTGATGTTATAGAGGGTGTCTTTTTTACTAAATTTATTGGCATATGTTTAATAGTCTTTTTTTTTATTTAAAAACATAAGTATTTTCCTTACCATAGTGAATAGCATTCATATCATACAACCAAGGTCATCCTAAGAGAATATGAGCAATGTCCATAAGGAGAACATCACACCAAATTTGATCCTCATAGCTTCCTATTTTAATTGGAACTAAACATCGATTGGTGATAGGAAGAGATGTATGATTTACCTAGTTAACAGGAAATGGTTCAGTGTGAGGTACAGATTTTACATTGGTTCGAGTTGGTGTGTATTGAATGAAATTCATAGCACTTCCTCCATCTATAACTAATGGACATCTATTTTCATTACAAAAACATACATGCTAAAAATATTCTTTATCCTCCACTCTTCTGCCTCATTTTTAATTACAATAAGACATCTCATCATATTAACTTGAGGGTCATCAGTTATTTTTAGTTCTTCATCAGATAAAGGGGTGTCATCATAAACTTCTTCTAAATTATCATCTATTGTGTTTTCAACTTCTTCTAAAAATAAGATTTGGGCTTTACATTGATTTTGCATATGAACCTTTTTATGACATTTAAAATATATTACTTCCCAAGTGCTCTTAGAGCTCTCTTTAATAGAAGTTTTAGGCATAGGAATCGGGCTAATTAGATGGGTGGGTCAATTAATAGACCTATGGGATGAAGTGGAAGACACTTGACTTTAGTTTTAGAGATGGAAGCATATTTCTTTTGTTCTTTAACTAATAAGGCATAGTGAAATTCTTCCTCTAAAGATTATGGGTCAAATAATTCAACTTTATTTTTAATGTTAGTCCTAAGTCCAATAACAAATTTATTGGCTAATTGTTAATAAAAAATAACATAATTAGTTCTAAAACTAGATCTTCAAAAGCATTCAAGTACATAGTTACAAGATGAGTACCTTATTTCAAAGTTAAAAATTGACTATGTAACTTTTAATCATGATGCATAAAATAATACTTTGCTCATAACATTTCTTTATTTTCTATCCAAGTAAGGTTTGCCCTTCCTAATCTTTGTTCTTTAGCTAAAGTATTTGTCCAAAAAATTTTAGCATGTCCTATCAATTTCATTTTAGCAAAAATAACCCTTTGATTGTCATCCATTTATACAAATTAAAGAAGTCATTCATTTGAACTAACCAATCAACAAATTTATTTGGGTCATGTACACCATCGTAAGCTGGTGATTCTACATTAACTCTTCGAGATGGATCATTAGAGTTTTCTATAGTCCTGAAATAATTTTCTCCCCTTCCACTTTTAGCAATTGGTGGTCTTCTAAGTGGTTGATTTTTCTATGGTTTGGATATGAATCTTCTTTATTTATCCCTATAGGCACAATCTGAACAAGAATTAGAGGAGGAGTTGGTACTCAATTATTTTATATATGAGATATAAGAGTTTTCATTTGTTTTTTAAGTTCTTTCAATTGATTTTTACTTTTTTTTCTAATATTTATTGAGTTTTTAATTTATTTTAATGGATCCTAAGTTTGAAGGCATTAACTAATCTAGTCAAATTTTCAACTTGGTCTTGAGAGATAGATTTTGCTACCATGAAGATTTTTTTAAAATAAAATAAAATAAATAATTATAATATAATTGTGTAATCAAAATAAAATTTTAGGCTAAGAGAACGTTTCTGGTGAGGAGGGGTGTGCAAGACCACTAACATCTCAACCTCTCCATATATAGTTTAGGTCTTTTTGACAGAGTTCTATCGAGCTTCCAAATTTACCAAGTTTAACAAACTTATATTATTATGCAAGCAATGTTTTTAAAATGCAATGAAAAAAATTCTCAAAATTATCAGGCCTCTTTTTTTAAGAAAGTAAATTATCATAAGTTAATCAAAGAAACTTCTAAATTTAACCATAAACATTAACCAAGATAAAAAAGCAAGCAATTAAAATTTGATTTGCAGTAATCCCTAGGCTATTTTTAGGGTGAAGAACTACTTTACTAAGGTGTTCTCCTAATTCTTTTTTTGGGCAAGTTCCACAATTGGGAATTGACTAAATTATATAATGGAGTTTACTAATTGGAATTTTATGCTATCACCATAATCTTGCAAGTAATATATATCTTTCCAAGCTACTAATATGAATTTAAACTATCATATAAAGGAAAATTAATTAACCTCATAAGTTCAAGAAAAACTCATAAGTTTGAAGAAAAGCTCAGCACTTGAGATGCTCATTTGGTTGAAGAAAACATTTGATCGAATTTGCTCCTTCCAAGCTTTGTTGTGATACCAAATTTGATGGAGGTGGGTGTTCCTTTCTTTTAGTGAAATTGAGTGAATTAAATATTTATGGATCTTTAGATAAATATCTAAAGATATATTTTGAAGTTTTGGTGGGATAAAGAAGTGCATAGAACAAATGATAGTGGGATGACTTAAACTACTCCAATTTGGACTAAATTATGCTAATTTAAAATGTATCTATAAGGAATGAGATTTAAGTGAGAAAAATAACTAAAAATACTTGGGAAGGTTTAAGGTAGGATATGTATTTATGATCTAGAGTAGTTGACTAAGAATTATAGGGTTTAAGTTGTTATTTTGGTGTAGGGACTACGACTAGGCCATCATAAAATGTAGAGGTATTATTGAGTGAAAGGGAGGTGTAGGCTTATGGAGGAGAGTAGAAGGCTTAGTGTATGATTGAAGATGATGTTAAGAGGTATAAGAAAGACTAAAATAAATTACTTTGGGTATTAGAGGTGAGAAAGGAAAGATATGTTGGATAAGTAGTGCTCCCAATAAGGATTGCCAATGTTTGCCAACCAAGCACTCAAACTACAAGAACAACTCAAATAATTTGTAATTACCAAAATATCTCCATTCATTCTAGCAAGTGGGGCTATTTATAGCTATTATAATCATCTTTCAAAAGAAAAATAATCATAACATAACGGGAAAGGTGGGTGTCCACATTAATGTAAATCATTAAGTTACCTTATTATTTTATGCAATCCACCCATTTCACATGCTATTATTTTATGTAAATTTAATGAGCACACATGTCTTGCTTTAAATTTTTTAAATTCAAAATTTCAAACGTGGAGTTTCTAGAAGAAAATTAAAAATTATATAACTAAAAAAAAGATGAAATCATAAAATGGGCTTTAGCAGGCTAATGGGCTAAGCCTTCTTCTTTCTTTAATTTTCTTGGTCTTTAGCTTGAGAACCTATAAATGGACCTTGAGCTCTAATTTCTTGATTCACATGAAGTTCTACATCAGAGGGCCTGCTCCTAACTCAAGGTATTCATAGGAAAGGTGCACCAAAGGGCTTTCTCTTAACTTATAGATTATATAAATGAAAAAATGGATCTTTAGTGACTTAATTCCTAATCCTCAAATTTTTTTGACTAATATGCAAGTAATCACCTAATTTTGATCTAACTTAATTAATCAAACTAGTGAGAAGTGTTGGAAGGGTTTGCTTCCATTTCTTGGTTTCACTAATACTTCTTGCATATGATGAAGTTTGGTGATGAATGTTTCAAAGAGTTGAAGTATATTTTTGAAGAAGAATTTGGATACATTTTAGGCCTAATGTTTAATATGTCAATGATATAAGTGTAAAATCTCATCTTTTTTCTTTATTCTATATTTTTTGTTTCAAAGTTACATATGGCCATGTTATATGTCTAAGCCACTTTAGGAAAGATATCATATGGAATTAACCTAAGAATTTTACCTTTTGAGCTTGCATGTGGCTTTGTAATTCTTAAGCAGCAAAAATTGAAGTCAAACTATGCTTCTTAAATGAATATTTTTTTTTTATTGATTGGTATGAATGTGTATTTCCATTTATTTTGTTGTACATGAATCTACAACTTATACACCCTCTTCTTGGATTCAATAAAGATCAAGAGATTCCCTTAAAGCTTTCAAAAGTGAATGAGAATCAAGGTAAGCAAACTCTTAGATTCTCATAAAGATATTTTTTATTCTTTTATCCTTAATCAATAAAGGAATTTAGAGGGTTAACTTGTTCAAGAAACTAAGATTCTCCTAATAATTTTGAAATTAATTTTCTTAAGTTGAATTATTATTCTTAGAAGGTTTTATAGAATGATATTTTATAGATGGCTTTAATTAATTATTATTTGTTTTTTATCCTTCTAAATTCTACTACATGTTGTTTAAAATTACCTCAAAGGTATATTTTAGGAATCTGTATGTAGGGATATGTTTATTTTCAAATCATAATAAATTGTTCTTTCTTTTTCTTCTTTTCATGCATTCATCATTTTTTTATTGAAAGATTCTTAATATAACACTTCACTTAATCAAAAGTGGCATTATCAAAAATCTTGATCATGAACTTTTTGATAAAATTTCCCAATATTTTGAGACCGAATGATACAAATTTATCTCAAAATAGTTTTGAAAGGAATCTAAATGTTGTATCATATAGTTTCAATTTCATTTTCTAGATTTTTCTTGATTTGATACTATTTTGATAAGTTACCCTTAATAAGGATAATACTATTTGTGAAAGATTTTTAAGATTTCAATGTAAAGTATGGGTAATAGGAACCCATCTTCAAAGTAAATATTTGTTTTAGGCCCAAGATGTAACACATGCTGACCTGATCTTGCTCTTTTATTCTTTTATCTCTTTTTTATTTTTTTCTAATAATGTTAGTCAACCATGAAGAATGTTTTCTTCTCATGTATGGCCACCATTGCCTAACTTTTAATCTAACAACATCTTGCTTTTCTTTTGACGTTTGACCACATTCATTAAGAGAGTTAGCTTACTGAAAGAAATCAAGCCTGAGCTTATAAACCACTACATCTGGAGAATATTTCATTTTATTTTTAGATAAAGTAGTCTTTAAACTCTAAGAAAAGCTTGATTAAGTCATCAATATCCAACTTCTCAAAGAGTTAGATTATTGATATCACTTATAGATCAACTTCTATTTGTAGACTTATTTCTCTTAGCTTGTGAATTTAAATTTCTCTTCAAATTCTAGGGTTCCATCCTACACTTGAAGATTATATAGGTCTCCATACTACATAATATTTATTTAATATATTAGAGTGTCCTTCGAAGAGAAATTCAAGACTTTGACTATTTAACAATTCTCATCTTGTAATGGCTCTACAATATTGAATTTCAAACTAACTTTTGGGTTTCAATTTCTTGAATGGTTCAAAGCTTTTCTTACTTATGACTCTTTTTCTATATGTCACTTGTAATTGAATCAAATTATACTCAATTGATTCTTTTACATACAAAGGATAAAGATTTCTAGAAAGGAAGATCTATTATCTCTTTAACCTACCATGAGAGTGCACCCAACATGGCAAAGGTCATGATGACAAATTATCAGACATCTAATTTTATTTTTTTTAAGCTAGGGGAAATTCTTGACTTGTAATCCTACCACTTTATTTTTTATGTAGAGAATTTTAAGTTAAATTGCCCATATGGTCAAAAATATCAGACTTCATCCTTTTGCACATGGAATCAGTCCTTCCACCTCTTTTATTTTCTTTCTTTCTTTCTTTTGTCAACATTTCAAAAAAATATTCCTTGTAAAACATTACATATAATATTTTTCCTAGATACAAGATTTACTAGGATGCTAAACACATTCAACTCTTTATCCAAATACAACATTTGATGTGACTCAATTCTTTATTTTGACTTACTGAACATATTATATGATATGATACTTTCTAATTCTTTCATTGAATATAAGACTTTGACAGGTCATTTAGGACTGACAAAATGACATTCCCAAAGACTCTATGATCATGAATACATAATGGATATAAACATCCTTTCACAATAGTAATTATTTTTCCTCTTTTTCTTTCATTTCACTCTCACATTTTTTAGTTGAGCTGGATAAGACCATCCAAGAGCATTAAAGATGCTTCTAAATTCCTAAGATTCTATTTCAATGTATGAATTCTCATCTTCAATCAATATAATGATTGAGATTAAGTTCTTCTTTTATGTTGAGATTTCAAGATTAAATTGAAAATTTTTTTCTTTACTTTTCCAATTCAGGCACCATCTTATCATAATTATATTAGAATTGGGCTTGTGTATATTAACTATCATAATTATTATTAACCAATGCGCTCGAATTAATAAGCATTCTGGAGACTTTTTCTTTTTCAAATTTTCTACATTAACTGAGATGTTGATGAGTTTGTAGTAGTATATCTTCATCAAAGAAGATAATCCTAGAACTTCTTTATAGTGAAATGACATAGAAAGTTGTTTATAATTAAAGAAGGAAAATTATAGAATTATGCTTCCTTCATTAATGGTCATTTCATTTTAATTTCTTTTCATATCATTTTTATTTTTTTATAAAGCATTATGATGCTTGATTTTGGAAGCAAATTCTCTAAGATGGGCTAAAATACCATATTTAAAATTTTTGAAGTTAATAGATTTTTACTACTTTCCTTTTTTTCTCTTAAGATGCCTTATTTTTTATTTCTTTTCAATAATATTTTGAGGTGGTATGACTCAAACATTTTGAATTTAATTTCAAAAATTTCATTTTGATATGAAGGAAGAGTAAGTCCAACTCTATCCTTAATTGGTCAATAGACCCTATGATGTTAGTACCCCAACTCTCAAAAGGTCAAGGGCAAAGCCTTAGACAAATGATAAGAGCACTTCATCATTTCTTTGTCTAGGGTTATGAAAGTTAATCCAATCCCTGCCTTCCCTAGGATATAAAATTTTAATTCTTTATTTCTCTTTGATGATGTTGTATTATAAAAATGTAATTCTTAGGTGTCATTAGGTTCACCTTCTAATGTCATGATCTACTCATCTAGAAGATCATCATTTAAAGGGTAACCCTCAGGAAGAGCATGTGCTGCTAAGAAGTCAACTATGACTTGCCCTTTTTTACAATAGGAAGAGGGATAACGATAATCTCAAATTGCAATAAAATCTTTGACCAACGTGCTAGATGTCTAGACAGTGTTAGGTGGGTCATAAGATAATGCAATGGATTCATCCTAGAAATTAGATTCCCTTTGTGTGAAAGTATATAGTGCCTTAGTTTTTGAGCGGCAAAAACTAAAGCTTTTTTCATAAATTTAGTCTAATAAAGCCCCCAAGTGATTCATCTATCAATCTACTTGAGATATAATTTGCATATTTTTAGTCTAAGAGATAGAAATATCACCATTAGGACCTAATTGTAAGGTCATGATTTTTTAGAAGGATTGAAATTTCCATTGATTTAGTCTTTAGAATTTGTCCTTAAAATTAATTAAGGCTATTTATGAAATAACAATCATTCAATGGGAGAAGACTCCCATTAAAGAAATTGATTTAAATTTGCAACATTTAAATTTCATTCATTTTAACTTTAACAAGAGAATATGAATTCTCTTTTGCTACCCTCTCTTTCCTTTTATTGATTAGGAGAAAAATGGGATTTAATTATGTCATCTTTGTTTACAATATATGTTCATCTTCCTCTTTTGACTCTCTCCTAAACTCTTAATGATTCAGGATTTTTAGAGGGTCAAAAGAGTTTTACTTCCAAGTCACTCCCTAGAATTGGCCAATCAACTTAAGCAATTATTTTTCCAAAATTCTAGTGGACATATGGAGATGAATCCTAAAATGGTTAAGATTAAAGTTGAATTGCATTTATAAAAGTTTCCTTCTATAAGGATAGAAGGCTAACATTTAATTCTTTAATTAACCTCTAACTAAAGTCAATAAGGCATTCTTCTGGGATCATTTTTCATACTTATCCCTCTTTTATAATTTTTCTTTTAAGTTAATTCTTTCTAGGAATGCAATTAAAGCTTCAATCATGGTGGTAAGGGGCAATAGGTAAAAATTATGCCCACTTCCTTTGATTTCTTAGATTTTTTTAAAATTTGAAAACACTCCTTCATTTCATTATACATCCCTAGGTGTTTGCTATTTTTGAATGTATTAAAACAAAGAGTATAAATTCAAGGACACTATCCTAATTCATTTTATCTTTATTACAAAAAAAACATAAAATTAAGGACAAATTTAACTTTGAATTTACATTTTTTGTTTAAATTTGAAATGATTTTAAAAATTTTTATGTATAATATTTATTTTCCACAATGGAATGATATCAAATCTATTTTGAATAGACTCGGTCTAATAGAAATGACTTTATTTTAATTTACTTTATTTTAAAGGGGGTTGGTTCTAGGACCTAATCATTTAATTATGACAAACGAAGAGTTCTAGAACCTCAGTTCAGGATGTTGGATGAGCTCAACGAAGGATAAAATGGAGAGGCATCCAATGAATAGAAAGGTAGTCTTGATCCATGAGTGGCACATGTACAATGCTGATATATAGAAATAATTTCTTATTTCTAAAGATGGAAAAAGGAACCATTCCCCAATAGAGTCACTAAAAAATATCTCTATGGGAAAATTTTATGACACCACATATATCTGGATGTTCAAAAGCATCATTAAAGAATAAATATATTATCTAGGAAGATAAATATGTTATCCTATAATGGATTCAATCTTTTAATAAAAGACTCCTAAGGCTAATGGGTCATTAATGTACCAGAGAGTTTTCCTCTGAATTATATGGGAAGTAGAGTAGGGTTTATTTTAAACTGGGTTCATGGTTTCTTATTAGAGCAAGCCGTTATAGTTAATTACATCTTAAGAAGGGTCTCTTCCTATGAATACTCTCAATTAAAGAAATAAGTTATTATTTCTAAAGATTGTTATGTTGGTTTTTAAAGGAATGATATTTGGAATTTTCAATTGGGATTGATCCAAAGTGGAAAGAGTTATTTTTGGAGACCAAATGGGATGAAGTAGGAAATGCCCATTGATACTAGGATGACTAGTATGCACTTCAACTATCCTATCATTGGGCTTTAACTTTTTGAATAAAATTTGGATTTTGAATTGACATTTTCTTAGGAGTGTAAGTCCTAGATTCTAGTAGCACAAGACTATTAAAATGCCTAGGATTGAAGAGTTGCTCTAAGGAGGATGCTTTAGAATCTAGTCTACAAGAGTTTCTGACACATGACAGATGCTAAACCTAATTTCATTTTTAAAATTATCAGTCATTCCTATCACTTGAGAGAACTAACCTATCCTTGACTCTTTTGGACTTACAACCCGCTTTTAATGGGCTGCCAGCTAACACCACCTAAACACATTTTAAATTCATGACGTTAATCTTATAAATGCAAGATGGCTGGGTTATGGTCTTTCAAGAAAGGAATCTAAGAATCCTAGACCCACTCCCTAATCCCTAAGATAATATAGGGTATGAAATGCATCTAACTAATGCATATTTTTTTAGATTTTAAATATTTTAATTTATGACTCATTTAAAGTCTTGAGTATGCATTTTTACATGCCATGCAATTAAAATTAGTTGTGGCCCAAATCATTAAAAGAAAGCAGGCTTCCCCAAGAATGTGGTCATCCTCATAGGTCAGATGGCCCTTATGTGTAATGGGTGAAGTGCCCAATTGAAAAATTCAGAGCAATATGATTGCATGAATTTCAACACAAAATTATTTATAATTGATTTTAAGTTTTTCCTAATGCTTTAATTTATGTGAGGTTTCAAGCTTGCTTTAATTGTTTATTCATTATTGGGTAAATACACATCACATAAAAGAACCTAGAAAAGAAGGTTGATTCTATTGCACACCCAAAAATAAATCAAGCCAAATTAATTTAAGAAAAAGTCCAATGCAACTGGGTACCACTATACACCTCGAAAGAAATAGCAAACGGGTAGCCAAGCTCTACCCTTATATAACTTGGCCTAGAATTACATGTTTAGATTTATGGGTCTTCTTCTCAAGATCAGCTCCTTCTTTAGGGACATTCATTAGGCATCATAGGGGACCACTAGACCTATCTTCTAGTTGGGTCATCTCCTATAAATCCTAGACTCCATAGATCTTAACTTAATTCTAAGCTCAAATTTACATTTTAAAATTAAAAAAGAATTCTAAGCTATACAAAATAGATGTTTGGAAAATACAAATAGCACACAATAATTAAATTTTACAAACATACTGGCCTAGCATTAGTTGCTTTCCAAGCCCACTGTCCTATGGGCTATGCTTAAGGATATAAGCACACCTACAAGAAAATATTATTGTATGATTTATTTATGATAGTAGTCCTTTCTAGCATAGCCTCCTATAGAATATAATGTTAGTTCTAAAAGAATGTCCTATCATCTTATCTAATAGAAAAATAATCCTAGACAAGCCGTCTAAAATAATACACCATAAAGACATCTGAAGCATAAAACATCACAACATAAAAAATCATAGAAAAGAATCACAAAATGACCTAACCTAACTCTAGGGTTCGTGACCTAATGATCTAGTGTGTAAAAAGAATAGGATTGTGTAGCATGACATTACTAGGCCTTTTTAGTTCAAGTTCCAATTTGGAGTTTTGAGTTTGTTTGATTTATATTTGGAGGGTTTTAATTCAAATGATTTAGTGATTTGTTTTCTTTTTATTTTTTGTTAAAGTGAAGTTTAGTTTTTTTCAAGAATGAAGAGTAGAATAGATATCACTTTTGGGTGGAACCCATAATATTCAGCATCCTAGCCACTAGTGGAATAAAACCTTCATCCTAAGATGAAGATTCATCCATAAAGGTCTAACAAAGATCTTTAAGTATCTTAATTAATCTTTTTAGTTTCATTTAGATGCTTTGGGTTAGAATTTGCTTAGATTTTGGATTAATGTTTCAATTCTTCTCATTGGAATTTTATTCTTCATTTTATTTCTTTGATTTGATTTAGTTTTTCATTATTGTTTTAGTTTATTCTTTTAATTTGATTTGGTTTAAATTGTTTCATTTCATTTGAATTAGTTTAACACTTGTTTGCTTTAATGTTATAGTTTAAGGTTGTTAGATTATGTTCATTTGATTTGGTTTGATTTATACTAACCTAAGGCACATAGGTTAATGTTTGAATTCATTCTAAGGTTAGATTGATTATGGATTTAAGGTTTAATTAAGTTATTTGATTATAAGTTCATTAGCTTAAGGTTTAATTATGCTAAATATGCATTATTAATTTCATTAATCCTTAAGTATGGAAATGATTAATTCCTTTAATTTATGATGTTGGAGAACTATCCTAAGTGTTCCTAATGTTCGTGAAAATTAGTATGAATTACTTCATGATTTTATGAATTTATGAATTTTTTTTATTCATTATTAGATTTATATTGACCTAGAGATTTGGAAATTTAATAAATCCTAATCTAAAGGTCAATTGGGTTTAAAATTTTTAGGGTAAGTGAGGTTACATGCCAATTGGATATTTCCAAAGTTTCACCATGATTAGATGCATAATTAGGGTGTAAATAAGGTTTTAATTATTTTATTAAAACTTAAATTAAACCTAATTTAATGAGAATTAATTAGGGGTTTTATTTTTTCTTGATTCATCTCTGAAAGAGGTTTTCTAAAAAGGTTCATTCATGATTTCTAGAAATTTAGTTGATTTATTATAATTTATTTAAGTTTTGGCTAATTATTTGAATTATTTAAATTACTTAATTACCTAATTAAGCCATTTTATGATTTATTAAGTTCCAATGAGTTTCATTGATGAATTTAAGTTCATGAGAATTTATTAATTTAATTTGAACTGACTCAAAATATTTTTCAAGATTTATTTTATTTTATTTTAATTTATTTAATTAAAATTGTAGTTTAAAGTTTCAAATTTGATATTTCTTAAATTACTTAGAGATAATTGATGAAAATTTTTCTAAGGTGTTTTTTAACATCAATTTGAATTCTCCAAAGTTTCATTTGAATTGGATTAACACTTTGTGATTAATTAAAATTTCATTGACTTTATTCAAACCTAAATTAAGGCCAAAATTCCCAAGATTAATTGGGAATTTTAATTTTAATAGATTCTTCTCATCAAGAGGAATCCATAGAGCCCATGTTTGTATTTTTTTAGGTTTGTATTTAATTTTCTATGAATGTTTAAAATTTTTATTATTTTTAATGATTTTTTTAATTAATTAAAAGGATGATTACCATTTTAAAATGGTGGATCGATGTGGCACCTTCGCCACATGGCATGGTGTCATTGAACCACATGAATCTCGCATGGCTGCCACGTGAAAAGCTATGTCACATAGGACAAATCTCAAGATCGAACAATCTTATACATCTGAGGTCTCTTTAAGGGATAAAATTAGATCATCCAACTAGATCTTATTCTTCTATTTCAAATAGAGGATCGGATGACAGAGATGATCTCTTGCACGTCTTTGGAGAGAGACAGACACTGTCTATTATTTTTGATGAATTTTTAGTGATCTCTGGCAAATTTTAACTCAATTTTGATTACAAAATGATCAGGGTTCAATTTGTAACCAATCTATATAGTTGATCCTCATGGGAATCAAATTATCTATACAAAGGACCAAATATGAATGCTAGAGAGGACGGTGGTGGAGCATACCTCGATTTTGAAGATCACCTGCAATGGGATCAAATCCAATAGCTTCACCTTGGTGTGATGAAGCTATGAACGTGATTTGGTGGCTTACTTCCCAAGCAGTCACCTTGGAGACCAACTCATGATCATTTTTGATTGGTTTGGCTGATCTCTAGCTCATCGGTGTCGAGGGATCATGGTGGTGATTTGTTTAAGGTCACCTTGAACTCTAGAATGTGTTAGAACATTCAATTAGAGATGGGAGACTCTCCCTTGTATTTCACCATTAGAGGAGGTTTGGTGGCCACCAGATTTGATTATTTTATGGTGTACTAATGTTGAGGGGTAGGGGGATTGATCCAACTCTTCATCTATTCCCTTGGTGAGTGATTTGGGATGAAAAGAGGGATGGGCTCCCTCCTCTCTTTCTATACATGATGAAAATCATGTCTTTGTCCTTATGGCCAGATTCTTACCGTTGGTGATGGGAGGGTGGCCAATGGTGAATTCAATCCCCCCTTGATCTTGGGGCAAGCTCGGATGAGGGATAGAAAATGAAAAGGGCATCTCCTCCCTTTATTTTTCTTGGCTGAGCCTTATGGCTCCATAGACTTCTCCTTTCATGCTCTTTTGCTTCTCTATTGGAGGAAATCAATTCCCTCTTGAGTTCTTTCTTTGGTGGCCTTCAAGTAATTAGAATCAATCCAAATTACCTCAAGCTAAGAGATGGATGAGGTATAGAAAAAGGGAAAAATAGACTTGCATCCTTTTCATGGATTTTAAAGTCTTCCCCTCTCATAATTTCACTTCTTTAAATTTTTATTTTTATTTTTATGATTTATGGCATCACCACCAAATCCCTTATACTAATGTGTGGCTACCCAACTCAAACCCAATATGAGTTTAAAGTCAAGTTTAAATCCATTTGAATTGATGGAAATTTGAATCCAATCCAAGAATTGGGATTCAAAGTTTTTGGTTTTGACTTAATTTTTTTTATTTTGAATTTAATCATCATTACTTGATAATTGATTAAGTTTTTATTTAATTAATTTATTTAGATTTGAATTAAATTTAGATTTCATGTTATTTCAACCCATTTGAACCTAAATGGGTTTAGCTTGATTCCAATTGGGTTTAAATGACTAATTTGACTTCATTGGATTTGGTTTGGACTCCTATCATGTTTGATCATATATGTGAGATGATTTTGAGTGATTAATGCCATTTAATTTCAATTGGATTTCAATTGAACCCATTTGACCCAAAGTAAGCTTAATGGGTTAAGCTTGGATTTCATTTGGGTCAAATGACCAATTTGACCAAATTGGACAATGACTCGTTGGATGGTGTTAGATTATCAATTCCAAATAATTTTTAATGATCAAATTGAATTGATTTCAATTTAATTTTAGTTTCATCCCAATAGGACCCATTTAGGTTCATCTAGACTAAGTGTTCTAATTAACCTAATTAAGGCTTAAATGAACTTAATTTTCTTTAGATTCAAGATTAGTCATATTTATTTGATCATTTGGAACATTTAGAAACATTTAATTTGGTCAAATTTTTAGTGGGTTGATCTTTGACTTGGTGGGACCCACCTAAGTCAAACCTATGTCAAATTGATTAACTAGATTTGACTTAGATTATATTTTGGATTTGTTCAATTGTTTTAATTTGATTTTATTTTGGTTTCTTTGGATTTGATTTGATTTAATCCAAATTTAAATTTTGGGTTGAGTCCACATAAGCCCATTAAGTTAGATCAAACCTAGAAGGTGCACTAGGTCACTAGGTATAGTGTCATATGCATTGAATTAGAAGATTCTTATGTAAGATTAGGATATCCTAATTACTGATTTCAAAAGGATATTAACCTCATCCAAAAATGAGGTCAACAGTGGTTAAGAGAACACCAATCGAAAATCTAGAAGACTCACAAGGCCTGACCTTAGGGCTAAACCCTAACTTAAACTAGAAGGGACCAAATGATCGTAATCTTAAACCAAACCTTGTAATTCGAACCCAATTAATTATATGCGATGTGAAATCCCAAACCATACCCAATTAGGGTTTAATATGGCCAGTTAGTCAAGTTGACCTAATTTGACCTATTCAAGCCTAAAGTGTACTAAACTCAAAATTAACCCAAATCATATAAATTAAACCTACCTAAACTCACAAAAACCTTGATTAAACTTGGTTTAAGCCTAAACAAGACTCAATTTGGCAAATTGGCTCACCTAGCCCAAATTGTCCCAATTAAACCTTTTAAGGCTAAAATTAAATCGAACTTGATTTAACCAAATGATATCATTTTAAAGCTTTGCAATTACTCCAATTATCCAATTGAACATCCCACATGATCATGGTCAATATAATTTTACCAATTGACTAATCCAACATAACTTAACCCAATTTGAACACTAGAAATCAATTCAACCTAAATCACAAATAAATCCATAAAATCACTTCCAAATGAATAATTAATCACATTCCAGCTCCCAATTGAAGACAAGTAAGCCAATTGATCCACTTAATCCCATTTGACCTAATTTGATCTAAAGGGTCAAATAGAACCAAATCTTATTTCAACCTAAATTGGATTAAACTAATTATCATAATCAATCCTAAGATGACTATTGATCAACACCCAACCCCAACTGAGCCTAATTGAGCTAATTTAACCCAATGACCAAATTTGACCCAATTTGACCTAAAGGGCCAAATTGAAGCAAACATTGATCCAGCCTAAATTGAATCAAATCAAAGCCTACAATCAATTTCAAATTGATAATCAAACATGATCCAACCCCAATGGCTTCTAATTTGGCCATTATGACCAAATTAGTCAACTTGGCCCATTTAATTCATATGAATAATATGAGCCAAATCCAATTCTACTATAAATTAAATCAAACTAATTGCACTAGCACATTTCAAATCATCATTAAAACATAGTACAATAGTATGGTTAACCTAAACCAATAGGATTGGATAGACCTAGACTAAATTCCAATCCAATTCTAAAATAATTGAAATTTAAATATATTTGAACTAAATCAAGGTGAATAGTATAATTAACTCAATTATCCTATTTAACCTAAAGTCACATAAACTTAAAGAAATTTAAACTAAATTAAAACAAATTTAAATTAAAATCAAATGGCAAGCATGGAATCAAATCCAAATCAAAGTCAAATATGATCAACCCTTTTTGACTTATGTGGGTGCCACCAAGTCAAAGATCAACCCACCAAATTTTGTTCAAATGAAATCATTTTAAATGGTCCAATTGATAAAATAAATATGTTTAAACATAAATTCAAAGAAATATAAATCCATTACAAACTTAATTAGGTTAATTAGATCATTTGATCTATGTAGGCTTAAATGAGCCTTTTCGAATTCAAAATCAAATTCAAATCAACTCAAATTGATTGTTCAAAATCATTTGAAAATGATTATTAAACATAAATCAACCAATTATTAGAGTTAAATTGGCTAATATCATCATTTAACCTAATTAACCAAGTCTTAACTCATTAAGACCAAGTTGGGCCAAAATAGATTTTAAACTCTAAATAAGTGAAATTAGTTAATCCAATCCATTCAAAATGCTTGTATTAACATAATTGAAAGATAAATACATTATAAGTGAGCCATGCAAGTTCTTTGACTCAATTCAATTCAAAAAAATTCACTTAATCCATAATGGGCTAAATATGGAATAAGCAAATGTTCAATTTCAAATTTTGTGAACCCATTGATTAAATTAATATAATTGAAGTATCAATCTAGTGCTACTCCATAAAATGGAGCAAGCTAGATCAAGACGTATAAAAAAGTACCTAAATAGCATAATTACAAAAGATTTTATCCCAAGCTTAAACTAAACACCTTATAGTACATCCAAACGTACATCCAAACGTATCCTAAGAAGATGTTAGGATAATTGGTAGTCAAGATTAATCAAATTAATGAAGTCCAAGTCAGACCAAAGGAAGGAATATGTTATGGAAAAAAAGGATGCATGGAGACAAATTTTCTTCCCTAATCCACTCTTTCTCTTTGCTCCTCTACCTCAGCAGCCTTGGACATGTGTTAAGCTGCCAACCACCCTTGAAGCTAGCCTCCAAGGGTGGCAATCAACTTAGCTGACCAAGGAAAGAAGAAAGCTTAGATAAAGCTTGCGGCCACACATAAGAAACCAAGGGAGAGCCATTCTAAAACCCAGTTAAGCAACCCAGCACCTTCCCCAAGAAAAATGTAGTTGATCTCAACCTTTTGCCAAACCCCATGTCGTCAGCAAGCTAAAAATGACTAGCCCACTAAAAAATGTGTGAAGCTTGGTCTCCACACCATTCCATGGGGATGCAATCCAATTCCTCTTTCTTAGAGGCTTGTCGCACCTCCACAAAGAAAACTAAGTTATCCTTGATGCCTAAAATTTTCACTAGTGAGGTATGCACCAAAACTGACCTCTTTTACTTTCATTTTTGGTCTTTTGTGAAAGAAACTTAATCTTAAGGGAGATTAAGCTATATAGATGTGATCTATGAGAGTCATTAAAGGATTTTAAATCAAAATTAGGTAATTTCAATGATTGGATTATCTAAATTCATCCTAGATTGACAGATGGCTCTCAACTTTCGCCACCAACAAACAAGACACAATCTCGACTGTCCATTCCCTCTATTTGTAATAGAGAGCTAAGATTTAGTCAGACTGATCGATTAGACCCCCATAAAAAACCATGTCTAAATCTAAGCCATTCAATCTTTGATTAAATTGCCTGGATCAATTCAGTATCGTAGCCATTTTAACGTGGGATCCACGTTAGGGTCATGTAGCGTCGATGAGTCTAAAGATGAAATTCAGGTTTTCCAAATTTAAACATTATACAAAAATAACATAAACTTCAAAAAGTAACAAAATAATAAAATATGCATAAAAATGCATGTAAGGGCTCTATGGATTCCTCTCAATAAGAGGTATCCATTAAACCCAAAATCCCTAATTTTTATTGGGTAATTTTGGGCTATTTTGAGTTTGAATGTAAACAATCAAAATCAAATTAATCTCAAACTACTATTTCATTTGATTTGAAACTTTAGGAAAATGAAATTAGGGTTATTATACAATTTAAGAAAACTTTTCATGATATATTTCAAAGTGGATTGAAAGATATTGAATTTCAAACCATAAACCCTAATTTTAATGAAATAAATTAATATAAATCTAATTAAATCATAGAAAATTATAAGATCACCCTAAATCATCATGATAAAGTATAATGAATTTAAATAACCCATTAAAACCCTCTTAAATCCAATAACCTATAAAATCACATAATTTAGTAATTAATTGAGTTAATTAATTCAATTAATCAACCAAATGTTAGGAAAATCTTAATAAATCAACAAAAAATTAAAAAATTTCAAATGAACCTCTATGGATGCATCTTCCATAAGGGAATCTAAGAAAATTAAATCCCCTAAGTAGTTATACCTAAATTAGGATTAATTTATGTTTTAGTAAAATAATTAAAAACTTAATTAATCTTAAAACACATATCTGATGAGATCGAAACATTAGAAAACTAAAATTGACATGGAATCCCATTTGCCAAAAACATTTCAAGGTCAATTGACCTCTCGATTGCAAGTTATTGAATTGTCAATTCTCTAGGTCAATTTAAATACAAAAATAAATCAAACATTTATAAAAAACTTTAAAATTTATACTATCAACTTGAAATATGCTTATCAACACCAAAATAATTAGAAAAAGTTGTATAACATTATGAAGTCAAGAAACTTAATTAATTATAAATGGTTTAATAAAATAATTTAAAATACAAATTTTATTATAGAATAAAGGCTTGCCTTTATAGAGAACTATGATCTCAGTATAAAATAAACCTTTTCTACTCTTTGATGTAGTTGAAGGGAAGAATCTCGAGAATATTAATAAAGCTCATTTCTCTTAAGAGTTTAACTAATTAAATCCATTATAGGATAACAAATGTATCTTCCGAGATAACATGTTTATTTTTAAATGATAAATTTGATTACTTAAATAAGAAATTCCTAAACTCTATGTGGTATCACAAATTTTCCCCACAAATTGGACAACCTAAACTAACATAATTTGACTTCTAAGAGTTCAAATGAGCCAAACCCAACTAAATAAAGTCCAAACTCAACCAAACTTGGTATGACTCATCCTCACAAACCCCTTGACCTGCCCCAGAATCTAGTTTAGCCCAAACCAAGTGAACCAAGTCAGCTACACAGAATAAAATCTCAAAAAAGGAACATCTAGCATTTCCCTTTAACTAATGCAACATGCTTAGCATATTTTTTTCTCACCCTAGCGGAGCTAAGCTAATGCAAAGTTGTTTGGCCCAACCATTGGCCAAAGAGAGGTCACCCTCACTAAGGTCGACCCTAGTCCAACCACCATGGCTTGACCATTTCACCTTTGGCCACCAAAGTCCCTCAGCCTCTTGAAGAGGTCCAACACATTAATTCAAAGCCAAAAGTTGCCCTACCCACTACCTAGATGGATGCTACGAGCTAAACCCACCATAAATGGTGGTTCATATTGGGAGGATGGTGTGACCTCCTTACCCATTAAAACATCACATGATTCTTCATTCCAACCTAAGAGAGAGTCATGGGCTCCTTGTGCATCCCATCACTAGTGAGACTAAACCTCCTCTCAGCCCAAACATCTTAAACACCCTACCTCACTAAACTCATTCCCATGCCCAATTGAGCTTTCTCGTACCTTCCACAGTTAGGTGAGTCCAAAATAAATTGAGAACCACTTAATTTGAGCATGGGATAACCATCTTAGCCCAACTCTCCTGAGCTCTTGGTAGTGCATGGTCTCTGAGAAAATGACTAGGAAAATGGGTGCTTTAACAACATGGCTTCATATTTACCAGATGAAGTTACCTCAATCATTGGACCATTGATCTTAAGCTTTGTCATGATATTCATCCTTAAATCGAAGAAGTGTTTACATGTTTTGGTTCAATCAAGTTATAGGGATCCTTCAAATTCTAGCCAGTGGTCATTTTGGAATCATTTCCTCTAAAAGAGCCTTGGTTGGCTCATATCAAGAGGCAAAAGGCTAACAGTCTCTATCTTTTACTAGAGTTTGAAGATAAATCATAAGCCATTCACCTTGCATGATTAGAAGGGCAATCATGATAAATAATGCTTAGAATTTTATATTTTAATTTTGTAAAACTATGAGTTTAATCTCAATCGTTCAATCTTCTATTGAATGACCCAAAGAAAAATCATGTCTATCACCGTTGGGTCAAAACAACGATAAATGATTTAAATAACTAATCTTTTGACACCACATGTAAAGCACAACTGACTTAGCATTGACTATGTAATATGGTTTAAATATGTTTAAAAATGTGATTTATTTGATAAAATTTTAAAACATCATAACTAATTATAAATTTTTTTTGAAATATATAAATAAATACTCTTTGGAAAGCTTAAATATAGGAGAAATTAAGAAAAAGAAAAACCTCATTTATTATCAAGTAGACAGAGACTAATTAAAGTTTGAATATTTTTATTAATGTTGAAACTAAGCCCTAATTAATTGGCCAAATCACTTGACATTTAAAGTGATCATTCTATAGAATGACCTCTTCCAACCATACTAATTTCAAATCCTTCGATGAGTACATCAGGAGATCCATATTTTCAAACCCAAATTAGCTATTTTAGTTATTTAATAAATTTGATTAATTAGAAAAATTATAAAGATTATTGTTGATGGCTAATATATATTAGAAGCTTAATCATGACTACAAAAATTTAATAGGAGCTTTGATTCTAATTATTTATCAAAATAACCATTAAAGGGTCTTTATTAATTAAATAATTCATTAATTAACATACAACTTAGAAAACTCATAACTAATTGGAAAAATCTCTAAAAATTTCAAATGTTTCCTCTTTGTGTTGAGCTAATAAAGAGTTAATCAATGACATTAAAATCCTCAAATAATTTTTGATTTTGTAAGAGAATTTGCTTAATTATTATTTTAATTAATTAATTAATCAAAAAATATTATCTCAAATGCTTTGGAACTTTTATTACTAATTTATCATATTATTTTGAATGTTTGCAAATTCCTCATAGTTTTTGGGCTTATACATTGTGATTTCTTAAATTTTAAAGTCTTTTGGACATTAATTGAATTAAATAATTATAAAATTTAATTAATTCATAAAAATCCCAATTCTACTTTTAAATTTCATTAATGACTAGAGGGCTTGTGTAAGATAATTTTATTGTTTTATCTCTCCTCATATAGGTTTAATTCACTTAAATTTAAAATATGTTAAATAAGAAATTTAATTAAGCTTAAGTGATTTTAGGATCATTTGATTGTCCCTAGGATTAATGATTTAAGTAAACTTTGTAATGGCATTTATCAATCTTTCGCATCATTTAATTTGTGTGCTGGTCATCAGTCATATGCATCTCATAATTGTATAAAATCAATTAGTTAAGGTAGCATTTCCCAATGATATTATCATTATAAATCTAAAATTTAATTAGTTTTTATATTTGTAGCATAGATGCATATGTATTTTCAATTGCAATATATGGTAATGATTGAAATATATTAATCATATTCATTATCTACACTCCTTTAAGGTATAAAGTTTAGACATCTAGGGGTGTAGGACTACTTGTTTGAAGGAGGTTTTAGATACCTTATCTTCATGGTATAATAATGGCACGTACCTAAAGAGTGTATTGAAAAATTCATATAAAAATTAAATTAACTCTATAAGTCTTTCATTTTAAAGTTTATAATTTTATACATTTGTGTCTATTTTTATACATATACTCATATATGTGAATCTATATTTTTTTTCTAAACATACATATTCATGGAAATGTATATATGTAAATATTTATGTAAACCTTTCTATTAAATCCTAAAATAGAATACATTTATATGTACATGCATCAATGTGTAGGATTTTAAAAATAGTGCATGCAAATTAAATCCAATATTTGTTTTAACCCATGAAGGCATAACATTCGTAGAGTGATCATTACAGTGAAGAGGTATGTTGGATAAATGCCAAGAGAAAATTTTAACAATATTCCTTGGTCTTGAGATACCTTTCTAATGATCTTAATGTTATCTTAGTTTGATTCAAACTCAGAGGTAATAAAAATCTTAACACTTCATTGAGAGAATTAAAAGTTATAAAAATCCACCCTTAGAATCAACCTAAGGTTAGGGTGTAATAGAAAAATGGATCCCACCTAAAGTGGATCCTATGATTTTTCTCTTGATCTTTAAAACTCTAAGTTCATTTTGAACCTAAATTAAATTCATAATAAAATATATACTTGAATTCATAAACTTGTAAAGACTAATCAATTCCTTTGATTAATAAATTAAATATTTGATCACTTAGTGCAATCAAACATTAAAGCATACTTTTGTCTCACCACACTCATCTCTGCATAAACTCTAGCTTGAAAGGTCACCAAAATTTTGTGATATAATATTTTAGATAGGATCTCAAGGTGTATGTTTATAGATTGGATGCTAGGGCAATATTATACTAACATTATTTTTTGCAAGGGTTGTACTTAACAAGTACTGGTTCCCACTAGGATAAGTGATCTTGGAAATCGACAGGTGCTAAGTCCCAATATATGAAATCATATATTTACATCTAGTGTGTATGCATACCTTGAGCTAACCTTTGTTTTGTAGGTATAGTTAGGTCTATTTTTAGAATTTATAAATATAATTTTTATAATAAAATATTCATGATTATTATAATTTAATATTAATTTATTTTAATAAATTAAGCTTATTGCTTGAAAATTTTGTATTTTAGGATTTACTTGCTAATAAATCATAAAATGTTTATCTAAAGTGTGATTTAACCTTAACTTTCATTCCCAAAGTTAGAAATGAATCAGATTAATGGTTTTTGTTTAATTTGATTTTGATCGTTTTCATTTAAACATAAATTAAACCAAAAATATCCAATAAAAATTAGAGATTTTGGGTTTAATGGATTCTCTTCACTAAGATGAATCCATAGAGCCATTATATGCATTTTATATTGTTTAGTATTTTATTTTCTATAAATTTTACCATTTTTTAAATTTAGAAAACTAGATCATCCATTTAAAATGGTTGCTGGCACAAGACGCTGACATAGTGTTGCTTTACACACAGTTGCGCACGGTTTGTCCACACGAATCCATGTGAATCCCACATTATTAAGTGGAACATGCGAGATCTATCAGATCATCTGATCATAGATCAGACGGTCTAGATTAAATCCCACATAAGAGATTTAAATCAAAAGGTCTAGCTAGCCATCTATTCCTAATAAGAGGAACAGATGACAAGAATTTTGCCCACTTCCTCCCACCAGAGAAATGAAGACCCTCTATCATTTCGATCTAATTTTTGACAATCTACATAGCGAGAGCATAAGGTTTGGATTGCAAATCAATTAAGATCTAATTTTCAATGCATCCATATGGTTCTATCTTTTAAAGATTAAATTTTTTTTTTAAAAGACCAATCTAGGTTAAAAGGGGTGGATGTTTGGCCGTCATCGATCCTTGGTGACGGAAACAAATCAAAAAACTTCATGGAGTTATGGTGAGACTCTAGGAGAAGTTCCATGTCGTGCCTCTCTGTGGATCACCATGGAGAGCAATGTTTGACACTTTTTCGTCAGCCTTTTTCAAAGTTCGGCTTGTCATGGAGAGAGACTCTAGGAAAGAGTTCATTTGAGTTTTCCTTTACCCATAAAACATGTAGGGAGAGTCAATTGGGCTTGAGGAGCTCATTTGCCAACTTTCAAGCTTGGCTAAAAGCTTTAATTCTTTTTCCCAGTAGCCAAGGCCAATCTTCAGACTACCAAAAAATAGAGACTCCGGTAAGACTTTAATTAAGTCCCTCTACACCTCAGGAGTATGTAGAGATGATTAATTTATGAGAGCAATTTTCTTTCCTCTCTTTCCATATATACTTGAGAGCTATATAAAGGAGGTTTAGGGTGGCTAAAATCTGGTCACTAGTGGTGAAAGGTTCAATCAAGGTGTCAGTTTGGTCCCTCCTCCCTTTTGTGACTGTATTGGGTTGCAAAATCTGAAAAGAGGAAGTCTCCTTTCTCACTTATTTTTTCCTTAATCATGAGCTCACTATGGAGAATTCCAAATTGGATTTGCCATGGTTACTTCCACCCCTAGAGGCTAGCACCAAGGGGTGGCCAACTGATTGGACAAAAGCCAAATCAATCAGGGTGAAGTGGTGGATGAGGTACGGAAGAGAGAAAATGGAATCTGATCTCTTTGCATGTAATTTTTGTTTATTATTTTCCATGGCTAAGGCTCATCTTCCATGGAATTTTATATGAAATCTCTTAACTTTTGGCACCATCACAACACTCATTTGGATTGGTGTTCATTATTCAACTCAAACTAAGATGAATCATGGGTCAAACTCAAGTCCATTTGAGTTGGTAGTGATTAGACTTAGTTTAATGCCATTTTGGATTCAAATTCGTTTAAAATGATTTGATTATATAATTTTTGATTAAATGATTTTATATTTAAATTTTAATTAGTGTTGATTATCCAATGGATAATTTGGAGGTCAATTGATTCATATCAAGTGAGTGTGATTTGAATTATGTTTAGCACTTTTGACCAAAATAGTTGAAGTTGAATTCTTTAGTTTGAATGGTCTCTTAAGAGTTAAATTTAGATTCAATTATGTTTATTTGGTGATTTATGGTGTTTTAAATTGATTGATTTCCTTGAATTTTAAAGAAATTTTGATTTTATTTCAACTTGACCCATAACTTAAATGGGTTAAGTTGAGTCCAATTGAGTCAAATGGCCAAATTGACTCAATTAAGGTATGTTTAGACTCCAATCATATTAAATCACATGTGTGGAGTGATTTTGAGTGATTAATTTCAGTTGGTTTGAAGTTTATTTCAATCCCAAATTTAGTTTAATGGGTTGGGTTGAACTCATTTTTGTCAAATGACCAATTTAGTCAAATTAAACCCAATAATTGTTTTGATTATGTTTAGTTATGATTTTTAAATGATTTAGGGTGTCTGATTTGGATTGATTTCAACTTAATTTGGATTTTGGTTTTGATAAAGTCCATTTGGGTTTATTTGGATCAAGTGATCTAATTATCCCTAATAAAATCTTATTGGATTTAAATTCTATTGATTCATGTTTAAACATGTTTATTTTATAATTTTGAGTTTTCAGAATGACTTCATTTGATCAAATGTTGGTGGGTTGACCATTGACTTGCTAGGACCCACATAAGTGAACTCTATGTCAAATGGTTTGCCAACTTGGACCTTCATTTGGATTTAGTTTTAAATTTGTTTATGTTTATGGAATGACTTTATTCTTTTCATTTGATTTAATTTTAATTTGTTATGAGTTTATTTGAAATTCTTTGAGTTTGGGTGATTTTAAGCTTAACTAAGATAATTTGGTTAACCACTCCAATTATCTTATTTGAAACTCAAATGGATTTAGATTTCAATTAGAATGTATTTGATTCAATTCTTTATTTAGATTTGGGTTGGGTTTCTATCCACCTAATCCCATTATGTTAAATCAAACCATGGGAGAATTCACTAAGTCACTAAGCATAGTCTCTTAAGTGCTTAATTAGGAGGCTCCTAATCTAGGATTAGGTGTCTTAATTATTAATTTAAGGATGATATAACATCATCCAAAAAAGATGTAAACATTATTTTCTAAACTTTTATTTTGATTTGTGTTGTGGATGACATCTACTATCTTTTAAAACTATTTGCCCTAAAATTCTTCTGTTAAAATAATGTAATTTGTGCGCTTGTTGTGGTCAACCAAATCAAGGGGTGAATTGACCTAGTGTTATTGTTGTTGTCTTTATTTGGTGCATCTAAAGCCCATAAAATTTAGAGATATTCACTAGAGTTGTAGCATTAACTACTTTTTTTCAAGTGTTAATCAGTTCCTAAACCCATTAATTTCTTAATTTTTATCAACCATAAATTCTATCTAATCTGTTAACTATAGAGATTTGCATATGAGTAGACTTGAGATGAATTCACAAAAACATTATCTACACTTATTGAAACTAAATTGAAATTCTTATCTCCAACAAAGACATCCTTAAATATTTTTTTTCTTTTATTTGATTTGATGTTTTTATAGGTTGTTCTAGTTATTTCAAGTTTGGTACCAAAATTTTGTTTTATTATAAATTTAACCTTATCCTACATAATTACTTGTGTAACTTCAACAACACTCCAAACTAAATCCTACTTAGACTTTCCTACGTTTTCTAAGCCTTTTAAGAAATCCCACATCTACCAAATTAGTCACCCTAAGTGACCCAACTCATCTGACACTATAATTAGTATCATAACTCATATTTGGTGGATAGATTTTGATGGTGATCATGAAGAGTATTATAGTGCTTCAAAAAGTGCTTAGAATGAGTGGAGCTAAAATTTTTGAAGATTCTTCTTTGAATTTGGTATAATTATGTTTTATTATATTTTATCTTCTATTAGAAACTGAAGTGATAGATTGCATGTTTATGTCAAATTTGTGAACCATGTCCTAGCGTTGACTAGTTGGCTTCTCCCTTTTTTTTAACAAACCATTAAACATAAACTTATTGTAACCTTCTTTTTAATAAAAGTTGGGATTTTATTGATTACTTATGGATACAAGTAATCCAAAAATATAAAAAAAATGTTACATAACTCTAGATCTAATGTAAGGTAAATCTAATTTTTCACTATGCTCAAGTAATTATAAGTCACGGTCCATAGTCTTAGAGATGTGGAAAGGTTGTGAGTTAGAACCATATTTGGCAAGGAAGTCAGTCAGATGGTTTCTTTCTCTCCAAATATGGGAAAATTGGATGTGCATGTTTTCCATCAAGCTTCTCACATATTTAAGTACATTAATAATGAACCAAAGGGTATTATGGGCCTTTTTCTCTGATGGTAGCTGAATAAGGACCATAGAGTATGATTCAATCTAGTATTCAAAGTGGGGTCTCCTGGAAGTAATCTTCAATGCATATAGGAAAGCTACCACCTTAGCATGGAGGGGGGAAAGACTAGCATAAGGCATGGAGAAATATATTAGACAGTTACCATGTTTATCTCTGAATATTCTTCCAATTCCAGTCTCTTTAGTTTTGGTGTCAAAGCTTCCATCTATGTTTATTTTGATGATGCCCAAGGGTGGTTTTTTCGGTGGACTATTTCCCATTTGTGCTTGATGTTGCCTTTACATGGTCCTTATATGTTTGTGCATTGTTTCCTTCCATTAGAGTATGATCTTTTATATGTCCCATTACAATGTTCCTTGCACATGCATGCTTTGATTTTCAATAGTGTTCTCTGCTATTATGGAAGTACCATTATGCTTCATCTCATTTCATGTGCCAACCATATAAACCATAATATATTAAGCTGGGTAATAAATGTTGTGTTTATCTTCCAACAATCACCCATATGCTAGCTCTCAATTAAATCATATACTAAATTAGCTCTGTACTTCATGTCCATTTATAATAGATCTCCAATACTTTTCATATTTGTGTGCTAAATTTGCAACGTATGAAGTAGTGTGAAATGTTCTTCCTCCACTTTGCATAGAATACACATGGAAGGCAACCTTAAACTTTGAGTTTAAGTATGTCATCCATATGGATGAAAGTGTGAAATAGTCTCTAGTAAAAAAAATGAAATAGTTGGTTTAATGGTTGAGTTCCAAATTACTTGGCCCCAAGGAATTGTCCTAATGTCCTTCTACCATTTTTTGTATATAGTTTTGTGGATGGATGAGTTTTTAGAATGACCCTTTATAGATAGTTTGTCCTTCTTATTACCTTCTATTGAAATCTTATAGATGTCCTTCCACTAATTTAAAAGGAGGTGCTCTTTCAACTTATCCATAATCTAGTATGATTTAATCCAAAATTTAGAGATATGATGTGTATGTGGAGGTCTACCATTTGTTTTACAACTAAAAAGATCCTCAACACCCATCCAGTGATCATTCCAAAAGTCAATGTTTCTGTCTCCCAAGTCATAAAAGATCAAATTATCAGCTTCATCTCTATGCATCAACATCTATTTTTAAGTTGGAGAGTCAGATTTTTTTCAACTTGATTGCCATTGGGTGAGACTATTGGAAGTATTTCTTGTGCATAAATTCAGCCCAGAAAGAATTATTTTCTTTAAATATGATCCACAATTTGATAGTATTGCATTTAATATTATCTTTAATTATTTTGAATTCCAAGCCACCCTTCTTGATTGGTGTTGACCTCACTTTTGGAGTGAGTTCTCAACTTCCTCATCATAGATCTAGGATATTACAGACACTAAGAGCTCCTTAGTCTTAAGACACTTCTAATGAATAAGTGAACACTTAACCTAAGCCTAGAGACTTAGAAGAGTTAGCTACTGGAATAGATTGTGCCCTAGGGACTTAGGAAGACTTGCCTACCCTATAGCCTAAACCCAATCCATACTTTCCTTCTCAAACCAAACCTCAAAATCAACTCAAATACCAAACTTAAATCCAAATTCCAAACCAAATGATTAAAATCCATAAACAAGTCCAAAATTAAAACCCATCCTAAGCCCTTTGATTTTATCTTATGTATTTAGCCGTAATCAAATTCAAATCAATCCAGATTCAAATAGCTTTATCCAAGATCAATTCAATCCCTCAATCATTTACCAAATCAAAATCCAAATTCCAAACCAAATGATTAAAACCAATAATCAAATCCAAAATCAAAATCCCCCTCAAAGCTTTAGGGTTGAATTCCATAAACTTAGTCAAATCTCCACCCAATTCAACCCAAATTTGATTGATCTCTTCATGAATCATTTATATTTTTATTTGTACTCATAAACATAAATGAGATATAAACTCAAATGACCCAAACTAACTCAAACTAAATCAAACTAAGCTGAATCCCCTCTTAAACCCTAAGTACATATCTCTATAAGCTTAATCAAATCTCATAAAAATCAACCTAAAATCAATTGGTTTCTTTATAAACTAATTACTCCTTCATTTATATTCAAAAATATAATTGAAATTCACCTTCCAATGATTAGAAATAAATCAAACTAAATCAATTTCTTACTTAAGCCCTTTTGGCCTACATCAATCAGCTTGGTCAAATTTGGTTCTAAATCACTCCAAACTCAAGTGATTTTCTCATGAATCATTTATATCTTCATTTATATTCTAAAATATAAATGGAATATGAACTCAAATAGCCAAAGCCAAGTCCAAAATCAAACCAAAATCCAATTCATATCCTTTAAGCCAATTTCTTGGACTTAACCAAATCCTATCCAAAATAAGCCAAAACTAATGAATTTTCTTTGAATCAATCATTCCTTCAATCATCTATCCAAATATAAATGAAACCTATAATCATCAAGCCAAATCAAAATCAACTAATGTGAAACCCAACCTAGCCTATTTGACTTGAAATATTCAAATGAACCAAAACTCAATTGAACCCAAACCAATTGTAATTGAATTTACATGGCAATCTCAAATCCATATATAAACTCAACTAAATCAAACTCAATTGAAAATCAAGCCAACTAAACCCAATTGGCTCACTTGATCCAAAGGGGTCAATTTGACCTACAGGAACCAAAATTCAATTCAATTCAAATAAAAGTGAATTTAGCCAATCCAAGCTTCATGTCATGATTGTTATCATGAATTGGATCTAACCAAGTCAACCTAGCCCATTGACCAAGCAACCCTTTAACCCATATGAACCCAAAATAGCCAAATTGCAACCTAAACCAATTTGATTGAAACCAATGGTTCAAGTTCATTCTAAATTGATTATTGGACTTGACCAAAGTCTTAATTAGCCCAATTTGACCAATTGGTCAACCTAACCTAACTTAGCTCAAATTGACCTTAAGGGTCAAATCAAGCTAAAACCCAATCAAATCCAAATTGAACTTAACCAAAGCCTGCAATATAGTCCAAATGATCAACCAAATGGACCTAAAGGATCAAATTGGAAAAAATCATAATTAAATCCAAATTAAATCAAATTAATTGAAACTAAATAAACCAACATACTCCAAATGATCATTTGAACTTGACCCAACCCTTGGTTTGACCCAATTTGACCAATTGGTCAACCTAACTCAATTTTGACCCACTTTGGCCCAAATGGGTCAAATTGACCCAAATTATGCCAAATTAACTCCAAATGACATGAAATTTGGTCCAACTCACTTTTGACTCATTTGAAATTTGCTCAAATCAAATTCAATGCCAAATTATTACTTTTCCTTGGGCCAAGGGAATCCCATGAGAAATAACACTCACCTAAGTGGTCATTTCTCTTCCTTGCCACTTCTCACTAATCCATTGGTCCACCTAGGCACCAAGGACACTGATCATCTAACCCAAGAGGTGGATGGGGAAGCCATGACTCATGGAGAGGTGACTTCACCTTAGCTCTCTCATTGGAACACTTAGCATGAAGGACTTCCACCTCCCCTTGTTAGGACACCCATTTATCCTTCATAACAGCCACTTCGCATGCCTTAGCCAATTAAAATGAGCCACCTAGGATGATTCCCTTCCATTCCCAACCACCCTAAGCCAAAGGACACCCATTTGGAGCCAAAAATTAAAAATGCAAGGGGATTTTTGGTCATAACCAAAGAACAAAAAATAGAGACTATTCTCATTCTCTCACTCTCATTTCATCCTCTCATAGCTCCCAAACCAACCAGCAAACATTCCACTTAATTTTTGAGCAAAAACCACCAAAATCAAGTGGATTTCAATGAAGAAGCGGTGACCATCAGTAGATACATTATTTCAAAGTGAAGGCAAAGGTCTAGGCTCATTTCAAGGCTTCTTGCTCCACTCAAGAGCATGTTCAGATCAACACTGTTATCAAAAATCATCCCCAGTGAGGTAACTTTCAAGAAAACCCATAGCCAGCCTTAGGATTTTTTATTTTGTGATGTTTTTGTGTAGTTTTATGAATTTTCCTTAGAAATCTCTCGCATTATTTATTTTATATAATCCTAATATGAATATGGAAGCCTTCTAGTGTGAATTGATGTGGAAATGAGTCCATTCGGATGAAATTTCACTTAGATTTTGCAAAAAAGAAGCCCCAAAGCCCTCAAGATACTGTTCGACCGGCCGTGACACAAAGTAGCCATCCGATCCAATGACTTGTAGGATCAGATGGGTAAGATTGAGAGCTGATTGAGCATTTCTACCCTTTAGATTGTAGGGATTGAATCTGAATCATCTAATTTGATCCACACATCACTTTCCTGTTCATCATACTTTCCTGCTCACCACCGCATTAGTGCTACGTAGTGCCTTGGGCCATTCAGGATCACGTGGCCCAATCGCATGGTGCCACGTTGCCCCGTCAGTGCTGACTGGGTTAAGTGTTAAATTCTAGATTTTCTAATTTTAAAAATTATTTAAATCACTTGAAACTTCAAAAATTTATAGAAAATAAAATACTTAACCAAAAATTATAATAAGCGCTTGTTAGATTTGTCTCTCTGAGAGGAATCCAACAAACCAAAATCTCCAAATTTCACTACTTGTTTTGAGCTTAATTTAAGTTTTAGTTAAAATAAAATTTCATTAATTACTCTAAAATACACATCAGCTTAAGTTAAAATTTTCATGGATTGTAATTGAAGTTAAAATGCAACCACCATAATGATTTCAAGTTAAAAAGATTTTTGGATTGGACGATATTACATTCTGAAGCTCAATTGGTCTATTTTAACAAAAATAAATTGATGGACTTTAAAAAAATCATGAAAAATCAATTAAATCAACTAAATATTTGAAAAATCATAACAAATCATAGAATAATCATAAAAAATATAAATAAAGACTCATTTTAAAGGTTTTTCAAAAGATAATTTAATAAAAATGTTCCCAATTTACTTTGAATAGTTATTAAGGCTTAATTTTATTTTAACTTAAACCTTAATTAGCTTAATTACTTCCTAATTACCCAAGTAATTAACCCCAAACTTTCTAAGGTTCATTAATGGGATGACCTCTACCTCCCCTAATTTTTTTATGATTTATTTCTTAGTTAATTATGGAAAGTGGTTGTCTTAGCTTTAATTACTTTCTTAATTAATTAGGTGATTAATTAACATTCTAAATATCAAGGAAACTATTAATTAATCTTTCAAATCATTGTGGAATAGTGAATGGGCATGGGGATTGAGATTGAGACCTCTTTGCCATTCTTTTCCCTAAATTCATTTCACTTGACTTGAAACTAATTAATTTGGGACTAATTGATGGTTTAATTTATTAATTAAAAATGGCTTAATTAATCAAATTAAAATCATAATCAATCCTGATCTCATCTAATTAAGTTTTTTGGGGTAGACTCTTAGGTGTTCAATAACTTAAGAGAATTCTAAGGAAATTATAATTAGCCCATATGTATGGGAGAATTATAAGAGTACTTAATTAAACCCTTTAGTTTAATTAACCAATAATTGTTAGCCAAAAAAATAAAAATAAAAATAAATAAATAATAAAAAATAAAAATAAATAAATAAATAAATAAAATAAAAAAAATAATAAAAGAAAAAAAAACCAATAATGGTTTGCCAAATTGCATTAAGCCCTTTTATTTTCATAGGATCATTATTGATTTTATTTCCAAAGCATCTGCATATCATGTTGGCTTATAATTATTTTGATAATTATGCTAAGGTGGTATAAGAAAGGGGTAATTAATGGACTTAACTCATATTGCAAATTAATTAATCTATAAAATCAACTTAATTTCTTTTTATTGAACCAAATTAATTAATCGATATAGAAGTGGTCTAGAAGTAGCAAATGATTAAATCTTCTCTTTTCTCTAAATCAAATCAAACATCCAAAAATAACTTAATAAGAAGTTTTGGTTTAGTTTAAATGATTGTTTTTGATATGATTCTCCTTAAGAATTAGTTGGATTGACTGAAATTACATTATTATTTTTATTTATTTCTTTCCAATCATATTGAAATGTTGCATGTCACTTAAATCATGCATTCATTTCTTTCAAAAAATAATTAAAAATAAATGACTTCCTTTATGTCAAGTTGCATGTGCTAGTTTAAGTTAAAAATATGTGTGGCTATTATCACAATGAAACCTCAAATGTATTTTCAAAAGGTTACTAATGAATAATAATACATGTTGTGACATTAGTTATACATACATAGGAGGTGCATGTGAATATAAGCTTAGTGTATGAAGTGAAGTTCCTTTCTTTCATTCATATGTTGATTTACATAAGGACAAATATTAATGGGTATATTAGTCTCGACATTCCTAGAATGCAAGGCTTTACGTAGCCCCAAGGAGGTCTCTGCCTCACTCCCCTAGTGGAAAATAATGGTGACGTACCTATTTGATTTCATTTTTATGCATTTGGACATTAGAATTTGGATAGAGCTTTAATTCATTTACACAAATAAATTAATTAAATTAAATATATTTTTTTCATGATTTCCATTCTTATAGTTGTGTATACATCCACATGTATTTAAGAATAACAGGTATATCTAGTCTGGATACCCAAAGATGCAAAACTTTAAGTAGCCCCAAGGAGGTTCCTACCTCATTCTCCTAGTCAAAGAATGGCAAAGTACCTACTTACAACTTTCTTACATTTGAATGTGTATTTAGTTAATGAATGAGAATCTTCTTTTTCTATGAAACTCATTAATGCATCCTGCATTTAAGTGTGCTAAAACATATTATATGCATAGATATGTTTAGGACTTAATCATATGCATGCTACATATGATGGAAAGAAATGAACAAACATGTGTTGTGTGATAGTAATTAATTCCAATTAATCTTAAGATGTCTTTTGTGTTGAATGAAATTATTTAAAGTGAACTTAAACTTAGGATTGATTTAAAATATGTAATAAGCCATTCACTAAAGAGAACTAAATTAAATTAACATTCTTTAGAAAGCTTCTTAAGGTAGGGATGAAAGAGTACAATCCTCTTTCGTCTCTTTATAACATGTAGAGATGAAGTGTAGGTCATATGAAACAAAACAAGTCACAAATTAAAACTTGCCAATCAATTAAAGCACTTGAAGTTAAAGTACCCTTTAAATTAAATCTTTCTACACTTAGAAAATCTTAACTCAAAAGCCTAGTTAGGACATACCACACAAGTCTTAACACACACATTACATTTAAGTCACCACATCGAGCTTTATGTTAGGGCGGTGCAAGGTTTGATGTATGTTTTGTTTTGTGATGTATTATTTTAGACTAGATGTTAGGGTGTATGCATCGTAGATTGGATGTTAGGCCATGATTAGCCTAATTATGTTTTCTATAGGAGATTGTGCTTAAGAGGAATTTAAAATAAATATAAATGCTCTCTTTTGTAGGTTGCTTAACCCCTAAGAATAATTTAAATTAGGATAAGAGTTGGTTACCCATGTGCAAGGTCCTATGTCCAAATCATACATATAATTGCTTGGGTTGTATAGTGTGTTTAGGTTACACTTATTTTGCAGGTGTAGTTAGATTTACTTTTCCAATCTTTTAATGTAATTGTGCATTATAAATTAAGATTAGGATGAGCAGAGGCTAGAAGACTTTGTCCTGAGATGCCTCCATGATGCCTTTGGAGCAAGCAAACCCAAATGAAGAAATGGAGGAGATATGAAGACCCCTCATAGCATTTATTTATTTATTATTATAATTATTCTTTCATATACCAGCTTGTATAAGGGTAGATCTCGACTACCCTTTTTTTTTTGGGTTGTACGACGGTACCCGATCTCACTGGCCTTTTATTCTTTTGTGGTAGCTATAAAATGTTTTATATTATGTTTATCTTCTACATTAGAAATGACATGCCTTTTCATAGTTTTTTTTTATGATTGGTGTTTGTTGTATGGCTTGGATGCAATTAGGCTCTTCAGAAAAAATAAATTTTCTACCCCAACTACAACTAATAACTAAATTATATAACTAACTCATAACCTCACATAAAATATAGGCATTAAATCAAGATAATTAAAATATTTTAGCAACCGCTAGATGTTGTATGCTTAAAATCATGCATTCATCTTGAATCACTCTTATAAAATGAGTGCCTCTATTCTTGTACATATGGGAACCACTTGACCTGTGAGAGCAACTCCTACTAATGGAGCTTCACCCTCTTTTCTCTTTATTTTGCCTATAACTCATTTCAACATGCATTTAAAAATATAAAAATCTTATAGCCTTTGTTAAAATGAAGAGTCCAAAATCAAAATCAACTTGTACTCATCTTCCTTTGGCTTCTATAATAAGTCTCTCCTTTTTTTTATCTATCCTGATTGATTTTCCAAACATAGCCAATTTATTGATAGTCCTATCTTTGAAATCTTTGGAGACAATAATTGTCTACTTTGATCGAAGTATTCTTAAGGAACTCACCTTCCTTAGGATGTAATTAAATCTTGGGGCTTGCCCCCATAGGGAACTACATAACCTACTTTAAATAGACCCTGCTTTATTCATTTATGTAAAGTAGGGAAAAAATCTTTGGTATATTTGAAGATCCATCATGCACCATTCCTTGATGTCATACATGATCACCTAAATAAGTACACCCTCAAATCTACATGGTGTCCCTCATACACATAAATTGTAAATAAACACACAGATTTTTCTAGCGACTTGGTGGAAAGAATTCCTCTCTCCATCTCTAGTAGACAATTATTGTCTCCAAGGATCAATAGTGGACTTATATTTCATATAAGTCCAAGACTATATTTTCTTTCATTGGCACTTAGCTTATTTCATTCTTAACCAAAGCTAGCCAACATCCTCTCACTTTTAGGACCTCACTCCTTGTAGGTCTTGAGACCCCTATTGGGTCTCCCAATAGGAGAAAGATAAAATTAACTAATGAATGGAGATGACAAAAACTTAAAACCTCCTCACCACTAGCTTGGTGAGGCAAGGCTCATCTTATATTTAAGTAAATAAACTCTTTTGCAAAATGTCACTTTCCAAAAACACTTTTTCAAAATTCATATAACAAAAGATCTTGCATAAAATTCATAAGGAAATTTCAAAAAGCACAGAACTCAAATAACCAAGCCTCATCTAACAACGCCCATGATTATTACATGGAGGTTCCAAATCAAAATCAAAATCATTTTTAAATGCATTTTTTGAAAATAGTTATCTCTATTCAACATACCCAAATTTATTGAATAAAGGTCCTATCTTCAAATAAAATCGAAGGATAAAATTAAACTCACTTAACATATTTCACATATGCTAAAGTTGGAATTTACCTCTTTCCAAAAGCACACTTTTAAAAATGACCACCTCCATTCAACATAGTCAAATTTGTTAAATGACGATTCTATTTTCAAATAAAATCATGGCATAAAGCTGAAACTCCACTTAACTTATTTTACATATGCTAAAGTTGGAATTTCCTTCTTTTCCAAAAGAACACTTTTGAAAACGACCACCTCCATATGCTAAAGTTGAAGTTTCCCTCTTTTTAAAAGTAAGAAATCACACACATGAAATCAAGACATATTTTGGACTCTATTTGACATACCCAAATTTTTCATATGAGAGTCCCATTTCCAAAAGTCACAAAAATAAATTAAACTTTATTCAACACACCCAAATTTGCTTAATAGATTTCTCCTCTTTTTCAAAAAAATAATATTAATCATCAATAATACACTGGATTCCTACTTAGCATACCAAATTTGTTAACTAAGAGTCTCATTTTCAAAAATCATAACACATTTGACTCCCACTTAACATACCAAATTTGTTAAGTGAGAGTGTCTTTTTCAAAACACAAATCATAATCACACTTGATTCCTACTTAACATACCAAATTTGTCAAGTGAGAGTCACATTTTCAAATCATAATACACTTAACTCCTACTTAACGTATCAAATTTGTTAAGTGAGTGTCTCAAAAACAAATCTTAACTTACCAAATTTGTTAAGTGGGAGTCTCATTTTTAAAAGAAAATAAACACAAATCAAATCACATTTGGCTTCAACTTAACATACCAAATTTGTTAAGTGGGAGTCTCATTTTCAAGAGCAAACAAACACAAATCAAATCACATTTGGCTATCACTTAACATACCAAATTTATTAAGTGGGAGTCTCATTTTTAAAATTAGATCAAACACATTTGGCTTCCACTTAACATACAAATTTATTAAGTGATAAGTCTAATTTTTGAAATCAAATCAAACACATTTGGATTCCCCTTAACTTACCAAATTTGTTAAGTGAGGAATATCATTTTCAAACACAAATAAAATCACATTTGGCTTCCACTTAACATACAAAATTTGTTAAGTGAGAAGTCTCTTTTTCAAACACAAATCAAATCACATTTTGGCTTCCACTTAGCATGTCAAATTTGTTAAGTGTGAGTCTCATTTTTTAAAAAACAAATCAAATCACATTTGGCTTCCACTTAACATACCAATTTTGTTATGTGGGAGTCCCACTTTCAAAAGCAAATAAACACAAATTAAATCACAATTGGTATCCACTTAACATACCAAATTTATTAAGTGAGAGTCTCATTTTCAAAATCAAATACACTTGACTCCTACTTAACATACCAAATTTGTTGAGTAAGAGTCTCACTTTGAAATCACAATACACTTAACTCCTACTTAACATACCAAATTTGTTAAGTAAGAGTCTCACTTTCAAACCAACACACATATCAAACACACTTGGCCCCTATTTAGCATACTAAATTTGCTAAATATGGATCACATTTTCAAACCAAAATGACAAACATATATCAATCACATTTGGCTCCCTGAGAGTCTAATTTTCAAACACATATCAAACACATTTGGCCTCTACTTAACATACCAAATTTGTTAAGTAAGAAGCCCCACTTTCAAATCAAATCAACATATATCACACACAAAACAAACAACCATCACAAGCAAAGATGTTTTCATAAAATTTTCAAACATACAATCAAAACCTTTCTAGCATACCTAAATTTTACAAGTAAAGGTTTTTACAAATAAAAAATTTCAAACAAGACACAATACAAATATCTTCGAAGGTCTCTCCAAATATTTGAACCCCACCCAACCTACTTAAATTGGTTGAGTATGGGTTCTAAATCAAATCATATCTCCAAATATCAAAAATCTCTCCAAAATTCAATCAACACCACTTAACATACCTAAATTTATTAAGTGTGGGTTCAAATTCCAAATTAAGTATAGAAGTCAATGATTGAAGGCAAACATCGAGGCAAGGTTCTAACTCAATTATCTTTTAACAAATGCAGTGATTCCAGTACAGTCAGTCTTTTCAGCCCCTAGTTAGTGCAATGATCATGGCTCCTAGCAAGTTCATCTTCTCTTTCCCTTCTAGTGTAGATCTTACCTTGGATCAGGCCAATCTCACCATGACTGCCACGCACCTTATCTACTTTGGCCATGGCTTTGAGGGGGTAGCCCTCATAACCATTAGGAGGGAGGAGGTGGCAGGACAGATGCCACTCATCAACTTAGATATCCCATCTGATTTTGAGTTTCCCTCATTGAAGAGGAAGTCCATAGTGGTTCTCACACCCCATTTAATGTCAGTGTCAGTGCTAACTATTTTAGTACCTCCCCATTCAGCTGCCCCTGCCATTGCTCCAGTGAGAGTTGCTACATCCTCTTTGATTACCCCAAAGGGGAAGGCTATCTTAGCCTCTGAAAATGTCTCCCCAACCTTTGAGGTAGGTTCTAGCTCTTACTATGCTTTTCTCACTTGCACCCAATGCTATAATAAAAATTGAAAGATTAAGCGGGATCATGAGCAAGTAGCCAGAGAGCTTGATGTTGCTTCCCATAGCTTAGGAGGGTTCTCCCTATAAGACCTCTCCACTTTTGAGTGGTAGTAGGTTCCACCCCCTCTCACCCTCAGATAGAGAGGAAGACTACTGAAGGATTGCTGCATCTCCTCCACCACTAGCATACTATGAGACACTAGCTAGGGAGCATAGGAGGCCCTACACTAGACTTAGGATTGTTCTATGCCAGGTCGGTAGAGCTTACAGATGCTCGAAGTTTGGCACCTTGTTTGATTTATGATCCATGATCCCAAGGAGTGTTAGGGGTCAGGTTCATAGAGAGAGAGAGAGAGAGCTATGGAGGCTCGAGTATATACCCAAGCAGGCAAGAGAGAGCGACGGAGGTATGCCAGGTAGTCGATAGCCTCCGCCTGATTGATTTTCCTGATCGTTGTCCTGTCAGGGAAAATAATTCAAATAGTATTATTCTTGGTGGCACCGCAATATGGGAGATCCAAAGGCGTGTGTGCCATCACCCCCCCTCCACCAAAGATCACCCATTCATTTACAAAGATCTACCACCCTTGTCAATATTCAAAAACTCCCATCTAGGGAGAGACCATCCCCACTGGTGATCTAACTATGGCCCAAGGATCCCACTCCAGCCATTCCACCTACTGAGGTGAGATCAAGCTCCCCTACTCAATCCTCTACCTCAATTGTGGTCAGGAAGGAGTGGCGATCTAAGAGCGTCGTCATCGCACCACCTCCACATCAGACAAAGATAGAGAGGGGAGTGAACATAGATATAGCCCCCATGATAGATGATCCTCCTAGTGAGGAAGTCTTGACAGTAGGCAGTCTCTATTACGTAGAGGTAGAGGAGCACAATCCTATGGCTAGTAGTCAGAGGGTACACGTCCAGTCCAGCAGGGCATAGTAGATCGGTCACTAGATGACCTATTAGTAGACTAATTTGTCGAGAAGAAGTAATATTTTAGGAGTGATCACTCAATCAAGAGGAGGATAGAGTCCATTCTGATCTTGATGAAGATGACATGTTAGATGACATAGCCAAAGTCCATGGTTGATACACGGGGATCCATACAACAAAATCAGCTTAGTCAAGAAGGTGTCATGCTCGAGGAAAGTGACACTTCTCACTGGACTCAACACCTCCTTCATTAGCTCAAAGAGGGGTTGATCACATTAACAAGGTGGGGCATAAATTTGAGGAGTTGATGGTAGTGGTTTCACCATTACAAAACTCAACCCTAGTTTTACATCCTTCTCCTATAGTAGCCAACCATTTAGAATTGGTACAAACCTTAGACAATCCTAGGTCCACTCTTGCAGAGGATGATGCTGGTAGCCTACATAGGAAGGTACAGATGGCACCTCCATGCATGAGAAAGACATTGAAAATATGACAGAGTAGTAGGTGAGGGAGGCAATGGTGCAAGCCCGGGGGAGCTGATCTATTCCAAAGGGTAGACCATACCCAGAGGAATTTGATATAGTTCAATACCCTAAGGGTTCTGTTATGCCCTCCTTCAAGATCTTCGATGGAAGCCACATTAGATATTACACACACTTGCGCTCAGAATGTCGATGGTAGTGATGCACTTTTGTTCAGACTTTTCATTAACAGCCTAACATGGGTTGCATTTGATTTGTATGCCAAACTGCCCAACGGTTCGATGGGGACTTTTCATGAGTTGTAGCACCTCTTCATCAAGAGGTTTGCTGGAGTTTATCAAAGAGTGATTGTACACAACCTCATTGTAGTGACACAAGTTCCCAACAAGTTTCTTGTTAATTATATTCTTAGGTGGCTCAACCTAAAAATGAAATGAGAATAATAACATTTCAAACAATATGCCATTGATATTTTTCTCAAGAATATTCATTGCCTAGTTGCCTTCATGCTTAAGGGATTTACCATGTAGACATTTGAGAAACTAATTAACAAGACGGCTAACCTACAAGAGAAAACCAAACAGTTTCCCTTTCCTGACCAGTCATCTCAACCCAAGCTATAGAAGGTGTTCGAGAAGAAGCTGGGGATAGTTGTGTGAGTGGATAAAGAAAAGTAGCCAATAAGAGTCCATATTGAGAGACCCTAAGCTTAGCAGCGTTCTTTGTCAACTTTGCTACCACCTCGATCATCATATCAGCCTCCACAATGGTCATTCCCACCATATCAGCAGTCTACCCAGTAGCGGTATTCCTATCCCCCGCTCAGTAGCTATTACCCACCTACTCTTACTGATAGATTGAATAAGCCATATTCATTCAAGAGGAGGGTAGGTAGGAAAATCTTTAAGAATCTCTTAAAGAAACCTAACTTTCTGTTACTAGAGCCCAGGAGGCCTGAAGAAGTGGACAAGAGTAATGATCCTAACTATTGCCCCTTCCACTACATGGTTAGTCATGTCTTAGATGATTGTACTACTTTTAAGGACTAGCTTAAGCATAGCTATAAGTCAGGCATTGTAGTTATCCCCAAGGAATACTTATTAGAACAACCATCCAGTTCTATTAAGGTAATTCTTGGGGAAACCTATGATCCTCTTAAGATAAAAGAAGGTTGGGATATTGCCTTATCCCAAACCTCTAAAAAAGAAGTTTCTAAAATTAAGAAACTCTTTTTCCAAGTGCCTGAGGCAACGCAAACCTTCAATATCAAAGAAGGTTTGAAAGTGGCCAAAGACAACTTCAAGAAGGTGACAGCCTAACAGTAGCAGTCCACCTTACTTGCCAAGGATAATTTAGTAGCACAACCACCATCCAAGTCTAGCACTCCATCCATAGTTGCAGTAACTACTTCTTCCTACACTAGCTCCTCTTCTACCAGCAAGAGCATTGCATCAGTGGACAAGGGCATTAAATCCCTTACCTCACTTATTTTATTATTTCATGTACCTCCACCTAAGAAGAAATCAATGAAGAAGATTCCACTTACATCTTGTCCACTTTTGATACTTTAGATTTTATTCCTCTTGAATACTCTCCAAGTTTAAAAAATAATAATGATAGCTCTAGTCATTCAGATCCACTCTCTTCTGATCAGGAATTAAACTTTCCTTTTCTTAATCAATCGGGTTCACCTCTTGAGAATGACTTAGAGTCAACTGACTCTGAGGATCCCATAGGAGAAGTTGTAGGTATACCTGATGAGAAGGTAGAGCTTTCTATAAGTTCATCATTCCATGAAGTCACTAAAGTCAACCTGCGCAGTGGCAAAGTTCTAGCTCCTATGGTAGCACCTCAAGATAAGGATAAATAAGTCATTAGTTCCAATGAGTAGATAACCCCTCCATAGCATGCTCCACCCATGGATATGCTTATGGAGGACCAAGTTAGAGTTGATTACAATGTCCTGGCACATCTTAGAAAGTTTTCAGCTAAGTTAAGCATATATGACACTCTTGTCTTATCCAAATAGATGAGAGAATATTTAGTCAAGGATCTTCTTAATATATAGATATGCTTAGCTCAACTGACTGCTACTGAAGATGAGACACACAGCTCAAAGGACATCTTAGGAGTTACATTCAGTGGTAAAGACTTGCTTCAGAATGAACCCAGCCCTCTTTACATCTTAGTGGATGTTGTTGATCTGAGTTATCAAGAGTTATAGTTGACCAAGGTGCATCAGTCAACATTATGAGTTTAAGAACCCTTGGTTATTTGAGGATTGACATCTCTAAACTCCAAAAGGAGAGGATGATGTTGAGAGGATTCAATTTATAAAGCAAGAGGGCCTTGGGCTCCATAGTTTTTCCATTAGAGATAGATGATTGGAAGACTGAAGCCAAGTTTCATATTATATACTAAGATACATCTTTCAATGATTTTCTTGGGAGACTGTGGATACATGAGAAAACATAGTTCCATTCTCTCTACATTAGTGAATGAAGTTCATGAGAGGTGAAATTGAGTACTATGTCAAATGATATCTGAAACCCTCCACAGTTCATGAGGTTGGGATATATGAAGATGCAGCCTATTTTCATCCCCAAAACCAACAAGCCTATTCTCGCAAATCTAGTCAAGATCCCCATGAGGGATAAAAAGAAAGAAAAAGAAAAATAAAAAGAATTAGAAAAATAAAAGAAAAAAGAGAAAGAAAAAGAGAATAAAAGAGAGCGAGACATAGACTCACGAGAAGATATAGAGCCTGACATTAGATTCCACCCATAATTCATTACTCCATTTGAACATATGGGTAGGATGACCCAACCTCTACAGGTAGAGGCAGAGGATAGTTCAGAGGCAGCCCCCGAGGTGGAAAGCCTCCTTATTGGCCACCCAATAGGACATATGTCCTAGCCACTAGGAGTACACCTGCTATCCACATAGACTTAGAATCTAGTTCAAAGGATGAGTCTTATATGCTTAGCACACCAGCCAACTCTTTTTTGATCAAATCCCATTTGAGGTGACGTTTGAGCATGACAGTGATGAAGACCGAGCTCCAAAGTAAAGCATAAATATATCCAAGTCTTCATATGAGACAGTTTAGCATCAGTTGGGAACTTTAGCTCTAACCCACTTTTCTCACAAAATGTTAATGGTTTGGTAGTTAAAGAAGCCTCTAATTCATCAATAGATGGGAAAACCTAAAGGATCATTTTGGGAGTATCATCCTCAAGTTGATGTGGAACTTACAGATGATTCATATAAAGATTTAATACAATTTTCTTTTGATTAGTATTCACCTTGTGTTCTTAATCTTGAAAAGAAGGGATTAATCTCACATACTTGGCCTAAACATAGGTCAGACTACTTTGAAAGATTATGGGACAACCATAGCAAACATCCTCAATCAATACCAGGGCTGGGATTCAGCACAGTGGGTCCAGTCGATGATGACAATCATTGCCTAGTCATCACCAATCATTTGGGGTCTGATAGGTTCTTTTCAAATCATGCTTACTCATATGAGGAGGTGTTTTAGAAATTTTAGATGATTCAAATGACTTTGTAGTCAAGGATGCACTACCAGAGTTCAAAGAGGAGATTAGGTCAACCATCAATGAGATCAAACAAATCAACTTAGGAACTAAAGAAAATCCATGTCTGACGTACATTAGTTCTTTGTTGAGTGGTATTGAAATGAATGACTTAGGTAGGCTATTAATTGAGTTTAAGGACTGGTTCACATGGAGTTATGAAGAGATGCCCGATTTATCTCCTGATGTAGTAGTCCATAAAAACTACCAATAGAGCTTAGTGCTAATCCAATTGAGCAAGCTCCTAGATGCATGCGATTAGATATTGAACAATAGGTCATTTCTGAAATCAAGAAACTGATTGATGATATCTTCATCAGGGAAGAAAAATATCCTACTTGTTGGACAGTGTAATTCCAGTTAGAAAAAATAATGCCAAAATTTGCATATGCGTCGATTTTAGAGATCTAAATAAGGCATGTCCAAAAGATGAATTTATACTTCTAATCCCGGAACTAATGGTAGACATTACCTCATTTCATGTAGTCTTCTCTTTCATGGATGGCTCATCTAATTATAACCAAATAAAGATAGAAATACTACATTTAAAGTACCAATCAGAATCTTTTGCTATAGGGTTATCCCTTTCAGCCTTGAAAATGCCAGTGCAATATACCAGTGGGCCATGACTCGGATCTTCAATGAACTCATTCATCATCAGGTTGAATGCTACGTCGATGATCTTGTAATCAAATGTAAAGAAAAGGAAGACCGTCTCTTTGACTTGAGAGTAGTTTTCAAATGATTAAGATAATTTAACATTAAAATGAATCTCTTGAAGTGAGCATTCGGAGTAACTACAAGGAAATTCTTTGGGTTTATTGTCCAAAATTGTGGAATAGAAATCGATTTAGAGAAGATCAAGGTGATATTAGAAATGCCACCCCTTAAAAGTCTAACTCAACTCAGATCATTTCAAGGGTGGTTGGCATATCTAAGACGCTTCATTTCCAACCTATTAGAAAGATGCCAACTATTTTTAGCACTTATCAAAAAGGATGTCAAGTTTAAGTGGGATGACAAGTGTCAACATGCCTTCAAAGATATCAAGCACTACCTGATGATTCTGCCAGTTCTAGCAGCCCCTACCCTGGGCAATCCATTGATACTATATATTGCCACATTAGACTACTCCCTTCACTCTTTGTTGGCCCAAACCAATGACAAAGGGAAAGAAAATGCACTCTACTATCTTAGTTGTCATCTGACCCCTGCTGAGGTGAATTATCCACCTATTAAAAAGCACTGCTAGCTTTAATCTTTACATCAGAAAAGCTACGACATTACATGCTTTCTCATAAGGTGAACTTGATCTCTAAGATCAATCCACTACAATATCTAACGCTATCCAGATGGTTGGTATGCATTGGTCCATGATTTTATCACAGTTTGACATCACTTTCATACCCCTCAGTGTAGTGAAAGGATAGGCACTAGCAGATTTCTTAGCAACACACCCACTTTCTGTTAATTCCCCTCTTAGTGATGACCTCCCCGATGAATAAACCATGAACTTAGGGGACACTTATATACACTACTGGGAGATGTATTTTTATGGTGCAGCTTCTTTACAAAAAGTAGAAGAACCATGGTTTACTCTCCCAGGAAAGGCAAGGGTAGGAATAGTTCTCCTAACTATGGATTGTAATGTGATGATATTCTCATATCACCTTTCCAATCCATGCACCAATAATGAATTTGACTATGAGGCTCTGATTTCCAATCTAGAGTTAGCCATTATGCTATGCATCCAGAGTATCAACATCTTCGGGGATTCTCAATTAGTTATCAACCATATTGCTCGGTCTCATAAGATTCTAAAGCCTAAACTCCATCATTACCACAAGTACACCATGGAGTTGTTGGCCCAAACCTCAGAGGTTACTATTTATAAGATTCCTCGACGAGAGAATGTAATAGCATATGTATTAGCCAAACTTGCCAAAGAGTTGGCAGAAGATGAATCCATACTAATAATGGTCCAAAATGGACAAGTCATATCCCTTGTTGATGTTAAACTCATCGAGAGACTCTCTCTTGAAGAGGAGGTTCCCATTGCAAAGGATGAAGAGTTAGATTGAAGGCAACCATTCATGGATTATCTAAATATAGGTAAACTACCTCAAGAGAAGCCACTAGCACATTAGGTAAAGCAGAGAGCCCTTTCTTAAGCACTCGTAGATGGCACCTTGAATCGGTGATCCTTCAATCATATGTGGTTATATTATTTGGATAAACATGAAACCTATAAGATTATGACTAGGTACACTCAAGTTTATGCAGAGCACATCATTTTTGTTTGAAGATGAAAGCCAAGATCTATAGTCTTGAGAATGAAATCTTTGGCACTTCATCTCATAGTGCCGAGGTGCCAGATATTTGGTGTCATGGTGCTATGCTCTTGGGTTTAAGTATAATTTTGTACCAATTTACTATATTTTAGGTTCCACATCATTAAAGTAGCACCGAAGTGCCACTATTTAGTGTTGAGGCATTACATCGTCCACAATCAAACTTAGTTTTGGTGTGACAAAATCCTTCCTCAATTGAACTTGGATTTGGAATAAGGGAGAAGAAGCCTTCAAAAAAACTCTCATTTAAATATTGAAGAAGACACTTGATGAAAATAAGTGACAGTGGCATGACCAGTTAGTTGAAGCCCTGTGGGTTTACAGCTCCACTTACAGAACTCAAACTCAATCTACCCCTTTCTCTAGTGTATGGGTTTGAAGCAGTCATATCATTAGAAGTCCAACTTTCATCATTAAGGATTGATGCAGGTAGTAAGATCATAATGGAGCAGAATGCTATGTTGCGGTTAGATGAGCTCGAAGGTTTGGAGGAGAGATGCCTCCGGCAATGCTAAAACTTCAAGTTGTATGAAGCCAAGATGATTTAAGCTCATAACAAGTTGGTCTGTCCTAGAGATTTTCAAGTAGGAGAACTTTTCTAGTTCTAAGGAGACCAATTATTGCCTGTTGAAAGATGGGAGGCAAGTTTGAACCCACTTGGGAAGGCCTTTTTCCATAAAGAAGGCCTACTAAAGAGGATCTTATCAGCTTATAAATTGTAAGGGAGAGCACCCAATGCTTCCAATTAATGGGCTTTACCTAAAGAAATACTATCCATAAATCTTATTTGAAAATAATTATTAATAAATCTTTCTTTCCTCTCAAATCTCATCCCTTCATTTGTTGAGAAACATCTTTGCTTGTGAATCTGCCATGATGTGTTTAGGGTAGTGTGAGGAACCCAAGTGGCATCCTATCTTTAAGTAACACAACACCAACACAAACTACACACAACCACATATAAAATAAACAAATATATTTTGTCTCAGGCTACTTTGAAGTGGGATAAAGCCTCTTATGTCACTCACTCATTAGCTATTCTAGGTCGGGCTGACATGCTACCTTGCTAGAGTGTCACCCTATTGGTTCCTTCTCTAAAGGATGTAAGTCTACAAGCTTTCTTCCTAACTTGACCATTGCAAACTGACAAGCACCTTGTTAGCTTGGTAGGCCTTACTGCATAGCCGATAAGATACCTCATGTTGACTTTATTTATGAGGATGTAAGCCTACATGCTTTCTTCTTGAACTAGCCATTATGCACTGACTAGGTCAAGTATATTTGAGGCTTAGGATAAGTCCCCCAGTGACTTCTTTCCTCCTGACTACTTCTAATCTAATCCTTACATGGGACTCCCGCTTAGTAGTCACTCTAGGTCAAATAGCATCTGCCCCGCTAACGACAGACTATCTCGGTGATCATTTCCATCATTTGGATGTAAGTCTACAAGCCTTCTTCTCAAATTGATCATCTTAAATCGACGGGCACCTTAGGTTGGTTGGTTATCGCTATACTGACAGTGACCCACCCAATGGATATACCACTCATGGTAGATGTAAGTCTACAAGCTTTCATTCAGAGTTGGTCACCGTTTACCCATAGGATTTCTTTTATAGGGTCCTGGATAGACCCCTAGAGGCACCTCCTATATTGGCACTCTACTTGGATCATGTTCTTAGCAACCCCATTTAGACACTACTGGGTTACTCTTGGATTGGACAGTCCCCCTTTCCTAGTAGCCACCCCTGTGGTTGGAGAATCCAATTTATAGATATGCAGATTCTCCCTTGGTCTAGTAAGTCTAAGATAGGAGTAGGCTGATATAAGCTCCATCCCAGTGTGGTCCCTTACACACCAACAGGTTCCACACAAACATATAAAAATATATATTTTTTTACTTATGGATTAGGAGGAAACTCATACTGGCACCATTTCCCAAGCAGACATCCTATCTTTAGGGCAGTATTAGCAAAGCTCCCTATAGGAATTTCCTAACTACTTTTGAGTTGAGATAAGTCCCTAGGTCGGCACTATCTCAAAAGTCTCCCTTAGGTCAGGTTCAACTTGTTGTGCCACCAATAGGTCACCCTGATGGTTATCCTTGCTTTGGAAGATATAAGTCTATCATGCATTCTCTCTAGCATGATCATTGCACACTAACGTGCAGCCTTAGGTTGGGTTCGATTTGTTATGCTATCAATCGATCACCTTAGTGGTTCCTTTGTTATGAAAGTCTACAAGCTTTCTTTCTGACCTGACCATTGCACACCGAAAGACAACCCTTAGGTTGGTTAGTCCTACCTTGTGGCTGGTAGGCATTCCCTTTGGATTTCTAAATCTAAGATAGGACTATACTGATATTAGCCCCATCTTAGTGGATCCATCACATACTAACAAGGTCCATCAAAAATAAAATTAATTTTGACTATTTTTGAGTCGATATGAGTCCACAACGGCATTCGCTCAATAGTCACCTTAGGTCGTGTTTGATTTGTTATGCTATCAACTGATCACCCTAGTGGTTCCTTGTTTAGGAGGATGTAAGTCTACAAGCTTTCTTTCTGACTTGACTATTGCACACTGAAGGAACCCCTTAGGTTGGTTAGCTCTACCCATGATCAATAGACTATCCTTTTGGATTTATAAATTTGATATAGGCCTAGGCTGATATTGCCCCTTCTTAGTGGATACATCACACACTGATAGGGTCCATTTTATTAAATCCACCATCCTTCCTCAGTGAAGTCTAAATTAAATTCATCTATTCTTATCTCTAATGGATACTTTCCCAAATAAACTAAATAAATCCACTTTATTTCCTCAGTGGATCAGAGCTCATATCTCCAGTAGATATACTCTCCACTTCTTCTAAATTAAATCATATCCTCTACCTAGGGGAGCCCCAAATCATATTCTCATCCCCAGTGGATGCCCACCAATCAGATCAGATCAAATTTCTCCTCAACGAGGATCAAATTGATTTATCCCTACTAGTGAGGCCTAGAACATAATCATAATTCAAATCAAATCAAATTCTTATCCTTGGTGGATAACCTGAACCTGCTTCCATAGTGGAAGGTTCACATACTCAATCCCTTAGCGGATTCCTCCTCCCTCCCTTATGCCCTTGGCATAAGTTGAGTTGCATTGCACTAAGATCATAATTCTATCTACCTCTTAAGTTTATGGATAGATCATTTGTTAACACTTGCGATCCTTAGGACGTTATTAATCATCTCGATTAACACTAATACATACAGTGTGTCTTGTCAGTTACACCACATATATTGGGGGTCCTTTTGTTGACCTCAGTTTCAGAGTGAGTTCTCAACTTCCTCATCATAGATATAGGACTCTTATAGATACTAAGAGCTCTCTAGTCTTAAGACACTTCCAGTGATTAAGTGAACACTTAACCTAAGCCTAAAGTCTTAGAAGAGTTAACTATTGGAGTAGGTTTTGCCTTAGGGACTTAGGAAGACTTACCTACCCTAAAGCCTAAACCCAATCCATACTTTCCTTCTCAAACCAAACCTCAAATTCAACTCAAATATCAAACCTAAATCCAAATTCCAAACTAAATATTTGAAACCCATAATCAAATCCAAAATCAAAACTCTTTTTAAGCCCTTTGAGTTCATCTTATGGACTTAGCCTTAACCAAATTCAAATCAATCTATATTCGATTGACTTTCTCCAAGATTAGTTCAATCCCTCAATAATTTACCAAATCCAAATACAAACTCCAAGCTAAATGATTAAAACCCAAAATTAAATTCAAAATCAAAATCCTCCTTGAAGCCTTAGGGTTGAATTCCATAAACCTAGCCAAATCTCCACCCAATTCAACCCAAATTTTATTAATCTCTTCATGAATCATTTATATTTTCATTTATACTTAAATGACCAAAACTAACTCAAACTAAATCAAACCAATTTCTTGGACCTTTCGTTTCACTAAAATCAATTTTCAAATCTTATACCTAAATCATTTTTATAAATGAAACCCACCTTCCTATGACAAAAAATAAATAAAGCTAAATCAATTTCCTACTTAAGCCCTTTTGACCTACATCCATGTCAAATTTGCTTCCAAATCACTTCAAACTCAAGTGATTTTCTCATGAATCATTTATAGTTTCATTTATATTCCAAAATATAAATGGAATATAAACTCAAATAGCCAAAACCAAATCCAAAATCAAACCAAAATCTAATGTATAACCTTTAAGCCAATTTCTTGGACTTAAACAAATCCTATCCAAATTAAGCCAAAACCAATAAATTTTTTCTTGAATCAATCATTCCTTCAATCATCTATCCAAATATAAATAAAACCTACAATCATCAAGCCAAATTAAAATCACCCTAAGTCAAACCCAACCTAGCCCATCTGATTAGAAATTTCCAAATGAACCAAAACTCATTTGAACCCAAATCAATTGCAATTGAATTTATATGTCAATCTCAAATCCATATATAAATTCAACTAAATCAAACTGAACTCAAAATCAAGCCAACTAAACCCAATTGGCTCAGTTGATCCAAAGTGGCCAATTTGACCTAGACGAATCGAAATCCAATACAATTCAAATCAAAGTAAATTAAGCCAATCCAAACTTCATGTCATGATTGTTGATCATCCTAGGTTAATTAAATGTCATGAATTAGGTCAAACCATGTCAACCTAGCCCATTGACCAAGTCAACCATTTAACCATATGAACCCAAACTAGCCAAATAGTAACCTAAACCAAATTAATTGTAACCAATGCCTCAAGTTCATTTGAAATTGATTATTGGACTTGACCAACTGGTCAACTTAACCTAACTTAGCTAAAATTGACCTTAAGGGTCAAATTAACCTAAAATCCAATCAAATCAAAATTGAACTTAACCAAAGCCTACAATATATTCCAAATGATCAACCAAACCCAAAATAAGCCATGATTCAGGACAATTTGGTCAATTGGGTCAAATTGGTCAACTTAACCCAAATTGGCCTAAACGATCAAATTGGCCAAAATCAAAATTAAACCAAATTGATTGAAACCAATTAAACCAATATACTCTAAACAATCATTTGAGCTTAACCCAACCCTTGGTTTGCCCCAATTTGACCAATTGGTCAACCTAACCCATTTTGAACCAATTTGGTCCAAATGGGTCAAATTGACCCAAATTAAGCAAAATGAACTCCAAATGACTTGAAATTGGTCCAACTCAATTTTGACTCATTTAAAATCAACTCAAATCAAATTCAATGCTAAATGACCACTTTCCTTTGGGTCAAGGGCATCCCATGAGAAAATACACACACCTAAGTGGTCATTTCTCTTCTTTGGCCACTTGACTCATCCACTAGTCCACCTAGGCACCAAGGACACTATTCATCTGACCCAAGAGGTGGTTGAAGCCATGAGTCATGGGGAGGTGAATTTACCTCACCTCTTCCATTAGAATACTTAGAATTAAGGACTTCCACCTCCCCTTGCTAGGACACACATTTGTCCTTCATGGCAGCCACTTCTCATGCCTAGGCCTACCAAAATGAGCCACCTAGGATTATTCCCTTCCATTCACAACCACCCCAAGTTAAAGGAGGCCCATTTAGAGCTAAAAATCAATAATGAAAGGGGATTTTTGGCCAAAACCAAAGCACAAAAAATAGAGAACCTTATTGTCATTCTCCCACTCTCATTTCATCCTCTTAGAGCTCTCAAACAAATAAACAAACATTCCCACTTGATTTTTGAGTAAAAGCCACCATCAAGTGGATTTCGATGAGGAAACAGCAACCATCGATAGATACATTATTTTGAAGTGAAGGTGAAGGTCTAGGCTCATTCCAAGGCTTTTTACTCCACTTGAGGGTGTGCTTGGATCAAGACCGCCACCGAAAATCATCCCCGGTGAGGTAACTTTCAAGAAAACCCATAGTCAGCCTTAGGATTTCTTATTTGTGATAATTTTTGTGTGATTTTAGGAATTTTCCTTAGAAATCACTCGCATTCTTTATTCTATACAATCCTAACATGAATATAGAAGTCTTCCGGCGTGAATCGACATGAAAATGAGTCCATTTGGATGAAATTTCACTTAGATTTCATAAATAAAACCACAAAAGCACTCAGATTACTGTTTGGCTAGTTGCGACACACAACAGCCATCCGATCTCATGATTTGCAGGATTGGATGACTCAGATCGAGAGCCAATCGAGCATTTCTGCCCTTCAGATCATGTGGATCGAATATGGACTGTCGGATCCATAATCAGACATTCTGATCTGATCTGCGCATCCCTTTCCTATTCATCGAGCTTGTGCATGGCCTTCGGATTATGTGTCAATGCGTGGTGTCATTGGCGCATTGCTGACTAGGTTAAGTGGGAAATTTTTGATTTTTTTATTTTAAAAATTATTTAAATCACCTGAAACTTTAAAAATTCATATAAAATAAAATACTTAACTAAAATTGTAAATAAAGGATCGTTGGATTCATCTTTCTAAGAGAAATCCAACAAACCTAAAATTTCCAAATATCACTACATATTTTGAGCTTAATTAAGGTTGTAGTGAAAATAAAATTTCATTAATTACACTAAAAATACACATCAGATTAAGTTAAATTTTTAGGGATTGAAACTAAAGTTAAAGTGCACCCACCATAAAAAATTCTAGTTCAAAGGATTTGGATTAGAAGATATTATATTCTGAAGCTCAAACAGTCTATTTTAACAAAAATAAATTAATGGACTTTACAAAAATCATGAAAAATCAATTAAATCAACTAAAACTTTGAAAATGCATAACAAATCATAAACAAATCATAAAAATATAAATAAAGACTCATTTTAAGGATATTTCAGAAGAGAATTTAATAAAATATTCTCAATTGATTTTGAATAGTAATTAAAGTTTAATTTAAGTTTATTTGAAAACTTAATTAGCTTAATTACTCCCTAATTACTCAAGTAATTAATCCTAAACTTTTTTAGGTTGATTAATGGATTAACTCATGCCTCCCATAATTTTCTTGGGATTTATTGCTTGGTTAATTAGGAAAATTGGTTATCTTAGTCTTAATTAATTTCTTATTTAATTAGATGATTAAATAACATTCTAAATGGCAAGGAAACCATTAATTAATCTTGCTAATCATTGTGGAATATTGAATGGGCATGGGGAATGAGATTGGGACCTCTTTCCATTCTTTTCTCTAAGTTCATTTCACATGACTTGAAACTAATTAATTTGGGACTAATTGATGTTTTGATTCATTAATTAAAAATGGCTTAACTAATCAAATTAAAATGATAATCATTCCAGATCTCATCTTATTAAGTTTCATGGGTAGACTCTTCGGTATTCAATAACATAAGCGAATCCTAAGGAAATTTTAATTAGCCCATATGTGTGCGAGAATTATAAGAGTACTTTGTTAAACCCTTTAGTTTAATTAACCAATAATTATGAGCCACATTGCATTAGGCCCTTTTATTTTCATAGGATCATTATTGATTTTATTTCAAAGCATGTGCATATCATGTTTGCTCATAATTACTTGGATAATTATGGTAAGGTTGTATAGGAAAGGGGTAATTAATGGACTTAACTCATATTGCAACATAATTAATTATAAAATCACCTTAATTTATTTTCATTGAACCAAATTGATTAGCCAATATGGAAATGGGTTATGAGTAGCAAATGATTGAATCTTCTCTTTTCTCTAAATCAAATCAAACATTTGAAAATAACTTAATAAGAAGCTTTGGCTTACTTTAAATGATTATGTTTAATATGACCGTCCTTAGGAATTAGTTGGATTGAATGAAAGTACATGCTTGTGTTTCTTTATTTATTTCCAGTTATATTAAAATGTTGCATGCCACTTGATTGATGCATTCATTTCTTTCAAAAATCAGCTTAAAATAATTGATTCCCTTTATGTCAAGTTGCATGTGTTGGTTTATGTTAAAAATATGTGTGGCTATTATCACTATTAAATCTCAAACGTATTTTCAAAAGCTTATTAATGAATAATAATACATGTTGTGACATTAGTTATGCATACATAAGATGTGCATGTGAATATAAGCTTAGTTTATGAAGTAAAGTTCCTTTATTTCATTCATATGTTGATTTGCATAAGTTTAAATGTTAGTGGTTATACTAGTTTGGACTTTCCAGGGATGCAAGGCTTTAAGTGGCCCTAAGGAGGCCTCTACCTACTCCCTTGGTGCAAAATAATGGTGACGTACCTATTTTATTTTATTCTTATGAATTTTGACATTAGAATTTAGATAGAGCTTTAATTCAATTACACAAATAAATAAATTAAATTAAATACAACTTTTGCATGATTGTCATTCTTATAATTGTTTTTCCATCCACATGTATTTAAGAATAGTGGGTATATCTAGTTTGGACACCCAGGGATGCATGGCTTTAAGTAGCCCTAAGAAGGTTCCTACCTCGTTCTCTTGGTTAAACAATGGTGAAGTACATGCTTAGAATTTTTATAGATTTGAATGTGTATTTAGCTAATGATTGAGAATCCTCTTCTTCTATGAAACTCACTTATGCATCCTATATTTATGTGTGCCAAAAACATATTGTATGTATATAAATGTTTAGGATTTAATCATATGCATGCTACATATGATGGAAAGAAATGAACAAACATGTGATGTGTGATAGTAATTAATTCCAATTAATCTTAAGATGTATTTTTTGTTGAATGAGATTATTTAAAGTGAACCTAAACTTAGGATTGATTTAAAATATGTAATAAGAAATTCACTAAAGAGAACTAAATTAAATTAACATGCTTTAGAAAGCAACTTAAAGAAGGGATGAAAGAGGGAAATCCTCTTTCTTCTCTTTATAGCACTTAGAGATTAAGTGTAGGTCATAACAAGTCACATATTAAAACTTGTCAATCAATTAAAGCACTTGAATTTATACTACCCTTTAAATTGAATCTTTCTACACTTAGAAAATCTTAACTCGAAAGCCTAGTTAGGACATACCACACAAGCCTTAACACACATTAGAATTAAGTCTCAACTTCTAGCTTTATGTTTGAGTAGTGCATGGTTTAGTGTATGCTTTATTTTATGATGTATTACTTTAGACTGGATGTTAGGGTGTATACTTCATAGACTAGATGTTAGGCCGTGATTAGCCTAATTATATTTTTTACAAGAGATTATGCTTAAGAGGTGTTTAAAATTAATATAAATAATCTCTTCTACAAGTTGCTTAACCCCTAAGCATAATCAAAATTAGGATAGATGGACTTGGTCCATGTGCAAGGTGCTAAGTCCAAATTATACATAATTGCTTGGGTTGTATGGTGTGTTTAGCAAACACTTATTTTGCAAGTGTAGTTAGATATACTTTTCCTATTTTTAGTATACTTGAATTAAATGAGAATTTGACACATAATAGGACACAATGGAGACGATGGATTCATGTAGCCGACCCCACCTAGTAGGATTAAGGCTTGTTGTTGTTGTTGTTGTTAGTTAGTTAGTTAGATATACTTTTCCTATTTTTAATGTAATTATGTATTAGGAATTAGGATTAGTGTTTTCAGGGGATTAGGATGAGCGGAGGCTAGAAGGTTTTATTCTGGGAGGACTTCGTGATGCCTTTGAGCAAGCAAACACAAATGAAGAAATGGTTAAGATATAAAGAAGGAAGATAAGAAGACCCCCCAAAACATTTATTTATTTATAATTATATTTATTCTTTCATATACCGGGTTGTATAAGGGTAGAGCTCGGCTACCCATTTTTCTTTTCGCGTTGTATGGCGGTACCTGACCGTACCAGCCTTTTATTCTTTTGCGGTAGTTATAAAATGTCTGATGCTATGTTTTGCTTGTGCAATAGAAATGACATTCTTTTTAATAGTTTATTTATGATTGTTATTTTTTTTATAACCTGAATGTGATTAGGCTTTTAAGGAGAAATAAATTTTCTACTACAACAACAACTCATAACTAAATTTTATAAATAACTCATAACCTCACATAAAGCCTAGGCATTAAATCAAGATAATTAAAATATTTTAGCAACCCCTTGATGTTGTATGCTTAATATCATGCATATCATCTTGAATCACTCTTATAAAATGAGGGCTTCTATTCTTGCATATATGGAAACTGCTTGACCTGTGAGAGCAACTCCTATTGACAAAGCTTCACCCTCTTCTCTCTTAATTTAGCTTATAACTCATTTCAAGATCCATTTAGGCATATAAAAATCTTATCACCTTTATCAAAATGAAGAGTACAAAATCAAATAAAAATTGAAAAGATATGCATTAGACTGTCATTATTCATATCACTCATGTTTAATTCTCTTAGGGGGTGGGTTTTAGGTCCATAGTTTTCTTTCTAACAATAATAACTTTACCATCTTGCAAGTGTAGGAGGAGTTAGTTGGGTGCCACTCCATACGTATAAGTCCAGCAGTCATGTGATTTACCCTCTCTTGTGGAGGTAAACCATACACCCATCTTCACTTAGATTTAGGATGTGCTTTGATTCTTCCCAAAGCTCCCTAGATTTATGATCTAAGGTAGTTGTTTCCCCTCAGGCTACAAGCATAATTCCTCTCCTCTTAATCATTTCTACAACCTTGTGTTGTGAGATTATAAGTCCTAGCTTTTTATTAAAATTCTAATTCAATCATATAATTCTCATCAATTTCAAACATGTAAAGCCCAACCATAGGATAAATTGGAATGCTTACTAGATTTCTTAGTATCATGAGCATTCCCTATTCATCATCATTTGGCTTCGATAATAAGTCTCTCCTTTTTGATCTATCCCAATTTCTTTTCCAAACATTGCCAATTTATTGATAGTCCTATCTTTGAAATCTTTGGAGATAATAATTGTCTACTTTAATTCAGTGTATTCCTAAGGAAGTCACCTTCCTTAGGATGTAATTAACTATGGAGGGTTGCCCCCATTGTGAACTTTAGAACCCAATTAAAATAAACCTCAATTTATTCATCCATGAAAAGTAGGGAAAAATATCTAGTATATTTGAAGTCGCATCATTCATTAGGAGTCTTTATTAGGTGATTAGGCCCATTATAGGTTGATTTCTATCTTTTGAGATAGTGCACCATTCCTTGATGTCATCACCTCAATAAGTACACCCACAGATCTACGTGGTTCCACCCATACACATAAATAAAAAATAAACACCATAATTGATTTCCTCATTTTCTTCCGTAGTATAGTGGATAAATTTGTACTTATGGCTCCAAATGAATCTATTGAGCATCCTTTCAATTCTAAGCTGGATGTTCTTGGGAATCTATTTACCTTAAGTAGCATATAATGGAATTGAGTTTAGGATTCTTTTAACCAAGGTGATTCTTCCTGTAAAAAAATGGAATCAAATCTCCTAAGAATTTATTCTATGTTATATTATATCAATGAGCTCATAGAACATTGAAGATGTAAGCTTTTTTTTTTGTATAGTTTGATGCCAACATAAATAAAAAGGGTATTCAAATGAGTGAAACCTATCTTTTATATGATCCATTTGAATTTATCTTTGGTGATTCATTTTCCCGTCACAAAGAAGCATTGGTTAGTGTTTAATTTCATGCTTGAAAGGGTTGTCAAATCATTGATAATTTATATATAAGTGTTGATTGCCTATTTGCTTCCATTATTGAAAGTTAATAGGTCATCAACAAAAGACAAATGTGTGATATTTAAGCCATTTGAGGGGTAATATCTAATGTTCTTCTTGGAGGAAGCCTCTTTGTTTAACATTCTAGAGAGGGGGTTTAAAGCTAAAATGAGAGAGAAGGGGAGATCCCTTGCTTGACACCTCTATTGGCCTGAAAGAAGCCATGCGATTGTCCATTGAGGAGGAGTTCATATTGAATGCTTTCCAAAAGCCTTCTCACCAATGTGAAGAAATAAAATCTAAGAAACCTCTTTTCTTAATTGATCTAAGGATGAAGCTCCAACTAATAGTATCAAAACCTTTCTTGATGTCCATTTTCATAATCACATTCTCTCCTCTGCCTTTTTTATCAATATCCTAGATGAGTTCTTGTGCAAGTAGTATATTGAAAGTTATGTTCCTCACTTTAACAAAGGCTACTTGATTTGGATAAATTAGAGTAGGAATATGTTTTTGAATTCTTTTTGCAATGATTTTACTAATAATTTTACTAATAAGGGTTAGACATGTTGGCTTAAATTTTCCCCAAGTGTGACTCTTCTTCCCTTTTGGAATTAAAACAGTAGTAGAGGTACAGAAAAAATTATGGCAATTATGACCTTGATAGAAGGCTTGAATAGAAGTTATAATCCCCATTTTTATAATGTTCCATGCTTTTTGATAAAATAGAGCAATAAATCTATCAGATCCAACCACTTTGTAACCATCCATTGAGTTCAGTGTCTCCCATATCTCTCCTATAAAGGGATGGTTGTAAGCCCCTCATTATTAATGAATTCCTTACCATTCATAAAGAAGTTTTGGTTGAATTGGTAGGTTGTGTTGTTGATGATTGGTTGATTGAGGAAGTCGAGAAATATCTTTTGCAATCTTCCAAAATGCTATCTTGATTAATGAACCACCTTCCATTTGTCTATTTAATCTTGGTTACCCATTTTTCCTCTCTCTTCTTCTAAATACAAGCATCAAAATATTTAGAGTTTTTGTCTCCTTGGAGAAAGTTTTATGTTGAGGCTTTTTATCTAAGGAGATCCTCTTCTCAATCAATGTATCTTTGTAAATCAATTTGGAGTTGTTCTAATTGGAACTCAAGATGGTGTGTATCTTGAGTATTCATATCAACCATTTCCTTCTTAATACTATTAATCTTTTTCTCAATAGATTTGATTAGATGATGAATGTTGCCAAATAGTTATATGTTCAATTTTTTAAGAGCTTGAATGGTAACCTTATGTAATGTCCATAGCTTGATCTAGGGGTTATGACTCTCCACACTTCAAATTCTCAACAATGTAGTTGATAAAATTCGAATGTGTAGTCCACATATTCTAGAACCTGAAAGGGTGATATTTTGGTTTGAGGATAAGGCTAAAACTAATCAGGATTGGGGAATGATCAGATGAAATTCTTGCCAGGTGTTGAGCCTCCAGTGGAGTTAGAATACCATGATAAGTTTGTTAGGATTCTATCAAGTCTCTCCAAAACCTTTCCCCTCCACTAGGTGAATGGAGTACCACTATAACCAGCATCAAAGAGGTTAACATCCTCTATGTATTCAATATTTTTTATCTTGATGTCTAGCATGAAGAAGTATATTTACTCTTAAGGGGACTTTTAGAAGACCCCTAACCATTTGACTTATTTATGTATTTTGATGTTTTCTTATTAATATGCTTTTGAGTTCCCTTATGCCTTTCTGGTTTTCCTTTTATGCTTGCAAGTTTGTCCATTCCTGCATAGTTGAGTTGAGTATATCTTCATAATGTTCTTTCTCTAACTACTCACCTTGACAGTGTCCTTCCTCTTCCTCATAAGTCATGGTTGGAGTTGTCAGTCGTTGGGGACCATTTCTGCTATTTAGTATATTTATTTGCCTTGGATAGTTTGTATTGAAATAAGTGTCATCAATTTTAAATCTTGATCTAGAAATGTGAGCATTATACTCACTAATGTCATTTGCATCTAGATTCAAAGGATTAATCATAGTTTAGTATTTATTTTGGATGGGAAATAATGGTGCAATAGCTGTGTTATCCTCTTGAAGGCCATCAACATTGAAAGTCACATTATTCTAATTTTTGTTTGGCTGTTGAAATTGAGGATCTAGTTCTCTAATAATACTGTTGGGGAGTGGTAGTTGATTACGTATATCCACCATATTCTTCTCTAGATTGTTGTTGTGAAGGGTTACATTTGTATTATCCATTATAGGTGTGTCTTTACTATGCATTAAGACTAAATGATTATGAATGTTCAGGTCTAGGGGTTGTTTCATCCTTTCATTTATGTTGTCCCTCAATAAAAAATGGGCTATGTAGAATTTTTCCAAACTATGTATAAACATTCTACACTTCTCATAATACTAAGGTTTTTATTCAATCTCCACCATTTGCCAATATCCATTTGATGGTGTACCAATTTAGATTTCTTTATTATAGTTAGATGTTATGTTCATTTCTACTAAAATTCTAGTAGAAAATGGCCTTGATAAGTTAATGGTAGGGGTTTCTAGTTTTATAGGTCTACAAAAAATTGCAACAATGGAGTATAGCATTTACTTGTTGAACAAGTATAGTTTCAGCCTTGGTAGTCAGATCCAAATGGGTGCAATGGGAGGTTCAATGCTATAATCAAAGGATGGCGTCCACTTCAAGAATTTAACTGGAACATTTTCATTGATGATATAATTTCTTGGAAAATAGCATGGTGTGATATTCTTCCTTAGAAAGTATAATCAAAATGTGTCTACCATCAAGAAGGCCAACATTTCACTCACCACCTAGCTTAAGGCCCTCAAAGTGTTTCCTAATGAGGTCCATTTTGGGATGCTTAGATGTAAATTTCCCCACAAGGGTAAACTTAAAAGGTTCAACTAAGTTCCAACTCTCTACTTTGATTAGGAAGAGAGCCACTTTACCACCTTTTCAGGTGGCCTTCTTCAAAAAGCCACTAGGGTTCTCCAAAATTGAATCATGATAGTTTCATGGGAATAGTAAGAAATTAGAGTCAACTTTGCCATCGGTTGGGAAAGAAGTCCCAGCCACCACATTTGCATAAGTGGTATGCTCTATTATAGTTGGGGAAGTAGAAAAGCTATGATAGATCGAAGGTTATTACACTAAAAACAAATGGAATGGTAACAAAAGGAAGGAGAGGCATACTTGGAAGCGACAACATTCTTCCTTAACTTATTGAACCTAATTTGACTAGATAAGCTTTGTTGACCTCACTTTTTGAGTGAGGATTGAATAGAGCCAAACCTCTTTCTTCTATTCATAATAATTAGATGTTAAGTAGGAAAAAAATGAAATAAGAAACTGCAAATTAAAATTAATTAGTACAATAAAATAATTGAAGTGAAACCACCCATAATGGTTAATTTAAATAATCCTAAAAACTTAGAAAATTGTACTTCCAAAGACTAATTAGACACACCATTCTAAGCCTTAGCACACACATTAGAATACTAGGTCACCAATTCTAGTGTTAAGTTATTTCAGTGTATGTTATGATCTAATATTTTTAGACTAGATGTTAGGATTGTTTATGCATAGACTGGAACTCTAGACGTTAATAGCCTAATGATGTTTGTTGACCTCACTTTTGGAGTGAGTTCTCAATCTCCTTATCTTAGACATAGAAATCTTTAAATATTTGGATTTCCTTAGTGATAAGACACATATAGTAATTAGGTGAACACTTAACTTAAGTCTAGAGACTTAGAAGGATTTAACCACAGGATTAGGCCATGCCTTAAGCATTATGGAGATCACCAACCCTATAGCCTAAACCCAATCCATTTACACCTTCTTAAATTCAATTCAAATCCAAATTCCCAACCATACCTTAAACTCAATATCAAATCCAAATCTAAACCCAAATCCAAATTCCAAATCAAATGATTGCAACCCATAATCAAATCCAAAATAAAAATCCTCCTTAAAGCCTTATGATTGAATTCCATGAGCTTAACCAAATCTTAACCAAAATCAATGCAAGTCAAACCCAACTTAGCCCATTTTACTTTAAATATTCCAATGAACCAAAACCCATTATAATCCCAATCAATTATAATTGGATTTATATATCAATCCCAAATCCATATATAAACTCAACTAAATCAAATTTAACACAAAATCAAGCCAACTAAATCTAATTGGCACACTTGACCTAAAGTAGCCAATTAGGCTTATTTGAACCAAAATCTAGTTCAATCCAAATCAAAGTAAATTAACTCAATCCAAACTTCATGTCATGATTATTGATCATCCTAAGTTAATCAATTATCATGAATTGGGTCAAACCAAGTCAGCCTAGCCCATTGACCAAGTCAACCCTTTAACCCATAAGAACCCAAACTAGCCAAATTGCAATAAACCAAAATGATTGTAACCAATGGCTCAAGTTCATTCCAAATTGACTATTGAACTTGACCAAAACCTCAATTGAGCCTAATTGAGTCATTAGACCCAAAACCAATTGGACCTAACTTAACTTTAAGGGTAAAATCAACCTAAAACCCAATTAAATCCAAATTGAACTTAACCAGCCTACAATGTATTTCAAATGATCTACCAAATCCAAACCAAGCCATGATTCAAGCCATTTTCCTCAATTGGGTCAAATTGGTCAATGTAACCCATTTGACCCAAACGAACTCAAATGAGCTAAAATCAAATCTAAACAAAATTGAACCAAACCAATGGAACCAATACACTCCAATTGATCATATGAACTTGACTAACCCTTGGTTTGACCCAATTTGACCAATTGGTCAACCTAACCTGATTTGACCCAATTTGGTTCAAATGGGTCAAATTGACCAAAATTAAATCAAATGAACTCCAAATGATATGAAATTTCGTCCAACTCACTTTTAACTCATTTCAAATCTATCCAAATCAAATCTAATACCAAATGGCCACTTTTCCCTTAGGTCAAGGGAATCCCATGAGAAAAGACACTTGCCCAAATGGTCATATCTCTTCCTTGGCCACTTGACACTCATCCATTGGTCCACATAGGCACCAAGGACACTAACCAAACTGACCCAAGATGTGGTCGGCACAGCCAAGACTCATGGAGAGGTGAATTTACCTCACCTCCCCTATTGGAACACTTGGCAAGCAAGGACCTCCACTTCCCCTTGCCTTGGCTGCATTCTCACACCTTCTTCCACTCAAAAGGAGCCACTTAAGGAGAATCCCTACCATTCCCAACCACCCCAAGCCATAGGACATCCACTAGGGCCAAAAAAATCAAAATGAAAGGGGATTTTCAGCCAAATCCAAAGCACAAAAAAGAAGCATGAAAATATCTCCTTTGCCCTCACTTCATTCTCCTACAGCTCCCAAACCAACCAACAACCCTTTCCACTTCATTTAGAGTGAAAACCATCAAAATTGAGTGGATTCTAGTGAGGAAGCAATGGCCATTGGTGGATATATCATTCCAAAGGTATTCAAAGGTCTATATCCATTCCAAAGCTTCTTCTTGCACTTAGGAGCATACTCAGATCATCACTGCCACCGAAAGTCATCCTTGGTGAGGTAATTTTTAATTGTAGCCAACCTTAAAAGCTTTACTTTGTGATAGTTTTTGTACATGTTTAAGAATTTGCCTTAGATAAACCTTGCATTTTTCATCTTATATCATCCCAATACAAAAGTAGAGTTTTTTTGGTGTGAATTAATATGAAAATGAGCCCATTCAAATGAGATTTAGTTCAAATTTCACAAAAATCCCAAAATTTCTCTCAGTTGCATAGTAATCCTGTCACTTTCCATCGCCTGGGTTTTGCATGCAGCAGCATTCATCCATTCTCCCATTGAGGGAGATGGACGGCTGAGATTAATGCTAAATTCACTCATTTTAGCCTGTTAGATCGCACAAATCAATCTAGACTGTCTAATCCGATCCGTGTCATGGTCTGTATTCCTGCTCATTCAGATGATGCAGCATGGTATGGTCCAAATGAGCAACATCACATTGCACCGCGTTGCCACATCAGCACCACATGGTGCTGATTGTGTTAAGTAGGAAATCCTAGGATTTCTTATTTTAAAAATATTTAAATCACGTGAAACTTCAAAAACTCATAGAAAATAAAATACTTAGCTAAAAATTACAAACAAGAGCTCCTTGGATTTTCCATTTCGAGACGAAGTCAATAAACATAAAATCCCCAAATTTCATTGAATATTTTAGGCTTAATTTAGGTTTTAGTGAAAAGTAAATTTTATTAATTAAACCAAAAATACACATCAGATTAAGTTGAAATTTTTAAGTATTGAAACAGAAATTAAAATAAACCCTCCATAAAATTTTCAAGTCAAAAAGTTTCTTGGATTGGAAGATATTGCATTCCGAAGTTCAAATAGTGAAAATAAATTAATGAACTTTATAAAAATTATGAAAAAAATAGTTAAATTAGCTGAAACTTTAGAAAATTATAAAAAATCATAAAAAATCTAAAAAATATAAATAAATACTCATTTTAAAGCTATTTCAGAGGTGATTAATAATTAAGGCTTAATTTTAATATAATTAAAACTTAATTAGCTTAATTACTCCCTAATTACCCAAGTAATTAATTCCAAACTTTTTGAGGATGATTATTGGGATGACCTTTGCTTCCTATAATTTTCTTGAGATTTATTGCTTGGTTAATTAAGAAAACTTCTTGTCTTATCCCTAATTATTTTCTTAATTAATTAATGGTTAATTAACATTCTAAATAGTAAGGAAACCATTAATTAAGCTTGCTAATCATTTTAGAACAATGAATGGGCATGAGGAATGAGATTGGGACTTCTGTCCCATTCTATTCCCTAAGTTCATTTTACTTGACTTGAAACTAATTAATTTAGGACTAATTAATGGTTTAATTCATTATTTAAATGGTTTAATTAACTAAATTGAAATCATAATCATTCCAGATCTCATCTAATTAAGTTTCTTGGGTAGACTCTTAGGTGTTCAATAACCTAATAAATTCTTATGTAAATTATAATTAGCCCATATGTGTGGGGAAATTATAAGAGTACTTAATTAAGTCTCTAAGCTTAATTAACCTTTAATTATGAATCACTCTCCTAAAGCTTCAAACTCTTTGGTGGCGCTCTCTGGTGATTCCGCCTTCCCTTCAATTTTCCTTCGATTTGCCCGATTCTCTGCATGATTGTCGCTGGTGTATCGAGTGCGTGATGCTCCTATAGCTATGCTTATGGATTCAGTTCCTCTAACCACTCTGCCGAATGGTTTCACCGTGCAAGCGGTGGCTAGGGTATCAAATTTTTCAAGCTCTTTAGATTCAAATGCCCCATCAAACTTGAATGTAGTTAAATCCTTTAAGGATGCACTCTCTAGTAAGAGTTTTTCATCTGATGCTTTGGTGAATTTAGTATCAACTTCCTTTCATGGCATTCTGATGATCATGTGCTCTAATAAGGAGGTCGAATTGTTGGCTAAGCCCTATGAATTCTCTTTACTCGGTAAATTTTCATTACGTCGGCCAAATCTAGAAAAAATTTGATCATTTTTTTATAATCTAAAACTTTCGGGTGCTTTTTCTATTGGCTTGATTGATCCGAGGAATGTCTTAATTCAGCTTAATAATGACCTAGACTATTCAAGGGTTTTTGCTAAATGTTCCTACGTCATTTTCAATTGCAAAATGCATCTTCTAAAATGGACTCCTCTTTTTGATATAAAGGAGGAATCACCAATTGTTCTAGTTTGATTGGCCCTACCTAATATGCGAATTCATTATGTGATGTACCAAGTGCTTTATGCTGTGGGGCTCTCTTTGGTCGACCTCTTCAAATTGATCAGGCCACCGCTATAAGATCTCGACCATCGGTTGCGCGTATTTTAGTAGAAATTGATATATCCAAAAAAACATCCTAAAGAAGTTTGGATTGGCTCTAAAAAGTATGGTTATAATCAAAAAAATGAATTTGAGAATTTTCCTGTGTTCTGCTCTCATTGCAAAATCCATGGGCACAATTGTAATGTTTTGTGTTACACCCGATCTCAAAAGAAAAATATGAATGAGGCCAACCCTAATCCTCCAATTGATAAAATTGGTAAATGTGCCTAAAGCTACTCTAAAAGGAAATTATATTTCTACTTTTGTGGAACCCACAAATTTCTTTGAATGAAATGTTGAATGATGCTAATCGAAAGATTTTATGACAGATAAGGAGGATGCTGATGTTGATCCTAAGGCTCATTATGATGGCTTGGATGCCTATCATTCCTTGCATGATAATTTGGATGCTAAAGACAATGCCCCTACTCCAGCTATCTTGACTTCCTTGAATGTTGAACATGAGGAGGAAAATCTGAAAGGGATGGGGGAAAAATTGAAACAATATCCTGAAAGTGACCCTCAAATTTGTGTTCTTGATGCTTCCAATATATCCCCCTCTCTTAACACTAAAATTGCAACCTCCCCTTCTCTTATTCCTGATATTTACATACAACCTAATCATTCTTTGCATACGGATACTGAAATTGAGGAAGGAGAAGTAATAATTAGAAATGCTTTGATTGGTTCTAAGCCTATTCTTAATATAACCAACTAGTCTCTCTCGGATGGAGACTCATTGGACAAAAATAGACCATTTCAAACTGTTCTCAAAAAGAAATCACTTAAAGCAAAAATGTTCTCTAATAACTCTACTAGATCTACTAGTTCTAGATCCTCATTCATAAATAGCTGCTCTTCCTTTTATCTATTTTCTTTAGACAACTACTTTACTTTGCTTTTATTTCAAATTTGATAGCCTTTATGTTTAATTCTCTTATGTGGAATATTCGAGGGATTGGGACCCTCACTATTTGTAACCGTGTTAGAAATCTCTGTCGTGTTAATAATATCGCCTTATTGTTATTATCAAACCTTTAATTCACTCTTCTAAGATCAATCATGTGGCTAGAATGCTTGGATTTAATAACTTCTTTACAATATAAATAAGATCCGTGTTTTTGGAATAACTCGTCTATTTCTATCCTTGATGATCTTTGAAAGGTGGTCAATGTTAACATTTCTTTGGGTGATTTCTCCAGGCTCATTCAAATATCCGCGGAAACATCTTACACAACAATATCCTCCACATGCTCTCTCTTCAATGAGGATTTTCTAATATGATCTTGATAACTTATTGACATTGGCTACTCGACTCGACACTTGGCACAACTCTAATTCTGCAATTGGACATAACTCTTTAACTCCATATGGATAAATAAATGTCCCCATACTTCTATTGAACATTTAAGTAGAACCTCGATCCCTCCTCTTTATTTTTTAAAAAAATTCATTAAATCGCTAATTCCACTCTACATCTTTCGTGATTTCAAAATATGTGGATTCAGATATTGATTTTTTTAAATGTTGTCACCACTAATCACTCTCCACTCGACAATCAGGTCAAGGGTATGATCACTCTAGTTTAAACTTAAAAGAGTCAAGCAAAACCTTGTTTGGTGGATCAAATATTGCTTTAAAAACCTTTTTGCTAACATCAAAAACATGGAACAATTGGTCTGCAATCTTGAAAATGATGTTTTAACTGATTCTTCTAAATTGAAGGATTTAAATGAAGCCAAAGATAACATTATTACCTATCAAAATATGGAAGAAACTTACTGACAAAAAAAGGCGGCTAGTAAACTCATTGCTGATGGGAACAGAAATACCAGATACTTTCATGCTCTTTTTCAAAAAAAAAAAAAGAGCTTTAAATTATATCCAAAAAATTAAAAGTACCAATGGCAATGGATCTTGAAAATAATGAAATTAAAGAATCTCATTATTAATCATTTTGATTTTTGAATAAAAGCCATACTTTAGATGTTATCTCCAACACTCATTTGATTCCCTCATTTATTTCTAGTGAAGAAAACCATTTACTAACTATGATTCCTACAGAAGATGTGATTAGCAAAATTGTTAATAACATGAACACCGATTATTCAAAGATATACTACTCACTTCTTTCAATATTATTGGACTATTATTAAACAAGACTTAGTTGAAGCAGTCATTGACTTCTTTAATGGTAACTCTATACCTAGATATATCTCTTGCACTTCCATTGTCCTAATACCAAAAATTAGCAATCCAGAATACTGGGGTGACTTCAGACCTATCAGTCTTTGAACCTTCTTTCAAAAACTTATTGATAAATTACTTGCCAATAGACTTACTCCTTTGCTTCAAAAAATTATCTTTCCTAATCAAACTGCTAGAGGCAAAATATATCATAATATTCTTCAAGAGTTAATTCATGACTTTGATGCCCCAAATAGAGGTGGCAATATCCTTTTTAAATTAGACATTTCTAAAGCCTTTGACACTATTTCTTGGAAATTCCTCTTTCAAATCCTTAAATTGTTTGGGTTTTCTAAAAAATTCATATTTCTTGCTTGGTTTTCTATCATTTTAAATGGAGAGACCTTAGGTTTCTTCCCCTCATCCCATGGCTTGAGACAAGGAGACCCATTATCTCATTCTCTTTTTATCATTGGAGTGGAATATCTTTCTAGGAGTCTTAATGACTTATTCAAATAATCCTAGCATGTACTTTTGAACCCTGGGTGGCATCCCTATCTCTCATTTGAGTTTTGCTGATGACTTCATCATTTTTTCCGATGCTTCCATTCATCACATCAAAAAAATATTGAAATTGTTAGTGAAATTTGGGAAGGAAAGTGGTCTTTCTATTAATGAAGGCAAAAGTTGCTTCATTCCTTCATCTAAAATTTCTAGTAACAGAATTGAACAAATCTTGAGAATCACCAATTTTCAACAACATCACCTCCCCATTAAATATCTTGGTGCTCCTCTTTATAAAGGTCAAAAAAGATCACATCTCTTTGATGAACTTATCCAAAAAATCTCAAATAAAATTTCTGTTTGGGAATTTCATTTACTCTCTTTTGGTGGTAGACTTACTTTGCTCAAGAGTACCCTAAACTCCATGACTTTATATCTTATTCAAACCATTGTCCCTACTAATTCTACCATTAATAGAATTGAGCGCCTCCTTAATAAATTTTTTTGGGGATCTAACAACTCTTCTAAAAGGACACATTGGACTTCTTGGTATAAAAGTTGTGGCACCCTTGCTAAAGGTGGCCTGGGTTGTAAGACAATCTGTGAAACTATTACTGCATTCTCCCATAAACTTTGGTGGAACTTTAGAAGCAAGAATAGTCTTTGGGTAAATTTTATGACTGCCAAATACTGCCAGGGTAAGCATCCTCTCATCTGTCTTTACAAAGTGGGCAACTCACATATATGGAAAAGACTTTGTAACATCAAATAGGAAGCTGAATCCCTTATTTCTTGGGAGTTAACTCTAGCTCTTCCTTCTTTTGGCAAGATAATTGGACTAGCATTGGTTCCATTGATAATTTATTAAATACTCATTCCACTATTGATATTAAAGTCAGCTCCTTCTAGTTGAATAACAATTGGAATGATATCATGCTTATTGACTACATTCCTACTCCTTTTATACATAATCTCACCAACATATATATCAATTCTATCAAGCTTGATCAAATCCTCTTTAAGCTCTCTCACAATGGAGATTTTAATCTTAAAGATGTTTGGTTTCATATTAAAGAAACTCATGAATTCTCTAATATATTTTCTAAACTTTGGAATAACACTATACCTATCTCTTATTCTATCCTTACTTGGAGAATTCTAAAAAATTTCATCCCTATGGACTCTCTTATGTGGAGAAAAGGATTTTACTTTCCCTCTAAATGCTATTATTGTTATCACATTGAGGATGTGAATCATGTCTTTGTTAATGGAGCTATTGCCTCTAAATTATGGGTTTGGTATGATGATCTTTTCAATATTAATATTTTTAATGGAACTCTATCTTTATACCAACTTCTGGAGGCTTATTTTCATAGAACTATTAAAGGTCATATTAAAGTGATAACTTTCATCACTCTCATATGGTTTATATGGATGGATAGAAATAATGCTAAATATTGTGAGATTCCTATGAATCATAAAAGAATTATTTCCAGAATCAAAGATAAAATTTATGCCTTATTCAATGCCAATTTAATTACTAACAATCAATTTAAAGGTTACAAATTTGTAGTTAATAAATTGGGTCTTACCTTGCTTGAGCATTTGAATTATAAAGATGATAAGATTGTCTATTGGATTAAGCCCCATGATAATATTATTAAGATTAACACTGATGGTTCTATTTCTCAAAATAATTTTGGATATGGTGGCATTTTTAGAAACTTTAAAGGAATGGTAACTTGTGCTTTTTCCTATCCTTTACCTGCATGCTCTGTTATTTTTTCTGAATTAATGGCCATTAATAAAGCTGTTAAGATCAATTTGTAGAAAAACTGGCTTAACATTTGGATTGAAGTAGATGCTCTTCTTCTGATTGATCTATTAACCTCTAATAAAATGGGTAACACTGAATTGTATTATCTTCTTAATCAAACTAGAATGCTTCTATCTCAAGTTTGTTACAGAATCACTCATATTTGGTGGGAAGGAAATGTATGTGCTGATTATCTTGCTAATCTGGGTGCTAGATTAGATGATCAAATTTTCTTTGATCAATCTAATCTACCTAGACACCTGCATGGCTTAGTTAATTTGGATAATACTAGCCTACCATACCTTAGAAATTAGCACCCCTCTCTTTTCTTATTATTTACTATTTTTTATTCTCTGATGCATTCCTATAATTATTTTTTCTGCTTCTCCTGTGCTTCTGACCCGATCCTTGCTCACCTCATTGGGGGTTTTTTTGATAATGTTGTGTCTCATTTCAAGGGTATGATGTTTCTTATTTTATTAACCTACTAGCTAGAAATGCTTATCTCTCTATCTGTATTGACAAAATTTTCACTTATGTCTTTTCGCTCGGCTGGGCCTATTTTTTATTTGCCTTTTTGTTTATGTGGGTTTATTTTCTGCTATATATTTATGGCCGCAGGCTAATGTAGTTTAAGGGTAATAGGCTAAATGAATGTTGTTTCTTTCCAAATCTTATTTCTTGCTATGTTTTTATCACAATATATGTCAACACTATGCTCCTTTTCTGGGAGTTTTTTATTCCTGCTCTGCTGGGTATGTTGGGGGCCTTTTTGCAATGGTCTGTCCATCAGGCTAAATAAATCTCCTCTTCTTCTAGGCAAGTGTTGCTTCATGGCTTTGAACTGTAGTAATACATATGTGTTCATTGAAGTTAAAGATTTTATTTGTATATTTAGTTTGTTGTTCCCTCATTTTCTGGGAGTGTTTTTCTGTTTCTCAAATAGGCTAGCATGTGCTGATTCATTTTCTATTCTACTGGAGCAAGTGGTTTTTCTGGTTTCTCCAGGCTGTTGGAATATGCTATTTGTGCAATTTTTGGTTTCTTTGTGCTTGTTGCTCCCATCAATATTTCCTGACATGGGCCCTTTTTTTGGCTTATTGTTGGGTCTACTGTTTGGCCTGCTGTGTAGCTTTGGCCTATTTTGTATGCTAGTTTATTTCCATCAGCTAGCTAAGTCTTGCATTTGGTTTTATTAGTTTTCTCCAATAGGCGGGGAATGTTTTTTTTGTTCCTCCCCAAATCTTGTGGAATTGTTGGACACTTTGTGTTTTTTGCTCCCATCAATACTTGGCTGTCATGGTTCCTTCTTTTGGCCTGTGGTTTGGTCTGCTGTTTGGCTTGCTGTGTAGAGGTGGGCTGATTGGTGTGGTGATTTTTTTCATCAGCTGGTTTTGTCTTTCAATTGGCTTTACTGGTATAATTTTGGTTATGATCATGGCTAGATCAAGTGCTTGTGTTTCAGTTGATTCAGGCATGGATTCCTGCACATCTTGTGGGCTTGCTGCTGTTGGTTTTTCTATCATGTGTTGGGTAGGGATTCTGATGCTATGGTGCATATAATGGTTGATGGTTATCCTATTTGGGATAATGGCTTGCATTTTTCAAATACATTGTATTTGGCTTTATTTAGATTTATAGGTACTAAGGAAAACAAATCCTTCATCCTTTGGCTACTATCCTGACATAGGTTTGTGGGCTATGATGGCTTCGCCCCTTATTGGTTTGATAGTAACTCTTGTGTTGTATCCATACAATGGTTGCTTGGATGCACACATTTGCATCTACCACAATTTGGTGTGAATATCTTTAGCCCTCTCCCTCAAACTTTCACTTCAATCATTATTCTGTTGCCCTCTTTTTACATCTGTACTAATTCTTCCCTTTTCATATTTGCAGATGCAGCTTTCCTTTATTTTTACAGGTGCATTGCAAGTTCATTTCCTGTTGATTCTGTATATGGTTCTGCTTTGGCCCAGATCTTCCATTGCTGATCTCTATGTTTTTTTACTGTTCTTTTGCTTTTACTTGCTTTTTGGATGTAATTAGATAGGGAATTTTCTCTCTAGGCTGGTTGTAGCTCTTCGAGCAATAGTTTTAGAATTTATCCCCTTTTAAGGACCTTGTAACCTTCTTTTTTTATGGCAATAAAATTCCCCCTATGTGGGGTTTCCCAAAAAAAACCTTTAATTGTGAACCAATTGCAATAGACCCCTTTCATTTCTTAAGATCATTGTTGATTTAATTTCTAATGCATATGTGTATCATGTTGGCTCACCATTACTTGGGTAAATATGTTATGGTGATAAAGGAAAGGGTAATTAATGGACTTAACTCATATTGCATCCTAATTAATCTATAAAATCAACTTAATTTCTTTTCATTGAACCAAATTGATTAATCAATATGGAAATGGGTTAGGAGCAGCAAATGATTGAATCTCCTCTTTTCTCTAAATCAAATCAAACATCCAAAAATAACTTTATAAGAAGCTTTGGTTTACTTTAAATGATTTATTTGATATGATTGTTCTTAGGAATTAGTTTGATTGAATGAAATATGTGTTTTATGTCTTATTATTCCTTTCCAATCATATTAAATGATGTGTGTCATGTGGTTCCATGCATTCATGTTTTCAAAATTTTTAAACTTAAATGAATTTTCTTTATGTCAAGCTTGCATGTGTTGATTTAATTTAATATATGTGTGGCTATTATCACTATTAAATCCAAATGTATTTTTAAAAGCTTAAAATGAGTAATAACATATGAAGTGATAGTATTTATGATTACATATAGGTTTGCATGTGCTTATAGCTTAAGTATGTGAAATAGAGTTTTCTTTTCTTTAATTTATATGTAGTTTCAAATGTATTTGAATGTTAATAAGTATATAGTCTGGACATCCCACAAATACAAGGATTTAGTTTGCCCTAAGGAGGTCATTTGATTACCTCACTCCCCTGGTTTAACAATGACACATACTTATTTGATTTCATTTACATGTGTTCGTACATTATATTTGAGATGAAATTCTATTTCACATACATAAATGTTCAAATCAAATAAAAATGTAATTTTTGAATGATTTTCTTTCTCTTACATATACATTAATGTGTAGTAAGATAGCAAAGTATATATTATGGACATCCCGAGAATACGAGGCTTTAACTAGCCCCAATGAGGTCATTTGATTACCTCACTTCGCTGGTTTAACAAAGGCACATACTCGTTTATTGCTCTTTACATGTATATGTATGTGTGGCTAAATAATGAAAATCCCTCTTTTCTACTATGAATACATGCATTCATAATAGACTAAATGATTGAATTAATTAGCCATATGATTTGGGGTATCTTTCTTTATATTCTTACATACAAATGTACATGTGTTTGAATGCAAATGGATATATAGTTTGGACATCCCAGGAATATGATGCTTTAGCTAGCCCCAACGAGGTCATTTGATTACCTCACTTCCCTAGTTTAACAATGACACATACCTATTTAATTTCATTCTTATGTCTTTTTGTATAATAATTTGGATAAAGCCCTAAATTAACATGATTAACTAATTCAATCAAATAAAAAATATAACCTTCAAATATGCACAACTACATTCATCATTTGAGTGTGCTAAAGCATGTTGTATGTGTAATCATACTTAGAGTTAAGTCATATGAATGCTACATGTGATGGAAAGGAATAAATTGATGTGTGTCATGTGTTAGTAGTTCACTCAAATTAATCTTAAGAAGTATTTTATGTTGAATGCAATAATTTAAGGTGAACCTATACTTAGGATAAATTTAAAATGTGTAATAAGCCATTCACTACAGAGAACTAAATTAAATTAACATGCTTTAGAAAGTGGCTTAAGGTAGGGATGAAAGAGGGCAATCCTCTTTCTTCTCTTTATAACACTTAGTTGCTAAGTGTAGGTCATATGAAACAAAATAAGTCACAAATTAAAACTTGCAAATCAACTAAACAACTTAAAGTGAAGCCAACCCCTTATTTTAAATTAAATCTTTCCACATTTAAAAAATCATAACCTTAATGTTTAGTTAGGATATACCACATAAGTCTTAACACACACATTAGAATTAAGTCACCACGTCTAACTTTATGTTAGGGCGATGCAAGGTTTGATGCATGTTTTATTTTGTGATGTATTATTTTAGATTGGATGTTAGGGTGTAACTTGTGTAGGCTAGATGTTAGGCCGTTATTAGCTTAATTATATATTTTATAGAGGATTGTGCTTAAGGGGCTGCTCAAAATAAATATAAATGCTCTCTTTACAGGTTGCATGAGCCCCTATGCATAATCCAAGTTAGGACAGGTGTGCTTGGTTACCCATGTGCAGGGTGCTAAGTCCAAATTATAAATATAATTGCTTGGGTGGAATGTTTGTCTAGCTAATCTCAATTTTGTAGGTGTAGTTAGATTTACTCTTTCCATTTAAATGTAATTTTGCAATTAGGAATTAGGATTAGTACTATGGGAGAAATAGGATGAGCATTGGCTAGAAGACTATGTCTTATGTTCCATGTGATGCTTTGAAGTGAGCCAAATCAAAGAAGCAAAGAGGAGGAAAGAAGACATGAAAATTTTAAGAAGATGAAGACCCCCATAACATGTATTCATCCTTAATTATAACGATTCTTTTGTAATCTGATTGAATATGGGTTGAGCTCGGTTACCCATCTTTTCTTTTTGAGTTGTACAGCAGTACCGAACCACACCAGCCTTTTATTATTTTATGCTAGATTTAAAATTGTTTGATGTTATATTTAAAGTGTGCATTAGAAACTTCAAGTCTTTTTCTAGCATCTAGAATGTTTGATGATTGAATGTGTGGTCTGGATGCAATTATGCTCATAGGGAAAAATAAAACTTCTACCCAACTACAACTCACAACTAAAGTTTTAAGAAATTCATAACCTCACAATAAAGCCTAGGCATTAAATCCAGATAATTAAAAGATTCGGCAACCCCTTAGCTGTATAGTTGTATGTCTAGTATTATGCATGCATCTTCTACCACTCTTACAAAAATGAGGACCTCCATTCTTGCACGCTTGGGAACCGCTTGACCTATGAGTGCAACTCTTATATATGGAGCTTCACACTCTTCTCTCTTGATTTGGCCCATAACGCATTTCAACATGCATTTAGGCATACAAAAATACCAAAGACTTTGTCAAAATGAAGTTTCAAATATAAATAAAATTTGAAAAGATTTGAATTAAACTAAGTAACTACTCATACCACTCATGTTCTAGTCTCTTTGGGAGTGGGTTCTATGAATTTAGCCTCTTTCTAAATAATAACAACCCAACAATCTTATGAAAGACTTACCTACAAGGTTTTAAAGCAATGGAGGAGTTAGGCTGCCAAGCGGTAAGCCAGAGTGGGCTTATCCTCTCTTATGGAGGTAAATCATTATGTCCATCTCTCACTTAGATTTAGGTCATGCTTTGGCTTATGCCAAAGCTCTTTAGACTTAGGATCCAAGGTAGCTGTTTCCTTCAGGATACAAGCATAAATTCTCACCTTAGGCATTTCCACAACCTTGTGTTGTTGGGTTATAAGTCCTTTTTGATGAAATGTCAACTTCAATAAAATAAATCTCTTCAATTTTAAACATATAAAGCGCAACCATATGATAGATTGGAATGCTCACTAGTCTTCCTAGTATCATGAGCATTCCCTACTCATTTCCTTTGGCTTCGACAATAAGTCTTCTCCTTGAGTTTTCCCATTTGATTTTCTAATATAACTAATCATTTGATAGTCTAGCCTTAAGATCTTTGGAGACTTTAATTTCTATTTTAATCAAGCATATTCTTAAGGTATTCCCATTCCTTAAGATGTAAATAACTATGGTGGGCTTGCCTCCATAGGGTACTTAATAAGCTAGTTTAAAATAAACCCTACTTTACTTTTTCATGTAAAGTAGGGGAAATATTTTTGGTACATTTGAAGACCCATCATGCCTTAGGAGTCCTCATTAGGTGATTAGGTCCATTATATGGTGGTGATTTCTAATTTTTGAAATAGTGCATCATTCCTTAATGTCGTACATGATCACTTCAATAAGTACCCTTTAAGATCTAAGTGGTGTCCAACACCTCCAAAAATAAACACCACAATGTTTAATGTAGGGGACTGTGCTAAAAGGGCCACTGTAATAATAAATAATAATAAATGTTCTTACTTGCAGGTGCCACTTCCTCCCCTAAGCATAATCCAATTAGAATAAGTGGGTTAGGTTACGAAAGTGCAAGGTGCTAAGTCCAAATATGTGAATTGTAATTGCTTGGCTTGTATGTTCGTTTAGCTAACATCTATTTTTATAGGTGTAGCAAGATTTTATTTTTCATAAATATGTAATGTTTGCAACAAGGATTATGATTAGTGTTGTGGGTTTTGGATGAGTAGTTGCTAGAAGACAAAGACCTGGGATGCTATGTGAAGACTAGTGTGAATAAATCCAAAGAAAGAAAGAAGAACAAGAATTAAAGACCCCCATAGAATTCAATAAATTTATAAAATTTATTTATAATCTCGATTGTATAATGGTAGAGCTCACCTACCCAACCTTTTCTCTTTTTTGTCGTGTATGATAGTACTGGTTGTATCAGTGTCTTATTCTTTTATGAAATTCAAATGTTTAATTATTTTGTTTAGTTTGCGGAATAAAAATGGCATGCTTTCATAGGTTTCTTAAAGTATGATGATTTGATGTGTGGCCTGGATGTGGTACGCTCTATAGGATAAATTAATTTATTTATCCACACTAAATAACTAATAACTAAATTTTAATTCAACTTATATCCTCATTTTAAAATTAGGTTCTTAATCAAAATAATAAAAGATTTAGCAACCCCATGGCTGAATAAATATGTTGTCACTCCACGCATATCATATTGTGTCACTCTTGAATAGGGAGGATCTCTACTCTTGCATGATAGGGGATATGCTTGACCTTTGATAATAATCCCTTGTAGTGGAGAACACCTTCTCTAATTGATTTAGCTCATGATTTAACTTCTTTAAGCATATATGCATAATCATCTTAAGCCTTGGTCCAAAATAAATGTGTCAAAATGATCCAAAAATTTACAAATTTTTAATATTAGTCTAAATCATGCTTGCATACCAAACATTATCTAGTCTCTTATGGAGTGAGTTTAGGACTTTAACTTCCTTCCTAATTAGAGAATAGCTTAGCTCTTGCATCTACATAAGACTGGCCTACATGGTTTTAAATCATAGGAGGTGTTAGATGGCAGCCACTCCATGCAATTGCAAGTCTAGAAGAGTCAAGATGTGTCTATTCTCTCTTGAGAAGGTAAATCATTATGTCTCATTTTTCTGATTAGACTTAAGGTTGTGCTTTTAGTAGGTTCTAAAGTATTTTAGATTTAGGTTTTGAGGCTACTTATTTCATTTGGGCTGCTAGTATAAGTCTTCACCTCTTAGGCATTTTTACAATCTTGTCTTGTTGAATTATAAAGCCCAAGCATTCTAATAAAATTCCAATTTAAATAAAAGTAAATTCTCTCTTTCAAAAATATAAATCCTTATTATAGGATAGATTAAAGAACTCACTAAGCTTTCTAATATCATGGGTGTTTCCTACTTATTCTCCTTTAAAATCTGTCAAGAAGTCTTCTTATTCAAGCGATCCCGTTTGATTTTTTATAAAAACTAATTCTTTGATAGTCTAGCTTTGAAATCTTTGGAGATACTTATTGACTACTTTAATCAAGAATGTTCTTAGAAAATTCTCATTTCCTAAGATATAATTAAATATTAGAGCTTGCTACCATAGGAAACTAAAGAACCCAACATAAAATAAACTTTGCTTAACCCTTCCATGTAAAGTAGGAGAAATATCTCTGGTATATACAAAGGTCCACCTGCCTTAGGAGTTCTTATTAGGTGATTGAGTCCATTGTAGGGTGATACTTCTATCTTTCAAGATAATATATCATACTTTAATATTGCATCTGATCACTTTAATAAGTACCCTCTAAGATCTGTGTAGTATCCCCACGACTCTAAATTAAAATACCACAGATTTTTTTGATATCTCCGCTAGGGACTATTCCTCTCTCCATCTTTAGTAGTCAATCATTATCTTCAAATAATGATAGTGGATATATATATATATATATATATATATATATATATATATATATATATATATAGTGTGTCCAAGACTATCATTCCTTCTATTGTACACCTTTCCTATTTCATCTTTAGGAAAGTGTGGCCAACATCATTTAGGCTTTAGAACCTCACTTCAATAGGTCTTAAAACCCCTATTGATATGCCAATAGTTAAGAAGAATCAATCAAAGGAATTATCCAAAATAAATTAAATAAAGTCAATCTAAAATTTGAAGAACCTCTTATCACTAGCATGGTGAAGTATGGTTCATCAAACATCTTCAAAATTTATTTTAACTCACTCTCTATAAAGTTCAAACTAAACAAAATGTTCCTCCTCAAAGTTACAAATCTCTTCAACATATATATGAACCCCATCTAACATAACCAAATTTCTTAAAGGAGGGTTTCAATTCAAAGTCCAGTTAAAAGAATAATAACCAAAGCAAAGTATAATCTTATTCTTTCTTTTCATGTAGGAAAGTGGAAAACCCCAATCCTTTTTCTTTCAAACATTCAACAACCATGCATTCGAAAAGCTCATCTTCTTCTTCACCTATAGAGTGGATTTGACCACAGATCAGGCCATGCTCACCTCATCCTCAATTATTAAGTTTGGCTTTGGGTTTGACCACTTTAAAGTCACTTGTGATGGTCTTACCCTCAGCATAGTGAGTAAGGAGGAGGTGGCTAACAAGAATCCACTTATATAGTTTGATCTCCAGTCAAATACCATCCCTTAAGAGAAAATCCTTAGAGGTTCTCACACCATGAGTACCACTTGTGCCTACTACAGTCTCTATTAGGAATTGCATCACCTCTATCATAGCCTCATTTCTTAAAGGGAACTCAATCTTAACATCTTAGATTGTTTCTCCCACCTTTGAGGTCAGCACTATCTCCTATCATGTGCCATTGACTAAGACCCAGAGCCACAATAAGAATAGGAAGATTAAGAGGTACTATGAGTGCATGGCCAATGATGTGCATGAAGTCTTTGTGAGACCTCTCCCATTTTTCATGGTAATAAGTTTCATTCTATCTAAGCTATACAGGTAGAGGAGGATGTGAGGAAGATAGCAACATCACCCCCATGACTTGTAGAGTATGAAACACCTGATATGGAGAGGAGGAAGCCCTATGCTAGTTTGAGGTCCCTACTCAGCAGAGTAGGGAGAGTCCAGGGATGATCTCAATCTACCACCATTCATGACCTGAGATAAGTCATCCCTAGAAGTGTAAGGGATCAAATCTATATAGAAAAGGTGATGGAGGCCAAGGTTGCTTCCCAAGAGAGTAAGAGAGATAGGATGAGGTTTTCCATGTAGTCAGTGGATTCAACATTTATTGACCACCATGATTAGCAAGCTGATAGAGCTGATCTTTCAGATAGGATAGTTCTCACAGGTTCCAGCTATAGGAGGAGACCTTTAGTAGAGAGCCAATCATTGTCATCACAACCACATCGCTCTATTCACCGGCCACCATCACTAGTCCATGTCCCTTCATCTAAAGTACCTGTCAAATATAATAAGTTAGCATTTAGAAAAAATTCATCCCCCTTGGTGATACGATTACATCCCAAGGACCACACTCCATTCACTCTACCAGTTGAGGGAAGGATGAGCTCTCCCACTTGACCATCCACCCCAACAATAGAGAAGAAGCAGTGGTGGCCCAAGATCATCGTAGTCGCACCACCACCACAACAGGAGGAAAAGAAAGAATAAAATGTCAGGTTGACTATCATGACTATCGAATAGTTCATAGATAGAACTCCTCTCATCCCAAACATGCAATGCATCACCTCTTCAATACATAGTCCAATAGTGAGTCATCATCTGACATATGTCCTAGTAGTGTGGGATAGAGTGGATGATCGATCATTAGAGGAAATATTAGAGGACTATCATGCCATAGTGAGGCAGATAATTAGAGATGACTAGTATGAACAAGAGGATGGTATGATAGACTTCAATATTGATGAGGATGACCTTTTGGTCGATACTATTGAAGTTCGCATGGTTGATACTTGAGGATCCTTGCATAGAAAACAACCTAATTAGAAAGCTAAGGGTGTTGTAATTGAGGATGGGGAGGCATCAGACTCAACTCAACTCCTTCTCCAACAAATTAGGCCAAAGAGATCAAATATATAGGATGGAGAGGAGAGTAGAGGAGTTGATGGCAGTGCAGTTGGCATTGCAAAATCAAGCACATGTCCCTCAACCCACTCCTATGGAGGCCGATAAACCTGAGTTAGTATACATCCTAAACCATACTAAGAGCACTGCGTTGATTGATGAGCATATCGATAGCCTGCATAAGAAGATAGTTGATAGTCCCTTCATGCATGAGAAAGGCATCAAGCAGATGGTAGAACAACAAGTGAAGGAGGCATTGGTGTAGGACCAAGGGAGCTCATCAGTTCCAAAGGGTAGACCTTACCTGGAGGAGTTCGATGTAGTTCAATATACTAAAGGTTTTATGTAACAATCTTTCAAGGTATTTGATGGCAGTTGGAACCCTAGGTAGCATATTACACACTTCAAGGCCAATTGTTGTAATGCCAGTGGTAGTGACACCCTACTCTTTAAGAAGTTTTTCAATAGCCTTTCTAGAGTTTTCTTTGATTGGTACGCCAAATTACCCAACAATTTGGTGAAGTATTTTGCAAAGTTAGAGCAACTTTTAATCAAGAGATTCATAGGAGCTCAACAAAAGACAAATATAGGGGACCTCATTATATTGAAAAAATTCCAATGAGTCCCTTGTTGATTATATTCTCAAGTTGCAAAACTTGAGTATAAAATATGAACCACAATTATAATGGTAGCATGCCATTAAAGTTCATCTCAATAATATTCTTAGCCTGGTTGCCTTCATGCTCAAGGGCTTTACTATTAAGACATTTGAGAAGTTAATCAGCAAGGCAACTAATCTACAAGAGGTAGCCAAATAGTTACTCTACTTAGACTAATCATCTAAGCCTAAGCCTTAAAAAGCATTTGAGAAAAAGCCATGGATAGTAATAAGAGTGGATAAGGGAAAGAAGCTTGTGAGAGCATAGTGTAAGAGGCCCAAAGCTTAGTTGGCTCCACTCCCACCTCATCTTCTACTACTTCGGCCACCATAAAGATCTCCCCAGTAGCCTACACAGTAAGGATATCAATATCCATCACTAGGTAGCTATTATCCACCCACTCTTGCTGATAGACTCAACAAGCCATATTCATTCAAGAGGGAGGTAGTAAAAAATCTTCAATAACCTTCTTAAAAAGCTTGATTTTCAATTACCTGAGCCTAAAAGACTGAATGAAGTGAGTAAGAGTGATGATCCAAATTACTGCCCCTACCACTGCATGTTTGACCATGTCTTAAGGGATTTTTTTACATTCAAGGTTTAGCTTAAGTGTAGTACAAGTCAGAAGCCATAGTGATCCCCAAAGAATAGTTAGTGGAACAACCTTCTGATTTTATTAAAGTAGTTTTTAGGGAAACATCTGATCATCTAATGATAAAAGAAAGTTGGGATATCTCTTTATCCCCTCTAAAAGATCATTTCTAAAACCAAAAGAATTTTTTTTGTAGGTGTTTGACTTAGCTCAGACCTCCAACACCAAGAAAGTTCTATCAATTGTGAGCGACAACTTAGGGAGGGTGGAAGCCCCATAATAGTAGTAGCCACCACATGCCAGTGGTAGTTCCACAATGCTACCACTGTTCGAGTCTAGCATTCCTCCTCCCACCATTGTAGCTACCACATCTACTAGCTCCATCACCATAAGTAGTAGTGTTGTATATGTAGATGAGGGCACCAAGCCACTCATACTGCTTACTTTACTTGACTTTACCATGTACCACCAAAATTGAAGAAGTCAATGAAGAAGAATAATATCACTTACATCATGTCTACTTTCAAAGATCTTAATGATTTTGTTCCCATGGATAGCTCTCCATGTCATAATAATAGTAATTTAAATAGTTCCAATTAACTCCATTCTAATTCAAAAATAGATAGCCCTTTTCTAAATATTTAGGGTTCATCACTTGAGATAAATTTGGAGTCATTTGACTCTGTTGATCATTTAGGAGAAGCTGTAGGTATACCTGATGAATAGGTAGAACTTTCCATAAGCTCTTCATCACAAGAAGTAACTAAAGTTAATATTCATTGTGGAAAAGTTTTGCCTCTTAAGGTAGCACCTGAAGATAAGGGTAAACATGTCATTGGTTCTAGTGAGCTGATAGCCCCTCCACAAGATGCTCCACCCTTGGATATGCTTATGAAGGAGAAACCTAAAGTTTTCTACAACGTCCTGGTACATCTTAAAAAGTTGTCAACTTAGTTAAGAATATATGATGCCTTTATCATATCCAAAGAAATGAGGGAGTCACTGATCAAAGCATTGATTGACCCTAAAATATGCTTAGCTCAATTAACCACTACTAATCTGATAGGAGAAGAAGCATGTTTTTCAAATGAAGTTTTAGGAGTCAGGTTCTCATATGAAGACCTACTACTAGGGAAAATGGAGCACAACCGCCCCCTCTACATCATTATGGATGTTGGCAAGTTCAAGCTATCCAGAGTATTAGTTGATCTGGGTGCATCAGTGAATATTATGAGTCTAAAACCCTTGCCTACTTTAGGATCAACATCTCCAATGTTTAACCTGAGAAGATGATGTTGAAAAGATTTAATGAACGAGGCGAGAGGGCATTAGACTCCATAATGTTATCTTTAGAGGTAGATGATTGGAATACTGAAGCCAAGTTTTACATAATAGATTCTAATACATCTTTCAATGCTTTGCCAAGGTGACATTGGATTCATGAGAATAACATTATTCCATCCTCCCTACATTAGTGCATCAAGTTCATTAGGGATGGGATTGAATATTGTATCAAAGGAGATCCCAAACCATTTACAGTACATGAGGTTGAGATTTATGAGGATATGGTCTATTACCTTTCTAAGAAATAAAATGTCTTCTCTCATGAAATTAATCAAAATGAAAAGTAAAAAAGAGAAAAAATAAGAAAAAAATAAAGAAAATGAGAAGAAAAAGAGAATGAAAAAGAAAAATAAAGGGAGCTAGAACAAGACATTAGGGAGAAAATAGAGCCCAAGATTAGATTCCACCCACATTTGGTTACTCCATTCAAACAACTGGAGAGGATGACCCAGCCTGTACCAGGATGAGGAAGAGGCAAGTCTAGAGTAAGTCCTAGGGGTGGTAGACCTTCATACCTACCACCTACCAGGAGGTTCATTACAACATCCAAGAGCACACTTTCCATCTACATAGACTTATAATCTAGTTTAAAATATGAGTACTATGTAGTGAGCACAGTAGTTACCTCTCTACATCAGCAAACTCCATTAGAGGTGACACTAGAGCTCAACAGTGATAAAGACTAGGTCCCCAAGCAAAGCATAAGTGTATCTGAATCTCTTTCATGTGAAACTGTTAAACAACATGTCAGTTCCTTAGCTCTAACCCCACTTTACTCACAAAAAGTTAAGGGTTTGGTAGTTAAGGAAGCTCCCAAAACATATGCAAATCCTAAAGCTCAAAAGTTTTATCCAGGAGCAACATCCTCAAGCTGAGAAGTTGATGTGGATCTTGAGGATGAATCATTTAAAGAATTAATAGAATTGTCATTTGATTGGTACTCACCTTGTGTTCATAATTTAGCAAAGAAAGGTTTAATTCCATATACATGGTCTAAGCACAAGTCAGAGTACTTCGAGAAGCTATGGAATAATAAATGCAAGAATTCTCAATCAAGACCCAAACTAGGCTTCGGATGCTAGGCCTAGTGGACGATGATGATTACTGCTTGGTAATCACTCACCATTTGGAATTTGATAAGTTTTTCTCAAACCACATTAACTCTTATAAGGAGGTGTAGTTAGAAACTTTAGATGATCTTTAAGTCAAATATGCACCCTTAGAATTCAAAGAAGAAATCAAATCGACCATCGATAAACTTAAAGAAATCAACTTGGGTATTAAAGACAATTTACATCCAACATACCTCAATTCTTTATTGAATGAATCAAAAACTGATGACTTAGTTGAAGAAATGTCCAGATTAGCTCCTGAAGTAGTAGTTCATAAGCTAGTGATATAGCTTGATGCTAACCACATCAAGCAAGCTCCTAAATGCATGTGATTGCACATTGAACAATAGGTCTTCCCTAAAGTACATGGAGTGAATTTCATATTTTAGGGGATACTTTGATGGTGCATCTTCCACTCAAAGAGGAGAAGAACCACAACCTACTCTCCCAGGTAAGGCAAAAGTATGGATAGTCCTTCTCATACTAGACTATAATATGATAAGATTCTTATCATCTATCCAAACCTTGTGCCAATAACGAAGCTGAATATGAAGCTCTAATAGTTAGTCAAGAGTTAGCCATCTCATTAGACATCAAAAGTATCAGTATCTTTGGGGATTCAAAGCTAGTTGTCAACGAGATTACTAGGTCCTATAAGGTTTTGAAGCACAAACTCTATCACTACCATAAGTACACCATAGAGTTACTAGCCTGTATCCCAAAGGCCATAATTTATAAGATCCTCCAAGGAGAAAATGTCATAGTAGATGCCTTAGCCAAACTAGCTAAGGTGTTAGCTTTTCTGAAGGATGTTTCAATATTAATAGAGGTCCACAATAGACAAGTCCTACAACTTATTGATGTTGAACTCATCAATAAATGCACTCTCCTAAACCCTCATGGATGGTGTCTTATACCGACAATCTTTCAATAATATGTGGTTGTGTTATTTACACAAATATGAAGCCCATAAGATTGCAATTGAGGTGCACTTAGGATTATGTGGAGCTCATCAATATGGTCCTAAGATGAAAGCCAAAATTAAGAGACTTGGGTACTAATAACTAACAATGGTCATGGATTGCATCGATGTAGCAAAACACTACCACCAATGTGAAGTACATGGAGTAATTCTACACCAACCACCCAACATTCTACATCCAACTTTAGCCTCATGGCCATTCAAATATTGGGGTATCGACATAGTGGGTTTGATTGATCCTCCCTCATCCAAGAGTCATCGATTCATTCTAGTGGCTATAAATTATTTCTCCAAGTGGGTGGAGGTGATTTCACTCAGGGAGGTCAAAGCTCAGCATGTCCTTCAATTTTTCAAACACCATATCGTGTACATATTTGAAGTACCCCACCGAATCATATCTGATAATGGTACCACTTTCAAAAAAACCAAGATGAATAACTTCACTCGAAGACACAACATAGGTTGGAGGTACTCTACCATCGACTACCCATAGGAAAATGATTTAATGGAAGGCTTCAACAAAACAGTCATCCCAATAATCAAGAAAATGCTTAATGACAATAAACAATAATGGCATGAGAAGTTAGTTTAAGCTTTATGGGCTTACCATACTACCTATAGAACTCCAACATAATCTACCACATTCTCCTTAGTGTATTGGTTTGAAGCCATTTTGTCCTAAGAGGTTCAACCCCTATCATTAAGATAGCTGTGGGTGGTAAAAATCACAGCTGAATAAAATGCTAAACTGCAATTGCAAGAACTTGAAGGTTTGAAGGAGAGATGCTTGCAAGCAAGTAAAAATCTGAAGTTATACAAAGCTAAAATGGTTCAAGCTCATAACAAGTTGGTCCACCCTAGATCATTTCAAGTTGGAGAGCTTGTATTAGTCCCACAGAGACTAATTGTATCCCATAATAAGATGAGAGGAAAGTTTGAACATACTTGGGAAGGCCCTTTCGCTATAGAAATGGACTACTAGGGTGGCTCCTATCAACTGATCAACCATAATGGTGAATGCGTCTTTACCTAAAGAAATATTATGCATAAAGAATGTCCCAAAAACATTTCCATCAATAAAAATGTCATTTTGACCGAATTGTTCTTCAAGTTAAAGTATTTTCAATTACCAAATTCTCGATGTGTTTATGGTAAGTGCAAGAAAATCTAAGCAGAATCATAACCCTTACTAGCATAATGCAAACACAAAATTGATACAAACACAAAACTCCATCACTTCAAGAGAATTTAAATTGAGATAAGACCATAATAGCCCTCACTTAGTAGCCTCTCTAGGTCAAGTTCAACTCACTACATGGCTAGTGGGTCTCCTTAATGTTCTATTTTTCTTAGGAGGATGTGAGCCCCAGTGCTTTTTTTTCTAGCTTGACCACTACAAACTGATTGGTACCTTATTAGTTTGGTATGTCTTATTGCATGGCCCATAAGCAACCTTGATTGTTGTCTTTGCTTAAGAAGATCTGAGTCCTCGAGCTTTATTCTTAAGCTAGTCATCATGCATTCATTGGGTCCAAAAATATATTGGAGGATTAGGGCAAGATCCCTAGTGGCTCCTCTTCCTCTTGACTACTTTAAACTTGGGTTCAGTCCTCCTTTATGACTCCCCACTTGGTAGTCACCCTAGGTCAAATAGTAGCTATCTAGCCAATGACAAACTATCCCAATAATCAATTTTACTTAAGAAGATGAGAGTCTTTGATGCTTTCTTCTTAGATTGATCATCTCAAATTGACGAGAACCTTAGGTTGGCTAGTGTTCATTGTTAATAGCAACCCACCCGATGGATAACCCTACTCAGGTAGATGTGAGTCCCCATGCTTTCTCTGGAAGTCAGCCACCGTATACCTATAGGCTTTATATATTTCAGGGATCAGGATAAGACCCCCAGAGGAACTTTCCCTATGGGAATTTTATTTGGATTACGTCTTATGACTCCATCTTAACATGACTCAGGTTATTATTAGATTAGACAATTCTCCTTTTCTAATAGCCATCCCTTTAATTGGAAGCTCAATATTATGGATATACGCACTATTCCTTAGGCTAGTAAATATGAGATAGGCCAAAGCCCCTATGGCTCCTTCTTAGTGTGGCCCATCACCAATTAATGAGGTCCACACCAAACAAACAAACCCAATAACAAATAAGGTGAAATCTCTTACGGATTAAGTTAAGACCCCTAGTGGCACCTCTTCCCAAATAGGCATCCTATCTCTCTGGGCAGTGTAAGAAAAACTCCCCATAGGAATCACATTAACTATTTAAGTAGAGATAAGACCCCTAAAGGCTCTCACTTAGTAGTCACTCTGGGCAAGGTTTGACTTGCTGCATGATCAACAGATCACCCCGGTGGTTGATTTAGGTTTGGAAGATGGGAGTTCCCAAGCTTTCTTCCTAATTCAACTATTCCAAGCCAATAGGCAACCCTTAGGTTGGATAGTCTCTACTGTACAATCGGTACACTATACCTTTGAGTTAGTAAATATAAAGTAAGTCCAAGCTTTTATAGCCCTTCCTCAGTGTGGCTCACTATAAACCGACCGAGTCCATTTTCATGTGTTTAGGGTTAGAACCATGCCCTTGAGGCTCCTTCCCTAAGAAACGCCTTAGGTTTGGATTAAGATATTATGGCACCTCTTCTAGTGGTTGCACCTTTAGGTTGTGTAGTATCACTCTATAGATAAGTGGACTACTCCTTTGGGCTGGTAAATCTAAGGTAGGTCTAGGCCTATTATAGCCTCTCCTTTAGTGTGGCCCATCACCAACCAATAGGGTCACATCCATTCAACAATTAAATTTAAAATTATAATTGACATGAGTCACCAAAATCAAACAAAATTTTTCAACATAACCAATCAAACCAATGAAATCAATTCAAATTAATTAAACTAATTGATTCAAACCAGTCAAGTCAAATTAATCCTAATCTAAATCCCATCAGATCCCAACAAGTCTTCATTCATGCCCTTAGCATGATTTGATCCCAAGCAAATTTTTCTTCGTGTTCTTAGAAAGAAGAGAAACTTTAAACAATCATTTATAATAAATTCTCATTCTTGCCCTTTGGCATGATCCAATTCTCAAAGCTAAACTTCAAACAAGTTAAATCAAATTCAAGTAACTCTCTTTCCATGCCCTGACTTGAAAACAAAAAAAAAATCAAACTTCACTAAGAATTGAATTCCTAGTACACCTCTATTTTAGTCTTCCTTAATATTCATGACCTTCTTGATGCTATTGATCATCTCAATCAATGCCAATATGTGTAGTGTACCTTGTCAGTTATACCTTACGTATTGGTGGTATTTTTGATGATCTCATTTTTGGAGTAAGGATTGATCACTCCAACCCGAATTCTAGGATTCTTTTGAACACTTAGGTTTCCTTAGTGATAATACACTTTTAGTGACTAAGAGAACACTAATCCCAGGCCTAGGGACTTTGTATGGCAAAACCTTAGGCCTAAAGCTTACCTTAGGATGAGTGGGCTTCACCTACCTTAAGGCCAAAATTGACACTCATACCCATGAATTTATTTGACCATAAACCAAATGATTGAAACCTAAACCCAGTAATATACCTTAATTGAATTTGACTTCCAATCCAAGCTCCAAGACAAATTAATTTGGCCCTTAACTCTGGGTAACCCACTTCAAATCCTATAACTCCATTCAAACTCAATTTAATTCTCTCATTTGTTCTAATTATCCTATGGATCATTTCAAACTATTCCAACACTTGTAATCAAGCCAACTAAATCAATTAAGTAACCCAAGTTAGCCCATTTAACTTAAAAGGTTCAAATGAGTCAAAACCCAATCAAACTCAAATCAATTGTAGTCAAAATCACCAATCAATCTCAAATTCATCATTAAACATTCTCGAACCATCTATAGCCTCAATTGGTCCAAATTGACTTGACTAAACAACTTAACCTAAAATGACCTAAAAGGTATAATTAGGCCAAACTTCAATCAAACCCCCATTAGATTAAATTAAGCTAATGAACCTCTTCATTAATGATTGTTGGTTGCTATTGAACACTCTACAATAATCAATTGGACCTAACCAAGCCAATTTAACCCCTTAACCTATGTTGACCCAAAAGGGCCAAATTCATTCGAACCATGTTCTATGCCAAATTGATTGCAATAAATGATTTCTATCAACCAAAAATTGAATATTGAACATGACTCAACCACCAATTGAAACCACCAATTGAAGCCAATTTGGTCTCTTAACCCAAATTGACCTAAAGGGATAAAGTGGTCCAAATCAAATCCTAAACCAAATAGATTGAAACCAATGCTTCTACGCAATCACTAATTCAATATTGAACATGATCCAACCTTCAATTGAACCCATTGGTCAACCTAACCACATTAGCCCATTTAGCCCAAATTTTCCTAAAGGATGAAATTGAACCAATTCATTACTTGATCCAAATCAATTCAAATCAACTCTTCTAATCAATCACCCATGATCAATTGAACATAGACCTAACCCATTCTCAAAGCAATTTGACCCAAATTGAACCATATGAGCCAAATCCAAACCTAACCCAAATTGAATCAAACCAATTGCACGCAATCACTTAAATGACTATTTGAACTCATCCAAGTCACAACTTTTACCCAAAATGGTCAAAATGGCCAACTAGCCCAACTTGGCCCGTCTGACCCATATGGGTCATATTGAGTCAAACTCATGCAAACCAAGCCCAAACTTAACCAAACTTGGCATGACTCATCTTTGAGTCACCATGGGCTTGGCCAAGTGGGCCCAACCCATGGTGAACTCTATTTGGTCAAACCCATTGAACCAAGCCACCCCATTTGGGTGCATTCTCCACCTCCTCCCCACATGGCATCCATGTTTAGCTCTTCTTTGGATAAGAGGACCACTAACCCAACCTAACCTAAAGTTGTTGGGCTCAACCTTTGGTCAAGAGAGGGTGAGTTCACCCATAAGAATCTATTGGTCCACCTAAGGGAGAGAGCCCACTATTCTTCTTAGCCTCTCACCCTCAGCCATCTCAACAGTCTCCTGCCATCTCCAACCACCTACCCTAGTCGGACGACTGCCAAAGCCTAAACCAATCCTAGCCCTTTGTTCAGCTAGAGAGGAAAATATACTTTTCCCAATTCATTCAAACTCAATAGAGAGCTTCTCTAGAGCATTTTGCACAACCCCATACCTTCTCCCAAGCTCCTTATGCACTCCATTGCCGGCGAGACCAGCCCCCAATCGAACCTGAGAGCTCCATCCATCCAAATTTCCAAAACCTCCACTAAACTCAAAATAACTCTTCCCACGCCTTCATCTTACTCCAGCGAGCCAAAATGAATCATTTCCTAAGTGATTCGGCCACTCGAAGGCATCCTAAGACAAACTTCAATGAGTTTTGTGATGACATTTAGTCTATACAGTGATCGATGGGGGTGGCATCTCATGGTCTTCTTAGCAGAGCTTCATCACTTCAAGATGAAGCTACCATTGTCAGTGGACAGTTGATCTTCAGCTCCGACAAGATAAAAATCTAGCAACTATAGCTTTGGCCCTTAGGTGTTGGTTTTTTTTGAAGTGAATCATATTTTGATGTTATATCCTTCATAGAATCTCCTTAGATTTATTCTCTGGTCATTTTAGAGTTGACTTCACCATCAACAAGCTCTATCAAGCTGGGATCGAGTGGTGGAAGGCAGACAGTGTTCATCTTTCAGTGCTCGTGGGATGACGAATCACCAGCCATCCAATTCTCATGATTAGAATGGAAGGCCATGATTAATCATATCAGAAATTTTGATTTAATCCCTTTGGATTTGCAGGATTAATCTTGGTCATCCGATCTCGAATCAAATGGTCGAGATCAAATCACGTTCGTGCATACTAACTCAGCTGTTGCATTGGATAATTTAAATAACCAATACCATGGCTCCATCTGAAAAGTGCTGCCACATCAGTGTCTGCCTGACGCTGGCAGTTTAAAAGGTTAATTAGACTTTAAAAATGTAATGAAAAGGCCAAAACTTCAAAAAAATTATAACTAATTGTAGAAAAATCCAAAAATGCATATAACCATTTTGGAAATGTTAAATAAAGAAGAATTTATGAAAAATAAAATCCTAATTTATACCTAGTGAACAGTGCTTAATTAAGATTTGAAGCTAAGTTTAACTATCTTAATTAAGGCTAAATTACCTGGCTAATTAATTTTAAATTTAATGGGATGATTCTATGGGATGTCTTCTACCAACCATAATTTTTTCTAAGCATTTGTCATGTAATTTAAAGAATTTGAAATTTCAATTCTAATTACCCTTTTTAATCAATTAAATAATTATTAAAAATGGTGAATAGTAAAAATTAAATAATTAATGATAATTCATCATTGTGGATAGTGGGAATAGTGAGGAGAAATAATTAGGACCCCTTTCTTAATTATTTCTCTGAATGTATTTCCCTAAGAGGGTAATTAATATGTTTAATAATGATAGAATAATTATGAAAATTAATGATAAAATAGAAAAACATAATTAATAATTGGTTCAGATAATTCAAACATAATCCATTAATTTCCCTTTATGTGTTTAATAGCATAAAGTCATTAAAGAAATTATGATTAACTCATTGGAGTGGGGAAAATCATAAGAGTATTCTGCTTAGATTCTTTCCTTCTTTAATCTAATTAACTCTTAAGCATGAGCCTAATTGCATTAGATTCATTTAGGTGCATTACAAATTTTACTTTCCTTAAGAATATCATTGAAAGCTTGTGATCAAGTAGTTAATTAATTTAAAGATGTTTCAAAAAGGGTAATTAAATTGACATGCTTAATGGTCTAAACCTAATCAACTCATAAAATCCATTTAATTTCTTTCTTTAAATATTTCAAATCACCAACATGGGATGGGGTGAATACTAAGTATCATTTCTCTTCTTTAGTTTTTAATAACTTAAACATTAAAATCAAATCTTATAAGAACTTTGGTTAGTCTTAAGGAATACTAATTTGGCTTGATTGTCCTTAAGATTTAATTTAATTGAGTATGTTATATGGTAATATTTAATTACTTCTTCTCAATTATCATAAAATGTGCATCACATCTATTTCATATGTTCTTATTCTCAAAAATAGAATTAAAATAATATGATTGCATCTAAGTTACATGTGTTGGATAAATGTTATTATATGGTGGGCTATTATCACTAATAAATCTTAAATTATTTTTGAAAGTATAAGTTAATATTAAATAAAAATGTGTAATGTTTAATTTGATGTTGACTATAAATACCTAATAAAGTTCCCATTTAGTTATAATTTAAAAATAGTAAAGGATTGTTTCATCTTCATAGTTCATGTGCATGATTACATATGTTTTAGTTGGCAAGAATATAGTATGGACATCTCAGGAACACGTGGCTTTAAGTAGCTCGAAGGAGATCTTAGATAGTCTCACTTCCCTAGTTTAACAATGTCATGTTCATGTGTATGCATGTGCTATAATTTGGCATAAAACTTAACTTTACATGAACAAAAGGATTCCTTTTGCTTAACCTTTGCATGATTTTCATTTCTATGTTTGTGTTTGTTTATATATATTTAAGTTGGTGAGTATATAGTCTGGACAACCTAGGAATACAAGGCTTTAAGTAGCCCCAAGTAGGTCTTAGATAATCTCACTTCCATATTTTTAATAATGGCACATACTTGCTTAAATCCTTAATACATGTTTGCATATGCTTATCTATGAAATGAAATCTTTCTTTTCTACAAAATTCATGCATTAATGATCATCAAACATGCAAAATACGAATGTATATTACATGTACAAATATGTATATTAAATCAAATATCATGAATGATAAAAAAAGTATGTGTGCTATTAATGATGAAAAGAAGTGGTGGAATGTTATTCATATAATGGTGACTCAATTTTACTAATTCTAAGAGGCCTTTCAATCTTTGAATAAGATTCCTTAAAATTAATATAAACTTAGGATTAATAAAAATGTTTATCGATGGTTCACTAAAGAAACCAAAGTCATAATAATATACCTATAGAAAATAACATATGATAGAATGTAGGGGGTCAAACCTATTTATTCTCTTCATAATAATTAGATGTTAAGTAGGCATCAAATGAAACAAGAACGTGCAAATTAAAATTAATAATTCCATTAAAAGAATTAAAGTAAAACCACCCATAATGGTTAATTTAATAATCCTAAAACTTTAGGAAATTATACTTCTAAAGCCTAATTAAGACACACCATACTAAGCCTTATGACACACATTAGAATGCTAAGTCACCAATTCTAGTGTTAAGTTAGGATAGTGTAAGTTATGATGATGTATTTAATTTTATGGTGTAATGTTTTCAGACTAGATGTTAGGATTATTTGTGCGTAGACTGGATGTTAGTACGTTAATAGTCTAATAAAGTTTTATGCAGGGGATTATGCTGAAGGGGCCACTGTAATAATAAATAAATATAAATATTCATACTTGCAAGTATCGCTTATGCTCCTAAGCATAATCCTATTTGGACAGGTGGGTTTGGTTACCCAACTATAGGGTGCTAAGTCTAAATATATGAAATATAATTACTTAGTTTATATATTTGTTTAGCTAATGCTAATTTTTGCAAGTGTAACTAGATTTTATTTTCATAAATATGTAATATTTGTGATAAGGACTAGGATTAGTACTATGAGGTTTAGGATGAACAGCAGCCAGAAGGTAAAGACCTAAGAGGCCTTGTGAAGCCTAGAACGAATAAATCAAAGAAGACCCCATAACATTCATTTTAATTGTAGTTTGGGTTGTATAAGGGTATTGCTCGGCTACCCAATTTTTTCTCATTTTTGGGGTGTACGATAATACCCAACTGCATCGACCTTTTATTCTTTTATGAAATTCAAATGTTTGATTATTATGTTAAGTTTGTGTAATAGAAATGTCTTTTTTATAGGTTTTTTAAAGTTTGATGATTTGATGTGTGGCAGATGTGGTTGGCTCTTTAGGATAAAAATTAAATTTTTTATCCTCATTAAATAGCTCTTAACTAAATTTTAATACAACTTATAACCATATTTTAAAGCCTAAGTTCTTAATCAGGATAATAAAAAATTTATCAATCCCTTAACTGAATGTTTTATGTTATCACACCATGCATATCATATTGTGTCACTCTTGAATAGCGAGGGTCTTCACTCTTGCATGATAAGGGATATGCTTGACCTTTGAGAGCAATCACTTATAGTGGAGAATACCTTCTCTAATTGATTTATCCCATGACTTAATTTTATTATGCATATAGGCATAATCATCCTAAGCCTCAGTCCAAAAGAAATGTGTCAAAATAATCCAAAAATTTATAAATTTTTAACATTAGTCTAAGTCATGCTTATATACCAAACATTATCTAATCTCTTAGAGAGTGAGTTTAGGACTTTAGCTTTCTTTCTAATTAAACAATAACCTAGCTATCTTGCATCTACATAAGACTGACCTACATTATTTTAAAGTGTAGGAGATGTTAACTTATGGCCACTCTAGGCGATTGCAAGTCCAAAAGAGTCATGATGTGTCTATTCTTCTTTGAGGAGGTAAACCATCATGTCCCATTTTCTTGATTAGACATAAGTAGTGCTTCTAGCAAGTGCTAAAGAATTTTAGATTTAGGTTATAAGGCTACTTATTTCTTTCAGGCTACGAGTATAAGTCCTCACCTCTTAGGTGTTTCTACAATCTTATGTTGTTGGATTATAAGCCCTAGCATTCTAATAAGATTCCAATTTAAATAAAGGTGAATTCTCTCTTTCAAAAATATAAAGTCTCACTATAGGATAGATTGAAGCACTCACTAGGCTAACTAGTTTCATGGGTACTTCCTACTTTTTCTCCTTTGAAATCTATGAAGTCTTCTTATTTGAGCAATCTCATTTGATTTTGATAACAACCAATTCTTTGATAGTCTAACTTTTAAATCTTTAGATGTACTTATTGACTACTATAATCGAGAGTGCTCTTAGAAAATATACATTTTCTAAAATATAATTAACTATGGGAGCATGCTTCCATAGGGAAATAAAGAAACTGGCTTAAAATAAACCCTACTTTATCCTTCCATATAAAGTTGGGGAAAGATCTCTGGTATATACGAAGACCCATCTGCCTTAGGAGTTCTTATTAGGTGATTGAGACCATTGTAAAGAGATCATTTTATCATTCGAGATAGCATATTATACTTCAATGTCCCATCCAAGCACTTTAATAACTACCCCCTAAGATTTGCATGGTGCCCTATGACTCCAAATTAAAACACCACAAGCTTCAATTCAATGAGTCTATACCTCACCCTTAATTTAAATTAACATTGAATTTTATTTAATTTATAATTTACTTATCTTGTGCTAGTTCACTTCTTATTATGTTAAAAGTTTAGTGCAAGCTTTAAATATCCTTTTATTTATTATTTGAATTTACTTCATTATAAATAACAAATTAAAATAATTTTTTGTGTTACACCTATCATTATAAAATCATGCCATTTATTTATCTTCTTTTGTGAAATCAGGTGAAAGATTGCATATTAAAGTCAATTTCATGACCCATGTACTAGTGTCATCTAATTAGCTCCACTTTCTTTGAACTAACCATAAATCCTAAACTCAAAGTAATTTTTTTACAAAAAATATGATTTAATAGATAAAGTGAGTTGATTACAAAATATTTTCTTTTATTAAGAGAAATCTAATATTACCACCAAAAATTAGATGCTTTACATCATCATTGAAGGAGTAGGACTTGAGGGTGAGTTTGTTTTTTGCACCTTTCCTTGCTAAGAAATAAGTTGGCCTATTGCCTTCTTTTTAGATGTGAGTGAGTTTCATGGTCATTTGAGAGCTAAAGGTTCATATTATCTCGATGATATTGTTCAATTTTCAAGGAGGTGACTTCTTTTAGTGAAACATTGTTAACAAGGTAAGGAAATCAGTTTAAAGTAGATTGGAGTGTTAAGAAAATCTTGAGATATTTATAATGCAGATAGTTGCCCATTTACTTTAGAATATAAAAAGCTCAAACTCCATGCAAGATTTGTAAAACATATGGAAGGTGTTGTTATGCCAATCTCTTATAATTCCTCTTAATCCAACATAATTTGTGTTGTTCTTGAAAAGCCATGAAATATAAAATTTAACCAAAAATATTGGGGATTAATCAAATGGAATATGAGGTCTTCAGTTTGGATTCAATCTACATCTAATACCATGATCCTGTCATCAAGATTCTCTTTTTAGATAAGTGTTATTGAGTAGACCATTGGGCTATGCTTTTTGCATCTAGTTGTATACTTGTTAGGCAACATCTTAGTGAACATTTCTTACTGAGTCATTTATATCCATCTAGATGAACAAAAAGACCAAAATGGGTATAATGACTTGGATGTGATTAGTTAAGTTATGCTCCTTTGCATTCTTCCAGGAAAGCAGTATTTGAATTAGGTAAATTAAAAGTGCTTCAGTAAATGAATGTCAATGAGTCCTTCTAGTATACCCCAAATAGTTACAGTCTTTGCATAATGTAAAAAAACATTGTTACTGAACTCACTATTTAAGCAATACTAGCATTTATGGACTAAACTATTCCTTTTTTAATATTCTATCATTAGTTTGGATTTCTTTTATTAAATATCCTATAAAAGGAAAAGAAAAACAAAATCAAAGGTTTACATCAGTAGTTCCATAAATGGCCTCTCCAAAGCTAAGTTCTACTAAACCTTTAAGAGAGCGAGCTGGTTATCCAAGTTTTTAATGATTTTATTAGTACATCTTTTCTTAATTAGTACCTAAGTGATGTCTATTATAATTTCAATAGGTAGGAGTCTAGTAATCTTTTCATCATTCTAGATTATTGAATCACTTTAATGGAAGAAAGGTCTCTAACCAGTAGAGTGTAATTTCATTCCATCATATGTGTTGAAAGAGCTCCATCATGTTGCCAAAATCATGCTAAATGAAATCTTCTATTCACCAACCTACCATCTAATTAGTAGTTTAACTTTGCTTCTAGACAATATCATATTCTTCTAATAAGGCGAGTCTTTCCTATTTGGCTACACAAGTGTGGGATGTGTCTTAAAGTAGTAATTTTTTTTCATAAGCTTAGCCCAAAGTGTTCTTTGATGTCTAAACATAATCCAAAGCTTCGTATCAATACAAGATATGTAGCTTTGAAAGGATTTAGCCTTAGTCCTCCATCCTTCTTCAATTTGTACAATTTTTTTCATGTTATTCCAGTGATAACCACATTTGTTTCCATTCCAAAAAAAAGTGTTAAAAGGGGATTAATTTATCTTTGGGTGCATAAAGGAAAATTAATAACTTACAAAACAACAACAACAATAACAAGCCTTTATCCCACAAAGTGGGGTCAGCTACATGAATGCTTCATCTCCATTGTGTCCTATTTTGTGTCAACTTATCTTTTAATTCAAGTATACTAAGGTCTTTTTTTATACATATTAACAAAGTCTTTTTAGGTCTACCTCTACCTTTTTTAACATAAGGCAAATCTAATGCATCTACTCTTCTAACCGGGTCATTAGATGACTGACGCTTTCTGTGGCGACTCTCTCTAATCTTATCTACCACTGGAGTTACTCCAACTTTTTCCCGAACATACCCATTTCACATTTTATCTCTAAGAGTAAAGCCACTCATCCACTTGAGCATCCACATCTCTATAACACTTAACTTAGTATTGTGCTTCTCTTTTATTGGCCAACATTTTGCACCATAAGTCATTGCAAGTCTTACCACCATCTTATAAAATTTTCCCTCAAGTTTAAGTGAAACTTTTCTATCACACAACAAGCCAATGCATTCTTCCACTTCAACCATCCAACTTGAATTCTACTAATAACATCTCCATCTATTTTACCATCATTTTGAACAATAGAGCCTAAATATCTGAATCACTCAATCTTTTTAATGACTTGTTCACCTAATGTCAAAACACTACCACTAGAACTTCTACAACTAAAAGTACACTCCATATAATCAATTTTAAATCTACTTAAATGAAAACATTTAGACTCTAAGTTTGACCTCTATAATCCAAGTTTCTCTTGGACTCCCTCTCTAGTCTTATCAATAAGAAGAATGTCATCTGCAAAAAGCATACACCAAGGTACATCTTCCTATAAATGCCTAGTAAGAACATCCATAACTAAAGCAAAAAATATAAGGGCTTAAAGATGATCCTTGATGTAATCCAACTAAAATAGGAAAATATTTTATCAATCCTCCTTATTTTTGGACACAAGTAATAGCTCTAGTATACATATTCTTAATGACTTGAATATAACCAATATTAACTCCTTTCTTTTTTAGAACTCTCCAAAGAACATCTCTTGAAACTTTATCATAAGCTTTCTCTAAATCAATAAATATCATATGTAGATCCTCCATACTTTCCTTATACTTCTCCATCAAACCTCATAATAAATGTACAGCATCCATAGTAGATCTACCTAACCTGGAACTAAATAGATTATGAGAAACTTTTGTATCACATTGTAACCTACGCTCAATTACTCTCTCCCATAATTTTAATGTATGACAAATTAACTTAATTCCTTTATAATTTGCACACTCATGTGCATCACCTTTATTCTTAAATATAATAACTTACAAAACATATGAAAGAGTTTAGGTAAGTATGCTTTTAATGAGTGTTAGTCTACCCCCAAATGATAATAGTCAGTTCTTCCAAGAAAAGATTTTAGTTTGTAATTTGGCAATGATGTCATCAAAGTAGATTATTTCTTAACCCTTCAAATATATAGAGAATTTCCCAAGTATATTGTAGGGAAGTTTGCAATATTGAAGCCACTGGTGTGTTGAATCCATCTTGAGTGAGCATTGGTTATTTTCTTAGTAAAGAATCTATTAAACATATCTTTATTGAATTGCATTCTAAAAGTGTCTTAAAATTTCTTAATTATTTTGGATTGATGTCTTTGACCCTTTGCAAAATATGAGGACATTATCAACAAATATAAGATGGGAGATATGTAAGCCTCCTTTGGTGTGGAATTGGATGGAAGGGTTTGAATGAATTTCCTGATTTAGCATTAATAAGTAATCCATTATAATTATGAATATGGTTGGTGAGAGACAGTCACTTTACTTTAAGCCTCTCTTTGATTTGAAGAAACTATCCTTGTTTCCATTAAGCATGATAGAGTAGTAATTATTTGCAATGATTTTTCAAATGAGCGCACAAGATTCAAAACTAAAACCATTAGCAATAAGGACTCGATGGATGAATTCCTAACTAATGGTGTCAAAAGCCTTATGTAGATCAAGTTTAATTACTATGTTATGGACTCTAAAATTTGCATCTAAGTCTCTTAGTACTATTTGAGAAAGTAGTAAATTTTCACTTATGTCTCTTCATTTGATAAAAGTAATTTAGTTTCATGAAATGAGATTTGGTAGAAGGCCCTAAATTTTACTACACAAATTAAATGTTATCAAAAGTTGAACATGAAAGGCTTTCTAGCTAGCTACTTTATAAAATTATGATTCATTTGATTATTTTCTTAGTGGAATTGTCGGCTTCACTCCTATTTAGCAACATTTGTATTGAAGTTTGGCTTTAATTAAGTAGTTTATATCAAACATCCATATACTAATTACTAATGATTTCTCATGACTAGATACTATTTATATATACATAAAGTATATTTTTAAAGAAAATTAAATAAAACTTACAAAAGCAAGTTCAAAAGTTGAACAATGTGTTTTCCTCTCATTTATCAAGACCTTAATAATTTTTTTAAGGAAAAAGATTCAATGTTTTGTTATTTTGTGTTATGTAATCATTATACTTAGTGTGAAATGCATGTATTTCATGCTATGTATTTTGGGTTAGTGACATGTAATGGGAGGGAAATCTTTAAATATAGTAATAAAATTAGTTACTTACTAAATAATTTTTAATTAATTGAGATAAAGAGGTGGTCAAAGACTTACTAGAAAGAAGAAGTTATTCCTTACATTCCTCCCATCATTCTCCTTAATCACACAATAATAAATCTGAATTGTTGTAAGTTGCATAAAATCTTTATTTGTGTTGTTGATGAAGTTTTTTGTGCTGTAGTATTAAAATTTAGAAGAAACTTTCCAAGGTGTTGGGGCATAGTGGTGGCGAAGATAAGATGATGGCTAGGTGAACCTGCTTATATGACTAATTTTTTTAGTAATAGAAAACTATTTAATATCATTTTCTAAGCTATTTTTTGAATTGGGTTGTCGATGACATCTACTATCTTTTAAAACTATTTTCTCTAAAATTAATCTACTAAAAAATTATACTTTATATTATTTTCCCTAAACCAATAAACCTAAACTTATTATAATCTAATTTCACTTGATAAGCTCTAGTCAATGAGTATTTGATCCATTAATGCAAATAAAACATCACATTATTTCAAATTAATATGGGAGAACTCATATGGGAACAATTAGAATTTTATTTAAGTTATAATTTACTTAAATTGTGCTAGTTCACTTTGTATTGAATTTAAATTTTAGTGAAGGCTTTAAATATCATTTTACTTAACATCTGCATTAACTTCATTAAAAATTACAATTAAAATTACATTTAATATTACATATATCATTATGATAGCTTGTCATTTAAATCTACTATACAAGATCAAATTGATAATTTGAATAAAAGAGTAGAAGAATTGCCTTGCAAACTAAGGAAAATGCTAACATCCAAAACATAATCATTTAGGCATAAACCCCACCTAGCTCAAAATCCTGTCCATTTTGGCATATTATGAGAAGAGCCTATAGAAACCTATATGGAACACATACACCCTAAGATACATCCTTGAAGAAATCCCCTTATGAATAACCACCAAAGAAACCTTTAGGTTATAAATGAACCCATAGATTAATGCCCCAACTTATTTTTAAGTCCATGATCCCAATAAGTTATTATACTAGCTTAAGAAAATGGACTAGTTCTTTGATTGGTCATGAATGGATAACTATCAAAGTTCCACATTAACAAAATAAAATATATAGGCCAAGCTAAAATCCATTGAAATAACATTTTACTTAAAAAAATTGATGCTAGATAGAAACATCGTCATTTAGATATAAATGAAAGAGATTCTTAAAAAAATTGTTGAACACTTGGTTACCCTAAGGTAAGGAAATATGTACAAAGTTTAATATAGAAATATTTTTGAGGATTTAAAAGTTAAGAATAATTGCATTGATCGAGAGAGGTAATTGATAAATAATTTATTATTGGCCATAGAATTTATATCAGGAATGAGGTGGAGTCATAAGGCTCATTAATCAAGATTCTTTTTACTATGCTTTACTCTTGGAAAATAATTAGAAAATAACCTTATCATCTAGATCTATGAGTTTAAATTCCATCTATCAAATATCCTCATATACTAACCAAAATGTCCACTACTAAACATAGGCATTCATCCTTTAGTACCTAGCCTAATAATAATGCCACTAAATCATCTTTTAAGATAGGGGACATATTGTTCTTTAGTGTTATGAGAAGGGACACATGTACAATCAATGTAAGGACAAGATTATGTTACTAGATGAGACTAAAGAAGAAGAGGGAAAGGAAGAATATTATGAAGTAAAGGAGATCCATGATGACACCTCTCTTTTAAATAAAGATATAAATAATATGAGAAGTCAAACAAGTGTTAATAGGTGCTTTCCAGTAGCTCGGGATGAAGATTTGATGAGGAGGAATGTTTTCACAATGTATATGACTTGTATGGAATGGAAAAATGTTGTAGATATGGCTAGTGTTATTAATCTCATTTCTACTTATACTTTTTTTAAAGTGAAATTTAAGCTTGGAACCATCATATGCCATTTAATGTGAGTTGGGTGAAACACACATCCATACTCATCACATCTAGGTGCATTATGTCAATTAAAACTGCTAGATATTAAGATCACATTTTTTGTGATATTTTACCTATGGACATTACACAAATCTTATTATCAAAATTTTTATTTATTATTTTTTTCATTTACTATTAGCTTATGCGATAATAATTAGTATAGCCAAAGAAGTACATAACTTATGCTTAATGGCTAGGAGTAACTTAAGAATATGGACACCATGGGTTGAGGAAAAGCCTTTTGAGATTCTTGGGTTGAATCCAAGAGCCCCATCTCATATGAGATTAATTTTGATGATGACAAACACATGTTCAAATTCTACAAATCAAGTCAAATTCAAGTGTGCAATAAACATTTTTCAGCTCCTAGTTTTTTAGTTATATCAAAATGCTAAAGCTATTAGACATGGACTGGTGGTATTTTTTCTAGGAATTAATATATTAAAAAAAATGAAAAGCTCACTAAAATAAATAAATGAATCATTCATATTTAGATTCATCATTCTAAAATTATTTATATTTTTCTATATCTTTATATTGCAATTATCCATTAAGTTATTCATTTTGGATAGTATAAACTAAATACATGAAACAAGTTTCATTAAATGTGTGGTCAAGCAAGATAAATTATGTTTAAACTTTATTAAATCATTTTCATTCTATTCATAACATTTATTTACATTTTAGTACATGAAAATTGAATTATCCTAAAAATATTCTTTTTCCTCTTATTCTCTCTCCTATTATTTTCTTCTTCTCTCTAATATTATCATTTTCATCTTAACATTATTTTGACCGAATTTTTTAATGAATTTTATGTAATATAATGTGTTAATTTAATCCAAAATATTTCCATATTTTATTCTTTCATTTTTATATTTTAAAAATTCATTTAATTAAATTTCTAAATTTGAATTATTTTGAATTATTCTTTAATTCAAATTTCTTTATGCATGACATATACTTGCTAAATAAAATCAAAATGTTTTATGGAATATTTTGAACATCCCAAGAATGATTACTTATGATTATTTAGAGCCAAATTAATATATTACAAGTTATTTTAAGTTTAAATTCAAATCAACCCTCTTTTTCAAAATAATTTCTTTTTAAAATTGATCTAATTTAGGGAAGTTTCAGGGGGCTGGACACTTTACTGTAAATTTAATTTATTTATATATTATTTAATAATTCAATATGTATATAATATAATCAGCCTTGATCTAAATTGATTCATATATTATTTTGAAAATTCCCTATTTTTGGAAACTCTTTTGGCCGAATTCATTAAATTGATTTTCCATGGATTCATTTTATTCAAAACTCCCTCCTTCATGTTAATATCTCCTTGGCCGAATTTCCTATAGGATCCCCTCTATATTTATCCATGAATCACATAGAAAATATTCAATATTGGATTGAAACAAATTTCTAAAGGAGCCCATTGAAGATCTCCTTGGCCGATCCTTCATTCCTTCAATTTGAAATTCAAATTGATACCTAATCATTTTCCCTCTCATTGGATCAGTGTTTGGCTGACCCTAGACTCCTCCCTCCTTTAGTTAAGAGCCTTGTTTCAACTTGAAAAAGGTTCGAAAAATTTAGTATTCTCTCTTTCTCTCTGGCTCATCTTCTCCACTTTGGATGATCCTTGCAAAAGGAAATAATCAAGTGCAAGCATTCCTCGTCATTCTTCTCTTTCCCTTGGACATTTATTTGGCTTAAAGATTGATTGGGAAAAGTGAAGGTATGGTGTGTTTCCTCTCTTAGCTGAAAGCGTCATAGCATTGGTCTTAATTTTCTAAGGTGCTAAGTTCTTATACATCTTTTATTTCTTCTTAGCTTTGAAGTTTACAAGGGTATACATTGTTTATCTCTTTGGCTTAAAGTTTCATATAGGCTAGTTAAATTTGATTGAGCTTAATATCTTACTTTCTTTTTTTCTCTATTTGGCTGACCACTCCACCTCTTGCATAAATTATTTTGTGCTTCTTGATTACTTGTCTTCGATTGGTTTATGTATATGTTATGTGATAAATTTATTGTAGTATCCTTCAACCTTTATTAAAGTGATTGTTTAGTTATTCCAATTGCACATACATTTATCATTTGAATAAAAGTTAGCTTGGGTGAAAAAGAATTCAAAGTGAAGTTTTTTTGTGATTGCATTTTAGTTTGCATTTTAAATTCATTCAAGAAAATCATTTCAAACTTTTTAAAGATCATTCAAGCAACATTAAGTTACTTAATTGCAATAAATATTTCATTGAAAATCTTGTTTCAATTTTAATTTAAAGTTAAAATGAGCTCACTTTTTCATTAATTTTTAATTATTTTAATATTAATATAGATTGGGTTATGAGTGCAAAAATATTTTAAAATTGAGAGTTACACTTGTATCTTTCTCTTTGTCTTGTCTTGATTTCTTGTTGGGTTATACTTGCTAGTTCAGGAAAGTACGTGTTGGGTTGTACCTACCCCTGAAGGAGAGCATGAGAGATTTGTTGTAATCTCAACTTTGGTTTAGTGAATTCCTAGCTTGCATGGCTAAGAGAGGACATAGGCCAATTTTTTGGGTTTGTCCAAACCACTTAAAAATCTCTATGTTATCTTTCATTACTTTTTTGCTATTGTTATTCTATTGTTTCATTTAAACTAAAGTATTATTATTAAATATTTAAGTTTTGTACAAAAATTAAAATTAAAATTTCTAAAATTTATTTTTTTCAAAACCAAATTTCTAAAATTTATTCTATTTTTTTCTTAGTTCCCTATAAGGGCAAGCCCCTAAAGTTAATTACAACTCAAGAAAGGGATATTTTCTTAAGAAAACTCTTGATTAAAGAAATAATTTTTAACTCTATATGGATTTTAAATCTTGTCTTAAAAGGATAGTTTATTTAAACATTCAAATGGGAACACATCATGGAGGAAGAGTTCTTTCTAGAAACCAATCAAGAATAAGTAAGAATTATTTTTTGATACTAGAAAGGCCAGTAAGAATTTTAACTATCCTACCATTGGGCTTTATATTTTTTAAGTTGAATTATTAAGATATTGAGTTTACATTTTATTAGAAATCTAGTATTTAGATTATATAGTACAAGATTATATAAAGGCCTAGTATTTGAGGACATATTCCAATAGGATGCATCAAACCCTAATTTTAAAAGCACTTCTAATATAAGTTAAGAGCTTAACTTAGTTTAATTCTTGGAAATTATGGTTCTTCATCTCACTTAAGAATAAAAATTTTTCCCTAACTCTTCTAGATTTACTTCATGCCTAAAAGGGTTGCCAATTAATACAACCTAAGTGATTTTTAAAACCATGATTTTAGTCTTATGCTATGCAAGGTGGTTTGGTTGATATATTTATGAAAAGCAACTAAGAGCTTAAACTCACTCATTTACCCTAAGATAATGATGGTGTTTTCATTTAAAAAGAGAGAGATAGAATGATGACTTGAATAAAAATGATAAAAATTTACACATCTTAGTGTGGGATGAGTGTTATTGCCACCTTTAAAAAAAATCTGGAAGCTTAAACTACCCCAACTATTTTCTCATTAAACGGCAGTGTTGTGGTGTTCTGATACCAGTATTGAAGCACTGTCATGAACCCTTTAAAATCAAAAAAGGCCATCTCCCTCACGCAGTAACAATAACTAACTAAGTGCAAAGGGGGGGAGGGAGGGTGCAGGTGTGGAACAATTATAGCAGCAAAAAACTACCCCCTTGGAGATAATTTGCTATAAAAAGGGGAGAGCAGCCCCCCAGAGCTCTCTCTCTCTCTCTCTCTCTCTCTCTCTCTCTCTTTCTCCTTTTTCCACTCACCCTCTCTAGTTTCTTGTTGTATTCTTGCTTTTGGTAATATGTGCTTTCTAAAGGTATGCTTTCCACTACCACAAGAATGATCCCTTGTTTACCCCAAGTAAATGATTTTTGAAATTATATTTCTTTTTAAGTGATTTTCCCTTTAAAAATTAAGTTTAAATGAATTTCCACAGTCGATCTTAGTTTTAGTGAGGAATAAGAGAGGGCATCTCTATTGATCTTAGATCCAGAGTGAAAAAGAATAATCCCTAAGATTAAAAATATTACAGAATATTTAATGTTGAATGTTAAAGACCTCCACTATTGAACTTAGTTCCAACATGAGAATAATATCCTCATTCTATTGATATTGGATCCAAAATAAGGTAGAAGACTGCTTTGCACTAAAAATATGTTAAAATTTAGCATCGTTATGCTGCTGAAATTTTAAATTTTTTTTAGAGCTGCTAAATTTTAGGCTCCATTAAAATAGTTCCTAAGCATTTTGGTTTCAATACTGAGGTGTTGTGCTCTCAGATTGTTTAGTAAAAGTCTTCTCATAAAACCATAATGTTGACTACCAAGCGTCGTGGCAATAAAATAATTTCACAATTTTTAAGCGACTGAAATACTAAACTTGAAAAATCCTAAGTCTGAATCTTGTCCATTTAGCACCAAAATGCAAAATATAAAGTGTGAAAGCACTGGACTCTCACATAGAATGATAAAATGATTATCTTAAAAGTACCATAGTGTCGAATATGAAGTGTCATAGTGTGGGCACTCGAGCAAAAGGGACAAAAATGGCTACCTTAATAGCATCATGTCATTACAAATATAATGTCGAGGAGTTGAGCTTTTAGGTTTCTAAATCAATCAATTCAACTTATAAGCGCAGAGGCAGAGAGAATGGTTTGGTAGCTTGCCCTTGCACAGTTTACCAGTGCTTAGACTCTAAGCTATATTGTTGAGCATAAAATTTTTATGCTATAAAAGTTTATATTTTGGAGCATTACACAGTGACAAACATGAGGGAATAGAAATATAGAAAACATGTCTTTATTAAATAAGGAATCTATTACAAAAAATTATTATAATAAAATAATAAAAGATAGAAAAAATACAAATATAAAATAAAAAAGGGAGGGGAAAACAAGTACTCATAATCATTAACCTTCTCTTCTCTTTTCTTGCATGGGGATATTGAGACTCCATAGGAAAAGAAGCTTAACATGGATCCCGAGACCATAATTTTCAAACATGTAGACCAATGTCGTATTAAACTAGGCCATATAAGAAAATTGTTTTTATGTTGACCCATATGATTATCAAATATCATTTCTAAAGCCTACTGCTTGTAACTACTCTTAGTTTTCTCTCTCCTAAATCTGAGACTTGCTTATTTAAGAGTTTATGGAATTAGGATTGAGGTCATGTGGCATGTGAGCTCTCTCCCACTTTATACCTCAAACTAAACCCTTCAATAAGCCTTTTTCATCAGAGGAGCCTTTTGAATAAGAACTTCTTCATCAGGCTCTATGGTGTTTTAATTTAGAGTTGTTCGGACACTACGAAGATCTTAGGGGGTACTTTTTGAAGTAATCAGGTATGACATCAAGGTATGATGTACTATCTTGATAGATGATAATGTCACCCTATAATGGACCTAATCACCTAATAAAGACTCCTAAGGTAGATGGGTCTTCAAGTATACTAGAGATCTTTCCCTTACTTTACATGAAAAAGTAAAGCATGGTTTATTTTATGCTAGGTTATTTAGTTCCCTTTGCAAGCAAACTTTCATAGTCAATTACATCTTAGGAAATAGGAATTTCCTAAGAACACTCTCTATTTAAGTAATAAATTAATATCTTTAAAGATTTCAAAGCTAGACTATCAAAAGATTTGGTAATTTTGGAAATCAAGTGGGAGATTTCAAATAGAAAGACTTATTTATGGATCCCAAAGGAAGATAAGCAGGGAGAACTCATGATACTAGGAAGCCTTAGTAAGCACTCCAATCTACCCTATAGTAGAAGTTATATATTTGAAAGAGAGAGTTTATTTTTATTTCAGTTGAAGTTTTATTAGAATGCTAGAGCTTATAGTCCATCAACACAAGATTATAAAAATACTTGAGACATGAGGGCTTATACTCATAGCCTAAAGGAAATAGGTAACCTTGGATCTTGAATCAAGGATACTTTAGCACAAGCTAAGAGCACGACCTAAGTCTAATCAAAAAATGGGACATAGTGATTTTCATACATAAGAGAGGATAAACTAATCCTGACTCTTTTGGACTTATAACTGCCTGGAGTGGCCACCAGCTAATATCTCCTATGCTTCAAAACCATGTAGGCCAGGTCTTATATAAGTGCAAATAGCTAAGATGTTGTTTAATTAGAAAGGAAAACTATAGTCCTAAACTCACCCCCTAAGAGACTAGATCATGATTGGCATGAAGGCATGACTTAAACTAAATGAAAAATTTACAATCTTTTATATTATTTTTGACACATTCATTTGGACAAAGGCTTGGGTCAATTATGCCTATATGCATGATGAAATAATATTATTGGCTAAATCAATGGAAGAAGGTGTTCTCCACCACAAGAGACACCCTAAAAGGTCAAACATTCCCCTATCATGCAAGAATGATGACCCACCCTATTCAAGAAGCGAAATAACATGATATACATGATTATTATAACATACATCATTTAGCTTAACAGCTGCTAAATCTTTATTTATCTTGATTATAACTTAAGCTTTAAGGTGAGATTATGATTTATATTTAATATTTAGTTATGAGTTGTTTAATAGAGTAGAAAAATTAATTTTATCCTAAAGAGCCTACCATATCTAGGCCACACATTCAATCATTAAACTTAAGAAACCTATGAAAAACATGCCATCTCTATTGCACAAGCTAAACATGATAATCAAACATTCATAAATTTTCATAAAAGAATAAAAGGCTGGTGTGGCAGGGAACCACCATACACCCCAAAAAAGAAAAGAATTTGGGTAGCTGAGTTCTACCCTTATACAACCCGGGTTGCAAAAAAATATTATAATTACAATGAAATAAATGCTATGGGGGTCTTCATTCTTCATCTTTCTTTCATCCTTTTGATTTGGTTTTGCTACAGGCTTCACAAGGCCTCTCAAGTCATTGTCTTCTAGTCGCTACTCATCCTAAACCCCATAGCACAAATCCTAATCCTATTTGCAAAAATCATATTTATATATATATGAAAAATAAAATCTAACTACTCTTATAAAATAGATGTTTGCTAAACAAATATTCAAACCAAGCATGTATATTCTATAAATTTGGACTTAGCACCCTGCACATGGATAACCAAGCCCATCTATCTAATATGGATTCTGCAAAGGGGGATAAGAAACCTATAAGCGAAAGTATTTATATTTAATTATTATTTTAACTGCCCCTTTACATAATCCCTTGTAAAAAACATCATTAGACTAATGGAGGTCTAACATCCAGTCTATGCATAAGTAATCCTCACATCCAGTCTAAAATATTACAACAAAAATCAAAACATAACATCAGAACATACACTGTCCTACCTTAGAACTAAAAGTGATGGCTTAGTATTCTAATGTGTGCACTAAGTTTTGGTGTGGTATGTCTTAACTAGGCTTTATAATTATGATTGTCTATGATTTGGAATGTTCAAGTTACGCATGAGGGGAGGTTTTACTTCAAGTTATTAAAAGGATTTGTGGATTTTAATTTATATCTTCTATTATTTCAATATATGTGTATTTTGGAATACTTGAATGATTGTTAATGCATATATTTTTTGTAGAAAAGACAGATTACATTCCTTAGCTAAGTATACAGACACATGTATTAGAGATTTAAGCAAGTGTGTGCCATTGTTAAACCCAGGAAGTGAGGTAATCTAAGACCTTCTTGGGGCTACTTAAAGCCTCATATTCCCAGAATGTCTAGACTATATACTTGTTATCTTAAATACATAAAAATGTATACATAAACATAAGAATGAAAATCATGAAAAAGGTTGTGTATTAACAAATTATTTACTCATATAAAGTAAAGCTCTATCCAAATTCTAATGCATGAATACATATGAAAGAAATTAAGCAAGTATGTGTTATTGTTAAACCATGAAAGTGAGGTAATCCAAAACCTCCTTGGAGATACTTAAAGCCTCATATTCTTGGGATGTCTAGATTATATACTTGCTAACATTCAAACACATGTAAACATACACAAGAATCATGAAAATAGAATAATTCTTTAAGAAGTTTAAACTATAAGAAAATATAAATCACATAGAGTATTCATAACCAACATCACTTTAAATTTTTATTATTAGTTTATAATTTTGAAAAATATATTATTTTTAGATTTATTTGTGGTAATAGCCACACCATACAATAAGATCAATTCAGCACATGCAACTTATTCCTATATAGCCTTATTCATTTAATTCTTTTATTTAAAAATATGGATACATTATACAAATGACATACTAATTTATAATGATTGAAAAGGAATGATTAAATGTTTCCACATGATACATTCAACCACATTAATTTCTAAGGATAATCAAGTCAAATAAAACTCTTAAAGATTAACCAAAGTTGTTATGAAGTTTAATTTTTGGATTTTGATTATTAAAACTTTAAGAGGAGAAGTGATATTTTTTCTTTTGGCCCATCCCATATTAGTGTCTTAATGTATTTAAGAAAAAATAATTTAGTATATTTTATGTATTGATTAAGTTCAAATCTTTAGGCAATTAATTTAATTTCCCTTTCCTAAGCCTCTTTAATTTAATTAAATACTTAATCATGAGCCTCTAATGATATGCTTATGGAAAATTAAAATTTTCATTGCTCCTAAAGGGACCTAATGCAATTGGGCTCATGCTTAAGAATTAATTAAGTTAAGAAAGAATCTAAACTAAGTACTCTTATGGTTTTCCTACACCCATGAGTTAACCATAAATTCCTTAATGATCTTTATGTTATTAAACATATAAAGGGGAAGCATGAATTGAATTTGAATTATCTAAACCAATTATCATTTTAATTTAATTTAATTTTACCATTAATTTACTTTAATATAACTTGATAAGCCCAAATTATTTTCATCATCCTTCCCATTAAATTATTAATCATCATTTAATTATTTTCAATTTTACAATTTATTAATTAACCAATAGAATTATTAATTAATAAAATTATAAAATTAATAAATTAAAAAAATTATGGGAAAGGGGATCCCATAGAATCAATCATCAAATTTGTAATTAAGTCTAATTAGCCTAAACTCTCATTATTCATTGATCAAACATTAGAGATATTATTTTTATTTAATTCTCCTCTATTCACACTTTCCAAAATGGGTTTGTTTGTATTTTTAGATTTTTCTATAATTAGTTATGAATTTTTAAAGTTCTAGCTATTTAATGACATTTTTAACACTTAATTAATTTCTTAAACCATCGGTGCCATGCAAAATCTAACGATGCAGTGCTTTCTATGTGGCATCACGATATAGGTTATTTAAAACGTCCGATGTGGCAGCTGAGTTAGCGGCAATGGATGCATTTTCTTCGCCACTATCTGATCTCAGATCAAATGATGGAGATTAATTGCATAGTTTTTGATGGATTAAACTAAATAATCTAACAGATAAAATAATGATCATCTATTCTAATCACATTGGATGGTCAGTCGATGATCCGTCATCCCTTGAGCATTGAAATATGGACATTGTCCAGCTTCCATTGCTTAATCTGAGCTCATCAGAGCTCGTAGGACATCAGGATCAACTCAAAAATGTGTGGGGAAGAGACTGGAGAGATCCTATGGTGAAAATCATGTGTAATTACAATTTACTTCAAAAAAGACCAATATCTAGGGGAAAATCTTGGTTTACCATATTTTTATCTCATCAAAGCTAGTGATCATCAGTCCATCAACTAAGGTAGCTTCATATTGAAGAGACAAATCCCTATTGAGAAGATATCGAGTTACCTCCCCACTGATTCCTTTATGGATCAAGCGCCATCATGAAGCTCACTAGAGTTGGTCTTGTAGTGCCTTCCGGTGATCAAATCAATTGGGGATTGATTCATTTCAACTCACCAGAGTGAGGGGAAGGTGTGGGAAGAGTTACTTTAGATTTGGTGTGGTTGGATGGTTGGAGTACTCAGTTTCATTCGGTGGTTGGTCTCATTGGTGATGGGGTGCGCTAGGCATTCGAGGATGGGTCTAGGACTACTCAGAATGTTGTGAGGAAGCTCTCTCTGAAGTTTGAATAGATGGGGAGGAGTATACTTTCCTCCCTAAGTGAACCAAGGGCTGAGATCTGCTTAAACTTTGGCTGTCATTCGGTCGGGGTTGGTGGTCAGGGATGGCAGTGGACTATGAGGTGGAGGTGCTTAAGAGGCTAAGGCAGTGGCATCAGCTAGCATGGAGTGTATCTCCTCCTCCAATGAACTAATGGAGAGCTAAGGGTTCACCCTCTCATGGACAAAGCTAAACCCAATAGCCTTGGGCCAGGTTGGGTCAGTGGTCCTAGTGTTCAAGAATGGCCAAAAGTGGCTGCAAAGGTTTAGGGAGTGGGAGAACCCACCGAAATGGAGATTTTGTCCCATTTTGGTGGCTTTGTTCAATGGTTTTGTCCCAAACTAGGTTCACCATGGGTTGGATCCACTTGTTGTAGCCCACGGTGACCCAAGGATGAGTCATGCCAAGTTTGGCTGGGTTTGGACTTGGTTTGGATGTGTTTGGCTTAATTTGACCCAAATGGGTCAAATGGGGTTCAATTGGGTTAGGTTGACCAATTGGTCAAATTGGGTCAAACTAGGGGTTTTGGTATGTTCAACTGACCATTTGGAATGTATTTATTCAATTGATATGATTTGATTTGAAGTGAATCCAATTTTGGCTCATATGGGTTCATTTAGGTCAAATGGGCTAAGTTGACCAATTTGGTCAAATTAGCCAAATTGGCTTGGGTGGAGGGTTGCTTTAGGTTTAATTGATCATTTTAGGATTATTTTAGATGGTGGTTTGCATCAATTTGAATTATGGAAGGATTTGGTTCAATCGACCCTTTAAGTCAATTTGGGCTTAATCGTTCAATTAGGTCAGTTTGACTAAATTGGTTTCAATTAAAGGTTGGATCATGTTCAATAATCAATTTATGACTGATTAGAGGCATTGGTCTCAATCAATTTGGTTTATGATTTGATTTCACTCAATTTAGCCCTTTAGGTCAAATTGGGTCAACTTAGGTTAAGGAACCAAATTGGCTTGGCTGGATTCAATTGGTGGTTGAGCCATGTTCAATATTCAACTTATGATTGATGGGTGTCATTGATTGTAAACAATTGGAGTTGAAATGAGATTTGGATCATTTTGTTTAATTAGTCAAGCAAGGATGATCAACAATCATTATGGAAGAGATTGGATGGGTTGATTCAATCCAATATGCGTTGGATTTATGTTTGAATTGATTTGGTCATTTAAGTCACTTTGGGTCAAGTGGGCCAATTGGGTTGACTAAATTGAATTAGTGGAATTTTGTATTGAGAAGAGTTCAATGATGTATTTTGAGTTAATTGATGGCCTCGATTGCATTTGATTTGGGTTTGATTGGGTTTTTGGCTCATTTGGACCTTTTGGGTGAATTGGGTTAACTTTGGTTGATTGGATTCATGTGGTTAAATTAGTTTGATTGTAAGTATTGGAGAGGTTTAAAATGGTCCATTGAATGGTTGGAGTGCATTTGTAAAAATCGATTAGATTTGGTGTGTTTGAATGTGTTTGGATCATGGGATCATGGTGGAATGAACTTAGGTTAGGACTTAAGTCAATTTGGCTTGGAGCTTGGATAGGAAGAAAAATTCAACTGAGGTTTGTTGTGTTGGCTTGAGGTTGATTTTGGGTGAGTGGACAAGCATGGGTCAGTTTAGGCCATAGGATGGGTAAGAAATATTTGTCCTAATGCGTATCCTAAGCTTAAAGTATGCCTTTCTAAGTCTCTAGGCTTGGGCTTAGTGTTCTCTTAGTAACTAGAGGTACCTTTTGGCTTGGGAAATCCTAATGCTTAGAAGGTTCTTAAATCTAAGGCGAGAAGGAAGAGTCCACACTCCAAAAGTGAGGTCAACAGGCTCCCATAATACACCCATTGTAGTACAAAAACCATAGATAAGAGAGGAATGACCATACCCTATAATAGTTTAACCCTTAAGAGTATTATAAATATAATTATAAATTATCCTTTTATATCAATTATGAAGCTTTTTTGAATTGCAAAATTGAAAATGGGTCCATCCTTGATTAGCTTACTAATATTACCAGTGGGCATCAGCATGGCAGAAATGAAATAAAGCAACATTTTTGACTCTATTGTTAGGTCAGCCAGAGGAAAAGAGGTGGCAGTAAAGTTGATAATCTTTTTCCCTCACCGTTTCTACTAAATATTGACATTTCTACTTATGAGAAAACCAAGAATTTCATTCAAATTTGAGTGCTCATTATAATAGAAAATATATTGATCGTAAGCCACAATTGGTAATTCATAATATTCATTTATGACAGTGCTATAAAAACTTGCCAGCTTCCCCAACAAAAAACTTTATTATTTTGGTGTGCCTTTGCATTGGCGAAGAACTCTCACACCACAAGGATGATGCAAGAGCTATTCATATAGGCTAAATTCATCCAGCCATGTATATTGATCACCCCTTCTACTCTTTCACCCGAATTATAGAAGCTTCCTTCTCAGAAAAGATGCTTGTGGGTGAGAGCACATTGATACCTCTCTTCAGCTTTTGGGCTAATAAGTCTATTAACCTCACTTGAATTAGCCCTCATCTTGCTAGAAAGCATCTTGAGCAGTATGATTACTTTTTTTGTAGGAAAGAAAATTGAGAAAATGAGAGAGAGAGAGAGAGAAGAGAGAGAGAGAGAGAGAGTGAGAGAGTGCCCTAAGAATTCAAGAATGAAAATGAAAAAATGAGCATTCTGAGGGGTCTATTTATTAACCTGACCTAGTGTTGTGGTGCTACAATGTCAGCACTAAGGTGCTAACCTCTCGAGTTTCAAAATAATTACACATAACCATGTTAACATGTAAAGGCACTAGTGAGTTGATCAAGTCTGTTACAGTGCTATTCAAAAAGAGCATTAATTACCATTAATTTCATAACAAAAATTGTACCATGCATTGATGTAGCTCCGAAGTGCTACAACACTGGTCAAAAAGTTTATCTTTTTCATTTAGGTGTCTATCCATCTGCCAGCACTGCTGAACCAACCTTCGATAGGTGTTGCGACGCCATATGGTTAGCACAGAGACACTAGCCAACCGGACAACATAAACAAACATAAATAAATAAATCCAATCTTAAGCACTGCAACATTGAATTTGTAGCACCAAGGCGCTAATCTTTCACCTGTCCCATAATGCTATAGTGTTACCCAATAAATGCCTAGGGCATATGTTTTGAGCGCCTTGGTGCTATACTAATAATGACAAGCCGGTCCCCTTTATAGCACCTAGGTGTCATATTTTCAACATTGAAGCAAGTTAATATAAAATAAATTTAAATTACCAACATGTACCCTGACACATGTATTAAATCCTAAATTAAAATGTCTAAGATTATTATGTAGGTTAATATCTCGGTTGGGTATTATGACTGGGTCTGGTTAAACAAAACCTAATTATTCCATAATGATGGTTATGTTGATTGTAAAATTCATTTGTAGGTGATATGTTTAAATGGAATGAGGTTCATCATTCAAAAATTAATTAAAACAAATAATCATTCACCCATTCATCATTATTTGCCATGGATGATACGCTACAAAAAAGCATTTGCTCATAAATAACTAATGTCAAATTAAATATATCTATGTTCATACTCAAATAATGTCATGCTAGTAAAGACGTGGCATGTGTCTTCTGTCTGTGTGGTTTTATCGCCAGATCACACCACATGAAATTCAGATATGACTAAAACCATATGTTTGGGTGGCTTGGCTTCTATATAGCTTCACTATATATTGGTCACTGCAATACCTCGTATGTTATCTAATGACTTTGTTCCTTAAGCCATTAATTATGGAATATATTTAATAAGCAAAAGTCCTTCTGATATCTAAAGCTGACTTAAAATTTATCACCTTAAATAAATACCACTCATAGTCTACAAGAATACCTTGGATGATGCAACCCATGGTTGCTAACAAAGATTCTTCAATCAGAAGTTATTTTTCTTGCCTAAGTAGACTAGAAATCATGATAGCCTTAGATGACAGAACCATGGGATCTTGATTGGCATGTCATTATCTCTCCTCATATACATTTTAATTTGAAAAATAGACATTGATGCCAGATTATTCACACCACTAGACACCAACACATATCAGGAATATATGATTATTTCCAACCTTAATTGAGAGAGCCCTCTTAATGTTATAACAGGGGTGATTTACTATAAAGACTTGCATTTATAGAAAGTAAAACCAAGATCTAAATAAACCCTAATGAAATGTTAAGGGAAGTCTTGTTGAATTTATATCAATCTGCCTCATGAGAAATCATATTATTATCCTTCTCAATAAAGATGGCATAGAGCATCCACAAAGGTGTTTCTTTCTGATCAATCAGATTTCTAGAAACTCTGCTAGAGATTGCTTCTCTCTCTATCTCTAGTTGGAAAAAATTAAAATATGTGTGGACACTATACCTTTAACTCCTTTATCTCAATAAAAACTACATAATTAAAAGTTAATGTGGCCACTAAGCTTTTAGGAGAGGTTGGGAAGTTATCAAAATTTTATTTTATATTCAAAACTTCAGGATCAGAAGTAGATGCATTGATGATTCATCATCTAATGAAATAATAGAACTTTCTCTTGACTGGTATTTAGATTATGTTAAAAATATAGTTAAATATTGTTTAATTCCTCATGCTTGGCCACACCTAATGCCTGGAAAGCTTATGGGACCCTAAATATAAATAATTCAAATCTAAGGCTCACATTGGGTTTGGTACCATTGGACCTTTAAATGATGGTGAATATTATTTAATGATAAGTAATCATGTGGAAATTGATAAATTCTTTGAGAGTTCATCCAATTCTTTAGAAGAATTTTTTCATGAGATAATAAATAATCTAGATGATTGCTTAATTCAAAATGCATCTCCATAACTTGAAGAAGAAATAAAAGTCCACTATTAATGAATTAAGGGAAATCAACTTAGAAACTAAGGAAGACTCGGTCAACTTTTATATATTCTCTATTGGGTCTAGAAGATTCTTATGGATTGATTAATACACTTTTTGAATATAAATATTTCCTTGCTTGGATTTATGATGAAATTATAGTTTTATCTTTGAACATTGCAGTCCATAAGCTAGAGATTAAACTAGATGCAATTCCAATAAAATAAGCCCCTAGACACATTCTTTCAAAAATTAAATAATAAGTAATTATTGAGGTAAAGAAATTAATTGAAGCCAACTTTATCTAAGAAAAAAGTATTCTTCTTGGTTAGCCAGTATTGTACTAGTAAAAAAAGAATGGTCAAATACACATGTGTAGATTTTAGCGACTTGAATAAGGCTTATCCCAAAGATGAGTTCCTATTGTTCATTACAAAATTTATGGTGGATATAGCCTCATCGTAAGAAATTTTCTCATTTATGGATCTATCAACTGGATTGAGCCAAATTAAAATGGGTCCCCAAAGATAAGAAACATATGGCATTCATAACCCCGATTGGGATATTTTGTTACACAGTCATGTCATTCAGTCTCAAAAATGATGCGGGTACTTATCAAAAGGAAATGACTAGAATCTTTGATGATTTGATTTATAACCAAGTTGAATGTTACATAGATGATCTAGCCACTATAAGTAAAAAAGAGAGTCTCCGCTAAGATATGAGAATTATTTCCAAATGGTTACACCATTATAACTTAAAAATGAATCCTTTAAAGTGTGCCTTTAGAGTAACTTTAGAGAAATTTTTATGATTTGTAGTGAGACAACCTAGAATAGAAATCATTCTTAAAAAAATTAATATCATTATAGAAATGCTGCCACCTAAAAGTCATGGACAATTAAGATCATTTCAGTGTAGACTTACATATCTAAGAAGATTCATATCAAACATATCTAAAAGATACCAACCATTTGTAATATTAATGAAGAAGGATTCTAAATTCATTTAGGATGAAAAATATCAAAAGGCATTTGAGAATTTAAAATAATATTTAATGAATGCTCATGTTTTGGCTGCCCTTATTCAATGGAAGCCATTGTTCTTCTACACTACAAATTTAGATGAATCACTTCAGGCTTTATTAACTCAAATTAATGAGGAGGGAAAAGAAAATGCCCTTTATTATCTAAGTTGTAGACTTGTCTTGACGGAAATGAATCATTCGCCTATTGAAAAGCATTATTTGGCTATAGTTTTTGTTGCCCAAAAATTGAGGCATTCTATGCTTTCACATAAAGTAATTTTTAAGAGAATGTCATTTGCAATATCTCATGCCCAACATTTTTTTAATGTCTGGCACATTGGTATATGACCTTGATGCAATTTAAAATTACATTTATCTCTCTTTATGCTATGAAAATTCAAGTTGTGGCTAATTTTCTAACAACACATCCACTCCCTGAGGGTTCTCCTTTGAATGATGATCTCCTTGATAAATAGATCATGAATTTAAAGAAAGAAAATAATCTCACATAGGAGCTGTATTTGAATGCAGCCTCCTCTCAAAAGGGTAAGGAATTCTATTCTTCCATCCCAAGGAAGGAAAAGATTAGGTTAATCTGTATAACTCTAGATAAAGTAATGATGCAATATTCCTGCACTTATTTGAGCCTTGCACAAATGATGAAGCTAAAAATGAAGCTCTTAAAATTTGTTTGGAGTTAGCCATCCTCACAAATATTAAAAGGATTAAAACCTTTGGAGATCCCCAACTAGTTATTAACCAAGTGAGCATAATTGATAAAGTTTTACACCCAAAACTTTTTAACTATCATTAATATACAATACTAAAGTTACTTGAATAGATTCCTTCTATAACTTTGTATAAGATATCACATAAAGATGATTCTATGGTTAATGTTTTACCAAAGTTTGCTAAGTAAATTGTGTTCCTAGGAAAAGAATCAATATCTATACAAGTTTAAAACTAGCCGATTCTACTTCTTATAGATTTGGGCTGCATAAATAGAAAAAGAAAAACTAATTCTTACTGAAGGTCAAGAGGAAATTAACTTAAGGCAATCGTTTATTGACTACTTAAGTGAGGGGAGGCTCCCAGAAGATAAATCATTAGCAAATGAAATTATGAAAAATGTTTTGTCATATTCATTAATCAATAGTGTGTTGTACTATTGATCATTCAATCAAATGTGGCTACATTATTTGGATAAATAAGAAGCCTATAAGATTGTAACTAAGGTACATTCTAGGTTGTGTGGTGCACACCAATCAAAGCTCAAAATAAAATTAAAAATTAAAAGACTTGAATATTATTTGCATTTGATGATTGATGATTGCATGAAAACTACACATTATTGCCATTAATGCCAGGTACATGGTGTAGTTTTGCATCAGCCTCCCATTATATTACATCCAGCAATCGCCTCTTAGACCTTTGAGAATTTTGATACTAACATCATAGGGCCTATTGATCCTCCTTCATCAAAAGGGCATCATTTCATATTAGTAGCAATTGACTACTTTTATAAATGAGCTGATGCATTTCTATTTAGAGAAGTTAAAGAATACCATGTACCTAAACATTTTTTGGGAAAATATCATATATCAAATTAGCATTCCTCATCAAATTTTATTTGATAATGGCCTAGCATTTAAGTTTACTAAAATAAATAATTTTGTCACTAAGCATAACATTGATTGAATATAATTGACCATCCATTGCTTCAATGCTTATGCAAATTTTGAAAAATGTTCTCAAAGATAATAAATTTAAATGGAATGAAATTTTGGTTAAAGCCTTATGGGCCTATCAGACAACATACAAGCCACCAACTCAATCTACATCATTTACTTTGGTTTATGGAACTGAAGCTATTCTTCCATTAGAAGTACAACTTTCTTCTCTAGGGATTACAGTTAACAATCACATTACATGGGATCAAAATTATAAAATTTGACTATAAGAACTTAAAAGCCTTGAAGAAAAGTGATTGAGAGCACAACAAGACATTGAACTTTACCAATCATGTATTGTTCAAGCTCATGCAAAATTAATTCATCCTAAAACCAAGCAAGAGGCTTATTCATGGTTCTTAGAAGGAAAATTTTAACTCATTGTAAGATAGGTAGTAAATTTGAGGCAACATGGGAAGGACCATTCATCATGGAAAAGGCCTATGAAGGATTTTCTTATTGATTGATAACTTGTAATGGTGAACATGTAATGTTACCTATTAATCGATGTTACTTAAAAAAGTATTGAGTATAAGTTATATCCTAACTTTGAAATAATCAATAAAGTTATATGTTCTACTAAAATTTTATTTCTATAGTTTATTTGGGCCCAAAGATTAGTATTTTAGAAAATACTCAAATTTACTTTGATGTAAACTCTTCTGTTTATGATATCACTCCAATAATAAAAAAAAATCTGTTTCTCATAATAATCTAGTCAAGAGTAAATCACTCAGTAGAATCTTTCCTAAGGAAACCTTTTTTTAGGAATCTAATTAATCCATCAAGACCTCATTTCTATAGACTATTTAGGTTAGGATAAAGTCCATGTGGCCCCTTCCTACTAGTCAAAATTTGAGGATTGATATTTAAGTCATCAAAGGCCCCTTCCTCATTCAAGTTATTAGGTTGAAATTAAGCCATTGAAGGCCCCTTTGTAATAGCTAACCAAAAAGAAGTAAGTACATTAGTGGGCATCCTTTCTAGAGAACAAGGATAGGATTAAGTAACCAATACCCCTTTATTTTAACTAGACTATTTAGGTTAGGATAAAGTTCATGTGGCCTCTTCTTGCTAGTTAAAATTTGAGGATAAAGATTTAAGTCATCAAAGACCCTTTTCCTCATTCTAGATATTTAGGTTGGAATTAATCCATTGAAGACACCTTCCTAATAGCTAACAAGATAAGAGTAAGCCCCTTAGTTGGCATCCATTTTTAGGAACAAGAATAGAATTAAGTCATCAAGACCCTTTCCTATTAATTAGACTATTTAGATTAAGATAAAGTCCATGTGACTCCTTTCTACTAGTAAATATTTGAGGGTTAAGATTTAAGTCATCAAAGGCTCTTTTCCTTATTCTAGCTGTTTGAGTTTATGATAAAACCATCAAGACCCTTTTCCAAAAGCTAAATTAACTAGTTAGGAGAAAGTATACATAGTTGCATCCTTTCTAGGTAAGAGAACTTATGATCTAGTATATCTTAATATAAACACCTATGGATCCTCCCCTTATGTTGGTTAGTCATTAGAGCTATCCTTTTAGCTAGTTTCACTTAGGAAGATGTGAGTCCCCAAGTTTTCTTCCTAGGTCAGCCATTTAAAACTAACATAAACTAAAGTTTGTTGTAGCCAAAATAAGAATAAGTCCCACTTTTTTTCTTTTTCTTTTTTTTTTTTTTTTGCTATCATGACTATGTTATGATTAGATTTCTTAGTGAGTTATTTCTTAATAGCATTTCTATTTTATTAGAAACTAGTAAATCTATATTTTCATAAGAATGAATCTTCTAAAATCAAAATAACCTAAGGCAGTTTGTGCATATCTTTCATAATTAATTCAAAACAAAATTTTAAATAAAAAACCTAAATTTAAACAAAAATTTAAAATTTCACTAGCATTATTCCTTGTAATCTATATCGAATCCATTGAATAGTTCAAACAACACCATTATGTGTGGTGTACTCTAACTAGTCCACCATAAATATTGAGGTTTCACTGGTTTACGTCATTTCTAGATGAGGTTGACACTATCCTTAATCCTAGTATTTAGGACACATAATCTTATATTAGGAGCTTCTAATTAGGCACTTAAGACATTACACTTAGTGACTAGGTGAAAAAACCAAAACCAAATAATAAATTTAAAGCCAAAACTAAATTAAAATTTAAAATCAAGCTCAACACTCTAAAGTAAAAGTCTAGGTCATCCTAGTGAATCCTTTTAAGACATGACCTAACTCAATTTGATTGCATGAACCCAATCAAACCCAAATCTAATAAAATTGAATAAAAACCTTTATCCAACACATTAAAATTGCAATCTAAATTTAATTAAGCTTACATTAAGGTAGCTGGAATGGTTGGCCCAATTGACCCATTCAAGCTCAAAATCAGTTAATTCTAAGACAAATCAAATAAAATCATAACAAATCAAAATAAAATCAAATAAAAAGCATAAAATTAATACACATATATAAATGAACCCAAAAATAAATATATGAATGTTTTAAACTAATCAATCAAGCTATTTGACTTGAGTTAACCCTTGTGGGCCCTACTAAGTCAAAAATCAACAAACCAAAATTTGGTCAAATTAAGCCATTCCGAAGGTCAAAAACATCAAATGAATTTTTCTAAACACAAATATAAATAAATATAAATTCAAAGAGGACTCCAATGGGTTAAGTGAATCACTTGGCCCAAATGGACTCGAATAAATCGTATTGAGCCCAAATTCAAATTAAATTAAAACTAATTCAAATAAAATTCTTCAAATCATTTTAAATTCATATTTAAACGTGATTCAACCTTTCCTTGGGTTTAACATGATCAATTGGATCACTTAGCCCAAGTGAACCAATTTCACCCATTTAAGCCCACTTTAAGTTAACATGGATCTATTTTAAAATTAAATTCAAATAAATTGAAATTAATTAGACCAAATCATTCCAAACACTTAATTGAATATAATTGAAATCTAAATTCATTTTAATTTGAGTCAGCTTGGTTGTTCAATTTAAATGAGTTCACATAAATCCATTTGAACTAAAAACAGGTTAAAATGAGTTTTAATAAAAATTTAAATTGAAATAATTATGAATGTTAAATATTAATTATTCCTTAACATCATGGATGATCAATTACACATCATTGAATCAAAATCCAACTTCTAAAAAGACCACTTAAGCTAAATGATCCATTTTAACTTATTTGAGTCAAATGAGTCAAGTTATCCTAACCATGGAAAATTCATATGAAACATGAATCAAGTGATCCATAAATTATTACATAGATAATTAACATTAATTTAAACTCAAATTTAAAAAAATTAATTAAATGTTACATTGAACCAAACTTAAATGAATCAAATAAAGCACAAATCCAAACCCAACCCAAATGAGCTTGAGCTTAGCCTAAAGTTCACTTTAGGTTTGACTCGGGCAGTAGGCAACGACCCAAAAGCATAGAATATTAACGTGGCAAGAAAGGATGGTGGAGCTCATGGGGAGCAAGCATGGATGATCTACTTCCATCACCTCAAGCCTTACCCATGCTTAATTTCATACCCCTTAATCCATTCAAACCTCATTTCAAACCTTTCAACCACCTTCATTATCATGATGGGCTTCCGGATTCCCATGGTTGGCCACCTTCACATCAAACCAATAAGGGCACTCTCAACCAAGTATAAAGGCAAGGCTTGAAGCATTAATTTCGCCTATGGAACATTCCAACACCTTCTCAAAGTTAAGATGAACCTTTCCCTTTCTCCTTAACCTTTCCAATCACTCCCCACACCAAACTTCAACGAGCAGCCTTCTCAGATTTAAAAAAATTAATTAAATGTTACATTGAACCAAACTTAAATGAATAAAATAAAGCACAAATCCAAACCCAACCCAAATGTGCTTGAGCTTAGCCTACAGCTCACTTTAGGTTTGACTCAGGCAGTAGGAAATGACCCAAAAGCCAGAGAATATTAAGGTGGCAAGAAAGGATGAGGTGGAGCTCATGGGGAGAAAGCATGGATGATTTACTTCCATCACCTCAAGCCTTACCCATGCTTAATTTCATACCCCTTAATCCATTCAAACCTCATTTCTAACCATTCAACCACCTTCACTATCATGATGGGCTTTCAAATTCCCATGGATGGCCACCTCACATCAAACCAATAAGGGCACTCTCAACCAAGTATAAATACAAGGCTTGAAGCATTAATTCCACCTTTGGAACATTCCAACACCTTCTCAAAGTTAAGATGAACGTAGATGAACCTTTCCCTTTCTCCTTAACTTTTCCAATCACTCCCCACACCAAACTTCAACAAGCAACCTTCATGCATGATCTCCACATCAAACCAGATAGAGGCATAGCATCAATTCATTCCAAGGGCTAGATGGAGGCATAGCATCAATTTATTCCTAGAGCTTCATTTCAACTTCTCAAAGCTTTTCAAAATAAGAAACCATTGAAGATCAACACCGACAAGGTATGCCACCTCACTGACTTCCCCTTTAATTTTAGTTGGTCCTTTGTAATGCCAACTTGATATTTGGTGAGATCAAACCATTTAGATCCCTCCTGACTTGCCCCTTAATTATTTTGCAATATAAAACATGAAGAATCATGACTTAGATGATTAAAAATTATCGCCCGAAGGTAGACAACTCTCAGTACTCTAGAGAAATGTTAGGAATGAAATCATCATCAACTATTTCTTTTAATTGAAATGGATAGTCATAATTCAGAAGCATAAATATAACTTAATCTCTTAAATTAGTGGAGGGTTAATCCTTGACCATTCAATCTTTAATCGAATAGTCCTAATCAATCCCACATCCCCGCCACCATCTTACAGGGATTCTACATGGATCAACATGGCCCAATCATTCAATGTCATGCATCAAGCAATGCTCAATCAGTGCCACATTAGCATAAATTAAGACAAACAACAAATTAGTTTTTTAAATTTTAAAAATTATTTTAAAATGTTAAGAATTTCAAATATTCATAGAAATTAAAATATTCAACTAGAAAATACAAATAAGGGCTCTTTGGATACATCTTAATGAGAAGAATCTATTAAACCATAAATCCCTAATTTTTATTAAGTATTTCCAAGTTAAATTAAGTTAAATTAAAAATAATCAAACATAAATTAATACAATCAACATGAAACTTGGGGATACAAAGCTAACGTTAAAATGCACCTTTAATGAAAATTTAAAGAAGTACTAGTGATTAAATTAAAAAATATGAGATTTTCAATCTCAAAAACCTAATTTAATAAAATAAATTAATATTGACCCAAAAAATTAGAGGAAATTATGGAAAAGACTCAAAAAACCTTAAAGAACATCAATAAAATTAATAAACAATATTAAACTTTATTTAAACTCATTAAACCCCAAAATGACCTAATTAATGGATTAATTGAATTAAATAATTCAATTAATTTAGTTGATCTTTGAAAAATTATAATAAATTCAGAAAAAATCCAAAATTTCTAATTCAACCTTTTCTAGACACATCTTTTAGAGAGGAATCAAAGAAAATTAAAAGCCTTAATTAATTCCTAATATTTTAAGCCTAATTTATGTTTTATTGAAAACATAAAAACTTTATTTCATCTTATCTCTAATCATGACAAAGTTTTAGAAAAATTAAATTAGCAAGAAACCTAACTTATCAAAAAAATTTCAAAGTAAAATGGCTTCTTGATCATAAGCTATTAATAAATTTAAACTAAATAGCAAATCAAAATTTCAAAAAATATAAAAATTAGCAAAACCAACTCAAAATATTTCTAAAAACATCAGAAAACTTTGAAAATTTTTCTCAATCCTCTGAAGTTAATAAATTATAAAATTTATATATTTAGGATTTAAAGAAATAAAATTAATTAGTCCTAAGTCTAAAATTGGAAACTCCACAATAAGTTAAATGATTAATTAAATTTTTTAATTAATTGATTTTTGAATTCAACACTTACATAAACATTTTTTAAAACTAAAATCATTCCAAACTTACTTAATATTGAATGGCTAATTCAAGTATAATTAAAGATGAATAATTTGATTAGATTATTCATAATCAAAAAAATATTTAAATGCCTTAAGAATTCATAATGTCTAAGCATTGGCACCCTAAGAGGTTAATCTATATAAATTACGTAAACTATGATTAGTGTTCAAAAAAAAATATAAACAAAAACTTAACCATGAAGAACTAAATCAAATTACAAAAATTTTGCTTTAAATCAAATTAAGCAATATTAATTGAATTTAATAAAACATAAAGTTTTGAAACTTAACCTTATTTGACTTCATGAATCTAACAAATCTTAAATCAAACTTAATAAAAAAAAATTGACTATAAAATCAATGTTGAATGGAAATTAATAAATCAAATAAAATAGGTTATGCCAACAATTTACCTACAAATTAATTAAATTATAAATTAAAATTATATGAATTAAATTTAAAATTTAATTAAATCAAATAAATAAACTAAATTAAATAAATCACCAAACCCTTAATTGAAATTTAAATAATAAGATCATAGTAAAAGTCATTCAAATCATAAGCTAATCAAAATGCATTAAATAACTTGAATATAATAAAGATGCAAAACCACTAAATGCCAACAACAAAAAAAAGAACTTAATCATGATAAGCCATATAAATTAACAAAACTAAATGAATTTATAAAATGAAACTTAAAGAAGAGAAATAAATTATAATTGAATAATAAAAAATGCTAAAAAATTTAATCAAATAAAAACTAGTAATTAACCTAAGATTAATATTAAATATTTAAATATTTAAAATTAAACAACTCCAACAAACTAATCTTTAAATAAATTAAATAATAACTAAATTAAATTCAACTCAGTCAATTAAATAGTTTGAAAGGACTAATTAAGATATGTTGGTTCCTAGTTTGACATTTAGAGCTGATTTTCATCTTAGAGTCAAAATTTCACTATACTAAGATTAGGATGTTAAATAAATTGGGTTCTATTTCAAGTAAAATTTATTTTATTCCTCATTTTTTAAAACCTAAAATCAACTTAAACACAAAAATAAATCTAAAATTAAAACAAAATTAAAAATCAACTTAAATATTTAAATTAAAGCCATCCAATTATAAAATTGAACACACTTTAAATTCAAATTATAACTTGAACCTATAAAAGCCTAGTGTAGTCATATCACAGAAGCCATTCCTTTCACAGACTAGATTATTAGTTCATCGATCATATACTTAGGTTAAGCCAATGATCTATAATGATTTGTGTTGTGATGTGATATTCTTTTTATTTTGGGGTGTAATTTTTTATATTGAACAATTAAGAATTATTTGATCACTAGTGTGGATGTTAGAGTATTCTTTTTAGACTAATACAATTTTCTATAGAGGGTTATACTTAAAAGGACTATCATAATAAATAAAATAAATGTTATTTACTTTTAGGTGCTGCTTAAATCTCTAAGCATATCTTAATAGGACAGGTGGGTTTAATCATCATTGGTGTTAAGCTTATATGATTGAATTATAATTACTGAGCTGTGTGTTTTTCCTTATGTCTATTTTGTAGGATTTAGGATTTTATTTTTGAATTTTAATACATAATTTAAGCCTAAAATTAGGTTAGAATATATGGAGTTTAGGAATAGTAGGAGCTAACTGTACCTATTGGTGGTCTCCTGTGAAGCTTAAGGTGGTCCCTCAAGAAGGTGATAATCTTGAATGAAGACTCTCATAGATCAAGACTTTAGTTCTATGTTGGGCTATATAAGGGTAGAGTTTGGCTGTCCATTTTTCTTTTTCTTTTGGAGTGTACAAAGTATCTAATTGCACTAGCCTATTTATTTAATTAAATTTAACTTGATTTATTTTATGTTGTGCAATAGAACTATATGCTTTTTTTATAAGTTTCTTTATATGATTGATGTGTTCTACAATGAATCTTGGATACGCTATGCTCTTAAGAAAATTAATTTTTTTACCCAATTAAATTAAAATAACTTAAACATAAATAAATAACTCATAACCTCACTTAATCAAAGCCTTAGGCATCAAAAAGAATTAATTAGAAATAAAAACATTTTGTAAACCATACAAGAATAATTCATTGTACTTCTTGAATTAGGTGCTTTACCCATTACACATAAGGGGACAATTGACTTGTGAGGATGACCACCATTCTTAGGAAAGTGTGCCTACTTTTATTTATTTAGCTCATGGTCTTTTTCTAACCGTATCTCATTTTAGGCATGACTTTCTTACCTAAAGCCGTAAATGAAATTGTGAGTCAAAATACTTCAAAAATGTTGAAAATTATTATATTAGTGAATATACCAGCCATTATCTTAAGGTTATAGAGTGAGTGTAGGCTCTTATCTTTCTTTTCTAAAAATAATAGCCTGAACATCTTGAATAAAAAAAATTAAACTCATGGTTTTAAAATTGCTTAGGTTGTGTTAGCTGGAAATTTTACAAAGTGAGAAGTAATCCCACGAGTGTCAAGGATAGGTTATTATTCTCATGTGCATTGAAGACCCATAATTCCCAAGAATTAAACTAAGTTGAATTTATAACTTATATTAGAAGCATTTTGGCATTATGATTTGAAGGATCTCATTAAAATAAGTCTTCAACTCCTAGTCATTCCTATTATCTTGTGTTGTTCGAATCCAAGTCTTCAATTTTTAATAAAATATCAACTTAGAATCTCAATAATTTTAATTTAAAAAAATATAAAGCCTAATGATAGGATAGTTAATATTCTTATTAGGCTTCCCAATATCTAAAAGCATTTCTTACTTATTCCCTATTTGCTTTTGAAAAGAACTCTTTCTCATTGAAGCATTACCTTTTCAAATTTCAAATTAACTATCCTTTCATGATAAGCTTTGAAATACATGTAGAGGTAAAAATTAATTTCTTTAATCTAGAGTTCTTTTTTATGATGTAATTAATTATAGGGGCTTCCCCTTATAGGGAACTAAGGACCTTGCAATAAACTTAACCATGTTATATTTATTATGGAGGTAAGCATCTTGTTTCAATGAAATTGAGAGAATTAAATGGCCATAGATCTTTAGAATTATATCTAAAGATCTATTTTAGAGTTTTGGTTGGATAATGAAGGGTGTTGGATAATATGATAATGAGAATGCCTAAACTAGTCATTTGATTTAAAATGTAGTTTTAAGGAATGAGATTTAATGAGGTAAATGGCTAAAAATACTTGGGAAGGTTTATGTTATGATATGTATTTATGATCTAAAGTAGTTGATTAGGAATCAAAGGGTTTAAGTTATTATTTTGGAGTAAGGACTCGGACTAGGCTGTAATTACTGAAGTATAGGTATTAATGGGTGAAGGAAGGTGTAGGTTTATGGAGGAGAGAATAAGACTTAATGGGTGGTTAGAGATGATGTTAAGAAGTTTAAGAAAGAGTTGAATAAGTTACTTTGGGTATTGGAGGTGAGAAAATAAATATATATTTGATAATTATTGCTCCGCTAAGGATTATCAAGGTTTAGCCACCAAGCTCTCAAATTATAAGAACAACTCAGATATTTTGTAATTTCCAAAAGATTTTCTTTCATTCTAGACAATGTATAGCCTTTACAATTATCTTTAAAAATAAAAAACTTCAAAATATGGTGGGAAAGGCAGGAGGCCACATTAATGTGAAGCAATAAGTTACCTTATTATTTCATATCATACACATATATCACATATTATTATTTTATGTGGATTCAACCATCTCACATGCCATGCTTTAAATTTTTACATTCAAAATTTTAAACCAAGAGTTTCTAGAAAGAAATTAAAATTTACATAATTAAAAAATGATGAAATCATAAAATGGGTTGTGTCAAGTTAATGAACTAAACATTCTTCATTCTTAAATTTTTTTAAGCTTTAGCTTGATACCTAGTGAATGGACCTTGAGTTCTAATCTCCTAATCGACATGATATTCTACATCAACTCCCTTAATAACAATTGAACTCTACTCTATAAAATTAAAATCGAAGAAGTCTTCTACTTATTATGAGACTAAAGTCTTTAAGTTAGTACAGGTCAACTATATGTCTTCTCTTAGTGGTTTATTCTTCTAGCAAATTAGAAAATAATATTTAGAAGCTAGATTAATGGGTGCTTCTTTAGTGATGAAATAGTCAACTTCAAATAAAAAGGGCTTCTACAAGCATGATGATATATCTCTTGCTAAAAAGATAGATTGAACAAGTGGAGGTTTGCTAACTCCTTCATATGATAGGATATGTTCAATATTAATGAACGGATGAATGAGCATATCAAAAGGTAAATTAAAGTGATAAGCATTAGTTTTAATTTCTTGAGAATTTTAAATGGACCAAAATTCTATTCATATAATTTTTTATATTTAGCAGTTTGATAACGCTCAAGCCAAATGTGAATCAAAACATAATCATCTTTTTATATTCTTTCATTGAATTATTATGATTTGTCTTAGAAGCATAGTTTTCCTTATTTATAGTAATTTTCTTTCTTATATTTTCATGGAGGTTTTGAAAGTCTTTTGCAAATAAGAATGCTACATTAGAAAATGCATGACATGGTAGGTTTGCTACATCCATTGATCATCTTAACTTTTGACAATAAACTATCTCAAAAGGTGATATATTTGTAGTTTTAGAGATAAAACTATTATAAGTTATTTATATTTTATCTTATATGCAAGTGCACATGTTTCATCAAGTAATATAGAACGAGTAGAGTATCATTCCCATGTGGATTAGAGCGAAATTCTATAGCAATTTTATATTAAGCATTAATCTTTTAGAACTTGATTATTATCCAACAAAATATAAAGTGTTCAACTAAAATTATTGTCTACTATTTTGCAAAATATTAAAAGACTAATTTACATTTTCATATTTTATAAAAAAAATATAAGTGTTGTTCTTAACTTAAAAGTAGTACTCTAAATTTATGGAGTTTTTGGATTATGTATTACATTAAATTAAGTAGTGTATTTAATTTTAAGTATGTAGTGTCAACCAGAAGCAAAAATGTTATACCCTCTATGTTTAAACAAGTATAACTAAACTAATTCTTTTACATAGTTTTTTTTCCTAATTTTAAATAAATCTTGATTGCTTATGATTCTTAGAAATAGTCATATATTTAATGGCTATTCATCACTTCTGGACTATCTAGCACATTAATGATTATTTAGTATATCTATTTTTCCTTTTTTAATTAATCTTCTAAGACTATTGTTATCACTAGATCACATTTGACTTTAATTTTGTTTTTGGCTAAATCACTCGTAAATAAAGCATTGAGAAAAGAAAAAAACCATTCTCTTGAAAAGCACAAATAATTTTTTTATATTAATCCACAAATTATAATCTAATTCATTGCTGACATCCAAAATGTTCACATAAATTTAGAGCACCTTACATATTAGTGCTTCATTATAAAGAAGATGGAAACTCATTTAACATTGTAAAATATAACATAGGACAACTAGAGAACAAAGTAAATAGCACACTAAGTGAGTCTTTTAAGTCCACCCTTTAGCAATCCTCTATTGCTTCTTCATGGAAATATCTAACATCCCCCATTGAAAACCCTTGATTGTTGATTTTCTTCTCTACCACATGCTTAAGAAAAATACTCTACCATATTACCATCACATCGCTCTCATAACACTTGGAGTATGACTCTCTATGTGCTACATAAAAAAACTCACACTCTTACACTCACTCCCCCTCTTACCAAATTTTGAAAAATTTTCTTTTAAGTTTAGAAATATCCATTATTTGTAGCCTATAAATAGCCCTAATCACTTACTCTAATGCTCCTACCATAAATACCTTGAAAACTGATTGCATTATCACTAAACCAACACAATTCTATTATGTTAGGTCATAGAGCTGTGTTGCTATAAGTGGTACTTTGTCATTGTTGATCTGACGTTATGGTGTTATGTTTACTGCCTTCGCTTCATATTTTTCCACAAGTACAACACCATAATATTTCTTATGCAGCAACTAAGCACTAAGCTTGCTGTAAAATTGCCCCAAATCAGCCTAATTTAGCACCTCGATGCTGCTAATATTGTGTCTAGGCGCTGACCTTACTTTTTTTTCCTCTATTTTAGGCCATTTTCAACACTATGGTGCTGCTTTTGCATCACCTAAGTGCTGGGCCTAAATCTTTTCTTTTTCATTTTTGGGAATTTTTTTGTTACAACACAAAATATATTTAAAATATACACTTTTTAACATATACAAATATGGTAAATGCATCATAGCTACATGAAATTTTCACAAATTTAACACTTGTCAAATACCCCCAAACTTAAACTATTTCTTATCCTCAAATAATTTGATACTATATTGTCATTTTGAGTTAGTTAATAATATAGATTTTTGAAGTCTTAAAAAATTAAATAAAAACATTATCTAAAAATATAAATTACATTTTTATATTTATTTTTCATTTCATCATTTCAAACTAAAATATCCCATATTCTTATTATTAACTATTTTTTAGTTAAAATTCTTTAGTGCATATTATCATAGTTTATTCTTATGACGATGAATGAATTGATATTTTAATAAATAGTTATCCATATAATATATATAAACATAATTTTTATGTTCTGAATTGTAATTATGATAATTATTCTTCCATAAACTCATTGAATTGATTTAGATTTCAAAAATTTTAAAGTTCAATGAGATACTCAACCTCAAGTGAACCTTCTAGTTATTTCTCTTTCTCACTTTTTTATGATATGTATAGTTTACATATTCTTCATGTATAAGTACACTATATTGGCTTTGTAACCCATTATAAATATGTTATAATCTTGACTCAATTCAATATGTCTTTGTTCGCTTAACAATATTTTATAAGTTCTAATTAGTAATAGTTTCATTATATTATTTCTTATTATATGTATTTTTATTTATTTTAGTATCAATTCATTAAATTAATCAAGAATTACCTATGTGTTATGTGTGTGCTTAAGAAACTTTTTAACTTAACAAAAATTACTAGCTTTTCTAAGATATTTGGTTATTATTATTTTGAAAGAAATACCATGATTAAATCAAACCTTACAAGTAAATTGTTATTTTTTAGTTAAAATTTGTTTAATTAATTTTAGCTTCCAATAATGTCTAATATTTTTCAAACTAACCTTAAGTTTAAAATGCAAATGTAACAACCTCAAAAAGTATAATAATTAAAGTTTTTAGGCTACTACTATTATGTAAATATCACATTTAAATGCAACACATCTAAGAAATGAATACTTAACATTAATTTTTACTTGAACAAATACATATATAAAGACACAAACTTAAGACTACATAAATACACAAAAAAGAAAAAGTACATAAAATTACACAAAAATAAAAAAAAAACTTTCATAGTAATCCACGTCCTCCTCTTCTTCTTCATTTACTTCTTCTATCTATGGCCAGTAAGGTTGATATTGTAGCACTACAAGAGAAGGAATTTTGTTTGGACCAATATAAAAGTTATAGTTTTTAAATATGTGAATGAGTGATGTGTTATACTTAGCCATATAAAAAAATTGTTGTTTTGTTGACCCATATGATGATCAAAATTTTCTTTCTAATTACTATTTCCACCAACTACCTTCATTAACCCTTTTTCTTAAGTCAGAGATTTCTCCTCCAATTTCTTAGAGTTTCTCTTTTAAAGTTTTGGAAGATCGAGATCTAGATTAAAGAATACATGAGCTTTCTCTTACCTCTATTTTTAATCTTAATCCTTCAATTGACCTTTTAATAAGAGGAGCCCTTTATATAAGAACCTCCTCATCTAACTACCCCATCACATCAGCTAAAAGACATAAAGCATAAATAAGAGAGGGTAATCAAAACTTACTTTAACACTACCCTTAATCATATTATAAATTATCTTTCCTACATCTATAAAAACACCTATTTGAATTAAAAATTTTAAAACCACCCTATCCTTAGTTACCTTAGTGATATTACCGCTAGGTGTCACCTAGATAGAAATGAAGTAATACTAGGCAGAAAAAATGATAATATTTTTCTCTTGACATTTCTATTGGACATTAGCATTTCCAAAAATTTGGAATCTAAGACTTTTATCAAAATTTGAATGACTATTATAATAAAAAAAATATTTATTATTTCCATAATTTTCTAATTTATAATATGTATTAATGGTAATATTATCAAAACTTACATATTTTTCCCTCAAAAAATCCTTATTGTCTCCATGCACCGCATTGGAAAAAAACTCTCACACAATAGGGATGATGAAAGCTTTGTTATTATAGGTGAAGTGTTCTTGGCCTTGTGTGGGAATTTTATTTGGAACACCATACAGATCTTGGTGGTACTTATTTAGGTAGTCAAATACATCATTAAGGGATAAATATATTATTTCAAAAGACAAAAATATTATCCTATTATTGATTTGATTACTTAATAAGGGCTCGAAAAGCTAATGGGTATTTGATGTACTAGAGATTTTGCCTTTAAACTATATGAAGAAGTAGAATAGGGTCAAAATCAGGTTGTGATGAAGTTGTTGCACCATCTTCACAAGGTACTCCCCTCCTACCCCTAGAGCACTATTCACTATTACTCTTCCATTGGTTTACTCACAATGGATAAACCTTCTTACACTGGTGCTATCTCATCCAACTCCCCTTCCTCTGATCGCAATGTTCCTTCCATTAAGCTTATATTTTTGCACTAATATCATGATAGATTTGTTGAAGGCAGTGATAATGGCATTCTAAAAAGGCTAATACAAAAATGGCAAACCTACCATATACCTGACTGAATCAGAAGCTGCTCAATTAATAAAACCTCTCAAATTTACTTTGGTTGACAACTTTACCTACAAGCATCCCAAGTTGCACATAATCCATAAGCACTTTCATGAACTAAGGCTTCTTGGTGAATGGAACATTTTCCTACTTGATTGATGGCACCTTGCTTTTATACTTAGTAGAGAGGAAGACTATGTAACAAGGCTCTTCACAAAAAAAAACTCTACAACATTGACAATGTTCTAATGAAAAAACTCAAATGAACCCTACTTTTGATTAGATTATAGAACCACCCATAGTCCATATTTTGATTAAACTACCAAACTTGAAACTCCATCTCCTTAATAAACATATTTTGTAACTTTGGCAAACCCCTTTAACTTCATTTGCCCACCTGCAAGCTAACTAGACCTTCTATTGTTCGGGTTCTTGTAGAAATGGATATAATAACAACACATGATGAAGAAATTTGGATTTGTACACCAACTAATAATTACTAGCAACAAGTAATTATAAAATAAAAGTGACACTATTGTCTAAAATGTAGAATGTTTGTCCATTTTCTTGAAAATTTCTTCATTACAAATTTTGAATTAAGAGAAAGGAACACCAAAACTAATGGGAATGATAATGGAAATGTAAATGATCCCTCAATTCTTTTGCTAGAATGAATTCAATAATAACAAAGCATAACCTAAACATAATGTAGATCCAAAGAAACCCTAAATGCCATTTATAAGAAAAAATTCATAAAACACTAATGTGTTACTCAAAAATCAATAAACCTTTAAGACTGAAGCATCGGACCATATACCCAATACAAATCATCTGCCTAAATAGCATGGGAAAGAACCTCTTACTCATTGATCACCAGGTTTTGAACATGTAGATAACTTACGTCCTACTAGCACAGAAGAATTTAATTTTTAATTTCAATAAACCCAGCTCGATGAAGTACTATCCTCTATACTTTAACATCAAACCTCCCACTATGAGGAACTAGGCCAAACTATGCAAGACATAAAGGAGGACTAGCTTCTACAAAAATATAAAAGAAACAAGCATAAAAGAATAAGGGAGCTAAGGCACGTAAACCCAAATGTAGCATCTTCTATAAAATAGGTTTTGTAGTTGGAATACTAGCCAATTAGTATGATAGGATTACTACTAGAGCCTTTAGGGACTCAACGTACTCCAAACATGACTAACTTTATGATTTGGAATATTAGAGGCATTACTAATCCTAGTGTCTCTAATAGACTAAAGAGTTCAATTAGGAGTCACAACCTTCATGCTTTTACAATCCTGGAACCTTAATTTAACCACAATAAGGAAGGCATCATAGAGAGTGGAATCAACTATTTTAAATCAGTATTCCAAGAGCAAGAGGTGAATCTAAAACTATTTCAAGAGGAACTACTTGATTCTAGTAAGTTTATGTAAATCAACTTGATCTTGCATATATCCCTATGGAAGATGAAATTAAGAGGACTACTAATTCTCTTAGTGGATCCAAAGTAGTATGACCTGATGGATACACAACCCATTACTACCAACATGCTTGGCAATGGATTATGATAGATGTAATCTTAGCTACACAGGCCTTCTTTTGGGCATGGATAGACATAAATACTCTAGCTCTACCTCCATTATTCTCATTCCTAAATCCAATAATAAATTTATTTGGGAAAATTTCATGCTTATATGCCTTACATATGTCATTAGCAAAACTATCAATAACAATCGCTTTCAACCACGCCTTCTTGAACTCATCCACAAAAACCAAACAACATTCAAAAAAATAAGGAACATAGCTAAAATATATTATTGGCCCAAGAACTTACTCAAGACCTAGATATGAAATGTAGAGGAGGGAACATGATAACCAACATAAAGAAATCCTTTCATACACTAAATTGGAAATTCATCATTGCATCAATGAAAGCTAGAGGATTTTAGGAAGAATTTTGCAACTGGTTCAGATGCCACTCTCTAATAAATATTGCTCTATCCTTATCAATAAAAGAGGCTAATGGCTTTTTCAAAGAATCTAGAGGCATAAAAAAGGTTGGCAACCTATCTCCTTCACTTTTTATACTAACTTTTGATAATCTTTCTTGATGGATTGATGCTAGCCATAATTCCAAAAGATCTCTCAACTACAAAACCGAAGGAAGGATTAACATATCTCATTTAGCTTTCACTGATGATGTTTTACTATTTTTCAATGGATCTAAAAACTTAATAAGGAGAATTATACACTTGCTCAACACATTTGAAATCATTTTTGGAATGACTTTCAATAAGACAAAATGCCTCTTCATATTGGGTAAGCATTACAACACAAATTGGAAATGGATTCAAGATTCCACTGGCTTCATAAATGATACAACCTTGAAAAGCTCAACATTGATTTACTTGGCTTCAAGTGAATCGATGGATAAAACCAAAAGATGACTGCATCAAAATCAACATTGATGGTAACTTCAAAAGTGATACCACCTTGGTTCATCTCATATACTTTTGAGAGGATTAAATTGTTATTACAACAATTCCAAATTAATGTCATCCACATTTACAAAGATGGTAACCAACCAGAAAACCAATTGGCAAGTTTGGGTTCCCAATCTGAAAGGTTTATTTTCTCCCATCATCCCATACCTTTTATCCTCGACTTGCTTGGCTTACCTTACATTAGAAAGATGTAACAACCATACCCATACCAATTATTCCTTTTCTTTTGATCAGGTGTCATAGATTGTACTTTTCTCTTTATTACTATAGTAAATTTTGCTTAAAAAAAGTATAGTAAAGTTTATTTTGGTGTAGGGTTTGTAGTTCCATGTAAGGGCAAGCCACTTTAGTTAATTACAACTTAGGAATGAATGATCTCTTCTTATGAATACTTTGGATTAATGAAATAGATTTTATTTTTATGGATTTCAAAGCTTGTCTTAAAAGGATGGAGAGTTGAAAATTTAATAGAGAGTGCTACAAAGGGGAAGAGTTCATTTTAGAATCCAATAGGGAATACATAAGAAATGCTTTTAGATACTGGAAAGCCTACTAAGCATTTCAACTAACCTACCATTAGGCTTTAGAATTTTGAGATTGAATTTAATAAAGTTTTGAATTGATATTTTATTAAAATCTAGGACTTAGATTCATATAACATAAGACTGTAAAAATGCCTATTGGTTGAAGATGTACTCCAAAAGGATACTTTAGAATCTAAACCTATAAGTTCTTCTGATATAAATTAGAGGCTCAACCTAATTTAATATTTGATAATTATTAGTTTTTTCTTTCACTTGAGAAAATGAACATATCTCTGACTCTTCTCAACTTACCACCCAGTTAGAAGGGTTACCAGCTAATGCACCTAATCAATTTTATATCCATGAATTCAATCTTCATGTTATGCATGGTGGTTGTAATGTTATATCTTAGGAAGGAATTTAATAAACTAAACTCACTCCTTATCCTTATGATAGCATTGGGTATGATATGCATCTAAATAATGTTATGAATTTTATCTTTTATATTTTGAGTTATGATTCATTTTAAGGTCTTGTATATGCAATTTATTCTTACAATGATATGTAGTTAGAAGAAATCGTGGGCCAAATAAAAAAGAGGCACACTTCTCCAAAGAAGGGTGATCATTTTCACAAGTTAGATGCCACCCATATGTGCAATGGATGAAGCACCCAATCGAAGAGGAATGAATAATATGTTATCATGTTTCATAAAAGCTAATTATTTCTAATTGCTTTTATGTTGTACCTATGGATTTTATTAAAATGTAGTTATGAGTTTCTTTATTTTATGTTTGCATTGTTTAAGTTTAATGGGATAAAAATTTTAATTTTTTAAGAGCCTAATGTTCTAGGCATTTCATCACAAAAAGAAACCTAGAAAAAGTAAGTTGTTCTATTGCACATCGCAAAATAAAAAAGCTAATTTAAAATAATATAATAAGTTGGTGTAGCCAGGTACTATTATACACCCAAAAGAAAGAAAAAATGGGCAACCGAGTAAATCCCATATATTGTACAACTTATAATTAAACATTTTGATCTATGTGAGTCTCTCTCTAGGATCGTCACATTCTTTAGGGACCTTCAGTTGGTAAAATCAGCTCCTACTATTCCTAGTCCCCATAGATCCTAACCTAATTCTAGGCTCTAATTACACTTTAAATTTTCAAAATAAATTTTTAATCCCTGCAAAATAAATGTAAAGAAATATGCACAACACACTAGAAATTTATATTTCAAACATACAGAATTAACATTAGTTGCTTTCCAAGCCCACTTATCCTATTGGGCTATACTCAGGGACTTAAGCAGCACTGGCAAGTAAATAATATTTATTTATATTTTATTATGCCGATCCTTTTTAGGGCAGTCCCCTATAGAAAATAGCAGTAGCCTAAAAGAATGCCCTAACATCCAAACCAGCAAGCAAACATTCCTAGCCATCTAATCTAAAATATTACACCATAAAATAAAATAAAAAACATTACAAAATATTATAGATCATCAGCCTAACTTAAGTCTAGGGCCAGTGACTAAATAATCTAGTGTGTGAGAAAGGGGCTTATATGGTATGACTTTACTAGGTGTTTTAAGTTCATGTTTTGGTTTAATTTAAAATTTAATCTTTTACTTTTCATAATTTAACTTTATAAGTATGTGTCATTGTTAAACCACAAGTTCAAGGAATCAAGACCTCCTTCAGACCTACCTTGGGTGTCTAGACTATATACCATATGATAGTTAGTCATGAAAAGTTTTGTTTTCAATTGATTTCCTTTATTTTATAATTTGTTAAATTTATCATTAAGGAATTTTAATTTAAATAGTTTGATAACTTTTTTAGTTTATTTCCAATTTTAGTTTATTTTATGTTAAGATACAAAATTAGATTTTAAAGAATGAAGAATAAAATAAACTCCATTTTGTATGGAACCCATACTATTCAACATCCTAATTCTAGTAGAATGAGTTTTTCATCTATTCTAAATGTCAAACTAAGATCCTAAGTATTTAATTAACTTCTTTTGAATTTATTTGAATGATTTATTTTAAGTTGGGTTTGATTTGAATACTATTTTAATTCTATTTTAGGGTTAGAGTTTATATAACATAATGTTATTAAGATTCACAGACTTCATTCTTATAACATTTCTTTTATCTTGATTAATGTTTGTTTAGTTTAATCTATTACCATTACTTCAAATTAAAAATATTTTTTAAAATCTTATTTAAAAGTTTATGTTATCATAATTGCATTTAATTTTCATTTTAATTTGATTTGAGGTAAAATGATTTGATTCATTTACATTTTATGTTATCTAATCTTCATATTTTTTTAAGATGTATATAGTTTCACTATTTAAACTTCTACTTTACCTTATGTTTCTTTTGATTTGATTAATGTTCCTTAGTTTGATTTATGGTCTTTTTATTTATAACATTTAATTAAGATTTATAGTGTTTCCTTAAACCTTAACTAAGAGTTTAATTATATATCATGATTAAATTTAATTCAATGTTTTCTTTTAAGTTCTTTTTGGTTTCAAGTGATTACATTTATTTATTTTATTCCATTTAGCTTTTAAGTTATGTAGGATGTGTATAGTTACATAGCTTGGCTTTTTTTATTAAATATTCATTTAATTTCATATATTATAATTAGTTAATTTATTTGATTTGAATTAATCTTATTCATTTGATTCATTAATGTTTATGTTTATTAGCTTGAATGAATTAACTTAATTCACATAAGTTGATTTTTTAATTCAAACTTAATTTAAAGTTTTTGATTTTATCATTTGAATAATTTATTATATTTCAATTTCATAACATAAGATGATTCATTAATTTATGCATTTTTAATTCATCATTTGTTTTAATTATAATGGAATTTTATATGTTAAAACATCATTATTTAATTAAATCTCTTAAAGTGAAGTTTTATTTATCAAATTCAACCTTGTGAACTTAGGAAATGAACTACTTTAGGCACCAAACCTAGCCTAAGCCATTCCAAACTTTTAGTTTATTTAGGTTTGCTCGATTTGATTAATCATTTCTTTCTTGTTTTTATATTTGGAACTATCTTGTTCATTAACTTAAATAGGTTTAAGGAATTTCCACATTAATTAATTCCATATTCGGGTATAAAATCCAGAGGTTAAATAACTTTGGTTTTCATTTAAATAATTAGTTTATTATCATTTAATTAATTTCATAATTGTAGGTTTAGTCAATTTTTTTATATCTTTAATTATTTCATAAACCTTAAATATATAATTTATTGAATTCCTTAACTTCAAAGGGTTAATAAATTTTTCTTAGCTGTTATGATGTTAATGAAAATGATTTAGATTGATTTTATAGATTTTTATGATTTTTGTGATTTATTATTTATAATTTAGTTTAAATTGATCTAGGGATTGGAAATTCAATAACGTCTAACCCAGAGATACTTTGGCTTTGAAATATTTATGATAAGTGGGTTCCTTGCCAATTTAAGTTTTCTAAATTTTCATCTTAATCAAATGTATAATTTAAGATTAATTAGGGTTTTAATTATTTGAATAACACTTAACTTTAGTTTAAATTAGAAAGAATAATTAGGGATTTTAATTTTTCTTAAATTTCCCTTTAGAAGATGAATCTATAAAGAGTTTATTTAGATTTTTTGGAGTTTTGGTTAATTTATTATGATTTTTTAAAGTTCATAATAATTAATTAGATTAATTAATTCACTTATTTACTTAATTAAGTCATTTTTGAAAATTATTAAGCTCTAGAGAGTTCTAATGATTTTTTTAGATTTATTAACGTTCATTATAATAATATAAGTTGATTTTAAATTTTCTTTAGAACTTTTCTAATTTATTACTAATTTATTTCATTAATTTATGAGTTTATGAATGAAAATTTAATATCTATGAATTTACTTTCCAATAAATCATTATACTTTTATCTAAGGCGTGTTTAAACCTTAATTTCAATTCCCCAAAGTTTCAAAATGATTGAAATAATGGTTTGAGTTTAATTTAGGTTTTATTATTTTTAATCAAAGCTAAATTAAACCAAAATTACCTAATAAAAATTGGGTATTTTGTTTTAAATAGATTCCTCTCACTAAGATGAATCCATGGAACCCTTATTTATATTTTTTTGGTTGATTATTTTATTTGGTATGAATTTTGGAGTTTCTTGACATTTTTATTATTATATAATATTAAAAATAATTGATTTTCTTACTTAATCTAGTCAGTGCCTATGAGGCGCTAATTGGTTGTCTTTTTACATGTCGTGTAGTGCCATTGGACCCCGTGGGATCCATGCAGATCCCACATCAAAAAATAGCAAAGACAAATGAGTGGCTATGACTGTTCGATCAAAGCAAGACTTAACCCACAATTCCTATAGAATTCAAATCAAATGGTTCAATTATATTATGGCCATCCATTCTAAATAAAAGGAACAAATGGTGGTGATTTCATCCTAGATCTCTCACTGGAAATCAAGACCCGTCCATCCTTAGACGGTGAATTTCAGTAATCTAGGCTACAGTTTCTCACAATTTTGATTATGAAATGATCGAGGGTTTATTTCTTATCTATCTATATGGCTTCATCTTGATAGAAGTTAAATTGCTTTCATAAAAGACCAAATTGTGGATGTGAAGTGGTGGAGTTGAGTCCATACCTTACTAGCATTAATCCATAGCGACAGAAGCACTTTGAAAACCTTCACCTTGACTAGATTAAACTTTGGTGAAGAAATCTTGGCTTGCCTCCCTGTCAATCATCGTGGACACCAATGCTCCACTGCTTGTCATAGAGTTTGATCAAAATCTAGCCCACCAGTGGTGGGGAACTCTGGTGAATGTTCAATCACATTTGCCTCCATCCAAAGAATGTGAAGGAAATTTCAATAAGACTTAAAGATCTCATTTTACTTCATCCAAGCTTGGCTAAAAGCTTTGATATTTGTTGCCAGATCTCCAGCCTGCCACAATGAAAGACATAACTAAGGGCTCAATTGAGTCCCTCTTCACCTCAAGAGCATTTAAGGGTGATTGAATTCATGGGAGGAAGTTTGCTTCCTCTCTTTCCATAAATTACTTAGAGCCATATATGGGGGATTTGGGATGGTCAAAATCTAGCAGCCTATAATGAAAACTCTGGTTAAGGGGTTGGTTTGCCCTCTATTCACCTCAAGAACATGTGAGGGTTGCTATCTTGATAAGATTGACTCTTCTTCCTCTCCCTTTTGCTTTTGGCCATGAGCTTCTTCTTGGAGAAATAAAAATTGATTTTCCATGGTGATTTCCACCCTTGGGGGCTAGCTCCAAGGGTGGTCAACTGATTTGAGAAAGTGCAAATCAGTCATGGTGAAGGGGTGGATGAGTATGGAGGAGATAAAATGGACTTTAATTTCTTCCTTACCATAGCTATGGATCATCTTCCATGAAATCTTACATGGCATCTTTTGACCTTTTGGCACCACCATAACACCTCTTTTGATTGGTGGCTGATTGGCCTAGTCAAACCAAGATGAATAATTGGTCAAACTCAAATCTATTTGTGTTTGAATTGATGGTTGAGCTTAGTTCAATGTCATTTGGATTTAAATTGATTAAAGTGATTTGATTATATTTCTTTGATTAATTTATTTTAGATTTGATTTTCAATCATTGTTAATTATCCAATAGGTACTTTAGAGTTCAGTTGTTCCATGTCATGTGAGGGTTTAATTTGGTTTTATCTTAATTGGACCTATTTTAACTTAAACGGGTTAAATTAAGTTCAATTGAGTCAATTGACCAACATTACTCAATTAAGGTATGTTTAAACTCCAATCATGTTTAATAACATATATGGAATGATTTGGAGTGATTAATTTTATTTGTTTAAAGTTGATTTAAATTTTGACCTATTTGACCCAAATTGGGCTCAATGGGTTAAGTTCGATCCTTTTAGGTCAAAAGACCAAATTGGCCAAATTAAAACCAATTATTGGTTGGATTATATCTAATTATAATTTTGAAATGATTTTATACATTTAATTTGAATTGATTTCAATTTAATTTGGGTTTAGATTCAATAAGGTCATTTAGGTCTATTTAAATCAAATAATCTAATTAGCCCAATTATGACCTTATTGGATTTGTATTTATTTAAATTCATGTTCACTTAATAATTTTGAGCCTTTGGAATGATTTTATTTGGTCAAATTTTAGTGGGTTGACCTTTGACCTAACGAGACCCATTTAAGTCAACTATATGTCAAATGGTTGACCATCTTCGACTTTCATTTGGATTTAGTTTTAAGTTCATTTCCATTCATGCATAGACTTTATGCTTTTTTTAATTTTGCTTTTATTTGAATTTCCTTGGGTTTAAGAGGTTTTGAGCTTAGGTAGGTTAATTGGGTTAACCACCACAATTATTTTAGTCTAAGATTAGTTGGATTTATGTTTCAAGAATATGTTTGATTCAATCATTTATTTAGATTTGAGTTTATTTTGGGTCCACCTAAACCTACTAGGTTAGGCTAAACCCTATAAATTTTCACTAGGTCACCAAATATAGTGTCCAAAGTGCTTAATCAAGAGGCTTCTAATCTATGATTAAGTGTCCTAATTACTAGTTTAGAGATGATGTTAACTCTATCCAAAAATGAGGTCAACACCTCACTCATTGATAATTCCTTTTATGCTCCCACCTAGATTGTGTAATCCCATGTCTGAAATAAGATCTTTATGGATGAGAGTATGTTGGTACCTCTCCTTTTTCTTGATGTTAATAAAGAGATCAGGGTCACTCATTACTACACTTTTTTATTCTTGTTTATGAATTTAACTGACATTTGAACTTTTTAGAATGGAAAATGCTAAGGAGGAAAGAGCAAGAGGATTTGAAGAATAGGTCTAGGAATGAAAAATTTGGCTGCCTAGGGGTCTTATTTATAGACAAGGTCTAGTATCATGGTGTTGGTTTGGTAGCGCTTAGACGCTAGCCGTTCTGTCCTAATTTATGGAATAAAGTGTTGTAACATTCTGCATTTAGTGCCTAAGTGCTAGTCAACCAGTCAACCCACTTTTTTTCATTTTTTTATTATAGTACTGCAACATTATGGTGATTTTTACTCAACACCTAGGTGTTGAGAGTTATGTATAATATTTATATATATTTTTCATCTAGGAAAAAAGAATATTTGCAGGTTCGATTGTATGAGACCATTCTAGAAACTCAAAAAAAGAGAAATAGCTTTGCCTTTAATCCAATTCTTAAGCCTCCCAGTAATGCAATATCCTTCTAATGAATCTTGAACTCCTAATCTTTTACAACTAACATTAAACTTACTACTAACTAATAAACATTAAGCATATATATTTCTATATATATATGATTGCCTCTCAACAAGTGTTTAGTTTAACATCCTGAGCCTGATGTAGATTTTCTAATTTTGAAGGTCATCGACTAAATTAATGGACTCTTTAAATTGAGTCTAATTTCCTTTATAATATGGCTTAAGTTATTGACCATTCACATTTAAGAATTTCGTTCATCTTTAGGTCATGAATATATATAGCAATATGTCCATAAATCTTAACAATAGGCTAGACCATCTTTATCTTAGTTTTCTAAAATTAATTATAATTTGGAATTAAATAAGAATATTTGTCTTCTAGGCTTAAACAACTTCGTAATGATCTTCTAGTGCCATTTTTTCAATTTATTCTTTATATATCCTTTTTAAAAAATAATTTCCTATTTTAGTTGGATTACATCAATAATATACTTTAAGTCCTTATATTTTTGCTTTAGTTATGGATATTCTTTCTAGACATTTACAACAAGATGTACCTTGTTGTATGCTTTTTTCTAATGACATTCTTCTTGTTAATAAGAATAGAGAGGGAGACCAAGAAAAAATTGAACTATGGAGTCCAACCATAGGGTTAAAGGTTTTCATTTTAGTATATTTAAAACTAAATATATGGAGTGTAATTTTAGGTGTAGAAGTTTTAGTAGTGGGGTTATTACATTGGGTGACCAAGTCATTAAAAAGAGTGAGAGATTCAAATATCTAGGCTCTATTACTCAACATGATGGTGAAATAGATGGAGATGTTATTAGTAGAATTCAAGTTGGATGGTTGAAGTGGAGGAATGCATCTAATCTATTTTGTGATAGAAAAGTATCGCTTAGACTTAAGGGATAATTTTATAAGATGGTGGTAAGACCTGCAATGATTTATGGTGTAGAATGTTGGCCAATAAAAGGGAAGCACAAGACAAAGTTAAGTGTTGTAGAGATAAGGATGCTCAGGTGGATGAGGGGATTTACACTTAGAGATAAAATGTGAAATGAGTATGTTCAGAAAAAATTTGGAGTAGCTCTAGTGGCAAATAAGATTAGAGAAAGTTGCCTTAGATGGTTGAGCCCATAAAGATTCAACCATCCGATGTATCGATTAGGAGAATAGATGTATTAGATTTTCCTTAGGTTAAGAAAGGTTGAGGTAGACCAAAAAATACTTAGTTAATGTATAAACAATGTCTTTAGTTTATTAGAATTAAATGAGAATTTGACACATAATAGGACACAATGGAGATGAAAGACTCATGTAGATGACCACACACAGTTGGATAAAGGCTTTTATTATGGTTATTATTATTGTTTATATATCCATGAATTTTTATATGCTCCCAATCTTATTTCTTCCAACTTAGTTAAATCTATGAGTTACTTTTATGACCTATTTTTATATCAAAATTTAATTTCTTAATTGCACAAAATCCTTTGTGCTCTAATTCCAATGGTAGGTATCATGCCTTCCCAAATACTAAACTATATGGAGACATTTTAATAGGTGTTCTGCATGTGATTTTATAAGCCCATAATGCATCATTTCATTTTAATGACCAATCCTTTCTAATAAGACCTATATTATTTTCTAAAATCCTATTTATCTCCCTATTTGAAATTCCAACTTGGCCACTAGTTTGGAGATGATAGGTAGTAGCTATTTTATGCTATACTCCATGATTTCTTAAAATTTATTTCACATATTTATTACATAAATGAGTACCTTCATCACTAATAATGATAGTATGTCTTCCAAATCTTGTAAAAATATTTTTATTTAAAAATTTAATAGTTACCTTAGAATCATTCTTCGGTGTAGCTATTGCTTCTATCCATTTGGAAACACAATCAACACCAACTAAAATATCTTCATTCCCATATGAAGAAATAAATGGTCCCGTAAAGTTTAATCCCCACACATCAAAGATTTTTACCTCTAAAATATGATTTAATAAGCATTTTTATGCTAAGAGATATTTCCTATTCTTTAGCATTTCTCAAATTTTTTAACATATTCATGTACATCTCTAAATAAGGTTGACCAATAAAATGCACTTTGTAATATTTTAGCAGCTATTTTGTTACCTCCAAAATATCCTCCATATTTAGAATCGTGACATGATCTTATAATTTTTAAAATTTCACTATCAGGTATACATCTTCTTACAATCTCATCTGGACACTTCTTATACAGATAAGGTTCATCCCAAAAATAAAATTTTATATAATATAAAAATTATCTCTTTTGATGATAATTGATTATGCATGGTATAATTTAACTTATTAGATAATTTATAATATTTACATACCATGGAATAATTTTGTTGTTAAATGCAAATAATTGTTCATCTAAGAATACTTTCTTATTATCTCCATTAGCTCTCAATTCTTCCTCAGCTATTAATCTAGATAAGTGATTAGCTACTTGATTTGTGTAACCTTTTTTATCTTTAATTTCTTGATCAAACTCTTTACAAATAATACCCATCTAATTAATCTAGGTTTAGCTTTTTTCTTTTCTAATTGCTGCATAATTAGTATATACTATAACTTTTGTTCCAACTAGATAGAATCTAAATTTATTAAAGGAAAATACAATATCTAATAATTCTTTTCCCGTTGTTGAATAGCTTAACTAATTTTTATTTAGTGTTTTACTAGCATAGTATATTACATGAAGAATTGTCTTTTCTTTATCTTAAGACTACCCCTATTATAAAATCACTTGTATCATACATCAATTCAAAAGCAAGGTTCTAATCATGTGTTATAATAATCAGAACTGAAGTTAATTTGACTTTTAAAAGATCAATTATTTCTTGGCATATCTTCATAAAATAAAGGGTGTATCCTTCTTTAATAAGCTGCATAATGGTTTTGATATTTTAAAAAATTCTTTGATAAATTTTCTTTAAAATTTAGTATGTCCTAGAATCTTTTAACTCCTTTAACATTAATTGGTAGTGAAAATTTTTCTATAATTTACACTTTTTCCCTAACCACTTCTATTCCTTTTTATAAAATTTTATGATCTAGCACTATTCCTTCTCTATCCATAAAATGACATTTTTCCTAGTTATACTACATTTTTCTCTTCACATCTTCTATGAATAATTTTTAGGTTTTATAAGAAATATTCCAATGTTGGACCAGAATTTGAAAAATCTTTCATAAATACTTCAATGCAATTTTTAATTAAATTATAAAATATAACCATCATAAAACATTGAAAAGTAGTAGGTGCATTACATAAGCCAAAGGGCATTCTTCTAAAAGCAAAGGTACTATATGGACAAGTGACTATTTTTCCCTTGATCTTGAGGTGCCATGGAAATTTGGTTATATCCAAAATACTCATCTAAAAAGCAATAATATGAATGGCCTAGTAACTTATTTAACATTTGATCAATAAAAGTTAAAAGGAAAATGATCTTTTCTAGTAGTTTGGTTCAACTTCTTATAATCAATACAAATCCTTCATCAAGTGACTATTCTAGTAAGAATAATTTCATTAGTTGCATTAGAAATAATAGTTTCTCCTTTCTTAAGCACATAATGGATTGGACTTACCCAGGTACTATTAGATATAGGATATATAATTCCTACATCCAACCACTTTATTATTTCCTTCTTTCTACTACTTTCTTGATAAGATTTAATCTCTTTTGTTTTTATATAAATGTTTAATATTTTCTTTTATTAGAATTTGATGAATACATATTGAAGGATTACTTCCTTTAGTATCTATTATTATCCATCCAAAAGCTTTTATATGTTCTTTAAGAACTTCAATTAATTTATCTTCTTAATTTTTTTCTAAATTAGTTGAGAAATTTACTAGTAATGTTAATTCTTCTTTTAGGTAGGCCCATTTCAAATGATTTGGTAATAGTTTCAACTCTAATTCAGAGATTTGAAATTATATATTGGATTAAACCTAATTATCAATTCATTAAGATCAACACTGATGGCTCTATATCTAATGGTTATTATGGTTATGGTGGGATTTTGAGAGATTATAGTGGGAAGGTTATCCCTGGGTTTGTTGTCCCTTTAGAGCCCTATTCAGTGTTATTTACTGAGCTTAAAGGTTTTTATCATGGTATCTCTATTTGTTTATAACTTAGTTTTCATAAGATCTAGTTTGAAGTTGATGTCTCTTCCTTTTACAGTTAATCAATTTTTATGCTCATGGTAATGTTGAAATGTTTTACGTACTTAATCACACTAGGATTCTTGCTAAATTAGAGTTTCAAATTTCTCATATCTATGGGGAAGTCAATTCCAATGTTGAGTTTCTTGCCAAATTGGGAGCCAAGTCTTCTTCTATGCAAATGTTTTCTCAGGATGACATCCCTTTCCTTTTAAAATATTTGGTGAATCTTGATAAAATGGGCTTACCTTATGATAGAAGCTTTTAATCTTCTCTCCTCATATGGGGCTTTGGCATACCACTTGCTATTGGTTTTAATTTTGATTATTTTTGGCTTTACCTTCTAGTGGCTTGGTCTTTATTTCTTCCTTCTCCTCATCCTTTTTCTTTTTTCTTATTGGTTTCTTCCCTTTCTTTAGAAGGATTGCGGCTATTTTTCATGTTTTTGATTTTTTTTCTGCTTTTCCTTCTTTCTAGTTTGCTTTGTCACCCATCTAGTAGTGGTTTTGGCTGCAGGTGGTGTGGTTGGACCTCTTTGCAGCTTTCTTTTTTTTCTCAACATTCTCAGTTTGGTTATTTCCTATGGTTTCCTAGATTTGTCCTTTTGTTGTGGTGTTGGTTTGTCTCCTTATTATTGGCTATTTGGGTTGGTTTTTCCTATTCCTTTTTTTGTTGTTTTTTCTCTAGAGTTTTTTTTCTTCCCTTTTATTCCTGCCATTCTATGTACTATTTGGGGTTTGGCCATCTAGGTTGGATTTTGCTTTTTGGATTGTGGCTATTGGCAGCAATGGTTTTGTGGTTTTTGCTCCTATAACTTTGAGGACTTTTATGCCCTTTGGGCTCATTATTCTATGCCTCTGGTTATGGTTTGGAGAATTGTTTTCATGCACTGGTTGAGTGGTGTTTTGGCTGCTTCCCTTTCTTCATTTTTGGTTTTTATCTGCTGGAATCGTTGCTTTTGAAATGTGGCTGATTCTTTAACATTTCTTGGTTTGTTGGATGCCTTACCTTTTATCAAACTTGATGTTAATCTTATTGTTAAGCTGGATAATATTTGGTGTCTTTGGTGGTGCTCCCTATGGCCTAATACTTTACTGATGGGGCTCCTTCTTATCTGTTATACTAAGCTTAATATTTTTAATTGCTTGGTTCTTTGGGACTATATTTGCTGGTTGAAGTCTTATGCAGGTTTCCGTGATGATCATCTTTGGATAAGGTGCTACAATAGGTATGCTGGAAATGATGGCCATGATGTGTCCCACTTCCTCTTTTGGCTGGTAGTGTTATATGTAATTGTAATCCATCACTCAAAGTCTAGATGCTTACATATGGTGCTGCTACTTATGATGTTTATAATTGAGCTGGAGCCTTTTCTTCATCCTTTATCTTTTATCTGCTCTTATTTTCTATGTTTATTTAATTATCTCATTATCTATACTAATCCCTTTTCTAGCTTCTTGTAGATCTTTGTTTAGGTTGGGAGACTTTTGTTGTTGGATTGGGCTGGTTTCATAAGATCTCTGGTATAGGCTATGAGACTTTTGCTACTAGAGTATGCTATTTACAAATGGAGTAGATGAAGATTTTTGATGATTTCAAGGAATTGTTTTTATGGATCTTTATTTCTTTTTTATTAGCTTTTTGTTATTATCAATTATATTAGCTAGGGGGCTTATCTCCTTAGGACTTTTTGTAACTCTTTGAGCTTTAGCTTAGAGATTTCCTCCCTCTAAGGACTTTGTACCTTTTTGTGGCAATAAAATTTTCCTCTTTCCCTAAGAAAAAAAAAAGAGATTTCTATTAAAGATGGTTTATGATTCTTTCTTTCTATAGAAATTTTTAATAGTTCAATTTTTTAAAATTAATTGGGTGTAAATCTAAGGGATTGAATATCTTCATATTTTTTCATCATCATTTCCATTTTTTTCAATAAAATCATTCATAATGTAAGATTCCAATTCTTTTTCATTTTTACTTTCACTTAATCCAATCCTATAACATTTTTCATTTCTATCATCAAGATATTTAATAGAGTTAAACATATTAAATTTAATTTTTTGATCATTTACTCAAAAGGTTAATTTCCTTTTATGAATATCTATCATCATTATTCTAGTAGCTAACAAAGGTCTCTCTAAAATGAGAGGTATTTCATTCTCTTCCTCCATATCTAATATTATAAAATCTACAGGAATTATGAATTTATGTACCTTAACTAAAACATCCTCAATAATACCCTTAGGATAAGTCAAATATCTATCTGCTAATTATAGAGTCACACATATAAGTTGTACATATCATAGTCCTAGTTTCATGAAAATTAATAAAGGCATTAAATTTATACTAGCTCTTAAATCATATAATGCTTTTCTAAAAATGTAACCCCTATATTATAAGGAATAGTAAAAATCTCTGAATTTTTAAGATTTTCAAAGTATTTTTTTAAAATTATTGCACTCTATTTTTCAGTAAGGGATACTATTTTATTTTCTTATAATTTTCTAGTTTTTTTCTTCTTCTTTTTTGATATAGAAAGTCTTTCCTAAATTTAGCACATAAAGGTATTTGTTCCAAAGCTTCAATGAATGGTATATTTTTGGATAATTTCTTAAATACTTCTAAGAGTTTAGAAAATTGATTATATATATTTTATTTTTAAAGCACTTTAGGAAATGGAAGTGGTGGCCTTTCTCTCACTTTCCTAAATTCCTCTCTTTCTGCTTCCTTTTTCTTTTTTTTAATTTCTTAATTTTCATTTTCATCCTTTTTTCTACGCGATATTTTATTTTTCTCAATTTTATCATTCAGTCCTAATTCTTTTAATTTCATTTCACTTCTTAAGTCAATTTCTTTACACTATTGTTTACCTTTATCTTAGGATTTACATCAATGTTACTAGGTAAATTTCCATGAGGTCTATTTGTAAGGCTATTAGCCAAATTTACTAATTAAAATTTTTAATTTTTAATTGAAGCTTCTTGCCTTCGCAATTGAGTTCCATCTATATCACTAATTCTTCTAAAGTATGTTTTTCCTTAGTTAGATTTTGTGGAGGATATCCTGGTGGGATTTTAGTCTAAAGTTAGCATTTTAAGGGTTATAATTCTTATTATACCAATTTCCATATTTCTATTTTATTTAAAGTTTGTAATATTATTCCATGAAAAGCTTAAATGTTTCCTCTAAACCTAACTGAATGTATTTAAAGAAGGATCATTTGGTTTATTTTAGATATAGTTAATCATTTTCATTCCTTGATTAGTTTGATCTTCCATTACACAAAGTTCACCATTTTCTCTCACTTGATTTATTTATTGATATTTTGATTAATTTCTAAACTATTTAATTTTTTAGATAGGAAAGTTATTTGTGAGGTCAATATTGCAATCATATCATTATTGTTAACACTGAATACTTTCTTTGGGTTTAATCTATCAGAAGGCCTTTGAAAATTATTTGTTGTAAATTTCTCTATTAAAGCATAAGCTTCATCAAAACATTTTGACATAAGGCTACAACTTGCTGCTGCATTTATGATAGCCCTTAGAGATCCCACTAAGCCGTTATAAAATGATTGAATGATAATCCAATTAGGTAATGGATAATAAGAACATTTTCTTAATAATTCTTTATACCTTTCTGAAGTCTCATATATGGATTCATTATTTAATTGTATAAAGATGTAATATCATTTCTTAACTAAGCAATTTTAAGTGGTGGAAAATATTTTGTTTGAAATTTTTGAGCTAATTCATTCCAAGTTGTTATAGATCTTTGAGGTAATAAATTTAACCACATTTTAACCTCATCTCTAAGTGAGAAAGAAAATAATCTTAATCTAATAGCATTATCACTTATCACTTACCCTATTATATTAAAATATTGCACAAATTTTTTAGAAATTGGCAATATGCATATTAGGATCTTTAATAAGTGAACCCCCAAATTGAGAGTTTTGCACCATTTGAGTTATAGATTCTTTTAGTTCAAAATTATTAGCTTGAATAGTTGGTCTAGCAATACTTTGATGTATTCATCTACTATTGGTGTGGCAAAATTGCTAAAAGATCTAGATGGTTCTCCTACTAGTTGATTGTCTATTACTAGAGTTCTTGATTTGTCTTTTCTTTTCTAATTTTTCTACAAAGTCATTAGATTTCTTAGTTCAATGGCACTATTTCTATAATTTTGACTCTAAGCATGAAAAATTTAGAAATCATAACTTTAATTAAAAACTAATATACCCTCTATGTCTATACATGTATAACCAAACCAATCCTTTTACCCAATTTTTTGCCTAAAACCAAGTAAATTTTGATTGGTTGCATTACTTATATTTTTGTCTAAATTATTGTGAATCCTAAAATGATAATATGTTTAATGGCTATTTAGCACTTCTAGACTATCTACTGCATTAATTGTTATTTAGTACATCCATTTGCCTTTTTCATAATTATACTTGTAGATTCCATCCATATCTCTATCACATAATTTTACTCTATAAAAGGCAAGATCATAAGTAATAAAGCATGGAGAAAAGTATAATATTATTCACATGAAAGGAAAAAATAATTTTATTATATTAATCCACAAATAATAGTGTAATAGAATATAAACTTCAAAAAAATTCACATAAATTTAGTGCACTTTATAGATTAGTGTTCCATAGTAGAGAAGAGGGAAATCTTATTTAGCATTATAAAACAAGATGTAAGATAGCCAAAGAAGAAAGGAAAGTGTACACCAACTTAGTTTTCTAAGTCTACCCTTCTTAATCCTCTACTACTTTCTCATGAAAATATCTAGCATCCTTTGCTGAAAATCTTTGATTATTGATCTCCTTCTCCACCACTTGCTTAAGAAAAATATTCTACCACACTACTTTCACAACACTCTCATATCATTTGGAGTATCACTCTCTAAGTGCTACACAAAAAACTCACACACTATTAGACTCACTCCCCCTCTTGCCAACATTCTTTAAAATATATTTTACACTTAAAAATATCCCTAATTTATAGTTTAAAAATATCTCTAATCTATTATTCTTATGCTCCTACAAAAAAAATACCTTAAAATTGCTCAAAACTATCATTGAACCTTCACAAATTTATTATGTCAAGTCATAGCATTACGATGCTAGAAGTGGTGTTGTGATGTGTTGATCCAGTGTTGTGGTGCTATGTTTATTTCCTCTACTTCATATTTTTCCTCCAATACAACATCATAATGCTACTTACACAATGACTACACTTAAGCTTGTTATAAAATTATCCCAAAATGAGCCTAATTCAATGCTGTGGTGCTCTTGATATTACACTCAGTCACTAGACTTGTAGTTGATTGCTACAATTTAGGCCATTTTCAACATTGTGGCACTACTTTTATAATGTTTAAGTGTTGGGACTAAATTTTGTCCTTTTTATTTTTTTGAGAATTTTTCTATTATAGCACAAAATGCATTTAAACTAAACACATTTTAATATATAAAAATATAGTAAATGCATTATAGTTACATGAAATTGTCACAAATTTAACACTTATCAATAGGCAAATTCTACGATTGGTAAATGTAAATCCCAATTTCTTAAACTTTTACCTACTAAACACCTAAGCAAGTTTCCCAAGATGCAGTCAACCACTTTAGTTTGTACATCATTTTGTGGGAGAAAAGGTGAAGAAAATTTTAATTTGGTACCTTATAACTTCCATAATATTTTTCAAAATTATGAGACAAATCAAACATCTATATCAAAAATTATGGTTAAGAAGAGATGATGGAGTCGAACTATTTTGCTAAAGAAGTAATTTGGCTATATAAGAAGCATCATTTGTTTCTAAACAAGGCAAAAAATGAGCCATTTTTTAGAACCTGCCCACTACAACAAAAATGTTATCATGTTCTCGAGCTATTCAAGATAATCCTAGAATAAAATTTGATGATAGGTCTTCCAAAGACTTTCAAGGAATGGGTAAGGCAATGTATTATCTAAACCTTAGTTTGGTAGTTTTAGCCTATTTACAAAGCAAGCATTAGGCCATTGATTTTTTAACATTTCATTTTAATAAAAACCAGTATAATCTATTTCGTAATAAAAATATGATCTTATTCTTCCCAAAATGACTAGATACACCGCCAACATATAGCTTGGTGATAAGGAATTCTCTAAAGGGAGATTGAGAAACACATAGTTATTTCCTTTCTATAAATATTAATTTATTATAAAGAATGATCCTTATAAAGTTTTTGGTTTATATAGGTATTCAAGATAAATTATGTGAAAGTTAAGGCACACCATCTAATCATATTTAATTTGATAAAATCCTAAGATTCTTAGTTATAAAGAAGAAATCATTAGTTTTACTCTAGATAAAGCACCAATAGGTTTATTCTCAATTCCAAGCTTATGCTTTAGAATAAAAAAAATAGTTTTGTAAATTATCAACCCATTTAGGAAGTCTATGGCTTAATTTTTATTGAGAATTAATGAATTTTAAGGCATTTTGATCAAATTAAATATAAATTATCTATATAAGAGATAATTTTGTTAATGCATTAAGAATTGAATTACAGTATAAAGCTCCCTATAATAAGTGGAATACTATTATTTGGCTTCATTTAACTTTTCACTAAAGAATACTATACAATGATTCTCTTGACTTAAAATTTCAGTTATCCTAATTCCTGAAGCATCGCATATCACTTCAAAGGCTTTAGAAAATTTTGAATCCTAAAAATTGGTATAGAAGTGATAAGAATTTTAATTTTCTCTAAGTCCTTTGTGCATTAGGAGTTTAACAAAATTTATCTAGTTTTAGTATATCAATTATCATAGTAATAGTGTTCTAAATTTTTTTATGAATCTCTTATAAAAGGTGGCTAAACAATGGAAGCTTTTAACTTCAATAAAATTTTTAGGTGATGTCCAATTTAAGATTACTTTCAATTTGAAAGGATTAGGTTTAAGTCTAATGATGGATATAACAAAGCCTAAAAAGATTACCTTGATGTACAAAAGGAAACACTTTTTTAAATTAATGTATAATTTCTTTTGTCTAATTATTTCAAAGAATTTTTATACATATTGTAGATGCTCATTCTCACTTAAATTAAAAATTAGAATATCATCAAAATACATCTCCAAAAATTTACCTATATATTGTTTAAGAATAGTAACCATTAATCTCATAAATATGCTAAGAACATTTGAAAGTACAAAGGGCATGACAAGCCATTCATAAAGTCCAACGGGGTTCCTAAAAGTAATCTTTCACTCATCTCCTAATCTAATTCGATTTTGATGATATCCATATTTTATACCATTCTTTCAAAAAAAATTGCTCTTAAGATTAAATCTAACATATCATCTAATTGAGGAATAGAAAAGTTATACTTAACAGTAATTTTATCTATTATATGGCTATCAACGCATATTAACAATGTCCCATATTCCTTAATTTTTAATATAGCTATAATTTCACATGGACTAAGATTCTCTTGAATAAAATCTTTTTATAACAAATTTTCTAATTGCTTTTTAATCTCAGCATGCTCAATAGGGTTCATCCTATAATGACAAAAGTTGGGAAGCTGAGAACTAAGAGTAAATTCAATGGCATGTTGAATGTCTCTTAAAGGAGGAAATTCTTTAAGAAGCTCATCAGGTGCAATGTCCTTAAAATTAGATAGAAGTGAAGAGACCATAATATGTATGTAAGTCTTGCTAGAGTCTTGTGTGACTTCTTTTAAATGTAATAAGTAAAGAAGACATGGATCAAAAAATTCATTTTGTAAGGTTCCAAAACCTACAATTTCTATCTTTGAGGTAAAATAAAGAAAAGGAAATTTTTTTAAAGCAAGAATCAAAAATGATAATATTATCTCTAATAGTAGGTTTTCTATTATAATTAGTTTAAGTTTGGAATTTTTCTTCATAGTAGACATAGGTTACAAGTCAAAACTTGTCTTATGTGGTGTTATGGAAGGTGTCTTTTCTACTATTTTTACAAGAAAGAGTTTGATGGTCTTATTATTATGTTTGAAAATATAGGTATTTTATCTACCATAATGAATAACTTTCATATCATACAACCAAGTTCTTCTTAACAGGATGTGTGCTATATCCATTCGGAGAACATCACACCAAAATTTATCATCATAGCTACCTATTTTTATTGAGACTACATATCGAGTAATGATAGGCAAGGATGTATGATTTATCCAATTAGCATGAATTGGTTCTGGGTGGGGTTTAACTTTTAAGTTAGCTCTAGCTAGGGTCTGAGTTGTACTAACATTCATAGTACTTCCACCATCTATAACTAACTTACATATTTTTTCATTACATGCAACATACATGCTAAAAATGTTCTTTCTTCTCCAATATTCTTCTTCATTTTTAACCACAGTAAGGCATCTCATCATATTAATATGAGGATCATTAGAGGTGTCTAACTCTTTATAAAATATGGGTGTATCATCTTAGACTTATTCTAAGTTATCATTTATTGGGTCGTTGATTACATCTAAAAATAGAATTTGGGCTTTACTTTGATTTTGCATTTGTCCTTTTTTATAAAATTTAAAATACTATTTTTAGAGTTCCCTTCAATAGAAGTTTTGGTTAGGTTGGCTGGGCTAATTGGATTAGTTGTCCTAGCATTAGGTCTTTTGGGATGAAGTGGAAGGGGCTTGAAACTTAGTTCTATGGATATATGTAGATTTTCTTTCCTGTACAACTATTAAAGTATAATATGGAAGGCTTCCTTTAAGCTTTGAGGGTCAAATAAATCAACTTCATTCCTAATATAAGTCCTAATTATAATAACAAATTTATTGGTGAATTATCAATTATTATCAACATAATTAATTCTTGAAATTAGGCCAACTAAATTTGATGGAGGTGGGAATCCTTTTTTTCATTAGATTAAAAGAATTAAATGGCCATAGATTTTTAGATTCATATCTAAACATATATTTCAATGTTTTGGTGGGATAATGAAGGGTGTAGGATAATATGATAGTGAGGATACCTAAACTAATTTAGTTTGGGATAAATTAGGTTGATTTAATTAAAATGTAGCTTTAAGGAATGAGATTCAATTGAGGTAAATGGCTAAAATTACTTATGAAGGTTTCGGTTAGGATATGTATTAATGATTTAGAGTAGTTTATTGGGAATTATATTGTTTAAGAGGTTGTTTTGGTATAAGGACTAGGAATACTTCGTAATAGTGAAGTAGAGGTATTATTGTATAGAAGGAAGGTGTAGGTTCATGGAATAGCATATAAAGCTTATCAGATTGTTAGAAATGATGTTAAGAAATTTGAGAATGATTAAAATTAATTACATTTGGTATTATGGGTGACAAAAGAAAGATATATTAGATAATTAGTGCTCCATGAAGGATTATCAAAGTTTGGCCACCAACTCTCAAACCACAAGAACAACTCAAATAATTTATAATTTTTAAATCATCTCCTTTCATTTAAGTAAGGGGTACTATTTATAGCCATTAAAATCATCTTTCAAAATAAAAAAAAAATCAAAACATGGGGGAAAGGTTGGTGGCCACATTAATGTGAACTAATAAATTACCTTATTATTTTTTATCATTTTCCTATTTTATATGCTATTATTTTGCATGGATTCAACCACCTCACATACTATGCTTTAAATTTTTAAATTCAAAGTTTCAAACTTGCAATTTCTAGAAAGAAATTAAAAATTAGCTAATTAAAAAAAGATTAAATCCTCAAATGGGCCTTGATAGGCTAATGGGCAAAGAATTCTTCTTTCTTGATTTTTCTTGGGCTTTAGCTTGAGATCTATTAAATAGGCCTTAAGCTCTCTTAATCCAGAAAATGTTCTACCTTAATTTTTCCATACAATTCAGGGGAAGAACCTCTAGGATATCATAGACTTATCTATTTTAAGAGTCTTTTATTAAATAATCAAATAAATTATAAGGTGATATGTTCATCTCTTGAGATGATATATTATCCTTTAATAACGTATTTGATTATACAAATGAGAAATTCTTGAAATCTGTGTGGTGTCATAAATTTTCTCCATAATATGTACATATAATGTATGCATGAATTTGTAGGAAAGATGAATTAGTAATTTCTTATACATAAATGCACACATTAGCTTGTCAAATTTATACAAGTACATATCAATGTTAAATAAGAGAAGTGAGGTAATTTAAGACCCCCTTGGGACTACTTAAAGTTTTGCATTCTTGAGATATTTAGACTACATACTTGTTAATTTGCATACATATGCATATGCATATATGTATGAAGCTGAAATAATAAAAATTTCTATGATAAAGATTTAAAAATAATTTAACCTTGCTATACATTTTACTATAAACTTCAAAGTATGTGTCATTATTATACTAGGGAAGTGATGTAATCTAAGACTCCCTTGGGACTACTTAAAGTCTCAGGCTCTCAAGATGTTCAAACTAGATATCTTTTAAGCATGATGATCAAACCTATAAGTATGTATTTATGTTTAATAAATTTAGATTTTTACTAAATAAGTACTTAAACTTATTAGAGAAAAAAATTAGGATTTACTAGTGATATTCGCCACACTATTGGTTAAGGCATGCAATTAAAGAAATCTTTTTTTTTTAATCATGAATGCAAGAAACATATAGAATGCATAATTATAAAGTGATTGAAGCAAAGTAATTAAACCTTATCAAACAACCTATTCAAAGCCATTAAGTCCTAAGGTTATTCCTATGACAATAATCGCATTTAAGCTTAATCAAATTCCTTAAGCATTGATTTTAAATTTTGAGTTAATTAAAATTAGTGAGGAGGCAAAGAGTCTAGGGTTATACCTTAACCCACTTCTATTTATTAAGTGATTTAAAATATTTAGATGATTTTTACAAATTAATTAAGGTCAATAAATTATTTTAACCAATTAAGCCCAAAAGAGCCCAAAAATCCAATAACACCTTAAACAAAAGCCTAAAATTATGAGAGAACAATTGAACATAAATAAGCATGATAAACATGTCCTAGAAATTCAATGCAATTGGTCTTATATTTAAATACTAATTAAAGAATTGGGGAAAATCCAAAATCTCCAATTACACTTAAAATGCCTCAAACTAATTGGACATTTTAATTTCATTGAAAATCCTTCACTAACTGAGCAAAAAGAGGAATTGATGAGAATTTTTAAGGACCTAGGCCACTTATTATAAATTTCCTAAACCCTAAAACACTTAATGATTTAATTAAATAATAAAGGCCCCTAAATGAGTATTTTGAGAAATAATTAGAACATGTGGCCTAAATTAAATTCTCATATCACCATTAATAATATAAAATGTATTTAAAACATTATAATAGAAAAGTTTCTCACAATCAGTTTGGTTTCATGCCAGGTAGATCTACTATGGATTCTATACATTTGTTAAGAGGTTTGATGGAGAAGTATAGAGAAAGTAAGGAGGATCGACATATGATATTTATTGATTTAGAGAAAGCTTATTGGTTATATTCAAGTCATTAAGGATATGTATACTAGAGTTCTTACTTGTGTCTAAATATAAGGAGGATTGACAAAATATTTTCCTATTTCAGTTGGATTACATCAAGGATCAGCTTTAAGCCCTTATCTTTTTTCTTTAGTTATGGATGTTCTTACTAGACATTTGCAGGAAGGTGTACCTTGGTGTATGTTTTTGCTGATGACATTCTTATTATCGATAAGACTATAGAGGGAGTCCAAGAGAAACATGAATTATGGAGGTCGACCTTAGAGTCTAAAGGTTTTCATGTAAGTAGATCTAAAACTGAATATATGGAGTGTAATTTTAGTTGTAGAAGTTATAGTGGCAGTTTTGTGACATTAGGTGAACAAGTCATTAAAAAGAGTGAACGATTCAGATACTTTGGCTTTATTGTTTAAAATGATGGTGAAATAGATGGAGATGTTATTAGTAGAATTCAAGTTGAATGGTTGGAGTGGAGGAATTCATATGGCCTATTGTGTGATAGAAAAGGTTCCACTTAAACTTAAGGGAAAATTTTATAAGATGGTGGTAAGACCTACAATGACTTCTGGTGCATAATGTTGGCCAATAAAAGAGAAGCATAAGACTAAGTTAAGTGTTATAGAGATGATGATGCTCAGGTGGAAGAGTGGGTTTACTCTTAGAGATAAAATGCAAAATGAGTATGTTCAGGAGAAAGTTAGAGTATCTCTCGTGGCAGATAAGATTAGAGAGAGTCACCTTAGATGGTTTGGGCACATAAAGCGTCAATCATCCGATGACTCAATTAAGAGAGCAGATGCATTAGATTTGACTTATGTTAAGAAAGGTAGAGGTAGAGCAAAAAAGACTTGGTTAAGATGTATAAAAAATGACCTTAGTATACTTGAAGGAAATGAGAATTTGACACATAATATGACACAATGGAGATGAAGGATTCATGGATCCGACCCCACTTAGTGGGATAAAAGCTTGTTATTGTTATTGTTATTATTATTCTTCTTGTATTTAATACATCATAATAATTTTCATAATTTTTTAAATTATATAAAATTACTAAATGTATAAAATAACCCCCTATGTGTTGAAAATTTAAAATTTTCAAATTATTTAACCAATTAACTTAAAATAATTATGGGAGGAAAAAGTCATTCCATGGAATAATCACCCTAAGTTCAAGTTAATTAGCCAAATAATTATGCTTCAATTTCACTCATTAAATAATTTTTAATCTCTAAGTGGTCACTATACACTTAATAAAAATTAGAGCTTTTATTTTTCTTAGATTCTCTTTTGTCTATGCTTTTTATAAAAGGTTTATTTGTATTTTATTTAATTTTTCTATAAATATTTATGAATTTTTAAAGCTTAGGCCATTTAATTATAATTTTAAGCTTAATTAACTAATTTACACAATCGCTCTACGTCAACAGTAACTTGACAGTGCTTTACACACGGTGCGATGAAGTTCATTATTTAAAATGTTCAATGTAGTATGCTAACTCAATGGTAGTAGATGCGATTTCATCTCGACCATTTGATCATAAATGGAATGACCATGATTATTTCTATGATTTGAATTGGATTAACTCAGATAATCTAATGTAATGAATCATAGTTGTTCATTCTAATCACACAAAATGGATGGCTGATGATTTGTCATCAACCTTTAAAAAGAGAAGTAATGCCATTCATCCCTTACTACTTGACCTAAGCTCAATAGAGCTCAAATCAAAGGGAAAAAGGTTCTACAACCATTAGAGAATGATTCTAAGGTGACCTTATAGCTTGATTCATGTCAAATACTCAATCACTTCATAAAGGACCAATGATCATATAGTTTTCTATGGTTTGAGGAAATTTACTTCATTAGATCTAAAGACCAGAAGCCCAATGAATAAGTTAGATTTTTCTAGTAGAGATGAAGCTCTTTTTATGATTGAACTTTGCCTCCCTCCAATTAGTTTAGGATCAAACGCCACCATGAACCTCACTCAAGTTAGTCTAGGAGTGACTTCTTGTGCTTGAATTAAGTGAAGTTTGATTCATTTTAATTCGCTAGAGCTAGGGGATGGTGTAGGATGAAGGAATTTGAATGGGGTGATGATTTACTGTGATCAGGTATGTGGTATTTTCAAGAATAGGGAGGAGTTAGTCTCACTAGTGGCTTAGTGCTCAAGGGGCTCTAGGGTTGTGAGGAGCGTGTGCATTGGGTTTGAGTAGAGGAGGAAGTTTATACCACCTCTTGAAGTGAACCACCATTTCAGGCGGGTTCAACCCTTGGTAGCCATCCTAGTAGTAGATAATGCCAAAGTGAGCTTAAGATTAGTGATTTAGACATCCTCCATTAGCTAGAAGAAGATGGTGGGTTGTGGTGAAGTGGACAGCTCATGGGAGCTAAATGAAGGTTCAGCCATGGTGAGAGGGACCTCACCTTGGTAAATGGTTGAGTAAGGCTAGTTTGGGTTAGTTGGTTTGGGCTCCTTAGGTGCTAAAAGTGTTACATTAGATAAAAGGAGTGGATGGGTTTACCATTTTGAGATGTTATCTCATGTAGGGAGGCTTGGTTCACATGGAATAAATATAATTAGGTTCACCTTAGGCTAGGTTCACTTAGGTTAGTTAAGGTCATGCCAAGTTTGGTTATGTTTGGACATGGTTTGGTTTGGTTTGACTCAATTATATCTATATAAGTCAACTTTGGTCTAATTAGGTTAGGTTGAATAATTTACCAACTTGAGTCCAAAGGGCCATTAGGTTAGGTTCAAATGATGATTTAGACTTTATTGGTGTAATTAATTTAGTTTAATTTGGATTAGATTTAAATTTAGCACATATTGGTTCATATGGGTCAAATGGGTTAAGTTGACCAAATTGGAAATGAATGGGAGGTTTGGTCATGCTTAATTGATCATTTGAAAATGATTAAAGGTTTTGATTTAAATCAATTTAGGTAGGATTGAATTTTTGTTTAATATGATCATTTAGGCCAATTTGGGATAAATAGGTTAAATGGGTTGGGTTGTTCAAATTAGCTTTGATTTATGATTGAAAAGTGTTCAATCAATAATTTGGGGGTGATTGTAGGCATTGGTTCAATCCAATTTGGCTTAAAGCAAGTTTTGGCTTAATTTGACTCTTTAGGTCAACTTGGGTCAAATTGGGATAAGTCAATTGAATTAATTGGATTGTAATTGAGCTTCAATCAAGTTCAACTAAGGTTTAGAAGAGTTTGGGTAAGTTCAATTTTAAATGAATTTTATCAATTTTATGTTTAGCCCCTTTAAGCCCGAATGGGTCATACTAGGTCAACTTAATCAATTGGGCAAATTGAGTCTAATTGGGTTGAATTGGGCTTGAATTGGAATAAATTAGTTTCAAATGGTGATTTAATAAAAGCTAATTTGGTTTTGGTCTAGTCCAAGTCATATTGACATATTTGGGTCAACTAGGTTAATTGGGCTTAATGGGATCCACTAACTCACTTAGCTAAGGCATTTGGTTTTTGGTAATTTAATCTGGTTATATTGGATGTTAGGATTAACTTGATTTTAATTTGGTCTGAGCATACAAGCTAGTTTGAATTTGGGGTAGGTAGATCCTACTTAACATAAGTCGAGGTCTAACCCTAGAGTTGAGCCCTTTGATTTTTCTAGGCTTAGGATTGGTGTTGACCTAGCCACCATAAGTGTCTTAATTTTAAGAGAGCCCTAGTTTCTAGATTGGATCTTAGGTCTAAAGAGGTGATTATCAATCTGACTAAAAGTGAGCTCAATAGATGTGTGTATTTTCTCTCAATGAGCTCAACAAGTAGCTAATGCCATGGATCCTTCATCCTCTTTCAGCTTAGACTCTTCATGGTGTTATTTTCTAATGGTCACCTACATTTGGCAAGTGATCTTATCCACCATGTCATGTAAATCCTACTAAGTCACAAATTGTTTGATGTTTTGTTCCATGTTTGCATAGCCATCTTGGGTGGATGGTCCTACTTCACTTTGTATCGATTCTCATCCTCATCTACACTCATTACACCTAAAAAGAAGTTGAATTCATATTTATTTGCATATAGAAGAAGAACATTTTAAGATATCTGAGAAATAAGGCTAAGTAAAAAAAAGATTGATAGGAGGAAGGTTAAAAAGTAAGAGAAGTGGAAAATACATAATCTTTATTTCTGAAGATGCCCAAAATGAATGTCCAAAATATAATGGTCTAGGCTATGAGTCAAAAATTCCCCTCGTAAAGATCATATAAGGAAAGTTTAATATAAAAGATTCTCTCCTAAGATAACGGTAGTGAGCAAGTAAGATTCATCGAGCATCCAAGTAAGGATGAGATGAAGGAGAGTAGTCGTACCAAATGCTAGCGAGTAGAATTAGGTCTTGCTTCTAAATTATCAAACTCTAAGTTCATAGCTCACTGAGCTTTCCTTTGTTGAGTGCTCCTTTAGATAATTGTTCTTATTATGGGTTGTTGAGTATTCTTCATGTGAGTGTTCCTGTCATGACTTATAGGTGTGTTTAGGCCTACTCGCTACTTTCGGTGGATAAGATAGGCTTGATTTTTAAGCCTTATTAAATTAATGGGTCAAATTGGCTCATTTGGAGTGGTCAAATCTTCATATTTCAAATAATGAAAATGTTATTAAGATTCTCCTTTATAACCTTTCCCAAAAGCATGGAATCCATTTGGTGAACTTAATCTAACAATAAAAGTGAATATTATAATTTGGGCCCAAATTTGTCATGTTAACCCATTTAATTAAATTAACTAGTACAAATTAGTAAAATCAAGATGTCTACAATAAATAATTTATCCGTGACATCTTTAACTACAATCACTCTTAAGATTGGTTTGGTGGGATACACCAAAAATAAGTATGGACCTCAAATGAGTAAAAATAGTTCTTTTGGTCAATTGACCTTAGTATATATGGAAATTACATAATAAATGATGCTTGAATCATATTTAGAAAACTAAAGAGAGCCTACCTATCTAATTGATCTGATTAATTTAATGAGTAGGAGAAATTCGGTCATATTATATAAATTAGGTCAATTTAGATCAAGTAGGTAGCCTTAAATGTCATTAAACCAATCACTGCATTAGATGTTCACATTAAACCATTATTATTATACTAACACATTCATTAACAAATTTAGAATGACCAAAGAGAATTCCATGAAATTTGAGCTTAATTTAAGCCTAAGGTCAATCTAGATTGGGTGAGTTTCCTAGTCATTAGTCAACCAAACACCAATCTAGTGGCTATTTATTTTAAATATCTAAGGTTATTAACTATTTTACTTAAGTGTATAGTAACTTGCTTCAGGGCCTAAATGGGATAAGGGTGGGTGCGTACATTTGACTCAACCATGGATCTAATTGCAAGATTGATTTTGAGAATGGTCTACCCATTCCTCATAGTCTCATGATTAACTATATAAATAATTAAATCAATAAAAGAGTTTTATTACTTAAGATCAAAACTTACATCCACTAAGGAATGGTTAAACTCAAGAAATTAAAAAGGTCTTCCCTACAACTAGCTTAAGTCAGACATATGAAGTAGAAAAGATTTGTATGTTAACATAATGGGATAGGTTGGGTTGGAAGTTTTGTGCAAGAGGAGAAAATGATGTTAGTTCTTATTGACATGTTTTGTAGTATGGTAGATTAGGTACTTTGGAATAAAGAATCAGATCTGTGGCATGTTGTATGCCCCTAAAATATGGAAACTCATCTATCAATTCATTAAAAAAAAACCTTAAACTCAACTAAAGGATTTAAGACCATAATAGGTATTTGGTGCTCACCTAAATTAAGTGTAATACATTTCATTTGAAAGAAGTATAGATAACTAGGATTTAAAAATTTCCTTAATAAATTCTTTAATCCTAGTTCTTAACTTTATGATCAAGTGATATTGACATTTAAAGGGTGAAGTCCAAAATGCTCTCCATCATAGCATTGGATTAGATCATTAAGAATTGTATCTTGTAATTTTTATTTAGACTTAGTTTAAGCTTAATCTAATAATGAGATTTATGAAAATTAGTAGGTGATTTATTATTTAATTTATTTATAAGAAATATTTTTATGATCTTCACCTTATGCATAAATATTTATTCTGTTGTTCATAATGTATACCATTTAAATCATAAGCCAAGGCCTAGCTACTAGTATATCAATTATGTCTATCAATAAAATAATTTAATGTGTGCTTTGTAGTTTATTGGTAATCTTTTGGAAATATTATGAGAGGGTCTTTAATATAATTTTGGCATTTATGGCCTTATTATATGTGATATGATGTGAATTAGGGCCATTCCAGCAGGTCAAATCTAATCTTGAATGTATAATTCTGTGTTTAAAATTGGTTCTCTAAAGTTTCAATGGATAGAAATAATTTGAGAAACACTTTACTTAATTTTTGGAATTTTTCTTAAACTTCTAAGAAATTTATTATAGTGTAAAGTGGAATAGAATAAAATATATTTTCTAGAGACTTAGCTAATAGCTTTACTTGGAAATGTGGCTTTAGAAAAGTAATTTTATAATATGAACAAAGGTCATAAACCATTGCTTTTGATAGAGGAGTATGTATAAAAAAATTTTAGAGTAAAATTCAATTTCTAGAAAGGTTTAAGCAAGTAAAATTCATTATAGAAAGGTGGAAAAGAGACAAGCCACCAAGATAGCTTGTTGTGAGAAATTTATACACCAAGCCTTCCTGAGTTAGAACTCAAAATTTTTAGTTTACAACAATAACAACCTTCATTCTAGTAAAAAAACATTATATAGTCCTTAAGTCGATTATTACGAGTACATAAAGAAACAAAGACCAAAGTGAGCCAGCCAATGAAATTGAGTTTGAATTGTAGTAGTTGTAACTACCCCATAACTACTACCTCTTATGGTGTGGTTAGCCAATATAATCAAAACATTATAAATTTCCATTTAATAAATTTTAATAAAAAATTTATGCTTAACATTTTCACTTAATTTTAATAAATTTCTACTTTTCTTTACATATATCTCTTTAAATAACACAATGTATAACCATAATACATTAATCCATACATGAACTAATATATAAATCCAAGTCTACATAAATGTAAAAAATAAAAACTAAAAAATTATCAAACTTTAGTTTTCTATCTTTAATTTTTATCTTCTAATTAGACTTTTATTTTCAGCATCATTTATCTTTGCTTATGCCTTTATAGTTGGACCATTTCCATTAGCATTAGGACCCTGTGCCATATCAAACCCCTTAAACCAAGTTGAAATCCTCTCTGAAGGGTGAAGTTAAAGTGCATCTACATAGGCTTTCACGCTAACTTCTTTAAGTAATCTCCACTAAACCAAGTGCCCACTCTTGGTGGCTTGTCTTTCCACCACACAACAAATCTATCCTCTTCTTTCTTCGTTTACTAGCACCCCATATATAATGACATGTTCAAGCTCAAAGATTAAATAATATTGTTAATCATATGTAAATGATGCATTTAAATACAGGCTAACAAAAAATAGAGCATATATATATAGTGTTAAGCATTCTATAAATCTTAAATGATCTACATGCCCTTGCTTGCAATTTCTTAAAGTGTGTATAAATACCTCTCAAGGCTTTCTATTAAAATCAGCACTGGTCTCCTACATTAAAATCTTTTAAAGATCTTTTTTTATTATTTAATATATTTTATATTAGCAAGTTCCAATTAATGTTGAACTCTAACATGAAGGCCTTGTACATTATGTGCAATGATAGATGTAGAATCTAGAAATGCATGTGTAGGAAATATAGCAAAGTTAATGAATGGGGTTCTATAGGTTATCACCACTAACTATGTCAAATAATTGTTTATTTGTTACCATAAAAATAATATTATTGTAGGAAAACAAAGCTTTGGGAAGGTGTAGGTCATAATTCTCTAAGCTTCAAGCCACCTAACTTCTTAAAATATTTTAAATATTCAATTTTGTTTCTTTGTTTGCCAATGAATTTGTTGATGAAACCCTTGGAAGAATTTTAAAGTGGTGCTCATTAATTTTTATAATATTTTTTCAAAAATATGATGGAAGGAAGCCCATACTATTTATTAATCTCTTTAAAAAATATCTTTATTATATACATGCATCATTTGATTTTATGCAAGGTAAGAAGTTAGCCATTTTAAAGAAATGGTCAACCATAATAAAGATGCTAGTATGTCCTCTTGACGTCTTGCATATCCCAAGCACAAAATCAATATATCCTATTAAAGTCTAAATGGAACAAACAAAGCCAAATATTTTTCTATCTTTTACTTTCAACTTTAGCTTGTCTATAGGTGTAATATTAGGTGAATACCATCTCAAAATCTCTTTCAAGGAGTGCAAAAAAAATTAATCTTACAATATGTGTATAGTCTTTAACTTTCAAAAATATCATGTTGCTCCCCAAGAATGTAACTCCATGTTAATGAATGTTCTCATAGAACTTTATGGAATGTTTAACCTATTATTTTAATATAAATATAAACTAAATGTCACATAATCATTACATAAATTGTACAAACTAAGGTCTTTTTGGGAATGATTTAAATATATTAAGTGAAAGCCAAGTCAAACTTTATAAAATTTATGAGTATAAGAATAGGAAATCTAGCCATGATAACATCTATTTGTTATATGCTTTATTCCATGGAATTTTGAGCTACTATAATTCAATTAAATTTATCCCTTCTTAAAAAAATCTAGCATAAATTTTGCAATCATGCTAAATTTTTTGATGAATCTTGTGCATAAGGTTGACAAGCTTGAAAACTCCAAATATCCATGAATGATTTAAGAATTGGCCATTTTATAATTAATTTTTTATTTCATGGACATCCTTTCAACCCCTTTAGTAGATACATCAAATCCTAAGAATAAAACTTCAATATAGAAAAAGAAGCACTTCTTAAGATTATATAAAGTTTTTATTCACCTAACTTCTCCAAAACTAATCTCAAGTGGCCTAAATGGGACAATTCATCAAAATTTTAAATAAGTATGACATCAAAATGCTTAACTAGAAAATGATTGATAAAATATTTTAAAACTATGTTCAACAACCTCATTAATTTATTGAGAGTGTTAGATAATCCAAATGGCATGGTTAACCACTCATAAAGATCATAAGTGGTTTTTAAGGTTATCTTCCACTCATCCCCAAGACTTATTCCAATCTGTGGCTTGCAAAGGAAGCACTTTGTAACATTTATATAAAGCTTTACATCTCTTAACTTCTCTAAAACTAATCTCAAATTAGACTCCTTAATAAATTTTAAATAAGTATGTCATCCAATTGCATAACTAGAAAATAATCAATAAAACTTTTAAAACTATGTTCTTCAACCTCATTAATTTACTAAAGGTGTTAAATATTGCAAATGGTATGAATAACCACTTATAAAGATCATTTGGGACTCATCCTTAGTACGTATTCCAATTTGATTTCACCAAACTTTTAAATTTATTTTAGAGAATAAATATAAATTAGTAATAAGATCTAACATGTCATTTAACCTAAGAATATATATATATATATATATATATATATATATATATATATATATATATATATATATATATATATATATATATATATATATATATATATATATATATATATATGTACATTTTCATATGTAATCCTTCTTCAGGTTCAATAATGAAAGAACCACATAAAGACTTCAACTTTCTTAAATGGTTTATTTCCTTAGTAGTTCATCCACTTTCTTTTGAGCTTAGCATGTTATGTTATGTTTATTCTATAATTGGCTAAGTTTGTTGACTAAGAACCTAATATGAAATCAATGGTATGCTAAAGTTTTCCTAAGTAAGTAATTCATCTAGTAAGTTCTTAGGATACAGATCACTAAAGTTTTATAATAAAAAAGAGATCATAATAGGTTTATGATACATAATAAAATCAAATAAGGTCACTCTAACATGTAACAAGTAAAATGATATGGACTCAAGAAACTCCTTCAACATGGTGTTGAATCCTATTCATTTATTTTCTTAATATCTATAAGCAAGTCAATAAAGAACTAAGACTTCCAAGAAATAAGTCAGTAGTAGCACTATAATAATAAAATAAGATATCACTATCTAGTGAAGTATTGCATTCTTATTATAAATAAGGTTATGTTAAATTTTAAAGCTATACTTTTGTGGAAGAGTTATTGCTTAATTATCTAATAGTTTTAACTTTATAGGCTTGTTAATATGTTTGAACACATGTTTTCTCTTGACCATAACAAATCACGTTTAGATCATAAAGTAAAGGTCTACCTATGGGTAGGACATTACACTAAATATGATCTTCATAACAACTTATCTAACTAGGCACTAAGAATAAAGATGTGATAGTAAAAAAGTGTAAATTACCCAACTTAGAAGAAATGATTCATGTTTTTGTTTTGGTTCTAACTTAACTATTTAAAGTGTAAGTGTAAATATCACATTCATAACACTACCACCACTAATAACTTATTTGCACATTTTCTCCTTACATTTAATATATATGGTGAAAATATGTCTCCTCCAATTTTCATCTCTAGCCACTATCATACATCTCACAATACAAACATGGTCTTTTATATAGTGTTTTTTATTTTCATCAAATGAAAGGATTTTCATATAGATCTCCTTAACCCAAACCTTGACTTCTTCATCATCCACTCATCTAAAAACATAATTTTAAACTTACACTAATATTGCATGTGCCTTTTTTATGGAACTTAAAGAAAAATAATATATTTTGTTATTTTAGAATTAGACAAATGATTTGACTTAGTAGGTGTAGAAATAAAAGTGGAAGGGTTAGATCTAGGAGTGAGATTTTGAGTCAAAAATGTAAAAGCCTGGTGAGTGGATATATAAAACTTAGACTTAACAAATAATGATTTCTTAATCTTTTCAATGAGTAAAGCATAACAAAAAAACATTGTTTAGTATTTGTAGATCTTATAATATTACTCCATTATTTATATAACATCTTAGAGCAATTACATTTTTATTTATAAAATGTTAGTTTTGATCCAAAAAAAATTTCTTGGCTACAAGATCTTCAAAGATGCTCATAAAATCAACCACTTGCACATTACCTTAAAGTCATCAATTTCTCATGTAATCTATTCTTATGATTTATATAGCAATATTTGGATACCAATCAAAAAAATCATCTATTTGGGTGAGTCAATCTAGAAACATATTAAGATCATGAATGCCATTAAAAGATCAGCCTATTTTTATGAGCTCATAAATAAAATTTTTATTATTTTCATTACTAATATGATTTCTAATTTATCTTTTTATAGGTGGATTGTCATTTTTAGGGTTTTTTTATAAATTTTTCATTTAAGTTATTAGGATTAGCATTATGGGGAAGCTAAGGTAGAGTTTATACACTAATGTTCAACATTTAAATTTAGGCAGCAAAATTCATGAATTGATTTTACATTCCATTGAATGTTGCCATTTTTGTCTACTAATTTTTTACCTAACAAGATTGTCCATTTGATCTTGGTTAGTAGATTAAGGTGATATGCTTATGTAATAATAATGTAAAAGAATATTTGAAATAAGTATTGTTTATAATTTTTTATTTTTAATTATATAATGTATGTTTATTGTAAAATAATAAAAATATGCTTGAATATACATTTTAGAAATGTTTTGAGTTTCACTTAAATGCAAACATAATTTAAAATAATTATTACAAAATACCTTGCATGAATTTAAATAAAATATTAAATTTTATAATATATGTTTTCATAGGGTTTATTCTATTTATCTTGCTCTCCCTTATAGATTTCATCTTTCTCAAATCCAATAAGTAGGGTAACTCAAAGTGATTTGTTAAGTTAGTGAAAGCGGGGGAAATTATTTTACACTTGAGCAAGGCTTTATAGAATTGACTCAAATATATAAATTTCCACTAGTTTTTGTAATAAAATAAAATTAAAAACAAATAAACAATTTTTTTGCAAGTTAAATACATGCAAGCACCCTTCAAAGCATTTGAACCCGTGGTTATCAATTCTACAATGTTCCTCCCACCAACCCTCACTAAACATAGCTTTGATACTAATATTAAAGTGGGATTCCAATTTTTTGCAGTATATTAAAAATGGTATGAGAATTTGGTGCCCTTATTCCAAGGTGATTGAAGGGTGAACTAAAGGTATTCACCAAACTAGGTCTAATTTACATAGATGATTGATTTTGTATTTGAACATAGTTCTATAAAGCTTCCCAAAAACATAAAAATTTTGGGAGTAAATTAATGAAACTCTCTACTTAATTATTAAAGTTTATCATAATTTTTTAGGGAATTTATGATGGTGTAAAATGGAATGGAACCAACTACGTTTCTTAAAGAAATCTCATTGGTTAGCTTTAATTGCAATTTTAGCTTTCGTGAAGTAATTTTATGATAGTATCAGACTTCAAAATCTCTTGATTTCCATAGAGGTGTTTTTCTAGGATAACTCTAGAAAAAAAGGCAATTTTTTGGGGGCATAAATTCAATAAACTATATAAAAATAATAATATTAGATTTTGTTAAACCACCCTTTGGTTGAGGGCTTCTAATTGATTTTAAAATTAGATTTGTTTTTTTATTAGGATTTTAAAAGGAATGGTATAATATCATAGAGTTTGGTAATATATAAAAGATTACAAAATTCATAAAAATATTTTCATTAAAGTAGAGTGAAAAGGAGATAAGCCACTTACCTCTATGAGAAACTTAATCACCAGGCCTTCCTTCTTGAGTTTGCACTCAAAATTTTTAGTGGACAATGATAAAAACCTATTTTAATAAAACTAAATATTCCATAACTCTTACATTAATCATCTAGTAGAACACATGTTAAGAGGAAGTAAAGTGGGGATGGTCCAAATCATTTAAGTTTGAATTGGAGAAGTTATAATTTCCTCATAAGGCAGTCAATATAAGGCAACAAATGTAAATTTCTATTTAATAATGTAAATAATTTTTTACATAATTTTAATTATTTTAAATCCTTTATATCTTCAAAAATAACATAATAGTACAATGCTAATAATTAAATTCATAAATGAACTAATACATAAGTTGAAATCTGCATAAAATCTATAAAGATAAAAGTAAAAAAATCTAAATCTTTAATTTTTCCTCTTTGATTTTCTTCATATAACCTCTATGTGCTTCATCTCTCTTTACTTTTGTCGTTGTAGTTGGACCATATCTTTTTCTCATTATGTCATATCAACTACACCATATTTTATTCTCAAAACTACTCAACTTAATTGGTACTAATGGGCAAAGATGTATGATTTACCCAACTTACATTATAAGGTTTACTAACTTTAAATTTATCCTTACCATAGTATATATAATTTTTTAATTATATCCTTAGAAGTGAATCTGTTAAATTCACATTCATTGCACTACCCCTTCAATTACTAATTTGCTTCTTCTTTCTTATACATGACACACATGATAAAATTATTTATCATCCACCAATATTCATCTATGTGGTGTTTTAGTATGGAGTCGTAAGGACACCACACAGATCTTAGGGAGAACTTATTGAAGTGATCGAGTATGACATTAAGGTATGATGTACTATCTCAAATTATAGAAACATCACTCCATAATGGACTCAATCACCTAATAAGAACTTCTAAAATAGATGGGTCTTCATATATACCAGAGATTTTTCCCTTATTTTATATGGATAAAGTAAAGAAGAGTTTATTTTAAACTGGATTTTTTAGTTCCCTATGGAGGTAAGCCCCTATAAATTAATTACATTTTAGGAAATAAAAGTTTATTAAGAACATTCTTGATTAAAGTAGTTACTAAATTTCTCCAATGATTTCAAGGGTAGACTATCAAAGAATTAGTTATTTTTGAAAATCAAATGGGAAGACTTATTTATGGATTCTATAGAAAGACAAGTAGGGAGTACCCAAGATACTAAAAAGCCTAATGGGTACTCTGATCTACCCTATAATGAGACTTTATATTTTGAAAGAGAGATTTTAACATTTATTTAAGTTGAAATTTTATTTGAAAGTTAGGACTCACATTCCAATAACATAGATTTTGGAAATGCCTAGGATGTGAGGACTTGTACTCATAGCCTGAATAAAAAAAGTAGCCTCATAACCTAAAATCTAAAATGCTCTAGCACCAGCTAAAAGCATGACCTAAGTTTAATCGAGAAAATGACATGTAATTATTTACCTCCACAAGAGAGAATAGACATGTCTCGACTCTTCTGGGCTCACAACCTCTTAGAGTGGCCGCCAGCTAACACCTCTTACGCTTTAAACCCGTGTAGGTCAGTCTTATGTAGATGCAAGATAGTTAGGTTGTTATTTAATTATGAAAGAGGTTAAAGTCCTAAACTCACTTCCTAAGAGACTAGATAATATTTGGTATGCAAACATGACTTCGACTAATGTTAAAAATTTATAAGTTTTAAAATCATTTGACATAATTATTTTTAGATCAAGGCTTCAGATAATTATGTCTAAATACATGATGAAATTGAGTTGTGAGCTAAATAACCAAGAAGAGGTGTTCTCCACTACAAGGGACTGTTCTCACAGGTCAAGCCTGTCCCATATCATGCAAGAGTAGAGATCCTCTATTTTCTAGAGCAAAATAATAAGATATGCATGGTGTGATATCATACAATCATTCAACTAAGGTTGCTAAATCTTTTATTATCTTGATTAAAAGCTTAGGCTTTAAATTGAGGTTATAAGTTGCATTAAAATATAGTTATGAGATTTTTAGTGAGGATAGAAAATTTAAATTTATTCTAAAGAGCCTACTATATCCATGCCACATATCAAATCATCAAACTTTAAGAAACCTAAGAAAAGCATTGGATTTCTATTACACAAACTAAACATGATAATCAAACATTTGAATTCTATAGAAGAATAAATGATAGATGTGACCGAGTACTGCTATACACCTCGAAAAAAAGAAAAAGTTTGGTATGTGAGCTCTACCGTTATACAACTTAGATTACAATTGAATTTTATAAATGAAATTAATACTACAGGGGTCTTTAATTCTTGCTTTTCTTTCCTCCTTTGGATTCATTTGCTCAGGATTCATAGGGCCTCCAAAGTCTTTGCCTTCCAACCACTGCTCATCCTAAATCCCATAACACTAATCCTAATCCTATTACAAAAATTATATTTTTATAAATAAAATAAAATCTAATTATATCTGCAAAATAGGCATTAGCTAAATAGGCATACATGCCAAACAATTATATTTCATATGTTTAGACTTAGCATCCTACACTTGGATAACCAAGTCCACCTATCCTAATTGGATTATTCCTAGGGGAATATGTGGAACTTGCAAGCAAAAAAAATTATATTTATTTATTCTTATTGCTGCCTCCTTTAGCACAGCCCTCTGCATAAAACATCATTAGGCTACTAAAGACCTAACATTCAGTCTATGCACAACAATCCTAACATCCAGTTAAAAATATTACATCATAAAATAAAATACATCACCATAATATACACCGGTCTAACTTAATATTAGAATCGATGAATTAGCATTCTAATGTGTGTGTTAATGCTTTAGTGTGGTATGTCCTGGTTAAGCTTTAGAAGTATGATTGTCTAAAGTTTTAGATTTGTTTAAATTAATTATTAGGGATGGTGTCATTTCAAGTCTTTTAGTATATTGATTAATTTTAATTTGTATGTTCTCATTTTATTTAATGCCTACTTAGCATTTAATTATTATAAAGAGAAGACAAAGGCTTAGCCCTTCATCTCTATGTTAAGTTGTTTTCTAAAGGTAAGTTCTTATAGTTGTGGTCCTCTTAATGAATCACTTATTAATTTTTTTTATTAAGCCTAAGTTTACATTAATTTTAAGGAATATTATTCAAACATGAAAGGCATCTTGGGATTAGTGAAATTAAGTCACCATCACATGAGCAATATTCTACTACTTCCTTTCATTACTAATAACACTCATATTCTTTCATCTTTTGCCCTCTTAATACTTGATTTAACATATATATACATGCAATATACACATATTTTTGCACAGTTAATGAATATTAATGAATGAATTTGATAGAAAAGAGAGATTTCATCACATAGCTAAGCATATGCAAACATGTATTAGAAATTTAAGCAAATACATGCCGTGTTAAACCAAGGAAGTGAGATTATCTAAGTCTTCCTTGGGGCTACTTAAAGCCTTATGTTTTTAGGATATCCAAACTATATACTTGCCAATTCAAATACATGTAGATATATACACAAGCATAGAAATAAAATCATGCAAAGGTTATATATAAAATCTTTTATTCATGCAAAATTTAATGACATCGAAAAAGAAGTTCCATTCTATATTCTACCACATGTATACACATGATTGAGATTAAGCAAGTATGTGTCATTGTTAAACCACAGAAGTGAGATTATCTAAGACCACCTTCGGGCTACTTAAATTCAAGTGTTCCCAGGATGTCCAAAGTATATACATGCTAATTCAAATACATGTAAACATATACAAAAACATAAAGATAAAACAATCCATTGTCATCTTTAAATTACAACTAAATGGAAACTTCATTAATTATTTGCAACAATCATTAATTTAAAATTCACACTATTTGATTCATTATTAACTTATAATTTTAAAATTAATTTGAGATTTATTAGTGATAGTAGTCATACCATATAATAACATTTATCGAACTCATGCAAATTAAATGCAATCATATTCTTTTAATTTTTCTCTTTTTTACAACATGAACAGATGAAACAAATGGCATACAAATTTATAATAATTGAAAAGAATTAATTAAATGTTACCACATAGCATACTCAATTTCATTGAATCCTAAAGGCAATCAATCTAAATAAACATTTCTTAATGCTACTAAAGCTTTTATAAGATTTAATTTTGATGTTTAAGTAGTTAAAACCTATAGAGCAGAAATGATACATAGGACTCACCCAATACCATGTTGGTTATTTAACATGTTTAAAGAAATAAATTATAAGTTTTATGAGTTGATTAGGTTCAAGCCATTAATCACATCAATTAGATTACCCTTCCCCAAACTTCTTAATTTAATTAACCACTTGATCATGAGCCTTCAATTATATGCTTTAAAAAAATAATATCAACAATGCACCTAGAGGAGTCTAATGCAATTAGGCTCATGCTTAGGAGTTAATTAAATTAAAAGATAAAAAAATTAAGTTAAATACTCTTATGATTTCTCCACACCAATGAGATAATCATAATTTCTTTAATGACTTTATGCTATTAAACACACTAAGGGGTTAATGGGTTGCACTTGAGTTATCCAAATCAATTTCAATCCTTTTTTTGTTTATTTCATTACTAATTTTTTTAATTATTCCTTAATTATTAAACAAATTAATTATCCCACTTAAGGAAGTATACTTGGAAAAATAATTAAGAAAGGGGACCTAATTATTTCTCCTACCATACCTACTATTTACATCGATTAATTAATATTAATTGCTTAATTTTACTATTCACTAATTTTAATAATCATTTAATTAATTAAAGAGGATAATTAGAGATTAAATTTTAAAATCTTTAAACCACATGGCAAATAATTTCAAGAAAATTATGGGAGGCAAACAACATCCCATAGAATCATCCCACCAAATTTGGAATTAATTATCCAAGTAATTTGGCTTTAATTAAGATAATTAGTTTAAGCTTAAAACATTACTTAAGCACTATTCATTAAGTGTTAATTAAGGATTTTATCTTTGTTAAATATTCTCCTTCTAAGTTTTGAAAATGGATTATTTATATTTTTAGATTTTGTACAATTAGTTATTATATTTTTGAATTTTTGGCCATTTAGTTACATTTTTAAGCCTTAATTAATCCTTTAAACCATTCGCACCACGTGGATGCTGATGCGAAAGTGCTTTCCACATGGTGCCGTGGTATTGGCTACATAAATCATACGCCGCCACTGAGTCATGTGATTTCATCTTGATTGTCCGATCTCGAATTTGATCATCAAGATTAATCCTCTGATTTCAAAGGGATTAAAGCAATATTTCTTACGCAATTAATCACGATCATCCATTCTAATCAAGTGGTACAAAAAGTCATTGATCCATCATCCCACGAGCGATGGAAGATGGATATTATTTGCCTTCTGTAGCTCAATATGAGCTCGCCATAGCTCATTCGGTGATGGAATCAACTCCAAAATGTCTAGGGAATAAATCTAGATAAATCTTATGATGGAGATCACACAAAAAAATGATTCACTTCAAAAAAGACCAACACCTAAAGGTCAAGAATATGATTTCCAGATTATTTCCTTTCCAAATCTATAGTCCTATGGTTTACCAATAAAAGTAGCTTCATCTTGAAGAGGTGAAGCCCTGCAAAGAAGATCTCGAGTTACCTCCCTGCAAATCCATCTATGGACTAAATGCCAGCATAAAGCTCACCGGAGTTAGTCCAAAGACTTATTTCGGTGGTCAAATCACTTGTGAAATGATTCATTTTGGCTCATCGGAATGAGGTAAAGGTGTGGGAAGTGTTAATTTGAGTTTGGTATAGGTTCAAAGAGTTTGGAAGAACAGAGCTCTCAGGTTTGATCAAGACCTGGTCTCACCAGTGGTGGGGTGCATGAGAAGCTTAGAAGAGGGTGTGGAAATGTCTGAAATGCTCTAGGGAAGCTCTCTATTGAATTTAAATGGATGGGGAGGAGTATACTCTCCTTTCTAACTAAACCAAGGGTTGGTATTGGTTTTGTCTTTGGAACCCATCCGGGCGGAATAAGTGGTCGAAGGTGGCAAGGGACTGGTGAGGTGGATGAGTATGAGAGGCTGAGGGAGTGTAGTGGACTGTCATAAGGTAGAAACTCCTCCTTAGGTGGGCTAATGGTTTCCAATGGGTGAAATCACCCTCTCTTAACTGAAGGCTGAACCCAACAGCTTTGGGTTAGGTTTGCTCAGTGGCTCTTTGTCCAAGAAATACTAGAGGTGACTATCAAGGGGATTCAGCATGGGTTGAGCCTACTAAGCCAAGCCCATAGTGACCCAAGGATGACTCATGCCAAGTTTGGTTGGGCTTTAGCTTGGTTTAGTTTGGTTTGGCTCAATTTGACTCATGCAGGTCAAATGGGTCATGTTGGGCTAAGTTGACCATTTTGACCAAATTTGGTCAAAATGAGGGTTTGGGTAAGTTTAATTGATCATTTAGAATGAGTGAGTGTAATTTATTGATTCAATTTGGGTTAGATTTTGATTTAGTTCATATGATTCAATTTGGGTCAAATGGGTCATGTTAGCCAATTTGACCAAATTGGTCAAATTGGCTTGAGCATGGGTTAGGCTTATGTTCAATTAGTCATTTTTAATTGATTGGAAGGTTTGATTTGAATTGTTTTGAATTATGGAGTGATTTAGTTCAATTTGACCTTTAGGTCAAATTAGGCTAAGTAGGTCAATTGGATTAGGTTGACCAAATTAGGTCCAATTGAAGGTTAGATCATGTTCAATATTCAATTGGTGATTGATTAGAAGCATTAGTTTTAATCAATTTCATCTTTGATTTGATTTGGTTCAATTTAACCCTTTGGGTCAAATTGGTTTGATTAGGTTCAATTGATTTTAGTGGATGTTCAGTAATAACCTACAATCATCAATGAAGGGATTGGATGGCTTGGTTTGATCCAATGGGAGTTTGATTGGAGTTTTGCTTAATTATCCCTTTTAAGTCACTTTGGGTCAAGTGGCTTGGTCAAGTCAACATGGACCAATTGGAGTTATGGATGGTTGGGATGTGTTCAATGATGAATTTGAGGTTAATTGGTGGCTTTGATGTCAATTGATTTGGGCTTGATTAGGTTTTGGCTCATTTGAACCATTTAGGTCAAATGGGCTGACTTGGGTTGATCAAATTCACTTAGTTTAATGAGCTTGATTTCAAATGTTGTGGTAGTTTAAAGTGATCTATTGATAGTGATTAAGAAAATCAAAATGGGTTTGAGTTGAGTTATAAGATTATGGTGGGTTAACTGGGGTTAAGGTTTAAGTTGATTTGACTTGGAGCTTGGATTGGAGAACAAAATTTAGTTAAGATTAATTGAACATGTTTGAGTTATTTTAGCTCTAATCACATGAGCTTAAGTTTGGATGAGTGGATTGGCATGAATCTTGGTTTAGGCCTCTAGGTAGGTGAAACCTACTTGTCCTAAGGTAAACTCTAGGCCTAGGATTATGCCTTATAAGTCTCTAGGTCTAGGTTTAATGTTCTCTTAATCACTAGAAGTATCCTAGCACTAAGAAAGACTAAGTGTCTAGAAGGATCTTAGATCTAAGATGGGAGGGATCAATCCTCACTCCAAAAGTGAGGTCAATAATCTCTATATATAGTATACATCCCATAACACTCACCTAGTCCACTAAGGTATGCTCTTTATCCTTGTTTGATAATAGGGTATTATCCTTAAACTCCTTTTATCTTATTATCAGCCTCTTCTTTGTCTACATTATCCAAAAGTATAATTTTAACTTTACATTAATTTATTAAGTTGCTCATCTTATGCTACTCAGAATGAAGTATATCCATTATATTCAGTAATGTCAACTTAGTGGTGGTATTATTGTTCTAAACACTAGATGATGAAAGACCTAGTTTAGAAGTAAGAATTTATGTCTAATATGTGAAAGCCTAATAAGTAGAGAATTTATCCACAAATCTAGATGCAATTGTATCTATCACAAATCTAGATGCAATTGTACTCTATCATGATTCTATAGTAATAAAACATAATGAAAGAGATGTTATAGTGTTTATGGATCATTAAGTTCTACTTTATTTATAATATCTCATTTATGTTCAAAATAAATTCATTAGGAAATTACTAATTCTCATCACGAAATTAATCATAGCTATAAGATCCTCAAAAATATGTATGTTTTTAACAACTGATATTGTCCCTTTTCTTAGGATCATTAATTCTGAATATAATTATTTTCTGAAATAGTATTTAACTCGAAGCATCTCTTTCATATCTCACTTATGTTAGGAATGTCCTATCTAGTCCCATTTTTTAACTAAAATACTATTCTAATAGATTTTAGCAAGACTTAATAGTTTTATTTTTGTAAATAGTTTTTTTAATAGCTATTTATATGGAGCTAATTAAAGAATTCATCCTTTTGTGTGAGTTTTAAATATTTATTTGAATTATAAAATCCATCATAGACTGGAGTTTTAACCTTAACCTTCATTGAAAGGTTCATTACATCTAAAATAAGAATTTTGTTCGGGGTTCCTAAAATAGTACCTCATAGGTGGATACTCATTCTAGAATTTTCTGCAAATTTTAACATGTGTTACATGGGTAAGGGTTACCATGTTATGGATCTAATGGTGGATTTTGCATCATAATGATCATAATTTTGACTTAGCTTGCTAAATTTATAATCAGATTTTTCAACCTATTAAATATCTATGAATTATGCAAGGCCATTTCTTCTACTCTACTAGGTAGCTTTTCCATTTAATCTAAGCCGATAGACTTAGCATACTTATGTAATGATAATGCAAAGATAAGTTAACTTAAGAAAAATATAATTTTATTGAAAATAGAAGATACACTTTCCAATTTTGATTTACATAATGGGTTTTACATATCTTTAAAAAGTTAACCTTTAGTATAACATTAAAAATCTCAACTAAATACAAAATGATAAGTATGATAGCAATAAATAAATAAATAGAACCCTAAGCAATATAATTTCAATTTTTAAATAAAGATTATATATCAATTCAAGGCTTGATAGTGACACTTCCTTACCATTAGTAATTACTCAAGTAATATAAGTTTATGGATAAGATTATAAGATAATGGCTAGGTTTAGCATGTGGAGTTAACTAGTTATTAGCAATACAAGCATCCATAGAATTGATTCTAACATGTATTCCAATAATAATTTAATAATAAATATTATAATAACCAAATATATATATATATATATATATCCAAAATATATATATATATATATATATATATATATATATATATATTTTTTATTATATATATATATATACTCTACTCCTCCCAACTTTGGGGAAGTGATTTAAGGTGATGATATAGTTTGAGAACACATGCGATAGAAGAGTACTATTCATGTGATTTAATGTACTTAATTGGCCTCTAAAGTAAGACTATTTTTATTTTGTAAGAGAACCTTGCCCTAATTAGATTAGTATTAAGCATTTTATAATAAAATATTATGTTAAAATATTTATTGATTGGACTAATGAGTGTAAACAAGGAAGATAATAAGAAAGATATAAGATTTATACAAAAAGTATAATCTAATCACTCATTAAAATAACTAGTTGGAAGAGATCACCAAACCTCTTTGAATGGTGAGTTCGACCACCATGCCAATCACATTGAGTTTTTATCATTCAAAATAATATCACAACAATATTGAACTCCTTTGTTACATTCAAATTATCAAATATAAAGGTTTTATAATGAAATTAAAAATGATAAAAGAGATGGAGGATGGGAGTTGGCTAATGGTGCGTATAAGGAGGAGGTTGGTTACACATGTATAACAAACCATAACCACCCTCCAAATGAGTGGTGACTAGCCACTCTTAAGTGTAAAATAGTTAATTGATAATTATAATTATAAATTAGTCATTTTTTATAAGTTTTGCATAATTTCTACTTATATGTTTAAGAAAATAAATTTTATATTAAAAATTTATATATATATGAATTCAAACATTCAAAATTTAATTTTTTTTAATTATAAATAATCTATAAATAATATTATGAATACATAATCTTAAATATCAATCATAACATTAAATAAAAGTATCATAATTAATAAAATTTATGTTGCCCGTTATCATTGGGCCTTGATTATTGACAATTATCTTCTTGCTCAAAGCTCTAGTTGTTTGATCTACTTCAAGCTTTGACACCTATGCCACATCAAAGCTTATAATTTGATTATCCTCTTATGGACACCATTCAACAATTTTTACTGATTTTTGATTAAAATTTTCTAGTAATATGGGATTTATATTATAAGAATATTCTTATTCACTCTAAAAATAAAATAATTATTTAAATTTCTTAAAAAAATAGAATGTTTATCTGATTATTTTCTATTGAATATTATTAAATGGAGCCCACCTCAATATCAAAATAAATCTACTATCATTATAATACAATTTTTTTCATTACATAAGGATCAATTTCATTTCAAAAATTGGTTCTCTATAGCATCAATCTTTCAACCACTCAAAATTGATCCAAATATGACATTACTTTCTAGGTCATCTGGTTCTAAACTGTTAGTGAGTTAGATGTGTCATGGATATTTGATGATGTAATCTTGGTGGGATTTAAAATGTAATGGAAACTTGTCAAAGCCATCTTAACAAGAAAAAAATCAACATTTTGCTTATAAAGTTAAATGCATTTAATCTTACTAAAAATTGCTTCAAGCAAATCTTTACATAAGGAAATGTAATAAGAATTAGTTGCTCAAATAAGTACTTAATTAGAAGATCTCTAACTATATTGAAATTTTTTGTGAACTACATTCCCTACACTTAAATTTGTTGGATTTCAATAGCTTGATAATAATGGCCCTTAAATACTGATAGAAATCAGAGCAATAATTCACCTTTTTCTTATAAAGATAACAAATAAAGATAAGTAGGATTATTATGGATAAGCATGTCATTGTGATTAAGTGTTATAAAACTCAAATATATCAATTTTTAGTTATTAACTAAATTGAAAGTGACTAAGTTTTGGTAAAAAAAATTTCTCTAGATTGTTCTTCCCTTCATAAATCATAATACTTTCATTAACTTAATTGATCAACCAAATAAGAATAGCATTAGCATCACTATGTTTTAAGAGAAAATAATGTTTCTAACATTACACTTCTTTTGATATATACATTCTTAATGTGGGATTGAGTTTTCTTATCTTTTTTTCATATGTTAGGCATTAGAGAAAATTTTTGTTAGAATGTCATGCTTTAAATGGTCTACCTCCCATGATTTTAAGATCCATAAAATGTTTTTATAATGAGGAACTTAATTTATATGATTAATGATTTTATCTTAATAAATCATCAATACATATCAACCATTTAAACTATTTCTCTTTTTTTTGAAGGATCTCTTTGGAAGAACTTATTATTTTAAAGCTATGCTTGATTTTATTCATGATTATTTCTTGATTTCAAGTTCATTTTATATTACGTCATATGTTTAATTTAAATCTTAAAAGTTGTATATTTATGGTCATAATATGTGTTGTAACCTTATCTAATATCAACAAATGTTATTTGCTTTATGAAAATATAACTTGGGGATATTTCAAAATTCTCTCAAAACTCAAAATCAATTTAGATTTCAATCAAACTTACATGCATTTTTATGTATATATAATATGTTATTTACTTCATTCTATTTATATTATTATAGAAAATTAAATTGAAAAAGTTTGATTCGACTAACTATTAAAAGGCATATAAATATACTACAAACCTTATACCTTTGGATTTTTTTTAATTACAAGTCTAATGGTAGTCTTAATGATAATTATTTACTAATAAATTTCCATTAAATGCTATTTAGTTTTTATGACTAAACCTAGATGTTAAGTAGTCATTATATCTTTAATATACCTTTAGACATTATAGGTAAAATTCCTATATACTTTATAAATAATAATATAAATCATCTAATAACAAATCATTTATGTTGAACTTCTTAAAAAATAAAATATTTAGTAGCAATTTTAATAGTAAATGATTATCACTAACAAAACCACTAGACTAATAATTAAATAATCCAAAGGTATAAGGTATGTTGTACATTTATATGCCTTTTAATAATTATGCGAATCAAACTATACATATAAGCTTTGCTCACACATATTTCATAATTAACTCCATCCTTTAAGTAGTACATGCTTGTAGTAGTCACTATCTCATTATCTAAAGTTCTTTCAATGCCCTTCACCCCTCCACTACTTATTGATATTGTTTTATTGAGCATGACCAATCTCCATTTTTCCATGATTATCTTCCTTGGATGCTAGTGACCCTTAGCATCAACATCACTTTATAGTCTCTCAATTCTATAGATATGCCATATATACTTAACAAACGAAATGTTAGTACCACTAATGAAGCAATAAGTCATCATTAATAGATGTTCCCTTTATCATCATGGTCTTTTTATGATGCCTTTTTTGTATTCAAACTCATTCATCTATGGAACCTTGAATCAATTCTCTCCCAAGTGTACTTGGTAGACTTGGTGGACTTGAATGACCATCTTCTAGGGGTCATCTTCCATCTGTTCATGTCTTACATGTTAATGTCATTACTACTATCATTTGTGGGAAAAGTTTTGTTGACTTGATCATTTTCATTTTCCTTCTTCATTATAGCAATTCTTTTTTAATAGTTAGTATCCACCTCCTCTCCATCTCCATCTCCTTCAACTACCAAAGAATTTGACCACCATCAAAACTTTAATGAAATACAGTCTTATTTTTAAAAGAATAAATCAATGTTTAAATCTCTTCTTTCACTAATTTGTTGGTGAGCCAATTATAATTCAAAGTTAATTTTTATAAATTTTAATATTTTATGTTGAAAATAATATAATTGCCCACTTTAGTTGATCTGCTAACTCATAAAAATAAATAATATGGAAGAGGCATCTAAATGAGTATGGGACCTTTTGAGGATCTTCATTAAGAAGCTATTAATGTACTAAAAGCTCTTTGAAAATAGTTTTTCATAATCACCACCATTATCATTTCTCATTAGAACATACATAATCACCTCTTAAGATTAACACAACCATTGCATCACTTTTCAAACCATTTGTTGTTAAAGTTTTAGTGGAGATGAACATCACTTATAATAATGACTCTAAGTCATATGGTTACTTTTAAGATGTTAAGGGGTTGTTTGGGATCACTTTTATTTTCTATTTTTTGATTTTTTTATTTTAAAAAATAGAAAAAATAAATAAAAATTATGTTTGTTTAGGTGTTTTATGTTTTTACTTTTTCTAGTTTTAAACAAATTTATTTTTTGTTTTTAATAATATTATAATTAGATATAATATGTTTTTGGTGTTTCTAAAATAGCCGAACCACTTACACTCCCGAATCCTGACCATCTTCATATCTCATGACTTTCCCATGCATCTCACAATACTATTGTGAGACCAAACTCTTTTGTGAATTGAAGCCTCTTCTTCTTCTTCGTAACCATTTTTTGTGAGGCCTTATATCTCATCTTTTCATCCATTACATGAAACTTTCACTACGTAGCTAGTCAGACTAGTGGAAGCTCGCAGTGCCCTAAGGAGGTATGATCTTTTGAGTTTTCTTCCATTTAAGCTATCAGGTATGACAAAACCTTTTTTTTTTTTAAGAAGCAATTTGGGGGGAAGAGGATTATAAGCAGTCCATAGCAGATTAAAATCTAGGGATTGTAAGAGCTCTTCCACTGCTAGTTCACTATAAATTTATAGGAGCCAAGATTTTCTAAATTGAGTAGATTGATGCAGAAGCTATAGAACCATTTCCATTGTCCTTGTTGTTATGCTACAGTTTAGCAATTTCTATTTTTGTTGCTTCTTTTTATTGTTACTTGCCAATTACAACATTTTGTTTTCCCCTTGGGTCAGTGTTGTTTCCTTTGCTTTCTGCCTCTACATTTTTAACTTTTTGCTTTCCCTCTATTACTAGCTTTTTGCTATGTTGTGATGTTCACGCTTGTGATAGTCACATTACATTCTTGCAATTGATACAATCATGAGAAGAACTCCAAGGTCTGTAGTGATCTTCTGATAGCATCATTTAAAATGATATTCTGATTAGTCTGATTTTTTATTTTCTGGAGAAGAAGTTCGACCAAATGATTTAATGGAAGGAGTTAGAGCAGTGACTGTAGATAGAGAAGTATATCAAAAATTGGTTTATTGCAGCTTCAAAAGATCTATAACTACAATAAGAGTAAAGAGATAACGATAGTAATAGGAAGAAGCAAAAATGTATTTTCATTCCTTACAGAATGTAATTAAGAGTGAGGATATTTATAGATACAATAGTAATAGAAAGATAGGAGATTTTTTTATTAGTTGAAGGTCTAGATTCACTCAAAGATTAATGATTGATGGAGAGGATGATAAGTAGTAATAAGTGCTTGAACTTAACATAATAAACTGAATTATGGATATCTACAATTTTGTGTATATTATATATTTTCATCCTATATTATAAATATATTTAATTTAGTTCCTTCATCCATTTCTTTACTTATTAAGTCATATTGTGGGCTATGATAAAGTATAGATGCATTTTGTTTGCAAACAAATAAAGAAAAATATAATATACTCAGAAAAGTTATGATGAGAAGGATATTAAGGCTAACATAAGTTACCACCATAAGAGCTACAACACTACACCAAGAATAGAAGCCAAATCACTATGTTGATGCATAACACTACCAACCATGCATTAAGAGTTAGTTGTGATGAGACTAATGTTGATGATATAATGTCATAATTAGAGTCAAGTCTATCATTGCTAATCACCACATGAATTGTTATTCATTGTGACATTATTGAGCTTTTCATCACAAAGAAAGGTTAGGTAAATTGAATAAGGATATTACAATCACTATGAATGCTACCATCATCTAAAATACAACAATTACCACCAAGAAAAGCCATTTCACTCCCCTGGTGCTTGTCACTCTACAATATGCTAAGGCTAATTTATTTAAAGATAAGAGATTGAAATGTATTTTTGAATTGACTTCAATCTTTAGTTAGTAGAAAGTGAATGTCTACAAGCTTGTACTTTTAAAGCCATAAGGGTGAGAAGTGTTGTTCAATGATGTGGACTGGAAAGTCACCTTCAATATTATGTTATATAATATAATTAAAAAGATAAATAGCTGATGGGATGATGGTTAAAATTTTACTTTTATTTGCAGTGATAATTACATAATATGGAATTAATGAAAGGATGAGATAAAAATGAAACTCACTACAACCAAACTAAATTAAGCTCCACTAAACTTTAAAAACTTTTGGAAATAATCAAGCCTTAATTGATGTACATAAGTGTTGAATCCTAGATAAATCATATTCAGGTTAGTGAATCACAAAAACTCAATATCAAAATGAATTTCAAATGATAAAACTCTCACTGATATCCTATGGATGTAAATGACAATAATTTGGCATTTTTATAATATGAATCATGGAATTTTTGGTGGCTTTTCTTAGTTTCAACATTGGTTCTGAGAAGTTTAGATTTCTTTACTCTCACCTTGTCAAAAGGCGAAATGAGATATAGAAGTTTAATATTAGCGTGCATACAATTGAAACTTAAAGATTTTGTAATGAAATCAAATTTAAAATTTCCTAGTGCTATAGTGATCTTCAAAAATAATCTGCAATGAACACAAAACAATTGAGATGAAAGAAGAAAAAGGTTTGCTAGGATATCACACATAAGTTATAAAATAAATTGATAAGGGTTAGCTACAACATCACTCATAATGGTCATATACTAACACAATTGAGGTGGGAAATAATGCTACAAGAAACATAGAATGATCAATTTCCAAAAATTTTGAATCAATATCAATCAAACCAGTCTTGCTCCAAAATCTTCATTGCTCTTTTATTGCACCCATAAGAGATATTTCCTTTCTTTATTGCATTGCCTTTAATGTTGAATAAAAAAAAAATTTCTTACTTATTTAATTTGATAGATTATGGATATTGTTGATACCAATACGTCAAATGGAGAAGCAGTATGGTCAGATAAAATTGAACAAATTTTTATCCAACTTATGAAAATTGAAGTCATTAATGGAAATAAATAAACAACTACTTTTAGCCAAGTAGCATGGTCACGTATTTTACAAGGTCTTGAAGCAAAGAATAATTATATATATATATATATATATATATATATATATATATATATATATATATATATATATATATATATATATATATATATATATATATAGACAAGAACAGTTAAAAAATAAGTTCAACACTCTTAGAACTCATTGGATAGACTTTTCTAACTTACTAAAGGAAACTAAAATTTGTTATAATGCTACCACAAGACAAGTGATAGCATTCGAAGATGTTTGGCCCAAGTTATATAAGGTATTTAATACTATATTGAATTTAGTTATTTAACTATGTTCATTACTTGCATATATTAACTATATTTATTTAATACTATTTAGATCAATAAAAGTGCAAGAACATTTCATAAAAAAGGATGCCCAATGTGTTATGGTGACACTACTACAACTGGTAGACTTCAACATCCATCGATCAAAGTTCCTTCAAAAATTAAAGAAGAAGAGGAGACTGAGGAAAGTGAACCAAAATCTATAGATGAATCAGTGAATAAAGAGAAATATAAAGATGTTATTTAAGAGATAGTTATCTTCAAAATGTGCTAAGAAGATAAATATTTCAAATGTTATTGCTAATACATTATACGTGTTGAGTGAAAGTTCTAAAAAAAGGTTGATATTATGGAAAAGAGAATGGGTATATCATCTAGATCTTCATCTGAATCAATAGAATCATTATTGATTGAATACATAAATTTTCTTAACTCTATTGAAGATATAGATGATGAGAGCTACTCAAAGGCTTTGCAAAAGTTTCAAGAAGATCCAACATGGATGAAAATATTTCTTCATATGCTAGAATACAGAAGGAGGGGTTGGATTTTTACTTTGAAAATATTATGAAGTTATGCAGTATTAATTAGTTAAAATTTAAATTTTTCTTGATATTTTATCATTTGAACAACAATATGATTGAATTAGTATAATATAACTATATGGTGTTCTAGTTTCTTTGATATTTTGGCTTCTTTCATTGGTTATAACTGTTAATTATAAAAAAAATAATTGAATATTATTGTTAATTACAATAGTAATTTCTTTCACATTTTCTTATGAATATTTTCATTAAAATTATTTTTTTGCTATTAATTTTGTTTCAAAAAAGAGTTCTAATTCAGATTTTGAAAGTGATTCTAATGAGGAATTTCATTTAGCAATTTCCCTTATTTATGTTGATGATAATAATAAGCATTATTTAACCAAAGAACCATGTAGAACTTCAAGGCTTCAAGGTCATGAGTATATCAATGAAATACTTCGAGGCAATCCAGCTCGGTGTTATGAAAATTATAGAATATAAACTTATGTTTTCCTGAATTTATGTATTATTATGAAGAGTAAAGGTCTAATGAAAGACTCAAAATGATTGACTATTGAGAAGCAACTTGCAATATTTTTGTTAATTTTATCACAAGATAAGTGCTTACGAGTTGTGGATGAACAATTTCAACATTTATTAGAAACAATTTCACATCATTTAAAAAAAAAACTTTGAAAGAATTTGTTATTTAGGAGTTGAAATAATTGTTCCTTCATCATTCGATGTTATTCCACGTGAGATCGGATATATTCCAAAGTATTATCCTTTTTTTAAAGTAAGTTGTAATTTAAAAAAAATTTAATTTATTTATTTTAAGAAATATAATATACTTACTCATAAATTATATAAATAGGACTGCATTGGCATAATTGATGGAACACATGCGACTGCACATGTGCCTAAAGATGATCAAATTCCATATCAAGAAAAATGTAAGGAGCCAACTCAAAATATAATGTGTTTATGCATCTTTGATATGAAGTTTACTTATGTACTATATGGTTGAGAGGGGACAACAAATGATACTAAAAAATTTTTCAGAATGTATTTCAAATCCCTAGTTAAAATTTTTTTATTAATAATTTTTTAAAAAATTATTAAATGATATTTTAGTTTTATTAATTAATATATTTTTTTGAAATAGGAAAATATTATATAGTTGATTCTGGGTATGCCAACATGTCAGGTTTCGTGTCACCATATAGAGGATTAAGATATCATCTTTGTGATTATCGTGAGGGCACACAACCTCAAAGACAAGAAGAGCTTTTTAATTATAGACATTCTTCTTTAAGAAATATTATTGAGCAATATTTTGGAGTTTTAAAAGCTAGATTTTTAATTTTATAAAAATGCCTCCTTATGATTTACGCACACAATATTATATTATAAATGTTTGTTAGTGCAAGGCATAATTTTACAAGATCATAATCTAGATCATATAGATTATTTGAGATGTATGAAAATAAAAATTTTATTGTTGATACAGAAGGAAGGTCCACATCAATTGGTGTATCGCATAATACTATTGAGGTTAATATTACTCAATCTCAATTGCAATATATGGCTCTATTTCATGATCATATTGCAAGAGGACTACAGAGTCATATACATAATTGAGTTTAGTTATTAATTATCTTATTTTATTTATCTAGATGTTGAGAGTTCTTAAACTATTATAATAATGTAATATGAGACTTTTTATATTGATTTATGAAATATTGTATCTTTATTTTCTAATTTAATTAATGATTATTTTATTTATTTGTGTTATTAAATATATTAATTTATGAAAGATTGGTTTAAATTTTATGGTAATAGTAAATTTTTTTTACTCAATTTTATTTTAAAGTGTAATAATCAACCTTATCATTTTATTTTTCTAATTAAAACTTTTGAAAAATGATAAAACCAAACATGTTTTTTATTTTCTATTTTTAAAAACAAAAAATTTATAATAATACCGAACACATTTTTATTTTATTGCTAAAATAAAAATAAAACAAAAACAAAAAAATTGGAAAAGAAAAAATAAAATAAAATATATAAGTGATCCCAAATGGCCCCTAAATTTCGTAAGCTTCTTCTTTTTATTTGCTTTGATTATTAAACTCCATAATAAGTTGTCTAAGGACAAATTTAAATTTCACTCTTATTTGTGAAATTGTCTAAATGATTAGCAACAAATGATGTTGGTAGTTCTCATATTAATACATCGAAGGAATCTTTGCCATATTATTTACAAATAATAATTCTTTTAAAAAATGCTTAGGAGTAAAGGTTAATGGTTTGTATATTCAATTTGTTTAAGCAATGGTTAAAGGAGATTGTATATTACGGAAAGCTTCCATTAGAAACTTCATTGTAGAGGTTGGTCATCCCACTCTTAGCTCATCTCTATTATATGATTTTTGGAATGACCTTTTGAATATATATAATCCCTTCTCAAATATCTTTAGAGACTTATAAATATATGATGGATCCTACTCTTATCTCCATTATATAAAATGAGTTCGAGATAAAATATAATTCTACATAATATAGTGAGTCACATCATGTATACTTTCTCTTTCTCATGTTTTGGAGCATGTTTCAAACATTCTTTATGAATCACTAGATTGTATCCAATTTATAAATGCATAGAAATGATCTTGATGGTGACATGTGTGTTAGATAAAAATCTAATACAGATGAAATTTTGACATCTAAGACTCCCAAAGTGTCTTTGTTAAAACAAGTGAGGGATAGATCGCTACCCAATGTTTATTTAGTATTTCCTTAGAGGCTTTTAGTAGTGCTTTTAATTTTTTATTTATCATCCATATATATCACATAAACAAACTAATAACAAACTACAAATAACACAATAATAATAATAATAATAATAATAATAATAATAATAATAATAATAATAATAATGTGCAGTAGTGATAAGTCATAGTGGAGGGAGAAGAAGAATAAGAAAACTTTAAGTAGAAGGGTCATGAAAATCTCACCTAGCTTTTCACAAAAACATTCCAAAAGTCCCCTATTAGACTGTAATAAACATTTATATAGATTATAGCACTCCAAAGGGTATGTCTCATCCAATAACCACTAAATATTGACATAAAAATAGAACCCATTATCTCATGGCACCTAAGCACTAAAAACCAATATCGTGACATTGTCTTCTCTGTCTAGAGATAATAAACATTACAACAATGGTGTTATGATGCCAAATGGATAGGGTCAAGGCACGAAGATGACATGTACAAACTGATATAGAATTTTGACCAAAATGCACATACAATACTTAAACATGATATAATACATCTTCTAACACATAATTCAACACATGGTTCACAATTATAAAATATTACAACACATGTAACATAATATAAAGTCTCATAAGCTTTGTCCTTAAGATTGGGACCTGTAAAGGGTCTTTTTCTCCCTTGATATGTTACATCAAAAGCATTTATTAAAAAACTCGATATAATTGTGTGGTTAATTGGATAGACTCTATTTAAACAATATCACTATTACATAATTGAAGTTAGTGGTGTGTCCCATCTAATGAAGAAAAAAATATATTAACTTTGTTGAGTATAACTACATCAATTGCCTACATAGGATTATGAAATAGATAACAAAATCTAAAAAAAGATTAATCATATTTTGTACAAAAATTCTATTGAGTAATGATGTTCCAATGTAATCAATATGCCAAATTAGCAAATAAGATGTCTTGAAAAAGAAAAAACAAATTTAATTAATGATTATATGCATGTATCTAAAAAAATCTTCACAAACTGAGAAGTGCAAAGCACAAGAAGAGAGAAAGACCATAATTGTGATGATAAAAGTAAAGTAAGAGATAACGATAAAGAGCGAGAACTTATATTAATAAAGTATCTTATCCTTCAATATGTCAAGGATAAGACTACTTCAATAATATCTTCATGCCAATCAAAATTTTATTTTTAGTTGCCAATCTCATGAGCCACATGAATCATAAATTTAAGAGGAAGAGTAAATGGAAAATAAAGTAGAATCTATAACTTTCTATTCCTTTCTAATCACTTCTTGCAGATAATATCAATAAGAATCAAAAAAAAATGTAGCTACCTATGCATGAATTAAATAGGATTCCAAGATTTGAAGTAATAAAGATGCCTTGAGCATGAAAGACACCCCTATAGGAACTAACTCTCGAAAAACCACATTGAAATCGAGCAACTCAAAAAAAAAAAAAAGAGGAAAACAACTTTATGGTACCAAATTTGTAAAACTTATTGTTTTGAGGTGATGCTGCTCTTTACATTATTGACCCACAACCCTTCACTCATTAAAAACTGATAGTTTTGAGACAACCAAGGTAGGCCATCTAATTATATTTGAAATATTTAAAAGAATAGCATTTATATTAGATATACTTATGTAAATTTGTCTACATAAAATTGTTTCGTATCTTTAAATACAAAGAAAAACTTTAGCATACCAAAAAATTATCTCAATGAAATGAGAGATGGGTACATTTAAGGTTATAGACCAACAAGTATTCATAATGCAAGTGACTTTTAAAAAGAGAATTAACTATCATTCAATATAATGTTAGAAATCTTTGCATAAATAAGAAGCTTTAGATTGTTAAGAATTATGGTCACATAGAACTTGTGTAAGGGTATAACAATTTAACAATGGGACATTGAAAAAAGGCTATGGAGAAGTTATTGCCAATAAAAAAATGATAACCAATGATTCATTTTGTGAGCTTCTACTCACTAAATGATTCCTAGTTACTCCATAAATGATAATGCACCAAAGAGAGATAAGTTTTGAGCTCTAAATAAATTTACTTGTTACTTTTATTTTGCAAACAATGTTCCAAATTGATATTGATAAAATACCTACATCACCTTTATCCATACAACAACAACAACAACAACAAGCTTTTATCCCACTAAGTAGGTTCGACTACATGAATCCTTCTGTCCTCCATTTAGTTCAAGTATACTCAAAATTATTTTATTTTTATACATCTTAACCAAGTCTCTTTAATCAAATATCTACTCTAACCAGGTCATCAAATGTATGCTTTATGTGGACAAACCATCTAAGGTGACTCTCTCTAGACCTCCAAATTTTTTCCCTAACATACTCATTTTTATTCTAAGTAAAGCCACTCATCCACATGAGTATCCTCATCTCGTAACACTTAACTTAACTTAGTCTTATGCTTCTCTTTTATTGGCCAACATTCTGCACCATAAGTCATTGGAGGTCTTACCACCATCTTATAAAATTTTTCCTTAAGTTTAACTTTCTTTTCTATCAAACGTGCTAGATACATTCCTCCCACTTCATCCATCCAACTTGAATTTACTAATAACATCTCCATTTATTTCACCATCATTTTGAACAATATAGCTCAAATATCCCAATCGCTTCACTCTTTTAATGACTTGTTCTTAATATCATAACACTACTACTAGAACTTCTACAACTAAAATTAGAACTTCTATATCTACAATGAAAACCTTTAGACTCTAAGGTTGACCTCAATAATTCAAGTTTCTCTTAGACTCCATCTCTAGTCTTATCAACAAGAAGAATGTCATTAGCAAAAAGCATACACCAAGGTACATATCCTAGTAAATCCATAACTAAAGCAAAAAAGATAAGGGCTTAAAGCTGATCCTTGAAACCAAGTCACCAAATACATCCATATATATATGGAGTATTTCATGACCAATAAATAATATTCACATTTTTTATCTCTCTCATTGTAAAGAATTCTAGAAACTAGAGAAGTGATCTTTTTAATTACACTTTTGGTGAGATCGATATATCTAAGTTAATAAGAGAGATAACACCAAACATAAGATCTGATTAACTAAAAACGATCAACCAAAAAAATGACCTTAAATATACAATCTACAAGTGATTTTTTTATCCTATCAGGCAAAGGATGTCAACCCATAATTAAAATTCCATCTTGGGTGAGAGGGATCCCAAGGTATTTCATAGCTAAAGGACCAAGTTTAATACCCAATATATTGCTAAGGTTCTCATATTTATTGACAGATTTTGAGAAGTAAACTTCAGATTACTTTTAGTTGGCCTGTAGCTCCATTTGACAAACAAAAGAAGAGTCATTCTTAGGGAGCCTAAATAGTGCAAGGTGACTAAACAAAATGTGTTGCGAGTTAAAACCAAACAGATCATACGCAAGGTGACTAAACAAAATGTGTCTAGTTGAGATAGTAGATTTGTAGTTACTTAATTTCATCTGAGTAACTGAGAACAGATTTGTAGTTACTTCCACGTCTACCACCCACTTCCCTAATGGAAGAAATATTTTATCAATTAACCTTTGCATCAAAGCTTTCCTATTTACATTATCAAATTCTGTTTACAGATCAATTTTGAAAAATAAATCAATGAATAAATGGAGAATGAAAACTATTATAGCCGTTCTTGATGATTTCAGAAGCTAAGGTGATATTATCGGCAAGTTCTTTGTTTTCTGAATGAAAGCAGCTTGAGCGGCGCGGAACTGATACAGTATCGAAGTATTTCCAGCACTCTCTAATTTAATAATCTCTAGCTTGCCCGATAGTAGCGGTTCAATGTGAATGCAGTGAATTAATAAGTAGAGAAAAATAAGGGTTACAGCTCATTATCAAATTGACGTACAATGTAAGAAAGAATGCAAAGCAGCCAATAATTTTCAGGGCAAGCGGAAGCTTCCTCGACCTCTTGATTTTTTCAATATGTCTACAGTGAAAACGCCAGGTTTTCCTTCTGCGATATCTCAGCTAGATTTCCTTTTTCATGCAAACCTCAACTCCCACGTTCTCGGCCAAAAACTCGCTTGCGATGTCATTTCATAGAAAAGTTTTTCATGACATTTGACAGTGCTCGCCCAAAATAATGTAGTGGGGAGTGTAGAGGGGAGTGTATCTCCTTGCATTACTTAGATGCTGTTATGGCTGAAAATGAGATTTAATTCAATTTAGTAAAATATAAAATTATTAAATTCTGAAAAATATTTGATATTTTTTTCGGGCTGAAAAATATTTGATATAATAGCTCTTAAGATTGGCCAAGTTCTCCAAAACTTATTTGACAGTTTATTTTAAAATTTGTATCTTGAACTTTTCCCACTCTATTATCTATATTAAGCAATAAGTTAGCAGTTAAAACCACAAAATACTACAGAGAAAACAAGTTTTATTGATTAAAAGGACCACAGAATAAGCTTAAGGACACCTAACTTAAACATGTCATGCAAACATATTGAGAATATAAAAAACAACACTAATATGACTGACTTCCTAATCAATACTTCAAAACATACTACTTGCTTTGATAAAGACTTCTAATGCTGCTTCCATCGTCGCCGTCATCCCAGCTCAGGAAGCGGTGCTCATGTCCACGGAAATCACCAAGGTGAGAGAAGAATGAGACTCTTGGTGGCGAAGTTATCGTCGTCGATGATGAACCAGAGAGTCCTGCTGGTGCCGGGGTGATTGAGATGGCTCCACACCCAAGCCCTAGTGCCATTGCAGGAGAGGGGACTCGGGTAACGGTCGAGCTTGTTTCATGGTTACATTGATCCAAACAGCTCACCATATTGATATTATTGTTGTTATTGCTGCTGCTGCTTGACTCAAAGTGAAGTAGTGGCGTATTATTATTGTCATTTGTAGTGGCGACCGTGCTATTATTATTATTATTATTATTATTATTATTATTATTATTATTATTATTATTGATGTTGATGTTGTTATTATTTAGGGTGTTGATCGTAGTCAAATCTTGTGATTTCCTTCTCCGACGATTATGATCAGCCAAACGCTTTCGGCAACTGCGCTTTCCTTGATCAAATTCAGATAGAACATGAAATCTGCATGAATTTATTAATAAAAATTAATTAGAAAGATTGCAAATCAAACAAGTTTAAATTTTGAGAGACACACAAGTACGCATGTAAAATAATATAAGAAATAAATTAGAAATTTAATGCAAGAACACCCATATTTTTATAAAAAGGTAATCATAATCAAAACGTGTTGCATACAATAAATTAAGGAGATCTTATGATTTTCTTCTACTAAGTAAATGTTTAGCTACGACAATGTTTCTCACAATCAAAATTAATAGATTTCCAATTCTTTATTTTTGTTCTGATTTGCCAGATTGGAGCCAAATAATACTATTTTATTTAGTCTTATTTGTCAAGATTATGTTCAAAATTATTTTATCTAATGTTGTTGAAGGTTTTTTTTTTCTTTTAAAATTATGATTAAATCGAACACCATTTTGTCATAACAAATCTTTCAGTATAACTTTGAAAGCCTGTAACTCTGATATATTTGTGTGAATAAGAATTAACTATTATTTTTTTAAATAAATATGACTAAATAAAAATCCTTTATAAAAATGCTTCAGCTATATATATTATTAGCATTTGCCATAATCTGAATAAAAGATTATCGAACATTCTTTAATAATTATTATCATTACCTACGCAGAGATGCATCAATTATATAAAATTATAAAAGATGTTCTTAATCAATATGATATAAATCACTGCCTTGTGTACATATGCAAGAAAAAAAATAAGACAGTTAGCTGACATACAAAGTTGGCAGTATAAAGTCATTTTTATTTATTTTATAAACCAAAAAAAAAATCAACATTAATTCCCGAAAAAAAATCAAAATTATAATAACTGGATGTCAAATGGTTAATTACCTGCTGCATTGTTGACAGAAACGCTGTGATAATCCGGCCGCAATGACAATAGAAGCCTTCGAATGAAACTCGCAGACCTTATGCCTCCTATGGTAATGCTTCGCATGAGTAAGATCAGCCCCGCAACCCTCCGCCTGACACCTGGCCATCCTCACCCTCCTCCTACACACTCTCCCCAACCCCATCTCCTCCTCCGGCGACGCCGACGAGAAGTACGTTCTCACTCCAAGATTCAATCCTATCCTGGAGCCGCCACTGCAGCCGGCATTCCCATCCCATACCTCTGCCCACCGGCCGCCGTCGCCCCAACCGGCGAGAACAGCCCGCCAGCTGCTGTATGGGCGAACAAATCTCCAGCCGCCAACCCGTTCGGCCCGTATTGATCAAACGGCGTCGGGCCCACCTCGCTTCCGTCCCCAAACAGTAGCATCGCCGCCGCTGCCGCCGCCGCTGGGTTCGCCCATTCGTAGTCCAGCATCATGACTTGATCGTTGTCAGTCTCCTGCATGCACTAACTAATAGGATGAGCTCAGGACGGGAAGGGATTTGAATGTTTATATAACACATGAAATTACTGGATCTGATCTCTGCTACTTTTACCGGACAAAAGTTACCTTTTCGATTTAACCTGGAGAAAGCTGAGCCGGGTTAAGTTGACAAGGGAATGGACTGGGTTGATCGATCCGGTGTATCGTCCAGACCATGGACGGCATCGTATTATTGAAACGGAGGATTGGGTTGGTCCATTTGATCGTACTCTGTAGGCGCGAGCGGTGTGTTAGTTGTCCATGGGATTCTTCCAAAGAGGTCTGGATCAAATAAATATTGCGCATGAAAAGAATCACTATAAAAACTTAGAACTATAATTATATTTTTAAAAAATTACTCATAATATTTTGATCAAATTTTTTAAATAAAATTTATCTTAAAATTATTTGTTTTCTTATTAAAAATTATTTAATTTTTGATGATTTTTTATATATTGTAAGCATTTGAAAGAAAAATGAATAATTAGGTGATTTATTTGATGAAAATTTGTTTTAAATGTTATAATTTATTTTTTTTAACATTAATAAAATTTGTGTAAAATATTACAATATTAAATATTTGTTGTAGTTTAAATGTTATGTATATAATTATGAATTTTTATACCTGCATACTTGCAAGCTACACCAGTTTGTCCGCATGAGACCAAATTGTTGCCTTGATTAGCTATGTCCACTGTTTAGCGCACTTGTTTTAAGGGAAATTTACATACATGTCACACAATTCTTATATATTTACATATTTCACATTCAAATTTTAATTTTTACAAAAATAGTACTTTCAAAAAGGTGCATTTCACTTAGAAAAAGTACCAATTGTGATATTTTTGATGTAATAATAAAAATTTAAGTATTATTTAAATAAAAATTAAAATTTGAGTGTGAAATATATAAATACATAAGAATTGCATCTTTTTGCAATATTTTATTATTACAAAAATTTACTTTGCACTGAAACACTTTGTAAGAATGAACCAACAGATAAAAATTTATTATCATGTTTGTATTATTCATTGTTTAAATATAAAATAATTAAAAATAAAAGGATCAGCGCTCCGTTTGGATAAGGAGTGGTTCTTATAAAATGCTTAAAAGAATCATTAATGATAAATTCCTTTTTTTTGGTAAAAAAAAACAACCTTCCTTTTCATTCCTTTTCGTAGAACTTTAAGAGTCGCTACGAATAAATACACCTAAATTTCTTGAGATGCGGGTGAAGCACTGACACAACGAAGCTAGTTGGCAGCTTCCTCGTTCGTGAAATCGGGTTCACATTTCACGCCTTGTTATGGCTGCGGACTCTCCACTCGGAATTTCAATCAATTACTACATTGCCATCGCTAAGAATGGTTCGCCAGCTGCGGAAAAAGGAGAGGTATGGCAGTTTGGTTATTTGTTTTAAATATAGTGGCTTTGCTTTTTCAAAAGAGGACGAATAGGAAGGAGACGGGTAGGGTAGGATTCAGAGCACCGTATCTTAGTACAACGTGTCTCGTTGAGTTTGGTACTCGACGTATTCACCAAACAGGGACGACAGCCAATCGATTCTTTCCATGTGTTTGCTAACTTAGCCAGGCATAACAGAGTGGGGTCCACGTTGAGGATTATTCATTGGTCAAAAAATGATGTCTGCTGTTCTTACTCCACAATTGATTTTCTACGTCGTCATGTGCAATCTGCACCGCCTCAGTTATACAGAGGGTATGACTTCAAAAGGGTACTGCTGGTTAATAGAATTGCTAGTTGCTTGAGCATGAGTGCCACCTTCAGACTAAGGGTGTTTAATGTGATAGTGTGATGCGATGTGGTATCACACTGTATCATAATTTTGTTTGTATAAATTTTATGCTATCAGTTTTTAAAAAAATTTATGATAAAAAAGTTATATTTTTTAATCTTATTTGACTCCTGTGATGACGATAAAAAAGTTTGATTTGTCTTTCTCAGATAACTACAATTATCCTAAAAGAGAGTCTAAATAATCTCTCTTTTTATGCTCCGTGACTAGGACCTCAAATTGGGATGTGTTGATGGAATGCGAGGCTAGCTTGGTAACCCATAAAGAAATGGATCAGGATTTGTAAAAGCTAGCTCAATTTTGAACTATTATTTTACAACATCGATCATAATTTTAATCATCAATAAAAATATTATTGATGATAATATATAAGAAATTTCAAATATTAGAGTAATGATTGATTTTGACTTCTTTAATTTTAATCTCATATGCGAATGCAGAAACAACAGAGTTAAGATACATGATATGATTTGACGTACTTAGACTAATTATAAAATTTATTCAAATTTATGAAAATCAATGCAAAAGAGGATTACCATTAAGTAAATGGTGGGACTTGGTACAATATGTTTTAGGGATAATTAAATAAAAGCTGGCACTAACAACATCTAAAAGTTATGATCGTATACTCATCGTATATCGTTAGTCAAAGACTTGTCCATAGAGAATACGAACTCAGGCTGAGAGCCTAAAGGCTCAATTCAAATATCGACTACTCCCTAGCTCGCCTTAACTCAATAGTCAAGAGACTCATCACTAGCCTAGACCAGATAGTCAACTTACCATTCTCTCAAGTGACTTGCCCAACACATCAAACAAATATTCTCTACAGACAAGTCATTAGAGACTCTAATCATGAACTCACTTTACATATGAACCTTCAGAAATAGACTTATACAAAGAGCCACGTCACTATGAGGGGGTAATTTAAGCTACACCACCTTAATGTACATGTCCATAGAGTCTGTATATTTTCTTTTTATTAATATGTGAGTTTTTTTTGTAGCTTTATATGTAGCCCTCTAATCTTATACATAAAGGTCAAGAGGCAGCATAGAGACTTTTTTTTATATTTCTCAAATCTTTTAAGGTCTCTTATGACTAAAATCATTCTATAGCTCTTGTATTTACCTTATTACTATACTCTCCCTATCACTAACATAGTGCACATACTCTCTGATGTGGCACTAGCAATGGTGGTCACATCACTAGGAGCTAGAATGCCATGAGAAGAAATCAAGCTTAATGCATGAAGAATCATTTGGAAGACTTAGTTTCATGTGTTCCATGTCATATTATAGTACTTGTTATATTAGTGTATTTATTTTGGAACTTGATGTTGGATATGCCTTGTATGAATATTGAATTAATTGATTATTTGCCGACTCACAATAATATGCAAGAGATCTAAAATAAAATTACATATATATGAGGCATATCGGTCCCTAATTGTTCTCAATAAAAAGGATTGGGATACCATAGGAGCTATCACCTTAGACTAGGCATATAATATTTCAATGAACAAAAAAGAGCACTTAAAGATACTTGAATTTAATTACAAAATGGAAAAAAAATCACACTAACTCAAAATGACTAGAGCTAGAATCACACAATAAAATAACCACCCATCACAAAAACTAGAAGCTTAAGGTGAATACATCAAACCAAACAATGAAAACTTAAGATATTATATAAACAAACTTGAAATATTTAGAATTTGTCGATGGAATCTCACCACTTGGGCATCAACAGTCCTCCTCTCGAAGTCTGGTCAAATAATCATGGCATGGAGAAAAAAATATTTACGTTATCTCGCACAAGTGTGAACTCTCACAAGAGATAATCTTATATTTTTGGAATCTTGCCTTACATTCGAGATGGACACCAAATTAATAAGGTGTCAAAGACTACAATAAAGAGAAATATATGATGTGGGACTAAAGTTCTTCATGAAAAGTTACAAACAATAATTAATTCGTATATTCATCTGAAAAATAAAATTACATTTTTCACTATGATACAATTTGATTTAGCTTGACTTGTAACTAGAGACTTGTAGATAATCTTCTTAGCTTTCAACAAGCCTAAGATTGCATATAAAAAAACATTGAGCTAAAAGATATGATGAAAACACTAAAACTATGCAAGATGAGTTTAAAACTTGAAAGTACTGCTAAACTAAGATAAATAAAACTAAATATTTGCTTTAAATTAAAACAAATATATTTAAATAGAATAATTTAATAGTTCTAATAGGGCATGGGTTGAGGAGAGAAGATGACATAGCAGATGATGGATAAGAGATGCTCCAAGGATCTTCCACTCGCCAAAGTGGACGGGATATAAAAAAGTTCTACTCACTAAAGTAGAACAATAGCGAGAGATCACCAAATCCCTCAGAAGACTGATCACCAAGCACACAAAAAAGCCAAAAGTTCTTCATTATGTAGCACATAGTATTTAAAAGGGTACAATACTCCAAAGATGCATCTCATGGGGAGACAACTACTAAAAATTTGAAAAAAAATCCAAACCTTTATTTCACAGCACCGAAGTGCCATAATTTAGTACTAAGGTGCCATAAACTAGAGCCAAGGCGCTAGCTTCTTTATTTCCAAACACTACAAACCATGGAATGCAATGTCAAAGCACCAGAAAGGTAATGATTAGGCACCAAACTGACACATGTAATTTAATACATTAACTCATATATTTTTAATCACAACTCTTATACAATATTTAAACATGACCAAATACATTCATTATTACTTAATATCACACATGAGCCATAAATCCATAACACATAAAGTCTACTAAAAGTCTTCATGAGTTTAATCTTCAGTTTGGGACCTTGTGGTAGGTCATTTCCTCCTCTGATGTGCTACATCAATTCCCTCTAGCCTCAAAGAACTCTTCTCTAAAGAGTTAAGATCCTAAAAGCTTCAAGAAGTTTGGGGGCGAAGCTCTATAAATCTTCCAAAGCCATCCAAGTATCCTCACTTGGTGATTTGTCTTTCCATTTGACTAAGAATCTCACTATTATCATCTATTCGTGTTTCAACTATGATGATATTCTCCACCTTAAAGTATATTGATTAGATAAATATCTGCAAATAATTTCTATCTCCTCCTTTAAAAGTATCATTCTATAAATTTGGAGGTTGGGTAACTTCTTTAAAAGATATTAGATCATCAATATTGAAAAAGAGCAAATAAACATATGAGGGAGCAATTCAAGAACATAACGCATCAAAGGAGAAAATGACCTATCACTAGGTCCCAAACCAAAACTTGAACTCATAACAACTTTTAGTAGACTTTATTGTGGATTTATGTTTCATGTTTTATATTATATAGTAATAATTATATTTAATCATGTGTAGTGTTGTATTAGAGTTGTGGTTGAAACCATGAGAGTTCATGTGTTCAATTTCATAACTGTAGGTCTACCACCTCGGCACTGCACTCCTTGGTATTTAGTGTTTAGGGACAGAGAAGCTAGCATGTTGGAACGGGTTTCTCGTGCCTCAACGCTAGGCTATGGCGCTACAACACTAGTTCATGACTCCATGTCGCTGAGAAATGAAGGTTCCAACTCTTTTTTTTTTAGATTTTGGTAATTTTCTTCTTAAAAGACATATACTTTAGAGTATTGTACTATTTAATCTAACTATTCTTCCTAAAGGAAGAAATTTTTGGCTTCTGTGTAAAATTTGGAGTGAAAACTCTTTAGTTGGAGCTTGGTAGCCAACTGTCTAAGAGATTCGGTGATCTCTTGCTATAGTTCTACTTTGGTGAGTTAAATATTTTCATATCTCTTCCACTTCGGTGAGTGAAAGATTGATGTAGCACATTAAAAGTAGAGATGACTATCATAAGGTCCCAAACTAAAACTCAAGAGGGCTTTTAGTAGACTTTTTGTGTGAATTTATGTTTCATGTATTGTATTATGTAGTAATAGGTGTATTTAATGATGTGTAAGTGTTACATTAGAGTTGTGATTGAAAATATGTGAGGTCATGTGTTCAATTTTATAGATATGTGTCTAGCACCTCAGTGCTGCACTCTGTATTTTTTAGTGTTTAAGGATAGAGAAGCTAGCACCTTGGCTCTGGTCTATAGAGCTTTGAAACTGGACTATGGTGCCATGGAGCTAGGTTGTGGTGCCACAACACTACGAAATGAAGGTTCTGATTTTTTTTCTTCAACTTTTTGGTAGTTTTCACCCCAAGGGACACATCCCTTGGAGCATTATACTATTTAAACACCTATTTTACCTAATGAAAGGACTTTTGGCTTTTGTGTGAAATTTGAAGTAAAAACTCTTTGGTTAGAGCTTGGTGGCTAACCATGCAAGGAATTTGGTAATCTCTCACTATAATTCTACTTTGGTAAGTTGAACTTTTTCATTTTTCTTTCACTTTGGTGAGTGGAAGATCCTTGGAGTATTTTCTTTCACTTTGGTGAGTGGAAGATAAATGGAGCATCTCTTTCTTGACATCTGCTATGATATCCTACTTCTGCAGCCCATCTTCATCAATTTTTATATCAGACCTTAAGCTTTGGAGGTGTGAAGAAATTATTGACAGATAATCAAGCAAGATTAGTTATGTACTTTGGATTTGTGTAATTTTCTTTACAAAGTTTGTGAATTTGCTTGGAAATACATGCTAAATTCATGTGGTAGGTAATTTTATAAATGTTTGTATTACTATCAACTAGTTATCTCCATTTATAAAGCCTTTCCTTTTCTTAAATTCACCACAAGCCATCATACTTGAGTGACAACTTAAGTAAGGGAGAGTTCACTAGATAGCCTAACTGAGATAAAAATCTTACATAAACATAAAAAATCATATCCTTAAAGATCTTATATATAAGTTTGCTTAATATTTTATGTTTATTGAAGGCTAGTCATTTTAAAAAAAAAAAGAAATTGTGCATCTCATTAGTGTTAATTTTAGATCATTCATCGTACATCTATAATTTTTATTAAGAGTGTCATAATTGCATCCATATGTTTAAATCATGTCACCCAAATCTATTACTTTGGATCACTAGAAGACTTAACTAAGAGAGTAGATGAAATCTCTATAAGAAGTGAAAAGAAATTCACTATGGTAAAAGACCTCCTCATGAACTTGACCGCACAAATATAAAGCTTAAGTACTAGGATTCAAACCCCATTAACTATACCACGTTCAAATGACTTAGAACATGTAAGAGGGGAAAACATTAAACTTCTTAGAGATGAGTGTCCTGCGAGAAGGCCAAACCTATGGAACACCCTTATACAAGACCATTTTATACATCACATGAACTCTAAATAATTAAGTTATTCTTGTAAAGTCTAATGAAGACAGGCCAATTATACCTTCACATAGAATTCTTGCTACACATCCTCACAAACCCAATTTTGAACTACAACTCAAACTCAATAAAATGAGGAATGTGAAACTCCAGTTGATAATGATATCGCCATCTAGCAATAAGGAGAATACATTTATTGTATATTCTAATACATGTGAATCTCTTAAAATTTAAATTAGAACCTTAGAGTTTAGAGACTTAACTTGAGAGTTCAATGACTTTACTTCTTTATTGATCTTGCACCTTTGAGAAATCTCCATTGATACTAAAGATCATAACATACTTGCTATAGATTTAGATATATTATCTAAATTAACTGATTTGATCCTCAATGACTTACCTAATGAGCTACCACTATTAAAGTATATACAACATGTAAAAAATCTGATTCTTGGTAAACAAATACCTAACTTACCTCATTATATGATGAATCTGACTTAGCATGCAGAGTTAAAATGATAAACATATGAACTCCTGAAGAAGGGTTTTATCTTAAAAAATTCTTAGTCCTTGTGTTGTACCTGCTCTTTTAACTCATAAGAAAGATAGAACTTGGAGGATGTGTATTAATAGCAAAGTAGTAAATAAGATTACAATAAAACATATATTTTTATTCCTGGGTTGGAAGAGATGTTAGATCTTATTTTAGGTTCATCTTTCAAGTTCCTAGTACAAAGGACCTAATTTCCTAACATCGAGGTACTAACTTCTCAGCCTTATAAATTTAAGTTTGAAATTTTTATTTAATTAAATTTCTAACTTATAATAGGATATATGCATCTTGAGTATGGCCAATAAGCACTTGAAATGACAAACAATTGATATGTAATAATTTCTTTTACTATAAAATATTCCAAATGAAATTACACAAAAGTTATACAAAGAAGAAAGAGAAAACACAAATACATACAAAAAATGCACAAAAAAAGAGAGAAAACTATCTTAATATTTGTATTAATCCTCCTCTTCCTCTTCTTTTTCTAGTTCTCATAGGAAGCTAACATAAGGGAGATAATGAGGCATTATAGGAAAATAAGCTTGACTCGAATCTACATTAAAGTTATTATTTGCAAACATCTGAACCAGTGCTAAATTGAACTCAACCCTATAAGAAAATTATTGTTGCTATTAACCCATATGATGATAAAATTTTCTTCCTAATTCTTATTGCCTCTGCTTGCTTTCACCAACCCTTTTTCTTAATTCAAAAACTTCTCCTCAAATTTCTTGGAGTTGCTCATTTAAAGTTTTGGAGGATTTGGATAGGGACTGAGGAGCATGTGAGCTTTCTGCTACTTTCATTTTTTATCCAAATCGTTCAATTGCTCTTATAGTCAGGGAAGTTCGTTGTATAAGAACTTCTTCACCTGACTCTTAAGGCCACAACACACAAAAAATAAATAAAGGAAGGATAACCATAACTTCGGATAGTACTACCCTTAAACAGATTACAAATTAAATTAGTACTCTAAATATAATAAATTGAACAATAATTTTCTTTTATTTTCATCTTTATGTGTGGGTTTTTTTCCTATTAATAATGGACTATTTGATAGAAAGTGTTAAGATTATATTTTAACTTACCTATATATCTTTTAATGTTTTTTGTGTTTTGTTTAAAGCAAATGAATTCTAAGAAAATTATGGTATTACAAATGCCTCTGAATACTTAGGATAATAGTCTTCTAAGGAGCCTCTGACCATAACCTAGGATAGTACTCTTCTGAGGAGCATATAGGCTTTCTCTTACTTTTATTTTTGATCCAAATCATTCAATTGCTCTTTTAGTCAGGGAAGTTCTTTGTATAAGAACTTCTTCATCTAGCTCTTATGATGCACCAGCCCCAACACAAAAAGAATAAATAAAGGAAGGATGACCATTACATAGGATAATACTACCCTTAATATATTACAAATTAAATTATAAATAATATTTTTTTATATTTATAATAAAGCTCTTTTAAATTATATAATTTAAAATGGATCTATCCTTAGTTACACCACTGATATTACTAGTGGCCATCAATTTAGTGAAAATAAAATAATGCCAAGCTTTTGTCTCGGCAGTTAGGCCGACAGTAGGAAAATTGATAATCTTTTTCTCATACTACATTGAACGTTTAAATTTTTAGCAATGAGGAAACAAAGAATTTCATCAAAATTGAGATGGTTATTATAATAGAAAAGATATTGATCATATACAAAATTTTATAAATTATAATATTGTTTACCTTACTTTTGGAGTGAGGATTCAATCTTCCCATCTTAAACCTAGGACTCTTCTAGAAACTAGGATCTTCTTAGTCATAGGACACTTCTATTGACTAAGTGAACACGTAATCCAAACCTAGAGACTTAGGAGACTTGCCATAAATTTAGACTATGTCTTAGGATCTAAGGAAGCCAACTTAGCCTATGGATTAACCCATGACTTATGCCTATCTAATCATGCAAAACCAAATCTCAAATTAATCCAACCATAATCCAATTGAATTCCAATTCATTTCCAAATTCTAAGCCAAATGATTGAAACTCATAACCTAAATCCATCTTATTCCCTTAAGCCAATCCTATGGACTGAACCTAAATTCCTTCAATCAAACCTAACTCAATTAATTTTCACAAAAGCAGTCCAATCATTCAAACCTTCATTCCAAACACTACCAAAAGCTATAATCAAACCAATTGACCAAAATCAATTCAATTAACCCAAGCTAGCCCATTTGAACCCAAAATATCCAAATAAACAAACATCCAATTAAACCCAAATCAATTTCAATTAAAGTATCAATCAATCACAAATTAATTATCAAACTCAATTCAACATAATTCAACACAAAACCAACTCAATTGACCCATTTAGTTCACTTGACACAAAGTGACCTAAAGGACCCATTTAAACAAACTCCAATCTAACCCAAATTGGATTGAACCAAATCATCCAAAACATCCTTTATTGATTATTGTTCATTCTTGATTGATCAATTATAATCAATTAGGTCTAATCAAGCTAACTTCGTCACTTAACACAAGTTGACCCAATTAGCCTACATAAACCAAAATTTACCAAATCCTACTCCAATTCAAATCAATTAAAACTAATGATTCCTAACAACCCAAAATTGATCCTTGAATATGACTTGACCATCAATTGAGCCAAACCAAATCCAATTGACCCTTTGACCCAAGTTGACCTAATTTGACCTAAAAGGCCACATTAGGCCAAATCAAATTCTAATCCAAATTCATTAGAATTAATGACTCAAATCTATCACAAATTGATTATTGAATGTGATCAAGCCCGTGGTTGAACCTAATTTGACCAAGTCAACCTAATTGATCCATTTAGCCCAAACAGACCTAAAGGGTCAAATTGGTCTAAGACATTCCTAAATTTAAACTAATTAAAATAAAAACTTATAATCATCCTCAAATGATCAATTGAACTAAACCAACACTTAAACCAAGCTAATTTGGCCAATTTAACCAAATTGGTCAACTTAGCCCATTTGACCCATATGAACCCATATGAGTCAAATTAAAATCTACTCAAAACCAAATCAAACAATTGAACCCAAACATCCTAAAGCATCATTTGGACTTGTCTCAACCCATGGTTTGAACCAATTTGAACAATTGGTCAACCAAACCCAACCTTGCCCATTTTGACCTACATGGATCAAATTGAGCCAAACTCAACCAAACTAAGCCGAAACCCAGTCAATCTTGGCATGACCCATCCTTGGGTCACCCTAAATCAAACCTAACTCAACATAAACCAAACCTGAATTAACCCATTACCTATTGAGTAAAGCACTCCACATAGGACAAAATCCATTTTTGGGTAGTCAAACCCCTCTTTTGAACTTGATAGCCACCCTTAGCTTAGTTTGGACCCTTGACTCTATGAATAACCTGACCCAAAGCTGGTTGGGTTAGCCATTGGTCAAGGGAGGTGAGCTAACCCACCTTCTCCCATTAGCACACCTAGGAAAGCAAGGACACTCCACCTCAACCCTTGATAATGCACCTTAGACCCTCACCACTCAAACTGAGCTACCTCATCATCTCTCTGACGTCCTCGACCACCTGCGCCAACTAGACATCTGCCCAAGGCAAGAATAATCTGAGCCGTCAGATTTGAGGGGGAGTAGAGTATACTCCTCCCCATCTCATTCCAACTCATAGACAAGCATCCTCAGAGCACAAGTAGAGATAAGCCTCCTGAACAATTTTTGGAATCCCCTAAGCCTCCCTATCATTAACGAGACCAAACTTGAGAGGAATAGAGCATCCACTCCACCCCACTTCAATAAAACTCCACCATTCTCAAATTAACTTCACCCACACCTTCCCCTAGATCAAGCGACCAAGAATAAATCGATTCTCGATCAATTCAAGCACTGAAGACCATCCCAAGGCCAACTCCAGTGAGGATTTTGATGATGCTTAGTCCACAAAGCCATTGGCAAGAAATCAAAGTGTGAGCTTCTTAGTATGGCTTCATCTCTTCAAGATGAAGCTACCTCAGTTGATAGACCGTCAGTCTTAATCTCCTGTGAGATAAACTCCAACAAACAATAGAAAATGCTTTTGGAGTTAGTCTTTTGTGAAGCATTTTGTGTCCTCACATGAATTTCCATTGTTATATCCCCCTAGATTTCTTTCTTAAAGCTTTCAGAGTTGATCCCAAGGCCTCATGAGTTTTGGCGAGCTCGAATTGAGTAGAGGAGGGCAGACGATGTTCGCCTTCAATCACTCGGTAACAACGAATCATCCACCATCCATTTTACATGATTAGAATAGACGGTTTTGATTAATCCATAATTTATTCAATTTAATCCTTAGAAACCTTGGGATTAATCCCCACTATCTAATCTTAAATCGGATGGCGAGGATGAAATCAGATGGCGGGGATGAAAGTGTGTTTGTCATTGCTGACACAACTACTACATCAGACAATTTATGTGGATAATCCCATGGCACCACTTGGAAAGAATTGCCAGGTCAGCTTCCTGCGTGATGCCGATAGGATTAGGTAAAATGTGATTAATTATTTTGAAACTTCAGAAAATCATAATTAATTGTAGAAAAAAAAATCCAAAAATACAAATAAATATATTTTGGAAAGGTTAAACATAAGAGAATTTAATAAAAATAATTTCATTAAATTTTGAATAGTGATTAAAGCTTAATTAAGATTTGAATATTTCCTTAATTAGTTTAATTAAGCTCTAATAACTTGGATAATTAATCCTAAATTTGTCATGTTGATTTAATGAGATGACCTCTATCTCCCATGATTTTATTGATATTTATTAACTATATAATTAGGGGAATTCAAACCCTAATTACCATCTTAATTAATTTAATGATTATTTAAAGCTCTTAGTAAAAAAATAATTAATTTAATTTCATTAATCACTAATTAACAGTGAGATGATGAGTGAAAGTGATTAGGTCCTCTTTCCTAATTACTTTTCTAAATTCATTTCATTAAAGAGAGTTAATATGTGTGAGGTTTAATTAAAAGATTAATTAATCAATTAATAATGAAATAAAATCAAATTAAATTGATAATTAGATCAAATAATCAACATTTAAATTAAGGGTTTCTCTTTATGTGTTCAGTAACATAAAGACCCTTAAGGAAATTATGATTAGCCCATAAGTGTGAAAAAATCATAAAAGTACTTAATTAGATTTTTTAATTTAATTAATCTCTAATCATGAGCTAATCATTAGGTCCTTTAGGAGCATTACAAGTTTATTTACTACATATGTATATCATTTGTGGCTCATGATTAAATGGTTAATTAAATTATAGAAGCATCGAAAGGGGTAATTAAATGGATTGTTTAATGATTCAACCTAATTAAATTATAAAAATCACTTAATTGTCTTTCCTTAAACAAATTATAATTACCAACATGGCAATGGGATGGAAAGTAGCAAATGATCTCTCATCTTTAAGTTTAATCAAAAATCCAAAATCAAATTAATAAGAAGCTTTGGTTTTCTTTAAGTTTTATTTGATGTGATTATCCATAAGAACTAATAAAGTTGAATTAATTATGTGAAAATGTTTGGCTACTCCTTTTCAATCACCTTAAATGTTGTATGCCATATGATATCATGCATTCATATTTTCAAAATCAAATGAAATTTACTTATGTAGAATTGCATGTGTTGGCTTAATCTTATTATATGTGTGGTTATTATCACTAATAAATTTCAAAATTATTTTCAAAAGCTATAAATTAATAATAACATTGGGAGTGATAGTAGTTATAAATGTACATAGGACTTGCATGTGTTTATAGCTTAAGCATGTCATGGTAGCGCTTTCCTTCCTATATTCATGTATGAATTTACATATGTTCGAATGATGATAAGTATATAGTCTGGACATCTCGATAATACGAGGCTTTAAGTAGTCTCAAGGAGGTCATTTGATTATCTCACTTTCTTGGTTAATAAAGGAATGTACTTATTTAAATTCATTCCCATGTATATTTGTATTAGAATTTAGATAGAGCTTTACTTTACATGTATTAACAATTCAACAAAAAATATAATATTTTGCATGATTTCATTCATATAGTTATATATACATTCATATGTATTGAATATAGCAAGTATATAGTCTGGAAATCCTAGGAACACGAGGCTTTAAGTAGCCACAAGGAGGTCATTTAATTATCTTACTTCCTTGGTTTAAACAACGACATGTACTTGTTTACATCTTTTATACCTATGTATGTGTATGTGATTGTAAAATGAAAGTCCCCTTTTCTACTAAAAAGATATGCATTCATAATCATTTAATTGTGCCAAAATATATTGCATGTATAGGTATACTAAGTGTTAAGTCATATGCATGTTATGGGTAATGTAAAGGAATGGTTCAACATATACTATGTGATGGTAATTCAATTACATTAATTTTAAGATGCCTTTCATGTTGAATAGGATTCTTTAAGGTTAACCTAAACTTAGGATTAATAAAAACATTTAATAAATCATTCACTAAATGAAACTAAATCATAAAAATGTGCTTTTAGGAAAAACTTAAGGCAAGGATGAAGGTGGTTAAGCCTCTTTCTTCCCTTTATAACACTTAGATGCTAAGTGTAAATCAAATGAAATAAAACAAAATACAAATTAAAATTTGCAAACCTCTAAATAACTTAAAATCAAAACCATCAATAGAAAATCATAATTCAAAGACCTAGCTAAGACATACCACATAAAGCCTAAGCACATACATTAGAATGCTAAGCACCACCTCTAGATTTAGGTTTGGATGATGTATATGATGATGATGTGTTTTGTTTTATGATATAATATTTTAGACTGGATGTTAGAAATGTGGATAGTCGACTAGATCTTAGGCCATTAATAACCAAATATTATTTTTTGTAGGGGATTGTACTTAAGGGGCTGCATAAAAATAAATATAAATGCTTTGCTTGTAGGTTTCTTATGCTGCTAAGCGTAATATACATTAGGCTAGGTGGGATTAGTTACCCATATGCAGGGTGCTAAGTCTAAATTATGAAATATAATTGCTTGGGATTGTATGTATGTTTAGCTAATATCTATTTTCCAGGTGTAGTTAGATTTACTTTTCTCATAAAAAATTATAATTTTATAATAGGAATTAGGATTAATGCTATGGGGATTAGGATGAGCAGTGTCCAGAGGGCTTAGTCTTGGGGTGCTCTGTGATGCCTTAGAGAAAATCAAATCAAAATGAATAATGAAGATCCCCACAACGTGTATTCAATTTAAATTGTAATTACACTATTATAATCTAGGTTAGATAAGGGTAGAGCTCGACTACCCAATTTTTTTTCTTTTTCGGTGTTACAGCAGTACCCGACTACACCGACCTCTTATTCTTTCATGGTAGTCTATAAAATGATTGTCGTTGTGTTTAGTTTGTGCACTAAAATATCATGATTTTCATAGTTTCTTAATGATTGATGTTTGAATGTGTGGCCTAGATACGGTAGGCTCTTAAGATAAAATTAAATTTTATACCTAATTAATAACTCATAACTAAAGTTTAAAAAAAATTTAACCTCATTTGTCAAGCCTAGGTTATAATCAAGATAATTAAAAGATTTAGCAACCTCTTAGCTGTATGTCGTATGTCTAACATCATGCATATCATATTATACCACTCTTGCAAAAATGAGGGCCTCCATTTCAGCACTTTATGGATTGCTTAAACTATAGAGCAACACCTTATGATAGAGCTTCACCCTATTTCTTTTTTTGATTTGGAAAAAAAATCAAATTTCATCATGCATTTAGGCATAAAATATACTAAAGCCATTGTCCAAATGAATGTGTTAAAATTTTACAAAAATTGTAAAAATTTTGCATTTTAGTCTAAGTCATATGCTTTTAGGACTCTAGTCTCTTCATAATTAAATAACAAGCCTAACTATCTTGCAATTATATAAGACCATACTGCATGATTTTGAATCGTAGGAGGTGTTAGCTAGTGGCCACTCCAAGCAGTTGTAAGTGAAGATGAGTCAGACGGGTTTATCATCTCTTGTGGAGGTAGACCCTTATGTCTCTTTCTGCTTAGATTTAGGTCGCACTTTTAACATGTGTTAAAGTTTCCTAGATTTAGGATCTGAGGTTGCTAGTTTTCTTCGGCTTATGAGCATAAATCCTCACATCTTAAGAATTTCTGCAATCTTGGGTTGGTGGATTATAAGCCCTAATAATCTAATAAAATTTTAACTCAAACAAAATAAATCCTCTGACTTTCAAACATATAAAGCTTCACCACAGGATCGGTTGGAATGCTCACTAGGCTTCCTAGTATCATGAGCATTTCCTACTTATCTTTCCTTTGGATTCTAAAATAAGTCTCTCCAATTGAACAATCCCAATTGATTTTCCAAAATAACTAATTTATTGATAGTCTTAACCTTGAAATCTTTGGAGACAATAATTGACTATTTTAATCAAGAGTATTATTAGAAAATCTCATTTCCTAAGATGTAATTAACTATGGGGGGCTTGCCTCCATAGGAATTAAATAACCTGACTTAAAATAAACCATACTTTACTTCTCCATGTAAAGTAGGGGAAAGATCTCAGGTATATTTGAATACCCATCATGCCTTAGGAGTCTTTATTAGGTGATTAGGTCTATTGTAGGATAATGTTTCTATCTTTTAAGATAGTACATCATACATCAATGTCGTACCCGATCACTTCAATAAGTACCCCCTAAGATCCGTGTGGTGTCCATAATGAACATCCAAATTTAACAACCATAAATTTTCATTAATGGTAGTACTATTAAAACATACCCATTTCCCCTTATAAAAACTTTATTATCTTAGTGCTCTTTCACATTGGTGAAGAACTCCTGCTACATGAATAAGATAGGATTTATAATTGTTGGTGAAATACTCATAGCCTCGCTCATTGATTATCCTCTCCACACTTCCACTCAGATTTTTGAATTCTCTCTCTAAAATGAGATGCTTGTTGATAAGATCATACTGACACCTCTCCTCCACATCTATGCTAACAAATTGGTTAGCGTCACTTGAGATTGCCCTCTTCTTGTCCTTATGGAAGTGTTTGTGCAATATATTTACTATTCTAAAAATAAATGAAAGCTAAGGAGAAAAATGTTGTAAGGATTCCTAAAAGAATAAAGCCTTTCAAAAGAAAAATTGCCACCTACGGGCCATATTTATAGAATGGACCCAGTGCCATGGAACCACTTTTGCAACACCTAGACATTGGACTCTCAATTTCTAAAATGTGAAACCACCATAATGGCTTTCGACATACAACACTTAAGTGCTAGTCAGTCGGTCAAGATAGTTATTTTTCCCTTCAAAAAGATTATTTATTAAATTTATTACCATTAATTACGTAACTGATAGGATACATAAAACACACCAGACATTTATACAGCACCTCGGTGATCTGACATAGTGCCATAGCGCTTGTCAAAAGTTCTATCCTTTTTTGTTAAATACATATGCCTATTTGTCAAGCTTTAAACCAATTTTTAACTAGCACCATGACACAATTTTGGCAGTGTCTAGTCAACCTACTTTCTTTTATTTTAGATGGTGCCTAAGAATTATCACATTGGTTTTCCTATGCTGAGGTGCCATCTCTCTAATTTAGAGGCCTAAATTTCTACCTTGTAGAGCTATGACATTAATTTCCTAGTGCGGAGGTGCTGCCCATTTAGTGCCTAGGCACTATTTTTATAGCATTGAGACCCTAACTAACCCTTTAGTGCTTAGGTGTTACTTTTCTAGCACCAAGGCACTATCCACCAAAGTTAAAAAGTCAAAATCCCTATGTTTACAAATGCAAATATTAAAACTTTTGTTTGCTATGCGAACATCATCTTGTCAAGCATTCCAAAGGGAAATAAGTCCAATATTTTCATTCAATATGTATACATTTAAACCCTAACTAGCATTCCAAAGGGAGTGCTAAGGTGATATTCACCAAAGGTATGAAATTCAAAAAAAATCTAAGTTTACAAATGCAAACATTAAATCTTTTTGTTTGCCATGCGGACATCAACTTGTCTGGCATTCCAAAGAGATGTAAGTCCAATTTATTTTGTTCACTATGTGTAAATTTAAACCCTAAAAAACATCGCAAAGGGATGTTAGTCCAATCTATATGCTTTTCATACAAACTCCTAAAACCTAACTTACATTCCAAAGGGATGTAAGTCCAATCTTTTTTTTTTACTATAATGAACTTATAAACCTTAACTAGCACTCTAAAGGGAGGTAAGTCCAAAAAATATGTTCACCATGTGAACATAAATCTTGTTGGCATTCCAAAGGGATGTAAGTCCAATTTTTTTGTTCACTATGTGAACATTATAACTCTATTGGCATTCCAAAAGAGTATAAGACCAATATATATATTTGCCATGAGAACTCCTAAAACACCAACTAGCATTCCAAAGGGATGTAAGTCCAATTTGTTTGTTTGCTATGAAAACATCTAAACCTATTTGGCATTTTAAAGGAATGTACGTCCAATCTTTAAGTTTTCCATGAAAATATTATTTTGTCTAGCATTCTAAAAGGATGTAATACTAATCAAATAGCTTTCTAATTGATGTAAGTCTGATATATGCTTACAATGCAAGCATAACCTAAATCCAATTCTAGTATTCCAAAAGATGTAAGTCTAATTTAAACTCTATGTAGCATTTTAAAGGAATTTAAATCTAATCTTTTTGTTCGCTATGTGAATACCAAAATCTATTTGGCATTCTAAATGGATGTAAGTCTAATTTAAACTCTATTTAGCATTTCAAAGGGATGTAAGTTTAATCGTTATGTTCGCTATGTGAATACCTAAATCAATTTGGCATTCTAAAGGGATGTAAGTCCAATTTTATCATTCACAATGTGATATCTAAATCTACTTGGCATTCCAAAGGGGATGTAAGTTTAATCTTTTTGTTCACTATGCAATTTTAAATCCTAATGGCATTCCAAAGATCATGTAAGTCTAATCTTTTCATTTGTTATGTAAACATCAAAACCCTACCTGCATTCCAAAAGGATTAAAGTCTAATTTAACAACTTCTTATTAATGCAAGTTTGACCTATATTTGCAATGCAAACATAAGCTAAACCCAACCTATGTTTGCTAAGCAAACATAAGTGCAATCTATTTGGCTTTCTAATAGATGTAAGTTCAATTTTTTTGTTAACTTTGTAAACATTATCTATAATTCTGACATTCTAATGGAGTTAAGCCTTACATACATTTGCAATACAGAATTTATAAAATTAAATTATTAGGTAGACTTAAATAAATTAAATCTAGCTTAAATAATTTAATAAACACTTGTATAATAAAACTTATACTAAAACTCTGGTTCCTCAAAATATCTAAGATGATACAACCCATGACTACTAATCAGACTCCTTGGATATTATGGCTAATACCTCTCTGATGTTGGTAGATTGGAATAATGGTAATCCCAGGATGATGAAACTATGGGATCTTGATTGAGACTCCTTTCTTTTTTCCCTTAGACAGTCATCCACACCACACTAGTAGATACTAATTCATATCAAATCTATGTTTATTTCTAACCTTAATCAAGAGTACTCCCTTACTATAGTAGGAGAGATAATTAATTTTGAATGCTTGTGTTCATAAAATGTAGAACCCATATATAAATAAACCCTAACATAATATTAGGAGAAATTTGGTTGAATATACATTAAATCTACCTCATGGTGAATGAACTCCCTAAACATGTTATAAGGATGGCAGAGATTTGAAAATGTATTTTTCCTAAGTGATCATGAAGTTATATATAAGCTTTTAAAAAAAAAATTGTTAGAGTCAAGTTATTTTCTTTGGTTTCATTGTATCTATAGAGGGATTTAAGACTAACCCATTAAAAGTTAAATCTATTTTATATGGATAACTTCAAAATCTTTTAGGGATGTTAGAAATTTTCATGGATTAAAAAATTTCTATAGAATGTCTATAAGAAAATTCAATACTTTCATAGCTTCTATCACTAACATCTCAAAAAGAGATAAGTTCATGTGGAACATAATTGCTGAAAAAGCTATGCAACAAATTAAAACTTTATGACTTCCTCACCTATCTTAAGACTTCTTGATTTCAACAAAGTATTTGATGTGACTTTTGATGCATAAGGTATTAGGATATGTAAAATTTTAAGTGAAGAAAACCAATCCATTGATTTTTTTAATGAGAAATTAAATGATGCTAAGTAAAAATATTTAACATATGATCAAGAGTTTTATGTGATTATTTAAACTCTTAAGCATCGGAGGTGGAATCTTACATAAAGAGTTTGTTCTGAATTTTGATTATCAAGCTCTAAAGTTCATTAAGGCTATGTGGGTCGAATATCTTCAAGACTTTTTCTTTGTGCTGAAACATAAATTTGAGATAGAAAATAAACCAGTGGATGCTCTGTCTAGAGTATCTTTAATGGTTTCATCATTTGAATTTTAAATCCTTGGATTTAGACCTTTGAAGGAAGATTATAAAATTTTCCTTAATTTCCATGTGATATACTTAGAACATGAATCCAATCCCTTGAGTTTTGATAGCTTTTTTTATCATATAGATGTATATCCTTACAAAGCCAAGCAATTATGAATTTCTAAAACATTCTTATTTTGAAAAGTACATGCATCTACTATATCATCAAATCTTAAATTAAAGACAAATATTGGGTTGAAAAAATCAAAATCAAAGAATAAATCAAATAAAAATATAAATCAAACACATATCAATTATTTCTAAAATCATTAAAATTAGGCATTTGGTTGATAAGTTAAATTGAAAATAAATCAAATAAAAATATATAAATAAAAAAATAATAATTAATGTAGTATAAAATGAACCTAATAAAAATATAAAATTAAAATAAAATCATTTGACCTAGAATTTGACAATTAAAATGAAATCAACTCACAAAATTTGACCAAATTGAAATTCTAAAACTAAATATCAAATGAACATTTAATTTAAACATATATATAATATAAGGTCTATAAATGGGTTAATTAGATCACTTGATCCAAGTAGATCTAAATGGACCCTATTGAACCTAAATTCAAATTAAATTAAAATGAATTCAAATAAATCAATAAAAATCATTTGAATATCACAAATGTATGTTATTCAATAATTTTTTGGGTTTAATTTGATCATTTGACCCATTAAGCCTAATTTGGGTTAAGGTGGGTCTAGATTCAGAATTAACTTCAAATCAATTAGAATTAATTGATCTAAATCATCTTAACCACTTAATCAAATATGATTGGAGTCAAAATACACTTTGATTGAGTTAGATTATTTATTTTACTCAATTTAGTCTAAATTAACCCACTTGAATCCAAGTGGGCCAATTTGGATTAAAATTAAAATCTAACATAAAATTAAATGAAATAAATTATTCAAAGTCACCATAAATGATCAATGGAGCACACTTGATTTTAAATTACAATCCTAGAATGGCCTAATAGGCTATGAGATTTAATTTGACCCATTTAGGTCAAATAGGTCAAACTAGCCTAAATCACATTAAACCTCCATTTAATATAGATGAATTTATCCATAAATCATTTAATGAACAATTTATAATAATTTAAACCTAAATTTAAGCCCATTTAAGAAAATTAGTATACTTAACTCAACCCAACTTAATGCAAACACAAATGAACTTAAATAAAATTATTCATTCATAACTTAATTCAATTGAGTTTGAATCCAACTCAAAACCATCTTGGCTTGACATGGGTAGCTAATCAACAGCTTAAAGAATAGATGAAGTGGTGCTATGAGGTGGTGAGCTAAAGTTATAAGTATGGAGAGATGTTACGGGAGAAAAGCTTAAATCTACATGCATAAATCTAAATAATCTCATCCCCTCCTCATCTCCCATCTAATCGAATTGAGCTCATCTTGAGTTAACTGACCACCTCTTCAAGAAAATATCCAAATTTTGTAATCACCATGGCCAATGACCTCTCAAGGAGAGAAGGCTCTCAACAATCTATAAAGAGAGCAAAGAAAGTGAATTGAGGGATTTTTCTCTTCCCATATCCTTCCTTGAGTGAAATCAAGTACGAGCGAACCTTCCCCCTCTTCCCACACTTCTCTGATCGTTCCCCACACCAAGTTCTAGTGAGTGGCAATAGACGTTCACCTATATACCAATTTAGAGGGAAGCAAGATGCATTTCTTTCTCTAGAAGCTTCACCCAACTTTCTCATGTGTTTTTGAAACCCAAAGCACCACCGAGACCCAATATCAGCGAGGTATGATCAAAATTGACCCTCCTTAGATTTCAAGTTTGTCATTTGTGGAGCGATCATGATCTTAGGTAAGATCAAGCCATAGATATCCCTTCAAAACTAGTCATTGATCATTTTATAATTGAAACCCCATGATTTTATAGCATATTTCACTGATGATTAGCCCCAAAAATTTGATGGCACTCGATCATTGCCATGGAAAAAGGAGATAGAATCATAGATGTCCTTTCATATATTTAGAATGGATGATTATGATCTAGTCAGACCAAATGATTTAATCCCTTAAAGGAACCACGAGTTGAATCTAGGCCATCTGATCTTTGATTGGACAATCCAAATGGAACCATGTCCTTGCCATTATTTTAACACTAGATCCACATGGATCTCACATAGCCCAACCGCATGTCACCACGTGTAAAGCAACACCACTTTAGTGCCATATGGCTTGGACTGGGTTAAGTGAAAAAATTCAGATTTTTTTATTTTAAAAATTATAAAGTTTGTTAGAAACTTTAGAAATTCACAAAAAAAAAAGACATAATATCTAACCAAAATGCATATATGGGATATGGATTCATCTCAGTGAGAGGAATCCCTTAAACATAAAATCCCTAATTTTTATTAGGTAATTTTAAGATAATTTAAATTTAATTGAAATTAATTAAACCATTGTTAAACCAAAAATCTTGATATGATTAATTCAAAACTTTAGGAGATTGGAATAAAGCTTGAAAGACACCCAAGATAAAAATTTGGGGAATTATTAATCATTAAGTTAGAATATATGAAATTTTCAATCTCTACACCATAATTTAGTATAATAAAATAATAATGATTCAAGAAAATTATGAAATTAGTTTGAAACATCACAATACACATCAATAAACTAGTGAAAAATATTAAATCTCAATGAAAGCTTTTAATCATCAAGTTGACCAAATTAAGTAATTAAATAAATAATTAATTCATTTAAATAACCTAATCTTTAAAAAATCATAATAAATCAACCAAAAATTTAAAAGTTCAATTGAACCCTCTAAAATTCATCTTCCACAAAGGAATCAAGAAAAATTAAAAGGGCTAAATAATTCTTAATAATTTAGGCTTAGTTTTAGTTTTAATGAAAATATTAAAACTTTAATTAAGGCTAAAATACACCTCTCATTAAGTTTTAATTTTTTATAAAAATTAAATTAGCATTGAACCTCACTTGTCATAAAAGTTTCATAGTAAAATGACTATTGGATTATAAGTTATGAAAATTTTAAATTATAAGTCAATTTGAATGAAATGATAACTCAAAAATATTTTAGAGAAATTATAAAATTTAATGAAATTAACTCAAGATACTTTAAACAACATGAGAGGACCGTAAGAAAATTTCCTAAGCCTTTGGAGTTGAGGAATCTAATTAATTATATATGTTTAGGGTTTATGAAATAATTAAGAAGAGAAAATTAATCAAATCTTATATTACTTAATTGATAAATTTATAATAAATCAAATATTCAAATACAAATCAAAATTTATTAGTTCTAAACTCATATTTAAATAAGAAATTCATTAACTTTGAAATTATGTAAAACCTACTTAACATTACGAGAAAGATGTTAAATACAAATAAACATGAATAATTAATTATATCATTTAATTTAAATAGCCTAAAAGCTTAGGATGACCTAGATTAGATTTGCGACCTAAGTAGTTCATTCTTTTATGTTTCTTAAGTTATGATGAGTGATTAAATATTAATAAATAAAATTCCATTATGCGAAATCTAATTAAATAATAAATCCTAAAAATAAGATATATCTTAAATCAGCTTAAACAATGAATTAAATAACCAAATCAATAAACATCCTAAATCATTAAATCTAGATAATTAAACTATTTGAATAATGGATTCTACATCTTTAAATCAATCTTAAATTAAAAAATTAATTTAAATCAACTAAATTTAAATAATTTAGATTATTTAAGTCCAATAAATATTGACATTAATTAATTGAAATACATGAATAAGATTAATCAAACCAAAATAAAATGAACCAAACTAAAATATGTGAAATTAATAAATATTTCTATCCTGAATCTTTATCAAATCAAAGAATTATAAAATTTAATATAAACCAAAATTATGAAATTATATCCAATAATGTTCATCTTAAATAATTTTCAAATTAATGAACGTAAAATTTAAACAAACTACATTACTTTAAACCAAATTAAAAGATCAAATTAAAATAAACAAACA